>OY728152.1:306869678-308225114 GCA_963277665.1 Viscum album
CAGACAAAGTGATACTGTACCCCAATGTTCTTTGTCCTAGAATGAAAAGATGGATTTCGTTCAATGTGAAAGGTTCCATGACTGTCACAAAATAATGGAATTTGATCATGTCTATGCCTGAGCTCCTCTAACTACCTTCTCATCCAAATTTCCTCTTTGAAAGCCTCTGTAGTTGCCATGTACTCTGAATATGTCTTGGATAAAGCTACAACTGACAGTAACTTTGAAATCCAGCTCATAGTTTCTCTTGCAAGAGTAAACACATAACTAGTAGTGGATTTCCTCTAGTCAAAATCACCTGCAAAATATGAATCAACATAGCCTCTGACAGTAAAATATGACCCCTTATATCATAATGAAAAATTTTATGTCACTTTGATATATCTTTGGATCCTCTTCACTATGATCTAATGACCCCATCCTAGATTCACCATGTACTGACTAACTGATCCAACTGCATGTGCAATTTCTGGACTAGTACAAACCATAGCGATCATCAGACTACCCACTGATGATGAATACGGTACTCGAGACATTTCCATCCTCTTTGCTTCACTGCTAGGAATCATCATGGTGGATAATGTGAAATTAATGGGAAGAGGGGTAGAGATTGGCTTACAGTTTTGCATGATGAAGCGTTTCAAGACTCTTTATAAGTAGCTCTTCTATGATAGAAAAATCTTCCCATTATTTCTGTCTCGGTAAATTTGCATCCCAAGAATCTTGTTTTCAGGTCCCAAGTCCTTCATATCAAACTCCCTAGCCAAAGGTACCTTCTTCTCCTGGATCTGATCATTGTTGGGGCCTACAACAAACATTTCATCCACATACAATAGAATAATGATGAAATGATTACCATCTGAACCCTTGAAATATTCACAAGGATCTGAATGAAGTTTGTCGTATCCAAGGCTCGTGATATAGGAACCAAATCTCTTGTACCAACTCCTCGATGCCTGTTTGAGACCGTACAATGATTTTTTCAACCTGCAAACCAAGTTATCTTTGCCTTCTTCTGAAAACCTTCTGGTTGGAGCATATATATCTCTTCATCAAGATCACCATGGAGAAAAGTTGTCTTCACATCCAGCTGCTCTAGATGTAAGATGTATGTTGCACACATCGCCAGAACTAACTGAATATTCGTCAGTTTAAAAATGGGAGACAATGTGTCATTGAAATCAATACCTTCCTTCTGAGGAAATCCTTTGACCACCAATCTTGTACAATATCTATCCACCTGTCCTTTCCCATCCTTCTTGATCATAAAGAACCATTTGTTTTCGATAGACTTCCTTCCATGTGGTAATGAAACATGATCCCAAGTCTTGTTCCTGTGAAGGGCTTCATGTTCCTCCTGCATCACCTCCATCCATGAGGATACATCTGGACTCTGGGTCGCCTCCACAAAAGAAGATGGTTCTCCATCCTCTGTCAATAACATGTACGCAATATTTCTCTCAGTGACATAGTCTAAGTGCCATACTTTTGCTCTTTTCTCCTGAGTTGACCATCGTAGTCAAGGCTCAACCGGTACTTTATCATCGTGCTATGTTAATGCCTTAGAGGAAACTGGTTCTTCCTTGGACCTTTCCTCTAATTCAATAGTTTTAGTTTCTATATTCTTCTTCTCCATGTCTTGATCGGTTTTCATTTTAACCTTTTCTTCTGCAAAAATTACATCTCTGCTGATGATAAATTTGTGGGCAGTGGGATCCCACAAAAGATACCCCTTCACACCATCAACATACCCGAAAAAGATACATTTTCTGGATATCGAATCTAACTTCGATCCTTCATGGTCATTTAACATTGCATATACAAGACTTCAGAAAGTATGTAACTGAGAATAGTTAGCGGGTTTACCAGTCCACATATCCATCGATGTATTTAGCTTAATCGGCATTGAAGGAGATCGGTTGATCACGAAACATGCGGCATTAAATGATTTTTACCAAAAAGTTTTGGCAATACCTGCAGTCTTCAACATTGCCCTTGTTATATCCAACAGGGTTCTGTTCATCCGCTCTACCACTCCATTCTAATGAGGAGTGTATGCAACCGTGATCTGTCTCTTTATCCCTTCATGTTGAAAAAATTATCAAACTCCTCGCTTGTATATTCTCCACCGTTGTCTGTCCTCAGTCACTTGATCTTGTTTCCAGATTCATGCTCCTTCCGCGCTTTGAATGTTTTGAAGACTTCAAAAACATCCGACTTCATTTTGATTGGGTACAACCAACATCTCTTAGAATAATAATAAATGAATGATACAAAGTACCATGCTCCTCCCAGGGATATAATTGGTGCTTTCCAAACATCTAAATGGATCAACTACAAGATATCCTGACTTCTTTTTGTTGACATACAAAACTTTAACCTGTGTTGGTTGCTCAAAAAACAATGCTCACAAAATGGTAAGGATACCTTTGTCAGCCCAAGAAGAATCTTCTGATCCGAAAAATTCATTAGGCCTCGTTCAGAAATATGGCCGAGCTTCCGATTCCATAACGGCGTCAATGATTCGATCGAGGTATTTTATGCAACAACTATCTCCACCTCCTTGTACGTTTCACCCATAAGAACGTATAGGTTCTTTGAGATCTTCTCCGCCTTCATTACCATAAGCGTTCCCTTCACAATTCTCATCACTCCATTCTATGTTTGAGTCTTGCATATGATGTCATCAAATTTTCCCAAAGACAATATGTTCTTCTTCAGGCCCTTCACATGACGTAATCCTTGGACGGTCCATACTATGCCATCATGCATCTTCAGTTTGATGGTACTGACTCCAACAATCTTCAGACTGTGATCGCTCCCCATGTACACAAGTCCTTCCGGGATGGTTTCATATTGGTCAAACCATTCCAGTTGATACTTCATGTTCCATGTTGCTCCTGAGTCGATAATCCATGCATCGTCGAGATGCTTCCTGCTTCCAGTAGTCATTGCCGCTTCACTGAATAGTATATCTCCAATTCCAGAAGTACTCACCTCATTTCCCTAAGAGATCTTTTCACTACTCTTCATATTACAAAAATACTTCTTGATGTGCCCCTTCATGCCACAATTTAAACATGTGATGTTCTTATTCTTACTCTTTGATTTGGACCTTCCATGATTTTGGCTCCCACTGGAACCACACTCCATCATCCTTCCTCTCTCCACTGAGAGAGCATCTTCTTGGTGTGAAGTTATCTGGTTGTCCTCCTTGTTCTTGCACTAACTTTCTACATCAAGAATTGCGGCTGCAACATCATTAAAGAGTAGCATATTCGTCAGGATAATGCTGGTGAGGTTGATGATAAGTTGGTCATATGAATAGGAAAAACGCTGGAGTAGAATCTCGGGACATTCAGTAACCACAATTTTATAGCCCAATGTCATGAGTTGAGTGAATAGGTTATTGAGGTTATTGATGTGGTCGGTTGTAAGGACCCCGATTCTCGGGTGCCCATGGGGCATGATGTACTAAATATTTATTACAAATAGTTACAATAATACATCATGTCCTATTACTACAGAAGATCGCGAGGCTCAGGATTCTGGGAAACCAGCTGCTGCCGAAAAACTACTTTAGTACAAATCCATGCCTAAATTTTTTTAAAACAATAACTTAGGGTGAGAAAAATATTCCCAGTAAGGGGTTTTAAAAAGATTAAAGTAATTTCTTTCCCAAGGAAGTCATTTTGAAAATGATAAAATAATTTATCAAAACAAGGAATCATCTTTTACTTTAAACATGTAAATCATACATTATTGAAAACCACTTACACAGAAAAGAAGTACTTTCTTAAAATAATATTCAAAGAATACATAAATCAGATAGCGCAAGCATGTGAAGAATAGATGATGCATGACTTACAACAAAATTACTTCTGCTCTAAAAGACTGTGTGTATGTAGAGAAAACATTCATATCCCGATTCATTGGCACATAAAGTTCTTATAACAACATACCACATGTGTTAAAGTTCATATTTCATAATCTCATTCTCATAGTCAAAGGAAATTTCCAACTAGGGGATATCCTGTTAGTTGAACAATCCCCTGGATGACCATTTATTATCACATGCAGAGGGAATGTATAATGCTAGAAATTTCCAAGACTATGCGTCATGACCATAAAACATAACTTAATACGGGTCAAGGCTAACCGCCTACCCCATTTCCATGGTAGCACAATCCAAGGCTGAACGCCAAGACCATCGCACATAACGTCTAATGAGACTCATCCTTTACCCAATGCATTGGAGCGCTGTATAATTCCGGGCGCACCCGTCCATAATCATTTAAGTCCAATACATCCCTCACATGTTAAATCATGATCTCATATTCATAACTTGCATTCTTAGTCCATTATACCCTTTTTACAAGTTCATGTTGGTTATGTAAAAGGATTAGACTTATTGGTTTCACCTCATATGGTGACAAGAAGGAAAGAAAATAATATTCTTTTGCACATGTAAAAACAATCTTGCTTACATAAAATGATAGGTTAGCACATGAGATAACAATTCTTGCATTTAAACCCTTTTTAAAGGGTGTCCTTTTCCAAACCATGTTGATACCCCTTTCTAACACCATGGTACCCATTTAAATTTTATGCATCGATTATTTATAATAGACTAAAGCACCAACCCAAAGGACCAAAGGCAGTGCTTGTGAAACATCTAAAATACAAAACATGTTTTATGGACTATGCGGTGTTTAAGCATAAAATAAATATTTACACCCATTAGCAAGTGCATAGGAGTACATTTATATTTAAACATAAAGCAACCATCACACTCTTTACTTGAAAAACCAAATTTGAAATACATATGAATTCCGGTAAAGTGACAATTATAATAAAAGAATTTATGTACATTTAGAGTGTGTGTTTGGGATCTACACACCACAATACTAGGTTTTACTAAACTATTTCAATCATAACATAACATAAAATTGATTTTTTTTACTGAAACCCTAATTATATCATGTTTAAATATCCAATCATAAATGAGTTCTGAAGAAGGTACAAAAAACTTGAGGGTCTAGACCCCCTTGCATGTAGTTCGGGTTTTGAAAACAATACCCAAAAACAAAAGGTGATCCTTCAAAGATCGTAACCTGAAGTGGGTTTAATGTGTCCACACGCATATAGATATAGATATATATATGCACACATATATATATTTATTATTTGAAAGTCGAAACGGATTCACGGTGAAATTATAAACATATATACATATGTATATATCTGTGAGGAAAGTGAATTAGTGGGGAAGGGTTCACATGCTACTTTGAAAGAATGAGGCCCCTTGCATGATCTGTGTAGTCAATTTTTTTGGAAAACTCAACATATGTTTTTGTTTAATAAGATATGAACCCGTATATACATATATATATATATATATATATATATAATACATTTACACGTATAATCTTACAAGTTTATAAAATTACCCCGAAACCTCCATTTTTCATAAAGAATAGGAAAACAAAGGTTATATACAAATAAAAGAAATGTATATAATAGCATATATTGTCTTATATATATGTATAAAAATATATATATATATATACACAAGGTGTATATAGGTATATGTAAACACCAGAACCGAAATATAACAAAGCCCAAGAGTTTCCCCTAACCCAGTTCAATTCTCCATGCAGGTAGAGGAAAAAAACAGGTATAATACAATTCATATGGCCTTGTATATATATATATATATAAATGTAGAGTGTGTATAAAATATGTGTGTTCACAAAAACTGAAAAACGTGACAAGAAAATTTTCCCATACCTTTGCTTGGAGAGGAGAAGAGGAAGAAGCAGGTGGTGACGTCGAGGTGGTCGAAGATCCAAGAACCTGAAGCAAAGCCTCTTCTTCTTCGGTGTAAACCGAGGCCTAAATGTAGAGGACTCTTTCTTGCATGGGGATGTTGATGGGCGTCTGAGGGCCGAGGCGGTGCCTAACTCATGGAAAGAATGGGAGAAATCGGATCCACCACCGACCTAGGTGAAGAGAAACGCCGACTATGCTACTGGTTGGCGTGCGTGACGAAGAAGACGCGACGTGGGGGGGGGGCACTGAGGCCCGAAGAAGAAGAAAAAGAAGCGGACAAGATCAATTCGGGATTTCATCAGACAGCCTAGACGCGATGCGGCATTAAAACGCACGGATGGCCGTGATAGAGATGAGCTGGATCAGACTATACGAGAGGGATGTAGTGTTTTTAAAAAAAATGGCCTCTCTTTCCTTTATTTTATCTTCAATACTTTTTAATTCATTAATACACTTATAATAAAAATTCTATTATTAATAACTTACAATTACTAATCAACTTTTATTATTTTTTGATAAGTAAATACTCATTTAATACACATATGAATTAATTTATTTACACCTATCTATATCATATCATTATTTTCCATTATTGACTTATATTAACCAATTATCTTAATCTATATTTACATGTAATGACCTATATACAATATCGTTGTTAATACAGTTAGATATTTAACATAATAACTATAATAACTATTTTCAAATTCCACAATTAAAAGAGTATTTATATAAATATTAACATTATGTAACAAAATTTGTATTATAAATAAAACCATAATTTTCCATAATTTCAAAACTGTTAATTATAAAAAGATCAAATTATAAATAATAATTATTATTATTATTTCTTATATTTAATTAGAGCTAAGTACAATATATTTATCTTAATGTTTAATGTAACATATATATATATATATGACCCATGAGTTTACACATATATTTTCGTAAACTAAAAACAAGTAAATCCCAACCAGATTCAATATAGTCATTCCTATTTTAAATAAAATAAATATTTATTTGACTAATTTAAAAATGTATATAATTAATAGTGGAAAACAAATAATATTAATTCCCACTATTATGTATTATAATAATGGCATTCTTGTATAATTCACATTTTGGGAAAACAAAAAATAAATGTCTTGTATTATCATTATTATTATTGTCAACAAATAACACAATTAACCATTTTGGATCTTTTGGGGTATTAGACTCTACATTTCTATTGTAAACTTAAACATTATTGGGTATTTGATCATGGGGGAGCCAACGGCTATAATTATAGTCATTGGTGCCTAACGATCGGATAAGTGTTCTATAAAACCTAGTCCTTGGGTGTCCTAAACTCAAGGTAGCTGAAGAAGAAAGAGGAGAAGATGGTTCAAGTCATTCCTTTGGTGCTCAGATTGGATGCGGTGGCTTCAGCCATCCTTATGTTTGTTTTAATGGATGCCAAAGACCTCTATCGCCTTCTCGGGGTTCTTGTTGTTTTGAGCGGTCTTCCTATAATTTTAATCGGGTTTTTAATTGGTATCTTTGGTTAGCTAAGCTTCTCATTTGATCATTGTGAGTTGTAGTTACCATGATGTTCCTTATTTACATAAAAGAGTATTTCGTTCATTTTGGTGCATTTAATCTATTTCAGTGTTATATTTTTTTTATAAGAGGATAGCTTGTTAGATTAAAGGAATACATAGTAATATAAAACATAATGTTACCTAAAATACAGTTTCTTGGGATGTTACATTATTCCCCCCTTCAATGAATTGTGTCCTCTAAATTCTATTCATAAAAAGAAAAAAAAGAAACCCCAGTCATACAACATTACCCAAACAAGAGATTAGGCTCGGTTAACGGAATACCCAAGTTGGTACATAGTTCCTACATTTATCTAGCCTAGATGAACCTTGAGCAGTAGGTTTTGAATCCTTGATCATGTGTACCACACACAGGCTCCCATAGGGAGGCTTGTGCGGTAAAAATATTGGAAATATCTAAATGGAGAAATTCTCTGATAACCATCTGAACTACATCACGCTCGAGGTATTCAAGGGGGATGAGGCGATTGAGGAGACTGAGATTTAAGACCTGGAACATAAAGGCTTCCTTGAGGTGGCCCTCATGAGCAGCTATGAGGAAGCATGCTCTGGCAGAAAAGATTTGTTCTAGAGTAAAGCACTGGAAGAGGCCTTCGTAGTATCTCCCCCTTCGCCTATGGTAGGGGAGTTTGGCAGTGGAAATGAGATGAAAAACATGGTCATTCCCTGGACATTAATGAAGAATCTCAGGACTATTCAACAAATCAAGAAGGCATTAGGAAGACCCTCACAGGCGGAGAAATGATGGATAATCCACCATGCATGTTCTAATCAAAATAACCTATACTAACTCATCAGGTATAGATGAGATGTTCATTTGAACAGGCATCTGAAAAAAAGACATTGAAGAGAACTCACTTAACAGTACTGATAAGGTAGAGACAGGAAAGGAAACACGGAATTTTCAATTGCAGAAAATTTTACATAGCAAAGCTTGAGTTTACTAAACAAACACCACATAGAGAAGCAAAGCTCCCTAATTCCAAAACCACACACATGCTGAACAGACGTGGTTAAACTCATGGGAACACCTATGACGTACCCTGAGTTTAGCATGAGGGGTATGAAGTTGAGAAACTTCATTATACACTTGTTGCCTATAAGACAAATGGGTGGACTCATCTTATAACACCCCAAAGTCCATCAACTGGCCCCGGAAGCCGTAGTTCAAAATCTGACACAGGTAAGCCGCTCGGAGGTCTCCGGCAGCAGCAGCTTCTTGGAAAGGGTTATCAATCATCATGCCAAATTCTTCACCATCCGTGAACACTTGGAAGAGTCCCTCATGGTACCTTCCTCGACGTGCATAAGAGGGATATTGGGTCATCATCCGTAGGAGATAATGCATTCCCAATCCCCGGTGAAGACTAAGCTCCCTAGGAGATTTTGACACATCATACAGGTGTTTGCATGACATGTAAATATGGGCGTAACTAAGAAAGTTTTCCCGGCTAGCTAGAGACAAAATGGTCTCTAGGGACACAGTGGGAAGTGATTGTAGGTTGGATGATACATTTCCATAATCCATCTGAAAGTTACAACATAATTACTTTATCAATCATAGTTATGTATTCATACTACCTGGTTTTCCAGAGTTTCTTGAACCCATCCTATGATACCAACTGTAAGGACCCCGATTCTCAGGTGACTATGGGGCATGATGTACTAAAAATTTATTAAAAATAGTTACAATAATACATCATGTCCCATTACTACAGAATATCACGAGGCTCAGGATTCTGGGAAACCAGCTGCTTCTGAAAAACTTGTTTAGTAAAAATCGATGCCTGATAAAAAATTTAAAACAATAATGTATGGTGAGCAAAATTTTCCTAGTAAGGGGTTTTAAAACGTTTAATGTAATTTATTTCTAAAGGCAGTCATTTTGAAAATGATAAAACACTTTATCAAAACTAGGCATCATCTTTTCCTTTAAACATGTACGTCCTACATTTTGAAAACCACTTACACATAAAGGAAGTACTTTCTTAAAATAAACTTCAAGGAAGACATAAATCAGAGAGCACAAGCATGTGAAAAATAGATGACGCATGATTTACAAAAAAATTACTTCATCTCTAAAAGACACTGTGTAAGCAGGGAAAACATTCATATCCTGATTCATTGGCACATAAAGTTCCTATAACAATATACAACATTTTTTAAAGTTCATATCTCATAATCTCATTCTCATAGTCAAAGGAAATTTCCAACTAGGGGATATCCTGTTAGTTGAACTATCCCCTGGTTGACCAGTTATCATCACATGTGGAGGGAATGTGTAATGCCAATCTTTGTCAACACCTTGCATCATGACCATAAAACATAACTTAATATGGGTCAAGGCTAACCACTTACCCCATTTCCATGGTAGCACAAGACAAGGCTAACCACCAAGACCATCTCACATAACGTCTCATGAGACTCATCCTTTACCCAATGCAATGGAGCACTGTATAATTCCGAGCACACCCTTCCATAATCATTTAAGTCCAATACATCCCCCACATGTTAAAGCATGATCTCATGTTCATAACATGCATTCTTAGTCCGTAATCCCTTTTTTACATGTTCATATTGGTTATTTAAAAGGATTAGAATTATAGTTTTCACCACATATGGAGACAATAAGGAATGAAAATAATATTCTTGTGTACATGTAAAAACAATCTTTCTTACATAAAATGATAGGTTAGCACACGGGATAACAATTCTTGCATTTAAACTCTTTTTAATGGGTGGCCTTTTCCAAACCATTTTGATACCCATTTCTAACTCCATGGTACCCATTTAATTTTTATGCACTGATTATTTATAATAGAATAAAGCACCAACCTGAAGGACCAAAGGTAGTGCTTGTGAAACATCTAAAATACAAAACATGGTTTATGGCCTATGCGGTGTTTATGCATAAAAGAAATATTTACACCCATTAGCTCATGCATAAGAGTAAATTTATATTTAGACATAAATCAACCATCACATTCTTTAATTGAAAAAATGAATTTTAAATACATACGAATTCATGTAAAGTGACAGTTATAATAAAATAATTTATGTACATTTAGAGTGTGTGTTTGGGATTTGAACACCACAAAACTCGGTTTTATTAATCTCCTTTAACTGTAAGATGACTTAAAATTGAAAAACAATGGTTTAGTGAAACCCAAATTATATCATGTTTAAATATCCAATCATAAATGAGTTATGAATAAGGTATACAAAACTTGAGGGACTGGACCCCCTTGCATGCAGTTCAGGTTTTGAAAACAATACCCAAAAACGAAAGGTCATCCTTCAAAGATCGTAACCCGAAGTGGGTTGAGTGGGTCCAAATATATATATATATATGAACATATATATATATATATATATTTGATTTGAAAGTCCAAATGGATTCAAGGTGAAATTAAAAACATATATACATATGTATATATCCGCGAGGAAAGGGAATTAGTGGGGAAGGGTTTGCATGCTACTTTGAAAGCACGAGGCCCCTTGCATATTCAATGTACTCAAAACATTTTTTGAAAACTCAACATATGTTTTTTTAATAAGATATAAACCCGTATATGCATATATATATATATATATAATACATCTACTTGTATAATCTGACATGTTTATAAAATTACCCGAAACCTCTATTTTTCATAAAGCAGAGGAAAACGAAGGTTATATACAAATAAAAGAAATGTATTTACTAGAATATATAGTCTTATATATATGTATAATATATATATATATATACACAAGGTGTATATAGGTATATGCAAACACCAGAACCGAAATATAACAAATCCCAAGAGTTCTCCCTACCCCAGTTCGATTCTCCATGCAGGTAGAGGAAAAAAAACATGTATAATACCATTCTTATGGCCTTGTATATATATATATATATATATGTATATATATAAATGTAGAGTGTGTATAAAAAATGTGTGTTCAACAAAACTAAAAAACACGACAATAAAATTTTCTATTACCTTTGCTTGGAGAGGAGAAGAGGAAGAAGCAGGTGGCGACGTCGAGGTGGTCGAAGATCCAAGAACCCGAAGCAAACCCTCTTCTTCATCAGTGTAAATATAGGCTTAAATGTAGAGGACTCCTTCTTGTGTGGGGATGTTTATGGGAATCCGAGGGCCGAGGTGGTGCCTAGCTCGTGGAAAGAAGGGGAGAAATCAGGTCCACCACCGGCCTAGGTGATGAAAAACCATGGTTATGCTACTGGTTGGCGTGCACGATGAAGAAGAAGACGCGACGCAGGGGGGGAACTGAGACCTGAAGAAGAAGAAAAAGAAGCGGCCAAGATCAATCCAGTATTTTATCGGACGGCCCAGATGTGATGCAACATTAAAACCCACGGGCCATCGTGATGGAGATAAGCTGGATCAGACGGTCTGAGATGGATGCCAAGTTTTTTTTAAAAACACGGCCTCTCTTTCCTATATTTTATCTTCAATAATTTTTAATTCTTTAATAAACTTATTATAAAAACACTATTATTAATTACTTACAATTATTAATCAACTTTTATTATTTTATGATAAGTCAATAGTCATTTAATACACATATGCATTAATTTATTTACCC
This sequence comes from Viscum album, assembly GCA_963277665.1. NCBI lineage: Eukaryota > Viridiplantae > Streptophyta > Magnoliopsida > Santalales > Viscaceae > Viscum > Viscum album. Next base: position 306,881,705 of record OY728152.1, read on the forward strand.
CTATCTATATCATATCATTATTTTACTTTATTGACTTATATTAACCAATTATCTTAATCTATATTTTCATGTAATGACCTATATACAATAATTTTGTTAATACAATTATATATTTAACATAATAACATTAATAATTATTTTCAAATTCTACAATTAAGAGAGTATTTATGTAAATATTAACATTATGTAACAATTTTTTTTATTATAAATAAAAACCATAATTTTCCATAATTTCAAAACTGTTAAATTAAAAAATATCAAATTATAAATTATTTGTATTATTATTATTGCTTATATTTAATTAGAGGAAAGTTTAATATATTTCTGTTAAAGTTTAACGTAACATATATATATATATATATACATGACCCATGAGTTTACACATATATTTTTGTAAACTAAAAAGAAGTAAATCCCAACCAGATTCAATATAGTCATTCATATTTTAAGTAAAATAAATATTTATTTGCTTAAGTTAAAAACCTTTATAATTAATAGTGGAAAAATAATAATATTATTTCCCACTATTATGTATTATAATAATTGAATTCTCATATGATTTACATTTTTGGGAAAAAACAATAAATTAGTTGTATAATCATTATTATTGTTGTCAACAAATAACATAATTAACCATTTTGAATCTTTTTGGTGTATTCAACTCTACGTTTCTTTTTGAAACTTAAACATTATAAGATATTGGATCGTGGGGGATCCAAAAGCTATAATTATAGCTGTTGGTGCCTAACAGTCGGATAGGTGTTCTATAAAACCTGGTCTCGGGGTGCCCTAAACTCACGATAGCTGAAGAAGAAAGTGGAAAATATGGTTCAAGCCATTCCTTAGGTTCTCAGTACGACTGCGGTGGCTTCGAACATCCTTATGTTTGTTTTGATGGATGCCAAAGATCCCTATCTCCGTCTTGGGGTTCTTGTTGTTTTGAGTGAACTTCCTGTAATTTAAATCGGGTTTTTAATTGGTATCTGTGGTTAGCTAAGAATCATGTTTGATCACAGTGAGTTGTAGTTACCATGATGTTCCTTTTTTTAAATAAAAGATCCTTTCGTTCATTTTGGTGCATTTACTCTATTTCATTGTTATATTTTTTTATAAAAGGAAAACTTGTTCAATTAAAGGAATACATAGTAATATAAATCATATCGTTACATAAAAAACAGTTTCCTGGGATGCTACATCGGTCACCAATGGTGACTCTGCCATTCGATGAGTGTACAATTTTAACTTCAGGAAAATTTTGTTGTGTAGTGACTTGACCTCGTAGAGCTTAGTCAAAGTATCCCATATTTCCTTTGTTGTAATTTTCTCTGCAATGCTCGATAGGAACCCATTTTCTAAAGACAAATGGATGTTGGAAATATAATTCCCATCCATATCATTACATTTCTCCTCTATCACACCATCCGGATTTTCCCCAATTGACATTAGGCAATTATCCATTCGCAGCACTGCCTGCATCTTCATTTTCCACAATAAAAAATTATTCCCATTGAATTTTTCGATCTCGAATTTCACCTCCATCTGGACACGCCGCCAGTCCAGAACCTCTTCCATTCTAAAATGGTGTATTTAATAATGTCAATAATTATTTTGTGATGTGAAAAATCAACCGGAGTTGCAATCATAGAGCAGACTCAAAATTATGAGAATTATTAATACCCGAAAACATGAACAACACCGGGCCAGAACCATGCCTCTAATACCACTTGTTAGGACTGTAATTGATTGGCCCACCAGTGCAGCAATAATCACGAGATAAAATAAAGTGAAAAATGTGGAAAAATAAATTTCCCCATATGTAACGTGGAAAAACCCCCAAATGGAAGGGGTAAAAAAACCACGACTAAATAGAAAGATCACTATGGGGTAAAAGTGGGAACACACTCCCTCACTTATTATAAGGGGAAAACCCTCATAATATTCTCTCTTTAATAAAGGGGAAACTGCCTCACAAAATATTGAAAATAAATGGGGAATTTGAGAACCGGATGAGTTCTAATGATCGGATGATAAAACTCATGGAAGGGAGCCCCTTATATAGTCGGCCTCTCCCCCTGCCTTCCTCTATCCCGCTGGATGATTTGGTGGGGGTTGGCCACCCACCATCTACCACCACCATCCCCCCTTTGACAATTGGTGGGCGGCACCCTCCTGCTGACACAACGTAGTGACGCCTAGCGGTGGGTCATGTCGTAGAGGGTAGTGGACTCGGTTGTGGGAGAAGGTCACAATGGTGGGGTGAAATGGTGCTGGTAGGGCTGACACTGCTAGGAGTCACCTGCGACCGGCTTTGGGTGGAGAGTGGTTGATGTTATAAAGGTCAATGGATAAGAGTTTCACATTAACGAGACACCAGGGAGAGGAACAGGCCGACATGGGCCCACACCATTATTTTATTTTTATCTTTTTAAACAACCTACATGCTACAATTGGAATCCAGATTAAAGTGGTGTTTTTTATTATTTATTTTGTTTTGACTTGAGAAAGATGCACTGACCATTTCATCATGTCTAGATTCTTGTTTTTAAAATAGTTTGTTAGATGGACTAGCCCTAATATAAAAAAAATATTTGTGTCTTCTTTAGACTTCTCACACCGCCACCAATTCCTTTCATCCTAATTTTTTGGAAGACTCAATGTTTCTGTGGAATAGTTTGGACATCTGCTGATATTACAATTAGTTTCTAGGTGGAAAGACAGTTATAGATGAAACCATGGTGAGAACAAATTGGGTCACCAGAGTCACCTAAAAACATAATATATTTATACATATACCTATATATTTATATACACGTGTGAATGTTATAAAATATTTTTAAATACCAAAAAAACCACTTATGATCAAAATTAATTTTTTTGGGAGGCCATAAATTGGTCATCCGAGATTGGATCAAAGCACAGTCAGATCTGTTGGAACCAAAATGATGAACTCTAATTAATTTAAGGAAATTTTTTTTTTATTTTCTCAAAAAATTATCATGGTCTATCTAATAGAAATTTCTTGTACCGGGACACACAATGGAAGCCGGTGGACCAAGGATATAAAATTTTTTATCATCGAAGTGATGAAACATCATCATATCCAGTTATATGATCCCCAATAGAGGTCCAAGAATCTCACATTAATTATCAAATCACAAAAATTAAACTAAATGGTTTCCTAAATTGATTTGAAGCATGCTAAACAGCAGTTTTAAATCAGTGATCATTGATCAATGGATCTGAGCTCGAACCCCTACAGATCTTCCATACATGCTTCAAGAATCTATAGGAACACCATTAATCATAAACCAGGTGCTAGTGAAGAAGCCCAAAAATACCTTCGATGTCTCGATGATCCCTTAAACTCCATTCCCATGATCCATGGATATGTTCATGGATCGTTTTCTTAAACAATGACATTGTCTCTCTAGGTTGCAGGATGAGAGAGAGGCTCTCAATTCAATTGTAATGAATAGCCATGGAATGAGTGTCTTTCTCCTACTTATATAGTGGGAGAATCAAATACCCAGAAAGGGTTCCCTATCCCCTAGAAGTAAAACTCCCACAAAATAAGAAGTAAATGAAACATTAAAATGAATCAACTACATTGTAATTTCATTTATATTTTTATCAAAAACTTTTAATATATAATAAATATATTATGTGATAAACCCAATCCATTAACTTAGCTCATAATATGTACAAATATTAAAGGAACATTGAATATTAAAATAATATTCATTCATATATTGTTTTCCATACAATCACTTGATACCTTATGAGTAATTTACATAAATAAATTCAATTCCTTTTTTTCTATACTTAAATTATAATGAATTTATTTATTCGTTGGTGATCATTTAAAGTTAGACAACTCTCAACCCCCTTGACGGGGCCCACAATGTCCTATATATCTATTCACCAGAATATGGTAGAATCATAAATATGATATTTTGTTTGAACTTATATACTATTATCTCGATAAAAGTAAATATTATTCATATACCAAGAGTGGAGTATAGAAACCCATCAAATACCCTAAAGAGATATGGAATAGTCAAAGAAAAGACAATCTTCCTATGAATACAGATTGTGTAAAATAATCTCTTTATATCAAGATATATCATAAAGGAGTATATAAAACTTGTGTCATCTTCAATTCAAGCTTCATTATTTGTTGATATAACTAGGAAAAATTTACTTTGACTACATTGGGCTATGATTTATAAAGGTACCACCATCTTGATCAACTAGGCCCGATATGTCACTTCCTCAACTTTGAAGTGATGAATTATATCTTGACCATTAAACCAATTTCTTGCCACCAATGACACACCAAACACAAGATATCTAGCCTTAACTTCAATATCATTGTTTTTTCCTTGCATCAATGTATGCGAGAAAATTGTATACATTTATAATGATATCAAATTAGGAGACCAATACACATGTCCATAGATGGAAATAACTAATGACACTTGAAACATATGGTGTTCCTATTAGTGGATATTACCTCATGATATCACCTACTATAGATAAACAAGTGTGTACGTCATGAGAAGAAGTATCATTGCTTATAATCCCCATCACCTGATATCCATACATCATTTTTGCCTAGTCAGAATGATGTACCTAGATCATAGGATATTTCTTTATGATTAATGTCATTGTACATCGAGATTCACATTATAGCCTGAGAACTTCTATAACCTTTTGATGTGACAAATAATCTAAAGAAATTGTCATTTAAATAGTAGGCGCAGAAATATCAACACTATAATGGTAAGTGTACATCATACATAACTCACTATATGCATGATATATTAACAAAAAATTACTGATAATAGTCGTTCTATGGCACCAAATTTTATAAGATTTGTGTCCCAATTAAAGTATACATTTGGGCCATCACATTTATAAATAATTAATAAGTCCATGGGATGGTCCATTCCAATTCATAATTCACAATGATCATTCAGGTAAATTTATTTATAAGAAATAAAGAATGGCATGGCTATAATAATTCCATATTACATTCCAAACAATACCATTTGAGTGCCCATTTTATTAGGTTATAAGCACACATCATTGGAGGTTTTATTATAAAAATAGGGGCATGGTTATCATACCATCTCATTTAATTCAATCAAAACATCTATTATATGAGAGTTAAACCAACAAACCTCAAGGGTGATTAAATCATAGGTATAACATATAAATCTAAGAATTTAATATATATCACAAAAGGTTATTTTAAATATCCTATAAAAAGAATCAATCATGGGATTGTAAGAAACACCCCCCAATGGGTGATGAACAACCTCTAATGGTTTTGTTTAACGCAAAATGACAATTAAAACTAAGGAATTACATTCCAAATAATTAATTTCACTTTTAAAGGGAAACACATGGAAAATTTGGTTTATACCACAATGAAATATTTTAATAAACGACTAGAATTTTAGATAAAATCCATATCCTACCTACCTCATTCTTAAAACACATCAATAATCCATTATTAGGCTTTTATTTGACCCAGGTCGATCGAAATTAGAAGAATAGGATATTTTCCTGAAAATAGGGCATATTAGCTCACATTGAAATAGAATTCAATATTGAAAGGTAAAACGATAAAATAATCAAGAGGAATCATAAAAAACCCAAGGAGATCAAACATGACTGAAAAAGATAGATTATATGTTTGAAAGAGGAAGAACCCCTGAAGCCTAGGAGGAGAGGGAGAGATCCATGTGTGGGAGGGAGATATTGTGCACGATTCTAGAGAATAAGGGAGGTTGAATGTTAACTTAAATTAGGAAAATACATCCAATTTCACCCCTTTAGTGAGAAACTTAGTTTGGCCCCATGGTTGGACAAACTATGAGCCAACTATGCTCTAGCACCGTCTTAGGTGGCCCCTCCTTCGCACGGCTAGCACATGGTTTGTAAAACCATTCATAGATGATTCATTTATCCACTGAAAAATTATTAAATTTCTTACATAGATTTTATCCTCATTGTACATTGTTTGACTAACCACGTGACACCCTCCAGACCCCACATGTTTGAGGTGCATAGTCAAACCCATTCATGTACTAACCATTCACCCCCCTTTGGATTTACAAAACCTATCTTTTGAAGGGATTAACTCTAAAAAATAAATGGAATACCTGAGACACCTCTTGGGATTTAAAATATTTCTAAAAAACATTTAATTGTGTTCCAACTCTTAGAATTCAATTATGAATATTAGTTGAATAATATACCCACCCACCAAATGGAAAAAATTCAAATTACCTTAGAAAATTTCAACTGCATCAAAACATAGGACCCTACAAAATTGAATTTGAAGTTTCTTTTTCTCCTATTTATAGAAGAGAATGAATAAGGATCTTATTAGCCTTTTATAATTTTTTAAAATTTAAACCATTTCAAATGGATATTAAGATTTATTTGCAAATGTCTTAAGTTATGAAGAGGTGCATAATAATAAACTACATAGAATTGAAAATGAAATATTTTCAAACATTATTTTCAAATTTTAATTTTTTTTAGTCCTAATCAAGATCCTAGAGCTTTGTATGATAGAATATTTTTTTTAATTTTTTGAATAAAGGAAATGTTGATCAATCATTTTCTATAAATAAATTTTAAAAAATATATTTTAGTGGTATAGATATGTTTTCATGAGATTTTTTTGGTTATTCAATTATATTTTATTGGATTGATGATATAAGATCATGAATTTAGAATCTGATATGCTGTTAATGGTTTAATTAAAATAGTTCTATAGTCTTCAAATTTCACAAAGGAGTGATGATATCTTTTTAAATCAATCTATCTATGTTGGAGAGCTAGTTAAATGATTTAATCTTGATTCCTATAAAATAACTGAGAAACCCTTTTAGTACTAATTCAAAATTAGATATAGATGGAACTAATAAATAGATAACAAAATTTATAGAGGAATTATTTAGATCCTACTTTATTTGACTGCATCTAGACCTGATATAATGTTTTTATTATTCATGTGTTCTATTTTTCAATATAATCACATGGAAATTCAATTAAGTGTTGTTAATGGAATAATTATATATTTTAAATTAGAAATTAGTACTAGTTTGTTTTAATTTAATCAGTTCTACTTTTACTTATTATATTACCCTTAATTATGATTTTAGAGGTTGCAACCTTGACATAATGGGAACATATAGTATGTGTCATTTAATTGGTAATAGATTAATTTTAGGGATTTCTAAATGAAAATTTTCAGTACGCTATCCAAAAATGAGGTTGAGTTTATTCTTTCTATTATTTTTTATACACAAAGTCTATGGATAAAATAAATATTAAAAAAATTTAATGTTCATTTTAATAAAGTACCTATTTACAATGATAATAAAATTTTAAATTAAATATCTAAAATCATTTTATAGTATTCTGCGATAAAATACATTGATTTTAGATTTCATTTTCAAAGTGAATATATTAATAATAGGGATATCATTCTTGAATTGTTTTCAAAATAAAATCAACTTGCTGATATATTTAAAAAACCTCTATATTCTATGAAGACTGAGAAACAAAATTAACATTTAATGATGAATAATTATCTTTAAATGATATATTTTTTGGTTACTACTAATTTCTATTATTAAGAGATCTTCTAAATAGACTGTCCGCATCTATTTTTTGGGAAAAAATTTATATATTTGAAGGTTTTGGTATCTTCTATATTGAATTTTAAAGTTTTTTATTCACTTATCTCGGGGGTCTTAAATATTTCTATGCTTACAACAGATTGAGTATATATTTTTTTGATAAAAGGTATAATCTATGTTATATTTTTTTATTATAATAAAGAGAAATAGATTTTTTTGTAATAGTTTAGATTTTTTGTTAGTGTGTTAATAGATTTCAAAAAGGGGATAAATTTTGTGATTTTTTTAGAAAAAATCATTTTTTTGTAATTTATAAAATTGAGGAGATTTTTAGTGTTATGTTTGACTTCCACATAGTTTACTAGTGATTGGAGTTTTTTTGGTAATGATGTTTTTTTGTGTGATTTTAATCTTACAAATACCTCACAATGCTTACAACCAAATCAAATTTCATTCACTTTACATAGAAATACTTCACATGCTTTAATTTATAATTTTAACTTCTTATAGATTTATTTAATTTTCATTTTTTATACATAGTTTATTTTTATTATCTTATTCTATATTTAATGGTTCCTTAATTTTTATAAATTTATTATGAATTATATACATAAATCTTACTATGTGTAAATATCATACACAATTTCAAAATATCATAAGAAGTTGTTAAATGCATTATTAATATAATAATTTTCATTCAACTATGTTAAAAACCATAAACAATATATATATTTTACAGGAATGAACTATCTTACATGGAATATATATATTATAGGAATGAAATATCTTACACGACATAAATATCGTATAGGAATGAAATATCTTACGCGACATAAATATCTTATGATAATGAAATATCTTAAATGACATATATATGTTACATGAAGGAAATAACATACATGGAATATATATATTTTGAAAATGAAATTTCTTATGTTATTATATATATTATATATAAGCATGTTACATGCTAAATCTTTGTATGAATAATTATCTTATAGGAAACTAAAAAAATTACATTGACAGTAAAAAATAGAATTTCAATATATTTCTATTCTGAGGTTTATATCCTACATACTATGGTCCAAATAAATATGAGGATAGATTTTATTCAACACCATGGAGGTGACCACAATGGTCTATGATGTTCATAACTAGTTCAATACTCCAGTTTTCATATATTATTGATATTATAATTTTTTGGATGTTTATAATGTTTTATTTTAATTGTTTTATCTTTTTATAATTATTTATAATTACTAATGAGGCTATGAAAATTAATTTTAATGAATTTAATTTCATAACTATGCAAGTACATTTTTTTCAAACTATACATAATATTTATATGTAATAGGTAATAATATTATTCATTGAATAAATCATTTATTACTATGTCAATATGTGATTTGTATTCAATAAACAATCCATGTGTTACTGAATATCGTACTGTTAATAAAAAAGGATTATCCATTAGAATGTGGATATAAGAACATTATTAAAAGGATAAAAATAGATCATTTGAGAAAGAGACATTGAACATGAGATTCATATGATAATTTTTATGTGTATAATCTATGATCCTAAAACTAGTATTTTTCATTGTAACCATTAAGGAACTCTAATATTTAATTAATTTCTATCTAATTGTTCAAAACTCCCTCAACTTGAATTATATTCGAACTTATGCTCCTCATTTCATTATGGTTTTATCTGTTGTAATATTTTTATTTCAATTTTTTATTAAACTATTGGTTTATATTTTACCTATTCTAAAATCAGATTTTTTTTATTGGTTATACCTCCTAAACAAAAGGTTTTTCCTTTTGAGATTCAAATCCCAACCAAATTTAGTTGTTTCCTTGGTTGTGCTTTGTTCTGCTAGAAGATAGGTGTTGTTTTCTTGTACCTCCTAGTGAAAACAGGTAGGAGTCACTTAAAGAACATCAATTGTGTTAAATTTAGGTTTCTTAGTGAGTACCATTCTTGTCACTATGTAGATAATAGTGAAGATTAGATATAGGATCAGGTATATCTAAACTACTATAAACATCTTATGTTCATATTCTTTTTATTTCTACTTCATTTTATGTTTAAACACTACAATGCATTATACTCTTTTTCCTTGTGATAATAACTATGATTTTATAATAAGTTTTAATACTTAAAACGATTTTTGAAAGAATTTAAAAGGTTTATTCTCTTACGCTCAAGACCACAGTTTCTATATCTACAGGTTCAACACTAAGTTGAGGTTGTTGATCTATGAAATAGTATTTAGTAGATTATCAATGAATCTTAGGAAATTAAATTGAATAGTCGAGGACCCAAATTTTCCTTACATAGGACTAATCCCTTTCCTATTTAACAATAGACTAGGTTTTCTCCACATTCTTTTACTAACCTGAACACAAACAATAATAATACAAAAACCCCATTGCTTTGTTTTTATTATATAAATAAAAAACATTATAAGTATAAATATGTTATTTAGAATAGTAGATAAAACCCCAAAAAACCTTGAGAAATGAACTTAGTCAGCCAATTTTCTACTTTTTAGGTTTTAAAATATTTTTTATCCTTAAGCCCACAACAACCATGCATCAAATTGGCATCATTTCTGGGGATTTTGATTAGTAATTAAATATCCAACATCACATTGAATATATTTTACTATTTTCACGTTAAAAATTAAAATCTAAAAAAGGACCCATTATATGACTCATCATCACTAATGGATGTGGTTTTTTCTACATTTTCTAAATAGGTGAGGAGATTCTGGATCCCACCATACATATAGAAGGAGTCTAGGGAGGTCATTCATGATTTTATAGAGGATGTTGAGTATCTATTTCTAAAATCCTTGTCTTATGAAATCATTGATATCCTAGAGTAATTTTCACATTTTCATTAGCAAGTGGCTGAGGCACAAGAAGAAACAATCTTGTTCTTATCAATTTTCAAAAAGGGTCTCATGAAGGTGGATTTCTTACTACATATTCCAATAGTAATGTTCCTAGAACCAGTTCATTGAGAAAAGGGGTTGTATACTAAAATTAAAAAGAGATATAAAATTAACATAGATTTATTTTATTCTATTTTCATTAAAAATTATTTGAAATTCAATTTCAATTATTATTTTAATGCTTATTCAACCACTATATTATTGTCTCTAGAGGAATTTATAATAGAAGATTCCATGGAGAAATAGGTTCAATTATAAGAGAACAAGGAGGAAATATATATGTTTACCACTAAGATAAAGAAGAGTGAAATGAACATTGAGTCCTACCCATTTCAAGATGAATCTGAAGAAGATATACCCTACAAATTGATACAAGTCACATTTCATTGTAAAATCGTTATTGAATAAAATGTGGAAAACAAAAATTATCAAATTGGGGATTAGAAAAAGATGGAATGGAATCACTTAGGGGCCATAATGATGTGGTGGTTCAGGTCAAATAATATGTATACTATAAACTATTGAGGATAATCATAAGGTTTCATTGCTACAAATAGTATAAATCATAAAACATATTGGGGTTATACCTAATATTCTAATTACTTTTCCTTCACTTTTATTTTATTTTCAGTTATGTATTTTAGTTTTCAATAAGAGACTGATTTTTATTATTTTTCTTATAGGGTATAAGCTATAAAACAATAATCGAACCCTCATATATATTATTAGAATATAATGAAGTGAGAATAAAAATATCCCAAGGTTATCCCCATGAAAGGAAAACATTGAAGCTAGGTATACACATCTCATGATACTCATTTTTCTCATGCTTCCCTGTTAAATAACTTATTGAAAATTTCATGAATTATATTTTTGTTTTTTAGGATTATGTTGAATGTAAGTGTAGTGGAGGGGTGTTAATTCTCCATTCTAAGTTCTCATGTGTTCTTTTTTTTATGTATTTCCTAGTGAGTATTTTATAAAATAAAAAAACATCTTTACTTTGTAAAATTTACAAATATATTTTAGGTCCTTTTTAAAATTTTATTTATTTTATTTTAAAAAACTAAATCATATTTTAAATCTAAATTTATTGTGCGGAGATTGATCATATTATAGAAAATCAAAATCAAAATTTATTTATTGTTATTTTTTTTGACATTGATCTTCAAGAATTTGCATGATCTATAATAAGTAATTGAAATCCAAAACCACTAGTGAATGACCAAAATATAAATCCCTATACTGAGAGGTATTAAAATCATTTATAAAATATTATTTCTAGTATCCTCACTTATTAAGAGAATGCATGATTTTATTTTTGAAGTAGAAAATGTTTCTATTCTCTTTCAAATCATGGGAGTTTATGAGGTACCTTCCACATGATTGGGGAATTCAGTTTGATGGACCCTCATCTTCCCTTGAGACCTAAACATCAACCCTTTTTAATCCTTTATATATTCATGATTAACTTTATAGGTTTAAGCCGAATTACAGGAATAATTATCCCTTACCAACCATTCATCTAATATACATTATTATGAATAATTCAAGTCTAAGTGTGGAGGAAAAGGGGAATATATGTGTTTTTACTGGGGAATAATTTCATATAAACATGGAATGTGAGAGGAATGTGTCATAATTTTGGAGCATTTGAAAGATGGAAATAGGAATGATTCATTATCATTGTTTGTATTCCACTTTTATCATCCCATTATTCTAAAATTGTATATAAAAATGAAAAAATGATATGATAATGAAATATTCATTATTATGATTTGTTTGATTCATGGACCTAATCAATAAAGGGTAACCAATCACCGTTTATTGTACTCAATTGATAACTTATTCATATGAAAAATGTGCACTAAAAAAACATAAAAATGGTAGAGGATAATAAAGATGAAGTTATTCATCTGATTCATTTTCATGACCCATGGACCAAAAGAGAAACAAAGGGGGAGTGTGGGATATTAATTATTATGGTAATTGGGTGAGAGATCATTAACATATTAATATTATTGATATTGAATTATATTTAATGATAAAAAAAATCTCTTTCTATTTGAAATTTTTAAAAACATACCCACCAACATAAAACCATAGAGAAATCTTTTTACGTGTATATGATTGATTTTATTTTAATTCCTCATAACTTGAATTGATGATAATTTTTACAAACCTTTGGTAAATATTCATTTTCCAATTATGATAATAACTCCATATAAATTCATTCTTTTGAGTGAAGTATGATATTGATTTTAAAGTGAGCTAAGTCATGAAATGATTTGGAATAGACATTGAATATTCAATTTCATGTGTATAGGAGAATTTCATTCCTTTGGAATTACTCCGATATATGAGGCCTGATGAAATTTTTAGTGGGAGGAACTGAAACAACCACCTCACTCTTTTCCTGGTATTTATAATTTTCTTTGAGTATGTATCTTCATGTTCATTGATTGAATCTCATAATGAAACTAAAATTGTAAAATATATTTTTTTCCGATATGAATTGAATCTTTGAATTTTAATTTTAAAAATAACCTAGTATACTTTTTAATCAATTATTGGAAATATTATGAACTAGTTTAGTTATTTAATATCTTATATTTTTATTTCTTAGGTCTTTATAATTTGGTATTATTATAAAATCCTATAAATATTGGAATGTTATTTGATGTCTTTGTTATGGTTAGTGTATTTTTACATTATAAACATTTGAAAAAACATCTTTTTGAAATTCATGTAAACTTTCTAAATATTTTAAGTTGTTTTTCACTGAGTTATTTTATTGAATTATCACAATATGATTTGGTCTGTTTTCTAGAATAATTTATTCTTGGATGAACAAATTAAATCTCCCTCACTTTTTAAGCATAATGATCTTTGATATTCAGGTATTTGGACCTCATGTAAATAGTGGCATGCTATGTGTTCGATTACACGACATCATTAAAGATCCTAACCTCATGAATATTATTAAAGAGATGTATAGAACAAAAAAAACTCAAAGGAAAATTCAAAGAGTCTCAATGGATCCAAAGGGTCTGAATTAATGTAACTTGAGAGCATACTCTATAATAAGATTCACACACTGGGGGGGGGATAGAACCCAAAATAGTGAAATAAGTAAAGAAGCCATATTTAATAGCTCTTAAGGCTAAAAAATCAATAGTGTTGTTCCCCTCAAACCACGTGTGAAGCAATTCCTTTTTTTATGATGGGGTTGAAATCAATTTTTTATTGAAATAAATTTCCTCTTTTGTTTGGGTATAAGAGACCCATTACATGGAATGTAGGCCTATTTGACATTAAATCCCAATACATGGCCCATAAGGCCCATATTTTTGGCCCAAAGGCCCTATAGTGAATAGTACTACTACAGTACCCAGACTCCTAGAGTACTTTCACCTCTAATGTATTGCTACAGTGCCCACCAATTCTATAGTGTACTAGGTGTTATAGTGCCACCGCTACAACAGTTTTTCTATAGTACCTCTATAATGTTTCTATAATAAGCTATGCCCAAGGGGTTTTGATCCCCCAACCTTGACAAAGTATTATGGGGTGCTTAACAATAATCCAAACCTTAACTAATAATTCATTTATGTTATTGATGTGGTTCTTACATCATTGAATGTGATAGGAAATGGAAAATGGGGTTGATATTTTCCCTTGGATAGAGTTGTGTATGGTAAAAAAGTATATTTCAACTGCAGACCACATAATGTTCTTAGAACTACAAAACGCTATACCATTTTAGCATAGTACACACCTTTATAATGAGGGAGTCACCACTCCCATATGAAGCTATGAATACTATGAAAATTGAGCCTCTAGGGTCATTAATGGTGCCTCCCCCCTACATGACACCCATATTAGAAGAGCCATTGACATTAATATTGAAGCCAATATTCTGGTCTCTCACTGTGAAAAATTTGATCCAAACTGTTTCTTTATAAATCCATGTTTTAATTGGTTTCTTTACCATAGAAAAGTGAAATTTATATTTCAAAACGTTCTTCATAATTTTTTTGGAAGAAATAAGTGCACGTTGGAGGGCTATTCGGATTTTTATTTTGGAAATCAAATGATATGTTGTCATATTTTCATTATTTTACTCAAATCTATACTTGATTTCATGCTGGGGGAATGTTTTCCAAGAAGTTTATAAAGACTCTAGTTATTTAATTATAGAAATATTGGAATATGTTTTTTAATTTTTTAAAATTTAATCTTGTGTAAGTTGTTTTCTATAAATCTTTATATGAAATTTGTGAAAAAAACAATATTATTTGAGATACATTTTCTTCTTATTATTGTTTATGAATATCATGATATTGAACATGAAGAAATAATATTTCTAAATAATTAATTTTCTTAGAAAATTCTCTAAACTAAGCTTTTACTATTCAAATATTCTTTAATCTCTATTGAGCATTCTACATGAAAAAAACTGGAATTACTGTGAGATGTAAATCATGAATTATAATGTCTCCGATCTTATGGAATTTTATGAGTTGAATGATTTTATTTCATTGAACCTAGTTTTATATCTAAAATTTTGAAATTTTCATGAAAATTTATGGATTTTCTAAAAACTTATGGTTGTGCTTCAAATGTAGATTATTGAATAATTTCTATAATAGGGATTAATTACATCGTTATTTTACCATACCCCTAATTATTTTCCCGCATTTATGAATCAAAGTGTTTTTAACTCATTAAGGTCACCTAATGGTTTTAATTACATTATAAATACATCTATATTTTATGCGTGTATATAATGTAATGAAAACATCTCAAAAAAGCATCCCACTAGGTGGTTTGTAAAACATATCTCTTGTCTCTAGAATTTTCCTTCTATCCTTCATAGACCTTTTCTTGTGTTTCTTGCTGATCGAACAAAAATTTCTTACATTTGGTATAAAGTGGAGGTTGACTTGATCCACAATGGTGCACTCTGATCCCTCATCTCCCTAACTCTCCCAAACATCATCAGCACATCATAAAGCCCTTACTAAAAATGGTAGCTACTCTCTGGTGATATATCGGGTGGTAAAGGAGGTAGGGGGATTGGTGACATATCCAATCCTCATGAAGATGATCAATAATTATAGGTCCTTTATGATTAATTTTATTCTCTAATCATGATGATTCTTGGACACCATCGACATTAGAGGTGTTGAACTCTAGGAAGATATGTTGGTGATAGAGGCTATCCTCCACACTGTCACGCCGGAGATGATCTCTATACTCACCATCAAGGTAAGTTTCAAGGAAGAGAGGGACATCATCAATACCATGAACATTTTCATTGATCATGTACACAAGTCCAATGCTCAGAATATCCACATTGAGTACATAGGCATGGATTTTCTCAATGGCGAATCGGTGGATGTTTTGGCAATGTGGCTCACTATGTTGGTCAACCAAAAAACAATCCTCGGTGATCTAGAGCCTCAAGAAAAGGTCATTGAGAAGTACTTTTACACCATCCACTCTAATTCCTCCCAAATTTATCTTTCAATTGAGATGC
Organism: Viscum album; assembly: GCA_963277665.1. NCBI lineage: Eukaryota > Viridiplantae > Streptophyta > Magnoliopsida > Santalales > Viscaceae > Viscum > Viscum album. The sequence goes on from OY728152.1 coordinate 306,897,870, forward strand.
TTTTCGATATCCCGATGCTCTCTGTAGAGGAGGTAACATGGAGACTCAAAGTAGTGGATGACCGTTTTGAGCAGACGCCCCCAATGACTAAAGAGGGAACTGAGGAGGAGTTGGTTGCATGGATTAAGGAGCGAATGATTTGGGGGGGGCTTCAATGATTCCAAGACTAGAAACCATCATCGCTGACAACCACACAAGGTCGATAGGGGATCTTATGGTGGCCATGATGTCTCAGGAGACCAATGTTGCTATTGTGAAAAAATGGGTCACTAAGACAAAGATTGTTATAGTAGGCTGAAATAGGCTAATAACCCTAAAATCCATGGGGATGATGATAAGAAGACACTATTTATGGAAAGTTCGTGCACCATGGTTCCCAATACCCCATCACCACAATCTGACACTTCTAATTCCCTACCACCACAATGCATTCCTCTTCGGATGGTCGATACGAAGGTCTTTAAACAACAGTATTAGAAGGAGGCGTGTGATGATGATATATAGTACCTCAACACCAGTTCCACAAACCACACTACCTGTTCCCGTGATATCTTCTCCAATATTGACTCTAGGATCCATGTAACCATAAATTTAGGGGATGAATCTTTCATCAATATCATGGGATGTAGGATGATCCTGTTTTCCTATAATACCGGTTAGCACCACATTCTCATGGGGGTGTACTTCATCCCGTTGATCACTACCAACACCATTAACTCCGAACAACCTGATGATAATGGTTATCAGGTACTAACCGATGGAGACATCATGTAGATCCGAGACAAGAAATAACGCCTACTAGACTGGGTTCAATGCTTCCCCGATCGACTATACAATATAAGACTAAACATTTCACAACCTACATGTGTGTCTGTAAGGGGTTCATAGGTGACATGGAGCTAGAACGTGAGGTACAACCACTTAAATTTCTAGGCCTTGTGATACCTCACTCAGCATGATATGGTGTGAGGGATTTCATGGATTGATTAGGTGGATCAAGTCTATGACACTTGCCTCACTGGGAAACAATGAAATGTTTCTTCCCCATGCAATTAAAGAATCATGCAGAGAAAGTCCTTGAACTTTTCCATGGTAACCTATGTGGGCCAATCACTTTGACAACGCCAAGTGGTAACTTCTACTTTCTACTACTCGTGGATGACAAGAACCACTATATGTGGCTCAATATATTCATGATAAGATACCATGATTGAGAGGAAATTAGATGATTTCAGGTCACAATGGGGGTGTAGAGAGGGAACCAAATGAAGGTTCTTTACACCGACCACATTGACGAGTTTACTTATTTGGAATTCAGCGAGAACTTTATTGATCATTTTGTATGAAAATAACACAAGAAACCCTATTCACAATAGTAGAATGAGGTCATTGAACAACACAACCAGACCATGTATTGTATGGCTCAAAGCATGCTGAAGGCTAAGGGACATCCTATGATGGTTTGGGGTGAGGCCATCTCCACCTCCATCTTCATCCTTAACAATGCATCGATACAAAACCTAGATGGGATGACACTGTACGAGGCCTAACATAGAAACATTCAATAATGAACATTATTTGAACCTTTGGTTACATCGTGCATTTAAGTAATGTGAACCCTCAACTGATGAAGTTGGATGACTAGAGTATGCTGATGATCTTCATTGGGTACGAGTCCTGGTACAAAGCATACTGTGTGTAAAACCCTGTCAACAAGAGCTTTCATGTAAAATGCGATGTCATCATCGATTCAGCAGGGTAGTTGTATTGGAGTGCTCATGATGAACACGGTGTGTTGATTAGTGGGGACCCATTCACCGTCAAACACACAAGGGCATGTATACCAGGGATGGAAGAGATCGATAACACCATCGGAGACCAGAGATCATCTTCCACACCCACTAGCACATTCTTTGTAGATGATGCAACACTAGATATGGTCAAGGTGTTGGTAGAGCCACTAGAAAAAGTGTATTTCTCTACACTATCCAACAAAATGAAAGAATCACCAGACGTCGATCACGATGATTCCCCGCTTTGGTTTCACAAAATCGACAATATTATCGGGCCTACATCGCCACCTGGGTTTGCACCGTGTGAGCTCTTCTCTGGTGAGTTACAATTCACTATGGTTGAAAAGACAACCTCCTTTGGAAAAGTAGAAAAACATTTGTGTTGGATCAAGAAAATGATTGAGTAGAATCCTAGAGGCATAATAGTATGTTGGCGTCAACCATGGCCAATCCTATTGATTCCTTGGCTGCAAAGCCCACTCTCCAGTATGCCACATTCATTGAAGAGAAGCTGGTGGCAAGTGATGAGAAGTATTCAAGGGAGGAACAATTCACAGACATACTCATAATGTCACTTGGGTGTGGAAACTTTCTAGAGCTATTCCCAAAGATTGACTTCATTGAAATTTGGTGAACACAACAAAAATTAGGGGGGTGATTGTTAAATAGTTTTAATAATGGGGATTAATTCCATCATTATGTTCCATCCCCCTCATTATTTTCTTCATTTTTATCTAAATGTGGTTTGATCTGATTTAGTGTGCCATATGGTTTTAATTACATTATAAATATGTCTATATTTTATGTGTGTATATAAAGTAATGGAAACCTCTCTAGAAAAGCATCCCACTTAGTGGTGTGCAAAACATCTCTTGTGTCTCTAGAATTTTCCTTCCATCCTTCAAATACATTCTCTCATGTATCATGTTGATTGGTCTGGAATTTCAAACAGTGATCAATAATGGAAATTAAAGTGTGCAAACTCACATAAAGTTTGAAACTAATTATATGAAAATTTATTTTTAGTGGACTATTAACCATGTTTTTGGATTTTCATTGTTAAGGATTGGTCAATAGTGAAATATTCAATTATGGGGGAGTGATAAATCCTTAATTTTGTGTATATTTTAAATTTTTATACTGTTTTGAAGTCACACATATCAAGTTAATAGTATGGGTAAAAGTTTCCTTTTTTATCTTGATTTTTTTGGAATGAATTAATGTAAGTGAGCATAAAATATGGATTTTAGTGATTAACACATCACTTTGAAATTAAAATGTCAAAAGATAAATTATTTTGATATCATTTGAAAATAAATTATGAGTAAATACATATATTTTTTTATTTATGATATATTTTGTATTATAACTATTTATAATAACTTTCCATAATGTTAATTGAGATTTTATATTGATTTATATAGGTGATGAAATGGGATGAGGAGGTCACCCTTTATCTCCCAACCCACATCTCTAGGGGAGTGTGTTTCACCATCACCTGTGTATGCCCGGGTTTTCACTCATCTCACTTCATTGTTGTCACATCTCTAGGTTAATACCATACTAATTTGAGCACCTTAAGTTATATCCACTACACATATCACACTACACTCAACAACCCCACACTTACAGCATGGACTAATGGATCTTGATGCCCGATCACAGCCCTTGTAGCAATATAATTCACTCTTAATCTACATAGACAAAAAACCATTACCTTGCTCTGATCCCACAATGCTTTTTAGTCATCTTCCTCTAGTGAAGATGGAACCGACAATGCTTTTTTAGTTCCCATGCAAATCAGATCCTCCCTTACTATGTAGTAGGGATTTACATGAATCCATTATTATATTCATAGTCCAATGAGGATTTATATGTCCCATATGTCCATCTGACCGGTTGTGAAGAACACCCAAGTCAGCACCCTACATCTTCGGTAGACCAAATTTAGAGAGCTTCAACCTTCAATGTGTTGTATATAAATCTTGTATTTTTGTTATCTGTGAAGAACTAGTTTCCAGGATCCACATGGGATAATCTCAAGGAGGACTTTTCTTTTCCAATTCAACCCATTATCATGCAAGCCAATACTCACCATGTTCAAAGTCAATCCATATGCCCAACATGCCTATCCTGATTCCCATAGCACCTACCCATGAACCACGGCTTAGGAGACATAAATATTCCAAGGACACCTTGTAAATTCCAAAAATTATCGTATTTTTATTCATATAAATAAATGCACCCAAATAATATACCTCAAACGATCACTAGTCATCCATTATATCACAAACCAATGAAACAATTCATCCTCTCATTACTCTAGGATGGGTAAGAATCTCGATCGTGGGAAAATTATCTCAAGTAGGTATGATTTATTTTTCAAAATATGTTGGGGGAAGGTGATTGGTTTGGATATAAAAAGGGGATGGGGGTATGTCAGAATTGATTATAAAATTTTTTGAAATTTGGTGTTTCTTTCATTTTCATATTGAAATGTAGTGCTTATTGTTATTATGCCATTTAAATTTTGATTAATCGCATGCATGGAAAAAATGTTAGTTTTATTTTTTATGCTCAGATTAATTATGTTGGATATGTCTGTTCTACTAGGATGCCTCATTTCTACATGAGACTATTGTCTGGGGAGTTTTCTTTTACATTTTAATTTATTTGTAGAAAATGGTTTGGTAATTTTTATTCAATATTTGGTGAAAAGGTGGCATCGCAGATGCCACCTTTTCATTTCGGGTGAAAGGCAGCATGGCGGCTGCCACCTTTTCACTACGACTGAATGGCTGCACCCGTGATGCATCCTTTCTCCTAACAAATTGTTTTTTTTAATTTTTTTATGTTTTTTTATATAGTTATTTATATATATAATTCATAAAAAATGTTCATGAGGATTCCGCCTTTCACCCAACAAAAAAAATTATTTTTTTTTTGAAATTTGGTTATTATTTTTTGTTTAGTTTTGTTTATATTTTTATTTATATATATAATTCATAAAATTGTAAAAATTATCATTTTGGAAAATTTTGTTTTTTTATGTTTTGTTTTGATTATATATTTATTTATATATATAATTTATAAAAATAGTTCAGGGAAAATAATTTATAAGCTTTCAAAATGGCATACTTGAATGTTAAAAATGTTTCAAGTACGTGACTTTGAAAGATTATAAAATATAAACCATAAGACCAATATAAAAGAAACTGTAAACATTCATTAAAATTATAAGAAATTGTTGAAAAAAAGCATTTCATAAAAAATGTTCATGAAAAATAATTTATAAGCTTTCAAAACTGCCTACCTGAAAGTTAAAAATGTTTCAAGTATGTGACATTGAAAGACGAAAAAATATAAAACATAAGACCAATATAAACGAAAAATTAAAAATTCATTAAAAATATAAGAAATTATTGAATTCAAAAATCATTTCATAAAAAATGTTCATGAAAAATAATTTATAAGATTTTAAAACTGCCTACCTAAAAGTTAAAATTGTTTCAAGTATGTGACTTTGAAAGACTATAAAATATAATCCATAAGACCAATATAAACGAAACTCTAAAAATTGATTAAACATATAAGAAATTGTTGAAAGTAAAAATCATTTCCTAAAAAATGTTCATGAAAAATAATTTATATACTTTCAAAACCACCTACCTAAAAGTTAAATTTTTTTCAAGTATGTGACTTTAAAATACTATAAAATATAAACCATAAGACTGATACAAACGAAACATTAAAAATTGATTAAACATATAATAAATTGTTGAAAACAAAAATCATTTCACAAAAAATGATCATGAAAAATAATTTATAATCTTTCAAAACCGCCTTTTTGAAACTTAATATTTATTCAAGTACTTGAATTTGAAAGACTATAATATATAAACCATAAGACCAATATAAACGATACTTTAAACATTGATTAAACAGATAGGAGTCAACCCCATATCAATGTGATGCAAAATGTCTCTACTATCACATACATCTATAATCATTGATGCATGAGAACATGTTATATCTCCTTTCATGGGACAATGAAATCCATTATTCCACCAATCATGTCCATATCCATATCAACATCTGGCTGCATAAGGGTATGGTGAAAGATATGCCACATGAAATGCTCATCTGTTCCCATCCCTACAAATACCAACACCTTCAACACCACCATGCATCCAACCATTATAATTTCTTCCACAATTGTCACCCCATTTCCCCAGGCCAAGTAGATCAGATGAAAACACCAACGATTCCATATATCCCATAAAATTATTCATCACTAAATCTTTATCCATTATCATATTCAAAAGGATACTATAGGACCTCCTTGATCTATCCATTCCAAACAATCACATACAAGTATACTACGTGAGTGTTTGGAATGGATACTATATAACCTCCTCCACCTGATCCTTTGACTATGACATGAGCCGGGCCTCTAGGTCAGTTTGATGATACTATATAACCTCCTCCACCTAATCCGTTGACTATGACCTGAGCCGAATTAAGCTCCAGTTCTGACTCATATTCAAATATTGAACCTCCTTCTATTAATAAAGACTATTAGGTAACCTGAGATATAGTTAGGAGGGTCCTTAGACCCCCAACCCATTTTAGTCAATATGAAATGGATTATTTTCTTCTTTCATGTTTTCCAAGATCTTATTGATGATTATCCCTAGAATTATTAGAAATCCCTAAATGAAAAATATTCACAACATTTGGTATTTCACATGAATGAATAAATACATTATTTTAAAATAAGAGTATGAAATTATATTCTTAGTGGACTGTTAACAGCATTTTTGGAAGTTCATTGTTATGAATTTCTTAGGAGTGAAATATTAAATTTTGCGTTGAGTGATAAATCTCTATTTTCATTTAAATTTTAATTGTTTTCACTACTTAAAGTCACCCATATAATGCTAATAATATGGGTAAAGGTTTCATTTTCATATCTTGATTTGTTTATGTCAGAGTTGGTTCCTTAGAACTAACTTCCATGTACTTAACCTGTATTCATTGTTTTGAATATTTATATAATCCTTATCAAATCATTATTGTTCTTCTGTATGAAATTGTATATGATATTATCATTAGAATAGGTATCGCATAGAAAGCTTATAATAGTTCCTCGCTATGATAAGAATCTTGACGTGCCACGAAAGTATTCTTAAATATATCTTCTATATCTGGGTGAAATCATTTGAGGGACACAAATTATATAAGATATAATTGGTGGAGACTCATATGAATTTGAGGCACCTTCTCATGGTGTATTCCCTTGATAATATACAGTGTAGGATATAATAAGAATGATAATCGCTAGTAATAAATCATCATTTATATGTGTCATTTGATGTTCATATATACGAACATAAGCATTGATCCTTAAAAGTTATGATTATTATTAATGAGTATTATAAGTCATGTCCATTGATGTATTGATAAAAACCATGATGATGCATGTTAGAGGTGAGGTAGGGTATGTTGGGTGCATCATGAGTAATATCAAATTAATGAATAATGCAACAAAGGAATCTCCCTTCTAATCTTTTAATGAAAGTTTATATCTTATGCCCTTTTATGGAAATGATATAGACTAAATAAATCCATGACCATTGTTTTCAATATGCAAGTTCGATTTCCAGAATGTCAATGAAAGAGACATCAAACCCATAGGTTTATGACACTAGAATGAATCCTTCCTAGTTAGAGATATCATGAAAAAGAGATTATATTACACAGTAAGTGTATGTATGAGGTATTTTTCCTTCTTGGAAATAAATTATCTATCTATGGGATCCTTGACGTGCTCTTAGACTATAACCTTGGACATTGGGTTGCTTCGCCTAATGCCATTGAGAAAGTGGTCTACAAGGTCACACACAAAGTGTATCCATAATTTTTTATAAACAATATATTAATATTTATTATTTAATAAGTTGAATAAATATTATTCCCAAGTGTGGTTTAGATATTATTCATGTTTTCTTGATCACATAGATTTGGTCACTATTTATTTGAGAGAATATTTTGTGAGAAGAATATTTAATTAATATTTTCTTTCTATTTGGTGGATACAATATTTATATACTTATTGATGAAAAATTAAATTACATTTATTTATTGAAGAAATATTCGTTATTCAAGGACTAATAATTTTTTAGAGGATTGGTGGATATAGATTAATGGTCTAGTGAGAAATAATATATATTCAATATTATTTAAATAAATAATATTTTATTTAATTTTTGAGTTTAACGTATATCATGAAATAATAATATAATTATAATAGTCATGAGGTTCTTTAGTGATTAAATAAATAATAAAGGACACTTTTATAATTATTTATTTCTAACCCTAGTGGTATATAAACCCAATTATATTATTTTTTCATTAGATCCAATTCATTTTATTTGGTTGTGCACTATGAAATCCAGAGAATCCCATTGAAGCCCTAGAGAGCTCTGTTATCCAAGAATGATCCTATGAATAGAGTGAGATATTCCTCCACCTTTAATTTTTGAGTTTAGAGAGATCAATGGGAATCATTTGGAATTCATTGTTGGGGTGATAAAAGATGAATGGCACAAGTGATAAGATCTTCCATGAAAGAACCCATAGGTTCCTATGGAGATTTTTGGAGATTTTTGGAACATATGTGGATCACAGCTAAAGGGAATCTATTCTAGATTCCTACAATGCAATTATGGTACGATGTAGATTAGCTATCAGATCTATTAAGGAATAAATAATTTCTCACTAGTTAATCATTTAATTGATTAAATTAATTATATATAATATGTGTTGATCATGCACTTTGGTTTCAACATTTTATCTATTTTATGTATTCTATGATTCAATTTCTGTTGATCACAAAATTTATCATTGTGTAAATATCAGATTGATCAACGATGATGACAAAAAGAAAAGTTGGGCATGACCCATCACATTATTCCTCTACACTCAGATCCTTCAAGTGGCATCAGAATAGGGTCACATAATTATTTATAATTATTTAATTATCATTTATTAATTTAAGTATTTTTAATTTACATTTTAATTTAAATTTAATCATTCTTAAATCAGAATTGTGAGATCTTCTTCCTCCACTTTATTTCTCGTAAATATAGTCAAATATATAAATTTTATGAATGAAATATATTTGAAGATATCATCTGGAGATTCTATGGAATCTAGCTAGATAACACAAGAGTATACACAATGTAACTCGGAGGTATACACTGTGTACTAGTTTTTAATGCACCAAGAATTATTTATGAATTAATTCAAGGAATGTTCATTTATTATATGTGGTTAATTTAATTACACACCTCATTTTTTCTAGGCCAGACTAACAAATGGTGAGCCAAAGTACATGCCATATAAATTTTGTACACAGTATGTAGTACTTAGTCCCAGATGGGCCGTGTATCTTCCTACATGGCCTACCTAGGTGGTGCCCATATTACATGGATAATATACACTCTATATCCCATGTACATGCCACGTACTAAACTATTTTCCATGTCAAAGTTACACATCGAGTCCCTAGGTGTGTGCCTCAGATAGACGGTGAGAATAATACACACCATGTGTCTGGTTTGTACATGTTGTGTACTTATACAAAATTACAATGAATTTAAAAAGTCAATTTATTATACCATGTAAACCTTATCAATATGTACTTTCATGTGATCATTAAGTTGATAGGACATACCATATTATGGTTTATATATATATATATATATCCCTAATTAATTTCTATATAATGTTTGAATCTATATATCATGTGTAATTCGTATTACTGTTATTAATCTACGCATTAAATAATTACATACTATGTGAAAATAGAATAATGTAAACCATTTTATCATTAAGTTGATAGTACATTTCATGGTATTATGTGATAATATGTATATTCCACATGTCGTAAGAATAAAAAATATTCATGTATAATAAACATTAGGTATTTTGGACGGGTACTCACCATGTTATATCCAAGGTACATTTTTAATTATACACAGTTAATTTAAAATAAATTTATTTTATTTGTTTAAGATTATGTTGGATGAGAATATCAAGGAAATTTAGATGGGAATTAAGATAAAATAATTGATTAATTAATGAGGATAATTATTTGATTTAAGTGTGATTTATCTTAAATAATAAAAATTAATAATTGAATGCTAATTTAATTAAATTCATAATTCATTGCATGCATATGGATGATAATGAGATTAGACTAGACCATTTTATGTGATTGGTTTATTTTAATTTCTAATTAAATTAAATTCTTGGCCTATGTGCCATCACTATTATTGTTATGTAAGGGTTTTCATGAAAATGATTTCTTTTATGTAAACCCATTCCCCTCACATACATGTGAGTAAAAGCATATTCAATGGATAGAGCTCCCAATCATGTTGAGGCAGTTCATGTTTGGAGTCTAGGAGAAACCAATCCAATAGATATACATAGGTGGATAGGTGAAAGACTATAACATGAACCATAAATGGTTCAAGGTGTTTCCCCCCTTGGTCGACAGTTAGTTTATCATCCTCCAGATAAAATAACCATTATTAAAATCTCATGATCATACTAATTTATTATTTTATTTCAGTCAAGTTTCATGATTATTTCATTATGAATATTTTTTTACAATCACATGAATTAATGAATCAACAAGCATGAAATATAGAACTAAAATAAACTAGTTTATCCATATATATTATCTAAGACATGATTAATCACTTAATTAAATCCAATTAATATTTAAAAGCATGTAATAAAGACAATAATTGGAAATTTACACATAAAATATAATATCCATCAATTATAAATATTAATTCAATATAGCCTTCAACTATATTAGTTAAAATAACACCATAATTTATAGTGTTTCCCAGCCACATTTGGGGTGCTTTCAATTATTGGGGAATTATAACATAAAGTTTTGTGTTGACATAACTTAGTCCACATCAAGGGTTGTTTAAAAAAGAAATAATTGGTGTATCTATGAAGAAAGGGTTTAGGAAATCTAATTTATGCATTTTAGGATTGGGGATTCCATTCAACATATCAAGGAACTGTGAGTCAATACATTTTTCATTTTCAATGCATACCTAAAACCATTAAAATTGCTTTAACAACCATAGTTTTGGTTAATGAGAAGGGGATAATGGATCCTTACCACAAGAACATCAAAGAAATAGGATATTCCAATGAAAATGGTGAGGAATATTGTGTTTCGATAAAATAGTGGGAGATTAATAAATATATTATTTATTTATTTGGATAAATTTTATAAGATATTGTACTAGAAATATAATCAAATTTTTTATAAAAATAATGATAAAATGATGTCAAAAATATCACTATAATTCATACATTATAAGGACAACATTCTCATCAACAAAAAATTAAAATAATGTAAATGACACTTAAGCATTATCCTATGCTATGAAAGAATATTGTGGGTGATGGAAGAACATATTCATGATGAACCTAGTAATAAGGCTAGTGGGGAAGAGTTATCTCTCTATGAGAAACATTTTAATGATTCTCTAGATGTTCAATGTTTCATATTATTATCCATGACCATTGATATTTTTAAGTAACATGAGGACATGGATGTGTATAAAATTATGTCTCAACTTTTGGATTTCTATTAAGATAAGGCAAGATAAGAGAGATATGAGATATCTAAGGATCTATTCATAACCAATATTGGAGGGTATATACGAGTTGGGCCTCATTTAGTCATGTTTATTGGCTATATTGATCACTTATAAATCATAGGGATTAAATTTCAAGATGATTTGTGCATAGATCTCATACCTTACTCAGTAATTAATTCTTTCTCCAATTTTGTTGTTAATTATGACATGAGAAATAATGATAAGAGTCTATCAAAACTTATTACTCTAATTTTACATGTGGATAATGACATGTGGTGTGACAAACCCATGGTCCTTATAGTGAATATGTAAGGAAGATCAAAATGAAGGGGCACAAGACTCATAACAAACTAAATATTCGGAGCACCTTCCTTCCAAGATGAGAAATATCTAGAGTCTGGTTAAGGAAAATGAGGTGGTATGTTTTTCATGTGGCTAGCAAGTACATTTGAAGAGGAACCACACCCAGAATCAATGGGAAGATAATGTTTCATTTGTTATCAAGTATAATATTTCAATATCTACACATTGGGTATTAGATACATCTTGTGGTTCTCACACCTATATCCAAATATAGGAATCAAGAAGATTCAAAATTATTTCTAGAGGAGAGGTGGATTTCTAATATTTCAATGGTATAAGGTTGGAAACTGTATCCATTTGTGACTAAACAATTTCACTGAAATTAGGAATGATATTTTGTTAAGGTATTTTTATTATGTACAAAATGTTAACAATAATATAAATTATATATCATTTATAGATATCGATGGTTTTATTATATTTTTTTGGAAATGAAAGTTGTTTCTTTTATAAATAAAACATATTTTATGGTATGGGGAATTTAAATTATGTTCTTTTTGTTTTAAATTATGAAAAAAGTATTATTAATAGAAAAAAATCATGTTCACATGACCCATATAACACCCATATTTGAATTCAACATCTTGTTAATGTAAATAATATGTGTTTGACAATGATCTGTCAAGATGGACATTTAGACTCTTCGGAGCTAAAATCACTTGAAATATGTCATGATTTTTTACACGAAAAATTGACCAAAGCACCATTCAGTGGGTAGGGTGAAAGGACCAAAAATATATTAGGATAGGTATAGAATGATGTGTACGGACCATTTCCTGTAGAATCTATAGGTGAGTGATTTTACTTTATGACATTTACTGACGACTAACTAGACACTGAATGAGGCTAATATTCATTGATAATATAATTTTTATTCATGTGATTTGTTATTCATAAACAAAAATTTAGTGCATTTTATACTTTGAACATTAATTCACATTATGATTATAATTCCCTCTTAAAATGTACTATTACATGGTACATTTTTGAACATCCCCTAAAATAAAAAATTGTCTTCATTTTATTTTAATATTTTATTTTTAGGTCCCCCATGATATAATTAACAATTCATGCTTTTGGATCACTTGAAGATTCACATTATAAGACAACAAAAGTTGTTCTTGAATTAACAACATTCTGGGAAAAGTAAACTGCACAACATCCCAATAAAAGGATTGCAGCGGCCACAACCCAATACCAATAATTATAAAACATGAATTGAGGATATGGGACATAAAGGGGAAAATTTAATACAATTGTGAAAAGAAATAATTTGGAGTGTTAAAGAGAGTTTCATGCGGCCTAATTTGGAGATAAAATTCTGGGCCAGATTCTGAGGTCCAAAACAACATCCCACCATTTTACACATATCTCGAAAACCAAATAACCAGTTATGATGAAATTTTACATAAAATTATTGGAAATATTTATATTCATTTTTTCATATATGGTCCACCAAAATTTGGCCATCTAGATACTGGTTTGAACACATCTGTCAAGTCAGGAAATTTGTCCCAGATTGTTTTTCAAAGGTCGAAAAATCAACCCTCCATCAATATTCCACCCATTTATGGTGTAAAAAAATTAATTGAGGAGACATTTAATATTTTAGGATATACCTAAGACTTCAAAAATGTCTATTTAAGGCAGTGGTGGTGGAGGATTTGGGCATCTTGGGTAATTTCTTTCATTGTAATATTATGCATCCACTTTTCCTTTATAATGTTCTTAATCAATTATAAGTTATTAGAGTCCCCTTAGTTTCCTTATAAAAATACTTTTTTTCTCTTTTTCTATTCTTATTACTAACATGTTGATACCAATTCTTCATGGTGTGAATTTATTCACACCAAACCTAGTGATATTTATCATACAATGGTGGAGGTCTGTTACTTTGTTTTTGTTTTTTTCCTTAAATTACTCCTTCATGAGTCTACTTCCCACTTCCATTAAGGTCATAGGATCAATGGAGGGATAAACAAATTATGGGTTGATCCAAGGGAGTATAAAGGGGCTGGATTGGATGTTATTTATAACTCCATTAATCTCTAATCACTTATTTAAAATGAGATTTTTATTTGATGACTTTAAAACTTCTTCATCCTTATTGAATTTTAAGGCCACACACTTCAAGTGATAATAAAAAACATTACCTTTGAGTTACCATAAACATGATCCTCCAAGTGCATATGTGATTAGTATTAGAGTATTTTGGTTTGAACTAGTAATTTATGAAGTTCTTTTATCTCCTTTAATGAACTCATCTCAAATATAAGAAATCGAAATCGTTAAAGAGGAATTTCAACCAATCCACCCCTTATAATAACCTTTGATAAAACCTTCTCATAATTTGAATTCACTTATGTCACATAGTGTTTTCTTAAAATTATTAAAAAAACCTAAATTTGGCCACATAATATCCCAAATCAGTCCATATAACGTGCATGTCTATATGTTTCTTCTTAGGTCTATGAGGAATTGACAACCCAAGCTACTCTACATTTGACCACATAACCATAAAAACATGGGTAAATTTGGCGGAGACCAAATTTTGTCACTGTTTCCAGGGACCCATGTAATTCATCTCAACACCCATTATATTCTTCCCCATTTCTTCTATTCTCACCACTACTAGAAAAGCGGGCATTGAAGCCACCCCAGAATCGGGCGACCGCCATTGGAGGTCTCTATAGATATCTAATAGCGACCGCCAATGGCGGTCACTGGCCTTGATAAAAAACCCGATCCTTTTTGCGCCCCCCCCCCCCCCCCCCCGCGCCCCCCTCTCGATCAGACCCTGCCCCCCCCCCCCCCCCCATCGCTGCCCCCCTGACGCCACTCTCCCCCCCACCCCCCCCCCCCCCCCCCGCCCGGCCTCCCCCGCCGCCCGGCCTCCCCCGCCCCCCTCCCCCCATCGCCCCCCCCCCCGACACCGCCCTCCCCCCCGCCTCCCGGCCTCCCCCGCCACCCGGCCTCCCCCTCCCCCTCCCCCTGTCGCCGCCCCCCGACGCTGCCCTCCCCCCCTCCCGCCTCCCGGCCTCCCCCCCCCCGCCTCCCGGCCTCCCCCGCCGCACGCCCTACTCCCTCCGGCCTCCGCCATCCTCCCTCCGCCCTCCACCCCCTCAGCCCTCCCCCCACCCCGGACGGTTCTGGCACCCCAGACAGCCCCCCCCCCCCCCCGCTGCCCTTCCCCCATCCCCTCACCGCCTCCTCTCCTCCAGCTCCCCGCCGCCACCGCCACCCGTCCCCTCCCTTGCTGCACCGCCTTTGGCTCTGGCTCCCCTTCGCTGCCTCCTCTCTCTCGCTGCACCGCCATCGGCTCCCCTCCTTTTTAGGTTTGTAGCTCAATCAGGTAACATGGGATTTTAGTTACATTATTATTTTATCAATGGTTCATAAACAAATGATTAATATTTATTTTAAATATAGTTTATTTGAAAAATGTAAATGTAATAAGTATTGTGTAAATGTTTGTTACACAGATATAATTATGGATAAGAGTTGGATTGATCTTCCAAATCGAACGTCTAGAGAATATTTCAATGGAATTATGCAGTTTATTGACTTCACGAGAGGATTTGAAAGTGACTATATTAGTTTTCCATGTAGAAAATGTGCTAACAGATATCAATTCACATGAGATACTATGAGGGGGCACCTTTTCATTAATGGATTTCTGAAAAATTATAAGAGTTGGACTCGTCATGGAGAAGAATATGTTCGTTGTCAAAATACAGATGTAGCTCAGATGGATGTTGATGCAAGGATGAATGATCCAATGCCTGATATGCTTACTGAAATGGTACGTGGGTTTGATCCTGAAGGCATTGACATCCAGAATCTTGAGACCGGTGAGATAAATCTTCGCTCTAGTGCAGATCGTGATTCGAGGAGGTTTTATGAAGCACTTGATGATGCGAAAACAGAATTATATCCTGGATGTACTTCTTACAATAAACTGTCGTTTATCGTGGAGTTGTTGCATTTGAAGACTTTGAATAATTGGTCAGACACATCATTCGACATGCTTTTGGTTTTATTGAAAAATGTTCTTCCTGTCAACGTTAAGATTCCTGAGTCGTATTACTATGATCATAAGTTGACAGAGAACTTAGGTTTTACATATGAGACCATAGATGCATGTGCAAACAACTGTATGTTGTTTAGAAAAGAAACTGCCCATTTGGATATTTGTACGGTTTGTGGTGCTTCCAGGTGGAAAGAGAACAGGGGAAATAATACTCATCAAAGTCAGATTGCGATAAAGGGGAAACCGATTGCGTAAAGAAAATGCGTTACTTTCCCCTTAAACCGAGGTTGAAAAGATATTTTATAACATCTAAAGTTTCTAATTTAATGAGATGGCATGCAGAAAGAGGTCATGAAAGTGATATGTTAACCCACCCGGCAGACTCTCATGCATGGAAGGATTTTGATAAGAGACATCCTGACTTTGCTAAAGATGTTCGTAATGTCCGATTGGGATTGGCAGTAGATGGTTTCAACCCATTCAAGTCTATCGTTGGTGCAACTCATAGCACATGGCCCGTGGTGTTGGTTCCATATAATCTTCCTCCGTGGCTTTGTATGAAGCAACAATTTATATTACTTTCCACTCTTATTGATGGACATAAAAGTCCGGGGGATAATTGATGTTTACCTTCAGCCATTGATTGATGAGTTGAATGAATTTTGGGGCGATGGTGTGATGACTTATGACTGTGAAACGAATGAAATGCTCAAACTGCATGCTGCTTTATTGTGGACAATCAATGACTTCCCAGCTTATGCAAATTTATCAGGCTGGAGTACGAAAGGGGAATTTTCTTGCCCTTGTTGCAATAAAAGTAAAAAATCTGTATGGCTTAAACATTCCAAAAAATGGGCATACATGGGTCACATGCGTTTTCTCCCTCCTCAGCATATATTCAAAAACGACAGAGTGGCATTTGATGGTTCTATAGAGTTCATAACATCACCAAAGATCATGACAACAGTCAAAATGTTATCGCATATTGAGGAAGAAAACATCCGCACGGTATATGAAATTCAGGATTTGGTGGCTCCTCCAGTACATAATATTCGTGCTGTGGGTAGGCTG
The DNA here is from genome assembly GCA_963277665.1 of Viscum album. Taxonomy (NCBI): domain Eukaryota; kingdom Viridiplantae; phylum Streptophyta; class Magnoliopsida; order Santalales; family Viscaceae; genus Viscum; species Viscum album. Next base: position 306,914,825 of record OY728152.1, read on the forward strand.
CGTAGTCACAATTGGAAAAAGAAAAGTATTTTTTATAGTCTTCCGTATAGGAAAACTAACATGTTGAGGCATAATTTGGATGTCATGCACATTGAAAAAAATGATTGTGATAACATATTGTGGACCATTTTAGTTGTCAGTGGAAAATAAAAGGACCATGTTAATGCACGCCGTGATTTGGAAGAAATCGGTTTAAGGAAACAATTGCATTTACAGTTAGCTGAGGGAAACAAGGCATTTATGCCTGCTGCACAGTATACGATGACTACAGAGGAGAAAGAGACATTTCTTTCCATTTTGAAGATGGTGAAGGTGCCTGATGGTTATTCTTCTAATATTTCAAAGTGTGTGAATCTGACGAGCAAGACATTGCAAGGGTGGAAAAGTCATGAAAATCACATATTACTTCAGCAGTTGATTCCAATCGCAATTTGTGATTGTTTATCCCCCAATGTTGTTAAGCTCTTGATTGAGATGAGTAATTTTTTTAGACATCTTTGTTTAAGAAATCAACGAATGAGTGATTTAAAAAGTTTGCAAGACCAAATTGTACTTACGCTTTGTCACTTTGAGAAACTTCCCCCCCCCCTCATTTTTCCATGTTATGGTCCACTTGATAGTGCACCTAACTGATGAAGTAATGGCTGCTAGTCCAGTGCAATTCAGGTGGATGTATCCTATTGAACGGTATTTGAGTAAATTGAAAATATTTGTACGCAACAGAGCTCGTCCAGAGGCATCAATAGCCAATGTTTATTTGATGGATGAGTGTACTACCTTTTGGTCAGAATATCTTACGGATGTTGAAACAAAATTAGATAAGCCCTCTCGGATTCATGATGGACCAGTTGGAGAAGGAACCACATTTGATATGGACAACATCGAGTGGATACAAGCACATTGATATATCTTGTTCAATACTCCATCAGTTGCACCATTAATGCAGTAAGTATCTTATCAATTTGCTTGTATAAGATTTACATGTTTTGTTTGCATAAGATGATCTTTTAAACATCGCGTTATCATTTGCAGGAAACACATTAATGAGATAAAAGAAGAGGTGCATCGTGCGACTGAGTTGCAAATTCAACAATCTCATTATGCGTCATTTCATGATTGGTTCAAGGATTATGTATGTATAAATTGATTTTCATTATGAGTGAAGTATTATACTAATTATTTCTACATATATCATTATTGATTTTTATAAATTATGTAGGTTCGATTGCTGAGGGAGTTAGGGGACCCCACGCTACCTGAAGTATTTATCCAACTGGATGAGGGTCCATCTATAACGGCTCATCGTTATAAATCTATTGATGCTAATGGTTTTCGATTTCGCATTAAAGATGTTGACGACAAAGGAGCAACACCAAAAAGTGGCATCGGTTGTCCCTTTCTCGATTCTGGTTATTACTATGGTCAATTTATAGACATCATTGAAGTTGTATACACACACGGTTTGAAGTACATATTGTTAAAGTGTAATTGGGTTGATCCAGTGCGTGGATGTAAAGTCGATCAATATCTGTTTTCATTGGTGAATTTTAACTATATGTTATACATAAATAATGAACGAGTTCAGAATGAACCATTCATTTTGACATCACAAGCAGAACAAGTATTCTTCGTTACTTTGCCTTCGGATCCAAGTTGGGAAGTTGTTGTCAAAATGTCTCGGCGAGGAGTGTTTTTATTTGAAGAAGATGAACTCAAGACTGTTCCGTTTTTTTACCAACAACTTGATCAAAATACCGTAGTTCAACGTGAAGAAGATATTTATTGGGTCAGAGCGGCTGTTGAAGGATAAACGGTCGATTTTCATGCTTAATGAAAGGTATAATTGTTTTCCCGCTATTCAGTAGAATGTCCTAGGATATCATAAACTATCTAATCATTTTATAAATCTTTATATGTTTTAATCCTCACATTTGTAATTTAATTCAATCATAAATATTTAGGTTGTTTTTACTCTTGATTTATTGATGTTATGGTCTGTGTATCATCCCTTTGAGGTATTCTTCATCTGATTCATGTGCTGCTTGAATTTTTATCAGTTCTATCTGGAATTTGGCTATGCATTGACTGGTTTTGTACATAATTTGTATATCTGTTTTGTTAACTTTCTGATTTTTTAAAATTCATTCACAACTAATTATTCAATCCTTTTTTTTTGATAAACAGTTCTACAAGTTTGATTTTTTAAGAACAATCCAATTTATCTTTTAAACACTTTGGACTCATTACTGATGTTTTATATGACTACAGACATGTCAGGGGAAGAGGCAGAAGATCCACATCATCCATCTGAGGCATCTACGTCTCAGGGTCGAGGTATGTTTGAATGTCATTGTCTATATTTTTTATGTAATTAACATACATATATATATATAAAATTTGTCAATTTATATATAAAATTGTTTTCAACAGGATCAGACTCGGCTGCTTCTTCCTCTCGCAGGAGAGGCCCTGGTCGTGGCATATTATCATGGAATTCTGACAGGACGATAGATGTTTCATTTGATGAGGTTTTTCATCCTGTGGGACCGAATGCCCCTGCATTTATTCGTCAGCTGGGTCATATCATACGTGACCCACATAGATTTCCATTGACCACGCGTGACTGGGCTTCTATCCCTCAGGACACATTAGATCGTCTATGGAGGGTGGTTCAGGTAAAAAAATCATTTTACTTTATTTTCTATGTATAAAGAATACTAATATGTTTGATTTTTTTCATTATAGAAAAATTTGAAAGTATGCCCTGAAGAGTTTCGGCCCGTGTGTATGAGAAAATGTCGTAAGATGTGGAATGATTATAAAGGCAAAGTGAAGAGGGACCACTGGGTACCAAATGTGGGTGCCCTAGACATTTTGGAAAAAGTCACGAGAGGTGTCCTCCCGACTCAGTGGCGTGACTTGGTTGCATATTGGTATACTGAGGGTGTTGAGGTTTTTGTATTAATTATTATGGTGTATATATATTTTCAAGAATATGTAATTTGTTTGAAATTTGAATGAATTGAATGTAGGAGGTGTCAACACGCCATTCTGAGAATCGAGCGTTGCAGGGACCCCCTCACAGGCTCGGGACTCATCACGTGTCTCAGATCCGACATGAGGTATATATTATTCATTTTTTAATTTATTAATTAATATGGTTTTGTGTTTATGTTCTTTTAATATACAGTTGCGAGAGCAAGGTGCAACAACTGATAAAAAGTCGATGTGGATGAGGACTCGTGATCGCAATGATCTAGAGGTTGCAGCATTGATAGTAAGTGTCTGTACTTACCAATAATTACATAATTCTATATATTAACATATATATATTTATATATATTTAAATATTTCACAGGCTCAATTTGAAGCTGAGTTAGAACATCTTCCAGAGGACCAGCGACAGCTTCCCATGCGACGGGATGAGATCTTTCATCGCATTATCGGTCGGGACGGGCATGGCTATAGTTTGACCAATGGAGCAGGGATTCCTTGTTCTGTAGTGTCACGCGCTGCAGTTGTCGGTCCTGCTGTTGCTCATATGACACATCAGATGTCAGATTTTGAGGCACGGTGGCGCGCTTCCGAGGAGGCAAATGCGCAATTGACAGCAGAGGTTAGAGCACTGCGGGAATGTGTGTGTCGAGCTAATGGTGCAGGGGATCATACGACGCAGGTATATACTGTATTTATTTATTTAATTTAAAATATTTTTGTTATTAAAATATTTATAATTTTTATTTGTTGTAGGCCCCTGGCCCACCAGAAGGATGTAGCAGTGATGACAACGCGTGACACATCATATATTCACGAGATATGTTTTTTGTTTTTACTGGTGGGGTTGACATTGATGTACTGTATTTATTCATTTAATTTAAATTTGAAGGTTGTGTACTTATAATTTCTTTCTTTTATTGTTTATTATATGATAGCTAATATTATCTAAGGCGTGTGTTTAAAAACTCTAACCCCCGCACCACCGTACAGCCCCCCCCCCCACCCCCCCGCACCCTCGAAAAGCCCCCTGCAACCCCATACAGCCCCCGCACCCCCGTACAGCCCCCCCCCCCCCACACCCCCGTACCGCCCCCCGCACCCCCGTACAGTCCCCCGGCAACCCCGTACAGCCCCCCACACCCCCGGACAGCCCCCCCTGCACCCCCGTACAGCCCCCCGCACCCCGGGACAGCCCCCCCGCACCCCCGTACAACCCCCCCGCATCCCCGTACAACCCCCCGCACCCCCGGACAGCCCCCCCCCCTCACCCCCGTACACCCCCCCCCCCCCCGCACCCCCGTACAGCCCCCCCCCCCCCCCCGTACCCCCGTACAGCCCCCCGCACCCCCGTATAGCCCCCCCGACACCCCCGTACAGCCCCCACACCCCAGGAGAGCCCCCTCCCCTCCCCTCCCCCCCCCCCCCCCCCCCCGCACCCCCGTACAGCCCTCCGCACCCCCGAACAGCCCCCCCCCCCACCCCACCCACCCGCACCCCCGTACAGCCCCCCCGGCACCCCCGTACAGCCCCCCGCACCCCCGGACAGCCCCGCTGCACCCCCGTACAGCCCCCCGCACCCCCGTACGGCCCCCCGCACCCCCGTACACCCCCCCTCCCCCCCCCCCCCCCCCCCCGTTCAGAGAAAACGTGCTCCAAACGACCTAAAACCGCACGAGAATGATAAAAATATTATTCCTGAGATGCAGGAGGAGGCGGCACGTCCATCGGACGAGCGGTGCGCGCGGCACGACCGAATGTGTTGTTTTCAGCAGCGCGGCGCGCGCTGAAATGCCGCGTTGGGTGGTCAAAACCACCCGAACGACTTTCAAATGCCACGAAACCATACGACAACAGCTGGTGCATGAATTTTGAAATGGTCGGCCAGACAGCACGTCATTCGGAGGTGTCGTTTGACAGCGGCGGCCGGAAACGCGTTTCCGACGCCATAAAACACCAAAACGGAATGCGGCGGTCCAATTCAGTGCAAACGTGCTCTGAACGAACTGAAACCGCACGAGAACGATAGAAATATTATTCCTGAGATGCAGTAGGAGGCGGCACGTCCATCGGATGTGCGGTGCGCGCGGCACCACCGAATGTGTCGTTTTCAGCAGCGCGGGGCGGGCTGAAATTGCGCGTCGGGGGGTCAAAACCACCCGAACGACCTCCGAATGCCACGAAACCGTACGAAAACAGCCAGTACGTGAATTGTGAAACGGTCGGCCAGACAGCACATCATTCGGAGGTGCCGTTTGACCGCGGCGGCCGGAAACGCGTTTCCAGCGCCATAAAACACCAAAACGGCGTGTGGCGGTCCAATTCGGAGAAAACATGCTCCGAACGACCTGAAACCACACGAGAACGATAGAAATATTATTCCTGAGATGCAGGAGGAGACGGAACGTCCATCGGACGTGCGGTGCACGCGGCACGACCGAATGTGTCGTTTTCAGTAGCGTGGCGCGCGCTGAAATGCCGCGTTGGGTGGTCAAAACCACCCAAACGACCTCCGAATGCCACAAAACCGTATGAAAACAGCCGGTGAGTGAATTGTGAAGTGTTCGGCCAGACAGAATGTCATTCGGAGGTTCCGTTTGACCGCGGCGGCCGGATACGCGTTTTCGGCGCCAAAAAACACCAAAATGGCGTGCAACGGTCCAATTCGGAGCAAACGTGCTCTGAACGACCTGAAACAGCACGAGAATGATAGAAATATTATTCCTGAGATGTAGAAGGAGGCGGCACGTCCATCGGACATGCGGTGCGCGCAGCACGACCGGATGTGTCCTTTTCAGCAGCGCGGCGCGCGCTGAAATGCCGCGTTGGGTGGTCAAAACCACTCGAAAGACGTCCGAATGCCACGAAACCGTACGACAAAATCCGGTGCGTGAATTATGAAATGGTCGGCCAGACGGAATGTCATTCGGAGTTTCCGTTTGACCGCGTCAGCCGGAAACGCGTTTCCGGCGCCACAAAACACCAAAACGGCGTGTGGCGGTCCAATTCAGAGGAAACGTGCTCCGAACGACCTGAAACCGCACGAGAATGATAGAAATATTATTCCTGAGATGCAGGAGGAGGCGGAACGTCCATCAGACGTGCGGTGCACCTGGCACGACCGAAGGTGTCGTTTTCAGCAGCGCGGCGCGCGCTGAAATGGCGCGTTGGTGGGTCAAAACCACCCGAACGACCTCTGAATGCCACGAAACCATACGACAATAGCCAGTGCGTGAATTGTGAAATGGTCGGCCAGACGGAACATCATTCAAAGGTTCTGTTTGACCGCGGCGGCCGGAAACGCGTTTCCGGCACCATAAAACACCAAAACGGCGTGCGGTGGTCCAATTCTGAGCAAACGTGCTCCGAACAACCTGAAACTACACGAGAATGATAGAAATATTATTCCTGAGATGCAGGAATAGGCGGCATGTCCATCGGACGTGCGGTGCGTGCGGCACGACCGAATGTGTCGTTTTTAGCAGCGCGGCGCGCGCTGAAATGCCGCGTTGGGTGGTCAAAACCACCTGAACGATATCCGAATTCCACGAAACCATACGAAAACAGCCGGTGCCTGAATTGTGAAAGGGTCGGCCAGACGACAAGTCATTCGGAGGTTTCGTTTGACCGCGGCGGCCGGAAACGCGTTTCCGGCGCCATAAAACACCAAAACGGCGTGCGGTGGTCCAATTCGGAGCAAAAGTTCTCCGAACGACCTGAAAATGCACGAGAACGATAAAAATATTATTCCTGAGATGCCGGAGGAGGCGGCACGTCCATCAGACGTGCGGTGCGCGGGGCACGACCGAATGTGTCGTTTTCAGCAGCGCGACGCGCGCTGAAATTGCGCGTCGGGAGGTCAAAACCACCCGAACGACCTCCGAATGCCATGAAACCGTACGACAATAGCCACTGCATGAATTTTTAAATGCTCGGCTAGACGGAACGTCATTCAGAGGTTCCGTTTGACCGCGGAGGCCGGAAACGCGTTTCCGGCGCCATAAAACACCAAAACGGCGTGTGGCGGTCCTATTCGGAGCAAACGTGCTCCGAACGACCTGAAACCGCTCAAGAACAATAAAAATATTATTCCTGAGATGCAGGAGGAGGCGGAACATCCATCGGATGTGTGGTGCGTGCGGCACGACCGAATGTGTCGTTTTCAGCAGCGCAGCGCGCGCTGAAATGCCGCGTTGGGTGGCCAAAACCACCCGAACGACCTCCGAATGCCACGAAACTGTACGACAACAGCCGGTGCGTGAATTGTAAAATGGTCGTCCAGACGGCACATCATTCGGAGGTTCCGTTTGACCACGGAGGCCAGATATGCGTTTCTGGCGCTATAAAACACCAAAACGGCGTGCGGCGGTCCAATTCGGAGAAAACGTGCTTCGAACGACCTGAAACTGCATGAGAACGATAAAAATATTATTCCTGAGATTCAAGAGGAGGCAGCACATCCATCGGACGTGCGGTGCACGTGGAACAACCGAATGTGTCGTTTTCAGCAGCGCGGCGCGCGCTGAAATGCCGCGTTGGGTGGTCAAAACCACCCGAACGACGTCTGAATGCCACGAAACCGTACGACAACATCCGGTGCGTGAATTCTGAAATGTTCGGCCAGACGGCACATCATTCGGAGGTGTTTTTTGACCACGGCGGCTGGAAAAGCGTTTCCGGCGCCACAAAACACCAAAACGGCGTGCGGTGGTCCAATTCGGAGCAAATGTGCTCTGAACGACCTGAAACCGCACGAGAACGATAGAAATATTATTTCTGAGATGCAGGGGGAGGCGGCACGTCCATCGGACGTGTGGTGCGCATAGCACATCTGAATGTGTCGTTTTCAACAGCTCGGCGGCGCGCTGAAATGGCGCGTTGGGGGGTCAAAACCACCCGAACGACCTCCGAATGTCACAAAACCACAAGAAAACATCCTTTGCGTGAATTGTGAAATGGTAGTTCAGACGGCATGTCAATCGGAGGTGCCGTTTGACCGCAGCGGCCGGAAACACGTTTCCAGAGTCATAAAACACCAAAACGGCGTGCGGCGAGCGAATTCGGAGAAAACGTGCTTCGAACTACCTCAAACTGCACGAGAACGATAGGAATATTATTCTTGAGATGCATGAGGAGGAGGAATTTCCATTGGACGTGCGGTGCGCACGGCACGACTGAATGCGTCGTTTTCAGCAGCTCGGCGCGCGCTGAAATGGCGCGTTGGGGGGTCAAAACCACCTGAACGACCTCTGAATAACACAAAACCGCACGACAACATCCATTGCTTGAATTGTGAAATGGTTGGGCAGACGGCACGTCAATCAGAGGTGTCGTTTGACCGCGGCAGCCGGAAACGCGTTTCTGGAGTCATAAAACACCAAAACGGCGTGCGGCGGTCGAATTCGGAGAAAACGTGCTCCAAACGACCTGAAACCACACGAGAATGATAGGAATATTATTCTTGAGATGTAGGAGGAGGCGGCACGTCCATCGGACGTGTGGTGCGCGCGGCACGACCGAATGCGTCATTTTCACCAGCTCAGCGCGCGCTGAAATGGCGTGTTGGGGGGTCAAAACCACCCGAACGACTTCCGAATTCCACGAAACCGTACGACAACATCCGTTGCGTGAATTGTGAAATGGATGGGCAGACGGAATGTCAATCGGAGGTGCCGTTTGACCGCGGCGGCCGGAAACACGCTTCAGGAGCCATAAAACACCAAAACGGCGTGCGGCGGTCCAATTCAGAGAAAACGTGCTCCGAAAAACCTGAAACCGCACGAGAACGATTGGAATATTATTCCTGAGATGTAGGAGGATGCGGCACGTCCATCGGACGTGCGGTGCACGCGACACGACCGAATGCGTTGTTTTTAGCAGCTCAGTGTGCGCTGAAATGGCGCATTGGGGGGTCAAAACCACCAAAACGACCTCTGAATGCCACGAAACCGCACGACAAGATCCGTTGCTTGAATTGTGAAATGGTCGGATAGACAACATATCAATCGGAGGTGTCGTTTGACCTCGGCGGCCGAAAATGCGTTTTTAGAGTCATAAAACACCAAAACGGCGTGCGACGGTCGAATTCGGAGCAAACGTGCTCCGAACGACCCGAAACCGCACGAGAACGATAGGAATATTATTCCTGAGATGCAGGAGGAGGTGGCACGTCCATCGGACATGCGGTGCGCGTGGCACGACCGAATGTGTTGTTTTCAACAGCTCGGCGCGCGCTGAAATGGCGCGTTGGGGTGTCAAAACCACCCGAACGACCTCTGAATGCCACGAAACCGCACGAAAACATCCTTTGCATGAATTGTGAAATGGTCGGACTGACGGTATGTCAATCAGAGGTGCCGTTTGACCGCGGAGGCCGGAAACGCGTTTCCGGAGACATAAAACACTAAAACGGCGTGCAGCGTTCGAATTCAGAGCAAACGTGCTCCGAAAAACCTGAATCCACACGAGAATGATAGGAATGTTATTCCTGAGATGCAGGAGGAGGTGGCACATCCATCGAACGTGTGGTGCGCGCGCTGAAATGGCGCGCTGGGGGGTCCAAACCACCCGAACAACGTCCGAATGCCACGAAACTGCACGACAACATCCGTTGCGTGAATTGTGAAATGGTCGGAGAGATGACACGTCAATCGGAGGTTCCGTTTGACTGAGGCAGCCGGAAACGCATTTCCGGAGTCATAAAACACCAAAACCATGTGCGGCGGTCGAATTCGGAGCAAACGTGCTCCGAAAAACCTGAAATGACAGCATTTCATAAATCGGGGGTTTTAAATTATTATAGTACAATGATTCGATATTATACATATATTTAATATTATATAAATTAAAACATTTAAAATATTATATATATATATATATATTTAAAATATTGTATTTAATAGTATATATGTGAATATTTTTTTAATATATATATATATATATATATATATATTTATTTATTTATTTCAGTGGACATTTTATTTTAAAAAATAATTTCACTATAGCGACCGCTTGGCGGTCGCTATAGACCTCTAGCGACGAGGCTAAAGCGACCGCCAATGGCGGTCGCTGGGCGGCCGCTAGAGCCCTATAGCGACCGCCATTGGCGGTCGCTAATGGTGGTTTTTTTAGTAGTGCACCCAAATTCTCTTATCTTTTCCCTTTCTCATTTTTTTTCTTTTGGTGCATGTCTACATACACTTGTGACCAATCAAACTGTCTAGTTAGGGTTAATAGTACCACGGTTGGGGAGTCAAGTACACCAAGGGAACTATTTAAATTAGGTCCCAATCTTCAAAATACTCTAGAGTCAAAAATTAAGTCCATTTAAATAGAAGTTAATCAAATAAATCAAATCATAAACCCAGGTGGGAACCAAAATATAAATCCAAATGAGGCAGTCCCAAACTTGGGGTATACAGTCGATCAAACCATGAATGACTACCTAACACCTTCCTGGAACAAAGCCCCTCATGAATAATACCCAATTCCCTAAGATATTCCAACTACATCTTTAAACCCCATGTCCTAAACCACCTTCCCACATTCCATGGAATGGAGTCTGAGATTCCCAACCTTCACGTTAAGGAGTTCAATGACATTGTAGAAACCATGTGTCCCCGACATAAACTAGAATCAACTAAGATTAGGCTATTTCCTTTTTCTTTAAAGTATCGAGCTAAAAATTGGCTAAACAATTTGAGACCAACATCCATCAACTCTTGTTAACAATTACAAAGATAATTCTACAAAAAATACTTTCCCCACCACCATAAAATTTCACTTAAAAAGAGCATGCATTTTTTTGAAAAAGAGGGAGAGTCATTCAATGAAACATGGGAGAGGTTCAAAGACACCCTAAAATGGTTCCACATCAAGGTTTTTCTATTCCGGAACAATTGATATTTTTCTATAAAGGTTCTGGCCTAGGGAAGAAACAATTCACTGACATGATGTGTAAGGGGACCTTTAAAAACAAAGCCCCAAATGATGCTTATGAGTATCTAGAAAGCCTTGCGGAACAAAACCAAACATGGGGACCATCGACTTATTATGAAAATACACAAAGAACTAATTTAATTCATACAATTAAAGATGAGTAAATCATTAGGGATAAATTCATAGCACTCACTAGGAAGGTTGAAGAGATATACCTTATAAAAATCCATGAAATCCAAACTATATACATTGTTTGCTCAATTTGTGACAAACATGACCACAAAACAGACAACTGACAAACCATTCCATCCATAAAGGATGTTCTTCTAGGAGCACCACCTAGTGAAGTCAATTCCTTAATATTCCAAAATCCATAATATCAAAACACATTCATCCCAAGGTACAATGATCATCTATGATTCCATTGGAAGGATAACCAACAACCCAACCAACAACCTAGTCAGCCACAAGGACCAAAACCCTTTCCTACACAAAATTTTCAAAACCATAACCAGTTATAACGACAACTAATAAAATACCAAAACCCTCATATCCAATACAAACAACCCATCCATCAACCCATGCATGAAGCAATTCAACAACCGAAGTATCCTCCTGAGATAAACCAACTAGCACAATCCCCTACCTAATATGTCCCTCTACGTATCCTTGAACAGTTGTGTAAACAAATGGAGAAAATTAACTCATAAGTCTCATCCCTTAAACATTAACTACAAAACATAAAAACCATGAAGGCAACCCATCCTACTTAGGCGGTACCATACTCAACATTAAGGGGAGATTCAGGTTTCACACAAAAAACTAATGAACAACTAAAGGTTGTGACTATTTTAAGAAGTGGGAAATAAATTGGGAAACCCGAACAAATAATTCAAAACCCATCTGAATCATAAAACACTATTGAAAATTCAAATGAACCACATTATCAAACTGAAAAAAATTATAATAATGTGATAGAAACAACTCTTCAAAAAACAATCACACAACCTTCACCATTTCCTTAATGCATGAGGGGGAAAACCAAGCATGAATTGAGTGAAACATTGAGGGAGATATTCTGACAAGTCAAGTTGAACATTCCACTCCTCGATTCCATTAAAACCATTCCATCATACTTAAAATACCTTAAGAACCTTTTCACATTTAAAATGAAATTCTCACATAAGAACCAAGTCCTTCTGGCTGTAAATGTTACCGCAAAAATCCAAGGAACCCTTACACCAAATTTAAAAGACCAAAGATGTCCTTTCATCAATGTTGATCTTATAGAGAACAATGTTGTCAAAGCCTTTTGTGTCCTAGGTACCAGTTTCAATATCATTCCCTATGTTGTGTACTTCCAGTTAGGCTAGGAAGAGCTCCAACCCACATATGTCACACTTCAACTTGCTAATCATAGTATTAGGGTTCCAAAGGGGATTTTAAAGGATATTCTGGTAAAAGTATAAAACTTTATATACCCTGTTGACTTCATTATAATTGACAAAAATCCAATCTTAGGCAACAAGGAAGCAACCTCAACCATCCTTGGCCATCCATTCCGTGCAATAATCAACGATGTTATTTGAGTCCAAAATGGGAACATGACCATCACCTTTGGAAACGTGAGTCTATACATGAACATCTATAATGAAATCTCACAAATAGGTGATGGTGAGGATATTTAGAAGTAAATATGATAGGAATCATTGATAATTAATCCATATAACATCAAAGAATATTTAAGGAATGTTTAAATCTAGATGAGATTAATTTCCTTTGTTCTCATGAAGGAAGTTTATCTCCTTGGATAGAATCACTTTCAGATTGATCCAATGATGAAATATTAAGAACAAAAATTGGTGAAATCTTTCAGAAAACCAAATTCATGGAGACAACTCCAAATACCTTCCCTAACATAGATCAAACCAATCTAGTTGTTGAAAATTCTATATGTGGTGAATCAATCCTATCTGAAACACAAAAAAAAAAGAAATTGATCTTGAGCCAATGTCCCGATCTTCTGTTGAAATTTTGAAGCAACATGATTTTGAATTGAAAGAACTTACTACTGCACATATGTTTGCCTTCCTAGTAGAAAATGGAATACATCCTATTGTCATTTCTTCTTATATTCATGAAAATCATGATAGGATGCTTCTAGATGTCCTTAGGAAACCCAAGAAATCTATTGAATGGACCCTGTCTAATATTACTTGGATTAGTCCACTTATCGGGACTCATAGGATTATTTTGGAATCTGATTCAAAGCCATGTCGTGAACCTCAGCAATAAATCAATCCTAATATCATGGAATTAGTGATAAAATAACTACTGAAATTGTTAAAATATGGTATCAAATATCCCATATTTGAGAGTGAGTGGATCAGCCCAATCCATGTGTTTCTAAAGAAGGCCAGAACAAGAGTGATAACCAATAATTATGGAGAGATTCAACCAACTTGGGAGAGTAGTGGCTGGAGAGTCTTCATCGAATATAGGAAGCCAAAATCATTTACCAAGAAGACCATTTACCCTTACAATTCATTGACCAAGTCTTTGAGAGATTCACATGTTACACATTATACTGATTCTTAGATGGGTACTCAGGGTATAATCAAATTGAGGTCTCCCCAGAGGATCAAGGGATGACAACATTCACCTAACCATTCAACACCTTTTCTTTCAAATGCATTCCCTTCGGTTTATGAAATGCCCCAAGAACCTTCTAGCGGTGCATGATGAGAATCTTCTCAGACATGGTAGGGTATTTTCTAGAGGTCTTCATGGAAGAATTCTCTGTGTTTGGGGATACATTTGAGGGATGTCTGATGAATGTGGAGAGAGTCTTGTCAAGATGTGATGAATAGAATCTGGTCCATAACTGGAAAAAATTCCATTTAATGGTTAAAGAGGGACTAGACCTTGGACATATAGTCTCAGGTAGGGGGATTGATGTTGATAAATACAAGGTTGACATCATTTGTCACCTTCCATCACCCATAAATGTCAAGGAAGTGAGGTCTTTCTTTGGAAATTCTGCATTCTTAGAAGGTTCATTAGGAATTTCAGACTTATTTTTCAACCATTTTGTTCTCTATTAGTGAAGGATGCTCCATTTTTATGGAAAGAAATATATGAGGAATCATTATCTATAATCCAGTAAGCTATTGTCTCTCCACCTATCATGCAATCTCCAAATTGGAAACTTCCTTTTGAAATCATGTGTGATGCTAGTGACTTCACTGTTGGAGAAGTCTTGGGACAACAGTGTGAGAAAACTCCTTGTGTCATTGATTATTCAAGAAAATGTTTAAATGATGCACAAATCAACTATAGAAATGCATGCCTAATCAAGAGTCACCATCCTCAACTTTAAGGGGAGAATCCATTTAGACACAAACCTCTCATGATCAACTCAATACAGTGACTATTTTAAGAAGTGGTAAATCCATTGAGAAACCTGAAAAAAAACATTCGAGAACCATTAAATGATTAAAAAATGCATGAAAATGAGGAAGAAACACCCACAAATTATGAAAACCCAAATGAGAATGTGAAGGAAATACAACCACAAAAAATAATAAAACAACCTGCTCCCTTCCCTCAATTAATGAGAGGAAAAACTAAACCAAAACTGAATGAGACTTTGAGGGAAATGTTCTATCAGGTTAAGTTAAACATCCCCCTTCTAGATGAAATCCAGACCATTCCAACCTACCCAAAGTACCTTAAGGAATATTCAAATTTAAAAGGAAATTTTCACATAAAAACCAACTCCTTTTTAATGATAATATGAGTACCAACATTCAAGGGACTATTCCTCAAAAGTAGAAAGAGCCAGGATGTCTGTACATCAATGTTGTGTTAGGAGAGAACAATGTTTTCAAAGATGTTTATGATCTTGGAGCTAGTGTGAACCTCATTCCTTATGCCATGTATTGTTAGTTAGGGCTTGAAGAACTCCAACAGACATATGTCACTCTTCAACTTTTATATCTTAGTGTTCAAGTTCCTAAGGGGATCTTAAAGGATGTTTTGGTGAAAGTTGAAAATTTCATTTACCCAACTGACTTCATTGTTCTTGACAATCACCCAATCTTAAGTCCTAGGGAGAAAACCCCAATCATCCTTGGACATCCCTTCCTTGCAAAAATCAACTCTGTTATCCTAGTCCGAAATGGGAACATGACCACCACCTTTGGAAACACGAGTCTAGACTTGAACATATACAATGAAATTTCTAAAATTGGGGATGATGAAGAGATCCATGAGGTTAATTGGATTGCTAGTGTAGATAGTGAACTCAAGTAACATCAAGGGATTACCTAAGTATGTTTATGTCAAGAAGATATTGATTTTATTTATTCACGTGAGGGAAATTTGTCTCCATGGATTGAATCTCTTTCAGATAGCTCTATTGATGATTTTCTCAAATCACAAATCAATGATACCATTAGTGAAATCAATAACATTGTGTCCATAAGCATTCATGACACTGATTTGGGAAAATTATTGGATTAAAATTCTATTTAAAAGGAACCAATTATTTCAAGAAATCTGGATAAATAAACCGAGTTCAATAAAAAGTCACATCCTTCATTTGAAAGTGATAACCAATCAGATCTCAAATTTAAGGTCCTACCTTCATCACTCAAGGATACATTATTAGTGGAAAATTGAGCCTTTATTATTTTCATTTATTCCCCTCTTGAATCCAATCAATAGATGATGCTTCTGGATGTCCTGAGAATGCATAAGAAAGCCATTGGATGGACCCTTTCAGATATTCATGGGTTTAGCCCACTCATTGGAAATCATAAGATTGTTCTTGAATCTGAATCCAAACCATGTCATCAACCTCAGTGGAGACTCAATCCAAATCTTATGGATGTGGTAAGGAAAGATCTTCTTAAGTTGTTTAAAGCGGGTATAATCTCCTCCATTGCTAAGATTGAGTGGATAATCCCAATTCAAGTTGTCCCAAAGAAAGCTGGAGTCATTGTGATCACCAATGAGGATGGTACCTTCTTCCCAGAAGGGCCAGTAGTGGATAGAGAGTCTGTATTGACTATAGGAATCTCAAATCATGTACCAAGAAAGACCATTTCCCCTTTCCCTTTATTAATCAAGTCCTCGATCAAGTGGAAGGTCATTAATTCTGTGGCTTCATAGATGGATTCTCAAGGTATAATCAAATAGAGGTATTCTTAGAGGATCAATGAAAACCAACCATCACTTATCCATTCAAAACTTTTTCCTTAAACTGCATGCCCTTTGGGTTATGTAATGCCCCTGGGACCTTACAGCTTTTCATGATGGGAATATTCTCAGACATGGTGGGGGATTGTTTAGAGGTATTCATGGATGAATTCCCCATATTTTGGGATACTTTTGAGGGATTCCTTCTGAATGATGAAGGGTTTTTTTAAGATGTTAGTATAAGAACCTCATCCTAAATTGGAAAAAATTCCATTTCATGGTTAAGGAAGGACTTGTTCTAGGCCATCTGGTCTCTGGTAGAGGGATTGAAGTTGATAAAGCTAAGGTTGATATCATTCGTTAACTACCCTATCCAAAAACTATCATGGAAGTGAGATCATTATTAGTACATGAATGATTTTACAGAAGTTTCATTAGGAATTTTATCTCTATTTCTCTAACACTTTGTTCTCTTTTAGTGAACGATGATCCATTTTTATAGATAGAAATCTGCGAGGAATCATTCTCTATACTCAATTTGTCTCTTATCTATCCACCTATCATGAAAGCTCCAAATTGGAAACTTCCATTCAAACTCTTGTGTGATGCGAGTGAATTCACTGTTGGAGCAAATATTAGGATAATAGTATGAGAAAAATAAACATTTAATTTCTTATGCAAGAAAATATATAAATGATGCACAAATCAACTACACCACCACTAAGAAAAAATTTCTTGCGGTTGTATTTTCTTTAGATAAATTCAGGTCCTATCTCTTAGGATCACCCATCATTGTCTTCAACGATCATTCATCCCTGAAATACCTTTTCCAAAAAAAAGATTCCAAGGCTATATTGATTAGGTAGGTCCTTCTTATTCAAGAGTTAGATTTAACCATTAAGGATAAAAAGGGTGTTTAAAATATTGTAGCTGATTACATCTCTAGAATGTAATTCAAAGACAAATCACATCACCTTTATGTGTCTGATTTATTTCCCGATGAGCACCTCTATTCTGTGAGTGATTTCCCATGGTATGCTGACATAGAAAACCACTTGGTTACATGTGACATTCATAAATTTATTCAAACCCAAGATAAGAGGATATTCCTTTATGATGTCAAACATTATGTGCTTGATGATCCTTACCTATTCAATTTCTGTCCTGATCAAATCATTAAGATATGTGTTTCTGTGTTTGAGTAAGAGTCCATTCTACGATTCTGTCATGTAGAGGCATGTAGAGGCCACTTTTACACAAATAAAACCATTGAAAAGGTCCTCCAAAGTGGTTTCAACTAGCCTAAACACAGTAAGTATTCCTACCAATTCTTCCAATGTTGTCCACAATGTAAAAAATTATGATCCCTTACCAAAAGGAATCAAATTCCCCTCACTCCCATTATTATCGTTGAAATATTTGATTTTTGGGGAATTGATTTCATGGGACCCTTTCCAAACTCTAGGGGATACCTCTACATCCTATTATCTATTGATTATGTATAAAAATGGGTTGAGGCCATTCCCACGAAGTCCAATGATCATCAAGTTGTGATTTGATTTCTAAACGAGTATATATTTTCTAGATTTTGATTTCCTAGAGCTATCATCAATGATCGTAAAACCCATTTCTACAACCGACCATTATCTTCACTCATGTCTAAGTATGGGATTTCTCACAATGTTTCGACTACCTACCATCCCCAAACTAATGGTCAAGCTGAATTGATAAATAAGGAAATTAAGAAAATTCTTGAAAAAACTGTCAATCCCCCTAGGAATGATTTGTCTAAGAAACTCTTGGATTCCCTTTGGTCATATCATACAGAATACATAACCATCATAGGAATGTCACCATATAGTTTGGTTTATGTAAAAGAATTCCGTTTACCTGTTGAAATTGATCATAAGGAATTTTGGGCAATAAAAAAAATGAATTTTGACATTTCTTTGTCCAATGAAAAGGGGAAATTAGATCTTAATAAACGTGAGGAACTTAGGATGGAGGCTCGAGAAAATTCAAGGATAAATAAATCTAGAGTTTAATCATACCAATCTAGAAAACCCAAAATTAAACACATTGAACTAGGAAAATTCATGCTCTTGTATAGTTAAAAACATCATTTACACTCGGGAACATTAAGGTCTAGATGGTTGGATCCATACATAGTGCATCATGTATATGACCAGGGGCAGATGAGATTCAGGAGACCATAAGTGAATATATTTTTAAAGTCAATGGTCATAGGTTAAAACCATTCAACTAATCATTTAATAAATAGGAAAAAATGATGAGTTAACTAAGACAACCAAAGAATCAGAAAAAAAAATTGATAGATTTAGGGGTCTAAGTCAAGATAGTGACATTAAAAAAAGTGAGGAATGAGAGGCAACCCATTGTTTTCATGTTTTAAATATTTGTGAATCATATTTATTTTTCAAATAGGATTAATAAATAAATTCTATAATTTAAAAAATATATATACTTAACTCTGAAAATGACAGTACCACAAATTGTTGACATGTTCTTCTATTATGAGTATAGATGGGTATGAAAGGGGAGCGCCATATTCATCTGGGTCACGTGGTGTAATACTTGATTAATACCTTACCTAGAAATTTAAAAAGAAGACAATGCATAATATGTTTTTTTGTGTTTTTTTGTTAAAATTAAAAAAAACTATAATAATCATTTAAAAAAAATTAAAAGGACACATCGTAGCTCATGGGGAAATCCTTTCCACAACCAGAAAAGCCGTGAGGACTTGAACCCGGGACCAAAGGGAGACAGGGGAAAACACTTAACATTGACCTATGACTTATAGTGCATCATTATTCTATAATTTTTGTATATATATTGTTTTGTTTTATTTGTCTATTTGTTTTTAATTTTCCCACTAGGGAACTTTGTAAGTGACATGGATATCAAAGGACGAAATTGGAGTAGTGCAAACTCAACTTCAACCACTAAGTGACTTCATTCCATGATCATCATTTTTAATTTCCTTTTTGAACTCCCCTTCTCTTCCTCTAACCCCTTCTAAATTTTATTTTCTTCAAACACTAGGGAGAATGTTTTTATATGTTGGGTGGAGATGAAAAAAAAAATTCCTTCGTCTAAAAAAATTACTTTTGTATGAAAAAAAATATTTGAAAAAAATTGCGCCTTAATGGAAAGAAAAGTTCCTTTATTCATAAACATGATAATACACACATTACACATTGAAATTGAATATCAAATAAATTTATATGCCTTGTTTTTTATTTTAATGTAAGTTTAAGTTCATGTGCATAGATTTTGGAAGGTATGGTTGTCCTATGTGATTTTCACAATTTATATTGTCTTCCATTTAATAAACAAAAAACACAATGCTTGTCCTCTAGATTGTGGGGTATTAGTTTGAGTTCATGGGGTCCCCCAAATAAATAGCATATGTTTGGTGATCATTTAAGTTTTAATATGAGTATTTAATAAAAAAATAAAATAAAAACAATAAATTTATGCATAGAGAAATGAATTGACCTAATTCATGGATTTAGACACTTGGGGATCATTTATCCATAGTTTTCTGGCCTAGAGATAGTAATTTATCACTATTTGTGATAATTTGACTTTGTTTTTGACTGATTTAACTCGATATGATGCTCGATTATGTGGTTTCACTTGGTTCCCTATTGTCTTTGAGCCTATGAGTCATCGGAAAATTCATGCTACATGGGTTTACTCTATTGTGTGCAATTTCAATCACTATTGAAAAATTGAAAAAAAAACTAAAAAAATATACAATAAAAAAATCAAATACTCATATTAATATTTAAATGTGATTACACCTTGCTCTTCTATCATTTACCCCTTGAATTAAGAATAACCCCCATGACTATTGCGATGCACAACACATCATCATGCTTAATTGATATTAGATGAAATATAGAGATGAATTTGAACAAAGGAATGGGCTTCAAATTGGGATATACTCATTGATATATATTGATTTAAATTATTTTTATGGGTTTCATAATTTTTTAGAATGAGGTATTTTGGTAAGAATTGTGTATAAAAATGTTTTTGAAAAATGGAATTCAAATTTAATATTTTTGAGATACATTTTTCACTGGACTAGAAATACTCAAGTTAGGGGGTGTGATTAGCCACTAAATAAGGATAATATTTATTATTAATATATATATTATTCATGTGATTTTTTATTCATAAACACTATTTTAGTGCATTTTATACTTTGAAAATTAATTCACATTATGATTGTAATTCCTTCTTAAAATACACTATTACATGGTACTTTTTTGAACACCCCCTAAAATAAACAATGGTCTTGATTTTATTTTAATATTTTATTTTCATGTCCCCAATGATATAAGGAACAATTAATTATTTTGGATCACATGAATATTGACATTATAAGACCACCATAGTTGTCCTTGAATCAACAACATTATGGGAAAAGTAAACTGGATAACATCCCAAGAAAGAGACTTTAATGACCACAATCCAAGCCCAATAATTCTGAAAATTTAACTGAATATAGGGGACATAAAGGGGAAAATTTCATAAACTAGTGAAAAAATCTAATTTTGAGTGTTAAAAAGGGAGTTTCATGCATCCCATTTTAGAGATAAAATTAGGGGCCAGATTCTAGGGCAAAACAAAAACAGCACACCATTTTACACATATCTCGAAAAAATATCCATTTTGGATTAAATTTTACAAAAACTCATTGATATTCCGTATCTTCATTTTTTTCTTATATGGATCACCAAAATTCGGCCATCTAGATGCTTTTTTGAACACATATGTCGAGTCATGCAAGTTGGATCATATTTTTTGTCAAGGGTGGAAAAATCATCTCTCCCTCAACATTCCACCCACTTATGGCCTACAAAGGTTAATTGAGGAGACTTGGACTATTGAAGGATCGATCTAAGGCTTAAAAATTGTCTATTTAAGGTAGTGGTGGTGGAGGAGTTGGGAATCTTGGGTGCTTTCTTTCATTGTAATTTTAAGATGCCACTTTTCCTTTGTAATGTTCTTCATCAATTGTATGTTATTCAAATCACCTTAGTTTTATTATAAAACATCTTATTATTCTCAATTTCTATTCTTATTATTAACACATTGATACCATTTCTTCTAGGTGTGAATTTATTCACACCAAACCTAGTGAGATTTATCACACAATGGTGGAGAGTTTGTGAATTTTTTTTTGTTTTTTCCCTTCATTTCATCCATCATGAGTCTACTTCCAGCTTCCATTAATATCATAGGTTCAATGGGGGGATAAAACACTTATGGGTTGATCTATGGGAGTTTCAAGGGGAAGTATTGGATGTTATTTATCACTCCATTAATATCTAATCACTTATTTTAAATGATATTTTTATTTTATGATTTTAAAAATTATTTATCCTTATTGAATTTTACTTCCACACACTTCAAGTTCTAATACAAAACATTACCTTGGAGTGCTCATAAACATGATCCTCCAAGTGTATTAGTGATTAGTATTAGAGTGTGTTTGTATAAACCAGTAAGTGATGAAGTTGTTTGATCTCCTTGAATGAACTCATCTCAAATCTAAGAAATTGAAATATATAAATATGAATTTCATCCAATACACCCCTTATAATGACCTAGGATAAACAATCCATAGAATGTGCATGTCTATAGGTTTCTTCTCAGGTCTCTGAGCTATCGAAAACCCTAGCTACTCTACATGTGACCGCTTAACCATAAAAACTTGAGTAAATTTGGGTGAGACTAATGACTTGAGTAGATAAGGATATGTGTACCTGATTATATATAAGTCCGAGTCCTTTGATAAATATTAAGAATTCAATAATGTATTATAGTATCAAATTTGAAATCAGATAAATATGGTTTGATTAGATCAAGGTGGTGAATATCTTAACCAAGTGTTGATCCTCCTTTTATGAGAGTTTGATATATTATCTTAAATAACTCCACCTTACACAACATAGTGGAATAATTTTAGTGAAAGATGAACTATACCTTGTTAGACATGGAAAGGTTGATGATGATTCATGAATATCTTCCATTATCCCTTTGGGGATATACTTTATAAAATGTGGCATATACATTATATTGAGTACCAACTAAATAGAAAATAGAATTCCCCTCGAGTTATGGAGGGGAAAGAAACCTATTTTTTCACATACATCTGTATGGGGTTACAAGGTGTTTCTTAAGGTATTATCAGGAAAAAAACTAGAACCCTAAGGCACAATGTGTATCATTATAAGAGTGTATCCTAAATAAAAAAGGGGATACTACCTATAAAACCCCTCAGACAAGAAAGTGACCGTCATTAGAAAAAACATATTTCGTGAGAGGGAGAACATACTCAAAAAGGGTAGTGGGAGGAAGATTTTCATTGATGAAGTTGATTATCAAGATAAACAAGAGTGGTATAGGAACATATTCTAGAGGTCCCCATGGAACAAGTAGAACCTAAAACACAAGTACAACATAGGATCACTAGATAGGTAAAGAACCAGAAAGATATGGTTTTCTAGTAACCAAATATAGTGAATCATTATGGGTTGAAAATGACGAACTTATCTCTTATAGATAGGTAGTAGAGATCTCAGAAGATGTAAGATGGAACGAATCTATGAATTCTAAAATGGATTCTATGTATTAGAACCATGTTTTGGTTCTGCTCGATTGACCATTTTATGTAAATCTCATAGGGTGAAAGAGGGTATTAAATAGAAAACTACACATTAAAGGTAAATTAAATACCTATAAAGAATGGATAGTGGATAAAGGGTTTAAGAAGAATCAGGGAATTGAATATTATTAGACATTTTTACCATTTTACATGTTTAAATACATCATAATTCTACTTGGTATAGTAGCTTACCATGACTATAAGATTTAATAGAACGATGTTAAAATGGATTTATTTAATAGTAACCTTAAGTAAGAGGTCTATATGAATCAACCAAAAGGGTTTTTAACTCCGGGTGAAAAAAAAGATTTTAAATCTGTAATGATCCATTTATGGATTGAATAAAAAATCTAGGTCATTGATCATTCAATTCGATGAAGATATAAAATAAATTGGTTTAATTAATAATGAATACGAGACATGTCTTTACAAGAGGTTTAGTGGAAATGAAGTTGTTATCCTAGTAATATATATTGATGATATATTTCTTATTGGAAATGACATATTAATCCTATAGTTTTTTAAGGGCTGGTTAAAAAAATGTTTCTATATGAAGGAATTAGTTAAAGAAACCTATATTTTAGGGATAAATATCATTCGTGATAGATCTAAGAGGTTTCTTGGACTATGTTAAAGTACATAAATTGACTAGATACTAAAAATATTTAGTATGGAACAATCCAATATGGGATTGGTTCCAGTGACACATGGTATACATGTTTTATGAAAATATTTCCTCAGACACAATATGATAAAGAAATAATAACTAAGATCCTACAAACTCCAGTGACATGATCAATCATGTATTCCATGTTATGTACTAGAATTGATGTTTCCTATGCATTGATGATGTTAGGAAGATATCATTTAGATCCAGGGGAATAAAATTGGTTTTATATTAAGTTTATCCTCAAGTATATGAGATGTAATAAGGATATGTTCCTATTGTATGGAGGAATTGAGGAGCTAGTAATCAAGGGTTAGACTAATTATAGTTTTCAAATGGACTAGAATTATCTAAAGTCATAGTTAGGATATGTTTTTGTCTCAAAGGATGAGCGGTGATCTAGAAGAGTTCAAAGTATCCAGTTATCACTATTCCTACATTGGAGTTCGAGTATATAGAGGGTTTTGATGCATCCATGGAATCTATTTGGATATGAAATCTTATCCATGAGATTTAGGTGGAACATAGTAATAAATATCTTATCACATTTTATTCTGATAATAATGCAACAATGGATCATGTAAAATAGACAAGGGCACACCAATGGACTAATAACATACTATATAAGTATCACCTCTTGAGAAATTTTTATCATAGGGGTGAAGTTGTAGTAAGAAGATTTCCAATAGAAGAAAATGTGGCAGACCTCTTGACTAAAATCCTATCTTAGCAGAAGAATGAGTATAGTGTGAGAGACAACAAACTGAAGGCTGTTACTAGTTGGATCTAGTGAAAGTGGTCATCTATTGGGGTTTGTTCCCTAGTCCCAAATTATGTGTAATTTATGATAACCAGTGTACAAACTTGGTAATATCCAGTGTAGTATATTATGAGAACGAGGCCCTCCAGTATAAAATCCCCATTTATATGTTTCATTTCATGTTCGTATCTGTGAAAATTGATCCTTATAGTTTATTATTGTTATTAATGAGTATTATAAGTCACAAAATTTGAAGTATTGATGAAAACATTGATGACATATGTTCATGGCGAGGAAGGATATGTTTGGGGAATCACAAGTAATATTGAATTAAATATTAATGTGAGAAAATATGTTTCCCTTGTCTTCTTCAATGAAAGTTGAAATATCAGGCCCTTTGATGGTAAGGATATATCCTAAATAAATACATGACCATGGTGTTCTATAGGCAAGTTAGATTTATGAAACGTCAAAAAAAGATACATCGTGCACATTGGATGATGGCACCAGCATGCAACCTGCTTGACTAGAGATATCATGATAAAGATATTATATTAAAAAATAAGCATCTGTATGTGGTATTATGTCATTAAGACAATAAATTATTTCTCTATGGTTGCCTTGGTATGTTTATAGATGTAAACCTTGGACATTAGGTTTCTTTTCCTAATTCCATTCAGAAGGAGGCATAGAGGGTCACACTCTACGTGTATCTAGAATCTCAGTTAACTAATATATTGTTTTTATAATTTAAAAAGTTGAATAAATACTATTCTTGTTTATAGTTTAATAATTTTTCATGTTTCCCTGATCACATATATTCGGTCACCATATATTTGAGAGAAAATCATGTTAGCAGAATATTTAATAAACATTTATTTTTTATTTAGTGGATGTAATATTTATTTATTTATTGGTGAATAATGTAGTGATATTTATTTATTGAATAAATATACACTATTCAAGGTCTGATAAATCTTGTGGAGTAATGAGGGGTTGAGTTTAAAAGTTTGGTGAGAAATAAAATATATTGGTTATTATTTGAATAAATAATATTTAATTTCATTCATTAGTTTAGCATATGTCATGAAATAATAATATTATAATTATAGACATGTGTTTTTTTAGATATTAAATGAATAATAAATAGAACTCGTGAAATTATTTATATCTAACCGTAGGGGTATATAAACCCAATCAAATTATTTTTTCATGAGAGACAATCCATTTTCTTTGGTTATGTTCAATGAAATTCAGAGAATCCTCTTGAAGCCTTAGATAACTCCCTTATCCAACAGTTTTCCAATGAATGGATAGAAATATTCCTCCACCTTCCACTCTTGATTCAAGAGAGATCAAGGATAATTTTTTAGACGCGATTCTTGTGGTGATCAACGGAAAATTACCCTAGCGATATGATCTACCATGATAGCACTTGGATATTCCTATGGTGATGTTCAGAGATTTTTGGACACATGTGGATCACTACTAGATGGAATCTATACTTTATTACTATAGTGAAATGATGGTACAAAGTAGATCCATTGTCATATCCATCAATGAAGAAAGAATTTACCACAAGGTAATTCTTTAAGGTATTAAATTAATTATAAATAATATGTGATGATATTTCACATTGGTTGTAACATTTTATCCATTTTTTGTATTTTTTGATTCAATTCTGTTGATCATGACATTTATCATTGTGCAAATCTCAGATTGATGATCGATCATTACAAAAAGAAAAGTTGGGCATGCCTCATCACATGATTTGGCTACACCCAGATCCTTATATTTTAAATAAATTAATATAAGTGATCATAAAATATAGATTTCAATTATGAACAAGAAAATTTGAAATTTAAATTTCAAATGATCAATTATTTTGATCTCATTTGAAAATAAATTAAGAATAAATGCATATATTAGTATATTTATGACATTTTTTGTATTATAAATATTTATTAGAACATTCCATTGACTTAATTGAGTTTTTATATTGATTTATGCAGATGATTAATTGGGATGTGTAGTATCACCCTTACTTTCCAAGCCCGCAACACTAGGTGAGTTTGTTTCACCATCGCAGGTTAATGCTCAGGTTGGTAGTCATCTAACTATGTTGTTATCATATTTACAGATTAATACCAAACCAATTTTAGCACATTCAATCATAGCTGCTACATAGAACACACTACACTCTACAACTGCACACTTCCTTCATGGAATCAAGAATCCTAATTCCATATACCATCCCTTTCAATAAACCAATTCACATCGAATATTCCTAGACCAACACCCTCTACCTTACTCCGAATAGACAATTCATTTGAAGTCATATTCCTCTAGTGAATATGGAACCAAACCAAATGAGGTCCAGAAATATAGTTCCCAAGTAGATTTGATCCTCCCTTACCATGATGTAAGGACTTACATGAATCCCTTCTCCTATTCATAGTCCAATGCATATTTCTATGACCCTGATGTCCATCTGACCGGCCATGAAGAACAACCAAGTCCGAACCCTATATCTTGGCTATACCAGGTTCATAGAGATTCAACCGTCAATGTGATATATCTAAAATTTACTTTTTTTTATCTATGATGAGCTGGTTTCCAAGATCCACATGGGATAAGATCAAAGATAACTCTGCTTACCAATTAAACCAAGTAGTGGGCAAGTAGGTACTACTCATGTTCAAATCCAATAAATACCGCCAATATGCATATTTTAAATCCCATAACACCTACCCATGAAACACTACTAAAGATACATAAAAAATCCCAAGGGAACTTTGAATATGCTACAAATTATCATCTTTTTACTCATATGAAGCAGTTCACTGAAATAAAATCCCACAACCGAGAACTCATCACCCATAATATCACAAACCAATAAAGAAATTCAATTCCTTATTCATTCAGAATGGGTATAAATATTTACTGTGTGATAATTCTCTCAACTAGGTACGATGCCTTTTTCTAAATATATCAGGAGAAGGGTCTCAGTTGGGATAGAAAAATAGGATGGGGGTATATTGGAATTTATTATTCCCATATGTGAAATTTGGTGTTCATTTTTTTCATATTGAAATGTAATGTTTATTGTTATTATTATATTAAAATTATGATTATTCACATGCATAAAAAATGTTCGTTTTATTTTTCATTCTTAAATTAATTATGTTTTATATGGTTGTTATACTGGGCTGGTTCATTTCTGCATGTGACTATTTTTTGGGCTACTGCATTCGACCCATGGTTCTTTTCAGTTCTTACTGACTAATTGATCCATGCTGTACAATTTATTTGACATTTATTATTTTTATTCATATGTGATCCTTGCCATCCACCTATTCTTTCCCACTTGAGTACACCATTTTCATTTCTTTTTTTCTTGGACTTGTGGTGCTTGATGGTTGGATGGGGGATTTTGAAGAATATGAGGTTTGAGGGAAATTGATCACCCATGATACCTATCTCTTCATTTTATTTATGAATTCTAATTATCCCTATATTTGGATCCTATTTTCTATAGTGAAAAACCTAGATAATCTCTCAATTTCTCTTCTTCATTAGCATTCAGGTCCCCACCTATTGACCTCCTCAGCTTTTTCTCATAGTCGGTTTATGGTGGAGATGTCATCTCTTCCTTGTAATATGTGTGGAATTTTAGTGAATATTCTCGAAACATGCATAGAATTTGAAGTCTTCTGGTATATGTGATTTATAATCCCCTATTCCAGTAGCATTAATATATTAGGATTACCAAAGAGACACTCTCTCTATCCTTAAATTATAATAGATACTTTGTTATTTTTGTTTAGAAATTAGTTTTTTCTTTTCTTACTACTGTTTCCTTCCCATATATAGTGGATATTATTTTTTATCATTACTTTATTTTGATCTTAATAAATTGTGTGTTTGAGTGGTGTCACTTACATTCAAATATGGCCAAACCTGACTAAATCAGGTTAAATACTTGTGCCATCATTACTATTTTATGTCTTTCTTTCATCTTGAATTGTATACTATCATTTGATTTGACCTCTATAATCAAAATTTCCCAAAAAATAATTTTTGGGTTTGTGATATCTTCCCTTATTAGTGCACCTTATCCAATATAAAGTAGTATGAGAGCCTCATTGGTTCTATTTTTCGTTTGAATCAGTTTATTGGTTTCAATTATGGTTTCATCTTTAATTTCCACTCTTCAGTCCATCTTGATTCAACTCTTACTTCATTATGGGTTTAATTGAAGCCAGTGTAACCTCAATAATTCATTATAATTCTTAAATCCAGTTGGATAATCGTGTATAACATTTGTTATTAGCTAGTTCATGGTAATGGACACTTATCATTGTTTTCAACAACTCAGTATCTAATCATTTAGCTAAACATGTCCACAACTATGTTTGAGACAAAAAGATCGATGGTGTCAATAACTTAAATCTATAGAATATTTAGATGAGATCCTTATTAGATCAGAAAGGATCAATTAATTCCCTATTTGGGCCAAAGAAACCAATTATAACTATATCTGAAATTTTATGGACCTATACTTTTTATGAATATATATCCCCTAATGTTCTTATTAATGCTCACAATTCTCATATTCTTTCATTAGGAGATAAAGTCTTTAGGGATGTTTCTTTTAAAACTATTACAACTGGTATATAACTTAAGTTAGAGAGATTAGACATGACAACTTATATAGTTGGTAGGATTTACAAGAAACACCAAATGATTAAATTTAAAACGAAACAAGATATTTCAATTAAATCCAATTTATATGAATTTAATAATGTCATGATATATCTATAAAAAATAAATATGACTGTTCATGATGAAGATCATGCAATAATCATTTTAATTTCTTCAGATAATTCCATGACACTTTAGTAGATACAATGATGTATATTGTGACTCTGTAACCCTATAAGAGGTTATATCATCCATACTCTATATGAAACTACATTCTAGACCTAGAGTTAAAGGTGAGGCATATATTCTTTTCCAAAATTTTTTATAATAGCATAGGGGTAAAAAGAAAGAGCTTAGTAAGGATAAAGTTAAGAAAAATAAACAACCTAATCCTAGGTCTAGGTATATGGAAAGAAAAATAATTTTATTCCCCTGTGGAAAGTTCAGGTACCCTAAGCCCGAGTGTAGGAAGCTTAAATAAGAACATGAGACCAAATAGCCCACTGAATAGTCCCTTCTAGTTGACTTTGGTTATGAAAAAAATGGAAGTGTTAAATGTATCCAACCATGACCTTAACCATTATTTGGTCCTAGACTCGGGGTTCTCAATCCATATGTGTCCTTTTAGATATTAATTCTTAGAATTGATAGAAATAGTAAAATGATATGTGATTTCCGGTAATAATTGGAGGTGTAAATTTGAAGGAATAGATTCTATACTAATTGAACTAGATGAACACTACATCATCACATTACATGATGTTAGTTGGGTTCACAACCTCTATATGAACCTGATTTCCTTATAAATTATAGACCAAAATGGCTATGACATTAGCTTTGAATCAGGTGTCCTAATGGTCCCGAAAGTCTCTAGAACTATCATAAATGGGTTTTACCATTAATGGTCTATATGTATTGAATCGAAAGACCCATTAATGGAATTTTGGTATTGTGTATAACAATAATAAAGATAATAATCTATTATGGCATAGGAAATTAGGGCATGTTATCTCCAAGGGTCTAGAGGTACTCAACAATCAAGGTCTATTGATTATGGTCACACCACAAAACCTTCCATTTTGTAAAGATTTTGTGATGGGATAGGCTCAGAGAGTCACCATTAATAGGTCAAACATCAAATATACTTACCCCTTAGAATACACCATATTTTGACTTGCGAGTATGAGTAAGGACTACCTTCCATGGTGGAGGGTCCTATTTTGTTAGAATTATAAATGAATTCTAAATAGAGATTTTTATTTACATACTAAAAATTAGATATGAAATTTTTCATACCTTTAAAACCTAAAAAGACCTATTTTAAAATCAGGTTGTAATGAAGATTAAAACAATGAGAACAAATAATGTCTTAGAATACCTATCTACTAAATTTATTTATTTTTGAGAATTTGAGTGTATTGAAAGACACCAGTATATTAGCGACCCCCCCCCAAGGATGGACTTCTAGAAAACATGAATAGAACCATTTTACAGTGAGTCTGAAGAATGATTTCATGCTTGGGTCACCTTTAATCATTCTTGGAAGAGACTACCACTATGATAGTTTACCACATAAAAAAACTTCCATCCTATTCCCATCATTTTAAAACCTATGAAAAACATTGTAATATCAACCCCACTTCTTATAATAATCTGAGAGTATTTTTTGGCATTGTTTATACTCATGTAGATATAATTAAAGTCAAGAATTAAGATATTAAATATATATTTATGGGACATGTTGAGGGTGTAAATAGTTATAAACATAGGGTTGATAAATCTAGCATCCAAAAATGAATCATTAGTAGATATGTGGTGTTCCATGAGTACTGTTCTCCCAAACACAAACTTGCCACACATGACTCTAGTGATCTAGCCATAGAAGAGGATTTAACAACTGAGCCTCTAGCTCAGTTTGAGGATACTATTAACCACATGTACCTGATCTTTAGCCTATGGAACAATCTGAATTAAAATCCAATTATGAATTAGATTCATATCTTGAAACTTACGCTAATAATATAGAATAATAGTTAACCCAGGATATAGGTATGAGGGTCCCTTGACCTCCTCCTATGTTTATAAAATATGACGTGGCTTCTTATGGCTTCCATGTTACCCAAGATCTTATTGATGATGATCTTTAGACTTATAAGAAATCCCTTAATGAAAAATATTTACAGTAGTTGGTTTTTTCCATGATTGAAGAAATACATTATTGAAAACAAATAGTATGAAAATCTATTCATAGTGGGCTGTTAATTTCATTTTTCGAAGTTCATTTTTAAGAATTACCCATGACTTCAATATTCAATTATGGGGGAGTGATAAATCTTGAATTTCATGTAGAAATTAACTATTTTCACTACTTAACGTCACCCATGTCACGTTAACAATGTGGGTAAAATGTTCATTTTTGTATCTTATTTTGTTTGGAATAAATTAATGGATGTGAGGTTAAAATATTTATTTTAAGGATAAACCGAGAACTTTGAAATTTAAATGTCAAAAGATCAAAATTTTAAAATCATTTGAAAATAAATAATGAAGAAATACATATATTTGTATATTTATGGTATATTTTGGATTATAACTATTTATTAGAACCTTATACTTCTTTAATTGAGTTTTATATTGATTTTTATAGGTGATGAATTGGGATGAAGGGATCAAACATTATCTCCAAGCCTACAACACTAGGGGAGTGTGTTTCACCATCACCCATATGTTCTTGGGTTGGTACTCATCTCAATGTGATGTTGTCACATCTCCAAGTTAATACCAAAGTAATTTGAGCACCTTCCATTATATCCCATGCACAAAACACACTATACTCAACAACCCCACAATTCAAGCATGGAACAATAGATCCTGATGCCAGATCCTAGACCTTGTAGGAAACCAATTCAAACTAAATCTATTAAGAACCACACCCTCTAACTAGCTCTTAACCCATAATGCATTTATAGTCATATTACACTAGAGAAGATAGAACCAAACCAAATGAGGTTCTAGATATCCATCCAACTAGTTGCGAATATCACCCATGTCATCACCATATATATTGGCTAGACTAGATTCATAGATCTTAAAGGTTGAATGTTTTATATCTAAAATATGTTTTTTTGTTATCTATGAAGAACTAGTTTCCAATATGCACATGGGATAAGCTCAAAGAGAACTCTTATTTCTGATTCAATCTAGTATTGTGAATTCCGGTACTATCCATGTTCAATGTCAAACCATACACCCAATATGACCATTTTGAAACCCATAACACCTACCTAAGAACCACTGCTCAAGAGACATAAGAATAAAAATTCCACCTTGTATATTCCAAAACTTCTCATATTTTTATTCATATGAGGCAATGAACTCAAAGAAAATCCTTTGACCGTGCACTTTTCATCTATTATATTGTACACAAAAATAATAATTAATCCTTTAATTCTTCTAGAATGAGTACAATTCTTGATCACGAGATGATTCTTTCAACCATGTATGATTTATTTTTCCCAATTTTTTGGAATAGGGGGATCGTATGGGATATAAAAAGAGGATGGGGGTATGTTAGAATTAATTATTCTCATCTGTGAAATTTGTAATTTATTTTGTTTTCATATTAAAATGTCATGTTTTTTTATTCTACCATTTAAATCATGATTATTCATATGCATTAAAAAATGTTAGATTTATTTTTTCATGATAAAATCAATTATGTTAGATATGGTTGTTCTTTTGGGACGATTTATTTCCACATGAGATTGTTGTTTAGGACACTGTGTTCAGACCATGGTGCATTTTGTGCCTACTAACTCTATGATCCATGCATTTTACATTTTTGGGTGTTGATTATTTTTCTTCCAATGTTATCTTAGCTATCCACCTATTCTTTTTCACTTGAGTATGTCATTTTCGTTTCCTTTCAACGTGTACTCATGGTGCTTGATGGTTGGATGGGGGGTTTTGATGTGCTAGTAGCATCAGGTAAATTGATCACCCCTTATCCTCATCTAATTAACTCATTCAAGCATTCAGTTTCTCCTTGGATTTGTCTCCCATTTTCTCTAATGTAAACCCTATATCAGCTCACCATTCATCTTCTTCATTAGAATTCATGTCCTAGCATGTCGTCCTCATCAACTTCTTCTCATAGTTGGTTTATGGTGGAGACGACATCACTTACTCTATAAGATATGTATAATTTTAGTGATGATTATAAAAGTTTATAGAGAAGTTGGAGTCTTTGGACCCATGTGATTTATAAGCCCATGTCCTAGCAGTTTAAAGAGATTAGGACCACTAGAGATCCACCCTCTCCATCCTGTAATAGAAACAGTTAATTTATTCTTTTAGTTCTAAAAATAGTTTTTTCTATGCTAAATTAAGTTTCTTAACCATATGTAGTGGATTGTATATTATACCATTGTTTTCTTTTGATCATAATAAATATTGTTTTTGAGTGGTTCTCTTACCATGCATGTAGGTCCAAAGAGGACCAATGCATGTTAAATCCTTATTACATCTTACTCCATTATTTTTTCTTACAACTTTAATGGTATAGTTTCATTTTATTCGACCTCTCTAATCAAAAGTCACAAACAATTATTTTTGTATTTGTGAATTATTCCATTTCAAGTGAACCTTACCCCTTATAAAGTGTTATCAAAGCCCCATTGGTTTTTTTGTCGAATTAGTTTCTTTGTTTCAATTCTACAGTCTGATTTAATTTTCGCACTTCCATCTTATCTTGATCCACATATTCCTTAATTTTGTTTGTAATTGAAGCCACTATAACCACACTAATTATCTACAATTCAAAAATCTAGATGGATAACCTTGTATACCATTTCATATTGGCTGGTTATTAGGGGAATTCACTTATCATTGTTCACAACAACTCAGTATCTAATAATTGAGGTAAACATTTTAACAACTAGTTTTTTAGATCAAAATGTTCGATGGTGAAAATGAATTCTATATTTGGGGGACAAAGATGAGATAAATTTTTGGTTTATAAAGGATTAATCAATGACCTATTTGGGTCTAATAAACCTATTGTAACTATATCTAAAACTGGACAAACCTCCACTATTTATGAAGATGTATCCCCTAATGTTATTGTTAAGGCTCACAATCATATACTTATTTCTTTAGGTTATAAAATTCCTTAGGTATGTTTCTTTTGAAACTACTATGGTTGTTATATAGCTTAATTTGGAGAGATTAAACATATTATCTTCTCTAGTTGGTAGGATTTACAAGAAACACCAAATTTTTAAATTTAATATTAAACAAGGTATTTCAATTAAATATCATTTATTTTAATTCAATAAAGTGATGGTATACCAAGCCAACATAAATGTGATTGTTAAGGATGAAAATACTACAATGATACATTATATTTCATTAGATAATTCCTAAAAGACTTCAGTAGAAACATTGGCATATTTCCATAAATCCTTAACCCTATAAGAGTATATATATTCCATACTCTTTAAGGAAAAAATTATATACATACCATTAAAGATAACGTAGAGGGTCTTTTTACAAGTGTTAGATCATTATGTATAGGTAAAAATAATGTGTTTAGTAAGGATAAAGTCAAAAATAATAAACAACCCAAGCATAGGGAAAGAGAAATCACTTGATTCCATTATGGAAATATCATGCACACTAAGCCCTATGTAGGAAGATTAAATAAGAACATGATATGAAACATCCCACTGATTAGTCCATTATAGTGGAATCTGGTTATAACACAAAAGAAGTGTTAAAATTTTCCAACCATGTTCTTAACCATGAGTGGGTCCTAGACTTGGGATTCTCATTCAACAAGTGTTCATTTAGAGAGATATTACTAGAATTAATAGGAATATTAAAAAGAGACATGTTCTTATAAAATAATAGGAGTTTTAAGGAAGAGGAAAGAGTTTCTATTATAGTAGAACTATAGGAACACTCTATCATCACATTACTTGATGTTTGGTGGGTTCCCAACCTCTATATGAATACAATTTCCTTATAAATTATGGAACAAAAGGGCCATGAATTTATGTTTTAATTAGGTTTCCTAAAATCCCCCAAAGTATTTAGAACTATAATAAAGGGTTCTTTCATTATTGTGATATATTTCTTGAAAATAAAGACACATTTATGTTATATGGGTAGTGATTTTACCACTAATATTGATAATACTCTATTGTGGCATAGTCGAATAAGGAATTTTAGCTTCAAGGGTCTAGAGGAAATTAACAATAAAGGCCTATTGATTAACATCACATCACACAACCTTACATTTTTTGAAGTTTGTGTGATGTGAAAGGCTAAGAGATTCAACTTTAATAGGCCTAACATCAAATATACGTACCCCTTAGAATACATAAAACCTAACTTGTTGGAACTAATAAGGAATACCTAACTTAATGGAGGGTCCTATTTTGTTACCGTTATATATGAATTCTCAAGGAAGGTTTGGATTTACATACTGAAAATTAAATATGAATTTTTTCATACCATTATACCGAAAAAAAATCGGGTTGAAAATTAGTTTGGGAAGATGATTAAAATAATGATAATAGATAATGGATTATAATACCTATCTACTGAATTTATTTAGTTATGTGAATCTATGGGTATTGCAAGACACTATTCCCATGGAGAAACCTCCCAATGGAATTGTCTTATGTAAATAATTAATAAAACCATTTTTGAGAGAGTTAGAAGAATGATTTCATGATCAAGTCTCCCTTAATTCAGATGGGATGAGGCTAAAACTATAATAGTTTACCTTATAAAAAATTCTCATCATCTTCAAATCATTTTAAAACCCTGGATGAACTTTGGAATAACAAAACAATTTCTTATAATCATTTTAGATTCCTCAGATTGATTTCTTATCATCATGTAAATACTGATAATATCAATCCTCAATATCCTAAATGTATCATTGTGGGATATCTTGAGTGTGTAAATAGTTATAAAATATTTGTTGATAATACCAATTAATAAAAATGAATCATTTGAAGAGATGTGGTGTTCCATGAGTCTTGTTCCCCAAAATTAAAATCTTTCACACATGACAGTAGTGATCCGGTCATATATTTGGATACTGAAATTGAGCCTCCAACTTAGTTTGAGGATACTATACATCTCTCTCCGCCTGATCCTCAACATATAACCAATGTATAATTAATCTCCATTTATGACACAAATTCCTATTTTGAACATCCTGCTAATAATACAGACTATTAGTTAGCCTGAGATAGAGTTAAGAGGGTCCATATACCTCTTATATTGTTTAGTTAGTATGAAATGTATTATTTTTCCTTTTATGTTACCTAGGATCCTATTGATGACGATCCTTATAACTATTATAAATACCTTAATGAAAAAGATTCACAATAATGGTTCTTTTTCATGAATTAAGAAATAAATTCATCAAATAAAAATCACACTTTTTCTATCATAGATAAAACACTCAGATCCAATGTAATTGGATGTAAGTGTATTTATAAAATAAAGTAGGATAACATTACTGAGAATAAAATCAAATTTAAATAAATATTATTTTCTAAGGGACTAATTAAAAGATAAGGAATAAAAAATATTGAAAATTTTTCACCAGTTAAGAATTCTTTTGTAAGGAAAATTCTTTCTTGTGCTTCTTATGGTGACCTTCAGATTGAACACCTTGATGTTAAAACTAATTTCATTCATGGAGATATTAGTGGGAAATTATACATAAATCCTCCAAATGGTTACTCTAAGGAATTAATATCTAAGAATTTTTTACATTTAAATAAATATTTATATTGTTTAAAATAAGTATCATGGTAGTGGTATATAATATTTTATTATTTATTCATGATAACAATTTAATTAGGAGCCAGTATGATACTTGTGTTTATTTTAAGTCAAATAAATGCATCATGATTTACCTACTATTTTATGTTGATGACATTCTTATAAATTTAAAAAATATAAATCCCATTACTACAATAAAAAAGCAATTAAAATTAATGTTTTAAATAATGGAGTTAGGGAAAACTAGAAAAATATTAGGTTTTGAAATTATAACGAATATACCAATTGTTTTATTTGTTTCATAACATGAGTCTGTTCTAAAATTTATAAAAATGTTCTTATTTAAATCTTTAAAAACTATTTTTATACCTTTGGGAAAATAGTTTAACCATTATTTAAGTCAAGAACATATAGTTTCTATTGATATTGAGTTTATGTCTAAAATTCCTTATAAAAATATAGGCTAAAACATCATGTATAAAGTGATCTGCACAAGACATGATGTATCCATTGAAAACTAAACTCTTAGTAGGTTTATGGAAAGTCATAGGAATCCACATTTTCATTATTTTAGAGCAGGAGCACCAGGATGGTTGGAATAGAACTGTGTGGTGACACAAGATCCCAATAAATTTAAACATCCTAACATGGCGCATCATGAAAATTTCATTAGCTTCAGATGAGAACAACAAAAAGTTGGGAATAAGCTTGGCTTTATGCTGACACTGTGGAAACAACAGGCGGAAAGAGAGTACGAGTCACTTATTCTTCGAGGGGGAATGGGATCATGTGGTGTGGTATTTTTTTGTAGGCTTCACGACATCGTCATCACATGAGTGGAATGATTCTCCTTTATAAGAGAGATGGTTCCATGGAACGATTTTATCCGAGAGGGAACATATGGACCATTATGTTTTATTCAGTGTAGAGTTATGGTGCATGTGGGAAGCTAGAAACCAGGAAAGGTTCGAAGGTTTTGTTCCCAAGGTGAGGTCCATCATCGCAAGGACTCATTTCTTGCTGATTGATTTTGATCCTCTCATCAAAGAATGGAAGGACGCTCCTTTGTTCAGTCTTAATCAGGTCAATAACCCCTCATCTTTACCCTTCCATGACAAACCACATGGGAATTTGGTGTGCTGGCATCTTCTTTGAACCAGTTACAAACTGAACATGGATGGGTCCTTCTCAATGGGTGTTATGAAATGAGGGGGAGGGGGTCAGTGCACTGGGGGGGGTGAGATGTGGTGTTGGCCTTCACATTATGATTTGTAAATGGTATATCCCTCTTGTATGAGGCTGAGGCTATGTTCACTAGGATCACCCTCAACATTCAGGAGAAGATGGAAATAACATAGGTGGAGAAAAACTACTTGATCCTTCATGATTCTCTTCTTAGTAAAGGATCCACTCCCTAGTCCATATCCTACCTCTTCGAGAAATATAGAACCCTTCTCTGCAATAATATCCAACTAACCCACACATTTCATGGGGGTAATAAGGTCATGGATCCCATGGCTCCTTTGGTGGACCAGATCTCCAACAACACTAGTCTCATTACAAGTAATTTCTTGAAATCGGAGGGTGTTAACTTGATTAGAGGGGATGCCCTCAGCCTGCACTACTTTAGACCTCCCTAAGTATGGGGTTTCCTTTTGGTCCTTTTAGTTTTCGTTCATTGAATAAAAATTTTATTTGGATGGATGGATGTATGGTACATCTTCACTGCTCGTGGATTCCCTATTTATTGAAAACCAAATATGATATCTATGGTTTCCCTTTCAATTATAGATTTAAAATACATATCCTTATCCAAGGATAAAAAAGAAGGTTTTTGGATCAATGGTTTGTCTATAAATCACAAACATTATAATTCTTCTATTAATGTATATAGTGATAGTCAATATGTATTAAATTTATCCAAATAATTGGTATTCCATTATAAATCCAAACACATAGATATTAGATTACATTTCATTATATATGTTATATAATCTGGAACAGTGTGTGTCAATAAGATACACACTAATGATACCCCAACTAATAGTTTTTCTAAAACTATGGCATTATCGAAATTAAAAAATTTCTTAGAGAGAATGAATTTGGTCCCCCTTCTATAAATTAAGGTGCAAACAGATCACCAATTTCTACTCAAAATGATTGTCATTTGTGAAATTTTATGTTTCTTTTTTTTCATAATAAAATTCCATGTTTTATTATTATTATTCCATTTAAATGTTGATTATTATCTTGTATTCAAGAATATTATTTTCATTTTTTTATCAAACTAATTATGTTGTATATGGATGTTCCGTTGGGATGCTACATTTCAGTATGGGCCTATTGTTGGGGCCACTATGTTTATCCCACAACAATTTTTCATGCTTACTCACTATTTGATCCATGTAGTTTACATTTCCAGGCATTGTTTATTTTTACACCCATGTGATCTTGGATAACCACATGATGTATCCTGCTCGAGTATTCAATTTTATTTTCTATTAATCGTGGACTTGGGATGCTTGATAGTTGGATGGTGGGGGGGGGGGGTTCAAAGCCCAAGCAATTTCATTGAAATTGATCACCCCTAATCCCTATACCTTCATCTCATTTGGGAATTTGGGTTCTCGCTAGTATTTGATCCCTTTTTCTCCAATAAAAATGATGGTGGGGAAGCTTGGGAACAAAGGAAATGTGAGGGGAGGATCCATTATGTGATGTAGGGATGCTTGAATTGTTGGGAGAGGATGATCCGAAAAAACCCATAAAATCTTGGATGTGAAAATGAGGAGAATAAAAATTTTAAACATTTAAGAAGTCCACACTGTTTGGTAAATTTATGTACTAACTTTGCGACTTTTACTAGACACTATCTAGGAAATGCATGATTTTGGCCACATAGTTACAGCAAATCACGCGCCAATTGTACAAGTAACTCCCAAGGAAAAATTTGA
Source organism: Viscum album (assembly GCA_963277665.1). Lineage (NCBI taxonomy): Eukaryota > Viridiplantae > Streptophyta > Magnoliopsida > Santalales > Viscaceae > Viscum > Viscum album. The sequence goes on from OY728152.1 coordinate 306,954,556, forward strand.
TGTGCATGCATTACCAAATTCCACACATGGTTCGGTAAAATATATGCCAACTATGAAATATTTCTTTGTCCAAATTGCAACACCACTCACATGGTTACCACATAATTACTACTAACCATTCAAAAACCTTACAACCCCATAAAATTAAAAATAATTAAATTAAATCCCAATAACATCCAAAAATAAATATAATCTAAAATAAATTAAAATAGATATAACTATATTGACACAAGGTGTTTAAATATCTCTTCTATAACAATTAATCAGTATTGGAAATAGTATATTTGCCAATGGTTCAGAACCATTGGGATAGGCTGCAGAACCGTTGGTATATCATATACCAACAATTCTGCCAACTGTAGGGAAGTAAGCCGTTGGGAAAAAGTTTTCCCAACAGTTTATGTAGAACCGTTGGGATAGGTTAGTTACATTAACCTATACCAACGGTCTGGTTGAACCATTGGTATAAGTTTTTCCAACAGTTCAACCAAACGGTTGGTAAAACCTCATCTAGGATCCTTTTCCAACAGTATCTAAACCGTTGGGAATGGGTTTTTATCAACAGTTCTCATAGAACCTTTGGTAAAAATATCCTACAAAATTTATGCCATTGGTTTGAAACCGTTGGCATAGGCTATGCTGTGCAAATTGCACAGCATCCTGCAATTTGCACAATAGGGTCTACAATCCCATTCATGCATGTTGTAATTCTATCCATAGTGCTGTAAGTCTACATTCTCTCTCCTTTCCAATTATTTAACATATAATGCATACACATTTAACATTGCACCCTGGAACTATACACATCCAAGAATTAAATCACAATTTATAACGTAATTATAAACATACATAATTGATTTATAATTCAATTTAAAACATAGATGAAAATTATATATCGAATCCGGAATTCAATTAATAATTGAATAAATAAATAATTTAATTATCAATTATCAATAAAATACATAAAAACCTGAATATGTAATTATATGTGTTATACACAATTCAGAATACATACAAGTGGTTTTTACTAAAAATGATATCCATTTTAAACATTATACATACACTTGGAGTGATACTGGCCACAACATGTCTCATATTAAGTCATGGTTGACTCGTACACGTCATATATGACCCGTGGATTATTGTCCTAAAGTATCAATATATTCCGAAAGAGTTTGGTTGGTCACAAAAGAGAGACACTTTGAGTGGTTCCGGCCACACCACACCTCAGATTGAGGAAGAGTTGAATCTTAAATGTCACACATGACCCATGGATTGTTTTCCTAATGTTTCAAAGAATTCGAATGTATTTGGTTATTTTTCTGTATGCCAGCTCTACATCTTACTTAAAATGTTGTCCATTTCAAACAAAACTGAGACACATCGAGTTGTGCCGGCCACACTGTGCCTCAGATATTTTCGGGGTTTACTCGTACAAGACACGTATGACTCTTGGATTGTTTTACTAAATATTAAATGGAATCCGAATTCGTTTGGTCGGATTTTCGTATGTTAGTTGTAGGTTTTACTTAATATGATGTACATTTTAAACAAAAGAGAGATACTTTGAGTGGTGCCAGAAACACCGCCCCTCGGATTGAGGCGGGGTTGACTCTGACACGTCACAAATGAGCCATGGATCGTTTTACTAATGTTTCAACAATATCCGAATGTGTTTGGTCAGTTTTCCGTATGTCAGTTGTTGTTTTCACTTAAAATGATGTCCATTTTAAAAAAAAGAGAGACACTTTAAGTGGTTTCGGCCACATCGTGACTCAGATTGAGGCGAAGTTGACTCTTACACATCACATATGACCCATGTATCATTTTCCAAATGTTTTAACAGAATCCGAATGTGTTTGGTCAGTTTTCTCTATGTGAGCTGTTGTTTTCACTTAAAATGATGTCCTTTTGAAACAAAAGAGAGACACTTTGAGTGGTGTCCGACACACCCGGCTTCAAATTGATGATTATTTGACTCTTACACGTCAAATATGACCCATGGATCATTTTCGTAGATCAACAACACATTCCAAATGCATTTGGTTGGTTTTATGTATGTTAGTTGTTCTTTTCACTTAAAATCCCGTCCATTTTAATCAAAAGAGACACAGTTAGGGTGATACCGGCCACACCCTGCCTCAGATTGTTGAAGGGTTTAAATGTACACATCAAAAATGTCCCGTGGATCATTTTACTAATGTTTCAATGGAATATGAATGTGTTTGGTTGGTTCTATGTTTGTCAGTTGTTGTTTTCACTTAAAATGATGTCTTTTTGATACAAAAGAGAGACACTTTGAGTGGTGTCGTCCACACCGGGCCTCGTATTGAGGCGGTATTAACTCTTAAATGTCACATATGACCCATGGATTGTTTTACTATAGAATCAACACATTCCTAATGAGTTTGGTTAGTTTTCCATATGTCGATTGTTCTTTTCACTTAAAATCCCGTCAATTTTAAACAAAAGAGACACAGTTTGGGTGATACTGGCCACACTGTGCCTTAGATTGATGTGGGGTTGACTCGTACATGTCAAAAATGATATATCGATCGTTATCCTAATGTTTCAATGGAATCCAAATGTGTTTGGTCCGTTTTCCCTATGTCAGCTTTTGTTTTCACATAAAATGATGTCTTTTTGAAACAAAAGAGAGACAGTTTGAGTGGTGTCGGCCACACTGAGCCTCGGATTGATGCGGGGTTGACAATTACACATCAAATATGACCCATGTATTATTTTACTAGATCATCAACACATTATGAATCTGTTTGGTCTGTTTTTTGTATGCCAATTGTTCTTTTCACTTAAAATCCCATCCATTTTAAACAAAAGAGACACAATTAGGGTGCTACCAGCCACACCGTGCCTCAGATTGATTCATGGTTGACTTGTACACCTCAAAAATGTTCCATGGATCGTTTTCATAATGTTCAAATGGAATCCGAATGCCTTTGGTCTATTTTTCGTATGTCAGTTGTTGTTTTCAATTAAAATGATTTCCTTTTGAAACAAAAGAGAGACAATTTGAGTGGTTCCGACCACACCGGGCCTCTTATTGAGGCGGGGTTGACTCGTAAATGTCATATATTACCCATGGATCATTTTACTATAGCATAAACACATTCCAAATGCGTTTGGTCGGTTTTTCGTAAGTCAGTTGTTCTTTTCACTTAAAATCCCATCCATTTTAAACAAAAGAGACACAATTAGGGTGTTACCAGCCACACCGTGCCTCAAATTGATGCGGGGTTGACTTTTACACATAAACAATTTCCCATGGATAGTTTATCTAATATTTCAATAGAATCCGAATACATTTGTTCAGTTTTTCGTATACCCAATTTTTTTACTAAAAATGATGTCCATTTTAAACAAAATACATACACTTGGAGTGATACCAGCCACAACATGCCTTGAATTGAGGTAGAGTTGACTCATACATGTTACATATGACCCATGGATAGATTTCCTATTTTATCAACATATTCCGAAAGAGTTTGGTCAGTTTTCTGTATTCTAGTTCTTGTTTTCACTTAAAATGTTGTTCATCTAAAAAAATGAGAAACTTTGAGTGGTTTAGGCCACACCATGCCTCAGATTCAGGTGGGGTTAACTCGTACACGTCACATATGAATAATTGATTGTGGTACCATTGTTTCAACAAATTCAGAATGCGTTTGGTCAGTTTTATGTATGCTAGTAGTTGCTTTCAATTAAAATTTTATCCATTTCAAATAAACGTGAGACACTTTGAGTGGTGCCGGTCACACCAGGCCTCTAATTGAGGAGGGTTGACTCTTACATTTCACATATGACTCATGGATCATTTTCCTAATGTTTAAATGGAATCTGAATGCATTTTGTCGGGTTTACGTATGTCAGTTTTTGTTTTCATTTAAAATGATGTCCTTTTGAAACAAAAGAGAGACACATTGAGTGGTTATGGCCACACCGCGCCTCAGATTGAGAATAGGTTGACTCGTACACATCACATATGACCCATGGATCGTTTTCCTAGAATTTAAATAGAATAAGAATGTGTTTGGTTAGTTTTCCGTATGCAAGTTGTACTTTTCACTTAAAATTTTGACATTTTCAAATAAAACTGAGACACTTTGATTTGTGACGGACACAATTCACCTTTTATTTAGGCAGGGATTACTCTTAAACATCACATATGACCTATAGATAATTTTCCTAAATTTTCAATGGAATCCGAATGCGTTTGGTCAGTTTTCCGTACATCAGTTGTTGTTTTCACACAAAATGATGTCAATTTTAAACAGAAGAGCGACACTTTGAGTGGTTCCGGCCACACCATACCTCGGATTGAGGTGGGGTTTACTTTTACATGTCACATATGACCCATATATCGTTTTCCTAAATCATAAACACATTCAGAATGCATTTGGTTGGTTTTTCGTATGGCAGTTGTTTTTTTCACTTAAAATGTTGTTCATTTCAGAAAAATGAGACACTTTGAGTGGTTTCAGTCACACCATGCCTCGGATTAATGAAAGGTTGACTCTTATATGTCACATATGACTCATTGATCATTGTGATAGAGTATCAACAAATTCAGAATGCATTTGGTCAGTTTTTTATATGCCAATAGTTGTTTTCAATTAAAATGTTGTCCATTTCAAATAAATGTGTGACACTTTGAGTGGTACCGGCAACACAGAACCTCAAATTGAGGCGGGGTTGACTCATACGCATCACATATGACTCATGGAACGTTTTACTAAAGTTTGAGTGGAATCAGAATGCATTTCGTTGGTTTTCTGTATGTCATTTATTGTTTTAACTTAAAATGATGTCCTTTTGAAACAAAAGAGAGACACTTTGAGTGGTTCTGGCCACTCCACGCATCAGATTGAGGTGAGGTTGACTCGTACACATCACATATGACTCATGGATCGTTTTCCTAATGTTTCAACAACATAAGAATACGTTTGGTCAGTTTTCCGTATGCCAGTTGTACATTTCACTTATAATGTTGTCCATTTCAAATAAAACTGAGACACTAAGAGTTGTGACGTCCACAATGCACCTCTGATTTAGGCGGGGTTGAATCATAAACATCACATATGACCCATTGATCGTTTTCCTAAATATTCAATGGAATCTGAATTCGTTTGGTCAGTTTTCTATATATTAGTTGTTTTTTCACTTAAAATGATGTCCATTTTAAACAAAAGAGAGATACTTTGAGTGGTGCCAGCCACACCGCACCTCTGATTGAGGTGGGGTTGGCTTTTACATGTCACATATGACTCATGAATCATTTTCCTAAAGCATCATCACATTCAGAATGCGTTTGGTCAGTTTTTCGTATGTTAGTTGTTGTTTTCACTGAAAATGTTGGCCATTTCAAAAAAAATGAGACACTTTGAGTGGTTTCAGTCACACCATGCCTCAAATTAAGGCAGGGTTGACTCGTACATGTCAGATATGACCCATTGATCGTTTTTCTAAACTTTTAACACATTCCGAATGCATTTGGAAAGTTTTTCGTATGCCAGTAGTTATTTTCAATTAAAATGGGGTCCATTTCAAATAAATGTGAGACACTTTGAGTGGTGCCAGCCACACCATGCCTCGGATTGATGCGGGGTTTACACTTACACATCACATATGACCCATTGATTGTTTACCTAAAGTTTTAATTTAATAAGAATTCATTTGGTCGGTTTATCGTATGTCATTTATTGTATTCACTTAAAATGAAGTCCAATTTAAACGAAAGAGAGACAATTTGAGTGGTTTCGGCCACACTATGCCTCATATTGCGGTGGGGTTTAATTGTACACGTCACAAATGACCCATGGATCTTTTTACTAAAGGTTAAACATAATAAAAATGCGTTTGGTCAGTTTTCCGTATGTCAGTTGTTGTTTTCACTTAAAAATAAGTCAATTTAAAACTAAAGAGTGACACTTTGAGTGGTGCCGGCCACACCACACCTCGGATTGAGGCCTGATTGACTCATGCACGTCATATACGACCCATGGATCATTGTGCTAAAGTATCAACACAATCAGAATCTGTTTGGTTGGTTTTCCGTATGTACTTAAAATGTTGTCCATTTTAAACAAAAGAGAGACACTTAGAGTGATCCCGACCACACTGCGACTCGGATTTAGGCACGGTTGACTCATACATGTCACATATGACCCATGGATCGTTGTACTAATGTTTCAATAGAATAAGAATGTGTTTGGTTGGTTTACCATTTGTCAGTTTTTGATTTCAATTAAAATGAAGTCCATTTTAAACTATAGAGAGACACTTCGAGTGGTGCCGGCCACTCCGTGCCTCATATTGATGATGGGTTGACTCGTGCACGTCTAAAATTACCCAAGGATCATTTTCCTAACATATCAACACAATCCAAATCCTTTTGGTCAGCTTTACATCTTTCATTTGTACTTTTCACTTAAAATGTTATCCATATCAAATAAAAGTGAGACACTTTGAATGGTGTCGGCCACATCGCGCCTCTGATTGAGGCAGGGTTGACTCTTAAATGTCACATATGACCCATGGATTGTTGTTCTAAAGTATCAACACAATCAGATTGCGTTTAGTCGGTTTTCAGTATTTCAGTTGTTGTTTTCATTTAAAATGATGTCTATTTCAAATAAACATGAGACACTTTGAGTGGTGCCGACCAAAAATGGCCTTGTATTGAGGCGGGGTTGACTCGTACACGTCACAATGGACTCATGGAACATTTTACTAAAGTTTCAATAGAATCTGAATGCATTTGTTCAGTTTTCCGTATGTTAGTTATTGTTTTCAATTAAAATGAAGTCCATTTTAAACTGTATAGAGACACTTCAAGTTGTGCCGGCCACTCCGCAACTCGTATTGAGGCTGGGTTGACTCATACACGTGTCCAATGACCCAAGGATCATTTTCCTAAAGTATCAATACAATCCAAATGTGTTTGGTCAGTTTTCTGTTTTTCAGTTGTACTTTTCACTTAAAATGTTATCCATTTCAAACAAAACTGAGACACTTCGAATGGTGCCGACTACACCGCGCCTCAGATTGAGGAGGAGTTGACTTGTACATGTCACATATGACCCATGGATCGTTTTCCTAAAGTTTCAACTGAATACGAATGAGTTTAGTAGTTTTTCCGTATGTTAGTTGTTGTTTTCATTTAAAATGTTGTCTATTTCAAATAAAACTGAGACACCCCACTTGGACATCCCTACCCCCACCCCACTTGGACATCCCTACCCCCACCCCAATTGGACAACCCAACCCCCCCCACCCCACATGGACAACCCTACCCCACCCCACTTGGACAACCTTACCCCCACCCCACCCACCCCACTTGGACAGCCCTACCCCCACCCCACATGGACAACCCAACCCCCCCCCCCACCCCACATAGACAACCCTACCCCCACCCCACATGGACAACCCAGCCCCCCCCCACACACACACAAATTGTAAATCCCTACCCCCACCCCACTTTGACAACCCCCCCCCCCCCCACTTAGAAAACCGTACACCCACCCCACTTGGAAATCCCCACCCCACCCCACGTGGACAACCCTACCCCCACCCCACTTGGAAAACCCAGCCCCCCCACCCCACTTGGACAACCCTACCGCCACCACACATGGACAACCCCCCCCCCCCCACCCCACATAGACATCCATACCCCACCCCACTTGGATAACCCAGCCCCCCCCCCACCCCACCAGGACACCCCTACCCACACGCGCCACTTGGAAAACCCAGTCATCCCCCCCCCACCCCACCTAGACAGCCGTACCATCACCCCACCTGGACAACCCATCCTCCACCCTACCTAGACATCCCCTCCCCCAACCCACCTGCACACCGTACCCCACCCCAAACAGCCCTACCCCCACCCCATTTGGACAACCCAGCCCCCTCCCCCACCATACCTTGATAGCCCCTCCCCCACCCCACTTGGATAGCCCTCGAAATCCTCCCCACCCCATCTGCACACCCTCCCAACCCCAAATTGGAACAGAAATTCATCCAAATAAAAATCCAATTTTCAACTAAACTAAATTCCACCAAAATTACAATATCACCCAACTAAAAAAACCCTTAAACATGTTTATATTATAGAACAAAAAACAGAAAACAGATCCAAGGGTTCTGTATACAACAACCCTTATTTATCCTAAATAAAAACATCAAACACAAAAAAAGAGGAATAATACTAAAATTAAGGTAACACTTACTAATTTGAAGTGTGAAATGAAATTTTGTTTTATTGAAGATGGATATTTGCTGGAAGGAATCTTGCGGCCGAGAAGAATTTAGGAGGAGCTCGATTAGGGTATGTCTGCAATCAGGCGGAGTGGGGCCTCATGTGTTCTGTATTTGGGGGAAATCTTTCCCAATGGTTATTAAAAACCATTGGGAAAGACTACCTTTACAAACTGTTTAACAAAACTATTGGTAAATCTGATATTAGTTTACAAATTTCCAACGGTTTGTTCAAACCATTGGCAAAGGTTACCTTCTATACACTATACCAACGGTTTCATTAAACCGTTGGTATAATACCATTGAGAAAACTCTGAATTCTAGTAGTGTATAGACCTAGAAATTTCTTAATAAGGTTGAGTATAAAAAATAAGATTTTTCCAAATAATTTTTTTTTTATTTTAAATAATATCTTTTGAGCTAGTCACAATGTTGGTGTGGAGTTTCAAGAACCGTATATCCCTAATGTAGAAATGTTAGAAATATTAAATATATTTACTCACACATTCACACAATTTTGGAAATAATGTATTTCTTACATAATGGATTTTTAGATTGGGAATCTGAGAACACTATTAAATTCAAAAGATGGATTTTACTCTAGTCACTACAAAATAATTTTTCACATCTGACCTCTTCTCATTACACAGCCTTGAGAATATATTATAAAAAATTAACTACTTAAATTGAATAATTAATTTATATATATCATTAAATGAGTATCCTAAAAATTATATATACAATCTAGGTTATATCTGTTCTCCAAGGATAACTATATAACCCTAAGAGATTAAGAGTGATGCAGAGCCTCTATTGAGAGAGACTTCGATGAAGAATGAGGAAGGCCTCTAGATCATTGATCTGAATCAATGAAACTCATCATTGAAATTAATGTATATTTTTTCGTCATCTATGATTTATCCAATGTCAAGAACTCAAATTTTATTATATTTGTCAATCCTGTTTTGATATCGTTGTAATCATGGATTAATCCTTCTAGCATTTAATCCATTCTTGACTGTTTTATGGGCCTATTAATTAATTTATTTCTTAGACCTATTATTTGACAATACCTAATTATGAAGCTAGCTAGATTTATGTATTTCTTTGAATTAACCAAACATAGATGTTGTAAAAATGTGTATGATCATCATTAGTTCTCAATTTTATGGTTTATGGATTTCCCCATCCATTTTCGTTCATTCATCATAAGAATTTAGTTTTTCCTATGACTCAACCTCTTCCTACAGATCAATTTTTTGTGCATTTTATTAATTGTTTTACAAATAATTTTTTCAAATTTAAACTTGTGGATTATTGAATTATAAAGGAATTTAAATAATGATGGGAATCAAAGAAGGAATGAATGATGGTTGATTCATGATTTGGGGTGTGTGAGAAACCTGAGAGATGATGGATGTTTGATTTTGTTATGAATTGTGGCAGAAATATGGCTTATGATGGTGAAACAATATCGGTCAACATGGTTTGTGGGGATTTAATTGGTAATCATAGAAAAGATGAAGAAAAAATTAAGCGTATGGAAGAATATTAGAATCAAGAAATTTCTCAACTATATACCTCATAGTTCAAAAGAACACACACCATGTATTACAAATGATGCCATTCTAGGATTTTTAACTGAGTTTAATATCACATATCCATGTGGCCATTCCCATATTCCATTTGAACCTAGATGAATAGTTAATCTTATACATAAGTTACACACCTAGGGAGATTAGGTAGATAATACACTGTGTATTCCTAGGCCACAAATTTTGTACCCCTTGGTAAAACATGACTCAAGAAGTGAGGCACATGCTGCGTACTAAACTTGGAACCACATGCCATGTGACTAGAATCAGACGTCGTATATTTGGTAGTTTTAATACAATATTCCGTAGAAGCACACAATCTGATTTCCATATTATTGTGGTACCCCATAAACCCCTTAAAAACATGATACACTTTTCCTTCGCTCGGATTAGGACCTTTGATTGGTTACTTTGAGTAGGGTTCCACATGGGATGTAGTGGTATAGTCTCGTAACCTCATAGATAAGGTTAGGTATACCACCCTAATACCTAGAAGGTGTGATCCCATATATATGTATTAATCAGGGATAGATTTAGATATCCCCCTTTATGGGTCCAAGGCTGTGATCCCAATTCCTTTTTATATAGAAAGGGTAAAGTATCCAATAACCTATATCTAAGGAATGTGATCATATCCAATGGGATAATAAATATGGAGCATGGTATCTCCTTATGGACTATGGCACGATCATCTATCTTTCAGTTTAATTCCCTTATCATTGGTAAATTATAGGAGGTGTGTCATTCCCTCAGGCATTACATTAGAGGTATCCTAAATATCATTTCGATAGTATGGATTTTTGAAGCTATGTGAATAATGATAATAATTTGAAATGATGTGAGGTACGAGACCTTACTAGATTAATTGTATTATTCTATGAGTACATTTTGGTTCTCCCTTCTATACCTTATGGTTTATGGTTTGGAGATTACTCAATTTTGATGCCTTAATTCTTGGTGATTTTGGGGTGTCCTACAAGATATGTATATAATCACCCATATATGGGATCTATCACACATGTCATGTCATATATAGATGAAATAAATTTTTTTGGAGATCTATGTGGACCTAGTGTGGTTGGTCAATAGTGGTTATTTGTGACTATATTAGTAGGAATGTGGTGGGACTGGAGTATTCATACTGGGATAGTATTATATCTATTTCTTAGGGTGGCCTATGTTGAGGGACCTATATTTTTCCTTGTTTATTTTCGATTGTATAATGACATAATATTTAGGAATATTAAATATTATGCAAGAAATTATTATTCCAATTTTTTACTATTTACATTTTTTGGTGTTTATGGAGAAACATGTGCATGTTTACAGGTACATTAGTCTAAGGACTCGTATTTGTGTGACATGACTACTAATTTCTAGTCACTTATCCATGGTATATTATATGCTAGATTGTGGAGGCACACTCGGTTTACTGCCTTCCCAGAGGACCCATGTGGGTTGGATTTTGATAGAGTGGTATCAAACCATAGGTTACCCTTGGATAGAGTTTGGAGAGATATTATTTTATAGTATAAGTTTGGGATTTATAGTAACCATGTTGAAGTGTCTCAAGTTTGGATCTCAGGCCAGATGCCCTAGTGATGGTGCGATGATTGAAATATCCATTCACAAAAATTTTGAATTTTTTTTTGTGGCATTCATACACTAAGAAACCAATTAGACGGAAAATAATGATTCATTCATCATATATGAATGATTTTTGGTTCCTACACATCAAAACCATGTGGCCCATCGAGTTTCATTATCATGAACCAAATATGGTCACGCCTAAACCAGGTACCCTATTTGGGTTATGGAAAGGATTGAGGAGGATTATTGATCAAAAAATGTTATAAAATAGGTATAGGGTATCAAGAATATGCAATCAATATTAATTTCTCCATCGGAACAAATACAATGCACAAATTCCCTTATGGAAAATTAGACATGAACTATTTATGCATTAGAGACTCGCACATCAATAATAGGCCAACAACATAAAAATTAGAAATATATTACACAACATGAATAAATACAAGTGTAAACCAAAAAATATTAATAAAAATAATCATCACATATAAATGAATAACAAAATTAAATATCCAAGCTGGTATGTTTGATAAAAGAACATTCCTGAATAAAAACAAATCTAAACTAGAATGAACACCTCTATGTAAACCATAACCACATTACACATCTCAAACCAAAAACCCATATCCATAAGGAGAAAGTCCAAGGAACCTAAAAATAAATATAATAGATACATAAACTAAATTTTTTATGCAGGGGGTATGTGAAACAAAATCTAGTAGGATCTCACCAAGGATTTTATGAAATTCCTTTAAAAAGACATTTAATTTTATATTTGTTTTAAATTAAAGTATATAATTGTTTTTTTATCATGTTCATAAAAACCAAACATTACACGCAAAACCATTTTATAAAACTTTTACCATTCATATTTAAATGAAAAAAATCACTTTGAAAACATTACATTACCCCGTTATTTCTTTGAGAAACACATATTTTTTTATCCACATTCAGAGACCATGTTTTAAAACACTTTATAATATATTTAATATAACTAACTAATGCACAATAATTATAGATTAAAACAAAATAGGGAACCATATAACCAAATTTATAAGCGAAATAAGAATGATCAAAAGATAATAGTTGCATAGAGGCCAATGAATAAGAGAACTCATGGAAGGGATTCCCCAATGAAAGTTATATAGTATCATGAGAAACAATCTTGGTCTTAAGAAAATATAGTCCTGTAACTAAAAAAATGGGGCACCAAATTCTGAGCTATGTTTAATCCTAAACCCATACGGAATGAAACACCACAAGAATTTAGGGTTTGTTTTTTATAAAATTTAACGTATTCGATTACTTATGTTAGACGGAACATCGAGTTTAAAACCATGATATACTATTAATATTAAAAATTTGATCATTATAAACCAGCCATTAAATTGGAAGGAATGAATATTATTAAAAAAATTAGTGGTAATCACCCCATAATACTACATCAAGGATGGGTGTTCAAAACCCATTGGGCACAAATACTATAGAAGCACTGCAGTAGTAGAGGAACTATAGCACTAAAGACACTGTAGTAGTGGTGGGAATTGTAGTATGTACTACAATGGTGATGGTACTGTAGTATGTACTACAAAATACCATGTATTATAGTAGTATTATTCCCCAAGGGGCCTTTGGAAAAAAATATGTGCCTTTAGGTCCATGTTATGGGCTTTAATGACCCTTGGGCCTATGGACCATGTAATGAGTCTCCTTTTCCAAAAAAATATATTCTTTCAATTATTTCAATAATAACGTGTATTATACCCCAAATATTTTTTTAAAAAATATTTTTAAATTCATCCAAAATGTTTTTATCTGTATTAGATGTGAATGAATCTAATTTTATGCATAAAGACTATATTTTTCTAAAGATAGTTTTACTACCATTATTTTGTGAACTTGTTTTAAAATAAAATATTAACCCTTTTATAAATTCTATTTGAAAAAATAAACATCATTTTTTAAAGAATAATATCAAATTTTACTTTGAATAAATTTTTGGTATTTTTTGGAATGTTTCATTCATTGATGAATAGTAAAAAAAGATTATATTTTAATCCAAAACTAAATTTTCATCTAAATAAATTATAATGTTAAATTATATTTAGAATTGGTTTTAAAGTAACATTAGATAAATTATACATCAATCAATCCAATTTATTTCATTGGAAGAAATTTCAAATTGAAATTGGATATAAAATCACTTCAATCTTTTGAACATTTTTAATTTAAAAACCCATTGTTTCTTCCCAACTTCGAGATTAATTTTAAATTAATTTCTGGAAATCCTATGAATTGAATTTTAAAAATGGATTCCATATTTTGAATCAAAATGACAATATTTGGTAAATTGGATCTTTTTATTTTTGGAAAATATGAATAGTAACATTTGTATTTTTTCTTACCATAGTAAAGGTTAAATTGGTTAATTTAGGTTAAATATAAAATAATAAGGATTAAAAAACTACGCTAATTTTTTTTTCAAAAATTTATTTGGTAATTTATATTATACCCTCAAAACCTACGGTTATAATTTGAGTTATTTAATGGACACTTTTCCATGGAAATGACATCGATATTTTTTAAATTAAGGAAAACCACAAAATGTCACATTCATATTTTTAATAATTATATTATTTTTTATTTGGAGTTCTTCAGAAGATATATTCAATTATAGATATTATTTTAAAATTGAAAATATTTATCTAAATAATGATTTTATATTTTTGGATTACTGAAAAAATAATTATTTTAAATATTTATACAATGATGATGTAGTAACTATATTATTAGTGAAACAATCAAATAAATGATGATTTTAATTAAAAATTAAATATATCATAATTAGAAAATTATTTTCATATAACAGAGTCTTTTTTGTGAATCTAAAAATCAAAAAATTGATATGGTGAATTTTTGAGATCTATTTTCTGAAATAGTGGAATTTTTTATGAATAGTGAAATATAATAATTTATAGTATTTAACATTTTATATAAATAAATGAATTATTGAGTCATGCATCGTGCATGGATGAAGTAATAAATAATTTTATAAAACTAATAAGCTCTAATTACTATATTTATTCATGGAAATCAACAATATTGATAGTCTTGAGACAAAATAATAAACTAATGAATAAAATAACCAAACAACCTCTCTCCTACACTATAAATACCACCCATAACCACCTAGTGTAGTCACATTATCTAAGATTTGGGGATTGCTTATATCCTTAACATTTCCTCTCCCAAAACCCTTACCCATGTCTAGGATCTTCTTGTCTCAATAAAAGACCAGTACCACGTTCCTTAAGGAGGATCTCAAGGAGAATAATTCAAGAGGTAAAATCCTCTTTTGTTCTCTTTTAATTTTTTAAATTTATTTTCTTTTATTATCCTATACTTACCTAATATATCCAAATATTCATGATAATTATAGTATCTCATATATTCTGGTATTTTATTATGTCAATGGAATATCCCTCATCAAACCCCTTCTCCTCTCCCTTTTATTCTAAAAATGATAATATCACCCGTGATGTGTCGACTTACCACCATCTTGGATGATATGTTTTAATTTTCCATTACTTCCTTCAAGGTTGGTCATAAAACCATTATTATTGTTAAATAATATTTTATTATACATATTATAAGTTATAAAATGTTTTGGAACCACAATATAAACATGTTATTAAATAAAATGATATAAGTTCATAATGGTGGTAAAAACCACCAAAATAAATTAAACCATTTTCAGTAACATTTTATCTAATGAATCATAGTCATACTATATAAAAAAAGATATATATGTCCATTTAAACTTCTTTAAGTTTATTAATAACATATGATTTCAATTATAGATAATTATTCTAATTTTATAGGAACTTCTGTACATATATACAAGTTAACTAAT
This sequence comes from Viscum album, assembly GCA_963277665.1. NCBI lineage: Eukaryota > Viridiplantae > Streptophyta > Magnoliopsida > Santalales > Viscaceae > Viscum > Viscum album. The sequence goes on from OY728152.1 coordinate 306,969,925, forward strand.
CGTGTAAAACCAAGAAAACAAACATTCCCAAAACGATGAAAATTTAACACTATACCATATCAAAATGGCCATAAATGAACATAGTAACTTATAGGGAGGATAAATTTTTTATTACACTCTTCATATTATTAATAGAAAAATGGAGAATTAATTTCTAGAGCTAATTTAAATGGATGTTGAATTTATTTGTACCTTTGAAAAAAAATTTACAAGACATGTGATGTATGCTCCTAGTATTATAATTAAATAAGAAATTAGGATGGATTGATTCTATAGTTTCTTAAAAACATTCTTCGAAAGGAATTAGAGATAAGAGACATCAATAGCTATGAAATATTCATTTTATTTAATCTCAAGGTGGAAATAGATATCATATCCACCCATCAATCTCATGGTTTTGATAACATAAGAAATATGGAATTAAAAGTAAAATATAATAATAAAAACCATGGAGAGAAGAATATGATTCTTCCTTTATGTTAGAAGTGTGGGAAGAAACATGGAAAAATTATCCTAATGGGAGTATAAAATTATTTAAATGTATAAAGGAAGGTCATTAGGTAATCAAATGTTGAAGTGACAGAAAGTAATTAGCTAATGATGTGAATGGAGAGAATGCTCTGTAGAATGGGCAACTTGGAATCATGTGTTTAAAATACAAGGAGTAAGAGAATTATGATAACCATTTCCTGAATTTGTGGGTTAATGATGTTGATTGATAAAAACAATCTATTAATCACAAATACATAGGGAAATCTCCTGTGAAATTTATTTCTAATGTGGGGCACAATAATGAAGTGGTGAAAAGTACACTTACCATCAACTCTAAAACTACTAATCTCTTATTTGTTTATATATCTACTGACTCTTTTATGTATGAAGAATATTCTAACGTTATCATAATAAAACATCAATTATTATATATTTAAATACAATCGAATACTCTTAATGGTATAATTATTCCATTTCAAGTATATGATTCTTATTTGATAGAATATTGTTGGAATGTTCTTCATGAAAATATTGTTATTCATCCTCTATTTGAATTAAATGTTATTTTGGGAATGGAATGGATTTATTTATATAAATAAAGCTTCAATTTCTAAGGAAGAGGAGTCAAATTTTATATTTTTAACCAACCTATGATTGTGTATCAATGCAAGGATAAATATAAACTTCTAATGGACATTACATGCATTTTTTGAGATTTTTATTATTTAAAGGTGATATTTATCTCAAATGATTGGGGGTAATATAAATATCAAGGATATTACCATTGTACATGTGTTTTTTGATTTATTTCTAGAAGAGTTTCCTAGTCTTCCTCCAAATATTTAAATTTAGTTTTTAATAGAAAATATACATGATACTACACCTATTTGACATAATCCATATAGAATTACCCTAATTGAGTTTCAAGAATATAATAATAAACACTAAGAGAATCTTTATTATGGATTCATTCTTCCATGTGACATGCAATGGAGTGAAAGTGTTATTTTTTTAAGTATAAATATGGATCAATGAGAATTTTTATTAAATTTTGAGAAAAAAATAATATCCAAATCAAGAATAATTATCCTCTATCCCATATTGATGATTTATTAAATCAATTATGCGGAGCTCAATATTTTTCAAATATTTACTTATGATCTAGATACTATCAGTTTAGGGTAAAATTTGAAAAAATACCCAATAAAATTTTCTACACGAGGTTTGGAAACATTTAATTTATAGTGATTCTATTTGGTCTTACTGATACCCTTGCTACCATTATTGATTGAATGAATAGAGTGTTTAGATATTTCCTTGATCATCTTGTGGTAGTCTTTATAGGTGATATTATTTTATATCACACGGGCGAGTAATAACATGAATATCACATTAGTATTGTACCAAAGACCCTAAATAAGGAGAATAATTATGAATAATTTACCATGTTTCAATGTTGGCTATAGAAATTTCCATTTTAGGGTTATACAATCTCAAGAGATAGATATTGGGGGATCCATTATAAATGGAAGTTATTGAACATCGGACCAGAAAATACACCATCAATGAGATCCATAGTTTGAATGGGATAGGTATTGTTTTCACTTTTTGAATAATGTATCTTTATTATCTAATCCACTCACCAATTTAACTCAGAAGGGAATTAAGTACTTTTAGGAAAATGGGTGTGAGGAAAATTACAAGGAGTTAAAAACAAGGTTAGTGAATGAACTTGTAGTCATAATACCCTATAGTGCACAATAGTGTGTAATCTATACTAATGCATCAACAAAAGTTCTGGGATGTTTTCTAATGCACAATTATATGGTTATAGCTTATGCCTCACACCAATTTATGGTTCATGAGAATAATTACTCAAATAGATATTTTGAGTTAGTAGTAATAATCATTATATTAAAGATATAGATTAATTATTTTTATAAATAAAGGTGAAACATATATAATAAAAATAAAAGTATAAAGTATATATTCACATATAAAAAGATGAATATGTTCCATAGAAGATGGTAGGAGTTGATTAAGGATTATAACTTCTCAATACATTATCTCCCTAGGAAAGTGAACCAAGTGGTTGATTATTTGAGTTGAAAAGATAACACTATATTTTCATTGATTAGGATGAAAAAGGATCCAATATTTTTGGATTTATAAAGGATAATCCTTTTAATATTTAATAAAGGGGAGAGATCATATATTTTGTAAATGAGTGTTAAACCATATATTGATTTGAGGATTAAATGGGCGTGGAAAGAAGATGAAGAGATGTGAAATAAGGTGAGAAATTTTCTATGTCTAACCTTGATTATGATGTAATGGTAATGTTAGAGAACCAAGTGTTTGTCCCCGCAATAACTATCGTGAATAAATATCTTTTGTAATAATCTCATAACTCATCATTCTATATTCATCCCAAAAATATTATGATGTATAAATATATAAAATAGTATATTTGGTGAGAAAACATGAGGAGATATATTTAAGAGTATGTTTCCGGGTGCTTGGTATGCTAGAATATTAGTATGTGATATAATAGTCTAAGGGTATGTTACAAGTATTATAAATATCAAAATTAAAATGGAAACAAATCTATATTGATTTCATCATGATAATCCCCACAACATTTAAAGGTCATAATTCCATTTGTGTTGTAATCAATTACCTTAAAAATTAAAAAACATTCATTATTATCAATGAATATTACTCCCTTGATCAGTTATCACTGATATACATTAAGGAAGTGGTAAGGTTTAACTGAGTACAACAATTTTTTTATCTGATCGATATTGGTGGTTTTCCTATCTCTTATGGGAAACTCTTCATACAACTATATATATTCGGTTTTGTTTCCATATTTAATATCATCCTTAGATATATGATCTTCCCAACACAACTATTTAGACCTTGGAGGATGTATTGATATTCCATTATCTGTATTTCAAAGGTGTCTTGGATTAAAAACATTCACATTTTGAATTCCCTAATAATAATATATTCCACTTGAGCAGTAAGATGGAGCCTTATGAATCCCACTATACAAATAAGTGAATAATTCCAATAATCTAGGGTAATTTTAGAGAAAGAAAGGTATTGAGACCAAATTATTTGAGTAAATGGTAAATATAGTTACAACCATTTAACATCACATCAAGGTAGCTCGGTGCTAAAAACATAATAATGTTGACAATAATTAGTAGGATCTAGAATTCAATGTTTTTCAGAATATATTCTTTTGCATTTTTCTACGGAATAAGTCTATGAAATTCATAAATTATGGAAAATAGAGCCCAAGGTATATTTTTACCTTTGATATTCTTGATCGAGTAAGGACTATAACTTGTCTCCTTGCGCATTCACTAATATTATTTCTAGTTCATGATGTGTTCCATGTATCTATTGTTGAGATGATATGTGAGTATGATATACTCTATAATACCAAATGTAGGATTGAAATAATAGATATACTGAATCAATTATCTATATATGCTTAAAATACAAGGGGGGGGGGTGAATTGTACACTTTTAAAAAAATTCTTTTGGATCTTTTAAAGTTGGTTATATTTAACAAGGTTAAACAAGGTAATTCACAAAACCTATAGTTCTACACACTTTCTTGATTCCGGAAATATGATTCTTAGAATGTGATTTTGGAAAATATGGTTCCGAAAATGAAACTTAAGGAAAGTTTACAATAAAAAATATTCTACCTTAATGCATATAAAATCTTACTAAATCAGAGTAAAAGTATAAATAATTATGAGATAATTATACATTCCTCAACAATAAAAATGATTTGGAAAACTTTTAACAAAACAAGTAACAAGAGTAAATATTTTAACCCAAAGAGAAGGGTATCCAACAACCTTGGATAAAGGTCCCTTGATTTATACTTTCACGAACGTATATCTTAACCACACCAGGGTAAGCCTTTAATACAAAGATCAGAGTCTGTCTTGATTTCCCCGAAATCCCTCAACATTCAGGTAGTCGTCACCTCTGTCTTCCTCAGTAAGAAAGCACTCAACTTCAAGGTAGTAAGCACCTCTGTCTTCCTTAGCAAGGAAGCCATCAACATCAAGGTAGTCGACACATCTGTCTTCCTAACCCTGGAAGCCCGCAATTGTATATAGTAACAATCAGAGTCGCACAAAACAAATTTGACCAAGAAGTTCAGTACGCACAAAGCAATAAGTCCACTCTCTCTATAAATCACTTCATCAACATGTAATCTCTAGATTGATCAACTTGTTGTGAGATATTTCAAATGAGCTCCGATTTATAGGCATGACCTCAACGGTCAGATCCCTCCTCCAACAGTCATATTTTTCATTGAATCTCGGAGGGACTTGTACACATGTCACTCAAATAATGGTTAGTTAGTAACTGAATGCACGACATCATTTTATAACTAAAACAATTGTAAGAAAAAATATAGTTATATAACTAAAATCCAATGTTTGGAATGTAAGAAAATAAAAGTTTGGAGTCTAACCAAAAATTAATTCAAAGTCTATAATACAAGGATATTAGGATTCTATTTTCTAGGAATTCGGAACCCGAAATCTTCTGAATTTTGGAGTCAAAATTTCATGGAAATTCGGAATTTGGATTCACTAGAATTTGGAACTTGAACATACAAAGTTCAGAGTCAGAGTTCATTAGAATTCAGAGTCAGAACTCATGAGAGTTCGGAGTCTAAATTCCGAGAACTTGGAGTCAGAACTCAAAAGAGTTCATAACCAGAATTCATATTCAGATTTCGGAGTTAGAACTCATAAGAGTTCGGAGTCTAAATTCAGAGAACTCGGAGTCATAACTCAGAAGAGTTTGTAACCAGAATTCTGAAAATTCAAATCCAAAAATAGAATGCGTCATATCTAGGTAATTATAGGATTCGTAGTTTTTGGTTATAAAATTAATTTTACACTTATAAAAATTATGATATGAAAAATGAAAACATGGTAAGGATAAATTTCATTGGGGAAGAAAATTTTTCTTTATAGATGTAAAACATAGGGTAAAAAGACATTTGCCTTGAGATAAGGTGTTTGTGATTTTCAAACTAAGAAGGAATGTTAAAGTTATAAGGAAACCATATTGACTTAAAAATCTCCCCCAATTATTAAAGAATAGAAAAGTCCTAAGGTAAACCATTTTGACTCAACAATATCCCCCTTTTTGGAAAGCTCAAACATCCTTACGAAAAAGAATATAAGGACTTAGAAATATTTTTCTAGACTTTGAAATAAAACTTTTCTCCCTTATCATATGACCAAGGATGAATATGACTAACTCCCCCTGAGGCTTTGGAACACTAAGGATAATATTATATATTTCCTAAATGAGATTTTTCAATATCCTGAGTAGAGAAATCTATTTAATGAAAAGTCGCCCTTAGATAAACTCCCCCTTACATTGGGATATTTCTTATTTTATTAGCATTATTTTTCCTTTCTCCCCCTTTGTGATTTTCAAAAAATATTTGTGGAAATGTAAAAGAAATTATAGTACCTAAAATATTAGTTCAAATCACGCAAATAGAAACATGCAATAAAAAATTTCATTAATATTGGAAGAAATTGTACAAGGAAAAAATACAACAAAAGATCAGATTTATTTTCTTCCTTCTCCTAGGGTATCAACTTCTTCACTATGGTTTTTAGCTTCTTTATCTCCTAATGGTCTTCCTCTTCTTGATTCACTAAGGTTTTGATCCTATAATCCCGAGCCTTAAGATCCTCTTCCTGAGCCTTTAACAAGTCATCTTGCTTCACTAGATTATCTTTAATCTTGGTCCGGAGATCCATTTCTCTCTTCCAGCTTTGAGCAACAGAGTACAACTTCTCATTCAGATCCTTGAACTCCTAAATCTGAGTATTCTGCTCAAGATTTATCATTTACTCAAAGATATTTGTGAGATCCTTTATTTTTCTATCTTCAGTATCAAAGGCTTCCTTTACCTCATCTTGAAACTCATCAAGGTCTCTCAAATATTCAACTATAGTCTTTGACAATCTCACCATTTTCTTACAAGATCTTTTGTGGGCTTCATAGTTGATAAAAAATTATTTGAAGTCTGTCTCCATAATGACACAATTTTCCATCACCATGGACACTAAATCTGATTTTTAGTTCAATGTATGTTGAAGCATCTGAAATATGGAATCTATGCTTGGAAAAATTGGAATTATCCCAACAAGCTTCTTCAAGGATTGGACTACGAAATCATGTACCAGAGAAGATGATTCTGAATCTGAAAATTTTCATGGTGAGGGCTCTTTCTCTAGCTCAACAAGCTTTCTCTTCGAAGATCCACCAACATCCTTCTTCCTTAAGATTTATTTTGTAGGTGTATCCACTACCACTTGTTTCCCCTTATTGGTTTTCGGAACAGATTCTTTATTTGGAGATTTATGTTCACTGTCAGACAGCTGAACAATCTTGTCTTTATCTACATTCTCCTTCTCAACTCTTGCCTCATCATCCTCAGGGTATATGAAATTTTGATTTTAACTTTCATCCTAATAAATCTTGTTAACCTCTTCTTCACCGTTCTCATCTTCACCTTCCTCATCCTTCCTAGGATTTGGGATCTATTAAGACTCTACTTCAAAAGTTTGAATTGATAGTTTCTTGGATAGGGTTTCCTTCTCATGAAAGTCTTCAACATCTGGAATGAGGTCTTCTGTGTCATCACTGATTTCTTCTTCTTGCACTTCGTCCACAACATCCTTTTCATCAACAACCATTTCTTGGGGTTTTTCGGAGTCATGTACTTATTCAACAGAGTTTCAGGTAAAGCCTCCACGAAGAACGATTATGGTATGGGAATTTTTCTGGATGCTATTTCAGTATCCCTTAGAAGGGATTTCACAATTTCAGCCTCAGACATCTTCTTCTTTTGGTTCTTTTCTTTGGCTTGATTCTCTATCTCACAGGATGCCTTCTCTTTCAAATCTTTGGCCTCTGTAGGATCCAATCCAAACTATGGATTTCCTTCCTTCGGATTATTTTTGTCTTCCCTACACATGGAAAAGACCTCATTCGGATAATCTTTCTACTTCTCGGTCATTGGAGGAGTGGTATGAGTTTCTTTAACATCTAAGATTTTGTCTTCATCTACCAATTACTTCAACTTCTTCCTCTTCCCTACTTTCTTAGATGGTTCAGGAACTTCTTGTTCCTTTAGAGTAGCCTCAGCCTCTTCCTCCAGTAAGTCATAGAATTGTCCTGTCTCCTTTGAGAAACCAACTTTCATCCTCTTGAGTGTATCATCACTGATCAACATTACTTTGCAATTCCTCGACTTGGAATTGCAAGGGATTTTGAAGGAATCCAAGCACCGAACAATAAGCTAGGAAAGAATTGTTGGGTACCTAATAATATGAGCTTTCATGTTCCCATTCTTAATATTCTATATCGTAATGAGAATATTCTTCATCATGTTTTCCTTCCTTAGATTCACCAGAAAATCTAAGTTGAACATGTCACTCTTCTTCATGGTGTCCTGATCACCTTTTCTCGGTACGATAAAACCCTGAAACCACAATTCAAGGTTCCGATTATTTGTGGTCAGGTGAGAAATCTTTGCAGTCTTGACATCTAAAAGTCCAAGACTCTCCATAGCTTTTACCTTTACAAAACTTCCTTGAACATCCGACAACATCTGATAACAAAAATCATCTTCCCCTTCATTTGGAAGTCAAACTAAGAAGGATTCCATAGTATATGATAAATCATAGGTTTTTCCATAACTTTTGAATGAAAACTTATCTCGGCCTTCTTCCTTAAAGAAAATAACTGACTCATAAAACTCTATAATAAGATCAGGATACACCAAGTCTTGCGCACCTCACTTCGATATGTAGACACTTTACCATCCATTAAGCATGATGTTCTTAGAGATAATAAAGCCATATTTATTGAAGAAATTTGGATGCACCAGCCTTTCTCTGTATACTTTCCACTATAAAATCGGCTTGACAGAAGACATATCTTGAGAAGGAACATCACTAGACAATCAGAATTAAGAAAACTTTGAAAATCTAGAATAATATTTTTTAGGAGGACAGAGCATCAGCATGCAAAATCTTGAAAACCAATGTGGGACAACCCTTCGGGGGGTCCTTTATATAGGTGTTGATGCGACAATTCATCTTCACATCTCGATCCAATGGCTAAGAATTATTCTAATCAGATCTGACTGATGAAATGATAACTGCAAGGAAAAATTTGGTAGGATCCTATCTTTTGAGGTTTTAAAAAGAAAACATTCGGATTTAAGAAAACATGAATTTGAGAAATTTTAAAAGAAAATTCCAACAAGTAAATGATTAATATGAAAACTTAACAAAGAAAACATAACTTTCAGATTTCTAGGAGAATTATTCATATTGAGGAAAATTCTTCTTGAAGGACTATAGACTCATAAAAAACTTGAGTACAAACGAAAACAATTGCAAAAAAAAATTCAGTACGAAAATTTTCATTACGAAAATCTTCATTACGTAAATCTCAAAAAATTTAATTACGAAAAATATGAAAAACTTCATTACGAAAAATAATGAAAAACTTCATTATGAAAAACATGGAAAACATCCTTTCGAAAAATATGAAAAACATCATTATGAAAATCATGAAAACATTCATTACAAAAAATATGAAAAACTTCAATACAAAAATCATGAAAAACTTAGTTATGAAAAATCATGAAAAATATCATTATGAAAAATAATTCTTTTTTGAATTAATAAGATAATTTACTCCCCCTATGAAATGGATTTTATTATTTTAAGGATATTGGTTTCAACATAATGTTAACGAGTAGTATTACATTACGATTATCATTCCTAACTTCTATTTAATGTATTCAAATCTATCAGAGGGTAATGATTTTGTGGAAATATCAACAAGTTGATCTTGCGTTTCGATAAATTGAAGAATGATATCTCTTTATTGTGTGTGATCCCTAAGAAAGTGATGCCTGATATCTATGTGTTTTTCACGAGAGTGATTTATAGGGTTTTTACTAATGGAAATGGAACTTCTGTTATGGCACAAAATTTGTGTCTTCGTAATACTAATACCATAGTCTGTGAGTGTGTGTTGCATCCACAACACTTGACCACAAAAAATTCCAGCTGCTACATATTCAGCTTAAGTAGTGGAAAGTGGTACTGAGTGTTTATTCTTGCATGAACAAGAAACTAACGAATTTCTTATGAAATGACAAGTTCCGGATGTACTCTTTATATCCATTCTACGTCCACCAAAGTCAGCATCTGATAAACTTTTTAAAACAAAATCATTTTCAGAAGTATAAAAGAGTCCTAACTCCATGGTTCCCTTTAAGTAATGAAAAATTCTTTTCATTTCCTTTAAATGAGATTCCATAGAATTGGATTAATATCTTGTACATAAGAATTCTGAAAACATTAACTCTAGACGACTAGCTGTTAAGTAAAGTAAACTTCCTATCATACCTCTAAAAGATGTTTGATCTACTAGTTTCCCAGCTTCATTAAGATCAAGTGTATTTGAGGTACCAATGGGAGAACTTATACTTTGAGTGTTGTCATATCCATACTTTTGAGAAGATCATTAATATACTTATGTTGGGATATATAGATTCTTTCTAGTTTTTGAGAAATTTGAAAACCAAGGAAAAATGTTAACTCACCCATCTTACTCATTTCAAACTCATATTTCAATAGATCTGCAAAGGAATCAGTTAAAGATTGCTGATTTGAACCAAATATAATTTCATCAACATAAATTTGAACAATCAAAATATTTTTCTTATCAATCTTTATAAAAAGGGTTAGATCTGCATTTCCCCTAGAATAATTATTTTGAAGCAAAAATCCTGTAAGTCTATCATACCAAGCTCCGGGGGGGGGCTTGTTTAAGTCCATACAAAGATTCGGTAAGTCTAAAGAATGATCAGGATGTTTTGTATCTTCAAAACCAGGAGGTTGTTTAACAAAAACATCATCTTGAACATAACCATTAAGGAAAGCACATTTCACATCCATTTGAAAAAGTCCGAAGTTGAATAATTCTATAAAGGAAAGTAAAATTGGAATAGATTCAAGTCTAGTTACTGGAGTATAGGTTACTTTATAGTCTATTCCATTTTGTTGATTATAGCCTTTAGCAACCGATCTAGATTTATTTCTAACTATGATTCCATTTTCATCACACTTATTTCTGAAGACCCATTTTACTCCTATAACAGAAGTTTCATTAGGTCTTTCAACCAAGGACTAGAAATTATTCCTTTTGAATTAATTTAGTTCATCTTGCAAGGATTTAATCCAATCATTATAACATAAAGCTTCATCATTGATTTTTGGTTCTAATTGGGATTGGAATGCAAGATGTTCTACTTCATTTTTTACGGAACTTCTAGTCCTTACATGTTTATTCACATCACCAATGATAATATATCTAGGATGATTCTTTAGAAAAAACTGATTTTGGTTTTGTAAAACCTATTCCAAAACATAGGGTAGGAAATCTTATGGGGTAAATGCTTCAGAAACATTTTCTTAGGAATTTTCATTATCAGAAGGATATTCTAACAATGGTGGATAATCAGTTTTTGAAAACACATATGATGATATTGGTTTGGGTTGTTTAAAAACAAAAGGATTACTGTCATCAAATTTGACATGTACCATCTCTTCAACAGTACAAGTGTTTTTATTGAAAACTGTATAGGCCTCAGAAGTTGTGGAGTAGCCTAAGAAAATTCCTTCATCAGATTTTGGTGTGAATTTATGTATATTATCTTTATTATTCAGAATTAATACCTTGAAACCAATAACCTTGAACTAGGAAAGTCTATGTTTTATACCATTCCATAACTCATATGGAGTTTTATTAAGAAAAAGACTAATTAAAACTCGATTTATAGTATAACAAGAAATATTTAAAGCTTCAACCCAAAAATGTTTGGCTACAGAATACTCACTCAACATGGTTCTTATTATCCCTTTAAGAATTCTATTTCTTCTTTCAACTACACCATTCTGTTGAGCGGTTCTAGGTGCTGATAAGTTCTGAGTAATGCCTTTTATACTACAAAAAGTTTCAAAATCATAATTTTGAAATTCTCCTCCATGATCACTATGAATAGTTTTAAATGGAAGGTTTTTCTCATTTTTAAATTGGTTTCTAAAACGTTTAAAATACAAAAAACATCAGACTACTTTTCTAGAAAATAGACCCATGTAAATCTATTGTAATCATCAATTAAAAAAAATAAAAAAATTCATTCCTCTCATGCTTCTAGTTTTTGTAGGACTAAAATATCTATATGCACTAACTGTAATGAATCAGTAGTTGAGACTTCACCGAATAATTTTAAACTTGATTTATGTTGATTTCCTTATTGACAAGGGTCATAGACTTTTGAAGAATAATATTTATGCTCCGTTAGATCCTTAAATAATCATTTCCTAGAAAGTTGTCATAAGTTCTTAAGGTTACAGTGACCTAACCTTCTATGACATAACCAAGAATTGTCTTCCATTTCACTAAGGCAAGGTAGATCTTGACTTCTAAGGTCTTCTAAGTTTAATTTTTAAACATTCTCTTGCATAAGGTGAGAAAGAATAAACTCTTACTTGTAATTGTGTAATAAGAACTTATCATACCTAAAATTCACAAGGTAACCTTCATCGCATATATTTGTCTTATGCTAATGAGGTTGTTCTTAAGATCCTTAACAAATAAAACATTGGAAATCAAAGTTTTTCCAAGAAGAAAAATGATACCTATATCAATAATATCTCCCTGAACATTATCTCCAAATTTTAATTTTCCTCCATTCGTCTTGATAATATTTTCAAAATAGTTTTTGTTACCAGTCATATACTGGGAACATCCACTATCCATGTACCAAGTTTTTTTTGGTACATTCTCTATTTTCTTGAAAATAAGAGAAATTTAGGTTTTTGGAATCCAAATATGCTTGGATCTGGAAATTTTAGAAAGAAAAATTTTAGGCACCCAAATTTTCTTAGAAAAATAGACTTTATGAAATCCCAAATTCTGAGTTTTGTTTAAGGAACAATTTTTTGCCCAATGCCCACTACAATGAAACTTAGTACAGAATGGCGCACTTTGAGGAACGAAATAATTCTTGGTAAAAATCAGTTTAGAACTAGTATAACAAAACCCAGAACTATTCCTTACAGGTCATATTTGAGAATACATTTTATCAAAATTTTCCTTACCTAAGGTAAAGTTTGAGAAACACTTCCTAAAGGAAAATATTTCGTATTTCAGTTTGATAACTAAATTCTTGTCTTCTAAAAAATTTAATTTTGAACTAAAGTTAGGCTCGAAAACATATTTCTTAGAAATTACTTGTTCTAGATCATTAAAAAGTTTATTCTTTTCAGAATTTACTTCCTCAAGATTTTTTGAAATAATTTCAAAATCAACATTTTTCTTATAAATATCAGTAGAAGGATCATATATTTCCTTAGTAAAAATATAATTCCTAGACTTTTTCTTATCATGATTTTTCATGATTTTTGAATTCTCAATCTCAACGAGCTTGAAAAACCTAGAAACTTATTCATAAGTAGGTAAGGTATCATCTGTATCAGAAGAAGATTCTTCATCAAAAGAGTTATAGTATTTACTCTCACTATAGATTTCATTTAAAGAAATAATGGTCATTGATTTAGCATCGTGTACCATATCCATTAAAAAATTATTTTCAATAGGTAGTCTGGCTATTAGACCAAGATTCTTTTGTCCAGAAGATTCATAATATGATGATTCATCTGAAGAGTCTCCACCACTGGCACTCCAAGTGTCACTATCTTTCATGACTTTCTTAGCATTATCCCCGTAGTACTTCTTTCTATTTCTCTCATAATGCTTATCCTTTCATTCTTTTATCTTAAGCATATGACAATATGGTCTTATATGTCCAACTCTCTTGCATTCATAACAAGTGACTTCTGAATCTTTCTTATCTTTCATTTATTTCTTCTTACATCTTGATTGAAAGTTCTTCTGTCCAACAATCTTGTTCATCCTTCGGGAAAGATTCTCAAATTCATTCTCGGAGGATTTACTTCCACTAGATTCGGATTGCATAACAAACTTATTAGATTTTGATCTAGTTTCTCTCTCAGGAGTGTTTTCTTTCGTATGATTTGAAGTTGTAGTAAAAGAAACACATCCATTCCCATTGTTTTTCTTTATGTTGTCAGCATCTCCCTCCATTCTAGTCTCATGTTGAAGAAGGGTTCCAAATTGTTTATAAGGAGAAATCTGAGTCACTTTTTTGTTCTCATCAATAGTTGTTCTCTTGGATTCCCACTCATTTAGAATGATGTCAATGATCTGATCAAAAAGAGATTCATCATATTATCGTTTTTTCACCCATGGATTGTAAACTATTCACAATAGTCATGAATATTTGTTGCACCTTACAAATGGGTTCTCCATGAGGAAAGAAGAAACCATGATATTCAGCTCTGAGCATGGATCATCTTGTTTCAATTACATTGGAAGTTCCAAAGTGAGTAACTATATGTTTCGTCCATATAGAATTTTCTGCTTCAAGAGATGAAATTTGGCTATATATATTTATAGTCATAGAGCAATGAAAAGTATTACATACCTTATAATTCAGTTGATATTCATGATTTTCATGATTGGTGAAGGTACCAACTTTCTTGTCATGGATTTTATATCCTTCAGTAAGTATAACAAAATTATGAACTCTAGTATTGATAATGAATGTCTTCATACGATCTCTCCAATATTCATAATCAGTCTCATCAAAAATAGCTGTTCTTATTGGATTAAGATTGTCTATGAAACAAACATTGATTCCTGCCATCTTATAAATAAAAAACATCCACACAAAATTGTTAATAAATAAAGTTTGTAAACAAGGAAAATATTCATAACCAAGGAAAAAATATAGAACAAGAGTATCTTTAAGGAAAATAGAATCCAAACTTTATGAGTATGAAAAACTGATTTCGGAAAACAATGAGATGAATTCTCTTCTGAATCTAATCGTGAGATTAATTCAGATTGAACCAGTTCTCTGATACCAATTGTTGAGATGGTATGTGAGTATGATATACTCTATAATACCAAATGTAGGATTGAAATAAATGAGATACTGAATCAAGTATCTATAGATTCTAAAAATACAAAGGGGGGGGGGGTGGTGAATTGTAAACTTTAAAAAAAAATCTTTTGGAACATTTAATGTTGGTTATGTTTAACAAGGATAAACAAGGTAATTCAAAGAACCTCTAGTTCTACACACTTTCTTGATTTCAGAAATATGAATCCATGAATGTGATTCCGAAAATGATAGTTCTGAAAATGAAACTTTAGGATACTTTACAACAAAAAAATTCTACCTTAAAACGTATTGAATCTTACTAAATCAGAGTACAAGTATAAGGATGTATGAGATAGTTATACTTTCCTCAAAAATTGAAATGCAGTGGAAAACTTGTAACAAAATGAGTAACAAGAGTATATGTTTTAACCCAAAGAGAAGGGTATCCAACAAAATTGGATAAAAGACCCTTGATTTATACTTTCAGGAATTTCTGTCTAACCCACACCTGGGTAATCCCTCGATATGAAGATCGGAGTCTGTCTTGCTATCCCCAGAAGCCCTCAACTTTCAGGTAGTCGGCACCTCTGTCTTCCATAGAAAGGAATCCCTCAACTTCAAGGTAGTCCACACCTATGTCTTCCTCAGCAAGGAAGCCCTCAACTTCAAGGTAGTTGGCACCTCTGTCTTCCTATCCCCAGAAGCCCTCGATTGTACATAGAAACAATCAGATTTGCACAGTGAAAATCTGAACAAGAAGTTCAGTACGCACAAAGCAATAAAGCCTCTCTCTAGAAATCACTTCAGCAGCATGTAATATCTAGCTTGATCAACTTGTTGTGAGATCTTTCAAATGAGATCCTATTTATAGGCACGACTTCAATGGTCGGATCCCTCCTCCAATGGTCATATTTTTCCTTGAATCTAGGAGGGACCTGTACATGTGTCACTCAAACAACGGTTAGTTAGTAACTTAATTCATGATATCGTATTATAACTAAAAATAGTGTAAGAAAAAATATGGTTACATAACTAAAATCCAATGTTCGGAATGTAAGAAAATAAAAGTTCGGAGTCTAACCAAAAATGAATTTGTAGTCTATAATAATAGGATACTCAGATTCTGAATTCTAGAATTCGGATCCTGAACCTTATAGAATTTCAGAGTCTGAATTTCATAGAAATTCAGAAACTGGATTCACAGAAATTAAGAACCCGAACATACAATATTCAGATTCAAAGTTAATGAGAATTTGGAGTCAGAAATCTTGAGAGTTCGGAGTCTGAATTCAGGGAACTTGGAGTCAGAACTCAGAAGAGTGTGTAACCAGAATTCATATTCAGAATTAGGAGTCAGAACTCAGAAGAGTTTGGAGTTTGAATTCAGAGAACTCAGAGTTAGAACTTAGAAGAGTTCATAAGAATAATTCTGAAAATTCTGATCCTAAAACAGAATGATTCATATCTAGGTAATTATATGATCCTGAGGTTTTGGTTATAAACCGAATTTTACACTTAGAAAAATTATTATATAAACAATGAAAACATGGTAGGGATAAATTCTCTTGGAGAAGAATTTTTTTCCTTATATAAGTAAAACACAGGGTAAAAAGAGATTTTCCTTGAGATAAGGTGTTTGTGATTTTCAAAACAAGAACGAATGGTAAAGTTATAAGGGAACCTTATTGACTTTACAATCTACCCCAATTATAAAAGAATGTAAAAGTCATAAGGAAAACCTTATTGAATCAACATCTCTTCTGGGAAAGTACATACCTGATCCTTCACATGTACTAAACTCATATTTTATAATTATGGAACATGATATTTACAAAGACTAAAAAACAATAGAATACTTTGATAATATAGACAAATTTCAATGGATTTTGAGTACTCAAATTGTAAATTTTCTCTAGAGGAATCTGAAATTTGAGGAAGATACATGGGAACCCAAGAAAGTGATGGAGAAAAGATATCCAAATTTCTTGTATTTTAGTGATATAATTTCAAATTAAAAATTCTTTTTATTAATGGTAGAATCTAAAAACCCAATCTTTCTTATTTATTTCCTTTGAAATATATGTGATGTAATCGATATCTTCCCTTAACACAACACCGAGTCTAAGTGAACTTGTGATATGGTATACCTTTATAACGTAGATTTTGTATTGATGGATATTAAAAGGATTAAACACATAATTAAATACATAAAAATGTTTTCCTAAATTCAAATTTATGGAATAATTCGTATGATATAATAATTAAATATTTTAATAAAATTAGTTAATGGTTAAATGACTTATTCTTTTAAAGAAATGTATTTATCTAAATGTTATGAATTATTATCCAGGAAAATTATATCAATCATTATTAAAATTTTAATTTAATGAAATTTATTTGTAATTTACGGGTAAAAATATTTATAATAGTTATTTAAACATTAATAATGAATATAAAATCTTTAAAATGTAAAAAGGAGTTAGTTTTTCTTAATTTTTTAAGTATGAAATGTGTATTTATAATAATAAATGAAATATATAATTAATGATTAATGGTTTTAATGAAATTTATAGATTATAAATTCAATAAAATATTTTATCATTAATTTGTTTATTTTAATTTGGCATGGAATGAAATTAAATTAATTTTTATGTTTAATTTTTTTTTCTAAAAATGGTGTTTTGTTGCATTTCACATGGTTATTTTAAAATTAATTTCTATCATTTATAGAAATTGAATTTTATAAAATGGGTACTATATTTGAAATAAAATTTTCCAAATTGGTAACGAGGACACTTTCATATTTGGGTATAATTAATGGCAAAAAGAGTAAAATTTGTTAACAAGATTAAGGTCAAAATAAGTTTACTATGTGGGGTGAGGGGGGGGGGGGTTAAACTAAGAGATAAGTGAAATATAGTATAATAGGTTTTTTTAATTATTATTTTTTGAAGATATTTTGACCCAATATTATCCTAAATTTTATTCCTTATAAATTTGGAGGCATTATAATTAAGAAAGACATTAATTATATTTAAATCTAATAAGTAATTCCATGTGTGTCCTCTCCCTCCTTTATAAAAGGGAACCACCTCTCATCTATTATTATTGAATTTTGTGTCACATTAATTAGAAAATAACTTCCCTAATACCTTCCTATATTCTTTACCTTATTCATATATCCCCTTTTATTCTCATAAGACTAATCATTTAGGGCTTATGGAGTAACCCAAAAGAGGTCTCCCAAAGAAGTGGTATACAAAAAGCCGAGCCCTTTCAATTTTATTTATTCTTCTACCTAATATAAACATGTTGTATCCATTATAAAATAACTAATACAATATAATAAATATTACATGATTTTATTATGATGATGTAACAATAATTTCCCAGATTCATTCTATAAAATGAAAAGTTAATGTATTGATCATTCGTATGTGTGGACTGCCACCTCCACATAGAGATATAATTTATTTTACATAAATGACTCAAATTTGTGGATATAATGATTTATTTTAAAAAATATTATATATATATATATATATTTATATTATATGATTCTATAATGATAAAATATTTTTTCATTCTTTATTTTCATTATAAAATTAATATAACTTTCATCAGTATGTATGGACTACCGTCTCAATGAATGATGTAATTAATTATTTTAACCTAAAAAATTTATAGATGGTTAATGAAAATGTATAATGAATATATATGATATTTTATATCGTGATAAAAATTATGGAGATAATAGAACCCAAATTAATTTATAGACACGAGAACATATGAAAGGAAACTATCTTGAAAAAAGGAAACCGTTAACACTTGATAACAAAGTTTATAATCAATAATAATAAATAAATTAGTGTTAAAATGTTATAAATGGATAATAAATATTATTAAAATTAATAATTTGATTTTTTATATAGTAATAATAGACTTAAATTTATTATTCTGGATGCTAGAGCCCTTACGAAGCAAGAAGGACTTGAGGTAAGGGTTTTATGTTATAATATCATTTAAAATAGGTATG
The DNA here is from genome assembly GCA_963277665.1 of Viscum album. Classification (NCBI taxonomy): domain Eukaryota; kingdom Viridiplantae; phylum Streptophyta; class Magnoliopsida; order Santalales; family Viscaceae; genus Viscum; species Viscum album. Next base: position 306,988,581 of record OY728152.1, read on the forward strand.
TTTATAATTAAATTTATGATGAAGAAATTAATCTTTGTATCTATAAAAAATAACATATCTTATTTTATCCTATGTTTATTTGCACATATATATTTTTTCATTTATTTTCCTCACCCTAAGTATTGAAAATTCTGAAAGAATTCTTTTAAGGAAAACCGACCACATTTTTCTCTATGGTTGGGAATTTTATTCATTTATATCTATATTTTCATTAAAAAAATTTGAATAATGTTTTTAATATTATAAATTGATTTATTAAATAAATTTTAACAATTTTTGAATTTCCATAAAAAATTTAAAAGGTAATTTTCTTTTTGAATTGTGAATGAGGTACTTTTTAACAAATGTGTGAATACAGTCGTTGTTTTAACATATACTACATGAACTACTTTTCTTATAGTCATGACCACACTCTATTTTAAAGATTCCTTCACATGTTTACATTGGTTTTTTTAAATAAATAGATTTCCAAAATTTTTTAGATTATAAAGAAGTTATTTCAAAATGAAAAGGGATATTTTCTCCCAAGAAATATTAGAATGATCCTTTAAATGCATTTTTCATCAATAATAACATCCTTTGATGTTAATTAAAATTCAGATTGGATATGATTCTATAACATCACCCTTATTTTTTCTGTGGTTGGTTTATGGTTATGTTAGTAAATTATTGAGGAAACCCACTTTCTTTTCCATAGGTTATGTGATGATATATAATAAATTTTTTCAAGACCTTAAGGAATACACATAAATGTATTGTGGTTATGTGACAAGTGGGTCTATTATATTAATCCATTTAATTTGGTGAATACTAATATTTAATGATCTCAAGGGGGATATGGGTGGTTATCCCAAGGCTAAAAATAGGGTACACAAGAGGTTATACGATGCCCAAAAAGAGGGTATATGAGAGATTATCCTAATCCTGAAGCAGGTATATGGGTGGTTAGACAAAGACTAACATATGAAGAATGTCCTAGGGGTATAATTGACATAATATTTCTATGATTATGATTCTTCCTCACATTATTCCGGTCCTTATGACATGATCTTATTCAAATGTTATTCTCTCATAGATCATGTCCATTGATTATTTTATTAATCTCTTATTATGAACTACTAAGATTTGTTACATGACTCATGATTATAATCCATCAATTATTATGTATGGTTTGGAAATTTTAATCACATGTTTCATACCCTTGTTCCCAAGTTATTCTTAAATGATCATTGATATCTCCCACTTTTACCCTTACTTAGTGTGTAATCACACTTTTTTAATATTTCATCTTCTTTAGTATATGGAGAAAAGCTTTAAGTGTGATATGTCTAAATAGGTTGTTAGTGGTGAAGAATTTTGTGGGATATTTTGTAAATATTTTATTTAACTATTGTTTACATATCCAAGTTTCCAAATAAATCAAGACATTATTATTTTATAATGAATCATAATGATATGTAGTTTATATTTATCTAATAATATTTCATATTTATGCATATAATATTTGGGTCACCTCAGGGGGTTGACCCATTGCACTTTGTAGTCTCTACTAGATTTATCTCATAATTAATAAAATTTTCCAACAATAATTTTCTCCTCTAATAAAGTATAAAATACACTTGATGATGTATGAAGGTATAAATATTTTGAATGAATCCCTTGGTGTGATCTCTTAGAGGCTTATTATATAATAATAAATTAATAAGATATCAAGTAATTAAAAAATAATTTCATAAATTGATTTTATACACAATAATTACCATACAAGAATCGATTCATTATTCTAACTAGTTACAAACATAACTCATCTTAGAATATCTAAAAACCTATATTTTGGGGATGAGTTTTCATTATTTTATTTTCTAAAAATAAAAACTAAAGTCACTTTTGATTTAAATTCCTTATATTTAATTACTATAAATCATATACACTTCTTTTTAATTTTTTTGTTTTGTGAAAGTAGAATGTCATCTATTATTAAATAGATTAAATATTATTTATTAGAAAATATATCATATATATATAATTTGAAAAAAATAAACCAGTTGAGATATTTTACCATTACAGACTCACATAACTAATCTTTCAACCTCTTTTCAATGCTCCTCCAATCATGATATACAATTAAAATATTATAATGGATTTGAGTGACTATAAAATTCTTAAACTACTTTCTGTTTGGCCTAATTTGATTATTATAATCATCAAATTAAATTATCATCCTCTTCTACCCTAGTTATCATGATGGTTTTGTTAAATATGAAATCCCTTATGCATAAAATCTTGGTAGTGTCTTCTTTATAGAAGATATAAGATCCTTGGTTTTAGGAAACATTTTCATTCCTTAAACTATATTTCTATCATATATAATTTTTTGGTGTTCCATTAAATGATTTTTACATGATTAGGAAATAATTCATACTAGATATGAATCGCACTAATAATTTACCCAATCATAATGTATCATTACCAGAAGCTTACAAGAAACCATGTATTATATACCTAATAATTTTACAATCCAAAATCTTATAAATTAAAGTCGGATAATAAATAAAAAATAATAATATTTTTTAACTACAAAATCCTCTTTATCATCATTAATCATGAAATTAACTATTCATATAAATACAAAATTTACATAAAACATCCTAAAATGTAAAATCATGTTGTAAAATCAAAAATGAAAACTATAGAAATGAGAAAAAATATTTTTTAAATATTGAATGAGAGGAATTTATAAGACGTATTGGGTGTAATATTGTTTTTATATGACCGCTATTAAACAGTATGTAACCCTTATGTATAATACCATTAAATATGTTACTATTATGTCATTAATGGTATGAAGTTAACATACATAATGTTCCTTAAATGATAAAAAATATATATTTACCTTATAAATATTTTTTTATTAGTAATTTAAATATACCTAAACAGTTTTGAAAACACGAACAATCATAAAGAAACTATTTTTATGAATTATATATATATTTTTAAATTTAATACCTTTAATGAAAGATATTAGTTATATGTAATGATAGAATTCAAGTATTTATTATCAAAATAACTTAATAACATCCAAAAAATAATTATAGAATTATATGGAAAATAATTTAATTATTTATGTCTAGACAAAAACGTTTTATTTAAAAAATTATATTTATTACATATGATATGTTTTTAATTACATGTAATTTTTTTTGATATTTAGAGATTGGAATTTAAAGAAATGTATTATTTATATATAAAAAAAGAATAAAATATACTACAATAATTGTTAATTAGTCTGAAGTAATGATAAAATCATTCAACATTGAAGAGAATTATTTTTAAAAGAATTATTTTTCAACATGTAAAGTATTTTTATTTTACTAAATTAAAATGAAAAATAGTAAAGAATTTTTTAATGAAATATATTGTTTTTATATAGAGAAAAATAAATTAACATGTATCTAATGGTCATTACTTGGTAATTAATATGATTAATTTTTTTATGTGTAATAATAAATTTTTATAAAAAATGTTTTTTATGTGTTGGGTATTCATATTTTTAAATTAATTTTCATACAATTTTATAAATAAATATGATAAATTATATTTAATATTTGGAATCATCATTTCCTAATGTAGTAATAATAGATGTTTCATTTTTAGGCATCAAAATTGGTTTCCAAGATAATATTTGAGTTATTATTTTATGTGGGCCTTCTAAACCAAACCTTACCTTATCTGAATTATTTTTATAATTTTGATACTCTTTCCACAAAAAATTATGTTCATTAATAATTAATAATTGGTTATGAGTGAATGTGACACAAAATCACAACTATAGAAGGACCTCTACACCATCCCCCTAAAGCAAATATTTCCTTTAAATCCATTATATAATTATCTACCTAATATTACTCTCTCAAATTTTGAAACCTATAGTTTAAGAAATTAATATGAAATCCCTATTATCTAAGAGTATGTATTAGAGATGATTCAAATATTAAAAAAAACTGTTGTCCTCTCTTTAATATTCATTCCATATCTTATTCATTCACCCCTTCATAAATATGATTTATCACCATTATAAAAAGTTTTTTAAATAACTAATCTTCTCTAAAAGTTATATTATTACTACAAAATAAAATTTTCTTACTCATTCAATCATTATAATGCATTATTATTAGGGTTGGTAATACTTCCTACATGAATGATATTATAATAGTTATTTGATGATTTTTTAAGAGAAATTAAATACTTGTAATATCATATAATAATGAAAAACTTAATTTCTTTTAATAGTTATGGAATTGAAATATATATAAGTATATTCATTAATGAAATAAATTATTTTTATTAAATTGAAATTCTAAGAAAATGATATTTTTGATCACTCTCAATGAACCACCACCATAAAATCCATAAAATACACTACAATATTTTGAACTCTATGAAAATACCTATATAACCTCTATAGATATACAGTAGGTGATTAACACATGATAAAAGATCGAGGATATAAAGAACCATACAAAATCTAGAGTACGACAATTAACAACCAAATATTAATTTGATGAAATAACGATGAATAATTGGATAGTAAGAAATTATAAATGAATGGAATGAAGTAAAACAAATTTAAATATAGTTATAATATAGAAATATATTAAATATAAAATTTTTATTCAGGCTGTTAGAGTGTATCCAATCAAGAATAAATCCGAGGTAAGTGTTTCTCATATCAACTTACCATTATGAAGATATGTTTCATATCCACCGCTAGTTTTCTTTTGTGTGGTACAGACTAAAATAAAATCTATTTTATTTTATTATTCCATACAATTCATGGTATTTATAAATTCATATAATGTTGTCACATTTAAGTAATTTTTAATTAAAAGTTATAAATTCCTAATAGTTTCTTTCCAAAATTACTTTCAAATCGAGATAGTTTATGAATACATTATAATTTGAAGAAATTGTATATTCATTATATATTAAATATGATTTATTTATTTTTTGGATTTAGTTATTTATAAGCATTACATTTCTTCTTACCATTTCAAATTCCTTTAATTTATAATTTAGCCCCATTGTAGCATGTAAGTGGAGATGACCATATCAATTCTTTTTGGATGATAATATTTCTTCTCCATGTTTATATTATTAATTTTTTATTATAAATTTTCATAAATATTCTTCTATTATTTCTTAATTTAATTTTATATTGGTCTTGAATTTTTTTATAAAATAATGAATAAAATTTATTTTTAACATTTCCCATAAGGGTCATTTTATATTATCTTTGACTATCTATACAAAAGTGTGAAATGATTTTTTTAATGCTTTCATCATGATCACATTTTCTTAACATATTATTTAGTTTTATTTAAAAATCATCCTTTATGAATTTTCATTTTTTAAAAAATTAATTTCTATTCCCACTATTTTATAAAATGTATCCTTGAAAATAAAAGTAATTAAAAAAAGAGCGTTTCTTCTATTTTTCAATGTAATTTTCTAATAATCTTATAATGTGTTTTACAACTATATCAACATAAATTAAAATTTATTATAATTCACTAGGTATATGATCAAATGAAACGATCCAACTTCTTTCTCTAGAAGGATTATGACCATGTTTTTTTTAAATATTCATAATAACCATTTACTTTTCACAGGTTAATTAATCTATAATGGGATTTTGAGTGTTTTTATGTTCATATTGAACACACACACACACACACACACATATATATATATATTATGTGATAGGTGGGTCTAATATATCCCTCTCATATATTAGGTTATGTTTTATATCTCATGATATCAAGAGAGTTCTTATGTTTTTAACCAAGGTCAAAAAAATTTGGCAACACTACTGGTTAACCCAAGTACAATAGGTAATGAGGGTAAGAGGGGGTTTCTTTTTTCAAAATAGTAATTGGGTGTGAGTGGGTATTCCATGTAAAAAAGGTTAGGATTCATGGCTGGTTTCCCAATGTGAAAATGGTTAGGTGACCTGAGTGGTTATCCCAATCCCCAAATTTTATGAGAAGTAGGTGGTTATACTAAGATAAAAAAGACTCAATTCCAAAAGGCTATAGAGAACTGGTGGTTAGAACATGTCTAAAAGGTTTTGGGTGGTAAGTGGTTATACTAATTTCACTATATTATGGTATTGTCATTATCCTTCTCCATTATGAAGTAAATATCTTTGTGGTTAACCTTGATATATGTTTTTACTTCTTTGATTATGTTAATGTCGAACTATTATGTTATGTAACAATCCTTTTTATTGTTATTATTTCTATTGTTGATTAAATCATGTTTGTACAATTATTGTTCTCATTTTATATCTTATATGCAATGTTTTATATCATGAATCAAGTTTTATGATCTTTTTTTATTGGTTATGATTTTATTATGTTGTTTTCATGAACCATTATTATGTTCAAATTCTCACATGTCTTTTTTTATACTGACATATTATCTTTAAATATTATCTATTTTATTTACCATTAACAATAATCTATGATATCCCATTAATTAGGTTTCCATTCCCCTAATTAAGAAGAATATATTAATATATGACATGTATAGGAGGGGTTTAGGGTTGTGTGACTACTGATAAATGTTCGGAGTGTTTAAAATAAGTTTTTTTGAATCTAATATACAAAAAAATAAAACATTGGTTTCTTGAACTATAAATTTATTTTTTGAGGTTTAGTGTTTGAGTTATAGAAACTTTTATGATGACTCACAAGTTCATAAAAAACAGGGGAGAGGGGGTGAATTAGAGTTTATAAATATTCTCAAACCCAATTTCTTTCATAATTATACAACAAAGTCTTCTCAATAGTCAATGTTTTGTAAGGAAAAAAAACATGTTTGTTAACATGGTTTCTCTCCTATAAGGACAATTAAATCCCTAATGTTCTTTTAGTTTTCCCCACCTATACATGTCACCTATATAATTATAAAGATTCCTTTACAAGACATGAAATGACCTAGAACCAGTTAGAAATTCTAGAATTTACTAGATAAAACTATATACATAAAAATTGTATGATTACTTTTAAAGAATGAATATTGATGTAAGATTGAGATTTTATTTGGGATAATTTTTCTGACATTATTCCCTATCATATTTCTCATTCAAAAGTCTTTATTTTTTTTATATTCAAATGGATTCTCAGAATTTTCTGTCACCTATTGAAGTAATATTCAACATCAACTTTTTTTTTATTTTTTATCCTTATTAATATTCTTAGTCATGTGAATACCATTCCATATTTGAATATAAAAATACTCCTTGAAAATAGGTAATGTAATTTCCTCCTTAATTCACATTTAAATCCTAGTAAAATATCCCTATTTAAACATATATGAAACTGGGGATAAAATTATCTATTTGATATTAAATAATATCAATAATATCCTCCATAAAAAATATAACCATTTAATTTTTTCCTTGTCTACATGAAACCATATTGTAACACCATTCAAAGATATTTATTCTTTTATTGTGGGTAATCACTCTCTTTTAAATTTACACTGAATCAAGAACTACATCATGAACATATCCTTGCATTATGATTAAAGCCTCAATTTATTTCTAGTCAGAATAATTTTGGGTTAGTATTATTCTTCATGGACCATAATAGATTAATCTTTATTAAATTTCACTTAAATTAAAATATAATAATCGATCAATTTCAATAACATGCTATTTAGAACACTTCATAATTGAAAAATTTCATCAAATTTATTTTCCCTTTATTTGATATCAATATTGGGTTCCTTAATTTTTATCCTAATTAAATGATTTTGAAAATGATTCTTATAATTTAAGGCGTTTCCAAAATTCCATACAATTTTCATTTTTTAGGAGTAAATGTTTCTTTATTTTTCATTTTTCTCTATTAAATTACTGATTTCTCTCCTAAAATGATATTTTTGTAGAATAAATTTCTATTATGGATTTCTTGATGAATCTTAAAAACTAACCAAGAGACACTTCCATAATTGTCGATTAAAATTATAAAATTCTAGTTTACTCTTATGAACTAGCCAAATAAATCTTATATAATTAAATATCACTATTATGAAATTCAAAATGAATGTTATAGAAAAGAAAATGACACTTATATAAGGATATCTTTGTCACATTTTCTAATTTTTATGAATCTGTCATGTTTTATACTTTGAAGATTTATATACATATCACATAACACTTAAACCCTTGAAAAATGACTCGTAGCCTTTCTAAATATCCTCATGGAATTTTCAATTGTTCAAAAATATTGTTAAATAACTTTAAATACATTATCAATATACATTTAAAACAAATAAAAAATAATCCTCAGTTGGGTTGAACAATATTTCCATTTAAATTGTATTTATTGCCATGTGAGACTTATATTCCCCCTTATTAACAGTAATGGATAATATAATAATTGATGGAGGTTATATATAATTCTTTAATGTAATGTGTCATGAACCAATAAACTCTAAATCTAATTGATATGGATTGATTTAGAAAAAAATGATTTCTAATTTTGATATCAAAGATTTTCATGAGTAGAAAAAAAAATGAAATAAACTCGGAAAATATAGTTTGAAAATGAAAAAGTTATTTTTCAAGAACCTTTTTACACTCATTAAAAAAACACATTTAAACAGCTCATAAATAAGTATCTCAAGCCTATCCATATACAAAGTAATTATATTTTTAAAAAAATTAAAAATAAGGAAAGATATAGGGAATATCAAGTATAATCACAGCTTAGTGTTGGTAAGTGGAATGCACTCCAATTTATAGAATTATGTTCTCAAAATATAATGTTATGTACGGACTGGTTAGGATATCATTAAGATGTTCCTTTTAAGGAAGTTAATCCATATTTTTTATTAATTAAACCAAATTTTACTTCATAAAATTATAATTAATATTTCTCTTTAGATCTTGAATACTATACAGGATTCTTGAAAAAATTTAATGCACTTCAGCAATCACAACCAATGACTAATGGATATTTCACTTCAATATTCAAATCCTAAATCTTTGTATTTACTAAGATCATTTGAATGGGTAGTTTTGATGTATAAATATATTCATCTTCTATACATTTCAATGTAAATTCTTTTATTTGTTGAGTGATATGTACCACATACTTTACCAATAAAAAAATTCCTCCACATGATATAAACTTTAGATCAACAAATATACCCACAAAATTTATATTTTAAAAACTTTTAAAATATAGATACCTTAGTTTATATACATAAATTAAAAATTAAATATATTTTAAATATATAATAGAGTTACCTTTGTTTTTTTGGAAAATATTATTCTTTAAGATTATATTGATACCTAGTACAATGATTCACTACAAATATAATTTCTAGTCTTGAGGTAGTAAAATATCAATGACTTATAACTAATCTCTTGAATTATTTTTTCATTTATAGTATTATCTTAATAAAAAATTCTTAGTTACTTCCTACCTAAATTGGTGTAGACAACCCTCTTGTATCCTCCATGAAATACCTTTTCAATTTCACCCTATAATATTTCTCTTGTGTGGTAAAAATGTGACCAACAGTTTATATTATTTATAAACCAAAAAACAATTTTATTTCACCGAGTAATTATTTCATAGTTTTTTTCATATATAAATAAAATTATTCACATAATATCAATTTATTATAAGAAAAAATAATATCATAAATATACACAATCATAAAGAGGGAGGTGGTGTTAGGATTCTTCATATAGAAATTATTATTCACTTTCACTTTTCTGAATTCATGCTGCTTAAATATTCATCCTTCTTGAATTACCAAGATTCTCGAACATGTTATATTAAATAATTCCCCTTATTATGTTTATATACCATAATATCATTCATGTATAGAATAAAAATCATAGGTTTCTCCTTGTAAACCTCTTCACCAAGATCTCTATTTATTAAAAAATATTTCCAACAATTGGGAACACACTAATGCATCTCTGAGTTATAATGGAAAGAAAATTATGATAATTTCTTGTCTAAAAATTGGATAAAATGGATTCATAAATGTAAAACCCTATAATACATGAATTTACTTTGTATAAAATCCATTTTTTTTATTAAACTCTCCATTAAGATATATCCTATCCCTGAAAACCGATTTTTCTTAAATACGTTTTTCACTATGGGGCTTAGAACAAGATTCTATATTCCATTATATTCAATTTGATCCATATATTTCTTCATAGCATGGGTCTGCATCTTATGGTCTAAATAGTAATTTATTTTTTTGGGTCTAAAACTTGAAATAAAACCAGTCTCCTTAGTCTCTATGATTATTATCTTGGATTGGTAGATTAAAATTTGAAATTTTTATTTTTTGGTTTTAAATTTGTTTTTGTAGTTTGATATTTGTTCTATTATGTTGAAACATGTAATAATTTTTTCATTTCTGTTGGGGTTCATACATAACATGAAAATGTTTTTTCAAAAATTAAAAAAATATGCATTTTGAGGAGGGATCAGGATCCTTAGAATCATTACTATAGTAATTGAAATCTGTATCTTCATTTTGAATCTATGTGTGATCTTTAGATTCTTTAAAATGTTCGGAACTAAAAATATAATACCCATCATCTACAATTAATGAGTTTCTTATCTTTTCAAAATTTTAAAGAACTATTACACCATTAATATCTATAATCATATCAAATATATATTTTTAGCATCCATAAGATCTCCGATTTGGTGTATAACCCAGCTATGGACCCTCTTTTTACTTTTCAACAAAAATTAAATAATTTCCATGTTTTATCTTGAACAAAAAGAGGTTCTGAAACACCCAAAATTGTTTCAAATTAGGATTATTATTTAAAAATATTTCAAGGGGTTTCATATATATGTTTATCCATAAAATTAATATATTCAAAATGATTCTAGAAATAGTAATTTCATATAGAAAAAAATATCTTGAGGTATCATGTATTACAAGAAATATTATATCTATATCCACTAGAATTTGTTATTACTTTCAGACACCACATTCCATTGAGGAGTAAATTAACCATTAATATGATACCTAATTCCATGATTATAGAGATATTTAGAGAGATTTATATTGGCACACCCAATACTATTTTAAGACCTCAATCTCTTCAAATACAGGACATATTATTTCTTTACAAGCCTTCTAAAACATTTGAACATGTCCAATAATTGAAATCTATGAGACATGGACATGTTTACTGTAATTATTGTGAATTAATCAATGAAATTTATGGAGTATCATTATCTACTTTTTAATTTTATGTCATAAGTCCATAAACATTAGAGTGGACCAGCTATAAATGCCTTTTAGTTTGTATGTCACCTACCTTTTTAATTTGGTTGTATATTTTTTCCATTATGATAGGTTTTATAAATAGTGAAAGTGTATTCATATAGAAATAGTGTAACACCCCGAGATTTTATGAAAAATATTCTTTTTAATTTCATTAATGTCTTATGCTACACCAAAAAGATCTTGTACAACACGCATCCTTGACTTGCCTTGCATTAAACGCAATCACGACCTTCCTCGATAGCGTGTGTAGTACGTAATAACGAGTTTCACTAAACAACAATATGCTATTAAAATATTATTAAAACTATCCGTTATGAATAGTAATAACCACTTTTTTAAATTTTTTAAATTTTATTTTTCAAAATGGACTTCATTTTTGGATTTGGAACATCGAAATTAGCTTAGGGTGAAATTGTGGAACTTTTCAGATAACTTTCATTTTCTGATGAATAGTTAAAATTACTAAATATTAATTAAAAACAACCTATTTAATCAAAATAATTAATAGTGATAAATTATTAATTTAAGTGGTTTTAAAGTATATTTAGAATATATTTTTACAATTTAATATAATTTTGTTCATTGGAAGTAATTTCACATTTAAACCAGACATAAACAAGTGTCAATCTTTTGATAGTTATTATCTCTTAAGAACACGTTATATGTTTTGATGACGGGAATAAATTTCTAAATTAATTAATGAAACTGATATGTTTTTAATTTGTTAAAATAGACATCATTTTTGAGTTCATAATATCAAATATAGCTTAGGCCTAATATTTGGTATTTTTCTGGAAACATTCATTTTTTTGATGAATAGTGAAACCACTAAGTGGTAGTTAAGAAAAATGAATTTTTCATAAAACTTAATTTTACCGCTTCTGTGAGTGGAATTTCAAAAATCCGAGACACACGGTTGATGTCAGTAAGTAAAATTTGATTCAATGAGATGAAAATAATTTTTTGTGAATAGAAACTTTTTACTTTTTTTCCACAGTTAAAAGTAAATAGTGTAATTAAGGGTAAAAATGATATTATTATTACCCTAACACATGTCCTAATTCTAATGGATAAGTGTAATTCGACCAAAAACAACCTTAGGAATAAAATATGACAATTTAGGCCCACTTGGATTAGATTAGGACATTTATTATTAATTTATTTAAAGAAGGGTTAAAATAGTTAATTCGTTGAATGTTTTAGATATCTGGTGAGATGTGTCCTTATTGACCACACTTACCACACACCTCTTGTAAACTGTCAAATTTTTTACTCATTTCAACAATCTTCTCAGGAAATTAAAGCATTTTGAATGTTCTCATTTACTATTACAGTGCCCCCATTAATTCTTACTCCCTTATTAGTGATAATAAATTATTATATACAAATACTTGTATTTTTTGGGGTCCTAATACACCAAAACAGTAGAAATAAACATGAAATCTCCTCTTTTGATAAAATTTATACCACTGAATGAGTTTTCATAAGCATCTATTCTCAGTCCTCAATTGACCTGATCCCACCAAATTTTTTATAGGATTGTTTCATAACATTTCATATTGATATAAACTAAATTAAAAAATCTTAATCTTTCCCAATATGAGAAAATTTATTCTTTTCCTTGTTATTTTTAGTTAATCTAGTGTTTTTAAAACATTTTTCTTCTATATGTGTGGATTTATCTTATGTAATCGATTAATTAGCTGTTTCCTCCTCATATCCAACATTTTTTACACCATAGCAACTTGTTTCGTACTTTTGGGAATACTCACCTTTCCAAGATATTTCATTATTGTAGTCAATTATGAATTTATCAATATATTTATAGATCTCACAAAACAGAATTTGAAATCTATCAACTTCCTTATGTCCATGATTTTTTTGGAAAATCATATAATAAATTATTTTCTATTTCTATTCATACTCACTGTTTAAATTTAAAATTTTCATTAATCAGTAATTTTTTATATATTTGATTGTGGTTTTATAATTTTTTCCCAAGATGAAGTATTTCTTCTTTAAAACTACCAGTCTCATTAAAGAACATTTGAATGTTTGTTCTCATTTAATATTAATTTGTTTTTTCTTATTCTTCTATAACAAACTCACTAGGGATTTCTGATTCGTCTTATACTAAGTTAGTTTAATCTCTTTTACCCTGATTGTAGTTCCCTGTGATTTTAAATGAACAATATGTTTTATATTTTTATAAAACTCACAACTCCAATCCTAAAAGAGACACAAAATATTTCTATATTTTGACCGTTATAACACAATTATTGAATCATTGGGTATGAGTAGAAGAAAATGAAAAATGAAATATATAAAAAGTTTATAATCAATAAAATTTATAGAATTTTTTTTATGAAATAATCACTCAATATTTATTAATTTCATTTTATTCTTCAAAATATGTTTTTTTTTGTTTCAGAAATGGGTTTTATCTATTTTTTTAGAAAATAAAATAATTTTTTTCTCCAATTTTCCAAACGTTTTTTAGATTTTTTTCATCATTTTTAAAATTATAATTTCAAATGATGCTATGGTTAATTTATTTGATTTTTTTTGGAAATGATTGTTTTTTTAGAGAATAGTAAAAAATAATGTTTTTTATAAAATTAATTTTTTATTTCAGGAATATAAGAAATTAAATGTTGTTTTAAAATTGATTAAAATTAACATTAGTTATATTATATTATGATTAATCTACTTATTTTTATTGGAATCAATTTTATGGTTCAATTTGGTTTAAATATATTTTTATACATAAAATGACATTTTTATTAAAAGCTATTTTTCATTGCCTTTGTATTTTTATCTTAATTTAATTTCTGCAATATATAGATAATTAATAATGATAAATTTATTCAATATTTCTAATTTGAGGCAAAAATTTTATAAATGGGTCCCTTTTATTTTTGTTAACTATGAATAGTAAACATAGTAAATTATCTTACCATGGTAGAGGTAAAATGGGTAAATTAGAGTTAAAACTAATTGGATAAGTATTTCAATTCCTAAAAAATCTATTTTTTTCATTTGATTATTCAATTTCATCCATAATTATCCAAAAATTGAATATATTATCTTTTTATCCATTTAACTAGGATTTTGAAAATTATAATATTTAATTAAAAGATAAATAAAAAATATCACTTTCGTGCTTTTAATATCTATAATATTTTTTGATAGGGAAAAACAAGTTTACATTCAAATCTAAGTGTTTATTAGAAATAATTATTATTTTTCATCATGGTAATTTATTTTAAAATTTTGAGTGATCAAATAATTACCCTAAATAGTGATGCAATGCCGACACAGTGCTTGTGCAAAAAGTTAAAAAGTAAAATAATAAATATTATTTTTCACCATGGGAATTTATGAATTGTTTTTACTTTATAAGTAAAATTAGAACACATTAATTTTAAAAATTTGTTAACACGATTAAGGTTAAAATTTGTTAACCAAGGGGTTAAACCAAATGACAATATTTCAAATGATATATAAACCTATTGAAATTTGATTATATTATTATATTAATACCATATATTTCATAAATTATTATAATTGTCTATTTTTATCGATTTTATATGAATTATACACATATTATATTATAATATTTATTGAATTTCTCAAAATGATATAAATGATATTTTATAATAAATATTAACTTATTAAATGATTTAAAATTCATATAAATCATTTAGTTCGATAATTTAATGGTTTATGCTTAAAAATATCAACCATGTCCCATTTATGGTTAAATTTCCTTTTTTATTATAACATTCTTGACCCTTAAATAGTACAAAACTTTGATATTATGGTAATTGTCAAAAAGGTCAACATGGGGTCAAAACTAAGAGATATGGGTTAAAATATCACAAAAAATGACATTTTTTAAAAGTGTATATATAATCATCCACATATTATATTTTAAATCTATTAATTTAGAGTCATTTTTCAATGAAATTTAATTTATATTAATTTAATAGTTTATATTATTCCAAGAGTGCCTCTCCCCTCACTTATAAAAGGGAACCTCTTCTTATATCTTCCTTAAACATTATTAAATTTATATCTCGGAAAATACATAACATACTGACTTCTTAGTTCCTATAAAATTTCATATATCTTCTATTATTTTCAAATTACCATCCATTGAAGGATTAAGGTTTTATCCAAATGTCGTTTCTCAATGAAGAGTTATAAATCTTACTTAGTAATTACAACTTTATTTCTTCTTATGCATCCTATAAATCTTTAGTATCCACTACATAATAATGAATTAATAATCTCAAAAATAATTAATTTTTATTATGATTATGGGAAATACATTACCCACATTCTTTCCAAATATTGTAAAATAATAACGCCGCTCGTAAGCACATGTGCGCTACCATCTCAATAAATCGATGCGATTTTTTTTATTCCGATTTACATAGATGGTAATGAGGAAAAATTTAATGAATATATAAGATAAAAATGATAAATCTAATATTATTTAATGTTTAAATTTATTTACATTTTTCATCTCATCCATAAAAAAATGGAAACATAACTCATGCGTACGTACATACTACCATCTCCATGAAGTGATGTAATTCAATTTTCATCACCAATGTTCATGGATAGTTATAGAATTATACATAATTATTTCATATGGTAATTATGAAATTATTTACATTTCTAATTTTTTAAACAAGGATTAATCTATAAGTATCAAAACTACCAAACCAAAACACATATGAAATACAACTTCGTTATCACTAGAAACTGGGATTTTAATAAATAAATGTCAATAAACAGGTGAGAAAATGTTATAATAAATCATATGATATATTATATATAAATATGGTTATTTAATAGATTTTTAATATATATATATTTATTATATATGATGTTTAAATTTATCGGAAAAAATAAAAGACTTGAGGTATGATATTTATAGTCTCGCATTTATTTCTAGGAGGCATATGCCATATTCACTACATGTTTCTTTTTTGTGGACTATGTAATTCACATTTTGACATGTAATGTCATGAATATTATTCTTTTCATGATATTTAAATTTCTATTAGATATTATTCTTTAATGGTACTTTTGATTTAAAAGTTACCAAAGTTTCAAGGGATTTATGTTACAATCTTCATAATGACCAGAATATTTTTTATTAAGTTTCAGATAATGAAATTTCTTGATCTACCTATCAATAATATGATAAATTTTCTTATACTATAGTTATTTATAGAGATTAAATGTTTTCCTTTTATTTTACTCTCTTTATAAACATAGGATACTGAAATATTGTTTTTAAGAAAAATATAATTTAATTATATATTTTGTTGAAATTACATTTTCTTCCATGTCCATGTTTTCTATATGTGTATAAAATAGTGATTTTAATATTCTACTATAAGTTTTTAAAGTATTATTAACCCATGATTTAATTTTTATATAATTTATTAAAACTAATACTCTTATCACTTTTCGAATGAGGTACTTTTTTACTTTTTATCGAAATTGTGAAAGGAGTCTTTGTTTTAACATACATGATATAAATAAAATTTCCCACTATCACAACCGCTAAATTATTTTAAGATGACTTTATAAGTTTATTAGGTTTTTTTGTAATGAATTTTTATATATAATATTAGTTAATTTTCTGTATTTTAATATGTGATTTGAAAATTAAAAGGTTCTTTCTCTCAAGAAATATTTTAGTGATACTTTAAAGTAAAATTTCATCTTTGATAACATCCTTTGATGTTACATATTCTTTACTTGGGATATCCTTGGTTGTTAATCCAAAGATATTCATTTTATAAATGTATTGGTGGGTATCCTTGGAATAATATTTCTATTATTTTTATTATTCACCAATTATGTCACTCTTTTATGACATGAAATTATGCCAATAATTATGTTTTCATGTATCATGTTGTTTGATCCCTGTATGATTCTTGTTTTATGGAATATCAAGATTTATTATATGACTCATGTTTATGAAATAAGAATCGATGGGTAATATTTTTAATGTTTAGTCAGATGTTATTATAACTGTAATTATTATGATAGTTTTAAATGGTATTTGATATATCCCTTATTTACCCTTACTAGGCATCTTGGATCACCCATTATGATGTTTTTGTTTTCCTAGGATATGAAGAAATGTTTTATTTATGATGTTTCTATGAAGGGTTTTAATTGTGAAGAACTAATTTGGAGATGATGTACATATTTTGTGAATTTATTTTTTATATATCGATGTTTCCGAAGATACTAAACCTTCTTGGTCCTCTGAAATGTATTTATAAAATATAATGAATAATAATATATTAATATCTAATATCTATTTATGAAATGAAAGGGTAACTATAGTGGGCATCGAAGGTTGGTTTAGTCAAAATTTATATATTAATATCAGATAAATATAGTGAAAACCCGAGGGATATGTCTATATATAGGGTAAAATCGTAATTTTCTCACAAGTAAGAGATTATAAAGTTTTACCAGAAATACATCCCTGTCTGTATACCCTAACCATAACTCAGATTCATGGTGATTTTTACCTTATTGTACACATATCTTGACACTCCCAATGTATATTCTTGGGTTAATTCACATTTTTATTATGAAAAATTAAAAAATATTTGAATAAATTATGATCATGTATGGAATAGGTTAAACCCAATGTTTCATATATTTAAAAGGTTTAATTATTTAGACATACTATAAATGATATTTTATTATTATGTTGATTACCACTATGATAATGTTTTTCACAATATGTTTTTTTTATTTTACTCACTGGTTGGAATGAGGAGGAATCATGTTATTGCTATATGTGATTGAAAATGGAATAATTGTACTCATGAGAAACCAAATGAGATGAAATCTAGAATGTGAAAATTGTAATTATTCCTATTTATATATCCCATTATATGATTTACAACATAAAAATGGGTGAGTTTTGGGAAAAACCAAACAAAATAAAGGCTCAGTTTCATGAAGACTGTGGAGGAAAGAAGACTCAACTTCCTACATGTTGAGAATATTAGATGAATCTATATATGGAATGTATTAGAGGAATATAAATATATTGTACATGTATAAATGATAGGGATTAGAGAAATTAATTTTTGATGAAAAAATGGAGAGTTTTATGGAGGGATATGAAGTACATCTTAATGTAAAATTTTTGTTCATTATCTTATGTGTGGGGAACATGATAATTCTCCAAGTCAATTCAGTAATATAATAGATAACTCCTCAAAAATGGAATAACCTATGATATTCAAATAATTGAATTGAATGGACTGAAATTTTTATGATAATTATGTTGTAGAATTGTTATATATATATATATGTGTGTGTGTGATATTCTATTTATAAAAATCATGAAATATATAAGGATTATTATATATTAGTTTTCTTTAAGGATTTGAAAACACAAGTTTAGTGGTACTAATAAACATAAAAAGTGATTTAGTATTAAAGTGATTATGTATATTTGGTATAAGGAGATGATTTAAATTAGTGAAGTAAATGGGATATTATTGGTTACCTTGAAATTCTTTAGTGATTTGATGACAATGTTATTTAGGTCATCTTCAATGAACTTTATTTCATTTTTGGATTTATGGAATTTATTCAATAGTAGATGATTTTATTTTGGAATAGGTATTCTATTAATTTTTTTAAGCATGTATGTTTTCCTGTGAGTTTATCTTAAGAGTCATGGATACTATCATGGGTTTATAAATTTATGGTCGATCATGAGTTCAAAGGCATATATACTCACTTTTTATCATTTAAGTGATGGGATTTTGAGGTAATTTGATTTTTTTTATTAGGTTAAAGGAAGAAAACACTATTTAGGTTTAAATTACCATTTGTGAAAGTATATGATTTTTTGATATGTTAGTTGGATAATGGGGTATTGATAGTCATGATGGTTGAAAAGAGATTCATTGAAAATGTGATATTTTAGAAGATATTTACTTTCAAGATAAGGATTAAATTTTCGGATAGAATTTAAATTGATTCATGATATTTTGGTTATTTTCACTATATTATGAGATTATATAGTGATTTATCATGATGCCATATGATATTTTGGGAGATGTTTCATTGGTTTGAAACATATGAAACCGTTAGGTTCATCATGTGATTTTACTTGAATGATTACTTTGGAAGAATGAAATTAAAATTGTGAAGATATATGATGAAAGGTATGATATATCTTATGAGGTTAAAACATAATTTAATTTTTAGGTTACATGGGTAACTTGGGGTGTAGGTATATTTATTTATGGAATTATTTAAGTTGAACATTGAATTTTATTATTGAGTATTTAGATAATAATGTTTAATTTATTCATTTGAAGGTTTAATAATTATGGGAATTATCTTAGCTTGTTATAACCATTTATGGTTTTAGTTAATTTAAAAATATAGGTGGAATGTCATAATATCATTTTTTAAGCCATTAGATTTTGATTTTATTGCTTTAGGAATGAAAAATTCAACATGAATACTCATCGTTTAGATTAACAAATTAAACTATTGTATAAATTGAGTAAAGGATGAAATTATAATTTCAAGTAATTATATTTCCATATGTTATTAGTATAGATTATTATATAATTCTTGAAATCATTTAAATGGATATTTTTAAAAAACAATTCCCAATTAATTTCATTTCTAATGAATTGATGGTCTTTCCACACGTCTTTGGTTTATGGTTTTTTAGACCCTAACATTCTCATGATTATTCACTTTCATTTGATTAATGATAATTGTCCCTCTCTATTATTATTACGAAATTAATTTTCCTCCATTTCTGTATTTTTACTTCCCCCTATTTTTGTCATATTTGGAAATGTAGTTATGTGTAATTCTAGTTGTCCTTCATATTTTTATTTTATTCTTTTTAAGTGGAATTTTAATTAACACATATTACGATGCGGGTTTTCAAAAAAAAAACAAATATTAACAAATTGATTACCAAAAACAACATCAAAATATGAGGATAAAATTTATTTGGTGTGGGGGACGAAACACCTTGATATTTTTAATGATGACTTTGTTGGACAATTTATACAACACACTATATCGAGCTTAAAAGAACCACAAAATATTATTATTTTATGACTATTATATCATAGTCACTGAATTTTTCGGAATAAATTGAATATAAAATAAATGAAACATATAAAATGGGAATAATAAATGAAATTTTGTTGATAAATTATTAGAAAATATGAACTCAATCTCTAGTAAAGTCATTTCACTCTTCAAAATAATTTTTCTTCCAAAATGGTTTCTATTTATTTTTTTGGAAAATAATATTACTAATTTATTACAATGTTAGAAACGTTGTTTGAAATAATTTAATTATTTTTTGAAATTATCATATCAAAATTATCTTATTGTGGAATTTCTATACTTTTCTAAATAAGTTGATTTTTTTGGGAATAGTGAAAATAATGAATTTTATTGAAAATTTTATATTTTATTGAATAATTTAAAAAGTTAATTGTTGTATAGAAATATTAATATTAATATTAGTTTTATTATATTGTTATAAATCCAATTAAATTATTAGAATATATTTTATGGTTTAATTTTGCGTAGAAACATTTTTATACTTTAGAGGCATTTTTTTGAAAAACGGTCGTACATTGAATTTTGATTTTTTATCATAAATTAATTACTTCCACATATATAAATTTAATATAGAAAAAAATATTAAATATTTTTAATTATAAGGTCCAAATTTGGTAACTAGATCGCTTTTATATTTTTTTTAATATTAATAGTAACCATATTAAATTTTATTACCATGACAAAGGTAAAATGGGTTATCTTGGGATAAAACTAATGTAATAAGGCTTAAATTTCATTAAAAAACTTCGATATATTTCATTGGATGAGTATATTTGTTAAACTATCATCGAAACATTAAATACATGACCTTTTATTTCCATTTAACTTGTGTTTTTACCATTATAATATTTAAGAAAAAGATATAGTAAAAAATATAACATTCTTTCTTATAATATCAATAATATTTTTGTGAAAGGGATAAAAAATATGTTAAGTTATAAGTGTTTATTTTAAATATGAATATTTTTTTATCGTGGTATATTTTTAATTATTATTGATGAAATAATTACCTAAATGTACCAGTAACAATGTTGTGCAAGTAATAAAAAATAGTTTAAATGATCTTAAATACTATAAAAGTAATATTTTTTTGGTTCTCTTATTTTTTACTAATAATTTTTAAGATAAACGTTCTGAGGACCTGGCCCCAGAATACCCGGATCCAGTGCCTTGAATCATGATGTAAAATTTTTAACAATAACCTACACGGATAAATTAAAAATCATGTCCTATACAAAGGATCAAATTCAGTTCATGTATTGGGAAACTAGTAACTTCTGTCAAGCTTCTTCAGTTGAAAATCGATACCTGGAAAATTTTATTCAAAAACAATGGGTGGGAATATGAATATCCAGTAAGGTTTTTAAAAACATAATAAACTAATTAATACTTTGGAAATAATTCTTGTAAAATTTTCTATAAAAAATTCTCTTAATAAATACTGTAACACTTGTATCATAACATAACAATTAAAAGAGCACCATTCAAAGAATACTAAGAGAGTTTAAAGGAAACATTATTCATCTATATGTATTCTCATACGGGGTAAGAAATAAAAGAAATTCCTTGTGAAAATTTATGTACAAAATTAATTACTATGAGTATTATATAATCAATTTTGTGCTTAAAAAAACTTCAATTTCATGAGAAACATACACTAGATAAAGACATTGAGTATTGAAAAATTACAATGACATAACTTTTACTTCTTCTCATTATCATGTTCTTATGCTCTTAACCAAGAATATTATACTAGTTTAATATTTTTCTGGTTAAGTAAATTTCATATCCATAATGAGGAAAGTGCATTTACCAGACATCATAACCATACTGCCAGGCCTCTTGCTAGGACTATAGATAATCATTTTGCCAAGGCCTTATGCAAAGACCATAGTTTGTCTCACGAGATCTACCTATGCATTGAGGGGCTGTAGGGGCCCCACCTGTGACATACTAATTCCAATGCATTCCTCATCTCTCTAAATCAAAGTGCACATACCACTTTGATTTAGTAAACTACTTATTATTTATGATTTTAAGTGTCACAGATTTTATGTTTCCTTATTTCACATTATTCAATGTGTCCCATACCACCTTGAATAAATTAAATTAACATTTCATATTATTCAACGTTTCCCTTACCACATTAAATAATTTAATTTAATACACACTTGGTCATAGTAGTTATATTTCATCATTTAACATTTAAATATATATAAGGTGAGCCATGCATTAAAGGGTTAATAAAGAAACTATCAACTACATGAATATGTCATTGAATGGTGAATATTGTAAGCAGACTATGGCATAAGTGATGATATCCAAGGTACTAAAAGGAACACAGGTTTTGTCACATGAAATAGTAAACTTAAAATTCTTAAATTTATTAATGAAAATTCATATTGGAATTTAATCTGGATGCATAATTAATTAACGTTAAACAAAATATTTCATGTGGGGTTTTAAGCTTGTAGATTCTCAAACATTTATTGCAAAATATGATTTAGTATAGCACATAAAAATTTCAAAAATAGAAATCATGTAACCCAACCATAACAAATACCATTTAATATGTAAAAAAATAAGTGATTCAAATATATGAATATAGAAGTTTAAAACCCATAATATAATACTCTTGATCTAAACACAACAAAAGTATAGAATTTGGAATATCTACACTTGGGGTTGAGTGTTGTGTAAATTTATTTACACACCAGGGTATATATAAAGAGGAGTGTTAAAAAACTAAATATATCATGAAAACACATGTTACATTTTTCCTTTTATATCCTTGGAAAAATCTAAATATAATTAAGGAAAAATGATTATGTGTACACCCATATTTTCACATATCAAAAAAATAAACATCATGTACAAAAGGGTTTAAACCAAAAATCCATTACACCCATATGACTTTGATAATAATTAACAAAAGTTTCCAAATAATAAAATATAAATTTAAAGTATTATATATTAAAAAAATTTATAAATGTGTAAACCTCGATCACACATATAACTTATATGAACAATTGGGTATACCTAGGGGTCTTACACCAAGATCAAACGACACATACATGTTTATAAATATGTCAATAAAGTCATTGAAGTCCAATGTTGAGGGAATTAATGTTGGTCTAGACGGTGGGTTATACATACTATAAAAATTATATAAGTCTGTGTATATGATATATAAACATATTGGAAAATATAATTCCATATGTTTAAAACAAAATTTCAACCTCATCTTTGAAACTCAAAGTGTAGAGGACTTCAAACCATAACATCATAGAGGTTCATTTAAAACCATATGGTTGTGTATATACAAAATTAACTTTATATACAGATGTATAAAGTATATAATATATATTCCATGAATATATCAACCCTTTAAGTTTAACAATTACCTCATAACTCAAAATCCATTAGTCTTTGGACTGGGTATGTGCGAGTTTTCAACTAAACCTAAAGTATTTATACTTATATATATGATTATACATTTATATTTTAATAAACAGAGTATATAAAGTATATAAACCTATTATTTCACAAGGAAGAAAAAATGTATTTGAACCCTTAAATCCATTATGCTATTTGAACTTTAAAACCCGCAGGCCTAGGATTGGCAAACAAGAAGATATCAACCAAACCGTAAGGTTACATATACATTTTTTTAAGTATACATATATATGTGTATACCTTAGAAACAAAATGAAAAGGAAACTTAGATCCCTTACCATGGTTCTAGTACTTTTGAGAGGCTTGAGGAAAACTCATGGAAGCTTGATGGTGGAAGAAGAAAAGACGAGGGATTCTTGGGGTGCAACCGAGAGTTTATAAACTATAAAAGGTATGTAAACAAACATGAAACTTAATGATGCTATTTGAAATCCAATGATTATCTGGAACATTAAATGACCGGGGAAAACATTGTGGAAAAAGTGGGAAAGGAGGGTCCACCGGATTTCATGGGAGATGAAAAACGTGGAAAATAAGATTTATAGGGGTTGTTGGTTCCAAGTCGGCAGATCAGAAGAGGACAGCGGGGGAGGAGATACCAGAGATTGAATGGATGACCAGGATTTGATCCAGACTTGATCTGATGGTTGACGTTTGTTCGCATGATTTAAGAGAATAGGCGGCTCAGATTAGATCCTTGGTTAGATCTGATGGCCCTGGTTCGATGAGATATTTTAAAAATATAGGATGGATGAGATTAGATTTTCGTCGGATCAGATGGTGTATGAAAAGGTGGAGGTATTCCACAGCTGCTGAGGGTCGAGCTTTGGATCGAAATCGACGACCCAGATCGCACGCAACACGATCCAATGGTCCATATTTGATCCCAGTTGAAATTTTCCTTCCCACATCGAAATAGTGAGATATTTCTCAGCTCTTTATAAGCCTGAGACTCTGAGGAATGCTCAAAAAAACATAACACACACATAAGGGGGCCTTATATATGGGCACCCACCCCCCGTAGGCCTCAGCCAACCCCTGCCCCGCTGTGGCCTCACACCCACATTGGCTCTCTCTGAACCCCATGCACTCTTGTATGAATTTTGAGGAAGCTATATCCCCCCCCCAACTCGGGCTAGCATGAGCCGAGGCTAAGGGCTTGGCTCAGCCGCCTAATGTCTGACTAAATGGATAGCCCTAGTGGGCTTATTTTTTTATAAAATACAACATTCAATTTTACAAAGTCATAATAGAATAAAGAAATTTATTTTAACTACCTATAAAATATCTTAAATTTTATACCTATAAAATATAATAAATTTTATAAAATGTGACATTTATTTAAACTTCAAAAGATTATTGTATATAAACTAAATTAAACTTTTTCTTTACTAAATTTATTTATAAACCTTATAGTTTTAAAACAAAATGTTATAAATTGAAATGATTTTTTTTACTAGTATAATTGAAATAAGAAACATAGTTTTGTTTTATGCTTTAAGAAGGAGAACATTTAAAATATATTTAAAATATTTGTAAGATTTTTGAAATCCTTATATCATTTTAAAAAACATCCATGTGTGATTCAAAATATTAAATAATTTTTCTTTTAAAGCACACAATAAAAGGTTTTGTAACATTTTTCATAATTTAAATTCTTGAAAAACATTGTTAGATATTTTTTATTAAAACACTGAAGAGACCAATGACTATAATTATAGCCTTTAGAACTCAATGGTAAAAAATATCTCCAATAGTTACCCAAGGGGTAGTGGTCAGGTAGATCACTTTTAAGACCAAATATTAGGGTGTTCCAAAACTCAAGACAATTGGAGAAGATGGGTCACATCATTACATTGGTGATTAGTGTGGCTGTAGTGGCTTTGAACATACTAAAGTTTTTTATGATGGATCCTAAGGACCCATATTATCTTCTTGGGGTTTTCATTGTTTTGGGTGGTCTCCCTGTAATTTTTATAGGGATTTTGATAGTTATTTTTAGGTATAGTGGCTTCTTGTGATCTTGGTGTGTTGTGAACACTTCAGTATCTTATTTAAATAAAAATATGTGTGTCCCTTTTTTAGGTTTTATTAATTTTTTTAAAAAATAAAATAAATGAAAACTATATTATTATTATTACAAGATAAATAAACTTTGGGGAGTCACATTATCCCCCCTTAAAATCAATTGAATCCTCGTAATTCATTTCACTAAACAACACTAAAGAAGACACCCTAACGTTCTTTACCACATCCTCCATCATGGAGGATCCTCAGGTAAGGCTAGATGAATACCCAAGTTGGTGTTCAACTCTTCTTCTTCCCTGGACCGAACACACATTAGACAGTATGGGTTTAACTCATTCCACATACACTCAAGCTTCCAGAGGGAGGATGGAATGGTAGAGAGCTCAGAGTTGTCCAAATGGAAAAACTATATAGGGAATTGTCGAACTGTCTCTCATCTAAGAATGAAAATGACATCGACATTGTCATACAAACTGATTCTCCGGATCTGGTACATGTAGGCTACACATAGGTCCCCTTCCAATGCAGCCTCTTGAAACATTACCCTGGTCGTGAAGTTTTGAGATTGTGTGAGGCATAGAAAAACACATTCTTGGTACTTTCTCCTTCTTCTATACTCAGTAAGTTGAGCATTGGATATACAGTGGTAGATGTAAGCATTATCATCATAGGAAAAGATAATTTCTGGACTGTTTGATATCCCGTAAAGATATATTCACGTTCTCCGCAGGTTTGCGAATGAAAGGTACTCTTCTATATAGGTTTTGACCATGATGGTCTCTAGTATCTCAACGAGAAGAGATAAAATGTGGGGTTTTCCTTCCATCTGAAAAATTTTATGAATGTCCAATCAGTGAAACCCAAATACCGAAATGGTAGAAGGAGGAAGAAACAACAAATTATATTTTCATAAACAACTGGTACATAACACCCAGGACTAATAGTTTCCCTAGTTCCCAATTACAAGAATCCCCAAAAGAATTTCAAAAATCTAAATCTCCCTGAACAATTTGCCACCTGAGCAGTCTGGTTGAATCTTGTGGGTGAACTTATGGTGTCTCCATAGTTTGACATGAGGGTTTTATAGAAGAGAGACATCAGTATGTACTTGATATCTGTACACCGAATGGTAGGCTTTAAATTGAGGAATTTCAAAGTCCATTACTTTACCAAAATGGCCATAGGACAAGACATGGCCCATATATGCTGCATTGAAGTCTCCCTTCCCTGCAGCTTCTTGTAAGGACATGAGGGATGAGATTACTTCAATTATGGTGAAGCATCTAAAAATTCCTTCAAATTATTACCCACAATATGCATAGGATAGAAATTGGGTTTTCATCATAAAAGGATAGTCCAAACCCGCTCCTTAGTGGAGTTGAAGTACCCATGGAGAGTTGGACAGGTCATAGAGGTGTTTGCATGTATTACAAATATGGGAATAGATCACAATGTTTTCATGGCTAGCTATGTAAATTCTCTTTTCTAGGGCCTCAATAGAAAGAGACAAAAGACTAGTACCTTAGTTTTCCATATAAAAATTTAGAAAACATCACATTTAGTAATGATTAAGTAAATTTTCCAATTCTGGTTTTCTGGAGTGATCTAAACTGAATCCTCTGACACCAACTATGGGGACCCAGCCCTAGAATAACCAGAGCCAGTTCCTTGAATCATGATGTGTAATTTTAAACAAAAAACATGCACTGATAAATTACACATCATGTATCATACAACAGATCGAATTCGGTTTACTTTTTGAGAAACCAGTCACTTTTTTCAAGCTTCTTCAGTAGAAAACCGATACCTGAACAATTTTATTGAACATTGTAGGGTGAGCATACGAATGCCCAGTAAGGGGGTTTAAAACATAATAAACTAATTACAACTTTTGAAATCATTCTTAAATAATTTTCTATAAAAAACATTCTTAAGAAATGTTGTAACACTTGTATCATAACAAAAATATTAAAAGAGCACAATTCAAATAAGACTAACAGAGTTAAAAGGAAACATGATTCATCCTTAGGCATGCTCATATGAGGGAATATGTAAAAGACATTCCATGTGAAAATGTAATTAAAAAATTAATTACTAATAGTATTACATGATTAGTGTTGCGCTTAAAAAAATTTCAATTTCATGATTAACGTACAATAGCTAAAGACTTTGTGTATTGCATACATACAATTCCATAACTTTTACTTCTTTTGGTTCTCATGTTCATAAGCTCTTAACTAAGTATATTCTAAAAGTTAAACATTCTTTTGTTTGAGTAAAACTCATAGTAATTATGTGGAAATTGAATATGTTGGACATCATAACCATACTGTCCAGGTGTCGTGCCATGACCATAGATAGTCATTTTGTCAAGGCCTTGTTCCAAGACCGCAGTTTGTCTCATGAGACCTACCGATGCATCAAGGGGCTATAGTGGTCCCCACCCACCACATACTATGTCCAATGCATTCCGCATCTCTCTAAATCAAAGTGCACATACCACTCTCATTTAGTAAATAACTTATTACTTATCATTTTAAGTGTCAAATATTTCATGTTTCCTTATTTCACATTATTCAAAGTGTCCTATACCACCTTGAATAATTTATGTTAACATTTCATATTATTAATAGTGTCTCATACCAACTTGAATAATTTAATTTAATCCATATTTGTTCATAGTAGTTAAATTTCATCATTTAACATTTACAAATATATAAGGTTAGTCATGCATTAAAAGGTTAATAACAAAAAATTCAACTACATGACTTTATCATTGAATGGAGAATATAGTAAGTAGACTATGGAATAAGTGATGATATCCAAGGTACTAAAAGGAACACATGTTTTTTCACATTAAATAGAAACCATAAAATTATAAAATATTATTAATAAAAATTCATACTGGAATTTCATCTGGATTCATAATTAATTAAAGACAACCCAAATAATTCATGTGGGGTTTTAAGATTATAGATTCTTAAACATGTATTTCTAAATATTCTTTAGTATAACACATCAAAATGTAAAAAATAAAAAGAATGTAACCCAACCATAACTAATACCATTTAATATAAAAAAATAATTGATTCATACATATTAATATAGAAGTTGCAAACCCAAAATACAATAATCTTGATCTAAACACAACAAAAGTATAAAATTTGGAATATTTACACCTAGGGTTGAGTGTTGTGTAAATTTATTTATACACCAGGGTATATATAAAGAGTGGTGTTTAAAAAAGCTAAATATATTCTGAAAACACACGTTTCATATTTCCTTTGAAAAACATGGAAAATTATAAATAAAATTAAGGAACAAAGTTTATGTGTACACAATTATTTTTACATATAAAAAAAAATCTTGTATAAAAGGGTTTAAACCAAAAATCCATGACACCCATATGAATTTGATAGTAATTAACAAAAGTTACCAAATCATAAAATAAAAATTTAAAGGTTTAACTATTATTTTTTTTATAAAATTGTTAACCTCGATTAGACATATAACTTATGTGAGAAATCATGTATACCTAGGGGTCTTACACCAAGATCAAACAACCCATACATGTTTATCAAAATGTCAATAAAATCATTGATGTCCAATGTTGAGGGACTTAATATTGTTCCAGATGGTGGGTTATACATCCTATACAATTATATAAGTCCGTGTATATGATTTATAAACATATTTGAAAATATAATTCCATATTCTTAAAACAAAATTTCAACCTCATCTTTGAAACTCAAAGTGTAGAGGACTTGAAACTGTAACATCATATAGGTTCTTTTAGAACCGTATGGTTGTGTATATATATAAGTACATATATAATCAGAATTATAAAGTATATAATATATATTTCATGAAGATATCTACCCTGAAAGTTTAAAAATTACCTCATAACCCAAAATCCATTAGTCCTTGGACCGGGTATATGCGGGGTTGCAACTAAACCATAAGGATGTATACGTATATATATGAGTATACAAATATATTTTCATAAACTGAGTATATAAAATATATCAACATATTATTTCGCAAGGAAGAAAAAATGTATTTGAACCCCTTACATCTATTTTACTGCTTGAACTTGAAAACCCTTAGGCCTAAGATTGGCATATGAGAATATCTCAAAAAAACTGTAAGGTTACATATACATTTTTATAAGTATACATATATATGTGTATAACCTCAAACCACAAATAAAAGGAAACTTAGATCCCTTACCTTGGTTCGAGGAGGGAAGAGAGGCTTGAGGAAAACTCACGAAAGCTTTATGGAGGTATAAGAAAAGATGAGGGATTCTTGGGGTAAAATAATGAGTTTATAAACTATAAAATGTATGAAAAAAATTAAAAAACTTAATGCTGGTGTTGGTAATCCAATTCTTATTCGACACATTAAATGACAAGAAAAAACTTTGTGGAGAAAGAGGGCATGGAGGGCCTACTGGCTATCTTGGGAGAATAAAATGTTGTAAATTGGATATGTAGGGGTTACTAGTTCAAAGTAGTTTGAGAAAAATAGGACAAAATGGGAGGATAAACTGGAGATTGAATGGACAACCAGGATTTGATCTATCCTTGAACCGATGTTTGATGCGTGTTCACGTGATTTAAAAGAATGGGTGGCTTGGATAAATCGTGCTTTATAGGACCTTGATGATAGGGAAGCTAACATATTTAGGACAAATGATCATTTTCCTAGATATTAGGATTTGAAAACCATGGTAGAGTGTATTTTCAACTATAGAAGAATATTTTTATCAATAGATTTTGGCCCACTTTAGGTGCCTCTAATAGTTTTGATATCATTTAGTTGGAAACTTCTTCTGTAAAGGAGAAAAAGGATCATAAAGAGAACACATAGTCTAAAAATCCATGAATGAGTGTAAAGGAAGTAAAAATGCTAATTAGAAATATATTAAAGTTATGGAATCATTTTTTCCATCACATCTAACTGATACCATTATCGATTTTTATTTATTTATGTTGATGATACATTTATTATATGATGTATCAGGAAATAGTGATGATAGTCCTAGTGGTGGTCATGGTGATGACTTTCCTAGAGGTGATGGTGATGGTGATAACAATGATGGTGGTGGTGGTGATGGTGATAATGATGTTGATGTGTACATTGGTGATGATAATTATTATAGTGGTGATTATGATAGAGATATTGATCTTCTTCATTAATTAATTATATTTGATAAACATTTTGTTTGATAGATGATCATGAATTCATATATGGGATATTTTATAATGTGTCTTTTAACTAGATCAATTCATTAATCTGTTTCTTGATTTTTATATATTGGATTCCAATTTTTTTGGGGTGCGGGTGTTGGTGTTTTGGGTGTGTGATGGTTCTATGTAAATATGGGAGGTGTTGTTGGATTCCTTAGTGACGGAAGGTTATAAAAATAGTTTAACAATCCATTGGTATAGCATGCATATTGATGGCTTTATTAATGCATTGGATAATGGTAAATTGAGGTGACCTATACCAATTATTTCAAGGAAACCATTGGTATAAGGATAAACCAACACCAAGCCACCTAACAGTGGAAGGAACTATTGGAATTGGTTATACCAATGGTTCCCTAACCTTTTCCAATTTTTTAAAACTGTTGGTATAGAGTTGATTTCTATTAGTTAAAATTTAAATCCAACTATAAATAGACTCATTGTGGATCAATAGTGAAGCATTGGGAATAATTCCATTCATGATATATACT
Source organism: Viscum album (assembly GCA_963277665.1). Taxonomy (NCBI): domain Eukaryota; kingdom Viridiplantae; phylum Streptophyta; class Magnoliopsida; order Santalales; family Viscaceae; genus Viscum; species Viscum album. The sequence goes on from OY728152.1 coordinate 307,020,322, forward strand.
ATATTATAGTGACTATTAGAAATTCCCATAATAAATCCACAATATATCATCATGACCCAACACATGAAACCACAAAAAAATGTTATTTTGAGATTTACTTTTTCCTACATATACATATATAAAAAATTAAAACAATTACCCTAATTAAGAAAATTGAATCCTCTATATATCCATATATAAAAAAAATAAAAAATTAGTTACATATATTTTAATAATTTTTTTCCTATGATGAAATAATCTATTTACCTCTTTCAATGGGGGTGTTCCAACACAATAATCATCATTATTGTATCCTACATCTACCTTTTTTTGGATAATCAGTATTTTAGAAAATTAAGATACCCAAAATGATCACATGGTTCACTATTTCCACTCAACTATTCTCTCAATGATTCCCTTCATGAAAAAATTAGATAAGATCAAACTATGTAAAATAATTAAACATTGAGAGAGGACTAAAACTAGCAGCTATGTTTTCCTTTATCCAAAATTAAGAGGAGATTTGGAAGAAAAATAAGAAATATATTAAAATTTTTGTCATCTTAATGGAACATACTTGAGTTGAAAATAAAAAACATCTTAATAATAAATTTTTGAATGAAATATAAAATTGTTTTAATGTGTCATCAAAATAATACAAATAGTAATAAAATAGGTAAGAATTAGAAAAAATATATCCCATTAATATTATTATTAATCATAATCAATAGATAAAAACATATTAGTAAAACATAAAAACAGACATCCAAAAACAAAATTAGATCACAAAACATCCAATATCGTCATCCACATCAAAAGTGACTGAATAATAAAAAAAGTAATTTTCATTCAAATAATGTTTTTTAAAATTGGCCAATAAATTGGAGAATTTTTGGTATGTTAAATATGGATTACATTTCAAGTAAAGGGACAGAGAGAGTGTTGTTTAATAAAATTTGATATACCATGATAATGTAATTATATATTTGATAAAAAATATAGGTATGGACTATTATGATATAAAATGATTGTCCCTCCGATACAGAAATAATATTAAAATAAACTTAAAATGAAAAATGTATAAAATAAAATAATTTCCGATATAATATGAAATACCAACCAGAATAAAAATATAAAAAACATGAGTGGATAGAATGATAATTATGGTTAGAGTGGGCACACACACATCTCTCACTATTAATAATATAAAATGATATATGAACTCTCTATTGAAAATTATGATAAAATAATTTACTAATAATACATATAAAAATATATTTGGGAGAACCTAAAACAAATTATGAATATCATATGGGTAGAAGGATACATTTATAGGTAGTCTCAACCCCTTAATTACCTTCAAATTCTAGATGAATCGGTGGGGTATGACCAGCCACCAAACTAACCCCTACCCATTCCCTTCAAAAAATGTAGAGGACAACCATCCATTGAATAAACAAAACTGATGTGTGAAAAAATATCATTTTCAATCATATCTATTATGTATAGATTTTATTGGGAACCAATAACATCTCCACACATGCTTTCTAACATCTAAATGTGATAATAATACATTTTTTAGGCCACTCTATGATTTTTTCTATATAAAATTTTCATAATCAATTTTTTTCATTATGAAATAATCCATATTTTTTTAGTGTGAATTTTTTGTATGTCTATACTTTGTTCCTCCACAAAATCTTGAATAAATATATAATTTACTTCAATATTATTTATCCTTGGATGAAATTATGGATTCCTTGCAATATTAGGGGCACTTTTTTATTATAAAATTAAAGAATCTATCTTTTTCTATTGATGAGATGCTACAAAAAATATATCATCCAAATTATAACTTTTTATGATTTTTTATCTGTAATGTATTCTATATAAATCAAGGAATGATCCATAAATGACTACAATTTCAGAACCAATATCAGAACTCCTCATGCAAGAGTATCTACATAACTCTAAATGGAAACCAACTAATAAAAAGCACTTATGAAATCTTAATCAACATAGCCTATAACAGTGAGGTTTAATCCACCATAATATAATGCAGGGCATGAGGTCTCCTTAATGAATCTCATGATATTTTCACTATTATTCAATTCTCATGTCCTATATTCAACAAGTATCAACTAATTACTCCCACTACATATGTAATTTATAGTCTAACAAAAATCATAGTGAATTTTAGACTCCCCACCATTGGTGTATATAGTATTTGATACCTATAAATTCACTCTATTTCACTACTTGGACTCATTATAGATGATAACATGAAATAAATATGAATAAGAGTATATATTGGATTATATTACATCATGTTGAATCATTTTAAGACATCCATTGGAGCGTCTTCAAACATGTTCTCAAATGATATGTATTTTGACTGAGTGAAAAAAGGTAGACCTAAGTCATTATATTTACTAGGAATTACATTAATCAAATGATTATTGGTTAAAAAAAGTAAATTAAATATTTAAAATAGAAACAAAATTTAGGTTTTTTAAAATAGTTTTGTTTGGATGAAAATAAGTGAGTAAAAAGATTTTATTTTTTTAATTTTTTTTAATAAAGAATAACCAATCTATCCAACCACATTAATTAATTATTTATTATTATAATTGAAAATAATATTTCATTAAATCAATATCCAATAACATTTTACATTTTTAACCATATATAAATAAAAATGAAAATAAATTATTGAAAACAAATAATTTTAAGGATAATTTTTTCCCAAAAATCATAAAATACTTTTTGATTATTGTTCCGAAGAAAACATATGACCAATAGTCATTTAAGGAAGAATGTGAACACTAAAAATGGAAATGGTTTATGTCTTTATATTTTATTTTAACTCTAAAAATTGATCATATGTTATTTTATTTTACTAATTAAAATTGTGTTCTCACAATTCACATGTCACCCAACCTCACATAATATATGCTAATTTTTTGAATGGTTTTACAATTAAAAACATGCACTATTTATCAAAATATAAAGAATATTATACATTTAAGCTTCTCTATTGAAAAAAATAAAATTAAAAATGGGTAAAATTTTATTGATTACTATGGAACTAAAATTTCATGGGTATATAGTCACATTGTAGATACATTTTTATAGAGAAAACGTGTTAAAAGGTATAATTCAATTTTTTTCTTCTCATAGCTTCCAAATCAAAAGAATTAAAGGGAATAATAATATAATTAAAATATAAAATATAAAAAATTATAATGATATAATGTATTACCAAAATAAAAACACTACATCATAGAAGAGTAAGTGAAAACAACTATAGAGGATATCCCAATATGAGATATTCACTCATACATTGATGAATAAAAAATGTAAGTAAACACTTATCTGCTACTCTCAATCCCCTAAAATCAATCGCCTGAACATTCAAAATGATAAAAATACACAGTTTTTGTTCCTTTACTTTTTTCAATAAATTTTTTGAGGTCAAGGTTTTGGATTACCAAATCTATGATCTGAACCATTCTGGTAAGATCAATATCACTAAATTAAATATATATCACTCAATTCCATTTCATGTGAAATTGCACAACACAAGTCCCTTTATTTTTTTAATTTATTTAGATGTTAATATAATATACATAATTATGAAAAAATATCTTTATTATATATGTTGCATTAATTTCTTTTCAATGAATTTTTTCTTTTAATTATATAATTGTTTTTATATTTTTTGAGATTAAGAGAGAAAATAATATAATTATGATAAATTACATTTGAATTTTCTCTTTCCCATTTCCAAATGCACAAAAACCAAATAGTCTCACCATATAAATTTTAAACATCCCAATGAACCACTATAAAACATCCCCCAACAACACACTTATCTAGATGTATAACAACAAAAATTACTTTGGGAAAACATTATAAGATAAGATTTTTCTTTGAAATCTGATTTAACCCATAAGTTTATTCATGGATTTTAAGTGGTTTTTAGAAGGATTGAGATGCTGAGTAAAATCATGAAATTTTTTTAGGGGTAGGGGTAAATTTGTGTGATCTATTATACAAATAACTCTTTTCAATTTATTTACTTCAAACACTACACTTGTTAGGATGGATGGATATCCTACAAATAATGTAACACAAACAAAATTTAAGAAATATATAATGTAAATTGACCAAAATAAATGATATTGGTACAAGGTTTACCCGTAATATGGGTGACTTCATCCTTGTTTTTTTGGGTTTATTATGAGATGAAGGTTCTTCACAAGTATTTTTATGTGAATTAAAATAAGAAAGGTATCATCCATATCCCATAAGTTATGATGGTTTCATCGTTAACCAGAAAAACAGTTTCCAAAAAGTTATTTTTCTTCTGAAGGGTTCTTTGTACATTCTATATCTAGTTTACAATATTTATCCAATGCTCACTAACTAAAATGATATTTGGTATATTCTGGGATCTCAAGCATTACAATAGTAAATAATATTCTTTAATAGTAGTATTTTGACTACCAGTGAATGAAAAATTTTAGAAACAAGCACACTTTCCTTAGTCTATCAATATTCATAATGATAAAAAAATAATTATCAAGTATATCTATGTTATCATCTTCCTTAACTCTATAAGTATTTAAAATAAGAAGTTATGTTTCTCTGTTCACTTATTTTTAATCCTCCAAATGAGAAATTATTAGGAATATTTTTTTCTTTTGAATCACTCACAATTTGATTCAACTTTTCTTTTGATGCGTTTAATATATGTAAGATGTAGGTAAATTATATAACTTCCTAAAATCATCTTATATTACAAAACATGTATATTACACTCTCACTTATCCTCGAATCATTTGACATTTCAGAACATTCAGGTTTGAATCTTACTTCTACCCTAACTCTATGAATCATTAATAGTTATAGGTTAATCTCTTTCTTTCTCATAAACATATTATTTTACATAGAACCTATCCTTTAATAATAAAAATTGAACATGGAACCCTCTGTGAAATGTGGAAACATGGGTTTTAGGAATTTCTAACATTTAATTTCCCGTTTACTTAATACATGGTCTTACCTTTTTTTCTACATCATAAAAATTCATATTGACTCGGAAAACATCTCATTTAACTATTAGTAAATATTATTTATCACTTATTAAAACGTTGGTTAAATAATATCTTAAAACTCTTGATATTCATTTCATGAAGAAAAAAGCAGCGTCATCATATTAAATTTGTTAAATCAACAAAATATTCTTCTTCAACTTCTGGTTGACCTTCTGAAAATTTCGTGATAATATTACACAAATTTATGAACTTCTAAACTTAATTTGATGCAATAGTGTATATTCTAAAGTTATCCCATTAAATTGATAAATTTTATAAACTATGGATGATAAAACCCCAGGATGAAATTAATTTTATGGACATCACATAATGCATCCTTGAGGTGAAACACACCTATTGATCTCTTCAACATATACATCCTAACTTATAGGAATTGTAATATTATCCCCTAAAATACTTTCTAGGATAACTAATGTTTAGTATTCCACAACTCTATATATTTCAACAAATTTATTTCATATTATTTAATCTTCTAGACTTCTCAGTTATCCATATCATGCTACTTATACTTCTTATTTTTATTTTGGTCTTCAATATAACCCTTATACTTCTTCTTATTATTTTGATATACAAAATAATTTAAAATATTTAATACAGGTTTCAATATTTTGATACATCAATAATTTCACATTAGGTGTATCTATCATCATCACTGACTGCTTCTTCATACTTCTTCTTTCTCATTCTTTTACATCCACTTCTAGACTCACCTTCTAGCACCATCTTTCACTATTCTACTTCCAAAATTTGTTATCATTTTAAAATATCAATACTTATCAAATTATTTTTGATATAGATCATGTTTAATATTGTGTAGAAAATGAATTTATTGGTTATTCCTACATGATCCATTGTTAGTTCGTAAAATTATCTAAAATCAGGTTTGGCCTTCCCATCAGTTAGTTTCACATGTCAACTTATAGAATGAAAATTTTAAAAAACGTCTTTGTAGACTGCTATATGCCATATAAATTATCTCAAACTCAGTATGTATTCACAATACTTTATCTTATATATTATCTCAAGGTCAATATAACTTATTCCTTATTTCAAAACTATTACTTTGAGATATTCAAGTCATTCTCAAAGATTCCAATTTAGAAAATAATAATTATGGTTACACATATGCCTATATCAACCTCTCATATTCTATAATATTATCTCATAGATTCAAATTCTATAATTATAATTTTCACCATTCATTTATCAACCATTAGAACTTTTCACTAATTTGGATTAAGTCCGGCCCAATAATAATCTCATATATAAGTTGTTTCCTCATATCTTAAGTCACAAAGAAGAATTATCTACCATTTACAATATTCATTTCCAAAATAGGAATATATATCAAATACATGAATTTATATCCAAAAATATACATAATGGAAAACAATATGAGAACACTGAACTATATCTTAAACCAATGAGCATTTCAAAATCTCCCTTTCAGTGAAAAAACTTTATTAATCACACGGTACTTCAATATATTTATTTCTTGGGTTATTTATCAACATCCAAAAAATATTGAAAAACTTACATAACACATATTAATAGTTTTACTTATTGAAAACAAATAAAATCATCATCACCATCACAATCCATTGGGATCTTTTTTATACACCATTGTATTTGTTGTTAATACCCTTAGATACCATAGATAAATTCATGTAAATGTTTTCTAGTAGTTATCCTTTTATTTATTCTTTATTTACAACATATACCAAGGTTAAAGAGTTAGGGATGGTCATACTCATCACATGCTCCACTCATGACTCAAATATCACATTCTTCCCTTAATTAAAAGTGAAAACTGATTCACTTAAGTGTAGGATGATATCATTTTTCTTAATGTAATGAGCAATAAATTATTCAAATCAAATTCTATATGAGATATCTCACTGTAGAATGTAATATTGATTAATATATACATAAAATTTATCCTCAATTAATTCAACATGTGATACGAAGTCAAAAAAATAACTTTTACGAGATGTTAAAAATATTTTCAAGTAATATCATACACTCAACATGAAAAAAAGATTATAATAATTCTTACCCATATAGGTTCCAACCCTTTTATGGTACTTTAACCTTATCATTAGATAAAAAATATCTCCACCATAATAATTGAATTTAATCTTCCAAGAAAAGGATAATAAAATGATATTAACATGCCTCATTAATGAAAAAGACAATAATTTTTCAAAATTTCATATTCATATTAAATAATTATATCTATTATACACTAAACTAAACTCTTCATAAATGGTAAAATCCTCTCATCTACTTAATCATGGTTGAAACCTCATGAGATGTTTTAAGGAGGTAATAACATGTTCATTTCAACTCATTCGATGGTAAAAAATACTTCATTCTATAACATTTAATATAATAATCATCAATTCTCCACATAAACACATACATCATCATAAATTCACCACATATAAAAACTAAGAAAACAAATATATGGGAATAAATCGGATATTCGAATTTTTAGTGAATGAAACAAGTTTAGAGTTGTTTTTCAACCCAAATACTCTTTCAATATTATTCCCAACTTTGTGAGGTCTATTCATGATTTCACCCTCATTGATTTTATAAACATGGATTTCCTTGGGTATCATGTCTTTCTTCCTTCTTTATCATTATTTTTTTGTGGAATGGGATGTTTTACATTAGCTAAATTTTTGAAACAAAAAGATTTAAATTCCTAAAGTGAAAGAATTTATCCCAAAATTATTTCAAAATTCAAGATTCTAAACCATTAAAATTACCAAAAATAGGAGATAAAAAATATCTCCATAGAAAGCAGGAAAATTTTATTCTCTAAAATGGCCCCATAAACATGATATTTGCTAGTTTTATTATTTAATATTCAGTCTTATTAAAATGTGCTAGTTTAATTATTTAATATCTTTATTGACAAGTATATAGTATTTTTTATGGTTTTAAAGCATAGGGAAGGAATGTTTACCAAATTTCTAAAAAAAATCACTATGCAACACTGCAAATAATTTTAGAAATTTTCTCTTTTTAAGAAAAAAAATTAAAGATGATTTGATTTTTTTTAAAGAACAAAATGAAGTAAAAATAAATTCTTATCAAAAATTATAACTCAAACAAAGAAATTTGATCAATAAAAATTCTAGGGGAACCAAAACTAACTAGGTTAAATTGATTTCATCATTCCCAATAATTTTAATGAATTATCTTCCTCAAAAGTTGATTAATATCCCTCTCTAGGAGTTTAAACATGTAGAAGAATGGTTTATGGAGTACACCACTTCAGAAGACACTCAAACAACAATGGAATTAAATGAAAAATTCAACAGAAACTATCTCACCGATCATTTCCAATGTTTTGAAATTAAAAACATGAGGCTCGATAAAATTTTTAATGATTCAGAATTGACCTCACCGATCAATTATGAAACTTGAAGAATAAATAAAAGTTATGATGTTGAAGAATAAAACTAGACACTGAAAGTACTCAGGGAAAAAATTTAGCCTCGAATCATATCATGATTCAAGAACTAAACCAACTACAACTTCATAATAATGAAATAAAATAAAAGGGAGAAATGTTTTCCCTCAATAATAGTTGTGACTAGTGTTTCTTTATAACTTCTCTAGAGTTGTTGGTTATGTATCTATTCTTTGGTCCTCAATGTTTAAAGTCTCTATGTATCAAAATGTGGATAATGTGCCATTATTATTGTTATTTTTTTGGTTTGTCACCGACATCCCCCGTCGAGTTAACAAGGTATTCCCCAATTCGTCGAAAACGTATCGTAGCCCTTGTGCTTGATTCAACAACACATAACTTTTACAGAACCCGTCTAAAAATAGTAGAATGCAGGTCTGTCTTATATACTTGGATCTGTTCCAATCATGATTTTGCATAATTAAACATATATAATAATAAATAAATAAATATAATTTACATTATTTATGAAAATATAACATTAATAATAAATTAAAATATTATTATTATTAAAATTAATATAAAAATATAAATATTTACATATACTTACTATTTCTATTTTAAATATAAAATTGTATATTTATAAATAAATATACATATATATATATATTTATTATCATTTTCATTATTATTATATATATTTTATTATATTGTATTATATTATATTATATTATATTATTTATTTATTTAAATTTATATATTTTATTTTATTTCTTTCTATTTTACAATTTATTTTTTTGTAATTCGTATCCGCATGGACTTTATACACCTCTACGTGGTATCGATTTCAATGGGTAAGTGGCAGCCACATCCTCTAAACTCGACCTCATATCCCTTTTTCAACCAGTGAGGTTTGGAATGGGTAGATCATGTTGGGATCATAAATTATGGTCCCACCAGTGCAGTGATAATCACGAGATAAAATAAAGTGAAAAAATGTAAAAAAAAGGACACCATATGTAACATTGAAAAACCCTAAAATAAAATGGTTAAAAAACATCGAGAAATAGAAGGATCACTATGGGTAAAAGTAGATACACACTCCCTCACTAATACAAGGAGAAAACCCTTATATGTATCTCTCCTGAATATGTGGGGGAAACACCTCACAAAACACCTCACAATAAAAAGAAATTATTGAAGTTGATTGGTGGAGATGATGAGATATTGAATCTGTCAAGGAAAATACCTTTTTATAGGCAATCATCCCCTACCTATCTCCTCTATCGATGGGTGGTTGGTGAGGATGGCCACCAATATTTCACCAACCTTAACCTACCACCTTTTAAAAATAGGGGCAATATGTTTTTTTGAAAAAAACTACAATCACATCTCCTAGTTAGAGATTTGATTGAGAACCAATCAAATATCCACACATCCTTTCAATATGTTAAACCATGTTTTGCACGTCTCTATAAGGACGCTTGAGGATCTACACCATCTGAACTAATCAGAGTCAACCACTTTCATCATGAAATCTTCCATATTTTCATTAGTGTGAATATTCTACATATCCACACTCCCTTACTCCACCACATCTTGGAAAAAGAGATATTTTAGCCCAATGTGCTTCATCCTGGAATAAAAGAATGGATTCCATAAAATGTAAATGGCACTTTTACTGTCACAAAACAATGGAATCTACTCATTTCTATGTCGGACCTCCTCCAATAACTTTCTCATCAAAATTGCCTCTTTGTAATAATATGTTTCTTCCATGTACTTTTTCCTCCATTGTGAATAAAGTCACAACTAACTATAGCGTTGAAACACTATTCATATATCCTCCTACAAGATTAAACACATAACCAATATTTTATTTCTTCCAGTCAGAATCGCATGAAAAATATGAATCATCCTAGCTTCTGATAGTGAAATTTGATCCTACATAATATAATGCAGTATCTAAGGTCTCCTTGATGTATCTTAGAATCCTTTTCACTGTGCTCCAATGCTCTCGTCTTGGATTGTCCATGTACCAACTAAATTCTCCCATGACATATGAAATGTCAGGTCTAGTATAAACCATATCAAACATCTGACTAAACACTACTGATTCATTCGGTACTTGAGAAATCTACATCCTCTCTAGTTAATTAATAAAACTCATCATGGAGGATAACGTGAAAATAATGGGAAGAGGTGTAAATATAGGCATGCATTCTTGCATGTTGAAACGTTTCAAGACTCTCTATACGTAATTTTACTATGACATCCAAATATTCCCATATTTTCATTCTCGGTAAATTTTCACACCAAGAATCTTGTTTTCTGGTTCCATGTTCTTCATATCAATCTCCCTATCCAATTGTGCTTTTTTATCCTGGATGTGATCTCTGTTAGAGCCTGCAACCATCCTTTCATCCACATACAACTGAAGAATGATGAAATCATTACCATTTGAACCCTTGATATATACACAAGAATCTGGATGATGACTATTGAATCCAATACTTAGGATTTAGGAATAAAATATCTTATACCAAAACCTTGATACCTGATTGAGAACATACCAAGATTTGTTCAACCTGTAAACCAAATTCTCTTTGACTTCGTCAGAAAAACCTTCTGGTTGGAGCATATAGATTTATTCATCAAGATTTAAATGTAGAAAATCATTCATCACATCCAGATACACTATATGTAAACTATATCCATCATACATTTCCATAACTATCTAAATAATAATTATTCTAACAACATGATAAAATATTTCATTGAAATCAGTACCTTCCTTATGAGTATATCCTTTGACCACCAGTCTTTCACAATATCCTTCCACCTGGTCCTTTCCATACAACTTGATCCTAAAGACCCATTTGTTTATGATAGCCTTCCTTACATGAGGTAATGGAATAAGATCAAAATTATTCTTCTTGTGTAGGGATTTAATTTCCTCCTACATCGATGCCATCCGTGTCGATACATCTAGACTCTGGGTCACCTCCAAAAAATAATATGGCTCTCCATCCTCCATCAATAAGCAGTATGCAATATTTCTCTAATTAACATAGTCTAATTTATATACTAGTGATCTTTTAACCTTATTTGATCGTCATGGTCTATACTCAACTAATACATGATATTCATGATCTGGTAATGCCTCAAAAGAAACTAGTTCTTCCTTTTATTTTTCATATAAATTGATTGTTTTTGTTTTTGTATTATCCTTCTCCATTTCTTGATCAATTATCATTTTCAAATTTTCTTCTAAAAATTTGATATCTCTAGTAATTATATGTTTGTGGAAAGTGTGGTCCAACAAACGATACCCCTTCACCCCATCAATATACCCCAAGAAGATACATTTCCAAGATCTTGAATCCAACTTTGATCTTTCCTAATCATTAAACATTGCATATACCGAACTTCCAAAATTATGTAACTGATAATATTTAGTGGGTTTACCATTACACCTATTCATCAGTGTCATCATATCAATCTTCACTAAAGGACATCGATTAATCACAAAATAAGAAGTATTCACTGCTTCTGCCCAAAATGTTTTGGCAATTCCTATAGTCTTCAGCATCACCCTTGCTCTATCCAGGAGGGTTCTGTTCATCTTCTCTTCCATTCCATTCCTCTGAGGAGTGTACAACACTGAGAAATATATCTTGATTCATCATTTTTACAAAAAATATCAAACTTATCTCTTATATATTCTCCACTATTGTCTTAACTCAGACACTTGATCTTATTCTAGATTCATGTTCATTCGGTGCATTGATTTTTTTGAAAACATCAAAAACATATTCTTTCCACATGACTGGGTACATGAAAAAACTCATATAATAATCATGAATAATGGATACAAAGTAACTTGCTCCTCTTAGGGATATAATCAATGCTTTCCAAACATTAGAAATGATCAACTCTAAGATCTCCCCACTTCTTACTATTGGCGTCCCAAACATTAACCTGTGTTACATGCTCAAAACACAATGCTCACAAAATGGTAAATATACCTTTATAATATTGAGAACAAAATTATGATCTGAAAGAATATTGAAGACTCATTCTAAAATATTTCCAATCTTCTGATTCCATAATGTTGTCAATGCTTTCGTCGAGGTAGTTGATGCAATAAAAATCTCTACCTCCTTGCATGTTTCATCTATAAGGATGTACAGTTTCTTCGAGATATTCTATGACTTTATTACCATAAGCACACCCTTAAAAATTATAATCACTTCATTCTCAGTGTGAGTCTGGGAAATGATGTCATCAAATTGTCTCAAATGTAACATGCTCTTCTTCAGGCCCTTCACATGATGTGCTCCTTGGATGGTTCTAACAATATTTTTATGCCTCTTCAATTTGATGGTACAGAATCCAATGATCTTTAATGATTGATCATTCCCCATGTAAAAAATTCATTTCACGATTGTTTCATATTGATTAAACCATTACTATAGAGATTTTATGTTCCATGTTTCATCTTAGTCAATTATCCATGAATTAGTGAGATGATTCCTACTACTTAAATTCATCACCACTTCATTGACTAGAATATCTCCTCTTCCAGAAGTACTATCCATATTTTCATCAATTTCATGATTCTGGATCCCATTTGATCCACAGTCTATTATCACATCTTTCGATCACTTATCAAATATTAGTTGAAAATTATCATTTCGCAGCACTACCCGAATCTTCATTTTTCACAATGAAAACTTCTTTCCATTTAATTTCTTGATCTCGAATTTTTCCACCATCTAAACACATCTTCATTTCAGAACCACCACTATTTCTCAAAAATGTGTTTAATAATATTAATAATATTTTTCAGGTGTGAAGATCAACTAGATTCACAGTCACTGAGAATACAGAAATTTACGAGAATTTTTAGTACCCAAATAAGTGAACAACACCGAGTTAGAACCTTCTCCCTAATAAAAATTATTGGGACTATAAATGATTGGCCCACCGATGCAGCGATAATCACGAGAAAAATAAACTAAAAATGATGAAATAAAATGACATCATATGTAATGTGGAAAACCCCCAAATGGAAGGGATAAAAACCCCTATGCAAATAGAAAGATCGCTATGGGTAAAAGTGGGTAAACACTCCCTCACTATTACAAGGAGAAAAATATCAAAAGTATATATCTTGAATATTCCATGAAAACACCTCACAAAATACTGCACAATAAAAGAAAACTGTTGAAGTTGATTAGTGGAGATGATGAAATTCTGAAACCATTAGGGAAAAAAATTCATAGGTCATCCTCCCCTACCTATCTCCTATCTTGATGGGTGGTTGGTGATGCTAGCCACCCACCTCACACAAACCTTAACTCACCCCCTTTGACAAAATAGGGGGGTCACACTATCTATGGAAAAAAAATTATGACAGAATGGACTTCATGGGATGCATATAATCTAGTTTCAGACTTCTCTAGTGAGGGAGGAAACAATAGTGTAGGGTTATGGTGGGATCTTATTCATGAACAATTCTTGTGTCGGTGGCATCATATTATCATAAATGGTTTTGGGATGAAGCAATATCGGCTTGGGATTTTTCTTTCTAAAAACAACCATTACTTTTCTGTGTAACAATATCAAATTTTTATGGTTCAGATCTTGGACCCATAATTGACTCTACTGGTGAATCATCTTGGATCCAGTAATCATCGATGTGCTCAATTAGAATCCTAAAATTCAACAGTGGCTTCAGATCATTTCAATCTCCATCGACATTAGGAATTAGTGGTAGTAGATCAAAGGTGGAATGAAAGATGTCGAGTCAATAAGGTTTCTTTATGACTTTTCCATTCCATTATGTTTTGAAAATCACAAAAAATATATCTCAAGGAAAATTTTATTTCCTCTAAGATTTATCTTATTAAGGAATATTTTCCAATACCAAGGAAACTTTCTCCTTACCTTCATTTTCATTGTTCATTTTATAGTTTCTCTCATCCTAACTCCTTCTATTTATGAAGTCTAAAAATTGGTTTTATATATAAATCCTCAGAATCCTATAAATACTTAGATATATAGTATTCTGTTTTTTGATTCTGAATTATCAGAAACTCATATTCTCAATTCTATGAAATTAAGATTCTGAATTCTCTGAAATTCAGATTTCGAAATCTCTCAAATTCAGATTCCGAAATCTCTGAAATTCAGATTCCGAATTCTCTGAAATTTAGATTCTGAATTCCTCATAATTTGGACTCTAAATTTCATAGAATTCAGGTTCTGAATTCCTCAGAATATAGATTCTGAATTCCTTAGAATTTAGTCTATGAATTCCTTATAATTTATAATCTGAATTCCTTAAAATTCAGACACCAAATTCCTTAGAATCCAGATTAGGAATTCCATAGAATTCAGTTACCAAATTCCTCAAAATTCAGGTTCTGAATTCTTCATAATTCAGATTCCGAATTCTTTAGAATTCATACTCTGAATTCATTAGAATTCAGATTCTAAAATCTATAGAATTCAGATTCTGGATTCCTTGAAATATAGAATTTGTATATTTATGATTTATAGTATCCAAGTTTTTATTTCCCTAGACTCTGAACTTTATTTTCTATAGACTCTAAAAAATTGGATTTGTTAAGAAAACATATTTTACTTACCGCTGTTATAGTTATGAAATGATGTCATGCAATCTGTTTCTAATTAACCATTGTTTGAGTGACACATGTACATGTCCCTATGATATTCAAGGAAAAATATGACCATTTGAGGAGGGATCCAACCATGGAAGAAACTCCTATAAATATGTGCTATTTTATTGATCCCAAAACTGATCTATAAATCTAGTGATTACACACTACTAAAGTGATTTTTAATGAGAGAGACTCTAATGAAATTTGTGTACTGAACATCTTGTTCAGCTTGCTTCATGCGACTCTAATTTTTTGATATGAATAATCGAGGACTTCTGGGGATAGGAAGAAAAATGTTTCGACTACCTTAAAGTTCGAGTACTTCATTGATTAGGAAGAAAGAGGTGTTGACTACGATGAAGTTCGAGGGCTTGCAGGGATAGCTAGACAGATTCCGATATTCCTATTGAGGTCTTACCATGGTGTGGGTAAGATATACTTTCATGAAAGTATAAATCATGGGACCTTCATCCAAGGTTGTTGGATACCCTACTATTTGGGTTAAAAGAATCCATACTTTTTACTTGTTTTTTGTATAAAGTTTTTTTTCTGGTTAATTTTTTTTAATATGGAATGTATAACATTCTTATACTTTTTTGTACTTGTATACATTGATTAATAAGATTCTATATGCTTTAAGGTAGAATCTTTTCCTTGTTAACTTTTATTATGTTTCATTTCTAGAACCATATTTCTGGAACCTAGCAAAGTTTTTAGAACTAAGAGGCCTTTTGAATTATCATTGTTTAAACTTGTTAAACATAATTTTTCTTGAGGTTAAAAATGAAAATTTTATACCAACATTAAAGGATCTAATGTAATTTTTAAAGTATAAAATTCACCCCCCCCCCCCCCTCTTGTAAATTGAGCATCTCTATCATATTTTGATCCTACAATTAGTACCAAAGGAGGTCTATGAAATACATATATTCACATTTATGTTTTCTTTCTCATATTTTCATTGTTATAAGTATATTCCTTGATTTGGATTCTTTTCCTTGTTTACAAACTTTTACTGTTAACACGTTTCTATGGAATGCAATTTTCATTTAGATGGAAGGAATGAATGTTGGTTTAATTGAGAAACTAAATACAACTAGACCACCTATATTTGATGGGAATTATAATGAATATTGGAGTGATCATATGAAACATTTTTTTTATTAATACTGGATTGGAAAACTTCGTTATGCTTATCGGAGATTACAAGATTTCTGATATGTAAGTAAGAACTTTTACTAATCAAGAAAGGTTAGAAAATAAACTAAACTACAAGGTATGCAATACTTTGCTGTGTTCCACGACCAGGAATATATGCAGTATGATTTCTTCATGTAAAGATACAAATTGTATTTGGAGGAAGTTGGAGGTTACTCATTTTGGTACATCCAAGGTTATAGAAACTAGAAGAACTATGTGTAGAGGATAATATCATGGATTCCTATTTCCTTTTGAAGAACCAGTGTGCAAGGTACATCAATGGTTTATGACTATTGTTAATAGTTTAAAATCCATGGGTGAGAATGTTTTATATGATGAGTCACTTGTGGATAAGATTATAGATATCATGCCTAATTAGTGGGAGTCTAATATAATAGCTATTGATGAGAATAAAAAAGTATCACAAATTACTCTTGATGAGATTTTTGGAAATATTATTCATCATGAGACACGAATGAAAAGAGATAATGATTTGAATAAAAAGAATAATGGAAATGGAAGTGTATCCTTTACTACTACTAATTTCAAGACTCTTGAAAGGGTTACAAGATCCTCGTTAATGAAAGTAACTATTTTATTTGAATCAAGTGAATGTGAACATTATGAGAATGAGCCAGCTAATATTTCTTGAAGGATGAACATGTTAGTTAAGAAGAAAGACTTTTAGTATAGATTTAATAAGAAATTATGAGAGGACAAGAAACACTCTAAAGTAACATTTTATGAATTCAAAAGAGCAGGGCATATATGGAGAGATTGTCCTATGCTTAATAAACAGGATTGAAAGGAAAATAATTCTGAGAGAAGTAGAAATAAGTACTACAAAGCTAAAGCTAATAATGTTTTGAATGCTAATGACATTTGGACTGCCATTGGTGGAGACTCTTCTGATGAAAACTCAGAGTATGAATCTTATGGTAAGAATAATCTTGGTATAATTTCCATGTTACCAATTGAAAGCCATTGGATAATGGTCAAGGTACACAATGGTGAATCTATAACCAATGTATCCATGAATGATAATTATAATGATAATAAATATTATGAACCTTCATATGAATAATCTTATTTTGACGAAGACAATACTTTGACTACTTATAAAGAAAGTTTCTAGGTTTTATAAGCTTCTTGAGAATAAAAATTATAAACTCAATAAAAAACATGATAAGGAGAATTCTTGGATTTTTATTCTTTCTAAAGAATAAAGAAATATTTCTAAATATCTGGATAAGAAAATTTATTATTTTGAAAGTATTTCAAAAAACAATGAGGAAGTCATTTCTGTGAAGGATATAATTTCTAAGGATCCAGAAAAATTAATTTCTAACAAAAATATTTTAGAGACTAACTCTAGTGCTAAGACTAATGAATTGTTGGATAAAAACATAGTTATTAGGCTGAAGTCCAAAATATTTTCCTTGAGGAAGTGTTTGTCATATTTTACCTTAGGCACAGAAAACATTGATAATAGGTATTCCTAAATTTGACCTCTAAGGAATAATTCTGGATTTGGTTATACTCATTCAACACTAGTTTTTATTAATAAATATTTTGGTCCTCAGAGTGCTCCATTCTGTAATAAATGTCATAGTGGTGGGAATTGGGAAAAAAATTCATAAAAAAAACACAGTCATTAGGTTTTCAAAAAGAATATTTTTCTAAGAAAATGTGGATTCCTAAAATTTTTCTTTCTAATGTTTCCAGATCCAAGAATGTTTGGGTTATGAAAGTCAACACTCTTATTTTCAAGAAAATAAAGATAGTTCCAATAGCAATACATGGTACATGGATAGTGGATGTTCTCAGCACATGACTGGTAACAAAAGCTTCTTTGAAAAGGTTATCAAGACAAATGGAGGAAAAGTAAATTTTGGAGATAATGCTAAGGGAGAAATTATTGGTAAATGTAATATAAGGACCCGACCTTAAACCTTGCTTAATATTTAATTAATTGAATAATTCACATTGAGGATCTTTTCAGGTTTAATTTTTAGAGAGTTAGGCCATAACTATTACATATTAAAATATTACAATGTAGACACTTCTACCCATTATCATTTTTTTAAAAAAAACATGAACTCTGGAAAAAAAGTCATGTCTAGTTCCATGTTTTAAATGGAATGACATTTCCTTGATCCCATCCTTGACCCTATTCCACTTTATGTCCTGTAAAAAACATTTCAAAAACATTGGATGAGCATAAAAAGCTCAGTAAGGGATACACAAAGAAGTAAAACAGTAGTTTTTCAAAACAACAAGTAAACCATGAATACTTTAACATAAGTAATACTTTTCACCTTTATGATGTAGTAAATACTTTTCACTGAATAAAAGATCATTACTAACATTTTTGTAACCAAAACATTACCATTAACCCATATAAATAACACATAACATATAAAGGTAACTTGGGACATAATCATACTTAATGGAATAACCATATGGTCGACTTCCACACATATTACTAAATGGAATAGCCATACGGCCAACTTCCATACCCAATGCATTGGATGTTATAACGTAACCACCCGTCCTGTTATTCACGGCACCACCCGTCATTTTGTTTATCACATAACCACCCATAAAATGTCCAAGTACCATCAAAAATCATAACACATACAAAAAATATAAAGGAAAGAAAACATTTCCACATTTCAATCACAATATATCACTTAAATATATTGACATAACAAATCCATTTTCAAAACGATTTTCAATACCAGAAATATGTAAAATAGTAAAAGTTATTTTTTTTCTTTTTAAAAACATTACAACTTGTTGAGGAAGCCAAAGATCAAATAATTCTCACGGCAGCGGAAAACGTCATTGTCATCACATACGTTAAAAGAAACATTACTTTTTTCCATTTAGTAAAACTCTTTGTATAAAAAGATTCCCTTTTAAAAGTCAAGGGTATTTATACATCATATAAAATAAAGTCATGTATTAAAACAAAATATGCCTCAATGAAAGGAGATTGAGATGAAGTCCCTTACCTCTTGTCCGACTTGACGCGTTCGTTCTTTAATATGGTGAATAATAAACTAAAGTTAATTTCTACTTGCTTAATAACCTTTTTCAAGTTTATTATTCCTTTTATATCACTTATTACCATGTTACATGTATTATGTAATCATTTAAGTTAATAATGTTCATTTTGTTGACATTTGGTACTTGAGTCAAAAATGAACACCTTATATTTATAAGTTATCCATGTGGTCAATATTTCATTATATCCAGAATAAATTCATCATTTAGATATTATATATATCATATATAGACAGTATATAAATGTATATATAATAGTACATAACATTTGGAGGTATGTAATGAAAGGCACTGTTCATGGAGATGGTAAGTCGTACGTATGAATGAACACTACTTTCATATCTATTTATTATTTTAATTGAAATAAAACATATTGATACATAGGATTATTATAAATCAAGTATAATATCATATATAATATCATTAACTCCATCCTTTATACATCCCACATGAGGAATTAACGAATCACTTCACTTTGAGTGGGGCGGTAGTCCGCACTTTCTCAAATGAATTTATCGTATTTACCCACTATGGAAACCATAAAGGCATGATATAAAAAGGGAATTACATAAGCATAAGGAAATCATAAACATATTATATATCATATATAAATACATTACGATCTTAATGTCCACCATGAGAGGCGGTAAGATGTAATTGAACAATAATCGTTTCGTGAGGCCTTAGTTTTCCATCCACAGAAACATTATGTTCTTCTTGCATTAGATGGAGGTGTGTGTAAGTGTAGTTAGAATAATTCTCATAAAAACATCCTAGTATATTTATGATACTGGTATTGTTACAAATAAAATGAAATAAAAAGATTTTAGAGGTTGGAGAAGTAAAATAAAAGAAAACAATTTAAGAGAAACTCTTACCTTTAATTTGGTAGCTTCCTTTGGTTTGAACCAAAAGGAATCCTTGAAGTTTATTCTTCCTAAAGTAAGGCTTTTAGGAGGAGGATAGGGATGTAGGGAGCCTAATTGGGAAGATTTTGGATGAGCCAAATGGCTTGAGATGTGTGAGGAATTGGATATAATTGGTCTCCTTTTATAAGGGAGAGGAGGGTCTCTTTAGGGAAGTGTGAAAGTATTATTTTATAATATATTGATATTCGGTTTCTAATGGTACAAAAAACATTATAGTCGAATTTAAGATTATTCATGGTTGAAATAAAATCATCCAATCATAATTGGACATTTTTTGGATAATATTTTAATCAATATAATATTATTTATTTTAATCATTTATTATTAAGATAAATACTGCATCATTATTGTGTCATAAATAATTAAATATATTAGATGACTAAAAAGTAAAAAAAATAACATGTAGGATTAATTTTTATCTTCCCATTGAATATTTATAGTCGAAAATAGGACTTATATAACACCATATAAAAATTAATTACTAGAAGATTTTTGTTAATGTCAATTTTGTATTTACATTAAATTAATTAATCTAAATTATCATTTTTCACTCCCAAGTGGATAAATGGGGTCCCAAAATCATACCAAAGGTGCCCATGGTCGTTAATGAGTCAACCAATATGGTTTGGACAAGTGTTAAGGCAATTTGAATTTATTATAATATTCTTTTAACCTTGAATTACCCTATTTACCTTTAACCGCGGTAAAACAAAGTCAAAAAGTTACTATTCGCTAAAAATGATTTTCAACATATTGAACGACATTTTACTCCTTGATAACAACCATGTATATCAGATTTTTGAAATTCAATTCACAGAAGTGGTAAATTTTCATTTAAATGAAAAAGTCTTTTTTTTAACTACCACAAAGTAGTTTCACTATTCATAAAAAATTTATGTTTTTCAGAAAAATACCAAAAATTCAGCCTAAGAATTATTTGATATTATGAATTCAAAAATTATGTCTAATTTTCAAAATTCAAAAAATAGAATTGACATTAATTAATTTGAAAATTAATTCTCGTTGTTAAAACAAATAGCGTGTTTTAAAAAAATAATAACTATCAAAAGATTGATACTTGTTCATGTCTAATTTCAAAGTGAAATTAATTCCAATGAAAAACATTGGATTAAATGGTAAAAATATATTTTAATATCACTTTAAAACCAACTAAAAAGATAATCTAACCATATAAATAAATTAGATTAAAAGGAACTTTTGAATTAAAATACAATATTTTTAACTATTCATTAAAAAATGAACTTTATCAGAAAAATACCAAAAAGTTACCCAAAATAAAATTTGATGTCCCCATTCTAATGAATAATATTATTTCGTCAAATATAACATATAAAAGTGACAAAAACAAGATTTCATGATGGTTCTCCATCAAAAGGCGGTAAATCAGCCTTTTAATGTAAATTATGCTTAAAATTAGATTCATTCACATTTTAAGCCTATAACTTTTATCGGATAAAAGTAAATACATCTAAAAAACATGTAAAATCATATTGTAGTTAGTTTCATTCATTCCCACCACTACAACAGCTATGAGTTAACTACCATTAAAAATAATAATGTTATATTACTAGTGTGCAACGTATGATTCCAAAGAAACCCGTTGTTGCGTATCGGGTACGCTATCAAACATAGAAACCCCTATAAAGTAAGATTAATATTTAATTCAAAAATATTAATAAATATGAAATAGGTCTTATTCTTCATTTACAGGGGATGATACATACTTCCCCCCTTTTGGGAATTGCGTCCTTGTAATTTTTATTTATTTATCAAAATAAGTGGGGGTATTTATCCCTCATAGAATTTTCAGATTCCCACATTGCCTCTTCAACCATATGGGTTTTCCATAAAACCTTTACCTGGTGAATTACCTTATTCTGTAACACTTTCTCTCTACGGTCAAGAATATGGACTTTTTTTTCTTCATAAGATAGATTCTCTTCCAACTGAACTACTTCTGGGCTCAAAACATGAGATGGATCTGGCATATACTTTCTCAACATCAAAACATTAAAAACATTGTGTAACTGGGATAAAATCGGAGGTAAAGCCACTCTATAAACAACTGATCCAACTTTCTCCAGAATTTAATAAGGTCCAATGAACCTCAGACTCAAATTTCCCTTCTTACCAAAATGCATCACACTTTTCCATGGAGAAACTTTGAGAAATACATGATCACCTACCTCAAAGGAAAGATCCATCCTCTAGTTATCTACATAACGTTTCTGTCTGCTCTGAGCTGTTCTCATGTGCTTCTGAATAAACTGAACTTTCTATGCCACCTCTTCTACCAATTCTGGTCCCATAAGCTTCCTTTCACCTACTTCTTCCCAAAAAGCTGGAGTTCGACAAAGCTTTCCATATAGTGCCTCAAATGGAGACATCTGTATACTGGAATGAAAACTGTTATTATAAGAAAATTCATCCAAAAAAAGATGTTGGTGCCAACTTCCCTGATAATCCATCGAGCAAGCACATAACATATCCTCCAATGTCTAAATTGTTCGTTCTAATTTCCCATCTGATTGAGGATAAAAATCTGTACTAAAATTTAATTTAGTACCCAATGACTTCTGAAGGCCTTTCCAAAAGTTTTAAGTGAACCTGGGATCACGATAAAATACAATGGAGAGGGGAACTCCATGTGACCTGACTATCTCTATAACATACAACTGATAAAGTTGATCTACAGACAAAGTATCTCTAATAGGAAGGAAATGAGCATATTTTTTAATCGGTCAACTATAACACAAATTGCATTATTACCTCAAGATGTCTTTTGTAATCTCACAACAAATTCCATGGAATTATTTTCCAATTTCCACTCTGGCACTGGTAGAGGTTGAAGCATTCCTTTCAGTAACTATCTCTCTACTTTAACCTACTGACATGTCAAATAGTTCACAGTAAAATCAATAATATATCTTTTCATTCCATCCCACGAGTAATACTCCCGGAGATCTATGTACATCTTAGTACTGCCCGAATGAACTGAAAACAGAGAACTATGAGCTTCACATAACAACTCATTCTTCAACTATTAATCACAAGGCACAAATAATCTCTTTCCAAATCTCAAAACACAATCATTATCAATGTTAAAATCAGGCAACTACCCTTCTGAACCAACTCTACCTTTTTCTGCAACTCATTGTCTTCCTTCTGTGCTTGCTTTATTCTGTCTGATAGAGATGATCTCACTGACACCTGAAACAAAACAGAAGAATTTCCTGCACCCACAACTTCTATGCCATAATTCATCAAATCAAAAAACAAAGGATCTTGTTCCAAATATAACATGGACAATGAGACATTACTTTTTCGACATAAAACATCAGACACTTTATTTTCTTTTCCCGGATGGTAATTGTTCGTGAAATCACAATCCTTGATTAACTCCAACCATATCCTTTGTCTTATGTTCAATTCTTTCTGTGTGAATATATACTTCACGCTTTTGTGATCAGTATATATTTCACACTTCACTCCATACAAATGATGCCTCCAAATTTTTAAATAAAAAACAACAGCAGCTAATTTCAAATCATGTGTAGGGTAATTTAACTCATGTGGTTTCAACTGATGTGAATCGTAGGAAATTACCTGATCATTCTGCATTAAGACACAACCCAGTCCTTTCAAAGAAGCATCACTTTAGATAACAAACTCACCATTTCTAGAAGGTAGTGCCAAAACTGGAGCATTCACCAATCTTATTTTAAATTCCTGAAAACAATCATCACATTTTTCTGTCCAGATGAACATAACACGTTTTCGAGTTAACTTAGTCATTGGACTATATAACCTTGCAAAATTTTCCACAAACATCCGATAATAACCTTCCAAACCAAGAAAACTATAACTCTCGATTTTATTTGTGGGTATTAGCCATTATTAAACCACTTTTGTATTAGCAGGATCAACAGTTATGCCATTCTTTGAAACAATGTGACCAAGGAATGAAATTTTTTGTAACCAAAATTCACACTTGCTGAATTTTCCACATATTTTCATTTCTTTTAAGGTTGGTAATACTAAACTTAAATGACTTTCACGTTCCTCCTTAGTTTTGGAATAAACCAAAATATCATCAATGAACACTACCACCAATTATCACCTAAATCAACAGATCCATCAGTACAGTAAACTGCTCAATTATGATTCTGACCATCTTAGGATGCGGATTGGAAGGTTATTCTCCTCTGTATGCCTTCCCAGAAAATCTGCACTATTTCCTCTCTGAAAAACCATTCATAACATTGAAATACTTTAGACGAAGCAACATGGTAATATGTAAATTCTATATCATTTTAATATTACCATAAATTATGTTATGGACATTTATTTAAAAATACCCTAACTCCTAAATTTATCTAAACCGACCTTTGATACCAACTATAAGGTCCCGGCTTTAATACTTGCTTAATATTGAATTAATTGAATAATTCACATTTAGGATCTTTTCAGGTTTAGAGTTTCAGAGGGTTAGGCCATAACTATTACATATTAAAATATTACAAAGTAGACACTTCTACCCAGTATCCAATTTTTTTAAAAACATGAACTCTTGAAAAAAAAGAGTCCTGTCTAGTTCCATGTTTTAGACGGCATGAGTTTTCCTTGATCCCATCCTTGACTCTATTCCACTTTATGTCCTATGAAAAACATTTCAAAAACATTGGATGAGCATAAAAATATTAGTACGGGATACACAAAGATGTAAAATAGTTAGTTTTTCAAAACAACAAGTAAACCATGAATACGTTAACATAAGTAATACTTTTCACCATTATGAAGTAGTAAATACTATTCACTGAATAAAATATCATTACTTACCTTTTTGTATCCAAAATATTTCCATAAAACCCATATAAAGAACAAATTACATATAAAGGTAAATTGGTATATAAACATACTTAATGGAACAACCATACGGTCAACTTCCACACATATCACTAAATGGAATAGCCATATGGACGACTTCCATACCCAATGCATTGGATGTTATAACGTAACCACTCATCCTGGTATTCACGACACCACCCGTCATTTGGATTATCATGTAACCATCTGTTAAATGTCCAAGTACCATAAAAAATCATAACACATACAAAAAATATAATGAAAAGAAAACATTCCCACATTTCTATAACAATATATCACTTAAATATATTGACATGACAAATCTATTTTGAAAACCATTTTCGATACCAAAAATACGTAAAAGAGTATAGGGTATTTATTTTCTTTTTAAAAACATTATAGCGTGTTGATGAAGCCAAAGATAAAATAATAATCGCGGCAGTGGAAAAGGTTTTTGTCACTGCGTACGTTAAAAGAAACATTTTTTTGTCTTTTAGTAAAACGCTTTGTAAAAAAATATTCCCTTTGAAAAGTCAAGGGTATTTATATAGAGTATAAAATAAAGTCGTTTATTAAAACAAAATATGCCTCAATGAATGGTGATTAATACGAAGTCCCTTACCTCGTGTCCGACTTGACCCATTCGTTCTTTAATATCCTGAATAATAAAATAAAGTTAATTTATACTTTCTTAAGAACCCTTTTCAAGTTTATTATTCCTGTTATCTCACTTGTTACCATGTTAAATATATTATGTAATCATTTAAGTTAATAACCGTAATTTTGTTTATATTTGGTATTTGTAACACCCCAAGATTCCACGGTACATTTCCCTTTGAATAATGTCATGGCGTGCATTGTACACAACTTCGAGATTCTAACACACCACAACCAATCAAACAAGCTGTTATGAATAGTAATACCTAATTTTTAAAATTTTATAAATTTTATCTTTCGAAATGGACTTCATTTTTGTATTCGTAATATCGAAATAAACTTAGGGTGAAATTTTGGTACTTTTCGGATAACTTTCATATTTTGATGAATAGTGAAAATTACTAAATTTTAATTAAAAACAACATTTTTAATCGAAATAATTAATCGTGATAAATTATTAATTTGATCGGTTTTAAAGTATATTTATAATATATTTTTACCTTTTAATACAATTTTGGTCATTGGATGTAATTTCACATTTAAACCAGACATAAACAAGTGTCAATCGTTTGATAGTTAATATCTCTTAAAGACACGCTATTTGTTTTGACGACAGGAATTAATTTTTAAATCAATTAATGAAACTGATATGTTTTGAATGTGGTAAAATAGACATCATTTTTGAATTCATAATATCAAATATAGCATCGACCTAATTTTTTGTATTTTTCTAGAAACATTCATTTTTTGATAATAGTGAAACCACTAAGTGGTAGTTAAAAAACTGAATTTTTCATAAAACATAATTTTATTGCTTCTGTGAGTGGAATTTAGAAAATCCGAGAGACACGATTAATATCAAGGAGTAAAATGTGGTTCAATGAGATGAAAATAATTTTTTTGAAGAGTAACTTTTTACTTTTGTTTACCATGGTTAAAAGTAAATAGGGTAATTAAGGGTAAAAATGATAATAATATTACCCTAACACATGTCCTAATTCTATTGGACAAGTGTATCTCGACCAAAAACAACCTTAGGAGTAAAATATTATCATTTAGGTCCACTTGTATTAGATTAGGACATTTATTATTATTTAATTAAAGAAGAGTTAAAAGAGTTAAAATCAATGTTTATTTACTAAAAATATTTAATATAGGGTTATATAAAAGATAAATTCGATTATAAATATTCATTAGAAAGATAAAAATAATTCCTACATAAATGTATTTTTATTTATAACTTTTAGACATTAAATAAGTTAATTTATATATGACACAATGGTGATGCAGTAATTACCTAATTAATAAAATATTAAAATAATTGATATTATAAATATCAAAATAAATGTAATTTGATACTTTATATGAATTACACTAATTTTCTAGGTTAATATGACATGTTAGGATTGATTATATAAAATGTGTTCGAAGTAATAATGCTGTTATGAATTTATCAAAAACAAAATACCCAATTGTGTCAAAATTGACATAAAGGGGTTTTTAAAACAAATATTATATTATTAATTTATATTCAATTCCTAAAAATCTAAGGTTCGGCCAATAGACTTATATCATGAAATTTGTGTCATTAATGAAACACTTGGGAGTCTCTTGGGCGTATATAGTAAGTTTATTAACCATATAATATAAAAATACAACGAGACATTGTAAAAGTGAAAATAATTAACTAAGAGTTATTACTTAAAGATAACATTAATATAATGACCCAAACCTGTCTAAATTCTGTTGGTTGAGTGTTTTTCGACCCATACCCACCTTAACCTTTAAATAATCCACTTTCGAGCCATTAAAAACCGAATATGTATTTTTTATACAATAATATTTTTAGCTTTTCCAAAGGTGCCCCTCACCACTCTTATAAAAGGGAACTCCCCCTTCTCACTAATTCACACATTCAAAGCCTTTTTTCTCAGACAAAACCTGCCTGAATACTCTCTCAACTTCCTTCAATACATACTAGAGTCCTTAGTTGGATCATAAATCCAACCTAAGGAGCCCTTTTGATCAAATCAAAAGGAAGAACCCGATGAAGAGGTAATGTTTTCACCACCCTCTTTCAAGTTCCTTTCTTCTTCAACTTCTTCTTTCATTGTTATTTCTATTATAAAATAATAAATCTAGTATCTTCTATATACTGTGATGTTATTATAAATTTGGTACAACCATATTCAGTATTCTATTCATCCTTTTGATGGAATGTCACCATGCGTGCGTATGTACGGCTTACCGTCTCCACGTCGTGGTGTAAATGTCATTCAATAAATTATTATTTGGATGGGTATAATAATGATGTCTAATTAATTTAAATAATAAATATAACATGTTAATTATTCTTTCTATATGATATATTATCCAATTATATATTATTTTAACATCAAAAGAATGATATTGTCGCTCGTGCGTACGTACGGACTACCGTCTCCACGAACGCGATGAGATTCATTCTCCATCATATCCATTCAAGTATAATACTCATTTGATGATTAAAAATAATGTTTAAGGACTTGATATAATTCTTGATATGAATAATATAAAACCTATCCATAACAAACACGGCTTACGTAACAAAGAATATAATGGAAAACGAGTAAGTTAACACCCGAAATGATGATAATACTAAGATATTATTAACAAATCGATGTTAAAAGATCATATATGATATCATATAAATGTAAATGATTCTTGTATAATTCAATAAAAATTATTTCACCATTATACAGGAGGTTAACCTACCGTCGACCGAGGAAAAGGTACAAAGTAAGGGGTTTCTTATCTCACTTTTAATTCCGTGAGAATTCCATTGTTCACCACTTATTATTACATGTGGTGTGCGTACTGCCCATGTTTGTATTAATTGTGTAATATAAATTAATTCATGTATATTTACATCATCATTGTATGATCCTTCTTTCATGGGTGTATGTTTTGTATGTTACCAAATCAATAAGGGAATTTGAAATTTCAATTTCCACTCATTCGGCTTTACGCATACTTCATTGATTATTTTACTCCATGATTATGTGTAGAATAACTATTCATTTGATTATGTCATAACATCCACTCCCATTTCTGTGGATATACCTTTGATACACATAATCACTCCATTTATAAATTATCAGGTCATCGGTATGAACTTGATAAGATTAATTTTTACTCAATCTCGATTTGTTGAGTTACTCATCCAATTCATTGGTGTTGTTTTTACAAGAATATGTGTGAATGTCCTTTGATTGTTTTACACTAAATATCTAATCATATTGAGTGTATTTATATTTTTCACTCATAATTATGTCGTTCGTTTATCCTTAACCTAAGAATATGGACTTTATGAGAGATTTCATCTCAATTTACATTCCATTGAGACTCCTTTATTGTTATACACCAAAACACTTTTATATGGTGTATATAATGTACTTTGACATAATATATTAGGAATCAATTTATTCTCATGATATTACAATGTTTTTATTTCCTCAATTATTTTTATTCAAGTGTATCTCTTTTGTTTAGGAACTCTAAATAAAATGACATTTTAAAATGTTTTAAAGATTGATTATTCTTAATCTTTATTATTAATGTCCATGTTTTAAAAATGGGTTTAAGGATTTATTTATATGGACATTAATGTTTTAAAATCAAAATTCTATTTAAAAATTTCAAAGTGGAATGGGACACATTGATTCTAAAATCTATTTTTAATGGATTCTTGAAAAATAGTGTGACTTTTAAATGATTTCAAGAAAAAGGGGGATATTTCACTCTAATTGTTTTGATGATTATTTTCATATATGTCAATATCCTTCATCATTATCGATTGAGGTTAATATGATACAATAAAATCTTCCATATTGTATTGAATGTGTTATGTTTGACTGTGGATGTGCTATTTTTATTCCATTCATGGTTTGTGGATAAATTATTGACATTTATTATGATAGTTTTAATATGAATGATTATGTTATTTTTAAAACTTTTCATATGAGGAATGCATTGGACTTAGTAAGTGATAGGTGGAGCCCGCTATTGCTCCTTGATGCATCAGTAGGTCTCATGAGACAAACTAGTGTCTTGGCATGAGGCCTTGACAAAATCTTATTTGTAGTCTTGGCACGAGGCCTTGACTACGTGGTTATGATAGTCTGGCATTATGCATTCCGTCATTATGAAAGTGGTTATTAAAATTTTGATGTGATTATTCGACAAGTAGAATATCCCTATGAATATGTAAATGGAATTATTTCATTTTATCCTTTCCATATTATTCTGAAGTTCAAGTTTAAAAGGCTTTTTAGTTATACATTGCCTTAAATTTTTATATTTACTTATGAATGTTTTCGCCATATTGTTATCCTTACTGAGCATCTGAGATCACCCCTTTCAATGTTTTATTTTTCCCAGGATGTGAAGAAGTATTTATGAAAGACCTGTAGGGATAGTATGAGGGGATATGAAGACAATATTTGGTTTTAGTTTTTCATTTATTGATGTAATGTAAACTTTATTAATAAATCTACTGTTTCCAAGGCTACTAAAATAATTTGTCTTTCGAGACTTGATCTTCTGGGTGATCATGCCAATGTTATGTAATAATGCACCGACTCTGGGTATCTAGGGTCGGGGCGTTACAGTTGGTATCAGAGGAAGTTTAGTACAAACCTTGGAAGAAAAATTTAGATAAACTCTGATTAGAGCACGTAGACCTAAGATGAACATTGAAGATTAGTATAGAAGAACTTCCAAGAATTTTGGTATTGTATATATTTTTGGAGTTTTCCGAGCAATGCATCCCTGTCTGGATACGAGAAGGTAGAGGTGGCTCTGGCACAGAAGTACCTAGGTGTAAAATACAAAAACACCACTTTGAGCTAGACTCGAATGGGAACTGGTGCATGACAACGGGCCTTACTGCACTCTTGGTTACGACCCTCCGAGGGGTTATGCTTAGGATAATTTACATTTTCCTCACAAACATATTTGAATTATTATATATATAAGATGAGAGTAAATGACCTTGGTTAATCTTATAGTGTTTCAAATTGATAATATGGTGACATGTTAATCTCTTAATGAATTTATGATTACTGTTACTCACACAATGCTTTCTGGTTTTAGTCAATGGCTGGATTCCAAGGAAGTCATAGTGACTTTGAGAATGATGTACAAGGTGGGAATGGTGGTGGCAATGAGAAACAAAATTGAATGTTGATAGGCATAAAAGATATCGTCTTTATTCCAAATCAATTTTCCACAAATATGATCAACAATATATATATTAACCAATTCCCAGACTCAACAAAGAAGAGAAAGGTGATGAATGATAAGAGCTCCAGCAGTAGAGACCATGGAGGAAGGAATCCTCAATATCCATCATGCAGGAAATGTGGATGGAGACACTCAAGAAAGTGTCTCAATGGGACAAATAAATGCTTTACGTGTGGGAAGGAAGGACATAAATTGAAGAATTGTTGAAGAAAATTGAAGATTACTCTTTAAGAAGATAAAAATGGTCCCAAGAATCCATTTACAATCATTTTCCATAAATGTAGGGGACCTGGTCATTACCCGAGTGCATTCCATATTATATAGGATATTTTCTTGGTCAAAGAAGAAGCTCTGTGGGAATAAATGGTTGGAGAAATGCTTAAAAAGTATTAGTGCTCCAAGTTTATGGGTTTACATTGGAATAATTTTCTCTCATATTTTCAACCCTACAGTTTTCCATGTGAGAATGATATTTGAGGAGGAATTATCTTTTCTCGTGTGGATATAGTTGTACATAACCATTTGGTTTTATATGATCATTGGGTTTGAGGCAATTATAAGTTATTATAATTTGGGATGAAAATGCAAGGTATGAGATAAGATTTGTGGTTAAATTATGTTATGGTTATTTTGAAGAATTTCTCTCATTTTGGCAATGTTATAAAATATAGTTTTTGAAAAAGGACAACACACACACCGTGTGAAAACCCGTCGTGTCAGACAAAGCTGTGGGAATCGAACCCACAACGAAAGTGTGATTGGGATTTATCACCTACCACTGGACTATGTGAAGTCCTT
Organism: Viscum album; assembly: GCA_963277665.1. Lineage (NCBI taxonomy): Eukaryota > Viridiplantae > Streptophyta > Magnoliopsida > Santalales > Viscaceae > Viscum > Viscum album. The sequence goes on from OY728152.1 coordinate 307,052,357, forward strand.
GGTTAGTGTGACTATTATTTGTAGTTAAATTATTTTATTGATCAGTAATATTTTGATTTGGGATCTTATATCTTATCAAATGAATACCCTTAGTATAGGAAAATGATTTGGTGATTAAGTGATAAATATTATTTTGGATGTTGTTCACTTTGTTGTGAACACTATATGCCCAAGGAAAATAGAATATTTTGGGATTTAATTTGAGGAGTAATGGTGGATTTTTATCTATGTATTTATTGTGGATTTATAGTGATTTGGGTTATTTATGTAAATGATTAGGTTAATTAATTTTAAGTATGTGACTTTAAGAGTAATTAATATCATTTGGAGATAGAATTTAACGTGGAAGAATACATTCTTATAAGTTTTGGGATTTAATTTGCGGTGTAATAGTGGATTGTTATGTAATCATCCTAAGCCCCAAAGACACTAGACCTCTCGATCATCTATGTTGTATCAAGTGAAGTTTATATAATAAATTATGTTTAATTGTGTAATAAAAGATCAGGGATGTCATAGTTAGTATCAAGGGATAGGTTTAGTTATTTTTGGGATTAGGATTAAAAAACCCTAGTGAAGCCATAAAGATAAGACTAAGTATAATAAAAACATCCCAAAGTTTTGGTGAGTATTGTGTCAGTGTTTTATAAAGAAAATACATCCCTATCTAGATACGAGCAGGTATAGGTGGCTCTGGCACAGATGTATCCTAGGGGTAAAACACAAAAACACCGCTTTGAGCTAGACTCGAATGGGAAATGGTGCACAAAAAATATGTCTTACTGCACTCTTGGTTACGACACTCCTGGTGTATATTATTTGGTAAATTCACAAGCTTAGCATGAACCATTATTACGGGACAAAAAATCCCCTTAGTATATATGTTAAAAAGTAGATCATGGATAACATAGGGTGAAGCCAGTAGATTCATATGTTAAGGTAATAAGAGTTTTTTATAAGTCATCAGTTTTTTCCCTGTATTACCCATTATGTGTTACCCCTAAATTTCCTTTTATTCCATACAATGGTTGGTAATAGGAGGACTCAGGCTAACAATCGATGTGAAGATCAATGTGATGACTATACTAATGAGATTCCCAATCCAATTGGAGCAGGAATCGCGAACATTGTCATGCTTATCTCTAAGATAACATAAGATTTGAATAGATACATGGGTCAGGAGGAACGTTCACCCCCCCCCCCCCCCCCCTAAGAAGGAACAAGTCACTATCGAGAGCATCATGAGACCAAGGCCTTCTACTTTAAATGGATCATCTGATTCCTCAATCGCCGAACAATGGATCAACTCCGTTGAAAAGATATTCTCCAAACTTCAATGTTCTGAATAAGAGAAGGTTCTCCTGGGTTCTTATCATATGGAGGGTGAAGCTGATCAATGGTGTATGTTTATCAAAAATACGAAGCCTGAGGAGGAGATTGAGGCGTTGGAATGGAAGGATTTCCAGAAGATGTTTTTTGATAAATATTTTCCCCGCACCCTTCAGCTTAAGATGGAAAGGGACTACTTTTCCTTCAAGAAAAAACGCGACGAATCTATTGGATCATACGAGAAAAACAACACAAGGCTTTAATGATATGATTCGGGATTTGTCATTACCCCCATATGCATGGTTGACTGCTTCTTTGGTGGGCTGAAACCTAGCCTACAGAAAGCACTGACAATCTGTGACTTCGACACCTATGAGGAAATTGTCAGATGTGCCCTCAAGGATGAAATTGAGATCATAGAATCTAATGGGTATCAGGGGGATAATAAGCGTAAGGTGGAGTTCAAAGCTAGTGTTCTGATGGATAAATCCAACGGTGCTAAGAAGATCCATCACCCCACCTTCCAATGGTGTGGAAAGAAGAACCCTGTAAATTTCCTGAAGGGTATGAGAAAATGCTTTAGGTGTAGAAGAGAAGGGCACCTGGCTGTTAATTATCGTCAAGAAAAACCAATGGTTGTGACAGAGGAGAGGAATAATCCATTCGACTCTCAACGCGTTGTTCATTTATACCACTATAATGAACCATGACACCTTAAAAATCAGTTCCCTAATCCAAGGGTTTTTTGAGGCAACCAATAACCTCCAAGTCAGCAAGGGCGAGATTTTTCCATCACTATGGCCAAATTGAACCCTGAAAACAAAGTTGTGAATGTTAAGATTGTTATTCATTTTATAATAGCAAACATACTTTTTGATTCATGTTATACACATTCTTTTATATCTTGAATGTTTAGTAGAACAATACCAGCACCACCACAAATCATGGAAGTAAAGATGTCACTGAGTTTGGAAAATGGGGAAATCATTGCATCCCATGAATATAGCATATCCCCTATCATAATATGAGGATTGCAATTCCTAGAAAACATCTTCATACTTCCTTTGGTGGAATTTGATGCAATTCATGGTGTGGATTGGCTTTCCTTATATAGAGCCAACATAAATTGTCGTGAGAGGGAAATCACTCTCCATTTGGAGAATCACCCCCCGATTATTTACAAGTACAAGGAGGAAGATGAACCTTCTTTAGCTCCATCATATCAAGTGTGGATATTACTGCACTAGGAGAACGCGTATCTGGCTTAGATGATTGAGTCCAAGGAGGCAACCATCCTAGAGGACATGCCTATTGTGAGGGAACTCACTGAATTGTTTACCGAGGAATTTCCTGGTCTTCCTCCTATAAGAAATGTTGATTTCTCAATTGAACTTATACCTGGGGAATTACCAATATCTAAGACTCCTTATTGAATGGCTGTTGTGGAGCTTTAAGAGCTGAAGAAACAACTACAGAAGAATCTGGATAAAGTTTTTATACGCCCATGTGCTTCACCATGGGGTGCACCAGTCCTCTTAGTCAAAAAGAAAGATGGGTCAATGCACCTTTGTATTGATTATCGTGAGCTCAACAAAATCACGATAAAGAAAAAGTATCCTCTCCTACGAATATATGACTTGTTCAATCTGCTTCATGGAGCACAATACTTCTCCAAGCTGGATTTTCGGTCAGGATATTATCAAGTAAGGGTGAAGAAGGAAGATATCCCCAAGACTGTTGTTCGTACAAGATACGGGAACTATTAATTCATAGTAATGCCTTTCAGACTCACTAATTCTCTAGAAATCTTCATGGAAGTAATGAATATAGTCATTAGATATTACCTCAAAAAATTTGTGGTAGTCTTTATAGATGATATTTTGATATACTCTAAAACCAAGGAGGATCATGAGGAAAATCTGAGAACTATACTAGAGTCCTTGGAGAAGCAGAAGCTCTATGAAAAGTACAGAAATTATGAGTTCTGTTTGAAGGAGGTATCATTCATGGGCCATATCATCACAAGCAATGAGATATCTATGGATCCCTCCAAAATAGATGCAATTGATGGATGGATGAGGCCAACATTAGTAATGGAATTCGTAGCTTCTTGGGGTTATCCGGATATTATCGACGATTTGTGAGAAATTTCTCACGATTGTCCAACCCTCTTACCAAGCTAACTCGGAAGAGAGTAAAGTTTTCTTGGAGTGATGAATGCAAGGAAATATTCATGGAGTTTAAAAGGAGGAATATCACTACACCCATGCTCACTTTACCCACAAGTGGAGAACTTTTTGTGGTATTCAGTGATGCTTTGAAGAAGGGATTGGGATGTGTGTTGATGCAAAATGAAAAAGTCATTGCCTATGCTTCAAGGAAATTAAAAGTTCATGAACATAACTATCCAACACATGAACTAGAGTTGGCTGCAGTGATCTTCGCTTTGAAAATTTGGTGGCATTATCTCTTTGGGGAGAAGTGTGAAATATATACGTACCACAAAATCCTCAAGTATATATTCACACAAAAAGAGTTGAACATGCGCCAATGAAGATGGTTAGATCTGATCAAAGACTATGACTACTCAATCCATTACCACCCTATAAAATTGGACAAGGTGGAAGATTCCCTAAGTAGAAAGGACCCAACGATTCTAACATTAATGATAATTAAAAAGGATCCAATCTTCTTAGATTTTATGAAGATGGATAGAGCAATCATAAATAAGGGAACATCATCAATCCTTTCACAAATGATTGTTCAACCGTCACTTTTGGGAAGGTGAAAAGATGATCAAAAGGATGATGTTGGAAATTAGGAAAAAGTGGAATCTATCAGAAAAGTGAAATCCTCGGTGTTTAATGTTAATGAAGAAGGAATTGTGAGAATTGGGAAAAGACTATGTGATCCATCAAGTCCAGAGTCGATGAAGGAAATTTTGGATGATGCACATAGATAAAATTTCACTATTCACCCAGGAAACAAAAAGATGTATCGAGATCTCCAAGAGCACTATTGGTGGGATAATATGAAGAAGGAGATCGCTGAATATATGTCAAAGTGCCTGGTGTGTCAGAAAATTAAGGTAGAGAGGCGTAAGTATAAGAGGATGATGCAACCATTTCCCATACCAGAATGGAAATAGGAGAACATCACCATGGACTTTGTCACCAGACTTCCAAAGACATCCAAAGGAAACAATGCAATCTGTGTTATTATGGATCGTCTTACAAAGGCTTCACACTTCATTGCTATTCGTGAGGATTTCTCATTGGATCAACTGGCACACACACATACACACAGACACACACACACACACACACACAAATATATATATATATATATTAGAGAATTGGTAAGGCTTCATTGAGTAAAACTATCTGTTGTATCCGATCGAGATCCAGGATTTACCTATATGTTTTGGAAGAGTCTTCAAGATGCTCTGAATACTGATATGAACTTCAGTACGACCTATCATCCTCAAACCGATGGCCAATCCGAGTAGACTATCCAAAAACTTGAGGACTTGTTGAGAGTGTTCTCAATGGACTTTAAAGGAGGATGAGATAAACATCTTCCTCTATTTGAGTTCTCTTATAATAACAGTTTCCACTCGAGCATCCAAATGGTACCATGTGAATCCCTTTATGGGAAAAGGTGCATAACATTGTCGTGTTGGGATGGGGTCTATGAGCGTAAGCTGCTTGGACGAGAAATGGTCGAAAAAATGGTGGATAAGGTGAAAACCATTCAGCAGCATATCAAGGCAGCCCATAGTCGATAGAAGAGTTATGCAGATAACCGTCGACGGGACCTTGATTTTAAAGTTGGAGACATGGTATTTCTATGCATATCTTCGTGGAAGAAGGTTATGAGCTTTGGAATGAAAGGGAAGTTAATTCCAAGGTACATCGGCCCCTTTGATATTCTTGATCGTGTCAGGGCTATGGCTAATAGAATATAACTTCCACATACCATGGACAAAGTACATTATTTCCTTCATGTATCCCTCTTATGGAAGTACATACCAAACCCTTCACATTTACTCTCTTCAGAGGTGGTACAGTTAGAGGATGATCTTTCTTATCAGGAGAAACAGGTAAAGATCTTAGATCGTAGAGAAAAAGTTCAACGAAATAAGAAAATGCCCCTCGTCAAGGGGTTGTGGAGAAACCACATGTTTGAAGAATCGACGTGGGAATCAGAGGAAATGATGAATCAAAGTTACCCAAAACTGTTTTATTATGGGAAAAGAAAATTTCGAGGGTGAACTTTTTTAAGGGGGGGAAGATTGTAACGACAGAAAATTTCATTAATGGAAATCCTTATTGATCTAATTAAATTTATCTTTATGTAAATTCTTTATATAAAATGTCAAATTTTTAGGTTTTATGTTAATAATTTTTACCGTTGCTAATATAACTGTTGAACAGTGATCACATGATTAGAATAAATATAGGGCATTGAAAAATCCAATTTACTCAGACAATGGAAGCGATGCCCTCATCTAGTAGACGTTTCACATACGATGCCCATTTTTCAGAGCTCAGAAAGGAGGTGGAATCATTGGGCTTCTCTCTTGACCATGCCCAATCTGAGCTTGAATATGTTAAACTCGAGAGGGACCGCCTTTGAGAGAAGTGGAAGTTGATAGTGATTACCACCCGTGTAATGTTATTCGATCCACCCAAAGAGTCTTTCACCATCGCACACCTTAATCTTCGGTATTATGCGGGTGCTATAAGGGGTTATGTAACAAGACCTTATAAATATGGTTATGTACATTATTTTTGTATATAATAATAAATATACTTTCATTTTATTATTGGTACCTTGTAAATAGTTTTTAAAGCTGAAATAGTATTTTTTTAGTTAAAGTTGAACTAAGAAATATATATCGATGAATTAATGGATTTTTTATTATAATAATATTTTTAAAAAATAGTATTATTATTAATAAATTAATTTTTATTAAATATACACGATCGTATAAATTTAGGAAGGCAGTTGTAGTTTTTATTAAGGTTTGAAAGCTATTTTTGTCAAAACATGTGAATTTTCGATAAATGTTGATTTTTATTTTAAAATTGAAAATTAAAATATTTATAAATTTATTTAGATAAAATAAATATTATTTCTGGAATCAGGACGTCATAGTTATCCAATAGTGAATTTTTCATAATTTCCGGAGACAGTCAATTTTTTGGGAAAAAATTAAATACCGTTTAAATATATTATGTGTTTTATGACATCATAATGACCAAATAGTGATGTAATAAAATAATATAAGCTTTATGTTCTGCCAATATATGTTTTAACGTTAAAATAATATGATTTTGGGTTTCTTTGACTTATTTTTCAAATCATTAATGGACCCTTCAAGACTTTTTAAACATCTTGTATTTTTAAGTTGTTTTCCAATGGAGTGTGACTCAACTCCACATAAGAAACCCCATTATTTTAATAAGTTCAGGATTTGGCCTTATAAAATATTTTTTTCCACTTCCCATTTCCAAAAACCATGGGAAAAAACTGTGGTCTGGTTTGTGGTTTGGATTAGTTTAATGTGAGGTGTCCCAAAACCTAAATAATAAAGAATTCCCTCACCTTTCCTTTATATACCCACCCAAGCTCCCACTTCCTCCTCACTAGAATCCTTTGGAGTTCATCAAACATCTTCCCTCCTCTCTCTATAATTCTCCCAAGTTTCCCAAGCTCCCACGAAGCCTCTCTCAAGCCTCTCTCAAGCCTTTGGAAGCACACATCCAAGTAAGGGTTTTTCTTCCTTTCTCAAATTTGTCCAATATTATTTCAATTATTATGCCCTATTAATTTCAATTATAAATATTGGGGTATGATTTTTCACCTCCCCCATACTTCCCTATTTATTTATTAATTATGGGATACCCCTTTCTCTCTCATTAACTTCCTCTCATGTAAAGTTGTTACTATGCCGAAATTCCAAAAAGAATTTCTCCCTCCACTTTTACATTCAATAAATTATTTTGTATCATGACTCTAAATTCCATTACAATTGTTGGGACATGTATCAATATGACCCCCTTACTATCTATTTCATTTAAATATGATGAGACACCCTTTTCTATCACATCATCCATTTTTATGAATTCTTACGTCACGTCGTTACGCTGCCGAAATTGCACTGATTTTCCAAGCCAATGTAATTGTGTAGTGAATACCATGACCATTTACCTATCAAGGGTATTCACCTTTATGCACATTTACTTATTGATTATAATGTTTCATGTATTCATTCCACAACTACTTTATCATGGAATAAATGATTATGTTTTATGAATCCATGTTATATGATCCATGTGGCACACTTATGCCAAAAATGAAATGTTTAAGAAGGGTGTGCCCTTATAGCCATCAAATGCATTAGGTAAAGTATAGTATCATGATACGTCAAGTGAAATGGGTGTATACTCATTCTAATTCAAGTGCAATGAGGTTTTAATCAAGCTTCATGTGCAATGAGGATTTACTCATGCTCCATGCGCAATGAGCCTTGGATCATGCTATTTCCATGTTAAGTGTTGTTGCCACATTTCCATGTTATTATTATCATTCTTTATCATACCTTTATGTTTATGCATCTCTTGTGGTATATTTATATGCCTATTGTCTAACATGTATTTTATTCCTCATGTTATTCCATGATTATTCCCTTACCTGGCTTTATATCCTAACCTTTTCTTATGCATGTCCTCAGGTTATCCCATGTAATGCTAAGTTTGAGGGAATGTAGTGGTCATGTAAAGGAAGATTTCAAAAAAGATGTTGTATTTCATATTTTAAGTTGTTATGTAATTATACTAATCCACAAAGACACTAGACCTCAGTATCTTCTATGTTTTATCAAGTGGTGATTATGTAATAAATTTTGTTTAATTGTGTAATAAAAGATCAGGGTTGTCATAAGGTCAGTGTGGCTTCTTCTTCAAGAACAACTCTAGGGTTAGTGGAATCCTTATTTTATCGGTGGTTCTCAGATGAAGCGAAATTGTATTTGGATTCTAATTTCAGAAACTAACAAGTTTTATCGTGTTCAACAAGGTAAAAATCAACTAGTGTGGATCTTGGACCCATCATTGACTCCACTAGTGAATCGGCTTTCCTCCAGCTGTCGATGAGCTCCTATCGAATCCCCAATTCCAACAATGGATTTAGCTTGTTTCATTCTCCGTCAATATTAGGCTTCGGTAGCGGTAGATCAGCTATGGAATGGATTATGGGCCAACTGTAGAGGATTGCAATGGAGGATCTCAACTGGATGATATATCTGGTTCGGTCTATGGTTATGGATCGATTTGTCCATTGGTTGTTCAAGCGGCGGTAAATTGATTACAGTGATATACTTGGTGGTAAAATTCTAACGGTGGAGAATATTTTGACTAATTTTATTTTTCATTCTAAATTTATTCATTTATCAATAATAATCATGAATTTGTAAAAATTATCCCTAAAATGGAGTTTCCTTCCATAATAAAAGAATCTCTTCTTTGGTGTGACATCTTTCGTAGTATTCTTCTTGGGTGTGTTTTGTTTAACCTGGTCATTTTTCTTACAATCTAAGGTTAAGCAATCCTCACCCATTATTTTTTTCTCATGTTTTGTTGTTTTATTCTTACAATAGTTGATGAATCATGTATGGTAGGTATAAACCAATACTTATCATCACAAAGAAAAATTTTATTTCAATTTCCACAAAAATTTCAAGATATTCAAATTTATTTTTATTGGACAGATTCATTCCCATATTCTATGTACTTTACCTCATTCCATCAGAATTATTTTTCATCACTTAACCTTTTCTCCCCCTTGATATAAATATTTTTTAATTCTAATTATGAGCTTATTATTCCAATAAATAGTGGAATTTTGTGCATAATTTTTACAAAACCAACAATATCAAACAAATCTTGATTTCCTCTTTTTAACAAAATTCTAGCTAGCTTCAACATGTGAATACTTTTGTGTAAATAAACCATTCTTTTGATATCTTATTAGGGAACCAAAATACCTAATATTTCTCATATCCACCCTTGGTGAAGTGGTTGGATTAACATAATTTTCCGATAAAAATGTTTTTATTGATTTTTAATTGTAACATGCACTAGTCAATGAAAAAGAAATAAAAAAAATATTATTTTCTAGTGAAAGGGTTACCTTTTCTTAGATATTTCATTAGATGCGTCCTTAGATTATTTTGGTCACCTGATTCAACAAGAATAATTCTTTTAGATATATGAATTTTATCATAAACTCCCTTGGAAGTAGCACTTCTATTAGCATCTTGAGAAGAATCATCTTGAATAACTTCTAGATTTTTCATTTTTACCTCCAACTCAAGACACATCAGGTTGAGTGTATTTATATTAGCCTCAGCGAAACCAAATATATATTCCTACTATCTCTTCATCTTTTCAATGTGATATTCATGAATCTTAAAAATTTCTTGTAGAGTATTTTCAATCTCCTTCACTCTTTTATCCTTGATCGCTAACTAAAAATTATTAAAATCAATGGTAGCTTAATAAGTTCCTTCTAGTGAATGGATCTTCTCCCCACTACTTTATAATATCCTTTATTTTTCATTACTAATATTTATCAATTATATTTAATATGGGGAGAATCATTTATTATATAACAATGGAGTATGCTATTTGGATTTATCAAGTTTGATGAAAGTGTTTCATTTTTTCATCTTCTCAACTAGTTCCTTTCCCATAACATCTCCTTCTTTCCATAATTATTTTTTCTTCTAATAGACCCTTGTTAAACTCAAGTAAATATGTGACAAATTCAAAAGGAACAATTTTCCTATAATCCATAATTTTAGAATTAAAATTACAAATTTATTCTATTGGAACAAACTCATTACAACATGATCTTGATTATTCAAGAGGATAATTAACAACCAATATGATAGAAATATTACAAATTTGAATACCTTTATCCAGTGGTGAATCCCATTTATCCTTATTTATATATTAGTGTTTTCTCATTATTTATAGATGAGAGTTTTCTCATCTTCATATATTCCATTTTCTCCATGTTTTTAATGTCATTTTAGATATAACCTTCATGTTTTCTATGACATAAAAATCCCAAACATCTTTAAATGAATACTCAATATATGATTGATAAAGCCATATGGGAAAAATATATCTAGTCATAGGTATAGCCTTATTCTATGATACCAATTGAGATGGCCAGTTTGATCATGCTCTCACACTAAGTATAAATCAGTGTAATCTATGCCTTTCATAATTCATTTCACTCTATTAACTCGAACCCATGAACCCATTTAGATGAATAGATCTTGTAAAAAACATTAATCACAAACACATAGTTTACAAAATAGAAAGTAAAGAGATAACAACACATGATATTTTTATAAGGGTTTACCTCCATGTTGGTGACTACATCCCTCCAGTGATTTAGTTTAATCTAATAAGACATAGGGTCTTCCCTGATATTATAAAGTTAATATAAATAATAAAGGTATCATCCTTTACCAACATATAGGAATGATATCTTCCTAAACCATGAATAATATTTCCCAAGGGTTAGATATCTCGTGAGAGGTTCTTTATACAGAATCCCACCATTTTACCATGCACCTATAATCCTCACTAATGATCATTAATATGCTCCAAGATATCTCAAAATTACAATAGTAGATCTTCTTCTTCAATAGTCGGACATCAACAGCTAATGGATGAAAAAATTGGTAGCATGAACATTGGTAGAGTTATCTAAATATTCAGAATGATAAACATAATAATCAAAAATTATCCCCATGTTTTATTCTTCCTTAACTCTATGAGAATTTGGAATATATATTTAAGTTTCTATATTCACTTATTTTGAATATTCTTAATCAGAATTGATTCTCAATATATTATTTTTCCAAATCAATCATCTTCATATTCATATTTTCATTAAAACCTTTTAGTATATGGAATGTGTAGTTCGATTATCCCACATAAATCCATGACATAAATGTTGTTTTAGAAAATGTAGTTCAGACTGTCAATTAAACCATGACTCAGACGATATTCCAAAACATGTAGGTTATACTCTCATTATATCCTCAAAAAATATTAATTTATGGTAGATATGAGCTAGTCTCTGAAAATATCATTAATCTTTTATTAAACTCTACAACCATTCTTTTATACCCAACATTGATCATTGAACCATAAAGGAAAAGCGGAAATATAGTTGCACATAAATTTCTTCCTTTGAATTTTATACATTCTTAAATATTGGTTCCCCCTCCTTATTTCTTCATAAAAATTATTCTTGACCTGGAAAACATATCATTGAACTCCTTATTAATATTATTTATCAATTCCTTAAATGTCAACTTAAATCAAAACATAATACTCATAATATTTAATTCAGGAAGAAATAATCTGTATTGTTGCATTTAATTCATTAACTCAGTAAAATATTATTATATATCTTTAGGTTGACCTTCCAGAATAGTTCAAATAATATTACATAGCCTTGGAAAATTATAATCTTCATCTGATGCAATATTAGCGCATTAGGATTTATTCTTCGGTAGCATCAACACATCATCCATACTTTCGTTAATGACAAATCAGGTTGTAATGTATTTTCTGAACATCACAGACTGAATCCCCATAGTGATATACATATTTTGATCTCCTCAATGCCCACTTCCAAAATTCTATGCTTTGTAAAATTATCTACTAAATTACCTTCCAAGACATATCAATATTAGTCTTCAAAAACTATGTATATTCCAAATTTATTGTTTCATGTCAAGGAATCTTCTAGGCTCTTAGTTATATAGATTATACTGCTTCTAATTCTACTGCAACATTTAATCCTAAGCATCACCTTTCTACTTTTAATTCTGTATCATGTTTTCAACATTATCTGAAACTATAATCACCACATTTATCATTATAATACTATAACAATTTTAAATCATCAATAACTATCATCTTTACTAACTGGTTACATGAACTTCTTCTTCCTCACTTTGTTTCTTATACTTCCAAACTTAGCTTCCTAATTTGGCTCCCCCTTTTTATGTTTCAATTATGGCCTTTTCAACATTCTAGAAACTCATGTTTCACAAATTTATTCTATCATAGAATGCGTTTAATATTAAATAGAAGATACATTCATAGTTTATACCTATGTGATCCTTTGTAAATTCTAAAACATATCCAAACTCAAGTTTATCCTTCTCATCAATTGGTTCCATATGTAATATTCTCGATTTATACTTTTCCCGAAATACTTTAATTTTTATTACATTCCTTTAACAATTATCTCATACTGAACTTGTGTTCCTAATAAAATTTCTTATAGATACACATCTCCTTCTCAACATCAATATATCTTCTTACTTATTCTGAAAATTCAAATTTTATATCTTTATCTCATTATCAATGTTTCATATTTTGGATATAATACTTCCAAATATATATGTTATTACATCTAGAACTTATCTTTGGTAATTGTGTCCCTTGTATTGAGTTTCTATAATTACTTATAGTCTTTATTCTTCTTAACTAAACTCATTAATATGTATAGTTGACAATGTCTTATTCCACCATCAACACTTTTCATTGATTCAAACAAAGTCTAACTCAATAATCATTCCATATATAAGATTCATTATCATATATCAATTCATCAAGTAATAGATTCTAGAATTTTTTACTCTACATTTCCAATTCAAGAATAAATATCCAATACATGTATGGGTCTCTATAAAAATACATAATGGTAGAATGAAATGAAACTCCAGGTTGTATCTCAAATTAATGAGATCTTCAATCTCACTATAACAAAACATATTTTCTGTGTAATATTTTTGGATATTATATGGATTGATTTTGGGAACAATCACTAAAATGATGTGAAATTCTGAGACCTGGTGTGCCTAGGCACGGCCTAACATTTGTCATCACGGGTTTTTTTTGGAAAAATATTCTGTGAACATAAAATGAATAAAATAATTAATAAAAATTTATTTTTTTGACATAGATATTTTTTTCTTTATATAGATGATTATGAACATATCTCAGGGTTAGTCACATAACCCTGGAGACACTGGATTATTGTTAGAGAGAACTTGGGATAATCCTCTCATGTGAACGAAGATGGATTATGGATCGACGATTAACTTACCTCAAATTCTATGAATCTTTTCAAACGACGACAATGACACGCCCTTCTTCATCAACGATGGAACCTAGTTGAGGTAAGGTTTTTTATTTCAATTTTTTCTTCCTGATTTTGGTTCCTATAATGAATGTAGACTAATCTGTTTCGGTGCGGATGTGCGTCGGGTTACGCTGTTCCGCCAGGACGCGTTCGCGCGTGCACCCGTCAACCCGAGGGGATGGGCGCGCAGCTTGTGGCCCCGCAGTCCCGCTTTCCAAGGGCGGGCGGCATTCGTCCCTTATTCAGGGGCGTCTGCTCCTTGATCGAAACCGGGATGATGGGACGTCGGCTCCTCCTTCCGTGGACGTCTCCTCGGAACTCGTCTCCTAATCCGGGTCTCCCTCATAGATTTAAGAATGTTCGTGAATCTCGTTCCCGGCGCCATATCTTCATGGACACCGGTTAATTACGCTGCTTCTGCCCAGGTGCTCCAAGGAGTCTGGTCGGGGCAGCAACCTACGGTGAGGAGACCGGGTGGCTCTGGGTGTTGGGGGCGTGTCCTAACACTGCGCCTCTGCATGTCTGCCTTCCGTCCCTAATAGGGCTTCTCGAAGGCGTGATGGCCTGAGGCATCCCGCACTGGGTGCGGGGAACTGTGTTACCTGAGGTTTTCCTCAGCTTCCCATGTTTAACACGGGTTATGCCGTGAGTTTAACGTCCAGCGGGGACGGCATCGGACTGATCAACACGAGGAGTGGATCAGATGACAGAACCCCTTGCGGGGAACCTCCGACGCTGGGGCCAGCACATGGGTGGCTTCCCGAGTGAAGTGGAGTGGAATGAAATGGCATGACCCCACCGGGATGTGGCGGCCCGGGTAAGGATCGGGGTGGATGATGGAGTGGAGAGCTTGGACCCCGTAGGGGCTTCCTACGTACCGCGCGGTAGCGCGGATCAAAGTCAGCGTAGTTCGGATATACAGTTTAACGTCATGCTGGACTTCGGCAAGCCGACTCACGAAGAGGTCGAGGCCGCCGGGCAGAGGATTGAACCGAACCACCTCGCACAGAGGGGGATGGAACGGCCGGGTGGATCACAGTTTTACGTCATGCTGGACGTTTGCAAGCTGACTCACGAAGAGATCGAGGCTACCTGGAGAAGGATTGAACCGAACCACCTCGCACAGAGGGGGATGGAACGGCTGGGTGGATCACAGTTTCACGTCATGCTGGACGTTGGCAAGCCGACTCACGAAGAGATCTAGGCAGTGGGGAAGCACAATGGAGATACACACGCGCAGTCCCCCACAGTGGCGGATTCATAGGTGAATCAACGCAAGTGTGAACCCGGGAGGGGTTCACTGATGGACGAACCGACGTAAATACGACCGGGACGACCAGGTAGCGGGCTTGAACCTCGAAGAGGCTTCCTACGTACCCTGTTTAGAAGACATGGATCAAAGTCCACGTAGTTCGTTCTGTTTGCAACACTCTACCCCCGTGGGCGAAGGCCACTCCAATCTCGACATCCCTGCAGAGACGAGCGGGTGGGGGCCACATCCAAACCGGGAGGACCCTGCGTGCGGGGCACGGGATCGGGTGATGCGGACGGTTTAACGTCTTGCCGGATGAAGTACAGTTTAACGTCATGTGTTGAGGACGAAGCAGACGGTTTAACGTCTTTCCGGATGAAGTACAGTTTAATGTCATGTTGGACGAATGCTGAATAGTTTAACATCTTGTAGCTTGGACGATATGCTAGGCAGTTTAACGTCGCGCAGCTTGGACGTGTGCAGTTTAACGTCATGTGGGACGAATGCTGAATAGTTTAATGTCTTGTAGCTTGGACGATATGCTAGGCAGTTTAACGTCGTGCAGCTTGGACGTGTGCAGTTTAACGTCATGTGGGACGAATGCAGTTTAACGTCGTGCGGGACGTTGAAGCCGCCGATAGGTCCGTGTCACTTCGTGCGAGCCTGGAGGGTCGCACGGGAAGACAACGCACGGTGTGGGCACCCGGGATGAGGGTCGTCGGGCTCCACGCAGGCAGGTACCCTCAGGGGGTCAAAGGGGGCGACCCTGGCGGTTTGCGCGCAAAAGAGGAGCTTTGAGCGCAATACCGCGGGTCAGCGCGCAAATGGGCGGGCTGGCGCGCGATTGGGCCAGCACTTTGCGCGTGAATGATAGAGATTGCGCGCACCGGGCTTCGGATAGCGCACGGGGGAAACGGATCATTCTCTAATGAATGGCCACTTTGAAAAGGGGGGGCGCGCGCAATCGGGCTGGATTGCGCGCACCCCGGGGGCAATTGCGCGCAAGAGGCTTCTTTTGCGCGCGAATGCCTTTGGGTGAATATTTATTCAAAGGAAAGGAGCCAAAGGGATTGCGCGCGAAGGCGAACCCCAAGGCTTTCTTGCGCGAAAGAAAAGAGGTTACCTGAAGATCGGCATTGCGCGCGGAAGGGGTTGGATTGCGCACACGAGAGACCTTTCGAATTCTGGCAATCTTCAAAACGTCGGGGGTCGCCTTATATTTATAGGCAACCCCGAGCGCGGAATCCAGTTCACGGGCGCGGAATTCTCTTCGCGGGCGCGGAATCGTGCCCGGCGCGCAAGGGGAGTCGCGCGGGCCACGGGCACGCAAAATTGCGCGCCGGCTCAGCGCATTGCGCGCAACCCGGGAGGTTTGCGCGCGGCTCATCAACTTTGCGCGCAGGTCTCCAAAATTCCGCGCAAGGCCTCCGGGCCCTCCGAAACATGCTTCCGACTCCAAATATGACCTCGCTTCCCGCATCCGAAGCTTCGTTTGGGAACAACAGACTTTTCCGGCGTCTACAAAAGCCCCCCCTCGGAATCTGATCGGCGAGAGGTCGCAACGATCGGGTTCCGAGGGAGACGCCGGAATGCCGAAGTCCTGGGTGGCACGAGACTGTGGCGCGCAAAAAGGGGCGTCGGGCGCGAAATTCGCCGGTGCGGTCGCGCAAAGCGCTTTCCGCGCGGCGTGGACTCCCGGCCTTGCCTATAAATAGGGGCCCTGGGTCCCCCGCACCGTACACTGGCCTTCCGCGCGATAAGTATTCGAGCTCTCGTGCGCGAAATTGCCTTTCCGGCGCGGAATTCGCCCGCTCGTCGCGCAAACCTGTCCGTAATTCGGCCTGCTTTTGCGCGAACACCCGGGGTTTTACGCGACAGACTTCCTGATTGCGCGCCGTCCACTAGGATTGCGCGCCAACTCTCAAACTTCTCTACCAGCCTCGTCCGATCCCGCACGCTTCATCCCTTTACCCGCACGACTCCCGAAGCTTCTGAGATGGCCGCGAATCAAGGAAATGAGGGGGGTGCCGCCACTCGCAGAGCTGAGATGGCGACGAACGAGGAGGTCTACGGAGCCAAGGAGATTGTTTCCAACAATCAATCCTTGTTCGACTTGCTGACGCCGGCCCAGAAGACATATCCACTGTCGGACAACCTGCCGCTCTGGAACTTCGGCATCCTAGATGAGGTTCCGGTGCCAGGGTTCGAGGTTGATGCGCCACGGACCTGGGTGACTCGGGAGGACGAGCTTCCCCGCTATAACATCACCAACAATGGGCATCCTTCCAGGGAGACCAGACACTTAGATGTCTATGTCTTGAACCCGAGGACGCGAACCATCGTCGGAAGTGAGCCTACTGCGGAGAACTCTCCAGCCCTCTACTCGAGCATATATCGCCAGAGTGTCACCGACGACACCAAGGGCTGGCTGAAGGACTGGGACTTGCGATCTGGGGTCAATTTCACCAGTGAGTGGGCCTGGGCGTTCTGGGTACGCCACACTTGCGATCACTTCGCGGAGGAGCTGCGGTACATCGGCCTGTTTGAGGCGGTGTGGACGTCGCAGTTCCACTTCTACCAGCTGTCCGAGCTCGGGCCGGAGCTGTTCACCCGCTGGTCCCCGGATACCAACACCTTCCATCTTCACCATGGGGAGGTCGACATCGGTCTCTGGGACATCCACTGCATCGGAGGTATCCCGCTGGAGGGTTACCAGTACAATGAGTTCCTGCCTCTGAAGAACACCTGGGAAGACAGGTCACGAACTCCCATTCTGACCTGGCATCTGCTTGACCTGGCTACGCAGCGGCTCGGGATCAAGGACTTCCAGAAGGACATAGCCTACAAGGAGTGGTTCGGCCAGTTCTTGGAGCATGACCCGGCGGTCAAGATGCCAGGCAGGGGGAAGCAGTGCCCGACCGCGGCTCAGAGGAGCCGGAACGGGTCGTACTGGCGGGTCCTGGAGACGGGCGACTACCGCTCATGGGGGTACCGCGTCATCGAGGCCCGGGACCCAAATGTCCAGTACGTGGCGTTCCTGGCCGCCTTTCTGAGTGGGTGGCTCCTGCCAGTGCGGGACGCGGGAATGGGCGTCCGCCCGGCGACACTGGCGATGGCGGGCGCTATGGCCGCCAACAAAAGATACAACCTCGGGGTCCTAGTACTGGCGAAGCTGTATGCCATCTTGGGACGCATCTCACAAGGGGGTCGCCACGAAGGATCTGTGGGCCCTTCCAATTCTTCCACGTCTAGGTGGCTGCTCACCTTGGTGGGTACACGTTTCCGAACGCCATCATCCCTCCGGGCAACGGCCTGCGACCCTACCTGCTGAACATTTCGGGGGTCGCTCCGATGACCCTAAGTGAGGAGGGCATGAGGATTCGGATTGGCAATCACGCCAATTTCAACATCAGCCCGTTCCCCACTCCCATCGGCCAGATGATCGACAATGGGCAGGGTCCGCTGGAGCAGCATGAATACTTCCTGAACATGCGGGGCGGGGTGCTCGTGGCTCGGATCGACGGGAAGGTGATGTGCGAGCCTTACGTGCCAACCAGGTTCGCCAGGCAGTTCGGGTGCCTTCAACGGATTCCGAAGAGGGTATTCACTGCTGTCCGGGAGGAGACGAACCCCGACGTCCTTCTCCAGATGTGGCTGATGTTCGTCGCCTTTGGCTCTGGCGACGTCATCACTCTCCCTCCTACCGGGGTCGACGCAGGCCTGGCAACCGAGTACGCCGAACACTGGGCCATCGCGTACCCCGAGGGGCTTCTAAGGAAGCCAGTTCGGCGGCTCAAGGTCACCCGTGCAGAGACCGGGCGTCAAGGAAGGAGGCGAGGCGCCGCCACACGGGGGAGAACGGAGGCGCGCCAAGCAGCGGAGCCGGCGCGGGCAGGGACTTCGGCGGCGGGCACATCGCAAGCTACCGCCACAACTTCAGCGCCCAGAGAGGGGGCACATGCGGCGGTCGGGGAGCGGCCCGGGAAGTAGTTAAGGCACCTGCTCGAACCCTCCCATGATGAAGTCTTCCCGGCGCTGTGGTCGGCCTGGATGACCCTGCGGCAGTCACTGGGGACCGACGCCATCTGGCGAAAGATACTTAGAGAAGGAATCCATCTGCCAGAGGTCGGGCGCCTCCATATCGCCGAAAGGGTGGACTTCAACCGGCAGTATGAATATCTGACGGCCATGGGCGAGTACGCGCGCCAACGTGGTCAGCGTGCGGAGCCATCCCTTCTGGTGAAGGTGATGCTCGGTCTAGAACCCGCTCCAGAACAGATGCCGCCGGCGGAAGATAACAGTAGCAACGACTCCGAGGAAGAGGAGGAGATGGGGGAGGATGAAGGCTCCGAGGGAAGATCCCATCAGGGGAGCCCGCGGGAGAGCGGTGAGGTGGCCGGCTCTGACACTGTTGATGTCACTGAGCTCCTCGAGGTCCGCTTCTATCCCTACTCAACCTGCTTCATCCATTCTCTTATGCAGCTTCTAACCCGTTTCTCCACCTTTCTCAGGAGCGCACGGATGTTGGTCAGGCGTCCTCAGCGGGAGTAGGAGGGGCGCCAGCAGGACAAGGCGGGGGCCAGACGCCCATTATTGAATTGACAAGCGCGGAAGGGTCCCCTGCTGCAACTGTTCCTGCGGCGGCCGGGATAGCGGAAAATGACGCTCTGAACTCCCGTAAGTCTCCTTACTTTACTGCTGGTGCTTGCCGTTGACGATCCGTGACTAACCACGGCATGCCTTGCGCAGTGATCTCAGGACTGGAGGCCCGTCGGGCTACCGAACCCGGGCCATCTACGAGTGGACCAGTGGCAGACATGCCGCCTGCTCCGGAACAGACTTCCCACACCGAGCCGGCCCCACCAACTGCTGATCAAGGGGCTACGGACGTCGGCGGTGCTGACATAGGAGAGAGGTCGGGGGCTGACGAGGGTGTCAATGCCGCTGGGGAGAGAGAATAAGGTCGCCCAGATGTTGGGGAACCTATCCCCCATGAGGACATCCCAGGGGCGGACCCTGCAGCAGACCTGCTGGCTGCCTTCCCTGCCTACCGGCCTGCCGACCCCGAGGAGATGGATGACTCGGACGCAGAGGCGGTCGAGGAGAGCCGGATAGCGCGCCGAAGGGGGTGGAAGTGCATCCAGCGCTTCCTCAAGCGAGACCCATCGGAGTGGCTGGGGCGCATGGGATCACTCCAAACCTGGCTGCGCTTCCTGTGTGCCGGGGGAGCTGATGCTCAACGCCTCCATCTGATGGTCCGTGATTTCATGGCCGAAAAGATGCGCGAGAGCCGCCGGCATGCCGACGTCGCACAATGTCGGGACATGTCGGAGAGCACGCGGGCGCTCCTCGTGGCGGAGCAGGAAGTCCGGCGTCTCGAAGGGCAGGCAGCAGAGAAGGAGGCCTTCGTCGCAACGTGCACCGAGCTTGTGGAGCAACTAGCAGCCCAGCTGGTTGACGCCCAGGTACAGCTGACGGAGGCGGGCCAACAGATGGTCACAATCCAAGTCGAGCGGGAGCATGCACAAGCCAGAATCGACGAACTGCGTGCTGCGACCGCCGACGAGGAGAGGGCACACAGAGAGCGAGAAGCAGCTCTGGAGGCCGCCAGCCAAAGGGTATCGGCGTTAGAAAGACTTATCCAGCACGCTAATCCCTAGGGGCTTTGTTTTTGCCACTCCCAGAACATTTGCTTCCGCTACTCAATATTTTGATCCATTTGTATGAATCACCATATTTATCTGCATCTTTTGGTTTAACATGCTCGACCACAATTCATTGTCTTGCGGGAGCGTTAACCAAGCTTTAGGCGTCCACAATTGGGCCTGGATTTCTAAAGAAGAGAGGGAGGTCATTCCTAGGAAAGGAGACCTCAGACCTAATCAATGTATCATCCCCCCAACTTGTTCCGACACACGAGCGGGACAATGCTAGGGGCGTTGAGATTTTATCCGAACATAGGGAAATGAGAAAGGGTGAATCGCGTGTCCCGAATTCATAAATCCACAACGGTTGGCCTTCCAGGAAATGCCCAAGACGGCAAGCGGACAATGGATCAATCGACCATACTACTGCGATAGACGGACCAAAGGTCATCATCCATATTGCAGGAGGCGGATCACATGGCATCATCAATGCCGCTTTGGGGGTTCCTTCAGGCACAAGGGTGGAAATCCAGATCAACAGGGCATGCGAAGCGTGGGGCGAAGTGATGATTTGTTCGGATAGAATCCAACGCTCTCAAAATTGCGCCACCGTGGGGAAATCGTATTAGGCGGATGCACTAATCTGGCCGTGAATCACCCCAATTCTCAGACAGAACCTCTTTGACGAGGAAACCGTCGCTTCCCATCATTGCGATGGGGCATCCCGAGCTGAATCGGGGAGAATATCACAACTGCACCACTTTACCCGAAGTCAGGCCAGACGGCCGGCGACGAGGAGGGGCGGGACTTGGCGATACCTGAGGCTGGACCCGAGTTGAAATGCCCGGGCGTTCCTACGTACTCCATCAGGCTGGAGAACAAGCCATACGTAGTTCTGCGAGTGCAGTTTAACGTCATGCAGGACGTAGAATCCCATTTGGGGAGATCTTAGTTTTAGGGTCGTAGAGCTCAGACCATAAGGGTAGATCTTAGTTTAAGGTCTTAGAGCTCGGACCATAAGGGTAGATCTTAGTTTAAGGTCTTAGAGCTCGGACCATAAGGGTAGATCTTAGTTTAAGGTCTTAGAGCTCGGACCATAAGGGTAGATCTTAGTTTAAGGTCCTAGAGCTCGGACCATAAGGGTAGATCTTAGTTTAAGGTCTTAGAGCTCGGACCATAAGAACCTCAAAGTACGCCGCATCGTGGTCCTATCCCCTGGATATGAGAAGATGCACTGAGGGATAGTGTCAAGAGTGTCGAGATTTTGCCTGGTCAGAATGGGGGGTGGAAAATGTGATGTGAATCATGCGGCCATTCACTCAAGGACTGGGGGCACCGGCGTAACGATATGGGAGTACTGCCGACCGTGGCGGAAAAGCGGCATCAATATCGCACTAACCGTTGATGGAATGAGGCAGCAAACGAGCATCGACCGCTCAATCGCAGGATTCATATCGATTTGCTGCCCGAGGCCATTGGGGGCACCAGCCCGAGTCGGTGGGAGAGCACTGAGGCATTGTGTCCAAACCGTTCACGGGGGCTCCACCCAGGGCGTAGGCGATGGGACCGAATGAAATGGAGCACGAAGCCTGAAAAATTGAAGGAACCTGACCAAGATGAACCTGACCCTCCTGGCAATAAACCAGAGTACTCTTGACACCAGTGGACCACTGCAAGGGGTCGAGGGACACGCCTTGAGGGTGGCCTGAAGGCGGCGGATTCCCCAGAGAAGGGGGGAATCTTTAAGAGGTGGGGGGCTGGACCCGAAGTTTTAAACACCCGGGCATTCCTATGTATCCCATGAGGATGGGAATCAAGCCACACGTAGTTCTTGAAGCGCGGCGCAACACAATCGGGCACCAGTGCGGGGAAGGGTGCGGGTCTGACCCTCGCACACAGAAGAAGCGGTATTTGATATTTCTTGTTTGTCCTTAAAGATGGATGGTTTTTCTTTGTGCAGCGACATGCCTGTGATTAAGGAATCCCTGGCGTCGCCACAATAATCAAGCCATGAAAGGCATTGATGAATGGCGTGGTTACTAACCAGGGCCCAACATGAGTGTCCCCTGAGGAGAACACCACGATGTAGTGCCATTTCTCGTCGGGCGGCCAAGACGATCACAGTTTACGGTCGTGTGGTAGGACCAGACAACACAGTTTAAGGCCGTGTGGTTCGGACCATGGAGGAATCCGCTTATCGCGAGACGGCGGACTCAGTGGAGGTGGGAACATACCCAGCCCTGCGGTCACGCACGATTCCAGAAGAAGGACCCTGGGATAGGGGCCTGCGTATGTCCATCACCCGAGGGGAAGAGATGCTAGCCTCCAGATATACTGGGCCCAAAATGCGATTGTTCGGGCGACTCCTTCCTCCTTATGGGGACGAGGGTCCAGCTATACACGGCACTTAGGGAGGACATCAGCATATATCCTTGGTGCTCAGATCGTGGGAGCCTCGACAGACACCGTTATCCTGGTTGGCCTGCCTAACGTGTAAAGGTGTACTGAAGGTCAGTATAAAGAGAGTGTCGAGATTCCACTACAACGCACAAAGGCGGAGTGTGATGAGGACCGTACAACCAATGTTCGGAGCCTAAAAGAGCCTACATGGCGATCAAGGATGTCGCTGACCATATTTGCAACACAACATCCGATCGCGTCAGCCTAGAACTGGGCAAGAAAACGAGCATCAACCGCTCAATCGCAGGATTCATATCGATTTGCGGCCCAGGACCCGCCGGTAAATCGACCCGGAGCAGTAGGAGAGCACTGAGGCATCGTACCCAAACCGCTAACGAGGATCCCTTTGAGTGAAGGCTCGAACAAGAGGAAGCGCGCGGCCCGACAAGCAACACGGGACTTGCCGGGATTGCACCCGACACTACGGGTCATAGACCAAAGTACCCAAAACATGTTAACAGATCACCGGAAAGGGTCGGAGGACTCACCCTGAAAGAAACCAAAAGATGGTAGATCCCCGTGATCAACCAAGAGACGGGGCTGGACCTGAGACACAAGCGTCCAGGCGGTCCTACGTATCCCATAAGGATGGGAATCAAGCCGCACGTAGTTCTTGAAGTGCAGTTTAACGTCATGCAGGACGATGAGAGAAAGGGGGGAGCAGAAGGAATCCCCAAATGTGGGGGGCGTACAGCGTGGCGAGCAAACCGACGTGAATGAGGGCATAGCCCCGCGTTCACACCATACGCCGCACAACCAGAGGTAACTGGGCCAAGGGCCCGAGATGGGATGGAAATTCCCGAAGGATGGGGCTGGGCCTGAAACATGAATGTTCAGGCGGTCCTACGTATCCCATAAAGATGGGAATCAAGCCGCACGTAGTTCTTGAGGGGCAGTTTAACGTCATGCAGGACGAAGACGCTTGGCAGTTTAACGTCTTGCAGTGCGGACGTGGTACAGTTTAACGTCATGTTGGACGAATGATGAATAGTTTAACGTCTTGTAGCTTGGACGAGGTTCAGTTTAGCGTCATGCGGGACGAAACACTTGGCAGTTTAACGTCTTGCAGCGCGGACGAAGATGCTTGGCAGTTTAACGTCTTGCCACGCGGATGATGTGCTGGGCAGTTTAACGTCGTGCAGCTTGGACGTATGCAGTTTAACGTCGTGCAGGACGTAGTACACTCAGACGAAGTACTGCTTGAGGAACCTAGCATTGGTGGGAGGAGTGACACGCTCACCATCCATAGTCGCTAGGGAGTACGCGCCATTGGGATAAACTTTGTGGATGACAAGAGGTCCCTCCCACTTGGGCTCCAACTTGGGTGGCTTCCTGCCGGGGATCATTGGCGCTCTTAGGGCTAGCACTAGGTCACCCTGCAGGAAGGAGCGGAGGCGAACCTTCTTATTGAAATCTCGAGCCAGTCTGCTTTGATGCCTCTCCAAGTTGTGCAAAGCGCGAAGTCTATTCTCATCCAGTGCCTCCAACTCGACTAGGCGGGCTTCAGCAGCTCTGTCCGGCGCTTGCTGGTCGTAGACCGCAGTGCGCAAGGACGGTAACTGGATCTCGATGGGCAGGACGGCCTCAGCTCCATACACCATGGAATAAGGGGTCATCTGGGTGGAATTGCGATTCGTCGTCCGATAAGCCCAGAGGGCGTTGGGGAGCTTGTCCGGCCAACTCTTCTTGTTCTGACCAACCATTTTTTGCAGAATATTAGAGAGGGTTTTGTTAAACGCCTCGATCTGTCCATTCGCCTGCGCATGATAGCGAGATGTATGGTTCGAGCGAATATTGTACTTGGCGTACAACTTCTTCAACTCGGCTGCTCGGAAATTGGCTCCGTTATTCGTGAGGATAGCGTGAGGCACGCCAAATCGATGAATGATGTTGGAGGTCACGAAGTCAGCGATCGAACATGATTTGACCTCTCTGAGCGGAATCGCCTCTGCCCATTTGGAGAAGAAGTCCGTGGCGGTCAGAATGAACCGGCACTGGCGAGCCGTCGCCGGCGGGTAAGGTCCCACAACATCCATCCCCCAGACTGCAAAGGGCCAAGAATACCTGGTGGTATGGAGAGGCTCCGGCAGCCGATGCACAAAGTTCGCATGAACCTGGCACGCATGGCACCTCCTGGCATACTCGATGCAGTCATGAATCATGGAGGGCCAGAAGTATCCCAACCTCCGAATCTGGTGGGACAGCTTCGGCCCAGTTTGATGGGCGCCGCATGAACCAGCATGAACCTCTTGCATGACTCGTGGGATCTCAACTCCCTGAAGGCAACGGAGGAGAACACCATCAAATCCGCGTCTGTAGAGGATCTGCTCCAGGCCGGGACTGCTCTGGAGGACAAACTGCGATGCGCGACGTCGAACTCGCTCGCGCTCGGCTCGATCCGGCGGGAGAATGCCATGTTGGAGGTACTCAACCAAAGGCGTCCTCCAATCCGGGGCTGGTTCGACTGCCATATCTGGGGTAATCGGGGCTCCGGGCGTAGGGGCAACCACGGTGAGATTACTTACCAACGGGCCGCGATCTCCCTCCGGGATAACGGGAGCGATGAGCCTGCGGTGCGTCACGAGAACGGTCAGGTTATCCTGTTCAGGCTCCGCAAGTGACGCGGCAAGGCTGGCCAAAGCATCTGCTCGACCGTTCTGCGACCGGGGAATATGGACAATCTCTGGCCGAGAAGGGAACCGGGCCATCAGAAGGAGGGTGCACTCCAGCAGTGGCACAAGTTTCGGCTTCCTGACAACATAGTCGCCATTGATCTGCTTAACAACCAACTCGGAGTCCCCTTTCACACACAGATGGGGCACGTTGATCTCGAGAGCTAACTCGAGGCCGGTGATGAGGGCATGGTATTCCGCCTCATTGTTGGTACAGCCCTCTGACAACAGGAAAGAGTATGGCAGCACGACTTGCTCCGGGGTAATGAAGACGATACCCAAACCCACTCTGTTGAGCTTAGGATTATCAAGTCTTCTACCGGTGGGGCTCCGGGAGGCACCGTCAAAGTGCATCTGCCAGCATGGACCGGCGTGATCGACCGAGAGAATGGCCTCATCAGGAAAGCCAAGATCCAGCGGCTGATCCGCGGAGGTTGGGTGAGCAGCTAGAAAGTCTGCCAATGCTTGCCCTTTGATGGCCTTCTGAGACACATACCTGATGTCGAACTGCTAGAGAATCACAGCCCACCACGCTAGACGGCCAGTCAACATAGGCCGGCTCAGGATATATTTCAATGGGTCTACCCGAGAAACCAACTGTACCTCATGGTGCTGCAAGTAGTGCCATAATTTCTGTACGGAAAATACGAGCGCCAGGCAGCTCTTCTCGATGGGGGAATACCTAACTTCCGCATCGAGGAGCATGCGACTGAGGTAATAGAGGCTATTCTCTGTTCCCTCGTTGTTCTTCTGGGCGAGAAGGGCGCCAAGGGACCATTCCAGGGCGGTCACATAGAGGACCAGTGGCTTCCCGGATACAGGCGGCATCAGAACCGGAGGTTGCAGCAGGTACTGCTTGATTTCCTCGAAAGCGGTCTGACACTATTTATCCCATACATAGGTGGCACCTTTCTTCATGAGCCGATAAAAGGGCTTACACTTGCCGGCCAGATTCGCGATGAATCGGCGTATATAGGCTAAGTGGTCTTGGAACCCTTGCAGTTCCCGGATGTTACCTGGGGGAGGCATCTGGCTAATCGCCCTGATCTTCTCTGGGTCGATCTCAATACCCTGGTATCTTACCACAAATCCAAGGAACTTTCCGGAGGTGACCCCGAAGGCACACTTCAACGGGTTCATCTTCAGGCAGCGAGACCGGAGGAAGCCGAACACTTTCTCAAGATCTTTGAGATGGTCCTGACGCTGGCGCGATTTGACTACCAAGTCTTCGACGTAGCATTCCACCAGTGTGCCGAGGATTGGCTTGAATATGCGGTGCATCGCCCGTTGATAGGTGGCACCTGCATTCTTCAGGCCGAAAGGCATGACCCGATAACAAAAGGTACCTTGGGGGGCCCTGAAGGCAGTGAACTCCTCATCCTCAGGGGCCATACGAATTTGGTTGTATCCGGAGTATCCATCCATAAAGGAGAGGGCTTGGAACCCTTCCGTGGCGTCAATCAACAGCTCTGTCACTGGAAGGGGAAAATCATCCTTCGGACAGTGGCGGTTGAGATCGCGGAAGTCGATGCAGACTCTAATCTGCCCGTTCTTCTTCCTGACCGGCACAATGTTGGCCAGCCATTTGGGGTACTGGACTTCCCTCACGAAGTTGGCTTTGATAAGCTTGTCAACTTCGGCCTCAACCATGGCACCGTGAAATGGGTGCATCTTCCTGGGAGGCTGCTTGAACCCGCGATGGCTCGCCGGGAGACCAAGGCGGTGGACGGCTACCTGAGGATCTAGCCCCGGCATCTCGTCATATCCCCAAGCGAACACATCACGGTGCTGCCTGAGAAAGTCCACGTACTGCTGCCGCTCCTCAGGGGGCATGGCAGAACTGACCAATGTGGGTCTCGGATCTGCTTCGGTTCCAAGGTTCACTTGTACTAACTCATCGACCGTGGCGGAGACGCCCTCTTCAAAGGCCGGGGGTGCATCTTCCACGTCCTCTCCACTCGGGAAGGGATCGTCCACGGGAGAGGCTGCATTGGCAACTGCATTGGGGCTACCAGATCCTGTTGGGCCGCTGGTACTGGCATGGGCGGTCGCGGTCATCTCATCAGGAGACTCACAAGCCGTCGAGACCATGGCTACATCCAACCGTTGAATCGGGAGGACATAAGCGTCATCCAAACTTGCCTAGGGATCACTTGCAACAGCGACAGGCTCGACCTCACCTGCCAGGATCTGCTTATCCTTGCTCTTGTAATAGTCCGTGTCCAGATAGCGGGCTTCACATGAGGCAAAAGGAGAGGCATCTCCCTGAAGCACGCATACTCGACCATTAAGGGAGTATTTGAGGCATTGGTGGTATGATGAGGGAACTGCCGCATGAAGGTGGAGCCATGGCCTTCCCATAAATGCGTTGTACGCAGTGTCTTGAGAGACTACCATGAATTCGGTGTTGGCAACCAAGTCACCGAACTAGGTCTTCAAACGTATCTTGCCGACCGGAGTTTGCTCGGTGCGGTCGTACCCCTGGATCCTGAGGTCGGAGGGAATCAAGTCATCCTCAGACAACCCCAATCTCCGGAGCGTCCGAGTGGGAATTAGGTTAATCCCGGACCCCGTGTCGACAAGACAGCGCCGGACTTCAAGGCCCTTGAACTGGCCAGTGACATACAGCGGATGAATGTGCCCCTGTATAGGAGGGTCTTCATCCTTACCAGAAAACGAGATAACTGCCTGACATCCGGCGTCCTCAATCGTTTCGGCATGAAAGGCCTCTGCAGCCGCAACCTTTGTCTCAAACTGGAGGGGGCTCTTCAGGGCTTCAGCGAGTGCCTCGCGCATCTCAGATGACATGAGCAGAGCCTCAAGGATGGAGAGTCTCACCGGGATGTCGGCCAAGTGCTTCAGGACATCATACTTTTTGGCCAAGCGTGAGCCCCTGGTTGCAGGAGGTTGCTCTGCGGTTGGAGGCATGACGGGCCTTGCCGGTTGAACTGGCGGCCGGCTGGTACTTGGCGCATCTCGCTGTTCATTGGTTGAAGCTCGGGAAATAGTAACCGTACTGGGGTCAGGAGGTCGGGATGGACTCGTGGCAGGGCGGAGCTGGTCGCGACGCGGTTGAGGCAGTTCTGCCTGATCCCATACCACAAACAGTGGCGGAGGCCAATCCGTCATCCCCGGATGGGGGGGCTGCGCATGCTGAGCTCGACTTTGAGCCTGCTGCCTGGTCTCAGTGGCGTGCACGGCTTGGCTAGAGGTACCAACTGCTGTGCCCCGACGACTCCTGTTGTTGCGGCTCCTCCGACGGTGGCGACGACCGGGGACACTAGGGAGGTCCACCTGGTGTTCTTCAACGTCGGGAACCGAAAAGGGATTTACCAGCTCGATGGTATTAACCGAAGCGTACCCAATACTGTCATCGGACGAATCATCCACCCCTGGGCGGATCTGAGGAGGGATCCCCATCTCCGGGGGCATGAAATCGCCGAGAGTGCGGGATAGTGGCGGAACTGTCGGGGCGCGCTCTTCCTTCTTGTGTCGCCGCCGTTTGCTCTTCTTGGAAGAGGCAGGCTGGGACGACGATGCCGAAGCAGCACCCGCAGATTCTGGGGGCTCAGGCTGATTCAAGCGCGCACGGATGATTCCATGGGCGCGAATGATCGTCTTGCGGGCCATCCAGTTTTTGTACTTCTGGGACCCGCGGTCGGAGACCAGCTGCCATTCGTCCTCATTGCCGCTATCGTCATCTGATCCCACGAACACGCCCGCCACTTGTGCTGGAGCTGGGCCCAACCTGATTACATTGTCGTTAATCTGGTCTTGGAGCCAATCCTTAAACACATAGCACCGCTGGATGGTGTGTCCCAGGGCCCGATGGTAGGGGCAGTAGCGGGGGTTATCCGTGAGATGTGCCTCCTCTGGCCTCCAACACTCAGGCAGTCCCACAATCCTCTGCTCCAGGGCGCTCCGGAAATAACCGGGAACCTGATCCTCGTGAAATGAGTAAGTCAGGTATCACGGGCCCCTGGGAGCGTGGTCTTGACGAGGGGTTGGAGGGGCCTGCCGAGGAGGTGGACCCTGATTATCTCGCCTGGTTTGTGGCGGTACATTACGCGGAGGGGCCGGCCGGTTCTGAGGCTGCCACTGCTGGGCCGGGAACTGAGCCCGTGGAGGCGGATTCCTATGAGGCTGTGGAGCTGGCCTCACCGGCAGTAGCTCCAACGGCCTGGGAGCCTCTATCTGGGCAACAGCAGCGGGCTCAGCCCTGCTGGCTCTCCTTACAGGAATCATATGAGGCAGCGGGTGTGCCTGACTGGCCTGTTGCAGGGCTTCCTCAAGACGTTGAGCTTTGTCTGAGAAGTCCCTGAACCCTCTGGGGTAATTCTGAGTGATCACGGAAGGGACCAGCTCGGTCTTGACGTTCCCGACGCACATTGTCAGCAACTGCTCCTGAGTCAATGGCATGTCAAGGGAATACGTGAGACCCTTCCATCGGGCGACGAAGTCCGCGACTCGCTCATCAGGCCTCTGCTTGCACTTGAAGAGGTCTGCGATACTCGTCTTCCGGGTCGTGGAACTGAACTGGTAGAGGAACTGTCTACGAAGGTCCTCCCAGATAGTTATCGACCCGACGGGGAGCTGGCTGTACCAGACAAATGCTGGCCCTTCCAGTGTCTGGACAAAGCAGCGAAGCTTAGCGGCCTCTTGCTGCGCCGGAGTCCCCAACATAGGCCCGCACCTCGAGTTGAAATGGGCCAAATGCTGTGGCGGATCTCCAGTCCCGTTGAAGGGGGCGAAAGTGGGATTCCTGAATCCCGGAGGTGCCGGCATGTCCTCCACCCATGCTGGGTATGGCTTGCCGTCCGGTGGGATCGCCACTTGCCGAGTCTCCAAGGCTTCCAAGCGGGCGATGAGTGCCGCCATCGGATCGTCCGGACATGGGTTCCAGTCCTGGCGAGGATCTCTAACCACGAGCGCATTGTATGGCCCTTCAATCGGGTCGTCGACCGGGTCGTCAAACTCGGCAGCTCGTGGGATGGCGGGCGGAGCGGCCCTTGGGGCAGCGGGAGGAATCCGAGCGGGGTCTCTCAGGTAGTCACGCCGCTCGGGAGGGTGTGGCGAAACATACCGCGCCCTCTTGCCATAGGCAATGGCCTCTCTCCTGTCGGCGAACACGGCATAATCACGGTTGCCCGGGAGAGCCTCATCGAGGGGTGGTTGTTCCTGTCCCTGTTGTCCTGGCTTAGGATCACCGTAGTCAGGCCGCCGTTCTGCAGTGTGCTCGGCGAGGAGCTGGTCAACCAGCTTCTTTTGTTCGGCGAGCTGTTGACATAGCGTAGCCTTCTCGGGATCCTCCTATGCCCTCTGCATGGAGGCAGATGGGTCGGCGGGCTTTACAGCCTCGCTGTGCTCTTTACCTTTGCTGACGTTTCGGCTCAACGTCAGTGCTTCAGTGGGCGTGGGGAGACCCAGGAGGTTCCTCTGGTGATGAGTAACTCTCACCGATGGATCTAACGACAGCTTGTCTTCGGGGGGAATCCCCCATCGAGAAGTTCCAAGTCGTTCCCCTCTCTCGACAGGTCAGCCATATTGACTGTTTCCGTCCCTGGGGATATACCCTCAGGGCCACCCAGCGAATCGGGCTGTCGGCGAATCACACTGAAGCGTAGGGCAGCGTACTGCCCCCATCCACGGATATACACGTGGGGAGTGGCTTCCTCGATGACCTTGCGGAGTACTTGAAAACACTCAACGCATCGTTGTTGGAGGGCCTCGTGGTGCCCAAATGACCCGGGGTGCCGAACCGCGGGGAGCGTGGCCAGGTCAATTTGACGGCACTGCTCACCAATATCCTCCAGGTGCACTTGACTCCCGGGGTATGGCATTTGTAGGCGGTGAAGACAGGAGCGAGTCTCCCGGAGAGTTCGGCGGAAGCATTCGAACTCATCCGGGGTGAGTGATTCGGGTGCATCAAAGCCCGGTCCTGCGACTGGCCAAAACTTCTCAAGGAAGTGGCCCTCTGCAAGGACGGTCCAGAAGCTCCACGACTCAAACTCGGGACCCAGATCTCCTTGGTCCTCTTCAATGGCTGGGAACGTACGGGGAACCGGCAGTGGTGCCGAGGCGGGCCGCCGGGCCGACGGGCTGGCCGGCGGTGAATACGGCGAACAGGCCGATTGGCCTCCATATCCCGGGCCGCCCTCTGAGGGTGGCGGTGCCCTGGCTACCACATCACGATAGGACGGGCCGGCGAGCGAACATCTTGCCGTAGCGTCGGTGCTCGCCGAGGGCGCACTAGATCGTGGTTCGACCTTCGGTCCCCAGAAAAGGTCTCCGACTTCTCCGATCGAGGCAGAAGGCGCTTCCAGAGGGGCCGGTACCAACCGCAAGCTTGATCCTTGGGGGTCTACCAGGCCCTCGCTACTCCGGATATACCTTCGGAGAGAAGCGGGGATCACATCGATCTCGCTCTCGGGGAGTACGAGGCTGACGTGCCGCATTCCTACCCCTGCCCCTGACTGGCGGGATTGGGGGAAGGGCTCTGTCGCCGAATCATACTCCGCCTCTGAATTAGAGAAGCGAACCGGTCGGATCTCTGTCCAGAATTCCGCAACATTCTTCCCTCGGCGTCGACGCCTTGCCTTCCTTCCCCTGGGTGGTTCTTCGGGGCAGGGCTGATCTCTGTCCTGGCGTCCTCCGGCTGCACTGGTGCTGGGGCCAAGAGGACTAGAAACCAAGGTGTGAGGGGCACCGGGACAGATATCAAAGGGGACGCGGGGAGAGATGATTCCGGGCAGGCCTCTGGGCCGGGATCGGAAGGTGGGATGACCCATGCCTCCTAGATCGGCCACACGGAGTAGACCCTACTGGTGAATAGCGCAACCGCGAAGTGGTCCGCGGTGGCTACTGCCTGTACCAGCAACCGGGAGAGTCGACCCAACCTGCCTTTGGGGCGGTCGGGGCCTCGATCCAGGTCGGGCATAGAAGTGTCCCAGCTCAGGATGCGCAGGGGCTTGGTGGCTGGAGCCAGCGGTGGCTTGAGCCAACGCGGCCGCAGTTGCTAGGGCCCCAAGGTGGGCATCCTCTTCCGCTCGTGCCCGACGTTGGCGTCGGGACAAACGAGTCGGGATGAGCGGCGCGGGCAGGTGGAGAGTCCGTTCTTCGACTTGAGAGGCCTGGCGGCGGTGTCGCCGTGGCCTGACAGGAGCCCTTATCGCGGATCCCTGGAAAGAATCTCGTATAGGGTGGTCCCGGACATCTTCCACCTCATCCGCATAGGGGAAGGAACTATCGGAGCGTTCCGGGGATAAACTCCCGAAACGGTTGGACGTCGAGGTAGGCAGCGGTGCCTCCCTGCGCGGCCCTCGGGGGCGGCGTTGTTGGCGAGGTGCAGCTTCCTAGAGGTCTAGGCGAGCCATGTCCCTGGTGGGGATGACTCCCTCTTCCTCATATCTCCGCACCAAGTTGTTGATCTCCCTTCTTTGGATGACCTCCGAGGGGGAGAGAGGGCGTTGTTTCCCCGCAGCTGCGGCTGCTGGGACGGCTGTGGAACGGGCGGGACCGCGCGGAGTAGCTGCGTCGGTGTTTCCCCTACCCCTGCGCCAGTGGGCGGGTGGCGATCGGGCACTGGATTGGGCGACCTGATTTCTGAAAGCAGGGAGAAGAACCCATTAACACTGACAGGAAAAGGAATCGACAACCAACCATTAGTGCCACGACGCCTTCCATGGGGGGAACCCAGGCCCTCGACGTCGCGAGATGGAGTGCCCGATTTCCCATCCCTAGCCCCTGGCGGGTAAAACTGAATGCTCGGTCGAGCAGCATGCTGGTCTTCCAACACCTCTGAAAGCCATCGATCTTCGTATTGAGGAGAAGAGATTCACGTCGGGTTCACCATTTTTCTGTTTCGGTGCGGATGTGCGTCGGGTTACGCTGTTCCGCCAGGACGCGTTCGCGCGTGCACCCGTCAACCCGAGGGGATGGGCGCGCGGCTTGTGGCCCCGTAGTCCCGCTTTCCAAGGGCGGGCGGCATTCGTCCCTTATTCAGGGGCGTCTGCTCCTTGATCGAAACCGGGATGATGGGACATCGGCTCCTCCTTCCGTGGACGTCTCCTCGGAACTCGTCGCCTAATCTGGGTCTCCCTCATAGATTTAAGAATGTTCGTGAATCTCGTTCCCGGCGCCATATCTTCATGGACACTGGTTAATTACGCTGCTTCCGTCCAGGTGCTCCAAGGAGTCTGGTCGGGGCAGCAACCTACGGTGAGGAGACCGGGTGGCTCTGGGTGTTGGGGGCGTGTCCTAACACTACGCCTCTGCATTTCTGCCTTCTGTCCCTAATAGGGCTTCTCGAAGGCGTGATGGCCTGAGGCATCCCGCACTGGGTGCGGGGAACTGTGTTACCTGAGGTTTTCCTCATCTTCCCATGTTTAACACGGGGTATGCCGCGAGTTGAACGTCCAGCGGGGACGGCATCGGACTGATCAACATGAGGAGTGGATCAGATGACAGAACCCCTTGCGGGGAACGTCCGACGCTGGGGCCAGCACATGGGCGGCTTCCCGAGTGAAGTGGAGTGGAATGAAATGGCATGACCCCACCAGGATGTGGTGGCCCAGGTAAGGATCAGGGTGGATGATGGAGTGGAGAGCATGGGCCCCGTAGGGGCTTCCTACGTACCGCGCGGTAGCGCGGATCAAAGTCAGCGTAGTTCGGATATATAGTTTAACGTCATGCTGGACTTCGGCAAGCCGACTCACGAAGAGGTCGAGGCCGCCGGGCGGAGGATTGAACCGAACCACCTCGCACAGAGGGGGATGGAACGGCCGGGTGGATCACAGTTTTACGTCATGCTGGACGTTGGCAAGCCGACTCACGAAGAGATCGAGGCTACCTGGAGAAGGATTGAACTGAACCACCTCGCACAGAGGGGGATGGAACGGCCGGGTGGATCACAGTTTCACGTCATGCTGGACGTTGGCAAGCCGACTCACGAAGAGATCTAGGCAGTGGGGAAGCACAATGGAGATACACACGCGTAGTCCCCCACAGAGGCGGATTCATAGGTGAATCAACGCAAGTGTGAACCCGGGAGGGGTTCACTGATGGACGAACCGACGTAAATATGACCGGGACGACCAGGTGGCGGGCTTGAACCTCGAAGAGGCTTCCTATGTACCCTGTTTAGAAGACAGGGATCAAAGTCCACGTAGTTCGTTCTGTTTGCAACACTCTACCCCCGTGGGCGAAGGCCACTCCAATCCCGACATCCCTACAGAGACGAGCGGGTGGGGGCCACATCCAAACCGGGAGGACCCTGCGTGCGGGGCACGGGATTGGGTGATGCGGACGGTTTAACATCTTGCCGGACGAAGTACAGCTTAACGTCATGTGTTGAGCACGAAGCGGACGGTTTAACGTCTTGCCGGACGAAGTACAATTTAATGTCATGTTGGACGAATGCTGAATAGTTTAACGTCTTGTAGCTTGGACGATATGCTAGGCAGTTTAACGTCGTGCAGCTTGGACATGTGCAGTTTAACGTCATGTGGGACGAATGCTGAATAGTTTAACGTCTTGTAGCTTGGACGATATTCTAGGCAGTTTAACGTCGTGCAGCTTGGACGTGTGCAGTTTAACGTCATGTGGGACGAATGCAGTTTAACGTCGTGCGGGACGTTGAAGCCGCCGATAGGTCCGTGTCACTTCGCGCGAGCCTGGAGGGTCGCACGGGAAGACAACGCACGGTGCGGGCACCCGGGATGAGGGTCGTTGGGCGCCACGCAGGCGGGTACCATCAGGGGGTCAAAGGGGGCGACCCTGGCGGTTTGCGCGCAAAAGAGGAGCTTTGCGCGCAATACCGCGGGTCGGCGCGCAAATGGGCAGGCTGGCGCGCGATTGGGCCAGCACTTTGCGCGCGAATGATAGAGATTGCGCACACCGGGCTTCGGATAGCGCACGGGGGCAACAGATCATTCTCTAATGAATGGCCACTTTGAAAGGGGGGGGGGGGCGTGCAATCGGGCTGGATTGCGCGCACCCCGGGGGAAATTGCGCGCAAGAGGCTTCTTTTGCGCGCGAATTCCTTTGGGTGAATATTTATTCAAAGGAAAGGAGCCAAAGGGATTGCACGCGAAGGCGAACCCCAAGGATTTCTTGCGCGAAAGAAAAGAGGTTACCTGAAGATCGGCATTGCGCGCGGAAGGGGTTGGATTGCGCGCACGAGAGACCTTTCGAATTCTGGCAATCTTCAAAACGTCGGGGGTCGCCTTATATTTATAGGCAACCCCAGGGGAGGAATCCGGTTCGCGGGCGCGGAATTCTCTTCGCGGGCGCGGAATCGGGCCCGGCGCGCAAGGGGAGTCGCGCGGGCCACGGGTGCGCAAAATTGCGCGCCGGCTCAGCGCATTGAGCGCAACCCGAGAGGTTTGCGCGCGGCTCATCAACTTTGCGCGCAGGTCTCCAAAATTCCGCGCAAGGCCTCCGGGCCCTCCGAAACATGCTTCCGACTCCAAATATGACCTCGCTTCCCGCATCCGGAGCTTCGTTTGGGAACTACGGACTTTTCCGGCGTCTACATAATCCACGAATAGATTATCCCGCAAATTGATATTATTTTTGCGGGGTTATTGAGAATTATTTGTTGTGGTTTTCTAACCTAAATCCTCCAATTTAGATCATTGGCCAAGAACACCTCACCAATGATGATAAAACTTCATTATTTTTCATTTATCCCTATGTTATTTGTGTTCTTCTCTACACAAACCCTGTGGTTCTAGGATCGAAATTTCCGGGTGGTTCCAAGCTTGATCAGATCCCCTGATTCAAGGAGACTCAACAACTGAGGGATGATCTATGTAGATCAGGACCTAAGGAGATAAAATTTAGAATCATTTTGATTTTCAGGCATTGAAGGAGGCACGGAGGTCCGTAGAAGGGACCACCAGTGCGGGTGGTGGCAACTGGAGTAGGTGATGGCAGTCTGTGCCATAGACGACACACATGACAATGGAGAGACGCAACGACAGCTACGGCGAAGCACGGTTGCCGGCCGCGTGGGGCCACGACGGCAGAAGTGGAGGCACCGACAGGGCCAAAAGAGGTAGGCATAGTAGAAAACGTGAAGTGATCTGGGCCAAGTGGGCTAGACCCAGGTCGGACTTTGGTTAGATCCAGGGAAATCAGGGTGGAGCCCAGTTGGTGTCGACTATGAAAATTGACCACAGTGGTCGATCGTGTAGTGAAATCGACCATACTGGGTGACCAACCATGAGGTGGAGCAGTCAATGGAATGAACTCAATGGTTATTCCATGGGTGTCCAATGCCTATGGTTGGTGGACAGAACATAGCAGTTGAATGCAGTGGTTAGTCCACGACCATTGGTCCAAAGATCCATCGGATGGCCTACGGACTATTTCGTTCAAATGAGCATATCTCATAAAAAAAGTGTCCAATCGATGATCCATTTGTGTCATTGAGACCATAACGTTGATACAAACATGTTGAGAAAAATGTTGTGTTTTTATTTTGGACTGGTATAGGTTGATATAATTTCCTTGGTATTTTCCTCAAGGGTTCAGTAATACCTTACATACACATCACTGGATTACAATCCCCTATAGAGGCTGATTCTCAGATAGAGTATGACATCCCTCCCAAAGACTGTAGTGCAATCCTCTATCACCTCTAGTGGATTATGTGGAATCACATGATCTCTTTGAGCTAGGAACTGATCCGCCATCTAATCGTCCACATCCATAGGGTCTGTGGTATCCCTCAGCGATTTTTGGTGTGATCCTCTACGTAGTGGGTTGATCAAGATTGGGATTATGGAATCAACCATGGAGTTTGGGTTTGATCCCCTCTATATGAATCATAGTCTTCCTTGAACAACGTGTTCTCTTCATATAGGGACCAAATGAGCTAGACCTCTTTGTCGAGAGTCTTTGATGATATCCTAGTTTGAGGAGTACGTTCTCCTGAAACAAGTGCGCTTCTAGAAGAATCATGTGGCTGACAGTTGGTTAAAACCATTGAATGGAATGGTGTATCTCTTGATTATATAAAAATATTCTTTTTATATGTGTTGTAGAAATATATCTATGTATAGATAACAGTTATTTCCTTTTTCATATGCTTTGTGGTTTTGGGGTGTCCGGCTGAGTATTGTTATACTCACCCCTCCATGGGCTTTTCCTACATGTGGTGTGTCTTGTGTAGAAAATCTACCTTTTTATGGAGTATTAGGGAGTCCAGGACGAAACAATGCTTAGTGAGACTGAAAAAACCAAGGTGTGTTCTTGCGGATTTCAGACATCAGTCCCAATACCCTTATATTCATGTTGCACTTGTGTTATAGACTCTTTGTGGTGTGATTGTATTTGGACATGTTTACTTCCCAGTAATTTTACTATCATACTCTGCTGTGAGATCATATATGTATTCATGTATTTTTTTAGTTGTTTTACATTTCATCATTTTTTATCTTGATGATGTGTACGTGTGTACAAGTACTTTGGGATAATTCCTCCCACTTGTGGGATATGCTTACTCGATGCTAGCCACCATCCCCTGACCTATTGGAGGAGAGCTTAGGGTAATCACGACATGGGATCCTTTGGTATGGGTCATGAAAGAGTGGTATCTGTGAATTTATTTCTACATTAGGACCAGGATTCTGTGAGATTCGTTTAGGGAAATAATGTTAAGTGCTTCAAGTTTGGTTTTCAAACAAGGGACTCCGGTGATGGTGTGGTGAACAACATATCAATACACCAGGACTCTGATTACCTTTTTTCGAATCGGTACATGAAAATAGTTGTTGGGGGAAAAATAGTGCAAGTGTCATATATGAATGGTTGTGTCTTCCATGCCCTTATTGAGTCAACTTTCTAGATATACTCTATTGACTGTGGTACATCTTATTTTATTACAGGATGCCTCTACATAGACATCTAGCTAGGATTCCACCATGTGATCATGAGGATGATCCATCTAGTGACAAGGCATCGTTATAGGTGGTCTTATCAGAGATAGTATTCTGGGTGTTTTACTATATATACCACCACCCATCGAGCATCAATTACTACCAGCACTACCAGCTGAGGATGGATGTAGGATACGTGCATTTATCGAGTTTCAGATTCAAATACCTCCAATGTTTTGGGGTTATCTAGACCCCCATATGGTTGAGGACTAGATATAGACAATCACCTGTGTTTTATACTTCATGAGGATGCCTACCGAACAGAAATAATTCCTTTATGTGAGTCTTATTTAGGGATTGGTGGGGCAGTGGTGGATCTTCGTGACACAATCACGTGACGAGATAACTCTCCAATGGACAGATTTCATGCATTTCATTATATAGGAGTTCTATCCAGCCACATTGAAATTGGTATGCATGCAAGATCGTCTGCATCTGCAGTAGTGTAGTATGATAGTGGTGGAGTATTTAGCGACGTTTATTGATCTTTCACACTACTCCTTGGACATGGTGTGAGTCCTGTATATCAGGGATACAATATTAGAGGAGGGATTACACCAGGACATCAGGTAATTAGTGGTATCCCCTAGTGTTTCTACCTATGAGGTGGTACTTGAGTGAGCCCTAATAGTGGAGAATTTTATAGCAAAGAAGACACTAGTAGTGGAAGCTAGAAGTGGGAACTCGGTTGCTGAGACCTTGATAACATGTAGCTGATGGAAGTAACAGGGATCCAAGTGGGTCATGTTTTTCAGGGGAGATCCTAGGACTCAAGGTCAATGGTTCAGGGCTACTAGGGTGGCTCGAACTAGCTGAGGGACAGATAGTGTTACTCATGTGGTGATCAGGGATATTTGGTATGAGATTTCCCAACCAGTCATATAGTTGATTGGGAGATAGTCAAGGGACCACTAAGATAGAGACATGATAAGGGTTGTTTATTGGGTGGTAGACCTGGAAGTGGGGAAGGGAGGGAATCATGAGGTAGTTTGAGGTTTGACATATATCCACCACCGCCCCCAGGTGGTCCACGCCAGGCTTAGGGAGCTAGTGGATAGGGACGAGGTCAGATTTAGACTATGGAGGCATATAACCCCAGGGATCCAGGTATGATACGATATACAATCTATGTGTTTTCCACCTTAGCTGCAGTTTTGATAGATATAGGTTCTCTTTATTCATTTCTTTCCACGAATCTTGTTCGAGAGTTGGAGATTCTAGTTGAACCATTGACTCAACCCTTACACTTGGAGACTCTTACTAGAGGATACATGATGATCACACACTAGTGCCAACAATGTGACATGACTCTAGAAAGAGATAGTTTTGGTTGGGATCTCTTGGAAGTAGTGTCAATGTGTTATGATTTAATTTTTGGTATGGACAGGTTATCCACAGTCCATACTATGATTGACTATTTTTG
This sequence comes from Viscum album, assembly GCA_963277665.1. Classification (NCBI taxonomy): domain Eukaryota; kingdom Viridiplantae; phylum Streptophyta; class Magnoliopsida; order Santalales; family Viscaceae; genus Viscum; species Viscum album. Next base: position 307,092,325 of record OY728152.1, read on the forward strand.
GTGGAGAGTGAAGTGTTTCTGCTATGATAGACCCAAGTTTTCTTTTGTTGGTGAGAAGGAAACACGTGAAGTATATGATGGACTCACACATAGGAGGGTGAAGATGTAATGGCCTAGACCTCTCTAGTCCATTGTTTTGTTGAAATCTGGTGTTTGAGATGTTCTGGTAGGCTAATGTGACTTATTTAAACACTTTTCTCAAATTTACATTTTTTCAACTGTCGCTCATTTAACTGGTGGGTCGGAATGGTGAGTCAGCAATGGCGACCATTTGATGTAGGGTATTTGTTTCTTCTCTAGTTATTTATGTGCAATCATAGATCTAGAATAAATTATCCCATTGGATCGTAATGAAATTGATATAAAAAATATTTTAACTAGATTAATGAATTTTTATCAATCATATGTTGTTGATTTATAGCAAGATAATGGTTTGCCTCTTTATTTTATAGATAGTGTAATATCTATACCTTTCTTATTTATCTTTTTTCTATTGTTATAAATTAGTAAAGAACGTACTGCTAGAATTAATTAATAATTAATTGTATAAAAGTTAAAGAGGCATGTTTAATGTATCTAGTTTTTGTTTTTGTATTTTTTTATGATAATAAAGTTGATGCAGATATGCATGTTTAACTGAATTGGTTAAGAAACAATTGTATGAATAAAAGATAATGTTGTTGCGGGGCCTGAGTTGGCCTCTAGTTTTAAATGCCAAGTGCCTTATGCTTTGGAGTCGTGAGAGCTCATTATGTGGGAAGGATGAACGCCTTGTTTAGGGCCAAGAGCCAAGTTTCAATGTTGTTTTGTTTTCTACTACTTGTGATGTGACATGAGCCTGGGGTGGTAGATCCTACAGGGTTTTAGGGATTTGTGGGGTAGGGAGGCTCGATTGTTGTAGCAGCAATTCACGCATAGAGTGGTGAGATGCATCGGTTTATGCATGTGGGTGCCGGGGAGGACACCAGAGATGATGGAATGGGTTAATGCTGGGCTAACCTATTGATATGAACGTTGGATACCTATTGAATATTATGTCTATTCACATGATTTACTTTCCCCACTACTTCATGCAGCTGGTTTTTCATACATTCCTTCCAAAAGAGGTTACGAATTGTGGGGTATTCCACATGCTTTCTATTTTTAGGTTCTCGAGAATGGATGGGTCTACACTCCTACTATTGGTGGTAAAGACTTGGTGGGTAGCTCATCTCCTTACCTTGTTGATCATTTTGTGTTGGGTAGTTCAGAATGCTTCCTAGAATACCTAGAAATATGGAAATTATGGAAATTGATGATTTTGTTAATAAATGAATAAATTTTTAACCCATGGGGTTGGAGCTTTATATGATGCAATGTTGGGGTTGTATTTTTGAGAAACTATGGACTCTATTTACTTATGCTTTGAGGGAATGGATCTTGGTTGGAATGATAATGGAATGTGATGTGGAATTGATAATGGTTAATTAATAGTTAAATAATTAATTAACTAAAAGTGAAATATATAAAAATGGATAAAGTAACATAATATATATATATATAAATGGTTGTGTACATATAGGATGTCTATTTATATTAGTGGCATCAGGGAGTCCAAAGAGATGTTAGATGTAGTTGATTCTATGAATAGGTTTTTCTCATAAGGTTTTTGTGATATATATTATATCATGTAAATTTTGTGTTTCTATACACTACTCAACCTTGTTAGTTACGACAAGTAACACCTTGGGGATTCTGATCCCTGGGGGTGTCTTCCCCAACATCTCGATGGGAGGACGGATGACTAACTACACCCGTTTACCCCACACTCTTCTCTTGGTAGTTACTTGTGCTAGTATTCACAGCGGTTAGTTTTCCCCAAATATGTGTGTAGAGGGATGTCATGTCTTGTAGTTATTTCACACACATATATTGTAGATATAGTTTCCCATGAACTACTATAGGTGTAATGTGTATAGGTTGTGATGTCTTGAGGATCCTTACTCAGTTTATGGGTTTTAATGGCATGAGGTATAATACTTGAGGTATGATACATGCTATTCAAGATTTGGTTCCTCGTAGAAACTACCTGGTTAATCTTGGATATGTGTATGTGGTGATTGTGTTTCATGAGGTGCATGTTGTGGTTCTTTCCCAGGTGTCTTTAGGCTAGCCTTTTTGGAGAGAGATGCTCAGGATGTGCGACATTGGGTCAAAGAGGGAAACCAGTGGGGAATTTGTAGCAGTGTACCCTTGATATTCATTATTATATAATATTCTCCTATATGTGATACTTGGTGAGAATATCCATGGTGTGGTTAGGAACTTAGTATACATGTTTAGGTGATGAGTTAGTTTAACTTATTTTTCACTATGCTTTAGCATGCTTTCATTACTTTTTCATGAGATTCTCTAGGGAGGATCCTTCTGAGTATACTATTATACTCACCCTACATTTATATAAACTATTTTTTAGGTCAGCTGGAGCAGGTTGGGGATCAGGCTGGCTACTACTAGCATAGGGTTTTACAGGAGCTGTTTGATCTTTGTGGTCACTATCATCCTTCCTTTCTTTTGGTACTTACAGTTTTCCCTTTTAGTTGTAGTAGTTATTGATGTCATTATATACATGTACTTGGGTTTCTTATATACTGTAGTCTAAATAGTAGTTAGTTGGTTCAAATCTTTTCTCTCTCTTTCGCATGTGTTCCCCTAGAGGGTAATGACTCCCATTTGTGTGTTTATTATACCGTAGGTTCTAGACATTGACCTAGGGCCTACATGAGGCGGGACTCAGGTGTCATTATCTCTCTTTTACCATTTCCATCCTAGGAGGGGTACACATTGTGGGGAGGGGGTCATAACGGAGTTGTATCAGAGCTCTAGTTACGAGATATAATGGAGTTGGAGTTATGCCATTTTGAGGTTTCATGGGTTGGTAGGTAAATAGTGTCAGCTAGGTTTAGAAAGCACTGTAAACACGAGTGACCAGATGAGACATGGGTATTTAGAGCCCCATGGGATCTGATTTATGGACCTTTAATCTTATAGTGGCTACAAAATGAGGTGGTACTTGTTACAAGGTTGAGACTTAGGAAAAGATCATGCATCATTCTTATTTTCACCTATGTTTGATTGGGTAGACCTTGTGATAGGTTAACCTAAAATGAATAAAATAAAACATTTAATTAATGTAAAATATTCGATAATATTGGTTAAGCATATCCAACTATTAATACTTTTTTAGGTATGGATCTAGGTCGAAGTCCTCATCAGGTTTTTGCAGAAGATGTCCCGAAAGTTGCGCCAGTAGATCACCTCAAAGTAGAGGTTGACAACGAAGACACTTGGAGGAGAACACTATTAATTTTAGTACCAAAGTCTAAAGAATTATGAGGGATTCCTTTTAGAATATTACAGAGAATACTGGTCGGAAGAGGTTGAGATAGCATTCAGTTTGATCTGTGATCAGAAGGAGCATTGGGTATCATTGGTTGTGACGATGTTGCATGGAGCAGTGAAGTAGAGGTGGTTCTTGTTCCATGGATATCACGAGGAGTTGGTAGTATCATGGAAGATGTTCCGAGACCAGTTCGGGGCTGAGTTTCTATCTTTGATCCCAAAGGTGACTAGTACCCAGGATTTTCATACCCTTTGGTAGGGAAGCTGTAGTGTGTGAGATTTTGGGATCCATTTCAGCAACCTTCTACGATATGCTTCAGACCTATTTCCTGATGAGAAATCCATGGAGATGCATTTCGAGGAGGATTTTTATCCAGAGATCCAGTGCCAGGTAACCCCATTTATACTGATGACATATCTCCAGGTGCTAGTGAGGGAGGAGGTCATTGAGAGGAAATTATAGCCAAAACTAGATTTTCATGAGAGGGGAGTCATCAGGATTCCTCATGAAGAAGAGATGTGGTCCAGGGGTACCCATTTTCCAAGGCATAAGATTTTTTTATTAGCCAGGGGTAGGTCCCATCCCCCAGTATCTCATTTTTATGGGGTTAGTGGCTCTCAACTCTATTGTAAGGGATTATATGCTTGTTTTCCTTGTGGAGACCAAGTTCATCAGTGGCGAGAGTTCCTGACCTTTCTGAGCAGTCAGCATGTGTCGGGTGTTTCTCTCTAGGTTCCTCCATTGAGGAAGGTTCAACCGAGGATCCAATAGTAGGTTGCAGCAACTTTGGATCAGTAAATAGTATATGGGGAATATAGAGGATAGCCCCGAGACACTAACTGTCCTCAGAGGTTAGAGCGTGACCATGGAGGTGGTCATTAGCAGGGTCATAGAGGCTGTGGAGCAGGTTGTGGTTAGCTTCATGAATTAGCATTTCCAGATCCAGGAAAGATATATATTGTCTGATGTTCCCTTTTCTTATTTTCTACTTGGGTGTATGCCTTATTTTATTTATGAGTGACACACTCCTTCATGTCACCTACCCTTGTATATGCATTGATACTTGAGGTAGAGAAACTTGGAGTTCCCTTGGCGTTGATTACGCTAGTTGGAGGTCGAGATGACTTGTTCAAAGTATGTAGAGACTTTAATCTAGTTTTGGGGAATCACCGCTATAGGATGGATTTCATATGATTATGAATAAAACTATATGATTTCATCCTTAGCATGGATTGGTTGTATTTAGTGCAGGCTATCATGGATTGCACCTAGAGAAAAGTGGTTTTCTTCAATGTTGATGGAGTGCTTGTAGTGTTTTTGGTGAGCAAGACCCATAGATGGGACAAAGTCATGTTCTTTCCTTATCATCCTTCATGGATAAGATAAGTTTGAGTTCATCATTGGTTCAACAGTAGATGTTTCTTAGGGTCATGGAATAGTATCTTGATGTATTTCCATAATATATTGTAATATTACCCCCTCGATGGGAGATCAAGTTCAGGATCAAGCTGAATCTAGGCGTGTCTCCTAACTCAATGTCTCTGTATAGGATGACACCTTATTAGTTGCAAGATCATTGTATATAACTCGATGGTATATTATGGTTTGGTTTCTTTTGGCCATGAGTGTCACTGTGGGGTGCACCAGTTTTGTTTGAGAATAATGCTGACAGCAATTTGTGGTTGTGTGTCAATTATTGTTGAATAAACCGAGTGACAGTAAAGAACCACTATCCACTTACATGGATTGATGATTTATTCAATCAAATAAATGGTGAAAGGTGGTTCCTGAAGACCCATTTTCGGCCAGGATATCATCATATGCTTGTGAAGGATGAGGATATCCTGAAGACTACTTTCTGTTGTTGTCACGGGCATTGTGAGATCATTGTGATGTCATTCGATGTGACAAATTCTCTAGCTATGTTCATGGGGTTTATGAACCTTAAATTCTGTGAGTTCCTAGATAAGTTTATGGTGGTTTTAATTCTAAGAACTCGGATCATAATTTCATGTATGGTTATTGTTTTTTGGTGTTACTGAGGAAAAGGATGAAATTGAAATTTTCTAAGTACGTGTCGTGTACCCAGTTTCCACATATAGTTGTGTACTAGCTGTGTAACGGCCGAGTACGTTCCTGTGTAGCTGACCTGAAAGACCACCTAATGTGGGGGTCTTTTGTGGCTACTACACGACATGTACATTAAATGATCACGCTATGTACTTTTCTTTTTTAAATGATGAATAATAGTGGGGCTACATCTCATCTCCAGAACACACTTCTTATCCCCTCGGTTCATACAAGAGGGTGACAGATCATAGGATAACTTTGATCTACTCCAAGTTCTTCATCTAAGCATTGATTGAGAAATCGTGGGGTGCGTTGGATTCTAACCGATGAGTTCTATCTTTCCTTATAGCCTTTCTTCTTGATTCCACCTCTCTCATGAGTATTTCAAGGATGGTATTTTTTACCCTTTTTGTAGATCTACATCATTTTAGGCAGATTCAATGTCCGATGTGAAAGAGTGTTCGTCGTAAAACATCATGGGAGGTAGTTTGTACCTTTTTTTGATTGTCTTTCGATTATATATTCTTAAGGTTCCAAATACCCATGTTTAGGGTATTACGTGTTTTGGAAATTTTACAATGTTTAATACATATTATGGTATTTTTAATTGAAAAAGGGTTATTGCTTATTCTTAAGGTTTTATACATTTATTATTTGGTATTTACCTTATTTTATCAGTCATTTGGTCTAGAATTCCTGTTAGGCCAATTTTTTTTCCATGCCTCTTGTTGTTAGGACGGAGTTACTGTTTATATGAGATGAATTTTATTCACATTGTGAATGTATGATCATGGGAAACATACTATGAGAGTATCCCGAGTTAGGATCATTTATCTATAAATTGTAGTTATGTTGACCTATAGGTATTAAATGTGAGAGCTTCTAGGTGGTCATTGACTAGAGGGGTCAGACCATGAGAGCTACTCAGAGGGTCATTATTAGTGGAATGTGGGACCCTAGGGAATTGACTATGAGAGTTTCTAGGTGGTCATTATAGTTTATTGTGTCTTTTCAGACCAAGGGGGTATTGACTATGAGAGCTTCGTATGTGATTGTTTGTAAATTATTAGTGCTATGTTAAACCATAGGGGTTAGAATGTGAGATATTTCCTAGTGGGTTGTTTTTATTGATTGCATGATTATGACAAGTATGTCAAGACAAAACACAAGCTTGGAATCGTTCTTGCTAGATTGTTTATATGGTATTCTGAGACATTTGTTTGTTATTAAACAGGGGATAAAAATTTTAGGATAGATCCCAGAATTTCGTTATTCAATGGTTTGAATAATTAATAAATGAAAATGAATGTAATTGAAAATTGTAGGATTGTTTACTTTTGAGTACTTCGTAATTTAATAATTCATATCTGCATATTACCTACTATATATATATATATTAGCTGAAATTTCAGCATAAATATTTTGGTGGTTTCCCACTGGGATTCATCTGACACCCTATTTGGGTCATGCTTTTGGACCCAAACAGATTATATGGTGGTAGGTATAGATAAGGTAAAGTTCCCTTCTTCATCAGGTACATGATTTTTGTTCGATCTGGGAGCATGGGATAAAGATGAGGCTTGAGATGTTGTTGGAGTAACTACTTTTATGTACTTTGGTTTTAGTATTGAATTTCAGCATTGTGACTTTTTTGGTTGTTTTCCGAGATATATGTGACATGCATCATTTATATATGCTCCAGTTGTTACATTACTATCTTTCTTTTGCATTTTACTTTTATTGTATGGTATTACTACTTCCGTCATTGTTTTCTATTTACCTTACACTATGTATACTCTTCCAATGAGGGAATATTTTTTCCAATGTCTTACCTTGGCTCTTGTTTCTAGTTGGAAGCCTTTGGAATTTGGGGAAATGTGCTGGAGGTTATGTGACCAACCGGGTTCAGGGCACCTTTGGGCGGCACCCGGATCTGTGACATTACAAAGTGGTATCTGAGGAGTTTTTTTTCTACTTTGTCTTACTATTTAGAGCCTATAGATATGGATAAAAAGGAATATGTAGTTAGTAAAAAGTTGTGCCCAAAAGTATCTAACTTGTGTACATCGAAAATCCAAGTTTCTTTGAATATTTCAATTTTATGGTTTTGAAAATTGTTACAGTTGATTTGATTTCACCATTGGGCGATACACATGTTTTTTCTGATATGATTTATATCATTTTGGTTCTATTTCTGTAGAAACCCGATGATATGAGGGTATGCTATCTCATGCAGCATATATGCACTTGCTAGAGATCACATGTCATGCATTCTAGTCATGCCATTTAGGATGCATTACTGATTGCATGTTGTTGTGATAAATGATGTGCTTGAAATGAAATTTTTTTATGATAGAAGCCATGATAGGTTACCTTCTATTTTGATATGGTATTGGTATATGTATAGTTTCATTTGTATGGATGCCAAAATTTGGTCCCTCAAGTGCTATGGGCCCTCTTGGATCGGAATTTGGTGGATCATGTTTAAACATAAAATGAATTTTTTCAAGTCGTGATATGAATAAGTATTCTGAACATTGATTCCCAGGAGTATGGGCTTTCACAAGTCTAAATGTTTCTTGACTTGGACAAAATTTTAAGTTCTTAAGGGTTTCAGGGAAGTTTCAGAGGCTTATTGTTTGGAAACCCAGACCACCCAACATGTGGTGTTATGAACACATGCAATGTGTTTTTCTATTCTAAAAAAACAACATTTATTAAGTACATGTCATATATCATATGTACATGTTGTGTAGTCCTTGACTATAAGACTGACTAAGTGAGAAGGGACACTAGGTTTATAAATGTTCACTAGAGTGTGCCTTGTACATACAGTACATGCCTTGTTGTAAAGAATCATGTATCTATCCATGTGACCAACGAAATAGGTGGATGGAACATAGGCTGTACATCCCATGTATCATTTATGCACATTGTGTAGTTATCAACCATGTATCCAGTTGTGTGTCCTACGACACGGGTGGATGAGACATAACTGGTACATGCCACGTCTAGGGTGAACACGTTGTGTAGTGTTACACTGGTAGACCCCATGTGGATTAGCCATGTAGAAGTACTTGGGAAGGAGGGAAAAATCAATTACATGTCATGACATAGGAGGAACACGCCATGTGTAAGGGGTGTTACACGACTAGGATTTGTAGAGGTACATGCCTTGTGGAGGCTTAAAGGGAACACATCATGTGATGGTTATACACGTCGGTTAACCATGTTTTGTAAAAAATTTATGTTTTACTTATCTTGTTCCATTATTGCTCTTATAAGTTGTTGTCTATGATAATCTTGAACTGAGGTGTGTGCTTGACCTTGTAGATTCATGCTGCCAAGACGTCCTCCAGTTGTACGCCAGGTACAGGGCAGTGAATAGACACTGGAAACGATATATTAGGGACTACAATTAGATCCTATCATCATGACCATATTGGAACCATCAATTATACCACATGCAGGTGCTGATGCACAACTTCGTGAAGGATTTATGATGATGATACATAATTTTTAGTCATCACTGCATTATACCCAGACTATGTTAGAGTTGATGAGGGTGTTCCAAGAGTAGAAACCTCCCACTTTTTCAGGGGATGGAGGACCACAGGCTGCAGAGTCATGGTTGGAGGTCATACTTTCTATCTTCGAGCATATGGATATGCCTCTATAGAGGAGGGTGAATCTTGAAATGTAAATTCTTTGTGATTCTTCTAAGAGATGGTGGGATGTTGTCTCACAGGTTAGACATCACCCAGATATGGCTTGGGAATAGTTTTAGAGGTCCTATGAATAATTCTATCCTGATACATTGAGGGCTGATCAAGCCTGATATTTCAATCATTTGGAGTAGGGATCTCTTTCAGTGATGGATTACTCAGCTCATTTCATATAGCTTCAGTGCTTCACACTTGTTCCGGGAGGTGACAAGTTATCTTTGGCTAGGAGATTTTAGGATGGTCTCAAGTATGGAATTTGAACACAGATGAATATTTTTAGGATGACATTAGTGACGGTTATAGTGAACCAATAACTGATTATAGAGCGCAATCTGAGGGAGTTGGGAGTTGTGACCCAGGACGGTTCAACATCCAGGGTTGGTACTCCTTCGACCGATAGTAGAAACTGCCGTAGAGAGATTCCATGCAGTGGTTCTTCCAGTAGTAGGGATGTTTCTTCAGGTAGATTGGTGGTGTGATACTAGTGCATGAATAATGGGTATACAAGACCTCAATGTCTAAGAGACCCAGTTGAGTGCCAATCTTGTGGCAAGATGGGTCATCAACAGTGTTTTTACCAGTTTTTCTCACTATCAGTTGGTGAGTGAGGATATGTTATAACTCCACATTTAGGAGAAGGACCACCAGTTTCTCCACAGTTAGGAAACTAGTGTTAGTCGGGACATTCAGGAAGAGGAGGTGGTGGTGGCTATGCTAGTTAGGCTACAAGTTTTCAGCTAAAGTAGGGTGGATCAGCTCAGGGTAGTCAAGAAGGGTCACAGGATCGCGGTACAGGTTATATTTTTGCAGTGGAGTAGACCCAAACGGAGCAGGATCCCAGACCCTCTATGGTTAGAGGTACAATTCTAGTTGAGATAGTTTTAGCTTCATCTCTTTTTTATGTAGGGGATTCCCATAGTTTTATACATGTTGTCATTGTGGATAGTCCTGGGATCTATATCTTTACGTTAGATGATGGTATGACACTAGACACTCTGTTGGGGATTAGGAAGGATAATGTACTTCCATATAAGGAATTACCTCTTGAGGTTGGTGGGTGTCACTTATTATGGTACCACTATGACATTGAGATGACAGACTTCGATGTCATTCTCATAATGGACTAGTTGTTCTCCATTCAGGACTTTGTTGATTGCTATCACCACAGGGTGAGTTTCACGTCACCATATGATGAGTCCTTTCTACACAAGGGTGAATGGGATGTCTAGGCAAGCAGAGTTGGAACTAATAATCATTGATTAGGGGGAATTACATCCTAGATTTCTAGTTTATATATGGATGGCCAGAGGACTTCACAGATGGAATTTCCTCCAGTGGTGGATCATTTCCAAGATTTCTTACCAACTGACTTTTCAGGTTTTCTTCCAGAGAGAGGTAGATTTATCTATTGATCTTGGGCTAGGAGAAGCACTAGTGTCCATTCCTCCTTATAGGATTTCTACCCTAGAGTTACAAGAGCTCCAGAAGTAGTTAGAGGAGTTACATGTACATGGTTTCATTTGACCCAGTATTTCGCATTACGGTTCACCCGTCCTTTTTGTGATGATGGAGGATGGTACCCTCCTACATTGTGTGGATTAGTGGAATTTGAACTAGTTGATCGTCAAGAACTGATATCCTTTTCCAAGGGTTGATGATATCTTTGATCAAATTAGAGGAGCCTGGGTGTTCTCAAATATTAACATCAGATCTGGTTATCATCAGTTGTGTGTTAGACCATCAAGAATACCTATTACAGCCTTTCGGAGAAGGTATGGTCTATACGAATATTTAGTTATGTTGTTCGACCTCATGAATGCGCTAGCAGTTTTCATGGCACTGATGAACAAAGTGTTACATCCTTACTTGGACTCTTTTTTGGTAGTATTTGGGGAAGATATCTTGGTGTAATCTCACACTCAACACGACCATGTCATCCCTCTTGAAGTCATATTGAGTACACTGAGAGAGCATCAATTATATGATAAGATTTCAAAATGCCACTTTTGAATGGAGTAGATTCACTTCTTGGGTCATGTCATCTGAGAGACAAAAGTGTTAGTATACCTAGAGAAATTGAGAGAGGTAGTTTCTTGGGATCATCTGTAGATCGACATTGAGGTACATAGTTTTATGGGGTTGGATGGTTACAACCGAGACATTATTCAGGAATTTCATTCTTAGTAGTTCCCCTTATAGGCTTGACTAATAAGGGTGGAAAGTACTTGTGGAAAGATTTCTGTGATTAAACCTTTTAGGAGCTGAAAGGGATTTTGACTTTAGCACCGATGCTGTTTTTTCCGGAGCCAATAAAGAGTTACAATGTTTACCATGATGCATCAGGCATCGGGATGGGAGCAAATCTTATACAGTGGGAGGGAGTTTTTTCATACGGGTCTCAGCAGATGAGGCCACATTAGAAGAATTACCCAATACATAATCTCGAGTTAGCTGTAGTTTTGAATGCTTTGCGTTTTTGGAAGCATTATCTTTTGGGATAGCATTTTGTGGTATACACATACCAAAAAACCCTCAAGTAAATATTTACTCAGTGTGATATGAATTTGAGATCGTGAAGGTGGGTTGAGTACCTTCAATCATTTGACTTTGAGCTTACCTAATCTCCTTGGAATGGAAACATAGTGGCTGATGTTTTGAACAGAAGGACTCAGATATAGGCAATTCATGGGTCCAGTAGTGAGTGGCAGCATATGGATCTATTCTCTAAGATGCATTTGGAGGTGCAAGATAGACATAGGAAGAAGTTTATTTATTCTATAGTTGTTACCTCTACTCTTATATATTGAGTGTGAATGTGGTAGCTATTAGATTCTGAAGGCCTTGTCCTAAGGGAGAGTTTGTTAGGTGGGGACCCTACTCCTGGATGAACCATAGGTGAGGAGGAAGTCTTGTGTTTTCATGGACGTGTATCGGTGTCAGCATACATGCACAAGGAGTTGATGTGAGATTTTCATTCCTCAATTTAGGCAGTTCATCCTGGTGTCACCTATATGTATTCAGATCTACACTATGAGTATTGGTGGCTAGGTATGAAGAGAGATATAGCTATTTTTTTATGAGATGTTCCACCAGTTAGAAGGTGAAAGAAGATCATCGGTGATTGGTAGGGAATTTACAGTAGTTACCCATTCCCGAGTGTAAGTGGAATGATGTCACGATGGATTTCATGAAGGGTTTACCGAGGTCACCTCAAGGAAATGATGGGGTTTCAGTTGCTGTTGACAGAATCACAAAGTCTTCACACTTCTTACTAGTTATGGAAAACTTCAATATTGATGATATGGGAAGGTTGTACATCCGATAAATTATATGTTTACATGGGTTTATTCACTATATCATTTCAAAAAAGGATTCCTGGTTTACTTCTCGTGTCTGGTAGGGACTACAGATGGATTTGTGTATACATGTACTTTTGAGTAAAGGTTACCATCCCTAGATAGATGGCCAGTCCGAGTGCATGATTCAGGTTTTAGAGGACATGCTTCGAGCATGCGTCATGGATTTTAGGGGCTCTTGGGAGAGACACATACCCCTAGTGGTGTTTTCCTACAATAATAGTTTTTAGGTGAAGATACATATGATACATTATGATGCTTTTTACGATAGGTCATGTTGATCACCCCTATGATGGATAGAGGTAGGAGAGGCAACTATGCTAGGACCTTGTCTCGTCTAGGAGATGACAGAGAAGGTGGAGTTGATTCGGAAGAGGATGTCTATTGAACCGTCTTTATAGAAATCTTATGATGATCGATGGAGAAAACCTCTAGTGGTTGAGGTCAGAGATCATGTTTTATTATGTTTCACACTGAGGTGGGGACATAAGAGGATTAGGAGACATGAGAAGCTTTCACTGAGATACATCGAGCCATTTTTGGTTTTAGAGAGATTTGGTTCGGTTGTCTATTGGTTGTAATTACCTTAGAGGTACCAGACTATGCACAACGTCTTTCATGTTTCTCAACTATTGAATTACTTCTCAAAACTCTCACATTTTTCAACACGGGGAGGTTGAGTTGGAGGTGGATGCATCTCTCAAGGAGCACCCTATTCAAATTGTGGACCATAGTAAAAATGTTCTTTGTGGGTGGTATGTTCCTATGGTACAGGTGCTATGGTAACACAGGAGAGTCCAAGATGAGACTTGGGTGAGGGAGGCTGACATACGAGCATATTTGCTATAGTTGTTTGAAGTTTCTTCTTCACCACTATTGGAAGGGAAATTTGAGGATGAATTTCTTTAAGGGGATGTTTGAAAGAACCAGGATCTTGATTTTCGGTATGAATCTTGATTTCGGGTGTTTCTGAGGAAAAAGGAAGAAATGTAAATTTTCTAAGTGCACGCCATGTACTTTTGAGTAAATGATGTGTACTTTTGAGTACATGATGGGTACCAAGTTTCCATGTATAGCTATGTACTGGCCATTTAACGACCAAGTACATGGAAATGTAGGTGACCTGGAAGACTTCCTAAAGTGGGGGCCATTTGAGGCTAGTGCACGGCTTGTACATTAATATAACACACCATGTACATTTATTTTTAATTGATGAATCGGAGTGGGCTTGTGTCTCATCTCCAGAACACACTTATTCTACCTCCGGTTCGTACAGGAGAGCGACAGAACATTGAAGAACTTAAAGCTCCTCTCGGTTCTCTATTCGAGCTCCGATTGAGATGTCGTTGGGTGCATTGGTTTCCCACCGGGGAATTCTGTCTTTCCATAGAGCCTTTCTTCATGATTCCTCCTCTCTCAGGAGTATTTCAAGGATGATTGTCTTTAGATTTTTTGTATATCTACTTCGTTCTTTGTCGATTCAAGGACTAACGTTCAAGAGTGTTCATTACACAACATCTTGGTAGGTGGTTTTTTCCTTTTGGTGATTGTATTTGGATTATATATGCTTAAAGTGTGGAATATCTATGTTTAGTGTATTTTTTGTTTTGGAAATTTAACCCTGTTTAATATCTGATATGGTTTGTTAAATTAAGAAAGGGTTATTTCTTATGCATAACGTTTTATAACTTGATTATGGGTGTGTTTACCTTGTTTGAAAGATTATGGCCATTTCATCTAGAATTCCTTTTAGGCCTATTTTGTTTTCCATGCCTCACATTGTTAGGATGGAGTCACTATTTATATTAGATGAAAGTGTTTCACATTGTGAAAGTATGACCAAGAGGGGTTGAATGGGAGAGCTTCCCGAGGTAGGGTTATTATTGTAGAAATTGTTGTTATGTTGACCAAAAGGTATTGACTGTGAGATCATCCATGTGGTCATAGAATAGATGGGTTAGACTATGAGAGCTACCCATAGGGTCATTATTATTTGAATGTTGGACCATAGGGAATTGATTGTGAGGTCTACCAGGTGGTCATTATAGATTATTATTGATTTTCAAACCAAGGGGGTATTAACCATGAGAGCTGCCTAGGTGGTCAATTGTAAATGATTAGTGATATGTTAAACCATAGGGGTTAGAATTTGATATATTTCCCAAAGTGTTATTTTTTATTTGTTAAAAGATTCTGACGAGTATTTCAAGCCAAAGCACAAGCTTGGACTTGGTCTTGCTAGATTTTTTAGATGGTCTTCTGAGACATAAGTTTTCTATTACATAGGGAATATAGAGTTTAGGATAAATTCCGGGATTTCATTATTTGATGGTTTTAATAATTTATAAATGTTAATGAATGTAATTGAAAGTGCCATTCTTCATCAGGTACTTGATTGTTGTTAGAGCTAGAGAGCATGAGACTAAGCTGAGGTTTTCGATGCTGTTGGAGTTATTGCTTTTCTGTACTTTGGTTTTAGTATTTTATTTCAGCTTTGTGACTTGTTTGGATAAAATCTTAGATATATGCGACATGCATCATTTATATATGCTTCGGTTGTTACATTAATATTCGTCTTCTACTGTTTACTTCTGTTTTATGATATTACTACTTCTACCTTTGTTTACTATTTACTTTTTTCTATGTTAACTCTGCCAATGATGGTATAGTTTCCCCAATGTCTTACCCAGGCCCTCACTTCTAGTCATAATCCTCTAGAATTTGGGGAAATGCGCTTGATTTTATGTGACCAACCGAGTTTGGGGCACCTTTGGTCGATACCTGGATCCAAGATGTTACATTCATCAACAACATCCTTGTGTACTCTACATCTGAGGAGGAACATGCAAGACATATGTGTGCTATTATGGAAGTTCTTCACCGGGAGAATCTATTTGGGATGTTTGTGATGTGTGATTTTTGGGCTCTAGAAGTCCGTTTCATGGGGCATGTTGTATCACAGGAGGGAGTTGTTGTCGATCCATCAACGATATAAGTAGTTGTGTGTTGGATAGACCCCTAGATAGGGGCAGAAGTGAAAGGTTTCCTTAGCATTGTAGGATACTATAAGAGGTTCACAACTGATTTCTCTCGGGTTGCAAATCCTTTAACATCATTAAATAGAAAGGATCAGGCATTCGTGAGGAATGAACAGTTTTATGAAGCTAAAAAGTATCTAAAAGAGAAGTTGGTCAGTGCTCAGGTTCTTTGTATACCAGTAGAAGGAGTTCACTTTTAGATTTTCTATGATGATTCACATCTGGGGTTAGGTTGTGTTCTGATGTAGTAGAGATCAACTGTTTCTTATGAGTCCCAGCAGTTTCATCCCTAAAAACATAACTAGGCCTCCCACAATATTGAGTTGGTGGTAGTGGTTTTTCCCCTAACATTATGGAGACATTACCTTATTGTCAAGCATTTTGTGGTCTTCATCATCATAAGAGGTTAAGGTACATTTTCTCCCTGCATGACTTGAACTTGTGATAGTGTCAGTGGATGGAGTTCGTATAGGATTATGACTTCTAATTTTCATATATACATAGAAAAGGTAATGTTGTAGTCGATGTGATGAGTGGGAAGTCACATAGTGATGTTGTGGGTGAATCAGGTGACTCCTAGAGAGTGATAGAAGAACTTTTAGTATTACATATGGACATGAGAGAAGTTGGCGGTAGATTTTGCCTTTTTTCATATGATGGTGCAATCATCCTTAGGGTATTAGGTTAAGGAATCTCAATTGGGGGATCTTGAGGTGGATGTCTAGAGGGACCAAGTTGTTTATGGAAAGTACCATGTTCTTTGGTCTGTGGATGAACATCATCGAGTGTTGTTTCAAGGAAGTATTTTCATTCAATTCATGATGCGTGAGATAGTTCTCAAAGAGTTCCATAGTTCACCCTTAGGGTACATCCTAGTGTTACAAAGTTGTAATGAGCCTTGCGAGGTCATTTTTGATGGTCTGGGTTGAAACATGCAATTGTAGAGTTTGTGTCTCTATATTTGGTTTTCCAGAAGGTAAGGTAAAGCACCATGTTCCCAATGGTTTTCTAAAGCCATTAGATGTTCCTCAGTAGAAGTGGGAGGAGATATCTATGGACTATTTTACTGATTTACCTCAATATCTGGGAGGCTATGATGAAATACGGATTGTATTGGATCATTTGAAGAAATCATCTAACTTTATGGTGATCATGGTGTTGAGCTCAATGGAGGTTCTGTCAAGGAAGTATCTGGAGGAGGTGGTGAGACTCCACAGAATTATGAGGATAATCATTTCCAATAGACATCCCTATTTTACCTTCATGGTGTGGGAAGTTATTTAGCATTCTTTTGGTTCTCAACTATTCCTTGGCACTAGTTTTCAACTATAGACATATGGTCAGATAGAGCAGATCATCCAGACACTTGAAGACATGGTGCACTTCTATATCTTGGATTTTGGAGGTTTGTAGATGAGGCGCCTGACCATGGTAGAGTTATCATACAACAATATTTTACACTCCACCATTTTTATGGTGCCATTTGAATCCTTGTATGGCCGACCTTTTCGTTTTCCATTATGTTGGACTAGGGTCAGAGATTTAGCAATTATTAGGCTGGAACTGGTATAGAATTTGAAAGAGATGGTTTAGGTGATTCGTGAGCAGATGAAGCAAGAGTAAGATCATTTGAAGTCCAATTTTTATAATAAGAAGAGACCTCTGGAGTTTTACATTGGGGATCATGTGTTTCTAAAGGTGACTACCCACCATGGGTGGTGATGGTTTGGTCATGGGAGTATGCTTTCTCCCCAGTTTGTTGAGTCCTTTGACATGTTGGCTCATGTAAGAGTTGTGGTGTATCTGGTAGCACTTCCCCGACATATGATCTGGATACACAATGTTTTCCATATGTCCCAGCACTGTTGTTATCTTCATGACGACTCTAACATCATCTATTGGGGCTAGATCGATGTTGGTGATGATGAGACCCTCGAGGAGTGGCATGTATAGATCGAGTACCGTAAGGAGAAGGTGTTGCACGAGCATGCTATCTCTTTAGTATGTGTCTTATGGTGGCACAGTGACATGGAGGAGAGTACTTGAGAGTGTGAGACGTAGATACACGCTCATTACCTTAAGCTATTTTATGTTGATCTATTCTCTTGTAACATTGTTTGTTAGGTGGTTTTATACCCCTTTCCATTTATGAGATGACATTTTTTACTGTTACTTGTAGTGGCTTATTCTTTTTGGAGAGATTTCTCTTCTGGGATAGTGTTTAAGAGCTGTTTTTGGTTATCATGTGGTTTCTCGTTGTTCCTTAATGATGCAGTTAAGCTCCTGTAGTGGAATGTTCTTTGACAGGTATCTCGAAGGGAGGTTATTCAGACCTCTTTTTCTGTTTTCTCTCTGGGTTGGTTTTGGATTCTTGAGGGAGAGAATAGTTTGAGTTGTATTTGACATAATCCACTAAACATCTCATATACATTCACTTTTTTGAAATCTGGTGTTTCAGATGTTTTAGGAGGTCAATGTTACTTATTTAAACACTTTTCAAAAATTTCCATTTTTCCAATGGTATCTCATTTCACAGGTGGATCAGAACAGTGAGTCAGTAATTGTGACCTTTTGAGGTCGGGGATTCATTGCTTCACTAGTTATTTACGTGCAATTGTAGATCAAGCATTATTTATCCCCTAGATCACAATGAAATAGATATTAAATATTTTAACTGGATTAAAGAATTTTTATCGATCATATGTTTTTTCTTTATATCATGATAACAGTTTTCCACTTAATTTTCAAAATAGGGTGATATCTTTTCCTTTCTTGTTTCGCATGTTGTTATTAATAGAAATTGGTAAATAACATAAATATGCGTTCAATTGATAAATAAATTGACTGAATGATAAATATGTATGTTTAATGTAACTGGTTGATGTTGTTTTATTTTTTTATGATAATAAAATTGATGCCGATATGAATAAATTAATTAGTTAAGAACCAGTTGTATGAATAAAATATATTTCTTTTGTGGGGCTTGAGTTTCTCACTTATTGTAAAGGCCAAGTGCTGTATGCTTTGGTGCCATAAGAGCTTGTTGTGTGGGAAGTTCAGATGCCTTATTTAGGTCCAGGAGCCCAGTTTCTTTGTTTGTTTGTTTCTTTCTACTTGTGATGTGACGTGAGCCTCATATGGATGAGCATGAAGGGTTGTTTTGATATGTGGGGTAGGGAGGCCCGTTTATTGTGGCAACAGTCGACACCTAGAGTGGTGAGATGAATTAGTTTCTGGTTGTGGGTGTTAGGTAGGAAACCGAAGATGATAGAACAAGTTGAAGCTAAGATTACCCATTGATATGAAAGTTTTATTCTTTTTTAATATGTTTTTTGTTTATCTTCTTTATTTTAACCACTGCTTAAGGTAGCTAGTTTTTGTTACTCTCCTTCTGACATAGAAAATTTATGTGCATATTTTTAATCCAATAATGAAGATTTCTTACTTTTTTCAATGATAAACTCAATGTATTTAAATGTTTTATTAAAATAATGGGTATTTAGAATTATAGAGTGAAAATGTTCTATGTGAAGAGGGCATAATTCTAGATTTTTGAAATATTTTTATATCAAGAGCATTTTGGTCATTTCGTAAAAACTATAATTCAAAATTTAGTGATTCTTATTTTTCTAGGATCTTTATTGTATTTCCTTAAACATTTTATTCTAGAATAGGGACTGATTTGGGAAACTAGAGGCCTTAAAAAATCAATGAAGTCAAAAACAATTCTGGGCGGACAACGTGGGTGCCACCACGGTAACAGAACCACTTCTTGGCCTACACACATTAAATGGTTGTGATTTCGCCAAGAATATAAAAAGAACACATAGTATTGTCTCTAAAAATAATTTGAGGGATTTTTGAAGTCATTAATGTTGTCATTGGATGTTATACATTTGGAGGAAGCTTCCTGGAACCTTCGTCCATAAAAAGAAACCACCAATGAGAAAATCATAAATCATACCTTTGGTAGCCTAATAAGCTATAATTTGGATGTCGAAAGACCAATAAATTTATGAACTACATTTATGAAGTTTTTCATGCGTGAATCATCAAATTAATGGGAAAAAAACTTGAAAAGTTTTGGAGGACGAATTATTCCTATAAATAAAGGCACTCGCCTCCTTCCCAAATAATCAACTCAACACCCGCATCCAAGGAGGGATCCCACCTGGGCACGTGGCACTGATACTCCTCAATTCCCCCATCATTTATTATTTTTAATTTATTTTAATTTTAGTTTTGTCCTAGTTTTCAATTGTAATTTAAATTTTAGTTTTATTAATCCATGAATTTGTGTTTATCCATCAACTATTCTTCATTTCTCTCTTTCTCTCTCCCCTCTTCCACCCACTCCACAAAGTAATCTTTTACTCTCATAAATGAGAGGCTAACCCTGAGACATGGCCTGGGGGGAGGTGATGGTTATCATGAGTTTTCATTAATGTTTAATTCTAATCTTGTGGATAGAATTGAGTAGCATGCATGGGTTAGGCGAATGTCCTTGATGTTGTTACTTCCTCTAATGAAACACAACTCAAACTATCTCTATTCTTTTATTTACTCAATTTCCACTCTCTCCATTGGTTAGTTCTTCACATGATGGAGTTGATCTAATCAATGGATGAAACGACTTCGATTGAACCGGGTCCTGGAAGATGACACATCCTAGACAAAGGTGATTCATCAACTTAGATGAAAGGAGGAGACGGAGTGGAGAGTTCTTAGACATTCAATGATATTCACAGTTTCTAAATAATGAATAGTAGTTCAAACATGATATTTCATGTTCATATTATCAAACTGAAATAAAATATATAACGGTTAATAATTATTTAACATTGAACCCACCCCCAAAACCATGTTCTTTTTCATAACTCATTCACTTTAGATTTTCATGATAGTTTAAATTTTCATTTTACATGTAATTATTTTTAATAACCAAAAACCCAAAAAGGATTTCATCACATTCATTTATAAAAAAACACAAAAAGATATATAATAAGTGAATTAGATAAATTAAGTGAACTACATTGAGAATTATCCTCAAGAGAGATGAATCTGGCTAGCCACTGTGCTCCACTAGGAAAATTAGAATTAGTTTTGTCCATGCCGCACGACAGGCATGCGTCCAAACTGGTTCATTTTATGAGGATCCAATCAATAGTACACTGAATTTTAATATTTTCAAATCTTAGTTATATTTAATTTAAAAAAACTAAAAAAATTACTTCCATGATGTATTCAAATTTAAAATATTATGCATAGAAAAATTACTTACAAGCGCAGCATCAACAACCACAATAGGAAGCTTTTAGAAGAGAATGGGTGAAATAACATAGAGAATGCATTTAACTACTGAAAATATAGGTTTATAGAGAATTTTATTATATTTTTTCATTAATGTAGAAACCCAAATGGAGCCAGAGAAATAACATAAGAAAGTGGTGGAAGAAATTGCACCACATATCTATGAAATTGAAGAACCCGTGGAGGCAATGGAAGAAAAATTATTTACTAAGATACAAGTGGGAGATTAAGAAGGATTTAACGAATTATTGATTAAATGTGATAAACTACTTGATCTCCCCAATACATGAAATGAAGAAGATCCAACACCACAGAAGGAAGAAACCACCCAAGTGGTGAAATTTGATGTCATGATAGAGGAGCCTGACTACCTGACTCCATCCTTAGAGAGTCTAATCCAAGAGGCACTTACCATTGATGTAGAGAATGAAGCATAGGGATTTGAACAATTCTATAACTCTATCTATTAAAATTTTATTGAATATTAATTTTACATCACTTCTTGTGGTTTTGATTATATAGAATCATACAATATCAGTTATGCCTTGGAGTATGAAGAAGAACTTGGATGTTCACATGCTAAGGAACATATGGAGATCCCTGAACACTTTGAATATTTGTTGAAGGAAGTTCAGGAAAAGATACTAGTGTAACTCCCTAACTAAACCATGAAAAATCTGCTTATTTTTATGGGGTATAATTTGATCTTGATGCTTCATGTCTTAATTTTATTCCAATATAATTACACTCTAACTTTCCAATTGTATTTTCTTTTGATGATGAATACCTTGAGGAACCACTGGACAAATAAAAAGAGGTTGCACAAGTATCCATGAAGAAGGAGGATGATTCATACTTCATCATACCCCCACTATGAAATATTCACCTCATTGTGAAGGGGTAGGATATAGTGTACTATATCCATGGATCATACCTCAGGAAGAAGGATTAATCACAAGATAGGAAAAGCCACATGTGGTGGTTTAAATCAAATAAGCTTCATCCTCCATCAGGCTTTGGATAAAAGCTGGTAATTCCATCTGGAGGCAGTCAAAATTCAAGGCCCACTTGGGGATCATACCAAGATTTATCATTACTTTCTTTCGAAGAACATAGATGTCAATTTTGTTTTCTTATAAGTAGTGTAGCATGTAGCCCACTCCCTTTATATTTTTTTGAGCTTAAATTACATGATCAATATGCTTAATTGAGTTTTTTTCTTTTATAGGATCCTAATAATATAAGGTATCCTTAGAAAGTGAAGGGTATGGACTATGTTTCATGGAAAAGGGAGTTCACTTTTAGTGTTTTATCTTTTAAACGCTCCATATTTTTTTCCACAACATGTTTAGAGCTTTCAAGATAAAATTGCATGCCCACACATGAATTATGTGCTACTTAACTAATATAGGAGACATTAGTTTCTTAGGAACCCAATGATTAAATGTCTTAAATTTCAATGTTTACATGATTAAATGATTGAAATGGATAATTGAATTTTTAAATATGAACCATAGACATAGAAATGATGAACCACGATTTGAAGTAATTAATTGATTCATATAAATGAAATTTCTTAACCATCATTAATGATTTGAATTTTTGAAATTCATGTGAATTGATTTATTATGGTTAATCATGTATTGAGTGATTTTATGAAATCATTTATCAAATTCCTATGTGGATTTCTAGACTAATTACTTCCAATTTATTCTTGAGCATATTCCTTGGGTGATAATGGGACATGTAACTGACCAGAACTTGTATTGAAACTAGTCAAAGCTATGAATGTGAAAAACACATTTAAAATGATTGATGTGTCCTTTGAAAAGATACTTGTCATTAAAATTCCACCTTTACATCAATCCTTCTTTTATCCCATAGAGACCGTGAATGACCTTTATAGGGATGAGCCATGTTTCAAAACATTTTTATCCATTCCTACCTTCCTCTTAGTATTTTCATGATATTTTAATGTTGAAGTGTGTGGGTAAAGGGAATCATGGTGTACGTGATGATATAAACTGTAAGGATGAAGTGTGGGGGTATTAATGTGGGAATTTTGAAATATTGTGGAATCATTTATTATACTATATTTTCCCCCTCGTAAATTAAAAAAAAATTGACAAAAAAATCCAAACAAATAGAAAATTGGGTTGTGATATTGGAGAACCAAAAATCACCATTTTCCTAACCGGTGATCTTCTGATCGTATGTAGTTAGGTGAAGGATGTGAGGTTTTATATAATCATATTTTTCAAAAAAATTAAAAAAAGTAAAAACATAAAAATATATTTAGGAGGGTGCACAAATAATTCATTTTTCATAATTTGATCCCGAACTTACTTTGAGTTTTGGGGAAGTAGGTGTTGATTCCTTGAAGAGAATAATTTTATTACACTTTTTTATATCATGAATTCTAATTAAGAGATAATCCTCCTCATTGAGACTTAATTTTTAAAGCATCAAATCCTACCAACCACAATCCTCAGATTCATTTGAACCTTTATTGAAATTCCTCTTGATTTTATGTATTTTTTCCTTACAAAGTGTAGAAAGTAGTTCATTTACAATCATATGGATAAGGATCATGTTCTCATGATATGAGATTAACTCAAGTTGAATTGTATCATGGGTGATGAGAGAAAAGAATCAAAAGTGAGGTAAATCGTGAATGGCATGTTTAATAATAATTAATCAAGGGTCTTGAATGAATTAAAGGAGAAGTTCAATCATTTTTCAAAAGGTAAAAGTAAAATATGTGAATTATTTATTTCTTTGAAAAATGGGTAATTAAATTGATATTTTATGTAGATTTTTGATATATTGATTTCCCATTGAAAATTATTTGATTTTATTTCATTGGAATTTGAATATTGGTAATATTGGTTTCCTCTTATTTCTTTGTTGATATTTTATGCTTGAGGACAAGCATGGTTTAAGTGTGGGAGTATTTGACAGACTAAATATATCTGCATATTTTAAATCAAATAATGAGGAATTTTTTAATGTTTTTAAATGATAAAACCCATGAATTTAAATGTTTTATAAAAATAATGGGTTTTTTGAAATATCGAATGAAAATTATTTAAATTGTGAGAAGTGCATAATTCTAGATTTTTGAAAGATTATTACATCAAGGGTTTTGTGATCGTTTCTTAAAAAATATAATTCCAAAATTTAGTGATTATTTTTTTTAAATCCTTATTTTTTTAATTTAAATATTTATTATGTAGCACGGGTGGATGCAGGCATCTAGAGGCCTAAAAAATCAATGATGTTGAATATATTTTCAGGCGGACAGCGTGGACCCCACCATTATAACAGAATCACATATCGGCCTACACAACAAAAATGAATATAATTACACCTGGAAAAGAACAAGGAAAAATAAGAGAATATCTAAAATTAATTTGATATATTTTTTAATTCATTAAGGTTTCCATTGGATGTTATACATTTGGAGAAAGCTTCTTGAAACCTTCTTCTAGAAAAGGAAACCTCCAATGAAAAAAATCATAACTCATACATCCAGTGGCCAAATGAGCTTGAATTTGGAGGTTTAATAGCCAATACATTTATGAAAAACGTTTATGAAGGTGTCCACACATGAATCAACTAATTAATGGTTCAAAAACTTGGCAACTTGTGGAGGAAGAATTATACATATAGAAGGAGGCTATAACCTCCTTCCCAAATTATCAACTTGACACCCACAACCAAGGAGGGATCCCACCGGGGAACGAGCCACTACTACACCTTTCTTCCCCCATTTTTTTTCATTTTATTTTTGTCTTATTTTTCAGTTGTAATTTGAATTTTTGTTTTATTAATCCATGCATTTGTGTTTCCCTGTCCACTTATCTTCATTTCTTTCCCCCCCCCCCTCTCTATCCTCTTCCACCTAATCCACTAAGTAATATCTTACTCTCAGAAATGAAGGGATGGACCCAAGACATGGCCCTGGGGGAGCTGAAGGATATCTTAAATTTTCTTTGATATTTAATTTTATCTTTATAGATAGAATTGAGTAGCATGCATGGGTAAGAAGAATGTCCCTATTGTTGTGACTACCTCCAATGACACGCAACACAACCTATCTCTATTATTTTATTTAATAAATTTTCCTCCACTCTATTGGTTAGTTCTTAATACATTGTAGTTTATCTAATCAATGGATGAAACAACTTTGATTGAACTGGGTCTTGGAAGATGACACATCTTAGGCAAAGGTGTGTCGTCAACTTGGATTAAAGGAGGTGGAATTGTGAGTTCTCAAATATTAAATGATATTCCACAATTTATAAATAAATACTAGTAGTTCAAACATGATATTTCATGTTCGTATTATCAAACATAAATAAAACATATAAAAGGGAATAATTATTGAACATTAAAACAACACCCAAAACCAAGTTCTTTCTTATTAACTCATTCTGTTTATATTTTCATGATAATTTAAATTATCATTTTGCATGTAATAATTTTTAATAATAAAAAACCCAAAATGATTATCATCACATTCATTTAAAAACCGCACAAAAATAGATAGAATATGTGAATTAGATAATGTATGTGAACTACATTGATAGGGATCCTGAAGAGAGACGACCCTAGCTAGCCAGTATACTACACTAGGAAAAATATAATTTCTTTTATCCACACCCTGAAACTAGAGTGCATCACCTTTCAAAAAATTTGATGATGTGTGGGGTATTCCATGTGCTTTCCGTGTTTAGATTCATGAGGATTTATGGGTCTAGTCTCCTTTTATATGTGGGAAAGACTCAGCGGGTAGCTCATACACACACCATGTTGAGCCCCTTGTGTTTGGTAGCCTATAATGTTTTCATAGAATACCATGAAATATTGAAATTATGGAATGTTATGATGTTTTTAATAAATTAATAACTGTTTAACTCATTGGTTTGGAGCTTTCTAGGATGAAATTATGGGATTGTATTTATAAAAAACCGTGGACTCAGTTTGCTTATGCCTGATGTGCATGGATCTTGGTTGGAATGTTAATAGAATGTGATTTCGAATTGAAAATGGCTAATTAAATGTTAAATAATTAAATAAAGTAGAGTGAAATTGATGAAAAGGTATAAAATAACTTAATGTATCTATATAAATGGTTGTGTACTTCTATGATATCTATTTTTAGCAGTGGCAGTTAAGAATATGAGAGATGTTAGATGCAGTTTAATCTAAGACTAGGTTTTTTTCTTTAATGTGGTTGTAATCAATATTATATCATCTAATTTTTTTTTCTATATTCTACTCCACCCTGTCTGTTAGGGAACCTGACCCACCAGGGATTCAAATCCATGCGGGTGTTTTCACCAACATCTTGGTGGGAGGATTGATGACTGACTATCCCCTTTGACCCCACACTCTTCTCAAGGCAGTATTTTTTTATAGTATTCATGGTTTTTATTTTTCCCCATATATGTGTGCGGAGGGTTGTAATGTATTATGGTTATCTCACAAAAATGTATTTTGGATATAGTTTCCTATGGACTACTATTGGTGTAATGTATATAGGTTGTGATGGCTTGAGGATCCTTACATAGTTTATGGGATGTAATGGCTTGAGGTATTATACCTAATGTATGATACATGATATGAGAGATGTCGTGGCTACTAGAAATTATCTATTTGCATTTGGCTATGTGGATGTGGTGGTTTTTTTCATGAGGTGCATATTGTGGTGCTTCACCCAAGTGTCTTTGGGCTAGCATTTTTAGAGAGAGATACTTAGGATGTGCGACATTGGAGAAAAGTGGAAAACCAGTGGGGAAGTTGTAGCAGGGTACCCTTGATATTATTTATTATATAAAATTCCCTTGTATTCGATACTTGGTGATATTAGCCATGGTGAGGCTGAGAACATAGTATACCGGTTTAGGTGATGAGTTAGTTTCACTTGTTGTTCACTGTGATTTATCATTATTTCATTACTTTTACCTGAGAGGCTATGGGGAGGATCCTATTTAGTATATTTTTATACTCACCCTATATTTATATAAAGGTTTTTCAGGTTAGTCGGAGTAGCTTGGAGATCAGGCTGGTTATTACTAGCTTGGGGTTTTGCGTGAGCTGTTTGGGCTTCGTGGTCACTATCGTCCTTACTTTATTTTGGTACTTGTAGTTTTCCCTTTCAGTGTTAGTAGTTCTTGAATGAAATTACATACATGTACTTTGGTTTATTTTATAATGTAGTATGAAGATGAGTTTGTTGGTGTATTTCTTATCTATATTTTTCACATGTGTTCTCCTCGAGGGTAATGTCTTCCATCTCTATGTTTATTATACTCTCTTTGCTAGCCTCCTTCCTAGGGCCTACTAGAGGCAGGAATCAGGTGTCGTTATCACTATTCCCACATTTTCAGTCTAGGAGGGGGTACACATTATGGGAAGGGGGTCCTGACAGTAGCTGATTACTCATCAGTTGACTAGCCTCACCCTCAGTGCAGTGGATGATATAAGTCCTTAATTTCCTATAGTGGTGGTGAAGTATGATTACATATTTTCTGACAATGTTCTTGGATTTACAACCCATTGGGAGATGTAATTATACATTTATCTACACCTCGTGACAACATCAATATCTACACCTACATATTGGATGACTCCTGTAGACCTTCGTGAACTAAGGGTGTAGTTGGGGGACATGCGAGGAAGGGCTTCATGAGACCCAGTGTTTCACCCAGGGCATCCCTAATTTTTTTACTAATAGGAAATATAGGATATTGAGGTTATGTGTGTATTATTGATGTTTAAAATAGGTAACCATGAATAACAACTATCCACTACCAAGAATTGAAGACCTATTTGATCAGTTGAAAGTGGATTGATGGTTCTTGAAGATTGACCTTAGATCTAGCTATCACCAGCTACGAGTATGGGATGGATATATATACTAAATATGACATTCAGATGTTGTTACTATCACTATGAGTACTTAAGGATTCCATTTTTCATGAATAACACCATAAAAGTGTTCATGTGAGTCATGAAACAGGTCTTTCAGCCTTACTTAGCTCAGTTCGTTATAGTTATCACCATTGAAATCCAAATTTATTTGACGTCCGAGGAGGAGCATGTGGGACACCTGAGGATGATCCTAGACACACTCTTAGAGCACCAAAATTATTGGAAGCTCTCAAAGTGTCAGTTCTGGATTCGAGAGGTTCATTTTCTAGGACAATTCATCTCAAATGCTGGATTTGTAGTGAATCCAGTGAAGGTTGAGGCAGTTCTTACATGGGAGCCACCCTAGAGTATTGCCGATGTGCGGAGTTTTCTTGGGTTCTTAGGGTAATATCATAGGTTTTTACCCAAATTATCAATAGTGGAAATACCTTTGAAAGATTTTACATGAAAGGGGAATCCTTTTTTGTGGGAAAAATTATTCCAGTAGTGATTTTTGGAGCTAAGCCAGATGCTGACGAGCGCTCCCATCCTAAAGTTACCAGAGGAATGAGTCGAGTATGTGGTGTATGGAAATGTATTGGTAACTGGGATTGGTTGTGTCTTGATGTATATTAAAGTGGTTATTTCATATGGTTCGTGCTAGTTGATACCACATGAGTAGAAATATTTGACTCATTATCTTGATTTAGCAGAGGTTGTCTTAGCAATGAACATGTGGCGGCACTACCTGATGAGTGAGAGGTTTATAATCTAATATGATCACAAGAGTATCAACTATATATTCTCTTAGAAAGATATTAACGTATGACAATGGTGATTGATATAGTTTCTCAAGGACTACAAATTTGATATTGTCTATACTCCTGGGAAGGGGAACATGGTGACAGATGATTTCAGCAGAAGATCTAGTTTACAGTTACATAACGAGGTATCAGAGTAGTTAGTCTTGTTGTAGATATCCTTTATGAATGGAGATAGAGTAGCTTTCCACTAGTTGATGGTTTTCACTCCTCCACTCTAACAATGAGTCAGGGAGGCACATCTGGGGGATACTGATTGTTAGACCTTATGTGCTCTAATTTCCATAGGGCATTCCCCATATGGATATCTGAAAGGTGGGGAGCACATCATTCTTTTTAGAAGATGCACAATAGTACTAGTGGAATTGCAGGAGGAGGTTCTAAGGGATTTTTGTACATCCCCTTTGGAGGTACATCCAGGTGTGTAAAATATGTAACAGGACCTCCGAAGCCAATTTTTGTGGTCCAGGATAAAGAAGGGAGTGACACATTTTTTTTTCTCAATGCCTTACTTGTCAGTAAGTGAAGGCTGAGCACCTGGTTCCAATGGGTTTATCTCAACCCCTTGAGGTTCCAGATTGGAAGTGGGATGGAATATCGATGGAATTTTTTATCTGTTTAACACATACTTCTAGTGGACATGATTCCATATGGGTGATTGTTGACTGACTCACTAAGTCGACACACTTCCTTGCTATCTGAGAGCAGTGTTCAATAGAGAGCTTGATATGCCCTTATGTGCAGAAGATAGTTATCCTCTATGGAGGATCATCAATGATAGTTTTTGATTGTGATACTCTCATTTACAAACTGGTTGTGGAAGGGATTAAATGATTCATTTGGGACCCATCTATGCTTGAACACTACATTTCACCCATAGACGGATGGCCCGACTGAGCAGACCATTTAGGTTCTGGAAGACATGTTGTGAGGTTGCATGTTATACATTGGATGTAGATGGGAGGATCAACTACCAATTGTTATGTTTTCATACAAAAATAACTATCATTACACCCTGTATATGGCACCATTCATGTCGATGTATGGGTGACCATGTAGGTGACCACTTTGATAGACTGACCCAGGAGAGTCAACACTCATGGGCCCAGAGTTGGTGCAATCTACTACAAAAAGGTTTAGATCTTTGAGGAAAGGACGAAGAAAAAAACGATCCATCAAAATTCTTTTTCTGATAGGTGACACATGCCTTTGGAGTTATAGGATGGATACCATATGTTCCTTCTGGTTTCACCTTGAATGGTATTACAAAGATTTGGCCAGGGCGACAAACTATCTCAGATATTCATCAGACCATTCTAGATACTATAGAGAGTATTTACGGTGGCATACTTCATGGTTATACCACCAAAATTATATCTGGTACATGATGTCTTCCTTGTGTCGCAACGAAGGAGTTATGTGCATAACCCATCACACATCATTGACTGGGTATAGTTGGACATCGAGGATGGAGTGAATTCTGCTAAGTACCTGGTGAATATTGAGGATTGGTAAGAGAGGATCCTTCATGGGTGATCAATTCCGTTAGCACATGTTCGGTGGTATCATGAGAATCTCTAGGAGAGAACATTGGAGTGGGAGGCATAGATTCATGCACAGTACCCTCATCTATTTGAGTAGACCGTGTTTTTTATTTTCAGGCACGTAAAGCCCCAAGATGGGGAGAATATAATGTCTCAGATTTTCCTTTTATTATTTTGGGATATTATATGGATTTATTTTGAGACCAGACGCTGATAAGACATGGGATTCTGTGGCACTATGTGACCAAAACAAATGTTTGAAAAATATTAAAATATTTAATAGCATGAATAAAAGGTTTTCCTAAAAAATTAGAATAAATGTTAAATGGGTTTCTAGGTCAAGAATTTGAGGGAATAGTTGATTTTAGAATAGTGGCTTTACCCTAGGAGCAACCTAATTTTTTTTGGCATGGTTTGTTTGTGAAAAAAGATGTCTCGGGTGTAAAAGGAATAAAATTATTTTTAAAAAAATTATTTTTTGTGACATAGTGACTATTTTGTCTTTAAATAGATGATTGTGCAGAAATCTCAAGGTCAGCTACACAACCCCAGATATTCTAGTGTACTTGTAGGGAGAACATGGGGGAATCCCCTTTGGAGAATGGCGATAGATCGTTGATCGACAATGAACGTACCTCATATTCAATGGATGTTGCCAACGATGACAACGTCATACTATTCTTTATCAATGATCAAACTGATTTAAGGTAGGTATTTTTCTTTCAATTTATTAGTCCCTATTATTTTATTCCTACAATGAACACTAACTAATCCATGAACCAAATAGCCAATGGATCGATCATATTTTTTTCAAGATGGGATTATTTGTCGGGTTATCAATAATTATTTGTTGTTATTTTCTAACCCAAATCCCCCAATTTTGATTTTTGGCCATGAATGCATGACCAATGATGATAAAAATTCACTATTATTCTTTTCTCCCTCTGTTATTTGTGTTATTCACTATTGGAACCCCAAGGTTCTGGGCATGACGTTTTCGGGTGGTTCCGAGCTCAATCGGACCCCCATATTCATGTTTAATTGACTAATTAGGTAGGATCTATGTAGATTGGGACTTAAAGAGCTCAGATCTAGGGCTTTTTTAATATTTGGGCATCATAGGAGGCACATTGGTCTGCAGAAGGAACCACCAGCATGTGTGGCATTTATCAGCACATGGCAGTGCGGGTGGCTGGCAGCGTCAGAATCGTGTGTGGTGGGAATGGTGGTGGTGAGATGCGGCTGTGATGAAGAAACATAGTGGGTTACCGCTTGGGGCCTTAACAACAGATTTGGAGGCTCTGGTAGGGCCAGAGGAGGCAGATAGGGTTGGAATATACATGAGATGTGACAATGTATGGGAAGTCGGATGGGCCTATGGGTCGAGCCAAATGGGTCAAGTCAGATGGATGGGCTTGGTCAGATCAGTGGCCCAGACCCGGGTAAGATACGGGGAAACCGGGGTGGATCCCGGTTCTGGTTGATTGTGCAGTGAGATTGACCATGAGGTGGATCGACCAGTGAACTGATCGCAACAGTCAATCCACATGTGGCTGGTCCCCACGGTAGGTGGACCGGCCATGGAGGTCGACATCAACGGTAGGTCTGTAGGCCCTCAGAAGGCAAGTGGGCGGTTTCGTTCAAATGAGCATATCTTCTAAACGAAAAATCCAATTGGCAAGCCATCTATCACTTTGAGACCCTAACATTAAGAAGGTCATTTTTATATAAATGGCGTTTTTTTAGTTTGGACCAGTATAGGTTGAGAGCATTCACTTGGTCCTTTCCTTGAGGGTTCAATACTACATTACATCAAAATCATTAGATTGTAATCCCCTATAGAGGTTGAGTCTCAGATAAAGTATAATACCCATCCCCGATACCAGAGTTCAATCCTCTATCACCCCTATTGGAGTCTGTGGAATCACATGACCTCCTTGAGTAGGGCCCTGATCCCGGGCTGCATCAGTAGGGTCTGTGGAATCCCTCATCGGTTTTGGGCATGATCCCCTA
The DNA here is from genome assembly GCA_963277665.1 of Viscum album. Taxonomy (NCBI): domain Eukaryota; kingdom Viridiplantae; phylum Streptophyta; class Magnoliopsida; order Santalales; family Viscaceae; genus Viscum; species Viscum album. Next base: position 307,124,502 of record OY728152.1, read on the forward strand.
CACAACAGGTTGATTCAGATTGGGTTTGTGTCATCCCCCTGAGAGTCTAGGTATGACCCCTTCTCTGTGTATTATATTCTTCCCTGACCAATTAATTCTCTTTTGGTGGAGCCCAAATGATCTAGAACTCTTCATCGAGAGTCCCTGTTGATATCTTGTCTTGAGAAGTAATTTATCCCAGGATTAGTTCACATCAAGCAGAATCTTATGCCAGATAGTTGGCTATAACTATCTGATGGTGTGGGGTATCTCTTAAGTATATTTGTATGTTCTTGTTATATGTGTTCTACATATATAACTATTTAAAGCTAATTGTGATTTCCTTTTTCATATGATTTTTGGTGTTAGGGTGCCCTACAGAATATTGTTATACTAACCCTTGCACAAGCTTTACCTGCACATGTCATGTCTTCTGTAGATGATCGACATTTTGATAGAGTGTTAGGTGGACCAAGACCAGATAGTGATTAGTGAGACCAAATAGGCCGAGGTGTGTTCTTGCAGCTTTTGGACAACAATCATAGTACCCTTACATTCAGGTTGGACTTGTTTTATAGACTCTTTGTGGTGGGCTTGTATTTGGCCATGTTTACTTCCTAGAACTTTTATTGTCATACTCTTTTGTGAGATCTTAGATGTATTCATGCATTCTTTTAGTTTTTTTTACATTTTAGCATTTTTTATTATATATATGTGTGCATGTGTACATTGACATTAGGCTAATGACTCCCATTTGTGGGATATGCCTACTCGGTGATGGTCACCATCCCCTAGCCTATTGGAGGCGAGTTTGGGGTAGTCCTGACACATGCCCCTTTGGTATGGGTCGTGATACTCACCCTTTCCATGAAAAAACCTCATTAATTATGGGGTACTTCAATCTCTTTATTTGGCGGGTTCTTCATCAACACCCAACACATATTGATAGTCTTAATTAAAATAAATCGATAGAGCTAATTATCAAAAAATATGTAATAATGATAATAATAATCCTAATCATCACAATTCATTAGCATATTTAAAGATAAATTTAATGGTCGGTATGGATATTTGATGGATTTAAAAAATGTCACTACTCATCCTAACAAATATGATGAAGTTATAAGAGCTCTGAAAAACAAAAGTAGAATGTTCACATTTCCAAATCAATTCTCAAGTTCTCTCAGTAAAAGGAGGGTATTATGAAATAATATGAAATTTGTGTTCAGAATACCTCTCAAGACTAGAAAAAAGTCTTGGTTTGTCACTCATGGGTATGGATTTTAACAATCGGACTAAATTGACGTAGATGGTTGAAAATTAAAATTATGAAAATGGAAACATATTTGTAATCATTTGAAATTAATAGGGTAAAAATATAAAAATTTCTCCCAAATGGCGATGTGCTCAAAAATTATTTTTGAAATTAGATAAAGATTAAAATTTTTATTTTTCAAAACAAAATTAAAAAAGAACAGAAAACCCATTAAATTAAAAAATAATTGAAAGGAAAAAATAATTATTACAAACTATAATACATATTTTTCTCCCCCCCCACTACATTTAGATGAAACATTTTTCTTAATATGATCCAATGTAATAAATATATGAAAATTAAATTTTAATTTTAATTTTATAAAAATAACATAAAATTTAGTGGATAAGGGATAATCTTATGTGTAAATTAATGATGGGGTCATGTTATGTGATGTAATAATCTTCATGAGTGAGGAATCCCTTAAAGTATTTATTTAAATGATTCCCATTGACTGTAATTCTCTTACCTGTGGCCTATAGTGCAATCTTCACTACACCATAAGGGAAAAGAATGAGATAAATATAAGGGAATAACCATATAAAAAATGTAATAAGAATTAACTTCATACGTTAACTACCAAGGAATACTTTTTCTCCTAATTGAAACTATCTCGTTTGAATCATCTTTTCATGAGTTTTTTATCATTATTTATAGTTCAACGAGTTCTCATATGATTAAAATGATATCTACACAAGAAACCAAGCTTTTAACCTCCTATATTCACATAATTGGGTTAAATCCACGCTATATTACTTTGTTTCACAATATTAATGTCACAAATCAACCCCATTTGGAACCCCTATTGGGTCTATATTAAAGATGAGAGTTACCCCCAAGGACCACCTCTAATAATCCTTAGGTCGGTGACTATTTCCTTGGGTATATAGCATACAAATAGGATGAATTACCATCATATGTCCTAGGAACATAAATGGAAATCCACTAATAAACACTAATGTATAAAATAACCCAAAACCTATAATAATCCAAAATGCATGATATATTATAAAAATAAAAGTATCCAAGTAAAAAATATCCAATAAAATTATTAGGGTATAAATCCACATCTTATCCAAAGATCCAAGCTACTAAAATCCAAAATGGTCACCAAAATTTCTCTAAAAACAAGAAAATAGTTTTTATATATAATGATGATCGTAACATGTATGCATAGAAGGATCATACTCATGACCACTCAGGAAAATGCTTAAGAAGCATACGAGTTCTTTAGTAAATAAAAACTAGAACCAATAAAAACATTTCATGTCAACTATCCCCCTACCTCACTAAGGCACACTAAAAAATATCACATCTAAGATACAAAGATATTATTAAAGACTATAACCAAATTCTCCCAACATCTACTTCCCTAACCCAAAAACTAAGGTTTTGTGCTAAATCCCTTCTATACTGATGTGCTTTGGGTTACAACCTTACCTAACACAACCTCCAATAAGTTACAATATCTCATGCTGGCATTAGTTAGATTACTCATATCATAGCTAATGTACATTGGAACCTAGTCATATTTATCCTAACCTAATTTAGGTCCCATAATTTTGTGTTATAAATAGTTCATATCTATATTTCCATATTCAAAACTATATCTATATGACTCTTAGTTGGTTATTTTGTACATGAAGGAAATCAACCTTGTGCCCTCTTCCTATAATGAATGCCCCCTACAGAGTTCCATCATCAAAATCATACAATATATGTATGTGATAGAGAGTAAGTTGGAGGAGTTATCTATACATTCCTTTACCAACCTAGATGTTTGTGGAAAACACCTAGAACCAAAAACCATAGGGAATTCATAAGGTTATCAGACATTGGTGGGAATATGAACAAATTAAAAGATATAGAATCAAATAATACAAACACACACACATGAGAAACCTAGTAGGTTCACACCAACATGAAACTATCCTAGCCTACTACCATCACCACTCTACCATAATCATGAAATATCACCACTACCAACTATAAAACCAAAAACAAGCCCACTTCACCAAAATATTTCCAAACCATTCATTAACATTCTAATAAGTATCCACACAGTTAATAAATTATAGATTTTCCATCTATCATCTAGTATTAAATACATTAATCATTTCATCACATATTTAATTTAAAACCCACTCTTAACTATTTCCCACATTCAATTCATCCATTATCCATTCATTCAATGTTTCATTATTTCATATATGACTATGATTAAATTCAATTTCATCTACAACCATTGCCATATTTCATAATAATTCTCCTCCCATAGATTTTAGGTAACCAAAAACCCATCCCCACATCTCTCAAATAGTCATTTCACTAAGCCCCATGGGTTTCAGGCCAATAGGAACCTGAACAACCTAAAAAAATCAACCAACCACCACAAATCCATCCCCTACCAACCAATCACAACCCTTCTAACCAAAAAATTCCAATATTTATATCCAAGACACTCCTATAGTAAACTAAAAAATTACCACATGATTTCCCCACAATAAACATATAAACATATCCATAATAATCCTTCAAACAATAAACATCAATAGTTATAAGAATTAAAAAAAATCCATTTTAGGAATGTATCCATGTAAATTGGTTTTTTACACAAAACCAGTTAATTACTGTGTTTAAGTATATAAAATTTTATAAAATGTGATTCCAATAGAAAAATCATAGCATCAACAGACAATTATCAACGACATAAATGATTCTTAGTAGTGGTAGAAAACATGTACCAATAACATAAACAACAACATAAAAACATATAAAAACATAAAAAACATCACTTCCATTTTCATTCCACTTATCTTGACTAACTGTATTCATAAGAAAATAAATATTATACACCCAATTAAAAATAATTTATGAAACCACCATAATTTACACAAAAAATAAGATAGCTCTATAATCCCCTACCTCAGCTGACACTTATGAATCCTTAATACAAGGAGAAATGAAAGAGATTACAAAAATATCAGTATCACATAATAGAAATCGAAATCCACCCCAGATTACAATATTCACCATCAAAATATATCCTTAAACCAAGATAATACACCATACACAACCTCTAAGGAAGATAAAATATGGGGAATCCTAAGGGAAAGAAGTGTAAACTCGTCTCAGATAAAGGAATCCAAAATCCTATATAGTTAGGTATCAAAATCTACCAAAGGGGGATGCAGAGTCTCAGAAAAATGATCCTTTTATCACAATAAGATTTATATAATTTTATAGTAAATAATTAAAAATTTAAGGGCTTCCATTTATATTTTTTCAGAAAAATGGCCATCGCCGCATGATAAGAGATGATTGCATCTGGATTATATTGAGTCGAATTTCTCTTGAGATTCTTCTTTGAATCCCCATATATCTATATAATTCATGGATCAACCATATTTACCAATTTGATTTGACTAAATAATCACATTTTCAAAAAAATAAAAGTATTCATATTGTGACACCATCCAAGGCAGAACCATTGAAACTTGACCCTCGTGGTATGCACTGTGATAAAGAAACTAGAAAAGGAAACCTTATAGGATAATAAAAATATTCATAAGAGTAGTCGAAATTTCCAAATACTCCCTTTGAACTCTTCGTATCATGTAATATCATAGATCTCTTCATATTAGAACTATAGAACAATTTACCAACTGCTATCAACCCACTCACGTCAAGACCAAAATTCCCAAACTATGACTTACTAAACCTGACTGAAATTTTAGCTCCAATTAGAACCATTATTCTTTCAATATCCACTTAACACCTCCAAAAAGAAAATATCAAAATAGAATGGGTTGGGAAGGATAAAGAAATTACATGAAATACCTATTAATAATTAATCATCCCTATGAATTAAAAATTAACTATATAATAGAAAACCCCACAAAAACCACCAAAAAATCCTACTGAGAGATACCTCTCAAAAAAGAACAACACCACCACCAAACATAAATCAACACTTATAGAAACAACTCAATATAATATATATAAACAAAAAATTCATTAACTTGAACAATAAACCATAAATATTTCCTATAAGAAAAAAATCAAAATAGGTTTAGATAGTGAGCATACCTATTTCACTCACATTCCCAAAAACTCTCCTTCATGCCACCATACCTTTACAAGACATTAATAAAAGGAATTATTTTTTCATGTAACAGCTTCTCTTAGTGATCCTAAATCTCAAATAGATGATCCATGAACATTTTAATATCCTCAATATCCAACTTCCCCAAATAATGAATAGGTATTCATTATAAAGATACTAATGAAGTCCTGACACATGGAACACACTATGAAATAAGTCCTACAATAGTGAGAGAACCAACTAATAAACCACCTCAAAATTATGTGTAAGAACCTAAAAAAGACTCATAAACCATTTAAAGGGATTCATTACCAATAAAAAAATTTAATTCCCACGATAAATGGAAACCCTCAGTAATACACGGTCTCTAAACTCAAACTCAAGAGATCTCCTCCACTAATTTGAATAGTATTTTTAGTGGTCCTACACCACTTTCATTTTCACTCAAATTATTTTAACCTTCTCTATTATCTTTTTCACCACATTTGTTCCAAGTATTATTTACTCTCTATCCTCAAATCATCATAATGAATGTAAACATTTTCAATCATATAACACATCTAATGGGCCCATGTCAATGAATTATTGAATGTTGTATTTATAATGAAACTAAACCAAGGGAAAGTGCCTCACCCAATATCCTACCAAATATAAAACACAATCCGAAAACATATAATCTATTATTAGATTGATTTCGTAAGTCTACACGGATGTTTGACAATAGATATATTTTTTGCGATGCAATTGAGAAACATTATCATACAGGAAACCCCATCAAACTTGTGAGGTAAAACAAATTTCATGACATGAGATGATATTCCTTGGTACCCCATGAAACCTCACCACCTCATCCAAATACCACCTTGATAAAGCCTCAACTAAACTTGACTCATTGATCACAAAAAAGTGATCCAAATACAAAAACCAATCCCTGACCACCCATATAGAATCATATCTGCCCTTAGTTCATGGAAAACTAGTAGAGAATTACATCAAATATATCCTCTCATTTACATTAAATGATATCTAATGGATTCAAAAAAACTACTAGAAACTAAATGATATTCCTTTACATTTTAGTAGAATATGATTAATGACCTGAACTCGGCTACATATCACTTCATTCTAGACCTCCAACACTAATTTCTTAAAACATGGTAAATATTGGATATTATTGGATGTACTGACTCTACTATGATATGAAATTCACATAGAATCACCTTATGCACCATTTATGGAACAAACAATCTCCCTCAAAATAACATCTAATGTTAGTAATTATCTGAGGACCCCTCTAGAGAATCCCTATATAGAACACAGTCCTATAAAACATATACCTTTGGGACTCCCCACTGATACTACTCCACCTTCTACATCAATGATGATTTATATTTCATTTAAAATAGGAAACCCCCACCACTAACCTCCTTTTCATCATTATTGATCTCTATAAGTTCTTATATCATTCTATAATATCCCTATAATCCAAGAAAACATATCCCCATGACTTCCTACTCGTCACATATTCCACTACATTCCCCTTCTATGGAGTATATGAGATCTCAAATGTTTTTCCAAGATAAACTCCATCCACCGCCACCATCACATATTCTAATCTCTCTAAGAGAAAACATACCCACGAATTTTTTGATCTATAGAGAAAAAATCTTTCAAAAATGAGGTAAAATCACCATAGCATCATAGTGAGAATTACCTCTTCTATTACAAGATCATGAGTATAATAGTTATGATTATGAGGATATAACTATCTAGACCCATTTGATATCACTACTCTATATTTCATTAATACACAACACAAATAGAGACAATATTTATCATAGAATACCTTAAACATCACGCCCTTATTAGTAAGATGATGGAAAATTGAATTATCCAAATATAAATTCATCTAGTTTAAATATACCTAACATTGATCAGTTCATAAAAAGTTCCGGTAACTGATTCAATGATTTCTATGGGTCTATGACCCAAGAGAAGCAAGAAAGGGACCTTTGATAATATCCCATGATACATAGGTAACTATGGACCTCTATAGATTTTTTAGGCTTCCTAAGAAAAAATTGTGACATCATGTGCTATCTATGTCCATTACATTGTCCATTTTTAATGTTGGAAGTGATTTGGAACAGTCTTGAGGAGGTCATGTGGTGGTTGGAGGTTAAGTGGAGCTAGTGTAGGAAATAAAAGTCAAGTATTGATTACATGACATGAATTTTTGGTTCATAGATGGTGAAGAACGTTGGTTCATGTATTTTATTTGTGAAAAAATCGAATCCATGAGAAGGATTCACATTAGGAAAGTTGAATTAAATATGTGTAATAAATTTCAGAAGAGGCAATGTGATTTGTAGTTAAATTGATTTTTTAGGAATACCATGAATTACACAACATGAATGTATTACATGACGTGAAAATGGTGGGATACAGGTTTTAATTCCCCTTTATTGGTCAATTATTTTAATTTATACACGGAATATTCCTCTCTTGGTTGTGAAAAACCCTAGAATATTTTTATAGATCTATCAACCCTCCTTCCCTTGCTTCGATCGATTGGTATCAATGGATGTCTATTCGTAATATGTGACATGTTATTCTCCTTTATCCATGGTTTTCATTAATTGTTTTCTTATGGATTCAATATGGTGATATTTTTTTATTTTAGGATGTGAGTTGGGATTTGTTTTGATGATACTTGGTTTCAATATAGGTTGGTTCACAGTTTATCATTTTTAGTTTTAGTTTAGAAGAATTTTTTCTTCACCCTCTGATGTGAAGAAGGTTTTCAATGGTTATATAAGGTAAGTAATCACTTATTAATCAATTTTATGTATCATGGGGGAATATTATTCTCTTCTTTATATGTGGGTGATGTTTGTGCTAGCACAATTACATGTAAATAATTGTCTAATAGAAATTGAAGGGGAAAGAGGAATTATTCTCATGCTTTTATAGCTTCGATATTATTATGACATGATTAATTATATGAGATTGATGCCCTAATAAAAATTTGGGTTGTTGGGGGAATGTTTCTCACTGGATGATATGTTTTGTGACTACTGTCAGTATTTTGATTGGTGTAATACCACCCAAAAAATGGAAATTGACTAAAAAATTATATTTTTCTAATGAAATGGTTTCCTATGTATTTATGTAATGTGTGATAATTCCACTAAAATAAAGTAAAATATGATAAAATAGACTTTCTAAATATGAAAAAATGGTCTCTGATGTGTTGTGATGTGTGTTCATGCTTGTGGGGTGTCCATTTGTGGTTGCAATGTGAAGTGGATTTGATGGGAAAAATGTTATCATGCTTTTGGGGTGAAGAGGTGGTGGTTGTTGGATGTGATTTTGGGGTGGTGAGGTGGTTGTTGTTTTTCCTTGATTTTATGTCGGAGAGGTGGTGGTTGTTTTGATGTGCATTTGGGGTGGTGAGGGGATGGTTTATTTGGATTTGATTTTGGGATGCAGAGGTGATGGTTTGTTTGTTCATGCTTGTGGGATATTTAGGTGATAGTTCTATGGGAATGATGAGATTCTTGTGAAGAATGGTGGCCTTTTCTAAAACTCATATGTAGTGGTGAGATAATAATCTAATTATGATTAAAATTGATTTGATTTAGTTTTTCTAATTGTATAGAAATTAATATTGAACAAATAAATTATGGAATGTGTGGTCAAATGTTATTGATCATAAATAATTAAAAAATAGTCTGGATCATGGAATTCGTCAGTGATGTGGGATGTGTCTTTTGGTTTGTGTGGTGTTATGTATTTAGAGGTGGCAATGTAAGTGGGGATTTTGTGAGTTGGTTAGTGTTTTCTTTTGAACCAATAGGTTAGTCGTGTGTGTGTGTGTCTATATGTATATACTTTTATAATCCTTGTGTTTTCAATACACCTCCCACCCACATCGAGAACTATGTGCTGACACCAATATTTTCTCATGATGGTGTTTTATATAACATATTGATGATGTATATGGATGGATGGATACCTGATATTTATGTCCATCCCTTCTTGGAGAGTAGATATTCACATGTTTGATTTTTGGAGGTCTTTTAGTGTACTAAATTATGAGCCAAGTGTTTTTCATGAAAGAAGTAATATGATCGTGTTGTGGGGTAGTAGCCTAAGTGTTTTCATGTGACGTGTGATGTGTCCATGCTATGGGGAGGCTTATAGTGTGGGCCATTCATGGTAATAGGAGGGAATGAGTTTTATATCCTTCATGTTCATGGTACCCTACTACTCTGGTTATGGAGTTGATGTGATGGAATATGAGTTTTATGGTGAGATAATATGTTACCATGCTATGGGGTGTAATACCATATGTTTTTATGAGTGATGTGATGTTACCCTATTGTGGGGCGATGGTATATGTTATTCAGATGACATGGGAGTGACTAGTTGTAAAATATTGGGGTGTGAAGATGTAGAATCAATGGGAATGTGGTGTGGGGTAACCTTCATCAATATGCTTCTTATTATATTATTATAGCTTTCTTGCATTATTTATTTACAGTTCCTTTGTGAGGTTGGGATAGATAATTTTCCTATTCATGTGTTTTTGGTTCTGCTATTTGATCATAGGTGCATTAGTATTCTTCATTCATATGTGCACAAAAGGCTTTTGTTTTACTGTTGAGTATATTTTTTGCTCACCCTATGTATATAAACTAATTTTTAGGTTTCTAGGAGGTCCATGTGGATCATCCTACATATTAATTTCCCAAACCATTTTGGGAAATCACTATGATTCTACTTTAGATTTTTTTCGATGTATTTTATTTTGGAGAATTTTACCTTTATTATATTTATTTACACATGCATTGTTCAATGGTATTGGTTTAACTTTATATTATTTCATAGATTTTCTTGTGTATGATTCATCATATCTCTCAATCCTATATTATTATACAGGGCAGTGCATCCCATTTCATAATATTTTTATGCCCTTAGTGTTAGTCACTGACATAGGGCCTACTGGAGGTGGGACTCAGGGGTCATTAACTCTCTCCACTTATTGCAATTTATTTCTGGGAGGGGGTCATTACATATTGGTATAAGAGGTGAAATTTGAGAGATAATATAGAGTTTGGAGTTAGGAATTGTGATGTTTTCGTGGGTTGGTATGACAACAGTGCCAATTGACCTTGACGTGTGACATAGGCTAGGAAGACCAGTTAGGACTTGTAATTTAAGGGCCCCTTGTGATCCATTGCATGGAAATGAGATTATTGAATTACTAAGTTATGTTGAAATATTTATTGTGTAGAGACCTAGTAAGGGTACATGAGTCATTATTAATTGTGTTCCTTTTTTATTTGGGTAGTTATTGGAATGTTAAAATGAATAATGTGAATTAAAATGAATCAAAAAAGAATTTTATACTATTAAATTAGTTAATTCTTATTTTATTTTCTGATATGGCTATTATTTTTCATCTATGAGTTACATAGGAAGTTGGGGTTTATAGGGATTATATAGTTGATCGTTGATGTTTTGACCTGAAAGAGGAAGATTAGTCATGGAAGTGGGCATTTCACACTTTTCAGTGGTAGGTTTTTGGGAGATATGGGGGTAGTGTTTTAGATGTGGAGATAGAGACTTGGATGACGGGGCTTCTAATCAATTTCAATTTGATATAATCCCAAGCGGGATACCGGGTACCTCTGATAATTATTCTGATGTGGGTAGTTTCACATTAGTTGTGGATGTGGTAACTGGGTTAGCAGAAGGAGGTATATGTTTCATTGGTTTAATTTTAGAAAGAGTTCCAATAAAAGTTCTTTTCATCCACCATGGAGGAAGTAAAGTTGTCGGATCTTGTTTCTATTTAGTAGGGGAGTATGTCAATATGAGATTTGGGAATTATGTTCGAGGACCATCCATGTTTTTCCAAGATCTTTTTCTAGATGAGTATTCTCATGAGATATGTCATGGGGGGAACTCTTCCCTTCTATATAGTATGCAGTTTCCCCTATTATGTTTCTAATGTATTAAGAGGATAAAAAAGCATGTGATTGATTTGATGTAATCTCTAGTAGGATTACCATGAAAGTAGAATTATAAGGGTTCCTCAAGGAGAAAGGATGTTAGTGGCATGTCTCAAGCACTAGGATATTTGAGGATTTGACCAATTGGGAGTCGACCTCATCAGTTCCCTTTCTGAAATTTTGGGGCCAATAGTTTACATGGGTTTTATAGAGATATCAGATCAATGTGTTTTTTATATGAGGTTTGTGACCATCACCAAAATCAGTGCCATGTTATTTTTCAGTTTTAGTTTGGTGAAGGCGGATAGGTTCAGTGCCAACCTCTATATATTTGTCAGAGATACTATTTTAGAAATAGTGGTAGCATGATTATGTTCCATCGAAGGGAGATAGAGAAGGTAGAAGCTAGCCTTATGATTTTACTCTTGTTCAGGGACCTCCACCCAAGTGTGGTTGTGGATATGTTCATCAGTAGATATGTAGAGGAGTTGGGTGTGGTCAGTTGAACATAGAGGAGGAAGTAGTTCTAGAGGTTCTAAAGATCATTGGAGATACAATAGTTTTGTTTACTACCCTTATGACTTGTTTGATTCAGGAGAATTGGAATCCTTTGTAACACCCACTCTAGTCTATACTCTAGGACTAGATGTAGAGAGGCTTCCCATTCCCCTGGTGTTCACTACACCAGTTGGAGTCCATAAAATCTTATTTAATGTTGGGAAGGGGTGTATACTGATGATGGGGCCACATTAGTCTTATGGGAATATTTTCTTTATATATCTGTGGACATATGATATCATCCTAGGAATTTATTGGTTGTATTATATGGGTTCTATTATCAATTGCTTCTGAAGGATAATCATTTTCTTATATGTGGTTGACCATCATGTAGTTTTCATTGGAAGACAATTTTATCAGCTGGGTATTCTACATGTAGATCCCCTTCTTTCTCTGATAGCAGATTTTCCATGGAATCATTGGATGTTGGAATAGTTGAGGTTTCCAGGGTTATTGGGTGAGTTTCTCTATGATTTTAATAAATTGGTTGGGATGATACCCCCTTGAAGTGATTTTGAGTTTGGGATATACTAACATCCTTGTACATCTATGATTTTGATGTCTCTTTATCAGATGGAACCTTATGAGTTGCGGGGTTTATGGTTTTAAATAGATGATATGATGTAGAACGGTTGTTGTTCATCCCAATGTGTTCCTATGGGGTGCTCCAATGTTGTTTTCCATGAATATAGATGGTAGTATGAGGTTTTTCATTGACTACCAGAGGTTGTATCAAGTAATGGTGAAGAAATGTTACCCCTTCCAAGGATAGAAAATCTAATTTTCCAACTAAGAGGGGTAATTTTGTTTTCTATGTTCGATATGTGGTCAGGATATCATCAGTTGAGGTTGAAGGATAGTGATATCCCAAAGAATACCTTTAAATGCAATTATAGACACATTGAGTTTGTATTCATGACCTTCCATATTGTTAATGGACTAGTGGTGTCCATAAGGCCTATTAAATTCATATTCCATGAGTACCTAGACCATTTCATCATCATATTCCTCAATGATATATTGATATAATCGATGTCATGGTAGGATCAATCTGATCATCTTAGATATTTCTTACAAGTCCATTGACACCACAAGCTCAATGGAAAGATTCCCAAGTGTATGTTTTTTACATGAGAGGTTTATTTCCCTGGGAAAGTGATGTCTTATAAGGGTCGTAATTTGGATGTGTTTAAGGATGAACCAATGATTTCTTAGGAAACACCAAAGAACATGGTAGACGTTCATAATTTCCTTAGTCTTATGGGATATTATCGGAGGTTTTCACCTAATTTCACTAAATTTATAGCCCTGTCGATAGTGTTGAATAGGAAGGATCATGTTTTGTGTAGAATAATCAATGGTAAGTTGTGTTTGATTACCTGATTGGGAAGTTGGATAGTTCTCCAGTGTTCATGTTTCTTTATGAGGGTGTCATGTTTGAGGTGTTTTGTGATTATTTCTATCTGGGATTCAGATGTGTGTTGATTTAGTAGAGGGATGTGACCTCTTATGGGTATTAGAATTAATGACCCCACATGCATAAATATTCCACCCATGATCTAGAGATAGTATCATTTCTGTTTGCTCAGATGTTATATTGGAATTACATTATTGGGGAAGGAATTGTGGTCTTCATAGATCAATTTTTTTATGTATATCTTTTCTCAGTGTGATGTGAATTTTTAGAAGTGGGGGGGGATAAAGTTTCTTCAGGATAATTATTTTCAGATCCCCTAATGCTCAGGAAAATGGAATTTATTGGAAAATTCTTCGAGTAGGAAGTCATAAAAGGATGTTTTTAGGCGTCTCGGGATATTTGGAGAGCATTTGAGGAGTTAGAAACATTTCACTTAGATGCAAGGGTGGATGATGTTAGAGTTTTCTTATTTTAGATTCTGGTGTAGTCTTCTGTGATTTATTAAGAGAAAGAGTCTCATTGGGGAAAATCCAAGGAGGTGGTGACTCATGATCATGTTGTTTATGGTGATGCTCCAAAGGGATGGTTAAAATAGGATATTTGTTTTGTGGGAGGATGCATGTACAGGTAGTGATGAGTGAGGGGGTCATTCATGAGTTTTATAGATAACCTTTTTAAGTAGAAAATTATTATCCAATATGTAATTTGGCATGAGGATACGGTCTTGGTAGCCCATGTTGAAACTAGTAGTGGCAGATTTTAGGGAAATGTTTTTTGATTTTACGGCATGTAAATGCTGAGCGTCGTGTTCTTGGATGTTTTTTGAAGCCATTTTATATTCCCAATTGGAAATGGGATGAAATATAAATGTATTTATTTATATTATTACTAAAAGTCACTATTGTGGTAACTTTCTAATTATGTGTAATTTTTACTTCTTAGGTGTAATAGAGTGGCTGGCTAAGGGCATCTCTCAAAAGAGGAAGTAAATTTAACAACATAGTAAATGTATTTTGAAAATATAATTAAATTATATGAAAAAGTACTTAAAATTATTGGGGGTTGGTGTTTTTTATCATTTATAAGACTATAAACGTTTTTTGGAAGAATATTTTAATTTTTTTTCTTTTTTTATATGAGATTATACAAATGCAAAGAGAATATGTTTTTTTCAAAAAATATTTTAAAGGTGTAATTGATATAACAATACCTATTAAATTATTTATTAATAATTATCATTTAAATTTATATCCACTTAATTATTATCCCCTATTTGTTTTAATATTTGAACCTTAAAATAATTAACTTTACCACAATGATGAAAATATTTGAACCCTAGGGTAGCTTCAGAATGTGAAATTGAAACACCATGCTTTGATTTTCATTCTATGTCTAACTTATAGAAAATGGTAAATTAGTGAACAAATACATTCTATAAATAATGATTAATTGGGTTTAGGGACTATAGTTTAACTCTACAAATTTATCTCATGTGGTTTTTTTACCGATTAAGGTCGCACTCTCAAAATTTACATAATTCTCGGCCTCACGTGTTTTGTGTTAATTATTAAATTGATTTCTTAGATTATTCTAATTTTAAACTCAAATAATGGAAAATTTTATTTGAATTAAATTATATCATTTATTCAAAATATATTCATTAAGAAGGTAGGATATAGATTGATTACTAAAAAAATTATTCTTATATGGGTGGTGTAGTCATTGTAGAAACGTTTTGCATTCAGAAAGGGAATGGAAAGGGTATAACCCAATCATGTTTCTACTCATTCTTTTCAGACCAAATATGAAGATAAGATAAGAATAAAATTGAAGAAAATATGATAAAAATTAAAAAATATAAGAGGAATTAATAATTCTGTTACACAAACACCAATACCACAACACAAAGAAAAAGATGAAGGCTTCGATGAAGGGATCCTTGCTTCAAGAGATACCCTTATTGAAATGATTGGAGAATTCAAGTGGAACCACTTCTACCCTTCCATCAAATTCTTAATTCAAGTCCCCAACACCTCAAAATAAGAAAAACGCCAAATTATAGTGTGTAGGGGATGATAGGTTTTAAGAGGATTCAAGTGTGAATTGGGAAATTCAGCCAAATAATTTAATCCAACATAAACCACCTTTTTTACCACCAAAACACATGAACCAATTATTCTTCCAGAAGGGTGAATTTTGAAAAAATGGTTCCTTGAGATCCTCTCATAACTGGGGTCTAATACAGGCATGGGTGAAGAATATAAGGACCAAATGGTGAATTGATTATCAATCTGTTGATTCGAGTATAGCTTTGATTTCATGGACCACTTACTCCACTCAAATGCCCGATCTAGCTCATATTTTCTAAATGAAAGTTTTATCCCATTGATATAGTAACATAGTTACAATATTTTATGTTCAAATAAAACATAAAAAAAATTTTGTGTCTAAAATACTATAGTGCACTTTAAAGGGTAAAACTGGAATTTCCATTAAATTTTCAAATGAATGATCTAATCCCAAATATTTTATAAATAAACATTTTAAACACAATTTGAGGAAATTATATCATTTATTATCAATAAAATATTCAATAAAAAATGGGTTTTATTAGTTACCCCATGATACTGGATGTTGTGATTCTATATGGGTGATCATGGATCATTTGAAAAAATCTACTCTCTTTTTATAAATCAATGAGTTTGTAATAATGGATATTTTGTACAAGAGGTATATGGATGAGGTTTTGAAATTTTATGAAGGTATGATTTCCATTATATTTGATTAGGATACATGTTTTATCTCATGAATCAAGAAGGGATTAAATCATGATTTTGGAACCTAGTTTTTTCTCATCATTTCTTTTCACCCTCAGATAGATAGGAAGATGGAGGAAACTATAAAATCATTGGAGAATATGTTGTGGGCATGAATCTTAGACATCGGCTGATCATGGGAATGAAATTTTCCTTTGGTCAATTTTTCATAAAAAAAATATATCACTCATCCCTTGGCATGGATCCATTTGAGTCATTTTATAGGTGATAGTGTTGTTCTCTACTGTGTTGTAAAGTGGTTGTGAAAGAATAAGCCTTCTATTGATCATAGGAGGATAAAATAAGATTTATAGGTTGGGGAAAATGTGTTCTTAATGGTTTCCCATCGACATGGGATGTAGGGTTTTGTAAGGGGGTAATATTTCTCCTATGATTTTTAGGTCCTCTGAGGTGCTAGGGTGACTTGGTGAGGTGGAATATCAGTTGGAATTTCCACCACAGCTAGATATAATCTAAGACATATTCCACAACTATCAAGTTCATTGATATCTTCATAATGAATCACATTCCATTTAATGGGGAGAGTTGGATATTGATGATGTTGCAACATTTATAGAGAATCAATTAGAGATCCAGGATCACAAAGAGAAGGCTGTTCCTAGACAGCTAATTCCTTTGGTTTATGTGTCATCGGGTCTTGGTGCCCGGGAGGAGAGTACTTTGGAATATAAGGCTTACATTCATGCCCAGTACCTGACTTTTTTTTTGAAATTTTCTTTTATCTATTTTACTTTTTGGTGTGATGTTTGGATCATTATGTTATATGATATGTGTTAATTTCATTGATTTATGAGTGTGATAATGTTCGGACATAAACAAATGGTATAACTTGATTCTTAATCAAGATAAATTATATTATGATGTGATTAAACCCATTCAGGATACATAGTTTCACCCAGAGTGGGAAATATCTTGATATGGAGGATTTAATTCCCTTATTCGTATGTTTTGGGTAGAGTTGATTGTTGGTTTCAATGTTTTTTTGTTTGGGATATGTGGATGTTGTATGGTTTTGGTGATTTTTATTTATGGATATGAGTTTGTGTGATATTTTTTTACAAATTTGGTTCGGCGTGTTTGGATTGTGGTAGAATTTCATGTACGATAAGATCCTTGATAGGTATCTCACTAGATGGTTGTTCGAACCCCTTTCCATCTGGGTTTAGTTATGGATTCTCTAGGGAAATAATTGGACTATAGGTATCTGATTTAATGGAACATGTATTCCTAGCCTATTAAATTGTCCGTTTTAGTGTTGGAGGGGTTTTAGAGGAGGCTTGAGGAGATTTTGTGGCATCTAGAGGTGCAGTGGAGTTGTTTTAGGAAATACATGTCATGTATTGTTTTCACGAGATGAATTGTTTTTTCACACCTCATATGTAGAACAATGGGGAACCCATTAGTTGTATTCATGTCATGAAAGTGGAATTCATGATGTGTAATCAATTTAGGATGTGGTGGTACTATTTTTAGTGAAAATGAATTTTTTTTGGAATCCCATGAGTTACACGTCGTGAATGTATTACACTATGTGAAAATGGTGGGATTTGGGTTTCAAATCCCTTTTCATGGGTGGTTTGTTTCATTCGGTTGTGGCTTCCTCCTCTATCAATTTTGAAGAACCCTAAGAAATTTTGAGGGATCTTCCGGCCTACCTTCCCATTCATTGATCCATTTGTCATGGTGGTTTTTTTGGAAATCAATGGAGTGTGATTCTCATTTACCCATGATTTTTTATCAATTTTCACTTGGGGATTCACTACGGTGATGTTGATTTGGTTTGGGATGTAATTTGGGGTGTGTTTTATTGATCATTGGGTGTGGTGTAGGTTGATACACAGTTTTCCATGTTTGATTGTGGTTTGTGTTAATTTGTTCTTCTCCTTGTGGTGTGCATCGAGTTGGAAAAGTTTATTTGTGGTAGAGAATCCCTCATTTATCTCTTTTTGGTATCATGTAGGTTTATTTTGATCATTTTAATCAATGGGGTGGTTGTTCAAGCATAATTTAATATAGATAATTGGATAATTGAAATTTAATGGGAAAGGGGGATTATTCATACACTTCTACAACTTTGATATTATTATGTTGTGATGGATTTTATGGGCATGATGCCTAACAAAAAAATGTGGACACTGGGGGATTTTCTTACAATGGTGACATGTATTGTGACTACAGTCTATTTTTTGGATATTTTGATACCACCCAAAAAATGTAAATTGGATAACAACTTATAATTGGATAATGAAATGGCTGCCCCTGTATTTATGGATTGAGTGATAACTCCAATAAAATAAAATGTATTGTGACAAAATACCGTTTTATAGATCTATAAAAAAGGTCTTTTATGGGCTGTGATGTTTTGACAGGCTTATGGGGTAGCAATGTGTGGGTGTGATGTGATGTGGGGATGATGAGCGAGATGTGGCCTTTCATTTTGGGCATAGAGGGGGTGTTTTTTTCATGATTTTGGGATGCTGAGGTGGTGGGTTTTTGGTTGTGAATTTTGGGAAGTGAGGTGGTGGTTGATTGGATTTATTTTTAGGGTAGTGATGGAATGGTTTGATTGTCCATGATTTTGGTTTGGAAAAGCGATTTTGTTCCATGCTTGTAGTATGATGATGCAACTATTTGATGAGAATATTGATCTTCTTGAAATGTATGGTTATGTTCTTCCAGAAGAACAGATAGTGATGGGATAATTATTTAATAATGTTTGAAATGAAAGGGGTTTGGTTTGGTTATTGGGATGAAAATTGCTAATGAACAAATACATGATTGGTTGTGTGTCTAAATTAAGTTCTTAGTAGATAATGAAATGAATGGGATGGATAAAGGAATTGGTTGGTGCTGTGAGATACATCTTGTGGTTTGTGTGGTGTTATGAATGTCGAGGTGGCAGGGAATGTGAGGATGTTGTTAGTTGATTATTGGTTTTTTGTTAACCCATAGGTTGGTATTGTGTGTGTGTGGGTATATGTATATACTTTTATATTCCTTATGAATTCTATACACCCCACCTACATTCAGAACTATGTGCTGACACCCAAATGTTAACATGAGGTGTTTTTTCTAACATCCCAATGACGAGTAAGGCTAGTTGGGTACCTACTCTTTCCCTCTCTCTCTCTTCTAGGTGAGTATATATGCAAAAGTTTTTATGGTCAGAGTTTATTTAGTGAACTGAGTAATGGCCTAGGTTTTTTTGGGATAGATGTTATATGATCATATTGTAGGAAGGTGTACCATGTGTTTTGGTGCGAGATTTGATATGTACGTGTTGTGGGATGGCTTATGGTGGTGAAATTTCATAGTAGTAAGAGGTCACTAGGTTGATGCCCTTCATTTTCAAGATACCCTACTACTCTTGTTATGGTTGTGATGTGGTGGCCTGGGTGCTTTTTGGTGATATGTGAGAGGAATGGGCTATGGTGTGGTTCACTAGGTGTTTTCTAGCATGATGTGATGTGACAATGTTGTGGGGTGGTGGTATTTGTTATTCAGAAGATATGGGAGCACTAGAATGCATGATGTTGGGTATTGTGGGTCAAAAATTAGTGGGAAATTAGTGAAGGGTACCCTTAATCAATATTCTTATTATTAAGTTAGTATATTTTATTTTCATTATTTGGTATTATTTCCTTAGCGAGGATGGGATGGATAATATACTCGTTTATGTATTGTTGGTTCTGGTGATTTCTCAGAGGTGCATTAGTATTATTGTTTCATATTTTCACATGAGTCATTGGTTTTCCTACTGAATATACACGTATGATCACCCTATGTATAGAAATTTATTTCCATGTTTCTAGGTGGACTATGTAAATTATTCTAGACATTACTATCTTGGACCTTTTTGGAAGGTTAATGTGTCACTTCTTTAGCTTTTATTTTGGATATTTACTTTTTGAGACTTTTCCCTATATCAGTTTTATTTATGCATGCATTGTGTGATGGTTTTTTCCATATATATTATTTCATGAAGTCTTTTGCGGATGATTCATCTAATATATTGATCCTATATTATTATAAAGGGAAATTCATCCAATTTCATAGATTTTTATACCCTCAGTGATAGTTTCCAACATAGGGCCAATTGGTGGTGGGACACATGGGTCATTATCTATCTACCCTAATTCTAGATTCTTGTGTGGGAGGGGTTCATGAAAATAATTATCATGATCTTTGGAGGATTGAATACTACTCCCTACTATGATACTATATATCTAAGGAAGTACACCACCTGTGTCCAAAACATACAGTTAGATATATTACCACAAGGATGATTGTGCTGATGGACTTTCAATATACCTATTATTCCCATTATGATTCTAATTTGACCCTGATAATGTGAGGAAATATTTAATAAATATTAACACAAACTAGTCTAGGAACTCATGAAACTCGAGGTTAATGGGTCCTAATAAAATAGTTGGGGTATTCTTGACACTGAATGAAATAACCATAAATTCAAAGTGGCTATAGTGACACATGAAGTAATTCATCAAGATATCCCCGTCTATCACTCTCATATGATGATATAATAAATACAAATTTGTAACTCCCTGATCCTAGATACCTAGAGTCGGTGCATTATTACATAACATGGGCATGATCACAAGAAAGATCAACTCTCAAAAGACCAATTAGTTTATTAGCCTTGGAAACACTAGATATATTCATAAAGTTTACATTACATCAATATGTGAAAAACTAAACCAACATATTATCTTCATATCCCCTCATACTATCCCTGCAGGTTATTCAAAAAATACTTCTTCACATCCGGGAAAAAATAATACATTGAAAGAGATGAGCTCAGATGCTCAGTAAGGATAACAATATAGCAGAAACATTCATAAATAAACATAAAAATTTAAGGCAATGTATAACTAAAAAAAATCCTTTTTAACATGAACATCTGCATAGTATGGCAAGGATAAAATGAAAAAATGCCATTTACTTATTCACATGGATATTCTACTAGTCTAATAATCACATGAAAATATTATTAAACACTTTCATAATGACGGAATGCATAATGCCAGACTATCATAACCACATAGCCAAGGCCTCGTGCCATGACTACAAATAAGATTTTGTCAAAGCCTCGTGTCAAGACACTAGTTTGTCTCATGAGACCTACCGATGCATCGAGGAGCTATAGAGGGCTCCACCCGTCACTTACAATGTCCAATGCATTCCTCATATGAAAAGTTTTAAACATAACACAAGCATTCGTATTAAAACTAGCATACGAAATGTCAATACATTATTCACAAACCATGAATGGTATAAAAATAGCACATCAACAGTCAAAAATAACTCATTAGATAAAATATGGAAGATTTTATTGTATCATATTAACCTCAATCGAGAATGATGAAGGATATTGGCATAGATGAAAATAATCATCAAAACAATTAGAGTGAAATATCCCCCTTTTTCTTGAAATCATTAAAAAGTCACACTATTTTTCAAGAATCTATTTAAAATAGATTTTAGAATCAAAGTTTCCCATACCAATTTGAAAATATTAAAAGGAATTTTTATTGGGAAACTTTAATGTCCATAAAAATAATTCCTCAAAAACATTTTTAAAACATGGACATTAATGAGAATGATTTAGAAAAATCAATCGTTAAAACATTTTAAAATGTCATTTTAGTTAGAGTTCCTAACCAAAAGAGAGAAACATGAATAAAAATAACTGTGGAAATAAAAAATTTGTAATATCATTAGAATGAAGGGATGCATGATATATTATGTCAAGGTACATTATATACACCATATAAAAGTGATTTGGTGAATAACAATAAAGGAGTCTCAATGGAATGTAAATTGAGATGAAATCTCTCATAAAGGCCGAATCCTAAGGATAAGGATAAATCAATGACATAATTATGAGTGAAAAATATAAATACTCTCAATATGATTGAATATTTAGTGTAATACAATAAAAGTAAATTCACACATATTCTTGTAAAAACAACACCAATGAATTGGATGTTTAACTATTCAAATCGAGATTGAGTAAAAATTAATCTTATCAAGTTCATACCGATGACCTAATAATTTATCAATGGAGTAAATATTTGTATCAAAAGTATATCCACAGAAAGGGGAGTGGAATTTATGACATAATCAATTGAATAGTGATTCTACACATAATCTTGGAGTAAAATAATCAATGAAGTATGCGTAAAGCCGAATGAGTGGAAATTGAAATTTCAAATTCCCTTATTGATTTGGTAACATAAAAAACATACACCCATGAAAGAAGTATAATACAATGATGATGTAAATATACATGAATTAATGTATATTAAACAATGAATTCAAATATGGGCAGTACACACACCACATGTAATAAATAATTGGTGAACAATGGAATTCTCACGGAATTAAAAGTGAGATAAGAAACCACTTACTTTGTAATTTTTCCTTGGTCAATGGTAGGTTAACCTCCGGTATAATGGTGAAATAATTTTTATTGAATTATACTAGAATCATTTACATTAATATGATCTTTTAACATTGATTTGTTAATAATATCTTAGTATTATTGTCATTTCGGGTGTTATCTTACTCGTTTTCCTTTATATTATTTTTTACGTAAGCCGTGTTTTTTATGGATAAGTTTTATCTTATTCATATCCAGAATTATATCAAGCCCTTAAACATTATTTTTAACCATAAAATGAGAATTATACTTGAATAGATATGATGGAGAATGAATCTCATCGCGTTCGTGGAGACTGTAGTCCGTACGTACGCACGAGCGACAATATCATTCTTTTGATGTTAAAATAATATATAATTGGATGGTATATCATATATATAGAATAATTATCATTTTAAATTTATTATTACACATCATTATTATACCCATCCAAATAATAATTTATTGAATGAAAATTACACCACGACGTGGAGACGGTAATCCGTACGTACGCACGAATGGTGACATGCCATTCAAAGGAATGATATAATACTGAGTATGGTTGTACCATATTTATAATAACATCACAGTATATAAAATATACTGGAGTTATTATTTTAGAATAGAAATAACAAATAAATAAGAAGTTGAAGAATAATGGAACTTGAAAAAGGGTGGTGAAAACATTACCTCTTCTTCAGGTTCTTCCTTTTGATTTGATCAAAAGGGCTCCATAGGTTGGCTTTCTGATCCAAATAAGGCCTCTAGGTTGTATTGAGGGAAGTTTAGAGAGTATTTGGGCAGGTTTTGGCCGATCCAAAAGGCTTTTATTGTGTTAATTAGTGAGAAGGGGGAGTGCCATTTTATAAGAGGGGTGAGGGGCACCATTGAAAAAACTAAAAATATTATTTTATAAATAATTAATATTTAGTTTTTAATGGCTCCAAAGTGGATTATTTAAAGGTTGATGTGGGTATGGGTCGAAAACCACTAAACAAATAGGATTTATACAGGTTTGGGGAATTATATTAACCTTATCATTAAGTATTAACTCTTAGTTAATTAGTTTCACTTTTACAATGTCGCTTTGTATTTTTATATTATATGGTTAATAAACTTACTATATACATCCAAGCGACCCCCAAGTGGTTCATAAATTATACACCTATAATTATATAAGTCTCTTGGATGATCCTTAGATTTTTAGGAAGTCAATATAAATTAATAATATAATATTTGTTTTAAAACCCCCTTTATGTCAATTTTGACACTATTGGGTTTTTTTTTTGATAAATTCATAACAGCATTATTACTTCGAACACAATTTATATAATCAATCCTAATATTTCATATTAACCTATAAAATTTGTGGAATTCATAAAAAGTCTCAAATTACATTTATTTTGTTTTTTATATCATTTATTTTAATATTTCATTAATTAAGTAATTACTACATCACCATTGTGTCATAATTAAATTAAATTATTTAATGTCTAAAAATTATAAATAAAACACCATTATATAGGAAATATTTTTGTCTTTCTAATGAATATTTACAATCGAATTTATATTATGTATAACCCTATATTAAAAATGTTTTAGTAAATAAAATTTGATTTTAACTCTTTTAACTCTTCTTTGAATTAAATAATAATAAATTTCCTAATCTAATATAGTGGATCTAAATGATAATATTTTACTACTAAGGTAGTTTTTGGTCGACATACATTTGTCCAATATAATTAGGACATGTGTTAGGGTAATATTAATATCATTTTTACCCTTAATTACCCAATTTACTTTTAACTGTGGTAAATAAAAGTAAAAATTTACTATTCATCAAAAATTATTTTCATCTCATTGAACCACATTTTACTCCTTGATATTAACAGTGTCTCTGGGATTTTCGAAATTCCAATCACAGAAGCGGTAAAATTATGTTTTTTGAAAAACTCAGTTTTTTAACTACCACTTAGTGGTTTCACTATTCATCAAAAAATGAAAGTTTCCAGAAAAATACCAAAATTTAGGCCTAAGATATATTTGATATTATGAATTAAAAAATGATGTCTATTTTACCAAATTCAAAACATATCAGTTGCATTAATTAATTTAAAAATTAATTCCCGTCGTCAGAACAAATAGCGTGTTTTTAAGAGATAATAACTATAAAAAGATTGATACTTTTTATGTCTGGTTTAAATGTGAAATTACATCCAATGAACAACATTGTATTAAATGGTAAAAATATATTCTAAATATACTTTAAAACCTCTCAAATTAATAATTTATCACTATTAATTATTTTTATTTAAAAAGTTGTTTTTAATTAAAATTTAGTAACTTTTACTATTCATCAAAATATGAAAGTTGTCCGAAAAGTACCAAAATTTCACCCTAAGCTAATTTCGATATTACGAATCCAAAAATAATGTCTATTTCGAATGATAAACTTTATAAAATTTCAAAAATTAGGTATTACTATTCATTACGGCTAGTTTGATTGGTTGTGGTGTGTTAGAATCTCGAAGTTGCGTACAATGAACACCATTGCATTATTCAAAGGGAAATGTACCATGGAAGTTTGCGGTGTTACATTCTCCCCTCCTTCAATAAATTGAGTCCTTGCAATTTTTTTTAAGATTGGGCTTGAGAATATAATGCAATGTCCCACATCGGAAAAAGAGTCAATAAAACTATCACTTTAAAATAAAGGAAGAGAGGTATAAAGGTCACCCAAGATATCCCATACTAGGATTCCATGTAGGAAAACAAGGGTATGGACGATTAACTAAGTGTTATGTTCTGATGGAGAGGGATAGAAAACATGATCAAGAGAAAGTTAACAATAAGAAAATCACAAACTTATGTTGGGACAAACGGTCATTAGTCTCCCAGTAGGAAAAGTAAACAGAAAACATTTTTTTAAAGTTACATTACATAAGGAAGAGGAATTTATTTATGTTATTGACTAAGAACATAAAGAGATATACTTACTTTTTAAGTAGAGTTTCATTATTTAATAAATGTTTACCACTAACTCAATGTTTTTTTGAACAATCAGTATTCGAGAAGACTTGGTCACAATGGAAGAGCTAGAATAAACTTCTATAGAAATACATGATCCACCTAGGATAAACTATATATTTACCTTGTCTTTAGATATTAATCAAAACCAAAATGGTTAGTATAATATCTGATGATCCGCCAAATGGATATTCCATTAGAGAAAAAAACACTAATCTTAATTTCTAAAATTAAACCATCAATACCCCAAAGTTAAATAAATACCATTCAATAATTAATTGTCCTTAAAATCCGTCAATATAATCCAAACTAATATTGAGACCCAAAACATATAAGAATGTATTCTTCCACATTAAATTGTATCTCCAAATGAAATTAATTACTCTTAAGGTCACATACTTAAAAGTAATTAACCTAATAATTTCCATAAATAACAAGAATCGCTATAAATCGACAATAAAAACATAGCAAAAAATTCACCATCACTCCTAAAATGAAATACCATATTGTTCTATTTTCCTTGGTCATATAGTGTTCACAAAAAAGAAAACAACTTCCAAAATAACATTTATCACTTAATCACCAAATCATTTTCCTATACTGAGGGTATTCATTTGATAAGACATAAGATCCCAAATAAAATTATTATTGATCAATAAATTCATTTAACTAAAAATAATAGTCACACTAACCAGGGACTTCACGTAGTCCAGTGGTAGGCGATAAATCCCAATTTCACTTTTGTTGTGGGTTCGATTCCCACAGCTTTTTCCGATGCGACGGGTTGTCACACGGTCTGTGTGTTGTCCTTTTAAAAAATTATATTTTATAACATTACCAAAATGAGATGAATTCCTCAAAATAACCATAACATAATTTAACCACAAATCTTATCTCATACCTTTCATTTTCATCCCAAATTATAATAACTTATAATTTCCTCAAACCCAACAATCATATAAGACCAAATGGTCATTTATAACTATATTCACAAGAGAAAAGATAATTATTCCCCAAATATCATTCTCACATGGAAAAGTGTAGGGTTAAAAATACAAGAGAAAATTCTTCCAAAGTAAACCCATCAAAAAGGATCACTAATACTTTTTAAACATTTCTCCAACCATTTATTCCCACATTGATTCTTTTTTTACCAAGAAAATATCCTATAGAATAGGGAATTCACTCAGGTAATGGCCAGGTCCCCTATATTTACAACAAATGACTGTAAATGGAATCTTGGGACCATTTTTATCTTCTCCCATAGTACGCTTCATTTTTCTTCGAGAATTGTTCACTTTATGTCCTTCCCACACATAAAGCATTTATATTTCCCATTGAGACACTTTCTTGGGTGTCTCCTTCCACATTTCATGCATGATGGATATTGAGGATTCCTTTATCCATGGTCTCCACTGCTGGAGCTCTTATCATTCATCACCTTTCTCTTCTTTGTTGAGTCCGGGAATTGGTTAATATATATATTTTTGTTCATATTTTTGGAAAATTAATTTGGCATAAAGACAATATCTTTTACGCCTATAAACATTCCATTTTTTTGCTCATTTCCACGACCGTTCCCAGCATGTAAATAAATCTCAAAGTCACTATGATTTCCTTGGAATCTAGCCATTGACTAAAACCAGAAATCATTGTGTGAGTAACAGTCATCATAAAATCATTTAGAGATTAACATGTCACCATAATCTCGATTTGAAACACATTAGGATTAACCACGGTCATTTACTCTCATCTTATATATATAATAGTTCAAATCAATTTGTAAAGAAAATTTAAATTATCCAAAGAATATCCCCCAGGAGTGTCGTATCCAAGAGTGCAGCAAGGCCCATTTTCATGCATCAGTTCCCATTCGAGTCTAGCTCAATGCGGTGTTTATGGGTTTTACCCCTAGGAACATATGTGCCAGAGCCGCCTCTACCGGCTCGTATCCAGAAAGGGATGTATTTTCCGGAAAACTCACAAAATCTCTACAATACCAAAATTATAGAATTTCTTCTATACTATTCCTCAAAGTTCATCTTAGGTCTACGTGCTCTAATCTGAGTTTATCTAAATCTAGCTTCCAAGGTTTGTACTAAACTTCTTCTGATACAAACTGTAACGCCCCGACCCTAGATACCCAGAGTCGGTGCATTATTACATAACGTTAGAATGATCACAAGAAAGATCAAGTATCTAAAGACCGATTAGTTTAGTAGCCTTGGAAACACTAGATATATTCATAATGTTACATTACATCAATAGGGAAAAACTACAACAACATATTGTCTTCATATCCCTTCATACTATCCCTATAGGTAATTCACAAAATACTTCTTCACATCCTTGGAAAAATAAAACATTGAAAGGGGTGAGCTTAGATGCTCAGTAAGGATAACAATATAGCAGAAACTTTCATAAATAAACATAAAAATTTAAGGCAATGTATAAATAAATAAAAAGCCTTTTAAACATAAACTTCACCAAAATATGCCAAGTATAAAATGAAATAATTTCATTTACTTATTCACATGGATATTATACTAGTTGAATAATCACATGAAAATATTAATAACCACTTTCATAATGAAGGAATGCATAATTCCAGACTATCTTAACCACGTTTCCAAGGCCTCGTGCCAAGACTACAAATAAGATTTTGTCAAGGCCTTGTGCCAAGACACTAGTTTGTCTCATGAGACCTACTGATGCATCGAGGAGCTATAGTGGGCTCCACCCATCACTTACTAAGTCCAATGCATCCCTCATATGAAAAATTTTAAACATAACATAAACATTCGTATTAAAACTAGCATACGAAATGTCAATACTTTATCCACAAACCATGAATGGTATAAAAATAGCACATCCACAGTCAAACATAACTAATTTGATATAATATGGAATATTGTATTGTATTATATTAACCTCAATCGAGAATGATGAATGATATTGAAAAAGATGAAAATAATCATCAAAACAATTAGAGTGAAATATCCCCCTTTTTCATGAAATCATTTAAATGTCACACTATTTGTCAAGAATCCATTTAAAATAGATTTTAGAAACAAAGTGTCCCATACCAAATTGAAACTTTTAAAAGGAATTTTGATTTGAAAACTTTAATTTCCATATAAATAAACCCTTAAACCCATTTTTAAAACATGGACACTAATGAGAATGATTTAGAATAATCAATCTTTAAAACATTTTAAAATGTCATTTTAGTTAGAGTTCCAAACCAAAAGATAGAAACTTGAATAAAACTAATTGAGGAAATAAAAACCTTGTAATATCATGAGAATAAAGGGATTCATGATATAGTATGTCAAACTACATTATATACACCATATAAAAGTGATTTGGTGTATAACAATAATGGAGTCTCAATGGAATGTAAATTGAGATGAAATCTCTCATAAAGGTCGTATCCTTATGTTAAGGATAAATCAACGACATAATTATGAGTGAAAAATATAAATAAATTCAATATTATTTGATATTCAGTGTAATACAATCATAGGACATTCACACATATTCTTGTAAAAACAACACCATTGAATTGGATGTTTAACTCAACAAATCGAGATTGAGTAAAAAGTACTCCTATCAAGTTCATACCGATGACCTGATAATTTATCAATGGAGTGATTATGTGTATCAAAAGTATATCCACAGAAAGAGGAGTGGAATTTATGACATAATCAAATGAATAGTGATTATACACATAATCTTGGAGTAAACAAATCTGTGAGGTATGCATATAGCCGAATGAGTAGAAATTGAAATTTCAAATTGCCTTATTGATTTGGTAACATACAAAACATACACCCATGAAAGAAGGATAATACAATGATTATGCAAATATACATTAATTAAAGTATATTACACAATGAATACAAACATGGGTAGTACACACATCACATGTAATAAATAAGTTGTGAACAATGGAATTCTCACGGAATTAAAAGTGAGATAAGAAACCCCTTACTTTGTACTTTTTTCCTTGGTCGGCGGTAGGTTAAACTACTTTATAATGGTTAAATAATTATTATTTAATTATACAAGAATCATTTACATTAATATGATATCATATATGATCTTTTTACACTGATTTGTTAATAATATCTTAGTATTATCGTCATTTCGGGTGTTATCTTACTCGTTTTCCTTTATATTATTTGTTACGTAAGTCATGTTAGTTATGGATAGGTTTTATCTTATTCATATCCAGAATTATATCAAGTCCTTAAAAATTATTTTTAATCATCAAATGAAAATTATACTTGAATGGATACGATGTAGAATGAATCTAATCGCGTTTGTGGAGACGGTAGTCCGTACGTACGCACGAGCGACAATATCATTCTTTTGATGTTAAAATAATATATAATTTGATGGAATATAATATATACAGAATAATTATCATGTTATATTTATTATTTACATGAATAACACATCATTATTATAACCATCCAAATAATCATTTGTTGAATGACAATTACACCACGACGTGGAGACGGTAAGCCGTACGTACGCACGTATGGTGACATGCCATTCAAAGGATGGATAAAATACTGAATATGGTTGTACCATAATTGTAATAACATCACAATATATAGAAGATACTTGAGTTATCATTTTATAATATAAATAAAAAAGAAATAAGAAGTTGATGAAGAAAGGAACTTGATAGAGTGTGGTGAAAACATTACCTCTTCTTCGGATTCTTCCTTTTCATTTGATCAAAAGGGCTCCGTAGGATGGAATTATGATCAAACTAAGGCCTCTATGTTGTAGTCAGGGAAATTTAAAGAGTATGTGGTCAGGTTTTGGCCGAGCCAAATGGTTTTGAATGTGTGAATTAGTGAGAAGGGGGATTTCCCTTTTATAAGAGGGGTGAGGGGCACCATTGAAAAAGCTAAAAAT
Organism: Viscum album; assembly: GCA_963277665.1. Lineage (NCBI taxonomy): Eukaryota > Viridiplantae > Streptophyta > Magnoliopsida > Santalales > Viscaceae > Viscum > Viscum album. The sequence goes on from OY728152.1 coordinate 307,155,134, forward strand.
ATTATTTTATAAAAAATTCATATTCGGTTTATAATGGATCCAAAGTATATTATTTAAATATTATAGTTGGGATGGGTTGAAAACCACTTAACCAATCTAATTTAGACAAGTTTGGGTCATTATATTAACCTTATCTTTAAGTATTAACTCTTAGTTAATTAGTTTCACTTTAACAATGTCTCTTTGTATTTTTATATTATATGGTTAATAAACATACTATATACATCTAAGAGACCCCCAAGTGGTCCATTAATGATACAACTATCATGATATAAGTCTTTTGGCCCATCCTTATATTTTTTTGAATTGAATATAAATTAATAATATAATATTTGTTTTAAAAATCCCTTTATGTCAATTTTGACACTATTGGGTATTTTTTTGGATAAATTCATAACAGAATTATTACTTCAAACAAAATTTATATAATAAATCCTAATATGTCATTTTAACCACGAAAATTAGTGGAATTTATAAAAATTCTCAAATTACATTTATTTTGATATTTATAATATCAATTATTTTAATATTTCATTAATTAGGTAATTAATGCATCACCATTGTGTCATAAAAAAATTAAATTATTTAATGTCTAAAAATTATAAATAAAATAACATTATGTAGGAAACCATTTTATCTTTCTAATGAATATTTACAATCGAATTTATCTTATGTATTACCCTATATTACAAATGTTTTAATAAATAAACATTGATTTTAACTCTTTTAACTCTTCTTTGAATTAAATAATAACAAATGTCCTAATCTAATACAAGTGAACCTAAATGATAATATTTTAATCCTAATGTTTTTTTTGGTCGATATGAACTTGTCCAATATAATTTGTACATATGTTAGGGTAATATTAATATCATTTTTACCCTTAATAACCCTATTTACTTTTAACCGTGGTAAATAAAAGTAAAAAGTTATTATTCACCAAAAATTATTTTCAACTCATTAAACTACATTTTACTCCTTGATATTTACTGTGTCTCTTGCATTATATAAATTCCACTCATAGAAGCTGTAAAATTATGTTTTATGAAAAATTCAGTTTTTTAACTACCACTTAGTGGTTTCACTATTCATCAAAAAATGAAAGTTTCCAGAAAAATAACAAAAATTATGCCTATTCTATATTTGATATTATGAATTAAAAAATGATGTCTATTATACCAAATTCAAAACATATCAGTTGCAATAATTAATTTAAAAATTAATTCCCGTCGAAAAAACAAATAGCGTGTTTTTAAGAGATAATTACTATCAAAAGATTGACACTTGTTTATGTCTGGTTTAAAAGTGAAATTACACCCAATGACCAAAATTGTATTAAATGGTTAAAATATATTCTAAATATACTTTAAAACCACGCAAATGGAAACGTACCGTGGAAGCTTGGGGTGTTACAAAATCAATATTTCAAAACAATTTGGATCCCTTCAACTGGTCAAACATATCATGTATTCCCAAGACAAGGTAGTGCTTCTTTACTATAACTTGGTTTACCCTTCGATAATTGATGAAAAACATAAACTTCTATATGATTTCTTAGTTAAAATAATGGATCACCCAATAATGATATACTTGGCTGTATGAAACCCTTCCATATCAAATAGTAAATATATATCCTCATCGTTCACATTTAAAAAGGTTTCATCTAATAAGGATCCATCAAAATCACTGAATCAACCAGTTACAACACTATCATGAACTCAGTTTCTCATTGAAGGGGGGGGGGGGTCACAAACTACTTGAGAGAAACAAAAAAAACTTATCTATGACTCTAGTGAAATACAACACCTGCAAAAAAACAAAATATAATAATGTATCTTCTAGATGGGACAATAGTGTATTAAAAATCTATGACATATCTAATGATCTCACATTCCAATGATAACAACATACTGGGCTTCCTCATCATGAAAGATAACACCCCCTAAATAAATCAATAATTTTTCATACATAATAAAAAAATGTTGTTCAGAATGATATCATAGGTATATATATGAAGCAAAAAAAGAATCATCTAGATGAAATATGTTTCCCCATCATCAACACACACCCTTGACATGTATTGAGCAAACTCATCTAACCTCCTACTAGTGTAGTCTAAAATAGGAGAACTGGAAGCATCACCACCATGATTATCAAAGAAAAAACCAAGGAGGGAATAATAAATAAGTATAATTATATAGAATCAAACAAATAATAGGACACAGTGTATGATTAATGAATGATACCTCATATGATATCTAGACCATCTGGTCTTGGAATGTCCATAGCATAAAGATTCCCACATCTGACTCCACTACCTCACTACTAATGATCAAATACATGGTCATAATCAAACCTTATTTGCTGATGGAATGGTAAATCATGGGGATATCCTCTACCGTCTCTATCTCCTCTTAGTAGAAAAAAATATTATTTCCACTACTGCTGATATGGACTCTATGGAAACTACTACTATTGGGGATGATAAGGGATCAAGACTCCCATACTAGAATGAGGCTTATGAGCAGTGAACCACAATGATCGCTAATGACCAAAACCTCTATTGTAAAATCACATTGATGTATATATCCTAGTGGGTCATTAGATCTTTTATTACTAGAGAAATGATAAGAAGAAAAAAATTGAGTTTGAATCCAATTTGGCTATAACATTAACTACATATACACCTGGGATCCACCACTATTATCCCTTCACCTTGGGGATCCATGATCACTCCCTACTCAAGAAGAACCCATCTAAAAATGAATCATCTAAATTATTTAAACCTTATTATACATTTCTAAATACTTACTTATTATAAATGGGGTCAATGCAAACCAATATATGAGACACAATGCCTCCTTCCAATGTTATTCTCTCAAATCCGGATTATTGAAATGATCTAAAAACCATTCCTTGATCTCCCAAACAATCAAGATCCCATGATACAGATGGATAATATCCTACCTCTTCCCCACCCACATAATTGATGTCAATAAATACATTTAGAAAATCTACTAGAAATCATACCAATAAACATCCACCTTCTTCTCCTCCTCATGATATAAGATCTACCAATGTCATTCTACTACCAACATCTGACAAAAAGCTTTGGAACTTGATAATCCTCATGAGAATGAATCATGTTTAAATCAATATAAAGAAAATCTAACAAAATGATCTATTTAAAAATCATATATATTCCCATCATACATCACCCTTCCATGACACTATAACTCACAAAATTTGTTTCTCCAAATCTAATCCTTATTAGTCGTGTTGACCCTCCTATAGTCAACTAGGTGAGCCTATTTAAATTAAACAACCTAAACCACACATGGTTGATAAACATATAACATCTCTAAAAATAATAAATCAAACCCCTAATCTGAGAAGAATTTTTTTATTTAATAAAATTCATTCAATTCCCCCATAATTTCTATATTTAAAACTCAAGTGAAACCAATCGTGATGCATGTACCTCTCCCAGGTCCCTACCTTAAAAACATCACCACTTTTCATATAATTTTGAACAATATTAGAATCCTATATTTCATTAATAGGGGGCCCCAAATTCTTCAATCATAGCAAGTATCCCTTATTTGTTTCATAGACTGAGTGTGAGTGATGTTGTTTCACAGACAACCTATTAAATCATCATTATTTCCTAATTCCAAAAACTATACTAAACTTTAACCAAATCATTGATTCCACATTTTCATGAATTACACCAATTGGGAACTACTCTTAAGCATTAAGTGAAGATGTGAGTGGACCTTGAGGTCTGTCTACAATAGACCCCAGGTTAGTGACTAAAATTGAGGGTATATAACATCAAATTAGAGGGTATATCACTTATATATCCTAGGAATAGAGTTTTAAATCAACCAATCAAAACCATAATATAAAATAAACCAAAATCCAAAATAATTAAAAATGCATGATATGTTAGAGAAATACAATTCTCCATGTAAAAAATATGAAATAAATTTCCCATATAGAAACTCTAAAATGAATCCCAAGCTCCAAGCTTGTATTGTCCATCTCAATCATCAAACTCTCTCAATAAACCTAAAAAATAATATATATATATATGAGTGAGTCTAATATTTATACTTAATAAAATATTTTACCTAATATCACTCATGAATGTGTGAAATAATTATATTTATGCTCCACTGAATAATTATCATAATAAAAAAGTGAATATCAAGTAAACTATCACCCGACCTTACTATGGAACACTCATAAAATATCCCATCCAATATAATAAGATATTATCGAAGAATATAATCAATGGAGCCCCATATTCACTTCCCTACTGGTTTATCACACTCCCACCTGAATGAAAAATGATCTACTCTCAATCCCCCTATACTAATGCAGGATAGGTCACAAACCTTCCTATACTAGTCTCTCATAGGATCCAATATCTAATGTTGTAATTTATTCAGGAACACTTATATAATAGTAAATGTGGAATGAACCACATTACTCTTTATCCAAACCTCTATTAGAGTCTAACATACTATGTTCGTAACGTCCCAAGCTTCCCTGGTATTTTTCCCTTTGAAAAATGTAGTAGCATGCGTTGTACGCAACTTGGATTTTTAACACACCACGAGCAATCAAACAAGACATTATAAATAGTAATTACCAGTTTTTGGAATTTTAAATTTTTTTTAATATGTACTTCATTTTTGAATTCTGAATATAAAAATTAGCTTAGGGTTAATTTTTGGTACTTTTTTGAAAACGTTCAATTTTTGATGAATAGTGAAAAATACTAAATTTTAATTAAAAAGAACTTTTTTAATCAAAATAATTTATACTTTAAAATAATAAATTTGAGTGGTTTTAAATAATCATCAGATTATATTTTTATCATTTAATATAATTTAGATCATTTTATGTAATTTCACATTTAAACTGAACATAATCAATTGTCAATCTTATGATAGGTATTATTTCCTAAAAAAGATTTTTGTTTTTACAACGAGAATTAATTTTATATTAATTTACACCGAGTATGTGTTTTGAATTTGGAAAAATGGATTCCATATTTTGAATCAAGAGGTCCAAATTTGTAAATAGGTAACTATTAATTTTTGACATAATGAATAATTACTTCGGTAAATATTTTATATACCATGGTTAAAGGGTAAATCTGGTAAATAAGGATAAAAAATAATATTATAATAATATTAAATTACTCTAACATTTGTCCTATTCCTATTGGTTGATACATGTCTGACCATGGGAATCCTTGGGTGGATTTTGGGACTTCATGGAGCCACTTGAGAGTGATAGTGACACTTTATATTAATTAATTTAAAGTAAAGTCCAAAATGACATAAACATATATCATTTAATAAAACAATTTTGAAATGGAGTTATATAAGTTTTATTTTCGACTATAAATTCTCATTTGAAAGATAAAAATATTTAATACATAATTTTATTCTATTTATAATTTTTATATATTAAATAATTAAATTTATTTATGACACAATGGTGATGCAGTAATTACCTTTTTAATGATAGAATCAAATAAATGGTATTATAAATATTAAAATAAATATAATTTCAAAGCTTTATGTCGTAAACGAATTTTATAGGTGAATATGACATGTTAAATTTTATTCAATGTATTTGTTTCAAAGTAATCAGGTTGTTATGAATTTCACAAAAACAAAATACTAAATAGTGTCAAAATGGACATAAATGAGTTTTTAAAACAAATATTATATTATTAAATTATATAATAGTCCCAAAAATCTAAGGTTATTCTTAAGAACTTATATAATGATATTTATATCATTAATTAACCACTTCAGTTTCTATTATAATTTTATAGTAAGCTTATTAATCAATTATTATAATAAAACAGGAATACATGGTAAAAGTTAAACTATTTAACTAAGAGTTAAATAAAAAAGATAAGGTAAATATGGTGACCCAACCATGTATAAAACATATTATTTGAGAGTTTTTCTATCCATACCCGCATTAGACTCTAAATAAATCATTTTTGAGCCATTAGAAACTGAAAATTATTTTATTATAAAATAATATTTCAATCTTTTCCTAAGGTGTCCCTCACCTCTCTTATAAAAGGGCACTTACCATTCTTCAAAATCACGCCTCCAATTCCCTTTAGATCGGAAAAAGATAACCAAATATCCTACAAATTTCCCTAACTTAATCCTAGAGGTCTTAGTTTGATCAGAAGTCTATCCTAAGGAGCCCTTTTGATCAACTCAAAATGAAACACCCAAAGAAGAGGTAATAATTTCACCAACCTCGTTCAAGTTCTTTTCTTCTTCCACTTCCTCTTTATTTGTTGTTTCGATTCTAAAATAATAAATCAAGTATATTATATATACTGTGATGTTATTTTAAAAATGTTACAACCATATTAATTATTCTATCCATCATATGAATGACAAATTCACCACACCTGTGTACGTATGACTTACCGTCTCCACGTTGTGGTGTAGTTTGTTATTCAAACACTTCATTATTTGTATGGGTATAATAATGATTATAACTGATTTAAATAATAAATATATCATGTTTATTATTCTTTATATATGACATAACATCAAATTAATATGATTTCACCATCAATATAATGATATTGTCGCTCGTGCGTAAGTGCGGATTTACGTCTCCACGAACGCGATGAGATTCATTCCCCATCGTAACCATTCAAGAAGAACTTTAGTTTTATTATTAAAAATAATGTTTAATAACTTAATATAATTTTTTATATGAATAAAATACATCTTATCCATAACAAACATGGCTTACGTAACCGATCATATAAATGAAAATGGACCAATTAACAGCCGAAATGATGATACTACTGAAATGTTGTTAACAAAGCTATATTAGAGGATCATATATGGTATTATATTTATGTATATAGTTATTTTATAATTTAATAACAATGTTTTAAATATTAAACAGGAGTTTATCATACCATATACTAAGTAAAAGTACAAGTTAAGGGTTAATTTCACAATCTCTTTATTATCCGAAGTTGTTTTTACATAAGTATCTACGGAGATATCTTTATCATCCACATCCATGTTTTCCTAAAAATGAAATTCGAAACATTTTTACTATTTACTATACTATAGGTTAAAGTCATTTATACCCTTATTTGACTATATATGTTTTTAAAGGAACCTTTCCATCATTTTCCTAACAAGGTTCTTTATGACCTTTTCGATAAAATTAAAGTAAGAGTGTCTTTTTTTAACCTATATGGTAGGTGTGGCTATTTTCTTCCATTATATCATCGTCAAAGCTTCTCATACAAGATTATAAGAATATTTTAAAAATAAATGTTTTCCTTTATAATTATATTACTTTTAAATGATTTCAAAATAGTAAGATAAATTTCTCTAAAAAAGTTTTGATTTCATCTATGTCAACATCCTTTGATGGATTTTAAGGTTGTTTGATGTTAATTTATTATGATACAAAACTTCCATATTGTACTGAAGGTTTTGTAATATGTTTGAATACACCATTCATGGTTTATGGATAATGTATTGATATTTATTATTCTAGTTTTAATATGAATGTTTATGTTATGATTAATCATTTTCATATGAGGAATGCATTAGTCTTAGTAAGTGACAGGTGGAGCCCGCTATAACACCTCAATTTATTGGTAGGTCTCATGAGACAAAATAGTGTTTTGACATAAGGCTTTGAGAAAATATTATTATTATTCTTGGCACAAGGTCGTGACTATGGGGTTATGAAATCTAGAATTATGCATTTAATCATTATGAAAGTGGATATTGATATTGCATGTGATTATTCGACTAGTAGAATATCCATGTGATTAAGTAAATGGAATTATTTGATTTTATCTTTTCCATATTATACTGAAGATTATGTTTAAAAGGATTTTATTTTAGTCTTATACATTTCCTTAAATCTATATTCTTATTTATGAAAGTTTCTACTATATTATTATCCTTACTGAGCATCTGAGCTCACCCCTTTCTATGTTTTATTTTTCATAGGATGTGAAGAAGTATTTTATGGTTGAACTGCAAGGATATGATAGTGATATAAGTGTGTTCAAAGGGGTAAAAATGTTGTTTATGTTTTTATTTCATGATGTAATGTAAAACATATGAATGTATCTAGTACTTCCAAGGCTACTAAAATGATCGGTCTTTTCGGACATGATTCCATGTATCATGAAAATGTTATGTAATATTGCATTGACTCTAGGTAACTAGGGTCGGGGCGTTACAGTTGGTATCAGAGGAAGTTTATCACAAACCTTGGAACCTAAATTTAGATGAACTCTGATTAGAGAATATTTCCCTAAGATAGACTTTGAGGATTAGTATAGATGAACTTCCTAGAATTTTGTTAATGTAGAGATTTTGTGAGTTTTCCAAGAAATACATCCATGTCTACATACGAGTAGGTAGAGGCAGCTCTGGCATATATTTACCAAGAGGTAAAACCTACAAACAGCACTGTAAGCTAGACTCTAACGGGAACTAGTGCATGACTACGGGCCTTGCTGCACTCTTGGTTATGATACTCCCTGGGGATATGCTTAAGATAATTCTCATATTCCTTAAAAACCATTATGAATGGTTTATGAGTATATAATTCATTAAAGAAAACTTTTTTATGCTTATGTATGATATCCATAAACTGTTCAATTTATGTTAACTGTTTGACATGTTTGGAATTATGTGTTGCGATTCATAAACTAATCTAGTGTAAGCCATTTTTTAGAAAAGGTGACTAGTGGAAGGAATGGAAACTGTATTAACCCACATAATCCATGTAGGGATTTCCCTCCTACTCATGAAAATTATAGTGGATCTGGTGATGAAACTGGTGTAGATCAGCTTATCACCATAGTGGGACAACTCACTCAAGTTATGAATAATAAATTTACCTGTATGGAGCACCATGAACCAAAACGCGGAGGATCAATGTTAGAACACTTTATGAGGAAACAACCACCAACATCAATGGGAGTAAAAATCCATTATTATCTGATCAATGGATATGTTCTTTAGAGAAAATATTTCATGCTTTGGGGAGTAGTGAAAGGGAAAAAAATTCAAGGTTGTTTATCGCCTCATGGGAGATGAAGATCAATGGTGGTCATTAATATAAAACACAAAGGAAGATGAAAAAGTATCAAACATGTAATAGAGGGAGTTTAAATATATTTTCTTATAAAAATAATTTCCTCATGACCATCGACAGGATATGGATAGAAAATTTCTGAGTCTGAGGAAAATGGAGGATGAGACTGTCGCAAAGTATGAGGTTAACATTACAAGGTCAACAAGGCATAAAGTAGATTATATACGTAACACAAGGAGTAAGATTGATCGATTATTTTATGGGTTAAATCCATTTGTACATCAAGCATTAGTCTCACAATCCCTCTTATCGTAATAAGATATTGTCACATGCACTATGAAGAGAAAAAAGTAATTCTCTAAGTCTTACGACTTCAAAGAAAAGAAATAGATGAAGAGATCTGTTGAACACTCTAGAAATGGAAATAAGGGGAAGAATGGAGAAGTTCAATATCCATCCTATGGTACATTTGGGAATTAACACCATGGTACATTACTAAATGGAATGGGAGTATATTACAAGTGTGGTGAAAAAGGCCACCAAGCTCATGATTACAAGGGGAAGAAAGAGGATATCAATGTTGAATGCTATAATTGTATATAAATGGGGAATTATGAAAATGAATGTCCTAATCACCTAGGGAACTTACTTCAAAAAAGGCCAAGGGAGAAAGGATAAGCTTATGTGATCACTACTGTTGAAGATGAACCTCCGAAAGATGTGGTGGTAGGTAATTTAATAGTTTCCTCATGTTTAGCCAATGATTTTTTTGATTCTGGATCATCACATTGTTTCATATCTTCCCAGTTTGCAATGAAAATTAGATATTTTCAATTAGACTTAACATGGGAGTTGTCAGTAAAAAAACATAAGGGAAGTATCATCGCAACAAAGTTTTGTGAACCAGTTCCCATTAGAGCATATAAAGGTCCTTTATCTACTGATCTCAAATTTTACCCACGATTTAAATTGATATGATCCTCAGTATGGATTCTATTTCAGACCGTGATATGAAAATTTATTGTAAGAATAATTAGGTTACAATTTTCGATGATGATAAGGAGTACATTATCTTTAGTGCAGAAACGTCACTACCAGATTCTTATCAAGACCACCTCTAGTAGATCTACTAAATTCAATTATTGGGGAGGATGATAATGAAATAACTATGGGTGAGGAAAATAATGTTCAAATAGAGGATTTACCTAGATGTCCTCTAGAGGGATAAATTGAGTTTTCCATTGATTTAGTTCCTAGTTCAAGGCCCATATCGAAGACCCCTTATAGAATGGACACTATGGAATTAGTGTAACTAAAGAAAAACTATATTAATTGATTAATAAGGGATTTTTTCTCCCTATTGATTCTCCACGGGGATCCCCTGTTCTTTTTGTTAAGAATAAATATGGATCTATGAGGTTGTGAATTGACTACAGGTAGATCTATGCTATAACAATAATGAAAAAGTATCCCCTAACTCGCCTTGATGATTTATTCGACCAAATTCATGGAGCTCAATATTTTTCAAATATTGACCTTCGATCTGGATATCATCAGTTGTGTGTGAAGAAGGAAGACATTCCAAAAATAGCATTTCGAACTAGGAACGGGCATTAGGAGTTCACAATAATGCCTTTTGGATTGACTGATGCACCCTCTGTCTTCCTGGATCTAATGAATAGAGTTTTAAAGGGATATATGGATGATTTTTTAGTGGTATTTATTGATGAAATTTTGGTATACTAAACAATCTACGAAGATCATGAAAATCACTTGAGTAATATCCTAAGGAATCTTGGAAGAAATGAATTATATGGGAAATTTAGAAAGTGTGAATTTTGGATTTAGGATATTTCTTTTCTTGTCCAGATTTTGTATAATGATGGAATCTTTGTTGATTCTTAAAAGACCAAGGAAATCCAAGAATGGCCATCACCATTGAGTATAAATGAGGTACGCAGTTTTATTGGTTTAGAATGATTTTATCGGCGTTTTTTTCCAGAATTTTTCCCGATTGGAAAACCCATTAACGAAGCTCACTCATAAAGGGGTTACATTGTTTTGGAAATAAGATTGTGAATATTTTTTTGTATAAATAAAGAGAATATTATTTAATTCTCCTATCATGAATCTACCCTCAGGGAATGATGGGTTGGTTCTTTATAGTGATGCTTCAATGAAAGGACTTGGATGTGGCCTTATGCAGAATGATTGGGTTACTGCCTATGCATTGTGGGAGATAAAAATTCATGAGAAAAACTATCCTACTCATGATCTTTAGTTAGCAGTTGTAATCTTTGCATTGATGATATAGAGACACTATCTCTCCGGTGAAAAATGTGATATTTATACTGATCACAAGAGTTTGAAGTATATTTTATCACATAAAAAACTCAACACGAGGCAAAGATGATGGCTTAATCTACTCAAGGATTATGATTTCACTATACACTACCCTACAAGGAAGGAAAATAAGGTTGTAGATGCTTTGAGTAGAAAGTATCATGGGGTTTTGAACAAGATGAGAGTTGAAAAGGATCCAATTTTCATGTATCTAGTAATGATTGATATGGGAATAACCATGGAAGGTGAAACATCAATACATTTTCAAATGGTTTCCAAAAAATATTTACTAGAAATGATATAGAGTTCTTATAATGATGATGAGGAGTTTCAAAAGAAGATTAATGCTGTGAATGATGATAGATTGAGTGACATTATATATTAAGATGGAATTTTGAAATTTGGGAAGAGACTTTGTGTTCCTAACATACCTGATCTAAAAAGGAAATTGTTGGATGATGCTCATAGATCCAATTTCTCTATACACCCTAGGAGCACCAAGATTTATAGAGATTTGAAAGATCATTTTTATGGAACAACATGAAGACAGAGATTTTTGATTTTGTGTCAAGATCTATGGTTTTTCAACAAGTGAATGTCGGAAGGCAACAGCCTAGAGGAGGCATGAAACCTCTTCCCATACCTATGTGGAAATGGGATAATATTACCATAGAATTTGTCATGGGGCTACCAAATATTCTTAGAAGGAATGATGCAATATGGGTCCTTGTTGATCGTTTTTCCAAGTAAACAAATTTTTTTTCTATAAGAGAATATTTTCTTCTTGAACATATGGAAAGACTATATATTAATGAAGTTGTAATATTTCATGGAATACCCATATTGATTATTTCTGATCGTGATCCCCATTTTACATCAAGATTCGTGAAAAGTATTTAGAAAGACCTTGATACTAAAATTCATTTGAGCACTGCCTACCACCCTCAAACTGATGGAAAACTAGAATGGACTATTAAATCATTAAAGGACATGTTGAGATCATGCTCTCATGACTTTCAAGGTACATGGGATCCATATTTACCTCTGGTAGAATTTTACTATAACAATATCTTCCATTCAAGTATTCAGATGGCACCATATGAAGCATTATACGGAAAGAGATTCTGCACACCAACTTGTTGGGATGATATTGGTGAAAGAAAACCTGTAGGCCCGAAACATGTTGAGGAAACAATGGAAAAAGTCAAGATTATCCAAACCCACATCCAAGAAACTCAAAGTAGGCAAAAGAGCTATGCCGATAACCGAAGGAAGGATTTGCAATTTCAAGTTGGAGATCTTGTTTTCATGAAGGTATCTCCATGGAAGGGTGTTATACATTTCATTAAGAAGGGTAAACTGAGTCCTAGGTACACCAGACCATTTGAAATTCTAGAACTAATTGGATTTATAGGTTATCGTTTGGAAATTCCTCCATGTGTCTCCAAAGTTCATGATTTGTTCCATGTATCACTGTTGAGAAAATACATGCCTCACCCAACACATGTACTCACCTATGAGGAAATTGAACTGGAACCCGATCTATCTTATTGTGAAGAGCCTATCAAGATTTTTGATACCAGGGAACAAATTATGTGAAACCAGATGACTCATCTGGTAAAAGTTCTATGGAGAAACCATAAGATGGAAGAGGCAATGTGGGAACCTGAGGAACTTATGATGAAGAACCACCAGAATCTTTTTATGCAGTAATATTTTAGAAATATTGAGGATGAAATTATTTTAAGAGGTGGAGATTGTAAGACCCCAAGCTTCCATGGTACGCTTCCCTTTGAATAATATAGTAGTTTGCATTGTACACAACTTGGAGTTTTAACACACCACGACCAATCAAACTGGTCGTCATAAATAGAAATAATCACTTTTTGGAATTTTATAAATCCTAAATTTCATAATGGAATTCATTTTTGAATTCATAATATCGAAATTAGAATAGGGTGAATTTTTGGTACTTTTATGAAAACTTTCAATTGTTGATGAATAGTGAAAAATACTAAATTTTATTTAAAAACAACTTTTTTAATCAAAATAATTTATAGTGTTAAATTATACATTTGAGTGATTTTAAAGTATCATTGTATTATATTTTTATTATTTAATATAATTTAGGTCATTGTATATAATTTCAAATTTAAACTGGACATAAACAAGTGTCAATGTTTTTATAGTTATTATTTCTTAAAAACACGCTTTTTGTTTTGACAGCGGGAATTAATTTTAAATTAATTTCTACCACTTCTATGTTTTGAATTTGGTAAAATGAATTCCATATTTGGAATCAGGAGGTCTAAATTATGTAAATACGTAACTTTTATTTTTAGACATTATGAATAATTAATTCGGTAAATATATTATTTACCATGGTTAAAGGGTAAATCTGGTAACTAAGGGTAAAAAATAATATTATAATAATATTTAATTAATATAACATGTGTTCTTTTCCTATTACATGATACATGCCAGACCATGGGCATCCAGGGGTCTATTTTGGGACCCCATGGAGCCACATGAGAGTGATAATGAAATTTTATATTAATTAATTTAAACTAATTGCAAAAATTACATAAACATATATCTTTTAGTAAAAAAAAATTTAAATTCAGTTATATAATTTATCATTTCGACTATAAATACTCATTAGAATTTTGAAAATATTTCCTACATTATTTTATTTTATTTATTATTTTAAGATATTAAATATTTAAATTTGTTTATAACTCAATGGTGATGTAGTAATTACCTTATTAATGTAAGAATCAAATAAATGGTATTATAAATATTAAAATAAATATAATTTCAATGTTTTTATGATATCGATGAATTTTCTAGTTAAATATGACATGGTAGGGTTGATTAAATGTATTTTTTCGAAGTAATCAAGATGTGACGACTTTCAAAAAAAACAAATACTGAATAGTGTCAAAATTGACATAAATGAGTTTTTAAAACAAATATTATATTATTAAATTATATATTAGTCTTAAAAATCTACGACTCTTCAAAAAAAAACTTATATAATGATAGGTATATCATTATTGAACCACTTGAGGTTCCCTTTGAATTTTATAGTATGTTTATTAACCAATGATTATAATAATACAGGAATACATGGTAAAAGTTAAAGTATTTAAATAAGAGTTAAATCTAAAAGATAAGGAAAATATAGTGACCCAAACCTATCTAAAACCTATTTGTTGAGATTTTTTCGACCGATACCCACCTTATCCTTGAAATAAATCATTTTGCAGTCATTAGAAACCAAAAATGATTTCATTATAAAAATAATATTTCAATATTTTTTCCTAAGGTTCCCCTCACCTCTCTTATAAAAGGGCACTTCCCAATCTCTCAAAATCACTCCTCCAAAGACATTTAGCTCAGCCAAACCCTGCCCAAATACCCTTGCAATTTTCCTCCTGTAAAGACCTGGAAATTCTATGAAATTTCATTGTTAAATTCTAGGGAATTTTACGATTCCGCAGTTTCTGACGGCGCATGATTCTGAGGCCCGGAGTGCCCATAATGATCCTTCTATATTTCGTTAAGCTTAAATTAACATGGGTATGCAGTTTTCTGGAAAAAGTGTAATAATACTTAAACGGTTACTCAGATCAGAAATCTGAGTCCATCGTTGCGCTCAAGATGGTGGGTTTATCCTAGGCATGACTTAGGTTTAGTCGGCTCGAGCCTCCTGTGAGAAAACCTGAAAATGGAATAATCGTAAATAAAATAATTAAATAAAGTAATTTTATCATTAAAATGCATATAACTCAAAAACAGTAACTTGGATTAAAAATATGAGACCACCGATGAACTCGTGAGGGTATGTTTTCATTAAGCAGATACTAACTTCGGTCGGCGAGGGCCACCAAATAAAGTTATTTTTAGGCCGCAAATAAAATATTTAAGTGAACATTATTTTATTATAAAATTCGTAACATTTAATCAGTAACTCGGATTGGAAATCCAAGGGTACCATTGGCTTCCTTGGGGCGGGTTTCACCTAGTAAGATCCTAACTTCGTCGTAGTGGGTCGAGAGTGGCTGTTAATAATTTTCTGAACTTTTTTTCTGGTACGTTCGGTAAACGTACGTTCAGAGTTTTATATCTTCTGAACCGGTGCTCAGAATTAAAATCAGAGAACACCGATGAACTGATAGTGCCGGTATTCGCATAAGGATACCTTTACCATAGTTTCATTTTATCGGCACTGGAAGTTAATTTCTGGGGATTCATTATAAATTAATTAAAATTATGTGTGACATAATTTTATGAGGGTGGTAGTTTTTATCTCCAAAGGGATGTTGGTGGTGGGTGCCACCCCCACAGAACCTCCCTTGGGAGGATAATATGTGGTGGGGCCCACACGAGTACAAACTCTTCAATACCCCCTTAATATCCTTAAACTCCTTGAACTCCCAATTAAGGAAGATCTAACATCCTTAATTAATTGGGAGCCTCTTCATCTCCTCCCTCCCTCTTATTTAGCCAACTCAACTTTTAATTATTTAAAAGATGTGGCTTAATGAATTTGAATCCCTCTGAAATCATTAATCCATATTTTAAATAAGTAGTTTGTTTTTATTTTATGTTGGTTGGTCTTATTACCTAGAATGGTTTTGGAGAATTGGGAAGAATGTGTTCTTCCCATGAAGAACATCTTCAACATCCTCCATATGTGATAGAGGAGTAGACGTCACCCGCGAAGAACGTCGCCAAGGACGAAGTCATCTCTTCCTGACGTCAACAGAACGACGTTATCTTCCCGTGACTCAGCCGAGCAAGCATCATTTATGAGGTAGGGGGTTTTATATAATTTTAATTGAATAAAATTATACCCTGGTTCTTGATTTATGCTTCGGTTCATCATTGGCCTTTTATTATCGCCTAACGTGGAGGGCGCTGACCGAACGAACACAGCCTGATGAACTTTCGGTGAATATTGTTTTTGTTGAAAATGGAGGCGGAGCCAAGAGGGCACGGTGCCGTTGCACCACGCTGGAGAAAGAGGCCAAGACCATGAGGCGGCGGCGACCGAAGGTGGCAGAAACTGAAGGCCGCGGCTAGGCTGGGCCGCGGCGGTGGAGGAACAACACTGTCATGCCAGACGCGTGGAGGAAACCATGGCCCGCATACACGGGCCACTCGTGCCAGACAGAATCAGTCGGCTTTAGCCTGCCGGGCAGGGAGTGGCGGTGCCGCTCGATACCGCCAGGCGAAACGGATCAGCGCCGCTGGGCTAACCAGAACTGTCCGCTGGTGGGCCGCACGCCACCAGGCTGGGACCACCCCCAGCCGGGTCAGACCCGCCAAATTGGGTCGGGCCGACCCCCCATCCGGGTCGGACCCACCGAACCAGGTCGGGCCAACACGCCCGCCCACTGGGCTTGACGGGCCAAGCCTGTTTCACTTAAACGTGAATCATTTCTAGACCGCACGTTTGATCGACATGCCATCTGCGGAACTGGGACCCTTGAGACGTGGAGATACTTTTTCAATACTCTAAGTGTGTTTTGGATGACTTTGGAATATTTTCAGGTTTGGATCAAGTGTAAATCCAACCGGGCCCCTGGAACGGAAAAGCCAATTACTCTCAGACCGGGCGTCCGTTTGACGTGCTGTCTATCTCATTGGGTTCCTTTTGATGAGGTGGAAATTCGAGATACATCAACTCAGGATTTCATGATATTTGATGTAACTTACCCTTTTCTCGAGGAGAGAACCCTCCTGGAATCGAGCGTGTTATGTTCCGGAACCATAGAGCTTGCTTCGACTGTGACGATGACAACCGTACTGGAATCCTTAGTGGGTTCGACGACGACGACAACTATACCGGAATCTTGTGTGGGTTCGAAAGTTCTGACAGAGTGGCTGGTCCTATATCCAGTGTGGGTCTGACATCTTAGATGAATCAGTGACTACATATGATCATCTCTATTACTCTGGAATAGCTGGCATGTATCCTATGTTAGTCCAATAGCTTAGACGATATAACGGGAATGTATCATGTGTGGGTTGGACAACTTAAACGAGATAGCTGGACTATATCCTGTGTGGGTCTGACAGCTTAGACGAGATAGACGGACTATATCCTGTGTGGGTTTTACAACTTAGACGAGATAGGTGGCTTGTATCCTGTGTGGGTCTGATAGCTTAAATTATCCAGTGGCTACATCTGATCATCTATATCTCTCTAAAATTTTTGCATACAAGTGTGAGTTGAGTCATGTCTTTCAACCATTATCATCGTGGTGATTAACTTTCTTTTTTTTTGGACTGGGTTGCGATTAGGCTTGAGATTTGGATCCGGGCTGAGATTGGTAACTTAGGTATATGTATGGTCATATACCTAAGTCGGGTTTGTTGTTACTTAGTGGTTGTATATTACTTCTTTTGTTTATCCTTAGTGGATATTGTGAGGCCTTGGGGGTCTTAGGGTCCCTACTGAGTATCATTATACACTCCCCTGCACTGGCTATGCCCACACCTCGTTTTGTTGGATGCAGACGATGGACTGCGCTGAGGGAGGCCGAGAGCGCCATGACTGGATGGTACTCGGAGGTGGATCTTGCGACGAGTCGGAAAAAGGAAGAGACTGACTGACGTGAGTGATGAGGTGTCCATCTGTACCTACCCTTTAGGTAGGAACCCCAGAGGACAATCCAGGAGCTTCCCTTTACTTCCAGCTATTTGTCCCTTTTTACTTGTACTTATTGTTCAGTTGGGTTTGTATAATGGCCCATTTACATTCCAGCACACTCTTTTGTATTCGTTTTTACTTAGTGTTTACTTCTTGTTGCATAATCTATTGTTTTTGTTTACTTTTATAAAGTAAATGCCTTACCAGCTTATGGATTTACATGTTTGGTTCTAGTCTCCATCCCCTGGCCTATAAAAGGCGGGCTTGGGTTAGTCACGGCACGAGCCCCGAGGACAGGTCGTGAAAAATTGGTATTAGAGGATTCGGTTCTACCGTAGAACATAAGACTCGGATCTGTCTCACTGGGAAGAAATAGTGTTAAGAGTATTGACTGTGGTTTTCAGTCTAGGGAGTCGAGTGTTGGTGTGGTGTCCGACGTATCCAAACCACAGGACCTTGGCTTCTAATTTCCAACTTAGTGCACGAAAACACTGGTTGCGAGTGTGTTTTCAATAGTCTTCTTTGTGAACTCTTTGAGTCTTCTCACCAGGTATAACTTATTGATTGTGTCGCATCTGTTCTATATTAGGATGTCGCTGCATAGACAACCATTTAGGGTTTGTGAGAGAGTACACGATGAAGGCCCACCGATCGATGAGGCTCTCGTTTAGGGTCGTCTTACTATGTTGTCACCTTCGGGTGGTGTACCAAAATTAAAACCACCTTTTGGGTAGGAGATGCCACCAGTCGCATTGGATGACGGTGTTATCTGACTGAGCGCATTTCTCTAGTTCTTGCGGCATAGGCCTCCAAGGTTTTGAGGCGAGATAGATTATCAGGAAGTAGAGGTCTGGATGGAGGCGATTACTAGAGTTTTCGGCCTAGTTGAGACACTAGTAGAGAAAAAGATGATCTTAGAAACTAATATTTTTCAGTGAGAGACCATGAGAATGGTCCATATAGTGATGAGGTTTTGGTACTTGGACCATTTTCCAAGATGGTACCTTCAGACAGTGTGCCAACTATAACACTTCCCATTGGTCAGTAGACACTACCAGTGGTACCGGTAGAGGACACTTGTAGGCTTACTGCCTTACATGTGTTTCAGCACCAGATATCCATCATGTTTCAAGGCGATCCCGACCCATAGGCGGCTGGGGACTGGCTTGAGGAGGTGGATGAGTGTTTTCTAGAGCTTATACTGCTTCGGCAGGACGACATGTCGATAGATGAGTATTCATCATGGCATACCGGTCATTCCTAGTACTAGATAAATATGATACAATCAGTTATTTAGAGCTCGGACCTCTGAAAGAGGTGTGTTTAAGGATATCTGAGCCAACACTTCTTCATCTATTCATTCTTACTTGTGTTAGGGTGTTAGAGAGAACCTTTGTAGTTGAAAGTTCATTGGCTGAGAAGATACATCCAGTGAATGTTAGCAGTTGGAAATCATGAAACTGGCACCGGTATCAGAAACTTGATTGTGTAGAATTTTTCGAGATGAGGAAGTTTTAAGGATAGATGAATCTCCAGGGCAACAGATGTGGAAGCATAGAAAGGATAACAACATAAGGTGGCGTACATTTCGACATGTTACAACCACCCAACTTGTAGTCTTTGTCATGCTTAGGGAGCTGGGGTGCAGGGGAAGAGAGTAGCTACATGATGTTAAGGAGTGTGACCCAAGGGCTCTAGGAATGATTCAACGTACGATCTATGTCTACTACTAGTTGTCATATCAATAGACATAGATACGAACCATTCCTTTATTCCACAAATCTTGTCCCAGACCTAGAGTTTCTGGTTATCTCGTTGACTTGACCCTCACGTCTAGAGATACCTTTTGGAGGAGACTCTATAATAACACTTATTCTGATAGTGTGTTCTTAACCTTGAGGTGAGAGTTTTAGTTGGAACCTTTTGGTAGCAGCGTCGAGGCCTTACGACGTTAGTTTGGGTATGGACTGGGCAACCACAGTTCATACACATATTGGCTGTATTAGAAAAAAAGGGTATGGTTTATCTACAATGTTGGGATGAGGTTTTCCTTATTCGGTGAAAAAGGAACCCCAGACAGCACAGGTTAAACTCATGCATATGAGGTTGCATCCAATCACTCTTGAGTCGGCCAGCCTTACCCTCATGGTAGCAGGAGTTTTGAGTTCCTCCAGGACTATGTCTTCGGGATAGTCTATACTTCTGGGAAGGGGAATGTTGTATTTGATTCTCTTAGAAAAATATCAGGCATTCAGCTACTAGGAGAGGCGATGGAGTAGGTGTCCGCGATGCAGATATCCTTTTTTGATAGATATGGAGAAGTATTTATATAGACTCTCATAGTCATCCTTCCACTTCATCAGCGATTCAAGGAGGCATAGTGTGGGGATGATGACTTTGAGACACGACGTGTTCAAATATTCATAGGGCAGGAACCTGATGGATTTTCTGAAGGTGGGGAGCATGTCATTCACATTATAGGATGTACCATGGTACCTGTTGCACTTCAGGAGGAAATGTTGAGTGAGTTCCACACATCTCCTTTAGGAGTACATCCTAGAGTGTTGAAGATGTATCAGGACCTCCGACGACAGCACTGGTGGCCGAGAATGAATAAAGCAGTGGAAGAGTTTCTCTCACATTTCCTCACTTGTCAGCAAGGGAAGGTGGAACAACAAGTACCAGCAGTCTTGGTTCAGCCTTTGGAGGTCCCAGAGTGGATGTATGATTTGATATCCTTGGACTTCGTGACAGGTCTTCCCCATACATCTATGATACAGAGACCTCCGGAGATTGAGTATGGCGACTACATCTTTCTATGGGTCTCACTTCGACGAGTTAGACGGAGATTTGGCTGAGGCGACAAGTTATTTCCGCGATTCATCAGACTTTTCCATGCCCTCAGCAGGGTAGGCAAGGTGGCGTACCTCTTGGCCCTTCCACATCAGTTGCACCGGGTGCACGACATCCTCCACTTATCTCAGTTGAGGCGATACGTGCACGACCCTTCCTATATCATCGACCACGGGGAGCTGGATATCGATGTCAGGGGCAACTTTCACGGAGGATCCAGTGGAGGTTGAGGATCGATAGGAGCAGGTCCCGCATGGATATTCGATTCCTCTGGTGCGCGTTCAATGGCAGCACGTGAACCATTAGGAGAGCACATGGAAGCAGGAGGCTCAGATGAATGCTCAGTACCCCCTTTTGTTACTTAAGTGTGAGTTGTAGCTTATGGGGACGTAATGTACTGAGGTGGGGAGAATGTAAAGACCTGGAAATTTTGTGAATTTTTTTCTTAAATTATTGAGATTTTTACAAGTCCACATTTTCTGACAGCACTTGATTCTAAGACCCGGAGTGCCCAGAATGATCCGTCGAAGTTATGTAAAGCATAAATTAACGCACGTATGCAGTTTTCCTAAAAAAGTGGAATAACTCTTAAACGGTTTCTTAGATCCAAAATATGAGCCCACCGTTATGCTTAGGATTGTGGGTATACCCTAGGCGCGACTTAAGTTTAGTCGGCGTGAGCCTCCTGTGAGAAAACCTGAAAATGGCATAACCGTTAATAAAATAATTAATTAAAGTTACTTTATTTTTTAAATGATTATTATTCACAAACGGTAACTCGAATTAAAAATTTGAGACCACCGCTGAACTCAAGAGGGTCTGTTTTCTTTATGTAGATACTGACTTGGGTCGGCGAGGGCCACCAGAGAAAGTTAGTTTTTGGCTGCAAATAAAATAATTAAGTGACAATTATTTTAATCAAAAATTCGTAACTTTTACATGACAACTTGGATTGGATATATGAGGTTACTATTTGGTTTGTTGGGGGCGTGTTTCACCTAGGCATGGCCAAACTTCGACTGTAGTGGGTCGAGAGTGGCCATTAATAATTTTCGGAACTTTTTTTCAGGTACGTTCAGTAAACGTACGTTCAGAATTTTATATCTTTTGAACCGGTGCTCAGAATTGAAATCGGGGGACACCTCTGAACTCACAGTGGCGGTATTCACTTAGGGAGACCTTTAGCATAGTTGCGTTTTATCGGGAGGGGATGTTAATTTTTGGGGATTCATTATAAATTAAATAAAATTATGTGTGACATAATTTTTTGAGGGTGGTAGTTTTTATCTCCAATGGGAAGTAGGTGGTGGGGCCCACCCCCACATAACCTCACATTGGAGGATAATATGTGGTGGAGCCGACACGATTATATACCCATCGACTCCCCCTTAATCTCCTTAAACTCCTTGAACTCCCAATTAAGGAGGATGAAACTTCCTTTATTAATTGAGAGCCTCTTCATCTCTTACCTCCCTCTTAAGGATCCAACTCAACTTTTAATTAATTAAAGGATGTGGCTTAATGAATATGAATCCCTTTTAATTCATTAAGACATGCTTTAAATAAGTGGTGTGTCTTTATTTTACGTTGGTTGGACTTATTACCTTGGGTGGATTTGGAGAATTAGGAAGAAAGTGTTCTTCCCATAAAGAACACGAAGAACATCTTCAACATCCTCCATCCGAAATAGAGGACTAGACGCCGCCTGAGATGAACGTCGCCTACGACGATGTCATCTTTTCCCGACGTCAACGGAACGACGCCGCCATCCCGCGACTCCACCGAGCGAGCATCATTTAAGAGGTAGGGGAGTTTTGTATAATTTTAAATGAATAATATTATACCCTCGTTCTTGGTGTATGCTTTGGTTCATCTTTGGCCTTTTGTTTTCTCCTAACGCGGAGGGAGTGGACCGAACAAACACAACCTGATGACCCTCCGTTGATTATTGCCGCTCCCACCAAACAGAACCGGCCATCTTCGGCCGGCCGGGTAGGGAGTGGCGGCGTCGTTCGGCGCCGCTGGGTGAACCGAACCGGCCTGCTCAGCGGGCCAGGTCTGCATGTGGGCCGCACCCCACCAGGCCGAGTTGAACCCCATCCGGGTCGGACCGGCCAAACCCGGTCGGGCTGACACCCATCCGGGTCGGACCCACCGAACTAGGTCGGGCCGACCCCCAGCCCACTGAGCTTGACGGGTCGGGTCTGTTTCTCTTAAACGTGAATAACTTCTAGACCGCACGTCCAATCGACATGCCGTCTACGGCACTGGGACCCTTGCGACGAGGTGATCCTTTTCCGATAATCTAAGTGAGTTTTCGATGAAGTTGGAAATGGCCAGGTTTGGATCGAGCATAAATCCAACTGGGGCCCTGGAATAGAAAAGCCAATAACTGTCAGACCGAGCATCCGATTGACGCGCCGTCTGTCACGTTGGGCTCCGTTTGATGAGACAGAACTTCGGGATACATCAACTCCGGATTTTACGATAGTTGATGTAACAACCCATTTTCTTGAAGAGCGGACCCTCCTGGAAGCGAGCATACTGTGTGCGGGAACCCAAGAGCTGGCTACGACTGCGACGATGACTGCCGTACAAGAATCCTCCATGGGTTCGACGATGACGATAATTGTACCAGAATCCTATGTGGGTTTGAATGTTCTAACAGATTAGCTACTCCTGTATCCTGGGTTGGTCCGATAGCTTAGATGAATTAGTGACTACATCTGATAATATCTATTACTTTAGAATAGCTGGCATGTATCCTATGTTGGTCTGATAGCTTAAACGAGATAGGGGGACTGTATCCTGTGTGGGTATGACATCATAGACGAGAGAGATGGATTGTATTATGTGTGGGTCTGACATCATAGACGTTAAAGCTGGACTATATCCGGTGTGGGTCTGACAGCATAGACGAGATAGCGAGCCTGTATCCTGTGTGGGTCCGACAGCTTAGCTTGTCTTGTATCCTGTGTGGGTCTGACAGTTTAGATGATCTAGTGGCTACATCTGATCATCTATATCTCTCTATAATTTTTCATACTTGTGTGAGCTGAGTCATGTCTTTCAAACATTATCATCATGGTGATTGACTTACTTCCTGTGTGGACTAGGTTTCAATTGGGCTCGAGAGTTGGAGTCGGGATGAGATTGGTAACTTAGGTATATGTATGACCACATACCTATGTAGGGTTGGTTGTTGCTTCATGGTTGTATCTTACGTCTTTTTTTATCCTTTGTGGATATTATGAGACCATACGGGTCTCAGGGTCCCTACTGAGTATCGTTATACTCACCCTTGCACGGGCTATGCCGCACCTCGTTGTGTTGGATGCAGACGATGGACAGCACTGACGGAGGCCGAGAGCACCACAATTGGATAGTACCCGGAGGTGGAACTTACGAGAACTCGGAACACAGAGTAGAATAATGGTCGTGAGTGCTGAGGTGGCCATCTGTACCTACCCTTCAGGTAGGAACCCTAGAGGATGATCCAGGAGGTGCCCTTTACTTCCAGTTTTTTGTCCTTTTTTACTTTTACTTTATGTTCAGTTGGGTTTGTATACTGGCCCATTTAATTTCTAGAACACTCTTTTTTATTCTATTTTACTTAATGTTTACTTATTTTTTCATACTCTTTTGTGTTTTTTTACTTTTATAAAGGCAATGCCTTCCGAGCTTATGAATTTACACCTTTGGTGCAAGTTGCCATCCCCTGGCCTATGGAAGGCGGGCTTGGGGTAGTCACGGCACGGGCCCCGAGGATGGGTCGTGACACCTCACTTCAAACTAGAGGCCTTATTTTGATCATAAATCCAACATAAGGATCCATTTTGATTAACTCAAAAGAAATCACCTGAAGAAGATGTAATAATTTCACCACCCTCTTTCAAGTTCTTTTCTTCTTCCACTTCCTCTTTATTTGTTGGTTCAATTCTAAAATAAAAAATCTAGTATATTATATATATTGTGATGTTATTATAAAAAATTTATAACCATATTAATTATTCTATCCATCATATGATTGAAAAAGTCACCATACGTGCGTACGTACAACTTACCGTCTCCACGTCGTGGTGTAGTTTGTTATTCAAACACTTCATTATTTGGATGGGTATAATAATGAGTATAAATGATGTAAATAATAAATATAACATGTTAATGATTATTTAGATATGATATATCATCCAATTACATACGATTTCACCATCAATATAATGATATTGTCGCTCGTGCGTACGTACGGATTACCGTCGCCACGAAAGTGATGAGATTCATTCCCCATCTTAATCATTCAAAAATAATATTCATTTCATGATAAAAAAAATGTTTAATAACTTAATATCATTCAGGATATGAATGAAATACTTCCTATCCATAAAAAACATGGCTTATGTAACCAAGCATATAAAGGTAAATGGATCAGTTAACACCCAAAATGATGATACTACTGAAATATTATTAACAAAGCAATATTAGAGGATCATAAATGATATCATATTTATTTATATAGTTATTAAATAATTTAATAACAATGTTTTAACTATTATACAAGAGTTTAACATACAATTGAATAAGGAAAAGTATGTGGTAATGGTTAATTTCACAATCTCATTATTATTTAAGGTTGTTTTTACGTAAGAATCTACTTGGAGCTCTTTATCATACACATCCCTGTTTTCTTAAAAATGTAATTCAAAACATTTTTACTATTTACTATACTATGGGTTAAAGTCATTTATTCCCTTATTTGATCATATATGTTTTGAAAGGAATCTTTTTTTGTTTTCCAAAGAAGGTACTTTATGACCATTTTGACAAAATTAAGTTAAGAATGTCATTTTTTAACTTATATGGTGGGTGTGGCTATTTTATATCGGTATATCATCGTCAAAGCTTCCCATACAATCTTATAAGAATATTTTAATAATAAATTTTTTATTTTATAATTATATGACTTTTAAATGATATCAAAATAGAAAGAGATATTTCACTAAAAAGGTTTTGATTTCATCAATGTCAACATCCTTTGATGGATTTTAAGATTTTTTGAAGATAATTTATTATGGTACAAAAATTCCATATTGTATTGAAGCTTTTATGATATGTTTGACTGTGGATGTGGTATTTTTACACAACTCATGGTTTATGGATAATGTATTGAAATTTCTTATGCTAGTTTTAATAGTAATGTTTATGTTAGGTTTAAATCTATTCATACGAGGAATTCATTGGACTTAGTAAATGATGGGTAGAGACAGCTATAGCTTCTCAATGCATCGGTAGGTCTCATGAGACAAACTAGTGTCTTGGAACAAGTCCTTGAAAAAATAATATTTATAGTCTTGGCACAAGGACTTGACTATGGGGTTATGAAGTCTGGTATTATGCATTCCATCATTATAAAAGTGGCTATTGATATTTCATGTGATTATCTGACTATTAGAATATAAATGTGATTAAGTAAATGGAATTATTTGATTTTATCTTTTCAATATTATTATGAAGATAAAGTTTAAAAGTCTTTTGTTTTATTCTTATACATATCCTTAAATTTTATGCTTATTTATGAAAGTTTTTGTTATATTGTTATCCTTACTAAGCCTCTGATCTCACCCCTTTCTATGTTTTATTTTTTTTCCAGTATGTGAAGATGTATTTTATGGTTGATCGGAATCAATAGGATAAGGATATAAGTGTGTTAAAAAGGGTAAAAAATGTTGTTGATGTTTTTATTTCATGAAGTAATGTAAAACTTATGAATGTATCTAGTACTTCCAAGGCTACAAAACTGATCCGTCTGTCGGTAAATGATTACTTGTATCATTCCAATGTTATGTAATAATGCACCGACTCTAGGTAACTAGGTTCGGGGCATTACAATGTTGGAATCAGTTCACAACCACATTTCTATATCATTATCCATATTTATATCCATCTTAATAGGGTGTCTTGAAAATAAAATACACCAACCTCATTCCCTCCTCATACCATGAATGAACCTCACTAAATTACATCATCATAATCATAACACATATGAATAAGAGAGTGGGGAAGAGGGGGAAGTCATATGTTTGTTCCCCTAATAACATGATTTAGGTGGGGTGTGTAAATAAATCATATGAAATACAAATCATATTATACAGGAACACACATAATCTTGATATAGAAATTTCACACTAGCCTGCCATCATCCTCGACCACACCCATCATCACACTAATATCTCCACACATAATCACCACTGTCATATATAACACTAAAACCAATACATTTTCCCATACAAAATAGCCACAACAAGCATTCATGTTCCAAAATTTTTCCACATAGTCAACCAATTCTAAATTTTTCAATTCAAAACTATTATAATATTTATTAAACATACAATCCCATATTTAATGACAAAATACTCTAATGAATTTCCTACAATCAATTAATCCATTATAAATTCATTCTGTTGTTCATTATTTCATTTACAAGCATGATTAGATTCAATTTCTATAAACTATTAACAAGTTTTCATTAATAACCTCTTTCTGTGGATACCGGGAAACTGAAAATACATCACTACATAACACACATAACCACTATAAAAAACCCCATGCATCATATTCCGTATGGCACTTCAATAACCTAATCTTCATCAATGAACCACCACAAAACCCTCCCATAATTCATCCCTTACTAACATATAATAGATTCACTACACAATACATGTTAATACACCAAAATAATACACTCCCATATATTAACAAAACATTAACCCATAATATCTCATAATAACTATATAAATATATCCAAAATAACAAGCCTTATAATAACATACATATATTTTTTTCAATATAAATCACATATCCATTTCAAGTCATTTGATATTGTCAATTAGTTTCATACACACAACTGATTCATTACCATCGGCACGTTTTTAAAATTTTCTGAAAGGTGATTCCAACAGAAAAATAAATTATCAACACACAATTAAAATAAAAAATAATTGTTTTTTAACATTAGAAAATAGGTACCAAACACATGAGAAATAACCTAAAGATATGTAAAATTATGAGAAACATACCTTCCTCTTTCATTTTACATAGTCTAATTCATTATCATCATTATATAATCCATAATATCCACCCAATGAAATACAAATAAAAATAAAGAAACCCCCACAATATCCACATTAAAATTGAGTGTTCCGAAATACCCTACCTCAACTAGCGATTTTGAATCTATTTCTCAAGGGACAAGGAAGTAGATGAAAATATGAAAAATCCCATGTAAGGGAAATCCAAAACCAACCTTGATCATAATAATATATATCCAAATCCATTCCTTAAAACAAACCAATAACATATCCACGACCTCCTAGGATGAAAATCAAGAGAATTAATTCAAAAATCACCTTATATGAAGGAATCCTTAATCCTATGAAGTTAGGGATCAAAATATAGTTAAGGGAACTCAAGTATCTCTAAAATGAACCTATGATCAACTAAAACTAATAATAATTCATTGAAAATGGGGAAACACTGTAGGGGGTTCCAATTTATATTGGTCTAGAAAAATAGATTGTCACTGTATGATAAGACATAGTGGTAGCATGACCAAGAAAAATATAATTTCTCCTCATATTCATACCATGAATCCCTATATATTTCCCTTATTCACGGTTTGGCCATGTTTCTACAATTTGATATGAATAAAGAATCATTTTACTATTAACAAATAATTTATGTTGAAAAACCACATAATATTGAACTACTAAAAAAACCTCTATGATATGTCACATAATTTACATAGCCGTACTGTGAATCCTATCAGTTAAAAACCTCTACCGTTTCTGAGACATGTTACACCAAAAACATATCCCCCACACCATGATCAAGAAATCAAAAATTGAAACCCCGTACGGATAAAAAATATATTTGTAAGATTCATTAATTTTTCAAAACCCCCCTCAGAACCCACCATAGAAATATACATACCAACTCACCATGACCATGAACTACAGAACTACACATCCAATGTTTCCATCCCTCTCATGCCATGAAAAAAATAGACACATCACGACCTACTTCTCCCAGATAAAACATTAGCTCTGATAAAAAACATGTTTCTTCCAAACTCTTCCCAACACCTCCAACACCTGAGAATCATATATTAATGGATTGGGAAGGTTTATACCATTACAATTATTGATGGATGATCTCTATGAGAAGAATACATGATTTTTAAAAAATAATCCATTATGGGGATATAATTATGGGAGTTTTTATTTCCATACTACAATCCAACATAATATCATAATTTTTTTTTTCTAATCCTTCCTATTTGGTTGTATAATTTTCTATAATATTTTTTTCAATTATTATTTTGAAACATTTTCTTATACATTCATTTTTTATTAGTAAATTGTTCATGTTTTTCATGTCACCCCATACATTTGAATAAGGGAACCCAATTATAATTTTAACGGTGTAATCTCTAATACCCCAACCCAAATGATAATATCTTAACTAAAGTTCCACATGACCATAGGTTCACCTCCCAATACACAAGGGGATACTAAATAGTAGTGAGGTTTTGAGTCCATAAGTGGGGAGACTATACCATCAGTATCATGTCAGAGCACAAATAATTAATAAAATCACATATAAAAAAATAGAGTAATCGTGTGGAAACTAATAGATGGAATACATGTCATACAATAATAAGAAACTCTCTAAGTGGCAGCTTATAAAATTATATAAATGTGCATAATGTAAATAAATAAATAAAACTATGATAACCTATAGTGTCTTTCACAGTCCCACCTCCAGCACCATGCTCTATGGGTCAACCATCTATCATAGGTCCTTTTCCCATGCTCATATCCCTATACATGAAATCTTCACGTGTACCAAGATTCTCATGTAGGGTGTGAGTAATAAGACCTAGTATTATTCCACACAATTGTCCTTAATTGACATGATCATGCATAATAGGTGTAGGAAATAATAATAATAATAAATAATGTGTAAATAGAATAAAAACATACAAAAAATAAAAACTAAGAACCTGTGTCCTAAACACGAAACCAAAATCCCTATCCATACCTAATTTAGCTCCATTATATATGGAATTTCATGATATTGAGAGTAATCAGGAACTAACCGTTAGGCTAGTAATCACGTTTCTTGGAATGGTGTGTAAATTCTAATCGGCATCCACTGGACATTAGTGAGTTATGTTATCGGTATCCACTAGAAGTCAAGTGATCATGCTACTCAAAATCCACTATTCCTCATGTAACACACTCCTTAAAAATGACTATGAATAGAGTGTATCACAAGGAATACAAAATGTATCATCATATACATTACCTATAATTATTTCCATCATCACCATCATCATATGTCATGCACACTCCAATCAATGTGATAAACATGCCATGATATTCCACATGATTTGGGAAAAAAGTAAAATAACTTCAAAGGAACACATAACATGGTAGAACACCCATGAAAACCCAGCATATCATCATGAGTAAGAGTAGTAATATACAATACATGTGATCAACATCAAACATGAACAACAAGTGATGAATCTACTAATGAAAACTAGTATTATATAATGTTATCATAGGCTACACACACCCAAACAAATGAAATTATAATCAATAATGCTTATAAATTATTCCAACATAAGAAATATATTATTGAAAAAAGTGTAAAAAAGATCCCCAAAAGGTTAAGTAACTTCTTACCTTAGGGTTTTTAATATCAATATCAAGGTTAAACCACCCTATGTGGTTTAGAAGATGGAGTGTAAACCTCTATATCCAATAACACCTCCTCATGGAACTTATTATTATCGTTTTCAATAACTCAACATTGAAAGTTCATCATGAAATATTCACCTGAATCATGTTCACATATCCATCAGTTAAAGATGCTCATAAAGGATTCCTAAAACCAATTCTACTTTTTTATTTACCAAAGAAATAAAACACCACCTATGATAATATTCTCTCTCTCCTATATAATTTATAATAATCAGGATAGTTACATATTATCATTCCTGATAAATCATGAATATTTCTTATATAATAAATACAATTCCACATGTGAAAATAATTTTCTCTCTCCCAAATAATCAGATATACACATGAATAATAAAAATAATTATTTTCTATAATTATAGGTTCTCATTTTACAAGTTCATTATAGTTTTCTAGAAATCTATAGAAAAGGTTATGTTATAAATTAAAGGAAATAGAAACCCATATGGATTTGTCCATCAAATTTCCACTCTCAGGAATCGAGGTGAGGAAATGTCTTGGTGTGGCTGAAAATTGGATGAAGAACATGAATATGTCTTCACATATCCTAGAAGAAAAAGTTCTAGTATGATTTTATACAAGGTAATTTATAGAAACCAAAGGGATTTAAGGCTCGGGGATTTTCCAGAAGGAAATCCATGTATTGAGTTGTAATATTAAAATCCAAAAAATCAAATTGTCCTTAAAATTTTCATTGAATTGATTATTCATTGTGATGGGTTTTAATTCATCCATAAAGGATTTTTATACCTAAACCAATAAATAATATTTTATATCATATAATCTGGTTTTTTTAAACATGAAGAATATTTCACATGCTTGTACTAGGATGAATAAAATGAAAAACATGGTTTAAAACCACCCTTATTCTAAAGGAAACATTGCATAAGGATAACATAGTTTTACCTTTATGTAGTTTAGATTACCATTAATCATGTTATACATTAACCTTATGAAACATTATAAAACTCATGGACACTTTTATGAAGTGTTTGGAGGTTTCTCTTACCCATACATAATGATAGGTTACCGATACGCAAAATCTAGGTTACCCATATGCTACTCCATCTACCTTAGCATTATATGGATTCTAGTACCCTTACACAACGTATAAAAAACAGTTTTACCCTTATAAAGTTCATGATTTACCATTAAAAAACTTTTAGTACCCTTAAAAAATGTATAAGAAATGTTTTTACCCTTATGTAACCCTTATAAAAAGGGTGTTACCCTTACACATGGTCTCTAAACAATCTTTACCCATATGTAAAGGCTTGGAACCCACATTACCCTTATGTAACCCTCAAAATACATGAGTATGGGTATTAGTTATTAGAAAAAAAATATTTTCAAATAAGGATAATTATAAATTAAATCCAAAACTGGGTTATACGGATCAGTTAAAAACACATAATATAAAAATTCTCCCCCTATAACAACATATCATCTCAGAGAAGTGTCTCTAGTGGGTTTTTTGACCATCTCAAGACACTGAGCTTGATTATCAAACTCTTTCTCTCATATCTCTTCCTGGATCTTTCCAATCTACCATCAAATCTAATAATTATCTATCACCTTCCCTTATAGGAAATTATTTCTCCAATCTAAAATCTATATTATACATTCTTCAAAAGATGCATCTAGCCCCAAATCAATGTCCTCATGGTCTATAACATGTATAGAGTAGGGAATATACCTATAAAGCTGAGAAATATGGAACAAATCATGCATTCCTTGATAACATGGGGGAATTTATATATAGTAAGCCATTATCCAAAACTATTTAGTAATATTTAAGGGTCTAAAATACATAGAGGTAGCTTTCCTTGCTTTATCAAACATCGGTCACCAAACCACTGATTCAATATCATAAACCCTCATTATCCTTCATCAAAATCCATAGGTCTTCTCTTGGGGTCAACTCATGATCCTTTCCTATTCTATGTGGTCACCTTCCTGATTAAATACACCCTCACTAAGGCCTCATGTACTATTCGAGGTTCAAAAATAGTTCCTCCCCAGCCTCATGCAAACAAAGAGGTAGACGACATCGTCTCCCATATAGTGACTCATAAGGATCCATATGAATCAAAGATCATTAACTGATGTTATAATAAAACTAAACCAATTATAGATGATTATGTAGTGCTACAATGAAGTCAATAATGTAAGCCTAAAGCATATCCTACCCTTTGATAATTGTCTACTCATACTTTCCATCTATCTGAGGATGACATGATATTCTCATCCTAAATTGAGTTCCTAGGGACATATAAAACACATTCCAAAATCCCCACAAGGAACATGCATATCTTTAAGATATAATGCTCAAGGGGATACAATTCCCTATAACTGATTCTCTGAGAATACGATCCCACGGACATAGAACATTCATTGATCATCAACTGAGTAGGTCTCTTGGATTGGTAAGAAATGATCAACCTTGGTCAGATAATCAAAAATCACCAAAATAGTTTCACAACTCCTTGGGGTCCTGGGTAACCCCATCATAAATTCGATCATAACATCCACCCACTTCCACATGGGTATGGGCTGTTTATGGAATAAAACTCCAGGATGTGAATTATCGGTAATTACCCTCTAATAGGTAAGGAATTGGGAAAAAATGATCGATTCTTGCCCATTAATAGGTATTTAATTCCCTCATCAACTTAAATATATAATCTAAATTAGGATTACAACACTCCTATACATTAGGATCACATCATCTTCACCTAATGATGTAACAATGGGTGGTAACTTAGAGGATAACTTGATCAATTAGTCAATCAAAGAAACAATTTTTGGTGATCTGAAGGAATTAAAAGAACATGTAACAAAAAAGGTAGTGGTTAAGGTGGAAATGTTCAAAACCATACCTTATACAATATATGGTCTCTTACTATTATATGCTACTATTTAATCTACTTCATAAATATGTCCTGCCACAGCTCTGTGGCCCTATCTGTGACTCTCCTGAGTCCTTTTCATATGGACCAACTGCTGAGGTCCCAAGCTAGATCCCTAGTCCCCGAAATATGTATGCCAAAATAATCTATATTTGGAACTAAAATAAAATTTTGGGAGATGTATCATATTTCTGTATATGCATAACTTGATCTAAGGGTTTGAGAATAACTTATGGTAATGCCCACTCAATCCAAAGTTGAAACACTAAGGACTTCCATATCCCACAGCAGGTGTTGAAAAACCACTATCATTCTTGTGTTGTGTGATACATCTTTGGTGACATCCCTTATAAATTATCTTTACACATATATAAGAACAACTAGAAGGACAACTTGAACCTATATTAATACCGGTAACTATATCCTCCTATGGACCCTTCATGACTATTAGGTATTTATAGATAACCTTTGTGAATGATGATGGATAAGAATATACTATCACCAAGCTCTAATGAATCTATGTGAGTTCTTGAGCACTGTTTGTATCGAACATAATTGGAAGAAATTTCATTTTGTAAT
This sequence comes from Viscum album, assembly GCA_963277665.1. Classification (NCBI taxonomy): domain Eukaryota; kingdom Viridiplantae; phylum Streptophyta; class Magnoliopsida; order Santalales; family Viscaceae; genus Viscum; species Viscum album. The sequence goes on from OY728152.1 coordinate 307,189,444, forward strand.
GGTCCTTGATGGTTATCTAGTTCATGTCTTCATAACACCCCACAAGGTTCACTACACCCCACCGCCGCTTGGTTGGCCCCTATAGCATAAATATCATGAGTTTCACCATATGATTATATAGGGTCTCTATTTGTTCAAAAATCCTATCCAAAATCTTAATACAGTCCCTAACATTCTAAGGGCCTCTAATTTCCTAGAATTATAGAGGATACTAGAGATGAAAATCATGAGTATAGAAAGTCATAGCCTTGTTGACTCCCCCACCTTAGATGCGAACTAGATGTAATAATCTGGAGTGAAGTAATCCTTCCACATGAACTACTTGTGTAGGTGTGGGAGAAATCTCTACATCACCCCCCTTCACAACTGGAATTCCCACCAAATGTCTATGATACAACATCTTCTTTAACATGAAGGATTATTAGGAGCATAAATAGATCACAAATTGTCTATGGGATCACATATGTTTTTCCTAAAAGACTTTCCATAACCCAATGTATACCCCTCCATGAACTAACAATGGTCTTGTACTTTCACATTATCTACATTTATATATATAAAAACATAGCATAATAGTATACTCGGTTCAACTAAATAATACCAAGAGATATATTTCATAATATCAAGGAAAAACAGATATATCACAAAGAAAATAATCTATCCCGAATAGAAAGAAAAAACCAGGAAATTTAATTTAGAAACTAAAATAAAACACAATAATGGGTATATATATGTCATAAAAACCTATGTTTCTATTCATGATGAATTAACACACCTTAAATTCTCATAAAAATGGTAATAATAATCCCATCAATGGTAACTTGGATGTTCGTTAGACATGTACACTCTACGAACATGGAAACTCTCCTACTCGGGACCCACATAACTCTTTACTTTATATCATGTCCCATGATGGTGAAAAATTAATGAATAAAACTGGTTCTCTAATACAAAATTGTAACACCCATACCCAAACCATCATGTCCAAAATGAAGTACAATATAGGTTCATGTATGCCCCCCTATACCCAAGAGGCTGCTGACTAGCAGTGAGGGTTTGATCCTTTAAGCAGGGAGTCTATAATCACAATATCATGGCAAAGAATATGTAAAAAATAAAAAATATATAATAATAATCATAGTAATCATGCAAAAACAAATAGATGTAGTACCTGTCATAAAATAATAAGTGTCTCTAAAAGTTGAAACCCAAATAAAAGTATAAATTTATGGTGGGTAAATAAATAAATAAAATGCTTTTACCCCCAAAGTATATCCCATTCCCAACTCATTCTCTAGGATATATGTCTCAACCATCTACCTCATGCCTATTTCCTTTTATTGGATCCCTATATATGAAATCTGTATGTGCATTGAAATGGTTGTGAAAAGTGTGAGTAATAAAACCCAGTGGGTCACAACCAATGAATCCTTAACTAAAGTTATCATATATAACAGGTTTATATGTTATTAATAATAAAATTTTAATGACTAAAACTAGTAACATAAAATCAAAACCAAGCACTTATCTGCTAATCAAGCAACCATGAGCCCCGACCATACCTTCTTCAGCCCCATGTCGGATGGAATGTCAAGATATCAGGAGTATTCAAGATTAATCCATCAGGCTAGTAATCATTCTTCTTTGAATAGTGTCTATATAATACATGGTATACACTAAGAATAAAGTGAATCTTGTTATTATTATCAACTAGGAATTGAATTATTGTGCTACTTGGAATCCATTATTCCTTATGTTACATACTCATTAACATCTTCTATGCGTCAAGTTTATTACATAGAAAACACAAGGAATTGTCATATCCCTACTATATTTTTAGGTCAATTATCCCATGTATTGCACACTCCCGTAAAAGTGATAAACATTACATGATGGTCTACCTAAATTGTGAACCAACAATAATTCTAATATATTGAGATATTAAGAACACTTTTTTTAGCATATATAACATCCAACACTAAATCTAAATGAACCCTTAAATATTATTATTTAAATAAGACCTTTATAACCCAACCATTGAATTTTCTTTATATGAATAGGAATAATCAAATTACGAAATATATATCAAATTCATACTCAAAACAGATTTTTTGATTAATGATTAGGAAATAAATACTCAATTATTTAGTAAGGTCATTTTATTCTTTAAAAATAAGATTAATGACAAAAATATTATGTTTTGTGAGAAAATAATTTTATTAATTCCATAAACTTATAGAAATTGTAGTTGATAAAATGTATAAATTTTTTAAATAAACATTTCAAAATTTTCTTGATGTGAGAATAATTTTTTTCTAAAAATATTATTTATTCAATGAATAATGAAAAATAATGATTTTTATTAAACTATCATTTCATTTAAAAATTATAATAGTTCTTTGAATTTGAACTCAAAGTAAACAAATTATACTTTAATTATATATTATCAAATTAAATTCATTTGATGCATTGTTATACCTTATTTTGTAATACATATTTTTTTGGGCATAAAAATACATTTTTCTAAAAACTGATATTTCTTTTTTTTACGTACATATATGAAACAAAATTTATTACACTTCAAAGAATTTAATATTGAAAAATTAATTCCATATTTTCAATCATGAGATCAAAAATTGGTAAATATGAACCTTTTATTTTTTAACACTATGAATATTAACTAGTAATTTTGTTACCACAGTAAAGTGTAAATCAGGTAATTAAGGTTAAAAATTAAATGATAAAGACTGAATAATGACCCAAAAACTTGAATTTTTTTATTGAATGAGTATATAAAATCCATAATCCCAAATAATTCAAATAAATTTATTTTTTTCCAATTTTTAATGATTTTGACCATTTATATTTTTTTCATATAATGAAAACTAAAAAATGCCATTGACTTTCTTTTCCTAAATTTAGATTTTTTATATAGGGATGAATAAAGGATATGTTTCGTTCTAAATATAAATTTTAAAGATAAACTATTTTTTCATCATGGTAATTTATTTTTAACATTTAATGAATAAAGACTTATTTTAAATACCTACGTGACACTCATATAGTGCTTCTACAACTAGAAAAAAAAATCAATAAAATGATTTTAAAAACACAAAAAACAATATTAATTGAATGAGTTTTTGGGTCCAAATGTTTTTTAATAGAAATAAAATTTTTAGAGGTTATTATTTATTTTATTCGAATTAAATTGTTGTTATATAGTTTTAAATTTCAAATTAAATGAATAGTTCCAAAATTGACATTAATGGTATTTTATAAAAAAATAATATTTTATTAATGGATTTAAAATTAATAAAAATATTATATTTAAAAAAAATGGATATGGTATTTAACATAAAACATGGTCCATTTATGGATCCTTTTTCATTTTATAATTTCATTAATAACCCCTAAAGTGTAGAATGCTTTAATATTAAAATAATTTTTAAACGGATTAATGTGGGGTTAAAACTAAAATATAAGGGTGAAAAAATACCAAAAACATGTCCAAATTTTATTTTATGAGAAAATATTTATCTATACACATCATTGATTCAAACTATAAAAATTTGGATCCATTTGGGAATAAAAAATAATATATTTTAATTTAATGCTTTAAGATATTCCAATAATTCTTTTCTCCTCACTTATAAAATGACATCCCTTATATAAATTCCTCACAAAAACATTAATCATACATATTGACCAAAACCTGTACATTCATATTGTAAACATCCTTTTCCAATTTATAGTTTTTATGAACCTTCCAAAAGAGAATACATAAGTCCTTTAAGAAGATATCTAATAGAAGTCTACTGAAGAAGAGGTAAAAGTCTTTACATACTCTTTCATGTTTAATTCTTCACCTACTTCTTATTAATGTGTCGTGTCAAACCAAAAATAATAAATTCAGGATTTTAAATCAACAGGGTTCTTATTATTATTGGAAAACTATATTCCATCTCTTTCTGACCTACGAATGGAGAAAACTCCACACATGTGAATGTATGGCTTACCATCTCTGCATTCATTTTTCATTACCAAATTACATGGATGGTATTAAAGATGGAACTAATGAATATATATGACATATATGAAATAATAATTATTCTTAAATTTCTAATTATTATTTACCTTAATTTTTTTCTATCCATTGAAAAATGAAAACAATGTTCTTGTGTATGTACAGACTTCCTTCTCCATTAACAGTGTAATTCATTTTTTGTCTGTATATTTTTTGAATGATTATATATTTAATATATATTATATTTAAATCTTGAATAAAATTATATATATTATGTAACTATGATAAATATTAAAGGACTGATACTACCAAATCAAAACATACTTGATAAACAGGGGAATTAACACCCAAAATAATGATAAAAAAATATTACTAAAAAATGGGAAATAAAATGTTATAAATGGGTCACATATGATAGTATAGATATGAATATGGTTCTAGTATGTAATTATATTATAATTTAAATTTATTATACTGGAGATTAAATCACCTATGTAGAATTTTGAACTTGAGGTGAGGGATGTTAGTTTTAATTTCCAATACATTGAGACTTATTTATAAATATACAACTATTTAGTTTTATATGTACTATATAATACACCATTGAGTTATTTAAAATGAATATATATTTATTCATGATGATTAATTAATCAATTAAATTTATTATTTTAACATCAATATTTAAAATAAAATCCTATCTTTTTTCCCTTCTCGGTCGGGTATATTTTCTTCCATATCAATATTTTAAAAAATTATTTTATTAAAATTATTTATATTTACAAATATGATTTATAAAGGATATTTTAAGTCATCATTTTATTTTAATAGAGTATGAATTTAATATTTCTAATGTATTCCTAAAATAGTTCATTTTCAATAAAAAATAAAAATGAATGTTGTTTTTAACATGTATGACGTTAACAGAATTCGTTGTCGCAATAACCATTTTACACTATTTAGATTATTCTAAAATATTTCAATGGTTTTACAAAGAAAAATATTTAATGTTTGTTTTCACCAAAATAAATTAATTTATTTCAAAACCATTATTTTTAGTTATTTTATGGTTATATTTTTAAATATGGGGTTATTAACATTATCTTAAACACTCACTTTCATATGATCCTTGAACATTATATTTAACTTATGTATCCATATTCCTTTTATCATGGATATATATATTTCTTATAATATATACCATTTGAAAATAAAATATTTTACTTTGAAAAATATTTTATTTAAATAGGAAGTATTGATATATATTATTCTTCACTTAGTAAAGATTTTTGATGATAACGAATATTTTTCATGAATTAAATCAATCATTATATATATGAGGAATGCATTGGACATGCATTAACATGTGGGGGATATATTTATATATCCCATTGATGCATCGATGTGTCTCATGATAAAAATCAGTTTGCCAGAATGGCACCCCACTCGTCGGGTTCTCTCTGCTCTCAGCTTCCCCCAAGGGTTTCTAAGGCTATCATTAGTAGTGATGGTCTCCTCTTCAATGTCCCCACATTATCTTACCAAATTTTCTTCCTTTCACTCTTTTCATCCCATTTAGGCTTCTGTACTATGGAATCCTGAGGTTTCTCTAACCCTTCTATTGCCTTAGGTAAGTCCACACCTCTCCAAGTCAGAGTTGGTGTGGTGGCTACAATGATACATTAGGTTTTGTGGTTCATTAGCCAACAATTTCTAAGCGCTACCAAAGACGATTCATTTTTGTTTTACCTACTTCTGGGTTTTTGATTTCATGATGATGGCGATGCTCATAGTACTTCGATGTTCAACGCTCTGCTCTGACCCTGTACCCCTCATCACCTATCCCAGTCAGATCTGGTGTGGTGGCCCCTTATATGTTTTGGGATTTGTGGTGTGGCGGCATCGGTGCTTCGGGTGTGTCATGATTCGGTGTTTTTGGTTTATTTCACAAGTGATTGTTTATGATCGCATGAAGAAATTATCGATTTAGGTTTTTGGTTAAGAGGATTTCATATCTGGTAGTCAAGGGTGTAGAGACTCTTCTGTTTTGGTTTGTGAGGTTGATTTGTTTTTTGGTGTATGTGGTTTAGTGTTTCTTGCGAGTATGGATGATGTGGTTAAAAAGAAAAGCATGACTGTTATGTGGTTCTTTCAGTGGTATAAAAATGCTACGCTGATGTTGTTAATTTTTTACTATGGTTTTATTTTCTATGATTTCGATTTGATGATGCAATGGGGCGTTGTTTGGTGGATCTTGTCGGTGATGTGGTTTCAACGATGGTGGTTAAATGTGTTTTTTAACGACGCTGGTTTGTACTCTTTCTCTAGCTCCAATGGGGTTCATTTTCTGGTGATGCGGTGATTTAAGTGATGTGGGGTAGGTTTCTTAGGATGCACAATTGGATGGAATTGTGGGATTTGGGTATCTATTGAATTTTTAATAGGAGAATATTTTGGTCTTAGCGGGGTGAATTGCTCTATTTATTTTTTTTTTGAATTTTGAAATTTGTAACGTGTGTTTTGTATGGGTGTGAATTGATTTTGGAGATAGTTAAATTGGTTCCCACTTACCCAAAAAAGTGGATTTTTTATAAAATAAAAAAAAATGTATTGTGGGGAAAATCAGTTTGCCAAATGAAAGGGATGTTGATCCACAATTATAAAATTTCTTGGCCTAAGGTCTTGATAGTAAAGATATCATGGTTTCTATGATCATGGTGTCTAATAGTATAAATTTCCTTTATTGAGAATTCAATTATTATTATAAATGATATTACTGCATTCATATTATTTATGGATTCATTTTCTGCTCATGTTATTGATTATATGTCATGTGTTTCTAGTTATTTACCATTACATACTGATTATTCCTTACGTACTCATAATAACATCCATTGTATGTAACCCTTTTTGATCATATGAGAACACCCTTTAATTTTATGCCTTTATCCATGATTTGAAGAAGGATATTATGATTAATATCGATTATGAATGAATTATTATTATGTTTTTTATTTTATATTTTCCAATGTAATATGGTGATTTTGTATGTATCTAGTTATCCATGGCTTCTAAACTGATTGATCCTTCATGATGAGATCCCTTTTATCAATGCTAATATAATAATGTAGACACTATATTTGGGTTAAAAGATTTCGGTTTGTCCTAAAAATTCCTCTAATGACACACATAATTTATTATGACACACAAGAAAGCATAGAATATCATCATAATTAGGAGTAGAAAAATATAATACTTGTGATCAACATTAAACATGAATAGAAATAAATTAATATACTCATGGAAACATGTATCAAATAATTTTATCAAAGGATACACATCTACCCACATGTGATCATAATCAAGAATGACTATGAATTATTAAACAAAAGTAATGTATCAAGTATTAAAGTGTAAAAATGATCCCAAAAAATGTATGTAACTTCTTAACTTGGGGTTTTTGATGTCAATATCAAGGATAAACCACCCTTTGTGGCTAAAAAGTTGGAGTGGAAACCACTAAATCTAATAAAACTTATTAATGGGCCTCATTATTATAGTTTTCGACATGTTAATGTTTTCATTTTTCCATGGAGTCTTAACCTGAATCACATTCAAATTTTCATCAGTTCAAGACACTCATCAAGGATTCCAATAACCAATTATATTATTTTATTTCCAAAATAAAATAACACCACATGTGATAATATTTTCTCTATGATGGATAATTTAAAATAATCATGATTATTTTATGTTATCCTTCATGATAACTTCAAAAGACTTCCTAGAAAATAAATAATATTAAACATGTGATAATAATTTTCTCTCTCTAGAATAATCCAAGATATAAAATAATAATTCTTATTATTATATTCTAGAATTATATTTTATCATTTTAAGAGTTCATAGTAATTTATTCCAAAATATTTAGAAAATATTATTTTATAAATAAATATGAATAGTTAACCACCTTGAGTTATCTGTTCAAAATGCAACACCCAAGAACATAGGATAGAGAAGGTATTGGTGTTCTTAAAACTAGATAATGAATTAATATAAGACTTCACAAATCTTGGATGAAAATTTTCTAGGTTACCCAAATGAAAGGGGATATTCAAAAACTGATGGTACTAAGGATCAAATATATTCAATAAGGAAATCCACATGCGGGGTCATAATATTAAAACCCAAAAATTAAATTATATTTAAATTTTGATTATATTGATTCTTCATTCTTGTGTGTTTAAATTAATCCATAAAGGAGCTTTGGATCTAAAGAGTCGATAGAATGTAATCTCATAAATTTAGGCTTTTTAGAACCCCTAGAACACATCATGGGATCAAAGAGGGAAGTAGAAATTGTAAAATATGCTTTAAATAAACCTTTATGATTAAATGAGTGATGCATAAGGGTAACATGGTTTTACCCTTTTATAGGATAGATTACCCTTATGCATGATAGAAATTACCCTCACGCGGGTTAAAGAAACATTAGTATATATTTATGTAGTTGTTAAAAATTCATGTTACCCTTATATAGTGATAGGTTACCCTTATTAAAACATTGGGCTACCATTTTGTAACGTTAGTTGCCCTTAAGAAACATAGGTTTTACCCTTAAATTGTTTTTGGTACCCTTATACTACATTTAAATAAAGGTTTTTATCGTTACATTGATACTAGTACCATTACATAGCATATAACGAATGTTTATACCCTTATGTGACCCTAATAAAAATATTGTTACCCTTACGTAGGGTATCTAAAACCCACCTTAACCTTACTTAAAGGCTTGGAAACCATGTTACCCTTATACAACGATCAAAACACATGATTAAGGGTAATATTTATTAGAAAAAAATATTTTCAAATATGGATTCTTATAAATTATATCAAAAATATGGTTTTAAGGATCAATTAAAAATTGAGAATATTACATAACCCTTGATCACTAATTATCTTGTTATTTATATAAAACCTGTAAAAATGAATTTTAAGAAAAATCCAATGGTGACATGAGAATCATCAATTATAGTGGCTTTTTAATGGTCCTATTTTCTTATATCAACAACCAAAATGTGTATAAATACAAATAAACTGAGAAAGAATCCATAAAATAAATTACTTAGACATTAAAATTGTAATCGAATATTATAGCCTACAAAGGAATCCGATGTCGCCTAGATATATTACCTATGTACTGGATATGTGTATTATATCTACAAATATCATGGTAATTATAGAAAAACTTGGCTGATATAATCCTAAAATAAAGAAATTCTTTACTATCATTTCAGGACTAAAGTGTCCACCATAAGATATTTAATTAAAAAATGTAGATTAGAATAAAATTCATGATCATGTATGAATTTATTAATGACTTGGTCACTACAGATGCACCAAAGGAATTGGTCATCCCACATATAGTACTTAGACACAATCCTTATTTTTTGTAACATACTGTTTATTATTGTTGGACTCCTAATGTATTAATCATGTTTTAATGATCACAAATCCTATTACTATTCATTAATCTCAATCTTAATTGGCCATCATGTTAATTCTCTCCAATCTCAATAAAAACTAAAAATCTTGTTTTAAATGATATCAAGTATTATGTATGATCACAAATCTCTCTTATATTATCAAGCCTTTATATTTATGATTCAAGTTCTTTTACTCTCTACTGGTTAAACATAATCTATATTCTGCATATTACTGTCTAAGTATAAATACATATATTTGTATGGAGACACTGTGAAGGGATCACCGTGACCTAGACACCTTGAAGGACTCACAGTGACCCTGACATCGTGAAGGACTCACTGTGACCTAGACACCGTGAAGGACACATCGTGACCCAGACACTGTGAAGGACACACAGTCACCCAGACACCGTGAAGGACACACCGTGACCTAGACACTGTGACATGGAGATACCGTGAAGCACATACAGTGAAGAACATACCATGACCACATACCGTGAAGATTATACCATGAAGAATACACTGTTTACATAATCACTATGACACCATTTTTTAACTTTTTGTCAATATTATTTAAATAATGCTAATGGTCATATTTGATGTTTTTAATGCAATTAATGTTATTTAATGATTGTTGTTGGCATGTCAGGAAACCGTATCTCATACCTATGAAAAGGGAATCACTCCAACTTCCAGAACTTGTGGAATATAAGGAAGATTGAGATTCAGTACACGAGAGCGTGCAAGAAAACGTGCAAGTGTGACGATACAACAAGAAGAACTTTCATACAACCGAGAGCACTGTGCTGAAAAAGAAGAAAAATCCCAAGCACGTAAGAGATTTCAAGACATTCAAAGAACTCTCATGAGTGAAATCCAACACCACTGAAGAACACATGATGAATCAAGAGATCATTTCACTCATGTAGAACACAAGATGAACTACGACACACTTTTTTTCAACAGAAAAATCAGAGAAGGACTTAGAAGCATTCCTGCTGAATCCAACGAGTCTAAAGATGCATTGCTAATCACTAAAGCTTTGTAAACTCTTATCTGTTCTCTCTAAGTGATTTTTTTATTTACTTTCGAGTTGTGTGGTGTACTCTGTATATTTTATACACACACTATCTCCTACCCTGAACTGGAGGATATCAAAATCCTCACTCCAAAACACTTAACTCTTGTTTACCCACGTCAACTGTGGAAGAGGTACTTGTGTGGCCTTGTATTTTGTATTGTTTCCCACGAAGAACAATGGTAGAGGTCCCTGCGTGGCCTGGACAGTTTTTTAAACTGTTGTTAACCCCGATCCAGGGTGTGGATCAAATTTATACAAATTTGAGAGGACTAAGTCTCAGCATGAGACTAAACCTCTTGTTATATCTTCTGTGAATCTTTAGTTTAAGTTTAATGTATACTATATATAAATATTTTATATTCCTCTGCTATTACTTTTAAATAAAAAAATATTTTAAAGCTACTTTGATAGTTAAATTAGAAAGTGTTTATACTTATTGTAAATCAGTCGGTTAGTTTCAAAAGTTAGTTTAATCTTGTAGTTAAATTAACTGATACCTAATCAATCTTTTAGAAGCTAAGTGAACATCTACAATATGTTTAAATTCACTATAGTTTAGCTTGTTTTATATACTTGGGGATTTTAAATAGAGAATATTTTTAACAAAAATTTTAACTGGAACTCAATTCATCCCCATCTTGAGTATGCACTCTGACCAACATTTGGTATTAGAGGGAGGTTTTGTTTTTGCTTATGGATTTTTGAAATTCATTATTTTTCAACACTGATTTCAGTTTCATATTTAAAGATCTTAAATTTATGTTAGTTCTATATTTTATCTCTTTAATTATACTTTCTAAAATCTATCTATGGACAATAGACTAGAGGGTGATACTACAAACAAGCCACCTTTCTTTAGTGGTACAAACTATGCATAGTGGAAACTGAAAATGAAAATTCATTTAGAGAGTATGGGTTTTGATATCTGGATTTCTATAGAGTCACAATATAAAATTCCAGAAACTGAAAGAACAACTTGGGATGAACCTACAAAGACTGCTTATAATAATAATTGTAAAGCTATGAATGCACTATACTATTCTCTAGGAGATGAAGAGTTTAATAGAATTTCTGTTTGAAAAACTTCTGTTCAAATTTGGGATACTTTGGGTGTTTCTCATGAGGGAACAACCAATGTTAAAGAAATGATATTGAATACTTACACTATTAAATATGATAATTTTAAAATGAATAATGATGAACCCATTTCTGATATGTATCTAAGGTTCAATGAGATAGTCAATACAATGAATTCACTCGGAAAGGTTGTTCTAGCAAAGGAACAAATTATGAGGATATTGAGATGTCTACCAGACAAATGGAGAGGCACATCTGTCTCAATCAAAGAGTCATGTGACATTGCTTCTCTACCTGTCAGAGAACACATTGGTAAGCTTATGATGTATGAGGAAGAACTCAAGGTAAATAAATAGGAAGATGATGAACCTAAAAGAAAATCAGTGGCTTTTAGGAATACTGATTCAAAGATCAAGGACAAAGAAAAATCTCAAATACAAACTAACAGTTCAACAAGTGAAAGTTCAGACTCTGATAGAGATGCTGAAATGGATCAGATAGCAAGAAGGTTTATGAAATTTTATAGGAAGAAGAAATTTTTTAGAAAATCAAATTACAAAGGAAAATATGACAATAAGGGACATTGGAAGATGGACTGGAAAAATCCAGATAACAATGATGAAGTTGTTTTCTACGAGTGAAAAAGAAAAGGACATATTAAAGTTTATTGCCCAAAGATAATATTCAAGAATAAATATGATTACAAAGACAATAAATACATGAATGTAATGAAAGCAACGTGGAGTGCTTCAGAAGACAGCTCAAGTGAAGCAAAAGCTACTAATTCTGAAAGAAATCGTGCCAACATGTGTTTTATGACTAACAGATTCGAGTTAACGTTAGATACTCCTGTTTTAAATTCTTATTACACTAGAGATGATGCAGAATACGATTCTGATTCTGAATACATGACAAAAACTGAATTATCTGAATATTTTAATATGCTAGAAGAGACAAGAAATGAACTTAAGGATACATACAAATCATTTAATAAATAGCATTCTCTCACTACAACTGTTAAAACTGATCTTACTATTGAGAAAGAGAAGAATTCTCAACTGTTAAAAGAGAATACAGAACTGAAAATGTCTAATGAGGAACTTAGAAAAGACTTAGTGAATTTTACAAATGGAAAGGATACACTAACTCAAATGCTAGGAAAGAAAGTGGCACCAAAATATACTACAGGAATAGGCTACAACCCTGTACAGAGACATATTACTAATAATAGATTTATTTCTAAATCTGGACAGAATACTGCTTGTTCTAGTTCTAGAAATTCATTTTCATGAATTGGTTACTCACGTAGTTATAGATGAAACAGAGTTTATCTCTCAAAATCTTTTTATCGTGTAAATTATATGAGACCCATAAGACAAATTTGGGTACCAAAATCATTTATTGCTAACCTATCTGGACCCAAGAAGATTTGGGTACCAAAATCATACTCTATCTAAAACTGTTTTGTAGGAAACCGGTTTGAAGAGTTACCACAAGAAGACATGGTATTTGGATAGTGGATGTTCAAGACATATGTCTAGGTATTACTCATGTTTTTAGAGTTTAATAAAGTTTGATGGAGGCTATGTCCCCTTTGGAGAAAATTCTAAAGGAAAGATCATCGGCCTAGGCCAAATTGGTAACACTAATTCAGTTTTAATTTCAAAAGTTTTATTTGCTGATGGACTGAAATATAATCTATTAAGTATTTCTCGATTGTGTGACGATGGTTTTAATGTCAAATTTGAAAATTATTCTTGTCTTTTTTTTAATTCTAAAAATGTTTTAGTATTTTCTTCTTTAAGAAATGAAAATGTTTATGCTGTTGATTTTAATTTCTTAGCTAAGTGAAATGTTACCTTTTTAAATTCTTTTCATAAGGATTCTTGGTTATTTCATAGAATATTAGGACACTGCAACATTCAATCACTTAGAAAACTAGATAGGAAGTACATAGTTAGAGACCTACCTAAGCTTGAGTTTCCAAATGACAAAGTTTGAAATCCCTGTCAAAAGGGAAAGCAACATAAAGTTTCTTTTAAATCAAAGAAAGAAGTTTCAACTTCTCAACCTCTCGAGTTGGTTCACATTGATTTGTTTGGACCATCTAGAGTTTCTAGCTTAAATGTCAAGCACTATGTCTATGTCGTAGTAGATGACTATTCTAGATATACTTGAATATACTTCTTAGCTCACAAAATTTAAGCTTGTTCTTACTTTGTTAAATACTCCATGTCTGTAGAAAATCATAGTTGACTTATGATTAAAACTCTCAGAAGTGATCATGGGCGTGAGTTTGAAAATCATGAATTTGAATCTTATTGTACACACAATGGCTATAGTCATTAATTTTCTGCTCCTAGGACACCTCAGAAGAATGGTGTAGTAGAAAGAAGAAATTGAACCCTTCAAGAAATAGCAAGAACTTTTCTTAATGAATTTGACCTGCCTATTTACTTTTGTGATGAAGCTGTGAATACATCTTTTTATATTATTAATTGAGTCTTAATTAGACCAGTTTTAAGAAGACCCCTTATGAACATAGGAATAATAGAAAACCCAAATTTAGTTACTTTAGAGTCTTTGGTTGCAAAGTCTTTATTCTTAATACAAAAGATAATCTTGATAAGTTTTCTTCTAAGAGTGATGAAGGAATATTTTTAGGATACTCTTTAACTAGAAAAGATTATAGTGTTTTCAATAAAAGAACCAAGTATGTGGAAGAATCTGTTCACATCATGTTTGATGAAACTGCTCCACATGAGCTTAAAACCTCTCTTGAAAATCTTGAAGAAGAATTGAGTGTTCTGGACCTTAATGATAAAATCAATGAACATGCTATAAAAACAACCAGTTCTTGACTTATTCCATAATCTACTCCTAATGAACCCGAACCTAGTGAAGAACCTGAAATTTCTAGCCATACCTTTACTAGATCAACTGGAATTCTAAAGAATCATCATTTAGATGCTATTGTAGGAAATCTGTATAGAGGGACACAAACTAGAGATTCTCTTAGAAATCAGTTTGAAAATCAAGCCTTCTTGTCACATCTTGAACCTAAAAACCTTGATGATGCTATTAGTGATGAATTTTGGGTATTTCTATGCAAGAAGAACTCAATCAATTTGAATGAAATAAAGTTTGGAATCTTGTTGAAAGACCTAATGACACTTTCACCATAGGCAATAAATGGGTATTTAAAAATAAAGTAGATGAATCTAGAAATATAGATAGAAACAAAGCTAGGCTAGTTGTAGAAGGCTACAATCAAGACGAAGGAATTTACTATGAGGAGAATTTTTCTCCAGTAGCTAGATTAGAAGCTATTAGGATTTTACATGCTTATGTTGAACATCTAAATTTCAAACTATATCAAATGGATGTCAGGAGTGCATTCCTAAATTGATATATTTCTGAGGATGTTTTTGTTGAACAACCTCCTGGATTTTTAAACCCTCATTTTCCAAATAATATTTTTAAATTATCAAAATTCATTATATGGTTTAAAGCAAGATCCAAGATCTTGGTATGATAGATTAAGTACTTTTCTAATTTCCAAAGGTTTTAAAAAATGTATAGCTGATCCTACTATTTTTATAAAACATATCTCTAAAGATGTTTTAGTTGTACAAATTTATGTATATGATATTATTTTTTTATCTTCAAAAACTACATTATGTACTGATTTTTCTAAAATGATGCAAAATGAATTTCAAATGAGCTTAATGGGTGAACTGAAATTCTTTCTTGGATTTAAAATCATTAAATATAATGATGGAATTATTTTAACTCAAAGTAAATATACTAGAGATCTTTTAAAAGGTTTTGGATTGGATAGCACAAAATGTAGTGACACTCCCATGAGTACAACCTCTATGTTGGATATTGATGAAGATGGTAAATCTATTTATCAAACCACATATAGAGGAATGATTGGAAGTCTAGTCTACCTGACTGATAGTCGTCCTGATATTATGTTTATTGTGTGTTAGTGTGCTCGTTTTCAAGAAAACCATAAAGAGTCACATTTAAATGTTGTAAAGAGAATTTTCAAATACCTCAAGCATGCTCCCAATTTAGGACTGTTCTATCCCAAAGGACAATCATTTGAACTAGTTAGTTATTCTGATTCTTATTTTGCTGGATGTATGTTAGATAGGAAAAGTACCTCTAGAACATGTCACCTTTTAGGCAAGCAACTAGTATCATGGGGTAGTAATAAACAAAATTCTGTTGCATTATCTACTATAGAAGCTGAATACATAGCTGCTGTAATTTGTTGTGTACAAATTTTGTGGATGAAACATACATTAAAAGACTATGGATATCAATTCAGACATGTCCCAATAAATTGTGACAACACAAGTGCTATTAATATTTCTAAGAATCCTATTTCTCATTCTTGGACAAAAAATATTGATGTAAGACATCACTTTTTGAGGGATCATTATCAAAAAAGTGATATCACTTTGGAATTCATTGGTACTGAGTATCAATTTTCTGATATATTCACTAAAACAATAAATTCTAAAAGATTAGACTACATAATATATGATATTGGTATGATTATTCAGAAATATATATCTTACTAATCTTAATGTTTAATACTCTTCTTTATTTTAC
Source organism: Viscum album (assembly GCA_963277665.1). Taxonomy (NCBI): domain Eukaryota; kingdom Viridiplantae; phylum Streptophyta; class Magnoliopsida; order Santalales; family Viscaceae; genus Viscum; species Viscum album. Next base: position 307,205,735 of record OY728152.1, read on the forward strand.
TCTATGGTTTCATACTCACTATTTTATAGTAATTGTATCATGCTCACGGTCTCACCATTAAGACACTGTGCTCATGGTCTGTCAACTCACTGTCTCACCATGACGACCACCAACTGTCTCACCGTGATGACAAGTTTTCATCACACCGAAATTCCTACGCATGGTCTCATCGTGAAGGTTATTTATATTCTTATTTTAACCTGTATCACGATAATTTTTATTTCACCGCTATTTGATTTCCCACGTTTTTGTTTCTATGATGTTTGACATTCCCAAATGATAAAACATATGGGTTTCATTAGATCCCTTACCCGGACTCTCTCCTTAACCTTCTCTTCCCTCTCACCCGAACCTTCAGTGAAGGCCAAGGATAAAGCATCCATCTTCACCCTCATCTGAGAAGTGTCGCTCTATGAAATAGAAGAAGATACCGAGGATAGCTCCCGAAGGACCTCTAAACCCAAACCTGGTAAGCCGTACTATTGTACCTGAAAAGGAGATTTGCCCTGAATGGCTACTGTCTAGTAATTCTTTTTAATGTTTTAAGAGAAAAAGGATGGATTGAATGGTTCTCTGGACAAAATAGACCGATTTACCCGAGGATGGTTTCTCAATTCTATCAGTATGTGAATTTTTCCTTTGAGTTTGGAGAAAGCTTTATGGTGACAAGCTTGATAAATGGACAAAAATATTATTTCTCTTCAAGGATATGAGCTACATACCTACAGATTCCTCATGAAGGAGTTTGTGAATACTGCTAGAGAGACCCTCTTCCATCATCTGATATATTTGATCTGGAAAATGCCTTGAAAATTCTAACTGGTAATGGAACCAAGCGAAGGGCTATTGATACAGAGTTAGATGGGTAATCTAGACGTCTTTTCAATTTTGTTTAGAATTTGATCAGTCCACAAAAAGGGGATTTCAATATAATGAAGTATCAGGATGTGTTCCTAATTCACATGTTGAAGAATGGCTATAAGATCAATCTTTGTACGTATGTCATTAACCATATCTGTGAGCTGATTTAAGTCACTTCCAAATCCACCTATTTCTTTTACTGAAGGATGATTTCAGCCATGCTAGTTGCAAAAGGAATGGTTGGACTGAATGAAGAAAAGTTAGAGAACATTGATTTCTGCCTATCCATGCCTATCATCAGAAGGATGAAGATTAGCTGGAACACCTGGAAGAAGCAATGGGTTGAAGATAATGATCAAATCTATAAAAAGTTTAATCTTGTTGACTACCCAAGAAGGCTTAAAAATCTAGCTGATCCTGGTTTGGAACCAGATGATGTGGCTGAGTATTCAGAAGAAGAAGAAGAGGAAGTGATAGCTGATGTAACACATAGAGAAGAAGATGAAATACCTCAAATAGAAACAGCTCCTGTTGAAAAAGAAAGGATTGTTGTCCCTGCTGTTCTCCCTACTGAATTACCTCAATGATAGGAAGTTGTTGTCCGTTTGAGAGAAGTGGAAGATCCTGCTTCAAGTGAGGATGTTAATATCGAAACTCATCCTACGGCTGCAAGAAAACTAGTTTTTCCTATATTAGAACTACAAGCAACCATAGAAATAGAGCTTGTTGAAGGGGATCTCCCTGTTGAGAAAGGAGAAAATCTGGAAGCACAACCAGTGGAACAATCTATTCCTAAGTATATTCCCTCTGCTAAAGAGAGGATGGAAATTGCCTTTCAGCTGGAAAGGAAAGAGTTTGCGGAAGAGGTCTGAGATGATCATGTGGATCTTGATCAAGTTGCTCAGCCTATAATCTCGGAAATGGAAGCACAATTTGAGCGGAGAGGAACCTCAAAAACCATGAGATTATAGAAGTTGGATCTACTGATGCTTCTCAACCTACTGTCTCATACTCTGTGTACACTCGATATGTTTTCCCAAGATTTTATGATGTAAATGAGTCAGCGCAACTGAATACAACTGGAATGCATCTCTCTTCTGTGTATCAACTGAATTATGTAGCTCATCTAGAACCAGAACCAGATCCAGAGCCCCATTCTCTATCTGAATTAGAATCTGAGTCTGAAGATGACTCTGAACCGCAACCAGAACCTGCTCCACTACCTTTACCTGCACCCTTACCTGAGAAACACTCCTTTGTGACTAAAGATGATCTGAAAGTTTTTGCAGAGTCTCTGGTAGCTGTAGTTGATAAAATCTTATTCACTCAACGTCGTCTAGTGACTCAGTTATGTCAAGAATAGGCATCAATTCTCTTAGAAAATATTATATTTCATATTCAACAAAGGATGATCCGAGAAATTGAAGAAGTCCGAGTAGAAAATAAGCTACTGATTTCTGATGTTGCAAACCTGAAAAATTTGATATCAAACTTGTAGAATAAGTTGTCTTTCAGATCAGTGCATGCTCCTATTTCTTCCCCTGCACCAGTTGCTACTTCTCTTGAGCCATCTGATTCCATCCTTGCTAGGGAGATTGTGTCTCAATTTCATCTATATCTACCGTCTTTTGAGGAGAAGATTAGAAAAAGACACACAAAAATGCTAGAACACATGAGGGAACTTGTGGAAAATTTTAATAACCTTACAGATGAATACATTGGATGACTGCAAAAAGTTCTGAAATAGCTCAAAGTTCTAATCGAAGTTGTCAAGGCTACACCTGCTTCTGGTCAGACCTCCACAGCTTCTTTGGATGATTCTCTGCTGAGATCCGTAATAAAGGAAGAACTTCAGAATGCCTTCAGTGGATTGGATCTGTCTTCTTTGTCAGAAGTGGTTCAGAACAGTGATCGGGCATTGGACTTGGTTAGGATTTATTATAAGATAGCCAATGATGCTCAATAAGAAAAACACCAAGAAAATATATTTTTATCTCTCCCAGATTTTCTCTATAAGTGACTTGACAGATCAATTTAGATATCTTGGGGAAAACCTGAAAATCCCTCTGGTAACTCAAGTTTTTAATGCTCAAGTTCAGAAGCCTACCGAGTTCACCAGATTTTTGGAAAAATTTATGGAGAATACGGACGATTTTGAAAAGGATATGAAATATGGTGGTGAAATCATTACTGAATTCATCAATCTTTTGAAGCCATATCTTCATGTGAAGAGTACTGCTATAGTTTCTCTAGCTACTGAACCCCTTAGACCAGGTCTACCTGCCTTAGCCTCAACTGCCATGTCAGTCAGCCAAGCTCTTTCTCAGATACGACCAGTCATTCTTGACCAACCACAGCCGAAATATTCTACTGCTCCCACTTTGGCTCCATCCGTTTTTGAAGTTTTACCCTTACCCTCTTTATCTACCACATCTATGCCTTCTTCTACTTCAGCCCCACCTCCTGCTGCTGATGAAGGCAAGGAAAAAGTGGATCCCTGAAGAGTCCAGGGACTGTTTTATTTTTTGATGAGATGTCATTTGTTGTTTACTGTTTGTATTTCTCTTGTATGTTATATTCTGAAACATTTTTAATGACAAATGCAGTGATTCATTTCATTTTATCTACTTTTTGATAATCACAAAAGGGGGAGAAAAACTAAAAATATAAAATGGGGAGAAAAACTCCAAGTATTAGTTCTATAATGCGATATGTTATTATCGAATCTGTTATTTTGTCTAATGCTACATCTCATTTATATTTTGACTATATATGATTTGTGATCATCAAAACGGGTGAGATTGTTGGACTCCTCATGTATTAATCATGTTTTAATGATCACAAATCCTATTACTGTTCATCAACCTCAATCTTAATTGACCATCATGTTAATGCTCTCCAATCTCAATAAAAACTACACATCAAGATTTAAATGAGAGCATGTCTTATGCATGATCACAAATCTCACTTATATTATCAAGCCTTTATATTTATGATTCATGTTCTTTTACTCTCTACTGGTTAAACATAATCTATATTCATCATATTACTACCTAAGTCTAAATACAGATATTTGTCTAAGTATGGCGACACCGTGAAGGACTCACTGTGACCCAAACACCAAGAAAGACTCACCGTGACCCAAACACCGGGAAGGACTCACTGTGACCCAGACACCGTGAAGGACACACCGTGACCCAGACACCGTGAAGGACACACAGTCACCTAGAAACCATGAAGGAAACACCGTGACCTAGACACTGTGACATGGAGATACCGTGAAGCACATACAGTGAAGCACATATAGTGACCACATACTGTGAATATGATACAGTGAAGAAGACATCGTTTTCATAATCAATGTGACACTGTTTCTTATATTTTTGTCAATATTATATAAATAATGCTAACGGTCACATTTTATGTTTTTAATGAAATTAATGTAATTTAATGGTTGTTGATGTCATGTCAGTAAACGGTATCTCGTACCTATGAAAATGGAATCATTCCTACTTCCAGAACTGGTGGTATATAAGGAAGATTGAGATACAGAACGCGAGAGTGTGGAAGAAAGCGTGCAAGTGTGACGATACAACAAAAAGAACATTCATACAGCCAAGAGCACTGTGCTGAACAAGAAGAACCATCCCATGAAAGGAAGAGATTGCAAGACTTTCAAAGAACTATCATGAGTTCAATCCAACACCACTAAAGAACACACGACAAATCAAGAGATCATTTCACTCCTGTCGAACACAAGCTGAAGTACGGCACTCTGTTTTTCAATAGAAAACCCAAAGAAGGACTCAGAAGCATTGCTGCTGAATCCAACGAGTCCAGAGCTGCATTTCTAATCACTAGATCTTTGTATGCTCTTATCTATTCTCTCTAAGTGATTTGTATATTTAATTTTGATCAGTGTTGTGTACTATGTATATCTTATACACACACTGTCTCCTGCACTGAACTGGAGGGTATCGAAATCCTCACTCCAAAACTCCTAACTCTTGTTCAACAACTTCATCAATGGAAGAGGCCCTTGTGTGGCCTGGTATTTGGTTTTGTTTCCCACGAAGAACAATGGTAGAGGTCCCTACGTGCCCTGGACAGTTTTGTAAACTGTTGTTAACCACGATCCAGGGTGTGGATCAAATTTATATAAATTTGAGAAGACTAAGTATCTACTTGAGACTGAACCTCTTGTTATATCTACTGTGCATATTTAGTTTTTGTTTAAAGTATACTATATATATCTTTTATATTCTGCTGCTATTACTTTGAAATACAAAACTATTTTAAAGCTACTTTGATAGTTAAATTATCAAGTGTTTATACTTATTTTAAATCAGTAGGTTAGTTTCAAAAGTTAGTTTAATCTTGTGGTTAAATTAATTGAGACGTAATCAATCTTTGATAAGATAAGTGAACATCTACAATCTATATAAATTCACTACAGTTTTACTTGTTTTATAAACTGGGGGATTTTAAATAGACAATATTTCTAACAGAAATTTTATCTGGATCTCAATTCACCCCCCTCTTGAGTATCTATTCCGACCAACAATTATGATTTTTAAAAATTTAATAGAACAAAAAAATAATAAATAAAAATACCAAGTATGTATAAAATAAAGGGAATGGATAATCTCATTGAGAAATGTGTACTAAAGAGGTACCGGGTCTAAAGATTCATATGATAACATGTGAGTCAACCTACTCATGTGTTTTTCTACCAAGTTTTCTGATCATTTGTTATCTTTTATCTTAATTTCAAAGTCATGAATAAAAACATTCAATGGATAAGTCTCACTTTTGTACCTTAATTGCTCATGATTAATATCAAAGTTTAGTGGTTAGATAAAATAACTACTTTAAATCAAAAATAATTAATAATAGAATTTATCTAAAGAAAATATGATATTAAGAATCTAATTTTCCATTAATATGTAATTTTATGGGTTTTAATCCATTGGATTTAATGTATATTCAATAACATGGGGATACTCATCTATTATTTAACATAAGACTACTCATAATTCTATGTTTCAATAATATCACAGAATCTCAAGTGGGTGATCCGATCATAGTGGTGTTTATGATTAGTGGTGTGGGGAGACACTTATTTAACTCATCAAATACTATCCTATAAGAATTATCAAATATTTTTTAAACATATTTATTGAATCAATTTTTATATGGGTAAATATATATTATTGAATTCTATGATAAATTTTTAATAAATACCAACATGTCCAATGAATGATTCCACATGACACACACATGAAAGATATAGTAATGTGGACATAATATAATCTATAAATATTTTCACCTCAATATCATTCTCATTCACTATTTTTCATAAGAAAAATACTTTCTCTCCCATAGAATAGAAATTATTGAAATTTAAAACCAATACTTTCCCAATACAATAAGAAAACCCCATACTCAAACAAGATAGACATCAATCAAATTTTTTTATCTATTTTAAATTCATCCACAAATACCTTCATGAATGTTATATATATTTCAAATAAGATATTCACCATGTATCTCTATAAGGTACCTATGGAATTTTAAATTCAAAATGGTAACGTTTGGTAAGAAAATATACCAATCAATAACTTTATTGTTGATTTCCCATAGTTCACTAAAATAATAGTAAGTTGAAAATATCTAGAGAAACCATAGAAGAAATATTATTTTTTCCTACCTATGTGTCCTTAAAAAATATATAAAGTGAATGGTAGGGGAAAATTTTCTTTTTGAGTGGATTGATTCAGTTTCCTACTATATATGGAAATTTACTAGCTATTTTTCAATCTCATAGGAACAAAAAAATCATTTTCATTTTTCTCAATAGTGAAATCAGTTTTCTTGGGTACAACCTAAACATGGATATCTCATTAATAATTATATATGGGAGAAATGATACCTAACTCAAGTATTTTTTTTCAAATTATTTATTTATAAATTCCAGTAAATTCATGTTATAAAACCATTATGATTTTCTAATTGGATTTTACCCATCCACCGAAATAATAATATGAATTAAAATTAATAGACTAATACATAGTATGTTAACTAATTTCTACTAAATATCCCTAATTTCATCCATAGAAGATCCGAAATCTGATTATCTTATCCATGAATGATATTCTTTGTAATAATAATATGAAATTTTTTATCTGCCATCAAGTATGATTATTTTAGATTTTGTTATAATGACCTCGGTTCCAATTTCATTGGGTGATATATGGATAAAATCATCATGGGAATACATATATGCAAATAAAAAAATCAAGATTAAATAGGAAAAACCCAAATATTAAAGGATAATTTATAAAATCCATTAGAAAAATTAACAACCATATCATAATTAGAAATAACATACCCATAAAAAGATTAAGAATAAAAAAATAACTAAAACCAAGAGGGTCCAAATCATGATAAATTGGTGTCGATATGTTCTGAGACATAAAACCAGACATAAAACTCAAAATCAACCAAAAAATAGAATTATATTTATTTCTCAATATTGGAAATCATAAATAGTAGAATCAATACATGATGGATCATAATGGGATATGAAGACTACAAAATAATCTTTTTAGAGGTGTGCCTTGGAGTCCAAATTGTTAAATCTTATAATCTTATAATCTCATCTCTAAACTCTATAAAATATTATCCTTATCAAAATATATAATTATTTTAGAGGGGTTTAGAAGTTATTTCAATGGATTATGGGTGCATGGGAACTTACATTATTTTCCTCCATGTTCAACATATTAATATTAACAAAAAATATAATATCGATCACTAAAAAAGTACATCCTCAAAAATTCCCTCTGGGAATTCCATGGCCATATTCGCTAATTTCATCAGCACACTAGTTTTTTTATCTCACTAATATACAAGTAAGATAAAAAAAATTAATTCATAAAATTAATTGATGAACCCAAATTTTAAAAAGCATTAGAGAAATGGTACTAACCTATAGTTAATGGTATGTTGAACATGTTAGAGTCCTTTCTATTCAAAGGAATGGCCATGGTTAGTGTGATGTGTGCTAACATGTTCCATCAAATGTTGATTATATCATTTCCATTTATCCCTTTTCTATTCATAGAAAAAAAATTAAATAATTTGATATACCATACAATTCTCTTGATTACCTGAAGTAGAGGGATGTTGATCTCAATACTCTGGAATCTGTGAAAACCCCCTTTTTTGTAATAACTCCTTAGCTATATTCTTTGTTTTCATAATTTATTTTGTGAAATGGATGGTGATAAAGAGGATAATTATTAATCTTATTCTTACTTTTATCATTATCATTTTTCCTGCTCATCTATTGGGTTTAGATATGGATTCTTGGTAAATGGGGTGAAACCTCGTAGAAATATTAGAGTATATTCCTCGGCTGTTTTATTCCCATGCCTCAATGTGATGAAACTGATACCAATTTTGGGATTGTGATTTTATTGGTAGGTAATTTTTTCAATGTTACTACCTAATAGTTAATTGATTGTTCGAATAATATATATCATTTGTATCCTTAGCTCTCTCAGTTCAATACTATGGATCTTCAACTAATTTTTTTATTAAGAATAAAAATTCAAAATATAACCACAGTTATAATATGACTTAGGTTAGTAATTACATTCTTGTTAATTAATTTTTTATTATTGGGAATATAATCTCTTTTGATTTTACTGAAAACCATGTAGATGAGTTAGAGGATATTGGATGTATTATTGAAAAGGTGGAATTTTTTTCCAATTCCATACCTCAAGTTTGTGTGATCCTTATATATTAAGCTGTACATTCATGTGAAGGGATTGTACTTATTCTGACGGATTGGTTGTTGTTACAATTTTAATGGTATCCCATAGAAGATTACTTCACATTCCCCATCCTTTGAGATTATAGAAAATAATATCAAAGTTGATTTAGTGAAATCCAATTCCAAAAACCATTTTTAGAGTGGGTTGAGATGTAATTTGAGACAATGCTATTTTTATCACAACAACATTAAAATCATCCAAATTATTATAAATTAAATGAATTTATTTGTAAAAAAAATTACTTAGTGTACTCCACTGGTAGTTGGTGTACATTAATAACTAAATTATTTAGTATTATTCACCATCATTCCAATAAATGATTGAACATCCATTGGGGTTTTTTCAACCAATTCCCTGATTACTCTAGCATCCACCATGATCCTCCAAAAACGTGTGAGAACCCAAGTAATGTAATGGATGAGTATTAATATTATATATGATGATCCAAGTAGCTAGAATAAAAATTCTTGGACTAATATCAGAACTCATACATCATATCCCCATGTAAATTCTTGATCACTGATATATCATTTGGAAGGGATGTGAACCTCTATGATAGAAAAAATACAAATAAAAAAATAAATTTCAAATTATTCCAACATGTTACTTATTCAATTTTTAAATAGTATATCCAGTCCTTCACCTATTCATAATGTGAGAAAGGGAATTCCCTTAATTTTATTATCTATTCAATGGAATGTATTGGTTTTAATGTTCAAAAAATGGCACTAAATTCTTTAAAGAGTTTATTTGGTTCTTTTATATAGATTCCATAGAATTTTGGAAGAATGTGTGTTTGTCTAAATCTTAATTCAATGTCATATTATAGATTTGGTTGTGAAATGAATATTGGTTGTATATTAGTGTCTAGTGAATCCAATTATCTAATTGTACTATCATGTTCATTATTATTATTATTATAAACTATTATATCTATTTTTAATTTGTATTTATATGAGCTTACAATTTCAATGTTCTTAGCATTAAATAATAAACCAATAGAGTGAATGTTGAAACTTATCATGGATTGGTATTTCTTGATTTTATCATTATGAGTACATTTAACCTTCAGGTCTTATTTAAAATGATCATTATTATATAATGGCTTCATAAATAAAAGAAAATAAAGAAATTAGACCATTATATCATGTGAATATTTTTTTCATTTTATTTTATAAAAAATAAAACAATTGAGTAAGGGAAAATAAATAAAAATAATAAAATAATATAATAAAAAATAAAAAAATATAATTCATTGAAGAAAATATTTCCACCCTATTAATGGAGTCAATTTGATGATAATTTTCACAGACATAATCAAATGATGTGTAGTTTTACTAAGTGTATCACATTGGAAGATCTAGATCAATCTATTGATGGGAAAGTATATCAATAAAACTAAAATAGGTTAAAATAAATAAATAAAATTAGTAATAGGGAATCAAAAGATTGGTTTTTAGAAGATTATTCCTAGGTTAAAAATAATTGACTATGAAGAGTATCATTTAAAAAAAAAAGTTAATAAATCATAATCAATCTAACTAATCAATTAAATTAATTAGTTATCATTATAATATAAATTATTATTTAATTAATCTAAGATTATCAAATTTGTTAACTATTGAACCATAAATAAATAAACATGAATATAAAAAATAAATACATATAAACCTAAGTATAACACTGAGATGAGAAAATATAAAAATCTATTTCAACTATTGTTCCAAAGTAAACATATTCTCTATGGTCAATTTGGGTAGAATACTCACCTTGTAAATGTGAATCAGTTAAGTTTTGGGACGTTTTATTACTCTATAAATCAATCTCAGGATTTTATTTCGTAAAAATCAAAATTTCATTCACACAATTAACGCATTACCCCACCTCACATGTTATACGCTAATTATTATAATTTTTTATCTATGAAAAATATAAATTGTATTTCAAAATATAATTAATAATTTATATTTAAGATTATGGATACAAAACAATCAATTTATGAAGGTGTATATTTAATCAAATATAATGAAACTACACTTCTAGGGGTTGACGGGTCCATATAGTTATGTATTTCTAGAGAAAAGGATTGAAAAGGGATACCCCTGTTTTGATTCTATTCTTATATTTTATCCCGAAATAAGTTAATTATAGAATAATATATTTATAATAAAATAATTTAATTATAAATGAAATATATAATTTCATACAATAATAAAAACATTACAATATGTAAGAAGAGGATATGATCATTATGGGGGATATCCAAACATAAGATATACCCTCATTTAATGGTGTAGAGAAATGGAAAGGGACCAATTATCCTTTGTTTTCAATCCTCAAATTAATGATTGGACCATTCCAAATGTGAAAAATTCACATTTATAGACTGTAGGTGAGGAAAGGGTTATAAGTATCTACAAGTGTGAATGGGTAAATTTAAGAAATTACTCTAAATTTCACTAATTTATTGACCATATTAACTCATGAACCCAATGTCCATATAGTATAATTATTCCTTAGAAATTGTGTTCTCTAGATATTCTCATAATTTAATCCTGATCTAATCCGAAAAGATATTATTGTGGATTAAATGGAAAGAAGGTTTCCATGTTTATGATGACATACTAACTTTTAATTAATTTCCCATTTTATCTCGTATGATGTAATATCTATTAAGGATATCCACAATGAGAATTTAATCTCAATGAGTAATGCATACTTTTATAAATGTTAAAACCAACATATGTTCTATAAAAATATATATGTTAGAAATAATAGATTTCATATTAAATTGTAAAAAATATATTTATTATTGAATTTTCAAATTAATTTTCTCATCCCATATTTTTCATAAATAAAAAATTATACCTCAATTTAAGGAAATTATATCATTTAAAATCAATAAAATATTCATTAAATTTTTTATCACTTTACTCAACTAATTATTCTGTGTAAGAAAAATATTTCTATTATTTTTTCTCGGTAAATTTTCAACCCAATACACAAGTTGTCAAGACTATAGTCCATCATATCAAAAAAATCCAATTGTGACTTTATCTTTTTGATATGATCATTTATGGTTCATGTAACACACCTATACTCCATATATATAAAAATAATTATATAATCATTAGCATATGAACACATAAAATAAGAACAAGGATCTTGATGAAGCTTTTTATATTCAAGTCTCATGATATAGAAATCAAATCTCTTTTACCAACACCTTGTAACCTGCTTGAGATCATACAAATATTTTTTTAACTTATAAACCATGTTCCCTTTGAGTTATTCTTAAAAACCTTCTAGGTAGAGAATATATATTTCTTCACTAATGTCACTAAAGATAAAATCTGAATTCATATATAATCTCCTGATATGAAAACAATAAATAACAAAAAACATGAAAATTACCCAAAAAATCATCAGTATTAATATAATTTAAATATATATCATTGAAATCAATAAGTTCTTAATGAGTATACCCTTTCAATATTATCTATTTATATTATCTTTTTACCTGGTCTTTCTTCTTCCACTTGATCATAAATATGCATTTTTTATTATTATTACCCCTATGAGGTAATATAATAAGATAAAAATACATGTTCTTATATAGGGATTCACATTATTATTATATCATTGTCATCAATGAGGATATATCTCGACTCTTGGATACCTCTAAAAATAAATTCTATCACCATCCTCTATTAATAATAATAATACAATATTTACCCTAGTGGCATAATATATGTGTTATATTGGTGATCTTTTCTCTTAATTTCACTATCATAGTCTGGGAACAACTGGTACATTATGATCTTACTATTGTAATGCTTCAATGGAAGCAATATCTTCCATCGATTTGTACTACCCCATTATTTTATTAATTTTTGTGTTTTATTTCTCTATGTCTCCTTAAATTATCTTTTATTATTTTTCATTAGTAGAATTTATGTCCCTAATAATGATATGTTTGTCATTAGTTGGGTCCCACAAAGGATACCCCTTCACACCATCAACATATCTCAGGAAGATACACTTCCTGAATCTTCAATTCAACTTTGATATTCCTAGTCACTAAAAATTTTATATAAAGAACTTCTAAATGAATTAATTTAGAATAATTGGTGGGTTTACTTGATTACATAACTATAAGTTTTTTATATATATCACCATTTATGGAGATTGAATTATAACATAAAAAATGGTATCCATTTCTTCTTAACAAAATTCCTTGGAAACTCCAAAAATTTTCAATGTCGCCCTTGTTTTTTCTAAAAAAATTATTATTTTTTTCTCACCAAATCTATGTGGGTGAGGAATTTAAACCACCATGAATTGTATATTGATGCCTTCATGTAGAAAAAAATAGTTGATATCCTTTCTTATATATTCTTCATCATTTCTAGTCCTCAAACACTTTGTTTTCATTAGAAATTCATGCTCATTCTATGAATTGATTATTTTGAATACATAAAAAACAGTCAACTTAAAAATGATTGTGTATATACAAAATATCCTAAAATAATATTCAATGAATGATATAGTGTACCTTTCTATTCACAAATATATTACCAGTGCTTTCCAAACATTATAATGGATAAAATCCAATATATATTTTCTGCACATCATCAATGTTCTAAACATAATCCCATGTTTTTCCTCAAATTGAAATGATAAAAAAATACAATAGATAGATTTATAATCCCAAAAACCAACTTTTTATCTTCAAGAATATTGAAGGAATTTTCATTCATATGGATAAGAATATAATTCTATGACATCATCAATGATTTAATTGTGGTATTTGATGTGATAACTATATCTATATCCTTATAATTTTCACCTAGAAGAACTTAAATGTTATTTAATATATTCTCTAACTTCATCTACATAGTCTAACCATTAGTATTCTTCATATCACCTTTATCTATTTTATTTTTTCACCTGATGCCATGAAATTATCCGAAAGACAATATATTAATCTTCAGGACCTTCACATTTCATACTCCTAGGATGGTTTGAACAATACCATTGTTCGTATTATATTTGATGGCACTGGATACATTTATCTTTAAAGTTGGATCATTCCCCGTGTAAAAAATCATTTTAAGAAATTTATATGCTAATAAATCTATTCAATTTGAAACATCATGTTCCACATAGATCTCAAGTTGATTATCCCTTCATTTTTGAGGTGTTTCCTTTATCTAGTATCCATTTCCACTTCATTTAGTAGTATATATACATTAAAAAAGTAACAACCATATTCCCTTAATATTTATTTCCAAAACTCTTCTTATTTCAATAGTACCTCTTGACATTACCTTTTTTCATAATTGTAACATGTGACATTATTCCCCTTGTTACCTGATTTAGAACTTCAAGGATTTTTTCTCCCATAGGAACCACCCTATTATATCCATTGATATACCTTCTACATGGTTAAATGTTATTTATCTCCCAACCATATTTTTTTAAAAATTTAGTTTTCATGAATCAAAGTTGCAATGTCAATAAATATCAATGTATATATAAGGATATTATTTTTGAGGTTGATCATGAGATGATCAAATGAACCTAGAAAACAGCATTGTAGATACTCAACACATTCATTATCTATTATTTTGTAGCCTAATGTTGTGAGCTATGTTAATATATTCATTAAGAGTTAATATGGCCAGTCACCGATAATGAATCTTCCATTTGAAGAGTTAATAGATTTGTATTTAGGAAAAATTTATAATGAAATGATTTATTATCATAAAAATTAATTAGAGTTTCCTAAGCTTCTTTAACAATAATTTTATATATAATGCTTCACTATTGTAGATAAGGCCTTTAACAGTGCTTTAGAAGGATTTTTTTAGTGCAAAAAAGAAATGACTACATAATAGATGTGAAAATAGATCAATATTTATCAATAATAGTAAAATCATTGATAAAGGACCCCATTGTTAGTGATAAAAAACAACCAAAAAGGGTTCCTTTAACAGTACTTGGGCCTTTGTTAAGATTTTTTACTAGCACTAATAAAGGCAATGCAACAACTTCAAGGCTAATGTATCCCTATAATAGAAAACCCAACCAGACACATAAATATATATAATCAAAAAAAATATTAAAATACAAATATAACATTGCACATTCATTTCAATTCAAAACATACATAAAAAATATTTACATGGATGTATATTTACAATTAATCCAAAAAAATACAACCAATAAAAAATCATAACACTTATAGAAAAATTTATTTAAAGATCTAACTCTATACAAAAGATTGTCCCTATAATAATTTTTTTAGTAATGGTAAATACAATTATAAAAAAAACAATATTTTATAATCGACATATGATAAATTATACTGTTAACTAATATATAAATATATTAATGATCTTATAAGTTAATTGTGCATAACATTGATTTGTGGTCAATTCCTATAGGTTACAAACGATTCATGTATTGATTTAATAAATTTCGGAAACAATAGGAGCTTATTTTCGGATTTTTAGATATTTGATAAATGTTTTAAAATAAAATGAGACTTTTAAATTGAAAATAAGCACTTTGAGTCATATTGACCTCAATGTGCATCAAATTGATATGAAGTCAATTCCTACTTGTGAAAAACTAATTATTAATCATTTTTGTAAAAATTAAAAACAATCATATTTAATTTTATCAGTTTTGGCTACATGATACATGTTTTAAAATAAAATGACATTTTATATGGAAAACACACACTTTGAATAATACTAAAAAATCATGTGATCAATTGACATGTGGTCAATTAATATAAATCAAAAATGATTTATGAATCAATTTCCTAAGGTTTCGAAATAATCAATGCACATGTGCTCTGTTTTTTTGTGTGATGAACATTTTAAACTAAAATGACACTTTTATGTTGAAAAAAAAGACATTATTTCATAACAAAACACCTTCTGTTGGGGTGAGGTTCATTCCAATAATACACCTCAAAAATTAATTGTGGATCACTGTTCTAATGTTTGGAAACAATAAAATTTCATTTTCTCAGTTTTAGCTATGTTAGAGCTGCTTTAAACTAAATTGAAACTTCTATATTGAAAACACACACATCGAGTTACACCTACCAAATCATATATCAAATTGATGTACTATCAATTTATACATTTCAAAAATGAATTACGGATCATTTTCCTAAATTTTGAAAACATTCCAATCACTTTTTCTGGGTTTTGGATATTTGACATGTTTTCAACTAAAATGACACTTATAAATTGAAAACACATACTTTGATTCATACCGACCAAATTTTGTGTCATATTGGAATATAGTTGATTCATACTTTCAAAAATGAATTATGAAACATTTTTCTAGTGCTTGGGATCATTATAAGATAACTTTATTGTTTTTTCAATGTGACATTTCTTTTAAACATAAATGGAACTTCTATATTTAAATCACCAACTTCAAGTCATATCATATTGATTTGAATTCTATTCCTCCACATAAAAAATAACTTATGTACCATTTTTATAATGTATTGAAATAGTTTATTGTTTTTTCTTTATTTTGAGTATTTCATGTGGGTTTTGAACTAAAATTTCGATTTTAAACTAAAAACAGACACTTTGAGTCATACCAGGAACACTAAGATTCAGATTGAGGTGAGGTTGATTTCTAAACATAAAAAATGTATTATGTATTGATGTTAAACATTATTAAAACAATCTAATTTTTTTATTGGTTTTGAGTATGTTTAATTTATTTTGAAATAAATTATAAATTTTAAAGATAAAACTAAAACATTGAGTTATATCAGGAACACCATGTTTCAAATTGAGGTGAGGTTGATTCATACATGTAACAAATGACCTATGAATAATTTTTATATAGTTTCAAATAAATTTGAAAACATTTTATCATTTTTGAGTATGTCATGTGTGTTTTTAACTAAAATATCAATTTAAAAAAACATGAACATTCAATTATGTTGGACACACCGTGTATCAGACTAAGGCGTAGTCAATTCCTACAAATGAAACTCGAATTTTGGATCATTTTAATACTTTTTGAAAAAAATATGAGATTGATTTCTTGATTTTGGATATATGATGTGTATTTGAAACTAAAATGTGACCTCTATTTTGAAAACCCACACCTCGAATCATAATTGCCACATCAACTTTTAGATTGACATTTATTTTATTCATGCACATCAAAATTAATTAAGGACTTTTTTCCTAATGATTGAAAATAATAAGATCTCTTTTTCAAAGTTTTAGTTATACTACACATTTTAAACTAAAATAACACTTTTATATTGAAGATATGTTCCATGAGTCATACCGAACACATTGTGTGCTGAATTGATGTGAGGTTTATTTCTATATATCCCAAATGAATTTTTAATCATTTTCGTAAAATTTGAAGATTATATATCCAAATTTTCTTTGTTTTGCCTCTGAGATGCATGTTTTAAACTTAAATTGTACTTCTATACTGAAAACACACACTTTGAGTTATACCGACCATATCATGGGTCAGATTTCAATGTGGTTGATTCTTACACATCAAAAATGAATTGTCGATATTTTTTCTAATGTATCAATACAATTGGAAATTGTTTTCATTGTTTTGAGTATATAATGTGTTCTTTAAACAAAGATGTTAGTTTTAAACAAAAAACATACACTTTGAGGAATACTAGGAAAGTTATTCTGAGAACACCATGTATATTATTAAGGAGTAGTTGATTGCAAAGTATCAAAATTACATATATATAATTTTTTTAAATTATCAAAACAATTGGAATTTGTTTGATTGGTTTTAATTACATCATGTGTGATTTAAACTAAAATGTAGATTATAAACTAAAACCTTTCACTTTGAGTCATATCTATCACACTGTGTATCAGATTGAGCTTTGGTTAATTATTAAATATCAAAAATGAATTATAGATTATTCCCCTAATGTTTTTGAACAATCTGAGAACATTTTCTTGGATTTAGATATGTGAAAAACAGTTTAAACTAAAATGGACCATCTATATTGAAACAAAGAACATCAAGATATACCATCCACATCATCTATCAGATTTATGTTTAGTTGATTACTTCATGTCAAAAATGAATTATGGATAATTTTAATAAATATTGAATATAGTCAAAGTCGTTTTTATTGGTGTTTTATGTGTGGAGTGTTTTAAACTAAAATAACACCTTTTTATTGAAATCATGTACTATGAGTCATACCAACAACATCATGTGTTGGGTTAATGTGCGATCAATACTTATATATCAAAAATTAAATATTAATAATTATCCTTATTTTTTAAAATAATATATGGTCAAATACCTAGTTTAGTATATGTAAAATGTATTTTAAACTTAAATGGAACTTCTATATTGAAAACATGCACTTCTAGTCTTACTTCCCACATTGTGTGTATGATTAAATTGTAGTAAATTACTAAAAATAAAAATTGACTTATGGATTATTTTCATAAATTATCAAAATAATATTAATTTGACTTCTCAGTTTTGAGTATGTCATGTGTTTCTTGAACTAAAATATCAATTTTAATCTAAAAACATACACTTTGAGTCATATCGGGCACACAGTGTATTGGATTGAGATGAGGTTGATTACTACGCATCAAAAATCTATTACAAATCATTATTATAAGGTATAATAATAATATTAATGTATTTTATTGGTTTTGAGTATATGGCATGTGTTTTTAAATAAAATGTCATTTTTAAACTAAAAACATATACTTTGAGTCATATCGGGCACGTCGTGTATCATATTATGGTTAAGTTAATTCATACAAGTCATAAATGAATTATGGATCATTATTATAAATTATCAAAACAATACATTTTTTTCTGGATTTGGAGTATGTCACATGTGTTTGGAACTAAAATGACAATTTTAAATGAAGAATACATACTTTCAGTCATACCAGACACACTTTGAATCAGATTGAGGCGTGGTTAATTAATAAACATCTAAAATGAATTATTTATTGTTTTCCTAAAGTATCAAAACAATTTTATCTTGTTTTCTCAATTTTGAGTATGTGATGAGTGTTTGAACTAAAATGAAAATTATAAACTAATAACATGAACAATGAGTTATACAGATGACTCTGTGGATTAGATTGAGGTGCGATTGATTCCTATAATTTTCATGGAATTTATTAAGATAGATCTTTTGGGAAGTTATAATTTTCCATCAACTATTTCAAAATCCCATAGTAGATAACATATTCTTTTAGAAATAAAGAGTGTCTTTAAAAAATGAATTGATTAAAACTTTTGTGGTCATAGATTTTTTATATGAATCCTTACGATTCACTTCACATTTCAATTATCATGTTATTTCCTCTTCCATCTAAATAGAACATGTTATCTCTTTTCTGGCTTGTTGCGGATTGTTACATGTAATGCATAACTTCCCAAATGATCTGTGAAAAAAATAAGTATGTATATGATTTAACTGATATGGTAATTAACTAAATAATAGTATATAAAATGATGATAAAATTAACAAAATAATTAGTAGGAAGTCACCTTTTCCTTATTCAAGTAAACATTCTTGACCCATTTCCCTATTTTCATTTTCTCAGTTTCATCCTTGAAGAAAAATCTCTCACATGCATGAAAAGTTTTAAACATGTGACTAGCTCTTATATAATCTATATAGTGTAACCCTCAATTATAATTATCCTTGACAAATATATATATATATATATATATATATATATAATCATAATGATGTTGATATTTCAAATAAAAAACATAACTCAAAGGTCATAGACCGTGCAACATCACAAACATAATATATAATTACCTAAATTTGTTTTTTGGGAAACATTATAACACCATGTACTCTATATAATCATCTCTAAAAAATTATTTATTCTTTTGAGTGTTTTTAGTTTCAACAATCTTGGATTTTTTGATAAATTATTGTCAAAAAAATTATTAAAAAATATTTTCTAATGAAATTGTAATTTCCTTCGAAAATTACTTGTTCTGGGATTCCTATCATTTGATTGTATAAGATATATTTCAATAACTTTAAAGGTAATATCCATAATTTTTATCATTATTTTTCTTTAGAAACATAAAAAAATTGATAAAACATTTAATCTTTTTTATATATGGATTGATAATTAAATATAACTATATATACATTAACCAATTTAATGAAATCCATATGATTATTATGTTCAATCACCAAACTCATACCATGTTTTTAAATATATTTATATACCACACTATCATAAATAATTCTTGTTAAAACACATAATAAAACATATATTGAATGTTAATATATAAAATTTTGATTATAGTGCATTTCAATTTTAAAACAGACGTTATGTGTGGTTAATTTGATAGAAATCCACACATTGGATCCAAAAAATAATCATTTGGGGTATCCAAATTTATTTTTTTGAGAATCCAGTGGTTCTTATAAAAAACATAAGTAATGAAAAATAATATATTTTTTATGATTAAATTTTACACCATTACCACTACATCATAGGAATAATGAAGAGTATGCCATCTATTATTTTCATCCCAAACACATTTGTTATAAGATATTTTATCTTGTCAATTTATTTCAATTATAAATAAATTTTTTCATTTTAAATGATAATGGAATTAATGAGTCCAAATTTGGCTTCATTGGGTTTTCCATTTATATAGTATTAATATATATGCTTGTATAAGATATGAATAATTATTAACTATAATGAACATAGCAGATCATTTTATCGATAATTGGATTATGGAAATATTCCTTGTGTATGTATTCACTGGTGAGGATCCTATCCATTCAAACATGATAATCTCATTTATTCTCTCCATAAAAATCATTCTTGTAATGATACCTACAAATATTTTTTTCTTCATATTCAATGTAGTAAATATTTCCATCATTGAATATTTTTTCTATACAAAATTATGATTTTAATAAATGGAGTAGTGAAACTAGTAGGTAGAAGGCACACTCGTAAGGTCCATTCAATTTCTTGGTTGATTTATTGAATTTTATTTATATGACCTTTTGTTTCCCATTAATTTTATTAGTTTGTAATACCATACCCCATTTTAGAACTTTTTTCATCAACTATTAATGGTTTTTCACCTGAAAAAAAATTGTTAAGTAATAAACTCATATATATTTATAAGATTATATGATAATGTAATGAAATTTAATAGCATTATCGACCGTAGTAACACTAAGATCGTTAAGAGGAATTGGAAACTCAACACTTATCTCATTAGATACTTCAATACCTAATCACATGTCCTCTATTGGGAGTTGTTTACTCTATATCATGTCTCCTAGGATAATATAAACCATACCTCTCATAATAAAGTGACACATTGGTGTTGATAAATATAAATAACATACAACTTCACCATATAAAATATCAGCAATATAAAGTTATTGAAAGTTGTTTGATTTACATTTAGAATAATGAGTAATGGGAAAAATTTAGTACCTCGGTTAGGGTAAGTGGTTAAGGAGAATGGATATACTCAAAGCTAGTGGGTTCATTTACCTTTTCAGGTACTAATATGTATTACTCTATTAGTCATATTTTATAATTTTTCATATAACTGTCCACCAAACCAAACCAGACAGTAATATATTTTAAAGAATACATCTATTCTTAAAATCCATTCATCTTCTCATATATACCTCATTTAATATTTTTATTCTCAAAAATATGTTCGAGGTGACACTCCCAACCTGTGCCTCTAACATGACCCTACTATTTTGGAAACATCAAAGCTATTGAAAGTAGCTTTTCTTTAGGTACAATCTATAATGATTATTATTTCTAAAAAATATAAATAACATATAAACCTGAATATATATTTTTATGTAATAATATTATAAGTCATAATGAATTACTATTATGTTATACATACATATAATTCCCATACCTCTTGTGTTTTTTCAACGAACAATTTTACCTCTTTATTTACAAGGGCCTCCATCCATAGCATGTGATGTGGGACATATGTGGCTTCAAATTTTGATTCCTCAATATAAATATAAACAAAAAAAACTTACTTTTTTTATATCACGTGAAACTTATATTGTATATTTAAAATACGTAAAATTTTATTTGAAAGTGAATCATACCTCATCCTTTCATTGGGGTAGGGGTAAATTGGTTTTGTTGCACATTGTATATTTTCTGAACTCCTTTATTATTTCATCAATTAAAATTTTGAATCAAAGTGGATAAAATAAATAATTTCAAATAAAATATTATCTCCTATAATTAAACTGAAATGATTTCACATTAATATGACAAATTATGGAATTTCCTGTTTCTTATTTTATAATGTGTGCATAAGTTACTCATGGGTGGGGGGTTTTCATTCTTCTTAACATTCCTGAGATGATTCTTTGTAATAATAGAAAAGAAGACTCTATGAAATTTTTTAGTCACCAATATGATATATTTATTTTAAAAATAATCAACAATAAAATATCTATTCAATGGATAATGAAAATTTAATCAAAATTTTATTATATATATATTTTTTAAATAGAAAAAATATATTCGGACATTACCTTAATATCTTCCTAAAGGGTTTCATTCACTATAGACGAGATATAGTTCCACTAATCTATATCAATTGGAATATGAATTAATGTTATAATCCTTACACAACTAATGAAATTTGACTTGTTGGGGCCTACATATTGACTTTGTTGATTCAAGTCATTCTTAAATCGTATACCTTTGCTTATTGTCATGATAATTTTAATTAACATAGAAATGCTAAGTTTTTATTATTTTTTAATCAATATGTTGTTGATCCTATAATAATTTTACAATTGAATCATCAATCATCTATTCTTCCTTGATATTGGTTACATCATCATGTACAAATTTAATTATCTTCTTGAGTAGTCAAACATTTAATTTAGATTACATAAATGAAGTAGAGAATAAATATTATTATAAGGATAATAATAGTACATTAAAAAAAACTTTAACATTATCATTAAACTATGTTTTTTTCTTTAAATTTTGAAGTGATTCGAATCCTCTATCAAGTATCGAAATCCCTTCATTATAGTCCCCTATAACATAGAAGACACTATCCACATTTGTACCAATGTGAAGTGATTGTGATCGCCATATGAAAGGTTCATCCACTCTTCAATTTTCATATTACCTGGTAGTTATTTTAGTCCCCAATTGTACAATTGACAAATTCTAGTTTGTGGGATCTGATAAAGAAAATTACTTTCCCAAATTGTGATTATATTATAAACGGATCATAATAACACCTTTCCATATTGACATTCACCTTCATAAATCTCAATTCATCAAATTTCACTGATCTCCTATTTTTAACCAATTTTTAATAGGTTTTATGTTTCTATGTTAATTGGTAACTTATTTATATCTCCTTTCATATGGTTTTTTTAAAAAAAATCCAAAAATAGTGACAATCTCTTTTACTTTCTCGAATAGTTGATCACTCATTAATGGAAATGGTGTTGTATATTATTATTTATTCTCATCGAATGATGTCATCTAGGATCAATATTTATATGATCGAGGTAAAAAAATTAATTTTCTAAAGACATGGTCTTCAAGTAATGTTTCAACCAAACTGAGTTTTTTTCATTCTTCTCAAATGTGAAACCCCAAAATTCTTTTAATTCTATAGACTAATTTTTTTTCACAAGTAGTAAAGTCATTTATCATCCCATAAAACATGGATCTCAATGTGATTTATTCACTTCTATGAGTTACATACAATGTAAAAACTATATCCTACATCAGTTTCATATCTTTTGTCAATGAATTCCAATAGACATCAATATCATTACCTGGTTGTTTTAGTGGAATGTTATAATTTACCAAAACACCTATCCATGAAATATAAATACTAATTTTTAAACCAAAAGGATTTATTTCATATATAGATAACACAAGATTGAGGTTTCTTGTATAATTTTCCCAATTTAGGGTACTCGTAATCCATTTTATTCCACTTAGGGGAGTCTATTAGGTGATGTAGTTTCCCATTTTCCATTCTTGCATCATCATGGCTTGTCAATTATGTAGTGGTATCCCAGAATACATATAGTCATCTTAACCATGTGTCACTAACCAACCTGGGTCAACCCTGAACTGGTCACCCGAGCCGGTCCACTACTTTTCCTAAGGGGCATTCCTGATCCCCCTAGGATGACAACTATTGTCGGGCATCAAAACCTAAACATTGGGAATGACTTCAGCCCAAAAAAATAGGTTCAGAATAAATAAAGGACATAGAAAACTACAAGAGCTTACAACTGACATATACATATAAATTAAATAGCTAGTTGAATTACAAAATATGACTAAATAGAAACAAAGGTAAAAAAATACACCGATCCTGAAATCTATATGTGGCCCTTTGGTCACCTCCAACCACAATACCAAAACTACTCCAACATAATCAACCACAAGAGAAAAACCTGAAAAAATGAACATATTACTGAAATTATTGAATAGTCATGATCACAAAAATTATCAGTATAGATGCCAAGAGATATCCACTGAATCTAAGTTTTCCTTACACAAAGATGTCCAGAGACACTAGTCTGAAAAAATGAAACAATAAAATTTGGGTTTTCCACATGTTACATAACAAACACACAACACATCTCATTTTCAAAACCAAATGCCATTTTGTATTAAAATTCCGATGTAAGGAAAACTAGGTCATCACTATAGATAAATACATAAACAAATCAAGAACATAAAATTTGTACAATGGATTGAATAAAATAGTTCAGATAATAATTTTTACCATGGGTGATACTAAACATACCTAGACAACCCTTGGATGCATTCAATTCGGAACCACCTATTGGCGCATGGGGAATCCCCATAGTCTATAACCTTCTGATCTCCCTCAAGACAAAACCACTACCAATTCCCACCTAACCTCTCTATCTACCAGGGAGTAATAACCCGTCTAACCAGGGCTGGTAATAAACCAGCACTCGATCATCTATAAGACACCTACTCGTGGAGGTTACAATCATATTGTGTTATTAGGAGGCCAATTCATACATGACTCAACTCAACTATCACCATTGCACTTTCCACCCCAAACACAAACACCAATATACGATAACCCCTAAAGGATATCCCTCCTATAAAGGTTCCCCAGATAAATATACATATATTTCATATCACACGAATGTGTTAACCATGATACTATAACATACACTCATTTACGTCATTTCACAAACACTCATGGTTTCAAATAATTCACGCATTTTTTCAAACACAATCATCACCTTGAGATGGAATCTCCAAAAGAGCCTTTAAACTTTCTAAACTCAGACCAAAGCATTTACATAAAAGTCTTTCGTAATTCTATAGTGTTGAACAATTATATAAAACAAACCAAATGGCACCAAAGCCACTCATGCACCAAAACACACCTAAAATACAAAAAGGAATATTCTCAAATATTTCCTTTAAAACCATTTTAAATAACCACACGAAGATACGAACAATTTTTGGAAAACAAGAAACATTTAAGAAATCAGGGTTTCCAAGAAAACACAAATTTAAATCACCACCTTCTTTTTGAGGGCACATCCACGTGTTCACCTAGTGCACCCATGGATGTGTCAAAATCTAATGGTAACTTACACATTCAAATTTTTTCCCAAAAAACATTTACATAAAACACTGCTTGCCTTAAAACCATCACTACTCACCCACTTTATTTTAAAATAACACAAACCGAAACATTGAAGCCATTATATCCTTTCCAATGTGTTTTAAAACAATTTCCAAGACATAACATAAACAAATCATATGCCCCAAACCAATCTCAAAAAAAAATTATTCTATTATAACATAATAATTTCTATACATTTCATAAATGACCCAATTCCTCATTAAAGTACAAAGGAAATTAAAACAAGCTTCATAATTACTAAAAACCAAGGAAATTCACACAAAACTCATTTAAAACTTATTTTTAACAAACCAAATCAATTCCAAAATACCAAAATATGTTTACCAAGGGTTCCATAGAGTTGTTAATCAACATAATATATTTAGTTAAAATTCCAAGAATCAAAGGAAAGTAATTATGAATGAAAATATTGGAATCACCTACTAAAACCTTGTGTGATTGGAATAAAACTTCAAACAGAGGGAGATTTAAGCCCCAAAAATGAACTTCAACCCTAGTCATAAGAAAAACAAACCACATGAGCCAACCCTAACCCTAGGGTTCATCCAAGGTAGGAAACCCCAAAGAAAACAAATAAATAGAGTGAGGGAAAAGAGTAAAAGAGGAAAGGGACGAAATTTATGGAGAAACCATGAAGAATCACTAACCTTTGTTGAGAAATTGTCCCTAAAGTGGTCCAAAACAATGTATGAAGAAGGGGGCGCCCTATGGCTGATACAAAATAGATAGGTATTTTTTTGGGTGGTGGAATAACCCCAAAATTATTTTTTGGTTAAAATTTATAAAACTCGAAATGGGATGCACCGTTTTGCTACATGGTTTTTTAAACTGTGCACAAACCGTGCGATTGCTACTAGAAATGTTCTAAAAACTTGAAGGTATGAGTTTCATAGTTTGGGAAAATAGTGCTCAAACCATGATACATGAAAATTTTCCAAAAAAACTCAAATAAAACCACAAACACTAGGAAAGACCACTAAATTATCTTTAAATGTTTTAAACCCAAATTAGTGACATTGTGGGTGTCACAAACTCCCCAATAGGAAACATTATCCCAAAAAAAATCACAACAACCATGCATCAAGTTAGAAGAAAACAAATACAACAAAAACACAAGGACTTTTATTGGAAACCCAACCTTAACCTTGACCAAAAGATCCATTATCGAGAAATAAACAAAATAAAGTAGTATCTGAGGTTGGGGTGTAACAATTCTCCCCACTACAGACAGTTTCTACCCCTAAAAATTCACCCAGACAAAAGTCGATCAAGATTCGAGTCCATGCCCAAAAAAAACTTAATAAAACTAAGAATCATGAGATCACCTTACTCTCCACAGGTCACAACCGACCGATTCAAGAAGAAACTGAAGCCCAAGACTGAGGGAGAACACAAGAGGGTTCTCTCCACAACAAAAACTCAACTAGCTTGAAAATTTAAAAACCCAAACACACCACCATCTGGGGGAACCGTGGAAACTCCCGAATATTATTTACCAATCTTATAGCATGAAAAAAAAACTCCACCCCAAGTACCCATATAGATAACCTACTACAGAGAAACCCAGCATATCGGGTGCCTGAACAGGAAAACCCCAACAAGAACTAACATCCTTCCACACAAGGGCGATCAACAACACCACCAGAACTCAATACAATCCTCCACACTAACCAATATTCCTCCAACATATGGGAATACTCATGAGAATAGTTCAAACTAAAACTAAACAATGGATCAACCATACAACTCATAATCTTCTCAAAACCCAGGTATTTCCCAAATCAGCATCGAAGAGACCAAAACCGAAACCAATTGAACTCATGTATCCATAGGTCAATGACCCTTATGGGAAAAAATGATTACAAAAATAACATTTAGAATAAATGAAGATGATTCGATTATGGTAGGACATTTTCATCACAAAATTAAAAAAATAGATGAAAAAATAGAAGAACAATAGTTCTTAAATAGAAGATCAGGCCCGAGCTTCTAGTACCCCAAGAAACTCCTGACTGTGTGCGAGCTTCACCCTGAGACCTATGGCTGGGACTCTGATGCCTAAAGTATATCTTGCCTCATAATCAGGAAACATATCCTATGATCAAGATTTCCTTTTCAGATAGTGCTTCCTGTATAACTTCTCTAAATGCACCAAATGGCCACAATAGTTGAATGTCATCAGAGGAATATGACAAGACAACCTTGAGTGGCCAAATCGGCCACACTAAAAACATACCGGTGAACAGTCTGAAAAATTGGAAGTCAGATCTGAAAAAGGATGTTTTTTTGAAACCAGCTCATCTAAAACACCCCGATCACCAGATAGGGGACCTTCACAATAACCAATAACCACTGATTGCACCCAAATAACCAACACAGCCATGAATACCTCACCCAACAACCTCTCGAAATAGGTTTCACTAGAGAATGAACTTTCTCCACAATTCTAGAATAGATACCCTAGAAAAAAATAGGGAATTTCATTTGATCCTATGAGCCTACTTCCAAGGAAAAGGGAACTATCTCCTTGAAAATTTCAATATAAGACCCTACTGACTACTGACCCTTCCGAACAGTCCATATCTTTACCAACTTCTTCAGCTTCCCATACCCCGGTATAAACCATTGGACAAAAGTGGCATTAAACACCTCCCACATAATCTCAACATTCAATGATGATGGGGCAGTCAAATTCAACTAGTCCAAGGCAAGACCCTCAAACAAACTCTGAACTGCATGAAATATTACAGTTGTAGGAGTTCCCAACAACATGAAAACACTCTCGACATCCTAACGCCACTCTATAGCCTCAATCAGACATCAATCACCACAAAAAATAGGCAAAAATCAAGAAGGACTTGGTATCATTCATGACTCATCAGAGACATTAGGGTTCTTTATGGGTGTCATTTCTTAAGAAAACCAAAAAATAAAAATCAAATCCAACTCCAAACTGAGGAACAATGAAAACGGATTTCTTCAAACCAAAACCATAATCATAATAAGGCATAATCAAGAAGAATACCTCAATCCCAAAAAACTGGCTCAGATGCCAACCAAATGTAAACGTCACCAAAACATGCTTTTTCAAAAACCACCATTTTCTATGAAAACCATTTCTAAAAACCACATCCTCATTCTAATCCACTTTAGGAAAACCATTCCAAACCTATGAGTTCAAAACCCAACAAATGGAATCTTATGAACCGTTACATGTGTGTCCATCCATTTCCCTCCTCACTTTCCCACATTCATGTTCCACACATACCCACACACATGTCAAAATCCATAAGGAATACCAAGGGTTGTTTCCAATCCACATTCTCCAACCCAAGACACTATCAATGTTTCAAACCCCATGTTATTAATTTAAAACCATTTTATGATAAACACTTCCATTTTAAAATCCATTATCATTTCAAAATCCAATTTCATTTTCAACATACACCTACACCAAGTGAAAAAAAAAACAAACCAAAAATCATATAATAGAACGAAGGACTAGTTTCTATGCCTATCTCAGTGACATGGTGGTGGGATATGCCCCAAGTAATGCATAACAATCAGAGGAATTTGAACCAGGCAATTGGAATCCACATGGGATAACACCCGAGGCGAGGCCGTAACATGAACCAGCTCACCTCTATTGTCACCCCTCAATCCAAAACAACCCAAAACAAAAGACACAAATCCCAGACTACCCCTGGTGACTCAAGGATTAGAATGAGAAAGTGTCCATGAAACCCTTACTAAACCTACCTACTGAGTCCCGATAGTCCTAATCTGTATCTACTAGAAATCCAAATTGAAAAAAACCACCATTGATACCATTTTATCATGAAACACCCTAGGTCGACCCTAAACTGATCACCTGAGCCAGTTCACAACATGCCCCGAGGTGTGTTCCCAATCCCCTAAGGATGGAAACAAGTTCCTGTCATCAAAACATACACTTTGGGAATGATTTAAGCCCAAAAAAATCAAGATAATAATGAATAAAGTACCAAGAAAACTACAAGAGTTAACAGCTGACATATACCTTAAATTAAACAGCTGGTGGAAATATAAATTACAACTAAAAAACAAATATGAAAACATGACCCCAATCATGTGATCTTCATGTTACCCTTTCCTCACCTCCAACCACAAGACCAAAATGTCTCCCACACGAGCAACCACTAGGGAAAAACCTGAACAATATTTGAACCTAAAACTAAAATGATAGAATAGGCACGAAAAAAATGCTCAGAAGGGATGCCAAGAGATATCCACTGAATGTAAGTGTTTCCTTACCCAAATCTATCCAATGACACTAGTTGAAAAAAATACAACTATAAAAGTAGGGCTTCTCCCATTTAACAAAACAACAGACAACACATATCATTTTCAAATCTAAAAGCCATTTTTTATTAAAATTCCAAAGTTGGGAAAACATGGGCAGTGCTAAAGAGAAATAGATAAACAAAGCTTGCATAGAAAACTGGTACAATAGAAAGAAAACAAACAGTTAAGATAATAATGGTAACCATGAGTGATATGAAACATCCCTCGAAAACCCCTTGACATACTCGGTTGGGAACCACCTACTGGCGTATGTTGAAGCCCCATAGTCTATAACCCACAGATCGCCCTCGCGACAAAACCAGTGGAAATTCCCAACTGAACTATCTATCAACCAGGGGAACTAACCCATTTAATCGAGGTTGTTAAGAAACCATCGCTGGATAATCTATTAAATACCCAGGAACCCATAGTGGATATAATCATACTATGTTAGCAGGAGGCCAACACACACATGACTCAGCTCAGCTATCGACACTACACTTGCCTACCCCAAACACAGACACCAATATAAAATATTCCCTAAGGGATATCTCTCCTATAAAGGTTCCGTATGAAAATACACATACATTTCAAATCACATGAAGGTTCCAACTAGGCCTCTATAACATACACACATTTAAATCATTTCACAAACACCTAAGGTTTCCAATCATGCAGGCATTTTTTCAAACACAATACATTCTAAATGTTGAGAAAAACATCACCTTGAGTTTGATGTTCCAAATGAGCCTTTACCCATTTCAAACTCTCACCAAATAATTTCCATATAATTCTTTCATAATTATAGTGTGTTTCACAATTTTATAAAACAAACCAAATGACCCCTCAATCCACACATCCACCAAAGAAACACCCAAAATCCAAACAGGCATATGCTAAAATATATCCTTTCTAACCATTTTAAAGAAACACATAACGATATGAACAATTTTAGGAAAACAAGAACCATTTTTAAAATTAATTTTTCAAAGAGAACACAAATTTAAAGCACCACATTCATTTGAGGGAACATCCATGTTTGCACCTATTGTACCCTTGGATGCGTCAACATCTAATGGTTCCTTACACATTCAAAGGGTTTCCCAAAAACCATTTCCATAAAACACCACTTGAATTTAAACCATCTCCACACGCACACTTTATTTTAAAAGAACACAAACCAAAACATTAAATCCATTAAATCATTACCAATGTTTTTAACACAATAACCAATAAATAACATAACCAAATAATATGAACCAAAAAAAATTCATTAACAAACAATTCCATTTCAACATAATAATGGCTATAAATTTCATAAAATTTTAATTTCTTAATTAAATGAACAAAGTAAATTCAAACAAGCTTCCTAGGTACCGCAAACATAGGACATTTACAAAACAAATCATTTAAAACCTATTTTTAAAAAACCAAATCAATTCCAAAATATGAAAATATGTTTAATAATGGTTTCATATAGGTGTGAATCAACTTAATAAATTTATTTAAAATTCAAAGCATTGAAGGAAAGGATTTAATAAATAAAATCATAAAAACACCTACTAAAACCTTGTGTGATTGGAATAAAACATCAAGAAGTGGGAGATATAATCCCCACGAATGATCTACATACCCTAGCCACAATAAATATAAACCACGTGAGAAAAAACTAACCCTAGGGGTTTTCCATGTTACAAAACCCCAAAAGACCATGAAATGGAGATATTAATGGGATTATATGATGAAAGGGATGTAATTGATAGAGAAACCATGAATAATCACAAAACTTTCTTGATAAATCATCCTAAAAGTGGTCCGAAACAATGAAAAAATAAGGGGGAGACCTCTGGTCAATAGAAAATATATAGGTATTCGTTTTGGAGGTGGAATCACCCCAAAAGTATTTTTAGGTTAAAATTTATTAAGCTCGTAATGGGATGTATTGTTTTGCTGCACTGTTTTTTAAACCATGCGAAAACAGTGCGGTTGCTACTGAAAAAGTTTATAGAACTTATAGGTATGATTTGAATTGTTTGGGGAAACCATTCTCAAACCGTGAAACCTAAAATACTTCCAAAAAACCCTGAAATGTCTCCCCAAACACTAGTTAACCCTACATAATGATCCTTGAATGTTTTAAACCCAAAGTAGTTACACTGTGGGTGTCACAAACTGCCCAAAATGAAACGTTATCCCAACAACATTCACAACAACCAAGAGTTGGTTTAGAAGAAAACAAATACCACAAATATACAAGTACTTTTATTTGACACCCAACCCAAACCTGAACCAAAATATCAAACATCAAGAAATAAATAAAATGAAGGAGTATCTGAGGAAGAGGTGTGACACCATAGAATTATAGGAATGTAGCATATGACTTTCTAAGGTCTAGATTCATCTTTCTTGAATCGATTCATGCCAAACATTGTGAACTTTCTGAGTGATTCATTGTCCTATTTAGGCAATATGAAATTATTTGGAAAATAATTTTTTTAACAGATCATTTTGATTGAACTTAGAATTCATTTAGAATAATTTTTTTGACAAGGAATATCATTTTCTTCTAGTAGAATATCATTCAGGAGACTATGTAGTTCTGAAAAGTTGGAGTTGCTCCATTTTCCACAAGATTTAAAATTATATTACTTCAATAAATATAATAAAGTTGTATATTTAAAAAAACATATATATAATGGTCTCTTATAAAGCTATTAAACTTCTCAAAAAACATTGTACAATCACAATGGTCATCTTCAATTAGTATTTTTATTTCTTCCATATGATATCCATCACCATTTACACTGGTATTCATATCAAATCATTGATAAATCACTATATCACCCCAATCAGTGTGTACATTAGCTTTCTCCCCATGGACAGTCTAATATTTATAGCTTTGATATATTCTATTATAACTAAAATGTTTTTCCAACTATTCCAGACTATTTTTTCTCGAATAACAACAATATTAAACATGGAAAATGGATTTTAGAATAGTATTATGCATGATCCATTACAAAATTGATAAACTATTTAACCCTATATTCATACTCTATTGTCATATGATTAACATGAATCCATTTTCAACACATATCAATTGTATTAGGTTAATAAAATATTAATTATATAAAAAAATTATAAATACACAAAAGAAATTTAGATTCAATAGAGATGGTTATTGATAATTATAATAAGGCGAAACTGACATTTTAATGTTATTGGTGAATATTCCTGAGAAGTTATCATTTCACAGATGGGTGAAATGGAAAAAAATCTCGGGTAAACATTTGGTTATTAATCCAAGTTCTGAATTTGATGTTGTGTGGGACAAAAGGAAAAAATTCTAGGATTGTTTTTGTAACCTTTCTAGGTAGGAGAAAAACAAGAGGGAGGAGTTAATGTTTATTCATTTATTTACATGGTAAATGGTGGGTCAAGTGTTGTTTCATTCCTAGGGTGCTTATGAACCGAATTTGATGATATTTTATCACTTAATAAAACTATCAACTTCAACAAAAGTTGAAAAAGTGGTCTAGTGGTATCTGTAGAAAGCCTCATCTCTATTTAAGGATTGGATTATAAGCCCAATGAACTTGGATCAATAGAAAATAAAAACCAACACCAGTGGAACTATAACAGTGAATCAAATATGGAAAATTGTCAGAGTGAAAATTGGGGGCGAGGTTTAAACAAGACATAAGAATATATTGATGCTTTGAGTTCTGGTCATGATACCTATTTAATGAGTGAAGAGCACCCAGAGTGGAGCTTCAAATAATTTTCTAGGAGTCCCTATAACATGGAATAGGGTTTAAATAAAATTATGGTTCTTTCTCAATGGGATGAAATAATAAATTCAACTAGAAAAAAGATCAAAATATTGAAGACGTAAATAAATCCAATTGTGGTCAAAATGAATGCAGGTGGGGGAATGATCATGACTTCCTTAAAAAGGAGGACCCACTTACTAATTAGAACTAAGGATGAAATGATTTAATATATTATAATGTTATAAATTTATTCCCAATATAAAAATATATAATATATTCAATATTTATTGATCATTTTTTTAATGGAAATATTTCATTATTTTTTTTAATATGTCATAAAAAGAGGGTTATAAATTTTTAAAACATTTAATATTCATTTGAAAATTTAGATAAAGATTCATCATAAAATTTTTATTTTCAAGACAATGATAATCCTAAATCAATTTAATGAATCCAAATGAGAAGAACTTCTTGAGTGGATGGGTGTTCCCTAAATATATCATTGATCCCACACTTTCATTGTTTTCCTTCCCTAAATATGTATTTGTATTATCATTGAAACAATTAATTATTTCTGTCTTGAAATTATTTTATTTCAATCACCATATCATCTTCTTGAGTCATATATAAACCTATCCCAAAAAAATTATTGCAGTGAAAAATAGATGGATATTCCCAAAATGGTCATAGTTATTATTAAAAAATGGTTTAAAAGGAACGATTCGTCATTTATAAGTCACTCAAAAAATTCATTATCATAATTTGATATGTTAATGAGTATAGGGAATAGGAAAATTCCACCCAATCTATGTGAAACCCATTACCCTGTCATCAAGATCTTCTATATTTTTTTTAAAGCCTATAGTTTTCCTCATGAAAACTATTAAAATTGAAATATCTAAAATTAAAGTAATGAATTTCATGGTTCTAAAATTGAAAATGGATCCATGTTGAGGGAATACTTCTAGATGTTAAAGTCAAAATATATGAAATAATATTTTAGAAATATTGTGTAGAATTAGGGAAAATAAATATTATACATACTAAAACACAAAATTTTAATTGAATGCATAAGAACAAATATAACAATTAATATAAATAAATTCTTTAAAAGTTTATAATTTTTGGAATTACATCTTTCATTGAAGGGAGTAACTAAGGCAGTGAAAATAAATGACAGCCACATATTTGGCATCCTTATTGGATCGATGAATTATTGAAACCATCCTAAGGTATTAATGTTGAGTGTTGAGTTATATTAAAATGATTTAATAAAAATATATTTATATATTTTTTTGGTTTGTGTCTTATATATTTTACAGAACTTGATAAGTGAAGAGGAAAACAAAAAACTGCACTATATTGAAAATTAAAAATTTAGATAGGGGAAATAAATTTCATTTCCTCTAAATCATCTCATTTTCCTCAAAACCATCCCAACCAAATGACATGTAAGAAATGTATGTCATGGGTGGCTCCACAAGGTGGTGTTGGGTATGCATGAGGGAGGTGAAACATGTTGAGGACACTATAATGAAACTGATAAATGAAATGGGAGTAGAAATAATAACATACATTAGGTTTTGAGAAGAATTATTTGTCTAAGAAGGTCGAGCATGTAAAGTGAAAGAGGATGACTTCTGTAAGAGATTGAATGGTGCAAGAGGACCGAGTTCAGTTAGGGATTAATTTATAATATTTAGAAGGGTTTTATCAATGCTTTTTAAAATGTAATGATAAAGATGTGTTTTGTTAGTGCTAAAATAAAAAGCGCTAATAAAGATATATATTTATCAGTTATATAAAGCACTCATAAAGACCTATCTTTATTAGTTCTATAATATTATAACTAATAAAGATATATTTTAGCAGCTCTTTAGATTATAGCACTAATAAAGATAGATTTTATCACCACTTAATATTATAGCACAGATAAAGTTATATCTCTATCAACACTAACACACACGAATACAAACCTATATAATTAGTGTTTGATAATATAATTAATATAAATAAAAAATTTAAAGGTATATAATTACAAATATCTATAACGATATATAGTTATAAATATGTATATAAAAATGTAAATATGTATTTATAATTATAATTATAAACAAATATATATATATATATAATTATTTATATAATTTTAAAAATAATAAATTAATAGTAAATATGTATTTTTAGATATAATTATAGATATATATTTAAAACCTAAATTATAAATAAATATTTTATTAATTATATTTATAAATATTTGTATATAATTAGGAGTATAAATATTTGATTATAAATATATTTTTAACACTATAAATGTATATACAATCCTAAATGCATTAATGTTAAAAATGAATCAAATTGAATAATTAAAAATGAATAAATATTAAAAATATTAAAAAATGGATAAGTTTTATTGATTATAAAAATTGTTAAAATAAATAAATATGGTTGTATACTAAAATGAATATGAATACACATTGAAAACATTAAAACATAGTAAGTAAATATTATAAAATGATTAAATTCCAAAAAATATAAAAATTAATAAATATTAACAATGAATAAATAATAATAACTAAAATAATATTAAAAACGAATAAATAAAATTTATCAATTAAAACATAATACATTAAATATATTATTATATTAAATAAAATTCTAAAATGAATATTAAAATTTTAATAAATATGTGTTGGTTTCAATATAAGATTACAATAATTACAAAAATGTGTTTGGGAATTTAATGTGTCTGTGTATATATAACCCAAGTTTGATATATGTTAAATTGACCAATGACATTATATAATATGTATCATATATTAATTAAATAAATAATAATAAGAATTAATATATTTAAAAAAAGAATAAGTTTTATTAACTGTATATATTATTTAAAAAAATAAAAAATGAAAATATTTTGATGATATATATTAATTAAATATAAATTTTATATATTACAACCACGTCAAAAACATTAAATTTTAGTGAATAAAAATGTATAAATAAATATTAAAAATGGATAAAATTATAAATAATATTAAAAATGAAAAATAGAAAATGAAAAAATTACAATAATACTAAAAAAAATTAATAATATTAATGAATAATTGATATTTAAAATTAATAAATTTGAAAAAATTATTAAAAAGTAATAAAATTATATTTGTGTTTGAAATTAATGTAACAATGATTTGGTATATGTAAACTTCAATTGTATTAAAATCATATTAAATTTTAATTAATAAATATAACTAAATATAAATAAATATAGAAATGAATAATGTTAAAAAATATTAAACTACGAATTAAAAATGAATAAATTTAATATATATATATATATATATATCTGAAAGCAATAATTAAATTTAAAAATTATTAAATGAATAAATATTTAAAATTTATAAATTATAAAATATGTAAAAATACATAAAATTTTTAAAAAATAAATAATATTAAATGAATGCTTGTTAAAAATGAGTGAAATTTAGTTAAAAGATGAATAGATTGCAAAAATATTTAAAAAAAGAATAAGTTATAAATTATATATTTTTTTTCGAAAATGAATGTCTGTTTAAATGAAAATAAATATATACTAATCATTTAAATTTCAACTTTATTAATGACATTAAATTTTAATTAATAAAGATAAATATATATTCAAAAAGAATAAAATTTTAAATAATATTAAACAAATAAAAATAAAAAATGAAAAAAATAAAAAATTATTAATTAAATATTTGTTAATAAAAATTGATAAATTTAATATATATGTATTTATTAATTATAAATAGTAATAAATATTTTTTATTAAATATAAATAAAGAAAATGAATAAAATGTAATAATTAAAGACATTATATTAAACATTTAATATTTGAAATGCTTGTGTGGATGGTTGATGAGTATGGTTATATTTGTTGTCAATATATAAGAATGAATCACAAGTTAATGTATGATGAAGTCCTCAATGATTAGTGATTAATCCTGAAAAGATGTAGATTGAAAGAGTTTGAGAAATACTTAGGAAATCTGGTGATGATGCTTAGATAATTGTTATGGAATTATGTGGATCTCATTCACAAAGAAAATTTTCAATGTTTGATGTGATTATGCCTAGATAATTATCATATAATCATTGGTTTTCATTTGGTAAGATAATTCTCCATGATTGTTGATGATGCCTGGAGAATTGTTATGGACTCATTGCTTTTTGATTTAGTTAGATAATTCTCAATGAATGTTTTTGATTCTTAGAGAATTGTAATGGATCCCTATAATGGCATTAGATTTGAAGCTTGAGAAATTTTTCTTCTAAATCTAATGATTATAGATGCAATCTTAATTTCCAAAGATATGTGTCACTGATCACACATTGTTTAACCCAAGATGAAGATGAAGAATGCCATGAAAAAATTTATTCATTTATTTTTTATTGAGGATTATTTTATTATGAAGGCCATATAATTGAAATATTATTACAGGATGATTAGAAGGTATCCATGAAAAATAAAATTCAATACATAAAGGATTTAATTAAAGTCCAAGAAAAAACATAATCACATATACATTTTCATGATGATGTATGAAGAATATGAGGAGAGTTGGATTGGAATTTTAATTTAGGAAGACATAGAGATTCTTTGATATTTCTTCTTTGTATAAATAAGACTCATATAAAAAAAATACAGGGATGCTAAAAACCTGTCTAGGCTAGGCTCGACCAAGGGAACATGACTGGCTAGGTGGTTTACCAAACCTTAGGGGACTAGCCCGGGCCATCCCATGGGTGGATAATATTTTGGGCAAGGCCATGTATAATACCTACACGATAGGTGCAACCACATGGAGTGTATGTGAGCAATGACAATTCCACCATACAAGGTGGAATATCAGTAGGTTGCCACTACAAGAAAAGAAGGTTATACCAATGGTTTTCCAAACCGTTGGGTAGTAAGCTATGAGGAAATCCTTATACAAACGATTTGATCTAAATTGTTGGTATGATGTTTTTTTAAATTTCTCCCAATGTATACCAACGGTTTAGAACCATTGGTACTATTTTTTTTGAGAATTATTATACCAACAGTTTTCAACCATTGGTAATGTGATTTTGCAGAACACTTATACCAACAGTTTAAAACCGTTGGTATTGTGTTTTTCCAGAATTCTAGAACACCTATACCAACGGTTCCAAACCGTTGGTATTGTGTTTTTTCAGAATTCTAGAACACCTATACCAACGGTTCTAAACCATTGGTATAATGTTTTTTCAGAATTCGATCACTCTTATACCAACGGTTTTAAACCGTTGGTATTGAGTTTTTTCAGAACTACTGCACAGCTTCCCCCCTCCGGTAGCCCCTCCAATATACACCTGCATAAAAAATATCACAAA
This sequence comes from Viscum album, assembly GCA_963277665.1. Classification (NCBI taxonomy): domain Eukaryota; kingdom Viridiplantae; phylum Streptophyta; class Magnoliopsida; order Santalales; family Viscaceae; genus Viscum; species Viscum album. The sequence goes on from OY728152.1 coordinate 307,244,685, forward strand.
AACCACATACAGACTTAAAAAGGTATAAAAACACCTAAAATAACACAAAAAAAACACATAAAACCATCAAACTCTTCCAACCATGTCATGTACTACAATTCCCTATTTCAATCTTCATATGAAAACAATTATCTGGTAGTAATTCACCTCACCCCTGCACAACCCCCCAACCTGCACAGCCCCCCCATCAAATTCTAATAGGCAGAATAGTATAAGAAATACCTATTAGAGTTGAATAAGAGTTTGAAATTGGCTCATATCCCATTTTTTCAGATCTAAGATTTGGGTATGTAATGATTTGTGATGAATTTTGCACTGATCTTGTATTGCTTATAATATATGGTGAAAAGGTATTTTCATATGAGTCTCGTTACTTATTACCCCATGAGTGAAACTACCCAACTCATGAAAAAGAATTTGCGACTATCGTTGATGAGTGTAAATTTCAGTTGTATTCACTTAAAATGATGTCCTTTTGAAACAAAAGAGAGACTTTGAGCGGTGTCATCCACACTGCACCTCGGAAAGAGGTGGGGTTGACTTGTACATGTGACATATGACCAATTGATCGTTTTCCTAAAGTTTCAACAGAATCTGAATGCCTTTGGTCATTTTTATGTATGCCAGTAGTTGTTTCCACTTAAAATCTTTTCCATTTCAAATAAAAGTGAGATAGTTTGAGTGGTACCGACCACACCGTTCCTCACATTGAAGCGGGGTTGACTCATACACGTCACAAATGACCCATGGATAATTTTCCTTAAGTATTAACAGAATCCTAATGCGTTTGGTCCATTTTCTATATGTCAGTTGTTGTTTTTACTTAAACTGTTGTCCATTTCAAAGAAAAGTGAGACACGTTGAGTGGTGTCGGCCACACCGTGGCTCATATTGAGGCGGGGTTGACTCGTACACGTCACAAATGACCCGTGGATCGTTTTCCTAAAGTATCAGCACAATCTGAATGCGTTTGTTCGGTTTCCCGTATGTTGTTTATTTTACTTAAAAGTGCATCCATATTAAACAAAAGATATAAACTTTGAGTGGTATTGGACACACCGGCCCTCAGATTGAGGCAGGGTTGACTCATGCAAATCACAAATGACCCATTGAAACTTTTCCTAAAGTTTCATCAAAATCCGAATGCGTTTGGTCGGTTTTCTGTATGCAGGTTTTTGTTTTCACATAAAATCCTATCCATTTCAAATAAAAGTGAGACACTTCGAGTGATACTGGCCACACCATGCCTCAGATTGAGGCGGGGTTGACTCGTACACATCATATATGACCCATGTATATTTTTCCAAAAGTTTCAATAGAATTTGAATTCCTTTGGTCGGTTTTCTATATTTTTAGTTGTTTTATTCACTTAAAATGATGTCTTTTTGAAAACAATTACAAATACATAATGGAGGAATAAAAGTTAATGATATTGAGGAAAAAAAGTTAAATATGAGTAACAATCTATAAGTAATAAAAGTTTTAGAAAGACTAACTACGTGGGAACTGATGTTAGGAATTTGAGGAATGATATTTACATAATGTGCAATATGAATTGTAATAAGATGTTATAGAACCCAAAACCAGATTTGATTATCTAGTTTACGGAAATCCAAAAAACCTAAGAACTTTTTAATCCCCCTCTAGTAGCACCAGAACCATCAATTAACCATAACATCTAAGCCTGAATTCATTGAAATTAATTTACATTGATCAGGATCAATTTTAGAGTACAACCTATCTCTGTCATCAACGACATAGTGATCATGAAAAAGCATCAAATGAAATATCCAAGAAGATACCATTTAGGTATGGACATGATTTCCTTCATTCTTGGTAGCACTTCATAAGCACTGACTTTGAGAACTCTGACTACATGGTCTGCATAATAATATTATAAACCATTATTTTTTTATCTTATTATAGTATGTGTTGAGTTTTATAAGACATTTGCAATAAGTGAGCCAAATTCCATTAGAAGGATAGAAAATATGTATAGAAATAGAAATATATCTAATAATACATTAGAGTTATTCATAAATGTAAAGGACTATTTTTCATGATAAATTATACAATTATTGGCGATAGTACCTTGAGAACCAAATGCATCCGCAATGAAGACACCCTCCCTAAAGGTCTGTTTGAAGAGGACATCATAAATGATCAATATTATGCACCTTATAACAATATTAGTTTCCAACCAAGGATAATTTTTTAATATCGTGTTTAAAACTCACAAGTTGGCCCAAATGAGAATCCACTTCAGCAATAACCATTTTGTGCTAGCTTCATACCATAAATCCTAGCAGAAGAGACCTGTCCTTTTCTTTAAGTGAAGACCCATCACAAAAGACACATTGAACTTCATAATAACCAAACTATTGATTTCCCTGAATAATTTTCCACCACGCATCTGCACAGCTAAGAATCAATTATCCATGTTTAACTTCAAACATTGTAATGGGCACATTCCACCTATGCAATATCCCCAGTTTGACGTACCTATCCTACCTCCCAGTGAATGAAATTTGCAGTAACAATTTTATGGCCACCACCAATTCTCCCCCTGCCACAAGAAAACCATGAAGATATTGTTCTCAGACTTAAAACAACAGTAGAAAGAATAAATTATATTGGAACAGGATTGAATATTTATTCTCAAAAAATTTAAATAGTAATCCTGAAGTAACATACATTTAAAACAATAAAAGGAAACAAAATGAATGAACCATGAAGCACCTCCCCCTCCCACCTCAGCCCCCCCTGCGCAGCCCCTTCCCTCAGCACTCCCCCTGGCCAACCTCTTCCCCCACCCTGCCCAGTCCCTTCCCAAAGCAGCACCCTCCCCCCTGCCCAGATCTCCCCCTCTTGTCCCACCCAACACAACTATTCCATCAAGTATGACATATCTTCTCCAAAACTTTTCCATCTTTCATTCAACACAAACTGTGCAATGAATGATGGAAACATATGAGAAATCAACATGTATTTAATTTTTTGACTGGATATGATCAACATGTGAATATATAGGCAATCCACTACCTGTGATGGCTGGTAAGATTGAAGGTTGGTTGATTTTACATAGCCCATTTATTCCACCAATAGGATCATCAACATTTGTCAATGGAAAAAAATAGTACTGCACCATGAGAAGTAATCGACCTGGAGAACATAAAAAAACAGCAGTACATCTTGTGAATTAAATGACAGGGAGAGAATCTGGCCATAAAAAGGTGGAAAACATAAAAAACATTGACAACAACAGTGTGCAATGTTATTAAAAATATGATGTAATACATTTTAAAACATACCAACCTACCCATCCCATGCCCCTCTCCTCCCCTCCCCCTGCCCAACATTTTCCCCCAGCAACACCCTCCCTCTTGCCATCACCCAGCCCCTACCCTACCCTCCCCTCCCCAACCCTTCCCTTCCCTCCCCTCCAACCTACCCAGCCCCTGCCCCTCCCCTCCCCTCCCCTCCCCCTTCCCATCCTTTTCCTCTAGCAGCCCCTGCCCCTCCCCTACCCTCCCCCTACCCACCCTTTTCCCCTGTAGACCCCTCCCCTCCCCTCCCCCTGCCCAACCTCATCCCCTAGCACCCCCTCCATCCAGCCATCATCCACCTCTCTCCGACCCTCACCTCCCCTCCCCTCCCCTTCCCTTCCCTCCTCTCCAACCTACCCCTCCCCAGCCCCTCCCCTCCCCTCCCCCCTGCCCACCCTTTTCCCCCAGCAGCCCCCTCCCCCTACCCAACATTTTCCCCCAGCAGCCCCCTCCCCTACCCTCCCATCCCCTCCCCTTCCCTACCCTCCCCTCCAACCTGCCCAGCCCCAGCCCCTCCCCTCCCCTCCCCCTGCCCACCCTTTTCCTCCAGCAGCCCCTTAACCCTCCCCTCCCCTCCCCCTGCCCAACCTTTCCCCCCATTAGACCCTCCCCTCCCCTCCCCCCTTCCCAACCTCTTCCCCAAACACCCCTCCTTCCAGCTATCATCCTCCTCTCCATGACCCTCCCCTACCCTCCAACCTGCCCAGCCCCAGCCCCTCCTCTCCCCTCCCCCCTGCCCACCATTTTCCCCCAGCATCCCCCTCCCCCTGCCCAACCTTTTCCCCAAGCAGCCCCCTCCCTCCTGCCATCACCCAGCCCCTCCCCCACCCTCTGCTCCCCTCCCCTTACATGCCCTCCCCTCCAACCTGCCCAGCCCCAGCCCCTCCCCTCCCCCTTCCCACCCTTTTCCTCTAGCATCTCCCTACCCCTCCCCTTTTTCCCACCCTTTTCACCCAGCAACCCCCTCCCCTCCCCTACCCCTACCCAACCTCTTCCCCTAGCACCTGCCCATTCATGAAATTAGTTTACATGAAGATATAGTAATATTTTTAAAAAACTATACATACTATGAATGAATAATAGGGAAAAAAATTAATAAGGAATACATAAATATGTATAAGAAATCTGTTAAAATAGTAAGTATGATAAATTTGGAAACACTTCAATAAGCATTCTAGAATTTAGTTGGCATCCCAAAAATTCCCAAAAGATCCAACATTACTAAAACATAAATCATCCCTTGAATAGAATGGAAATTCAAAAACAACACGACTCACTTCAAAAACACAAAAATAATAACATAATCAATAATATTTCGAGTGATTTTTTTGAACATTAGGATGACCATATTAACTTATCAAACCAGATATCATATAGGGAATCTTTTAGTTCATTCTAATTCCAGATATAAATCTATTCATATTAACCTACAATGGTGTCCATATGGAATATGGAAACCATTTTTCATAATCATTAGAGAAACAATTATTCATAAGAATTCATTAAAAACACCATGTATGAGAAATTGGGAAATAATTGTATAAGAAAGTGGAAGAGATAGTTTGGATGAAAGGTAACATAAAAAAATGTGTATAGAAAAGGAATTATGTATGAAAATATGGTTGATTTATTCTTAAAAATGGTCTACTTTTAAATGAGCAGAGTACATGTAAATAACACAATCTCATATATAACTCTTAATAATTAATGGGAAAATGTATAGGTGACACTTGAAATCATTGAAGCACAAATATGATGGTTAATAGTTGCGGTGTTTTAATATACCTGTAATAAATAAAAGATTAATGTGGATTTGAAACATTATATATACAATAAATAGTGTTGGTCCCAAGTAATGTTTTCATAAAGAATTAATACTTAAGTACAATTAAATGGTTTTTGCAGCTACAACCAAGAAAAGACAATATTTCGTGTGATAAAGTATTCAAACCAAGTGCTGAGGGATCCTTGCCGGAAATTTTTATTACCAACACAGCTCCCTGAAATAGTGAAACATGAAGGCATTAAGGACAAGGTGTATTGGGAGAACATGTGAGACCAGAACAGAGGACGAAAAATAAAGCTACAATCATGGCCTTGGTATGATAAAAAAAATAATGTACAATTAATACTTGCAAAAGAACATTTATTTGAATGTGATCATTCCACACATGTTACTATCAGGCATAAAACTATCAGGCATAAATGACATAAAATGCACTTCTATGGGAAAATGACGTAAACATGAAATACATGGCTAACTAAGAAAGATAAGTAATACAAAATAGAGAAATGTGTATCACAGTACCAAGGAATACTAAAGGTCTAGGTATAATAATAATCATACAATAAGAATCAAGTGAAAAAAAGAGATCTGATAACAACGCCCCTATGAAGCAGAGGAAAACCCCAGAGTGGAAAACCAAGTTCAAAAATAAAGAGTTATACAGAATTCAAAAATGTAATTGATCAATCTGCCCCTGATCACCATCACCATCACCACTATCATCACCGGCCTCATCATCGCTTCCATATCTATCCTCTTCATCGTCCTTGTCATCGTCCCCATGCTCATTGTTGGCCTCATCCTCATCCTCAACCCTATCCTCGCCCCCGTCCCCATCCTTGCCCTCGGCCCCATCCTCTCCCTCTTATTCATCCTTATGCTCACCCTCATCCTCTTCAGCATCCTCATCATCACCAGGTACATCATTATCTCGACTGCCACTAGGGATGTCTCCTAGTGCATTGGATAATGCACCCATCGATGACATAAATGAATGATAAGCCGCGCTGTCCTCTGGTGGAAGTGATGAAGATAAAGCTTTCATCAGTTTCATAAATTCATTGTCCCTAATTTGAACTTGTACTTCCAACTCTGTGACACTTTTATCAGACTGTCTTGCATGCTCCTTGACCTTTTCCAACTCGGTGGTACTAGAATGGATACCTGGAGTGAACCAATACCTTGTCGGGACTATATTTTTACCATGTCGGCAGCGTACTCGACCAGAATGTTCCTCTCCCAAAACCTGATATAAATGATCATGTGGCCCAAAATTGTCAGGATCCTGGGCCTCAAGATCCTCTAAAGCAGTCTGTTAAAAATATTAATAGATTATTAACTTTCAAAATAGATATTAAACTTTTAAATAAACAAATTAAAACATACAATCTTTTCTTGGGTAGGTTCATTTACATCAGTTCCATATTTTTGTCTTCTACTCGGGCAAAACAATTTTTCTCGAGGGATACGTCCTTCAATATTCAATTTGTGCTTCTATAATAACATTGAAACAATATAAAGTGAAACTATAATCATATATTCAAGCTTCAATAAATCACATAATTTATGTAGGAAACAATAAAAATGGAAAGTTTTAATGAAAAATTATAAACAACTATATCATACCAGCTGCCTCTCATGATCTGACATAGTTGTGCGCCCCAAATTGTGGATGTATTTCTTTGAATAAATTTTTTTTGTTCTCTTCAAAAGATTCCTAAATAATGTTTAATAATAAATAAGATTATATTAATTAAAAATATGAAAACTATCATTTAAATACCTCAAATGAGATTAATACCTTAAATTTGGCAGTCGCCCAATGGTTAATCATTTGGAGATATTGCTCTATCGGGCAGTCATCCATGTTAGGTAATGTATAATACTTTGTTCCCACTCTATCACACTAGAAAATATATACTTCATGCTTATAAGCTCTCCAAATCTCTCCTAACTCTTTTAAACGTGCCAGTCGTGCACCTTCACCATCGGGGAAGTAAAACCAAAGATGAAACCCAATATATTACTTTATATAAATAAAAAAATACTACATTAAATCCAATAGATTTTTTACCCATATTTGTGCCCATGCATTATCTTTGACTTCGTGTGGCATATGTCTCCAAGGGAGAGGACTGACCGGAATGATATCGGAGTATTTGGCTAGCATCGCCAAAAAACCGCTACATTCCTGCCTAGATTTCTCAATCATTTGTCCATCAACATTATATTCAACCATCAACTGTGTATGGAGTTTCCATACCACACAAAAGTGAGTACGCCCCCTCCCCCACATCCTATCTGTAGATGAATATGTTATTAAAGAAAAATAATATCAGTACAAGTTATAATAAAAATAAATTTTGGTATAAAATTTTGATAGAGTTATATAAATATACATGTGGTAGTCGGAACAATGGGTGTCACTGGATGTGCAGAAGCTGAAGGAATATCCTATAAAGGTGGAGTGTCCCTTAGTGTATGCTTCTCAGCCACATACTATGTCGCAGAAGGAGTCGAAGAAGGTGGAATATAATATCTCGGAGATAATGAACCAGAAGCAAAAGATGATGGAATAGACGTATGTCCAATTGGTAGTGTAAACATCGGAGGACTAAATATCATGTGTGTCCTTGAAGACAAGCTCGGATCAAAATGGGGTGAAAAAGATTTGTTTGTGGAAGTGTATTATCTGACTCTCGCCCCATGAGCCCTCGTAGCACCAGCCTCAGTACCGGGACCACTAGATGATCGTCCATCTTTGACACCAACCCCCCTCCTACCACAAGCCTCTCGACTGGGAGCAATATCAGGCTCCTCGTCAGATATCACTCGTCTAGGGGGTCGATAATGAAAAAAAAAGTTTAACACAAAAGTAAACACATAATATTATAAGTTATTGAAATATTTATATTTGAAATAAAATACTCACAAAAGGGATGAGTGGAGGAACACCGATATGTATCATGCGACGATTATTATCTAGCATTTTTTTCCATCGGCTATCTTAAATGGGTGTCATTTCCTGCAATGAAAACAAATATTGAAGTAATTAGAAACAAATATCTAAAGTGTAACCGAAAAAACAAAATATAGAAAAACCATTCTGATAAAAAAACATAAAGTAAAAGAAGATTTATGGTGGTTTGAAGGTAAGTACTATGATACACACTCTGAATGATGTAGGTGAAACATGTAGGTGAGAACATGACTGTATGATTCTATATATTTCCCATCACAACATCAGGATCACAATCAACTCTAAAAATTGAGCTATTGGTGTCATCATAAGTAATAAATGGATTTCTTCCAACTGTAGTAGGGATAGTGTCAACTTCCTCATCACCATCATCAAAAACATGTCTGGGTTTTACTTTAATAATAACAACGAATTTTGGATGACGATGATCTTTGAAATAAAAAACATGTTTCACCATTGATGCCAATACATATGGTTCATCGGTGGAAAGAGTGTGAGTCATGTCAATAACTCGAAATCCACAATCATTAATAAAGGTTCATTTCCTCGTCATTGAATCAAACCATTGACATTTCATCATCATGACTCGACCATGCGAGTAATAATCCAAAATTATTATTTTCTCCACGACTCCATAATAAGAAACATTTTCAGAATGAGGTCTAGTATCCGATGAACTAGCATAATAGTTTGTTTGGGCAGTTAGCATAACACCGTTATGATGTGTTCTCTTGTTTCTTGCTCGTTCAGTGATAATAATTTTGTATCCATTGATCACAAGTGATTTACAAGCACAAACCATGGTATTAGGACCAAAATCCAAAGCTCTTATTTCCTCAGAAACAGAGTCTGCAGGCAAACTCGATACCAGAAATATAAAAAAATAGTAAACTTAATTAAATATTATTTTTTTAGTTATTACAGAAATATTTTTACCTTCAATTTCAACCAAGAAAAAAACCCTTTTCTATAAAAAGTCTCTTTCCTTCTCAAAGATAAAGAATCATGATTTCTATATATCAATTATTTATGATCCCTGTAGATAAAAATAATAATAGTTTAACAAATATTTAAAATTACAAGAAATAAGATAAGAGACACATGTACAATTTACTTACTTGATATACTCATCGAACAAATCACTATTGAACAACAGTGTGTGATGTGCCATCTCTCGCTCTTCAAGGCTTAATGTCATCAATGTATATGATCTCGGAATTCCTCCTATCTGAGGAAGTGATGGAAAACTGGGTTCAATTTGCCCATAATGTTCTTCTTCTTTTCTCAGTGGTCTGTTTATTCTCGTAGTAAAATCAAACAAATACATTGAGTAGAAATTCATACATTCTTGAGGCAAGTAACCGTTCACAATATAACCTTCGGGATAATTCATGTTCCGAACATACGATTTCAATGTTCACATGTTTCTTTCAGTTGGATACATCCAACAGAACGAAACGGGTCCTCCATGAAGTGTTTCGGTTGGAAGATGGATAGTCAGATGAAACATGCATGTAAAAAATGATGGAGGGAATATTTTCTCTAACTCACACAAAATTAATGGTGTCTCTCCCAGTAGTTTTTTCAAGAAGGATTTGGACAACATCTTAGCACAAAGATCTCCAAACAAATAGAACAACTGAATTACTAAGACTCTAACATTATTGGACAAGAGATGACATATTTCTATTGGAATCAAATCATGCAAAAGGATGTGATAATCATGAGTATTCAAAGATTTCAGCTTCAACTCTTTTCTGTTGACCCGTTATGATATATTTCTTGAATAGCCATCAAGAAATTTAACAGTCTCTAGAACTTCCAGAAATTGATTTTTTTCAGCAGGTGTCATCACATAAGAAGCACATGGAACTTGCCATTTATTTTCACTGATACAGACAGGATGCAATTCTGGTATGATCCCCCAATATACTAGGTCACACCGAGATTGTAAATCATCTTTTGTCTTCCCCTTGAAATTTAGAAGAATCAAAAGAATCATTTCACATATATTCTTTTCAATGTCCATTACTTCTAAGAAATGACGTAACAAGTTGGTTGGCCAATACGACAACTCAAAGAATATACTCTTCTTCTTCCAATAGTAACATGTATCATTGGAAACATTTTTCCTCTTTCTAAATTTCATTACACCCTTCCCAAATGAATAAATGAAATCTTTCAATTCATTAAGCACATCAGTTCCAGAGATACGCTGATGTGGATCGTCATTCTCCATGGTATTGTCAATTCTTCGAAGATTGTTTCTATATGGATGGTTCGTTGGCAAGAATCGTCTATGTCCCATAAAACTAAAACTACGATGATATTCTAGTCTTCTTGATCGATTATTCTTCATACAAACAAGATATGACAATTTTGATTTTGTGCTCCATCCAGACATCATTGCATAAGCAGGAAAATCATTGATCGTCAACATAAGCGCAACACGCATTTGAAATATGTCTTTCAAACATGCATCGTATGTGGGAACACCCACATCCTAACGATGTTTCAACTTCTTTATTAATGAATGCATGCATAAATATATATCATTTCAGGGATCATAAGGTCCAGATATCAGTATATCAATAAAGTGTAAGGTTTTTTCATACACAACCAAGGGGGAAGGTTATAAATGTGTATGAAAACCGGCCATGTGCTGTACGAAGTCAGAATATTCCATAATGGATTAAAACTGTCACATGAAAGACCCAGTCTCACATTACACACTTTGGCTACATTTTCAGGATATTGAGCATCAAATATCTTCCATGAAAATCCATCTGTAGGGTGAACCAACTCTTCATTATTCTTTTTTCTCTCGGTCTCATTCCATCACATTTTTACGGATATTTCATCATACATGAAAAGGTTATGTAATCTGGGGATCAATGGAAATTGCCACATTACTTTTTGTGGAACATGAGATGGTGTTCCATCATCTTTTGGCTTCCATCGGAAGGTTCCACATTTGATACAATCATTTCTTTCAGTAGTTTCCTCCCAAAATAAGCTCCAATAATTTAGAGAAGCATGATATTTTTTGAGAATACAAGTTCATCAACTAACTTCCATGCCATATAGTGGTTTGAGGGAATATCTTCATCATCTGTAAGTAAGTCCTTCAAGAAGGTAAGAATGTAATAAATTGCCGTATCTGAAATCCCGTACATAGTTTTCCCAGGAAACAATCAGATTAAAAATTCCAACTTTTTCATTTTACCACATTGCTGATATACTGGAGTCATCGTAGAATCATTCAATTTTTTCACCCTATCAACATCATCATTTTCATTGGACGCATCATGTGTGCTTGTATCGAAATATTGTTGTTTGGACATCATTTCCTTCTCATGATGCCGAATAAATGGAAACTGATCATATATCAACCTATCCAATTCAGTCCTATCATTTGGATCATCAAAATTTTGAGATTCCATTTTCTCTCCATTGTGATACCACACATAATAGTTTTTTTGGAAACCATATTTGGTTATATGATAGCTAACTGCTTCACGACTCAAACAATGTCTTCCTACAAAATTAAAACATGTGTAGTGTATGTGACCACTATCTGAAGCCTTGTCAAATGCAAAATCTATAATTCTATTCAAATTATTTTGAAAATTGGTTGAAATACGATTAGTTTCGTACATCCAACTTCTTTCCATTCTGTAAAAAAATTGCAATAAGTAATTTCAAATAAATTCAATAATAATGAAGTTTAATCAAAAAAATATTTAGGTAAATGACAATTGTTTACTTTATATAAAAGCATAACTGACACATTACTCTATATTAGAATCATATTAAGAAATACAAAACAATATAGTGTATATAAGAAAATAAGATACAGAATTTCTAATGCTTATATTCATGGATTGCCCAGTAAGATATTGGACGTGGATCAATGAATACATAATCCTTAAGGATATTGTTGGGAGTACATGAGTTTATACTTTAACTTCTTCAGGGAGATCAGGATGAGCAGTAGGATGAGGATCGGGGGAGTGACGGGACTGTCCAAGGGGGGTGCGGGGTGTCCAGGGGGGTGCGGGATGTCTAGGGGGATGTGGGGTCGTCTGGGGGGGGGGTTAGAGGTGTCCAGGTGGTGGGGGCTGTCTAGGGGGGTCGGGGTGTCCAGGTGGGCAGGCTGTCCGCGGGGGTGGTCCGGCTGTCCAATGGGGTATGGGGAGTTTAGGGGGTGGGCGAGCTGTCTAAGGAGGTCAGCGGGGTGTCGAGGGGGGGTGGCTATCCGGGAGGGGTTTACGGGGTGTCCAGGGGGTGGAAGGGATGACCATGGGGGTGGAGGGGCTATCCAGGGGTTCTAGAGTATCTAGGGTGGTGGGCCGGCTATCTAGGGGTTGGGAGGGCTGTCCGCGGGGGGTGGTCGGGCTGTCCACGGGGGTGGCGGTTCTGTCCAGTGGGGTCGAGGGTGTCAAGGGGGTGGGGGGATTTCTAGGGGGTGGGGGAGGGGTTTCTAGGGGGTGGGGGTGTCTGGGGGGATGGGGGGTGTCCGGGGGGTGGTGGGAGGGTGTCCGGGGGTGGGGTGGGAGGGCTTTCAACAAGGGTGGGGGGCTGTCAAGGGCGGCATGGGCTGTCCAAGGTGGTGGGCGGGTGTCCGGGGGTGGGGAGGGCGAGCTATCAACAAGGGTAGGGATAGGTGTGGAAATTGTACACCTAGAGTTTGATGAGGAAATACTTATGAGGATGGATTGGAATCTTGGCAGGTTCTTAGAGTGGGATGGTCCCTTTGAGTATATAAAATGTATTATGAAATGTTTTACGGAAATATAATTATCATACAGGGCACATGTCTATAAGGCCATGAAAATATATTTTCAAAGATGTAAAATGGTATTTTATGGATTTTTTGGACTAAACGAATCTTAATTTGTTAATAGGTATGAAGAAGTTCTCTATAACAACTATTAGGGAATATAGATCTGTTACATGACATATTGTTGCTTTTTATGGGTTAATATCATTAAAAATACCATTAGTAGTGGGTCATATAAAGAATCATTCCCAAGATTGAGTTTAGGAGTATATATGGTTTTTATTATTTTTTTCCATGACTTTTGGGTTGATAAACACTATAATTTTCTTCACAGATCTCATGAATATGATTTTCCATCCATATAATGTCTATTTAATCATTATATTTATAGATGAAATGAAAATATAGTTTATGAAATTATTTTTTAATGATTGAAGTTGTGACATATTAATGATTACAATTCAATAAAATTTGACTTATAAAAAAAATTTTGTGTGTCAATATTGGATACAACAGACTAAGAGCTATTGAAATTAGAGAAGCACCCGGATTTTGGTCTATCTCAATCTCAACATCATGTCAAGGGGGTATCATCACAACCACCTCATAAAAAACAAAAACAAAAACCCTAACAACCATGGTATCCTCAAACATAATAGCTTTAATCTATTCTATAAGAGCATGAACAATCACATAAACTAGGTGGTCCACATATCAACTTCCCACCTAAAATTCCAACCCAATAATAAAAACTACATTTTTTCTATCCCCATATGATTACACAACCCTCCTTCAGAATCATTTGGTAAAAATCTGTAAGGAATATAACAAGTTGATTCATTTGATGACATAGTATAGGTATATTTATATGAAAATAATACCCCCATAATAATCATGGAGCCATGTCATCAGTCTAAACCCCTAGATCACATAAAAGAAGCTAGTATGGACATTTACTAAAATATTTAACACTATAAGAATAAAAGTACACTCTAAATAAAGTTTGAGAGGATATAATGGTGTGTGTGAAAAAAATGATATTAAATCAATTTAAATGAATATGGAACAAATGAGGGTTTACAATACACTAAGAGTACATCAAACAATACAAAACCACTATAGCGCCACATATTCAACTTCATGAAACATGAACTAGAAATCTTACCTATGTCATTACTAATGTCCACCTAATTGGAACACTCTATTTATGGTTATTGAACACATGGAACAAACTATGTTTTGTCTATACTAACTCAATCACCCCCTTGTAGATCATAATCTTGTTTCCCCTTATACTAAAATGGTCTTACTTGAAGCTACTTCTAATGCTGGTCCTAAACCATTCCTTCTCCACAAAACAATAATCAATGAACCATTGGACACATCTTAATGACGATACAAGCTCATCACATATAGGATAAATCAAAAAAGAAACAAAAACATATACACATCAAAATCAAAAAAAACTGAAATATTAGATAAATTTAAATAAAAATAAGGTACCAGTTAAGAAAATACATAATTTAGGATGGTTCAGATAAGATTCAGAAGGAGATTCAATACCTTGTATGGGATGGAGGAAGTGGAAGCCATAGGAGCTCCAAGATCTCCAAACTGCTCCTACCGAAGGAGCTCCAATATCGCCTACTCCCGTTTAGGGTTCTGTATCGCGAATGGGGGATAGGACGGGCCACTGGTAATTTGGGGGAAAGGTTTACCAATGGTTTTAAAAAACCGTTGGTATATATCTTCCGGCTAAACCAATACCAACAGTTCCTTAGAACCATTTGTAAAATCTTCCCCGAACCACACCAATACCAACGGTTCTCATTGAACCGATGGTAAAACTCCCCTCAACTACATCTATACCAATGGTTCATTAGAACCATTGGTAAAAGCTCCCACAAACACACCTATACCAACGGTTCTAATGAACCGTTGGTAAAAGCTTCCCTAAACCATCCTTTAGCAATAGTTTCATGAAACTGTTGGTATGGAAGTGTGGGTAAAAACCCACATTCCAGTAGTGAGACAACATTGGTCAATGCCAACAAAGGTTAGGAAATAGACCATAATACCCACTTCTCATGTGATGAAGGAATGTGGAAGTATAAATTGAATAGTGTTAAGTACTATATATTTAGTGTGAATTAGAAAAATCATGGAACTATTATCTAGTATTAAATTATATGAATAATTTTTTTTTTGTCTAATCGCAACAATCTGGTCTGTCGGGTCAAGCCAAAGATTTTATTCTTTATCCGATGAAATAAAACTTGGTGGAGAGTGGATATACTTCCATGTTCAATCCATAAGGATCCGGTGATCAATCCATTTTGAGATTTAATCACATTATCAAATTTGTATTGAACTCCTGATATATAGGTGAGTTCGAAGAATATTCCAGATAACAAATTCATGCACTGCTATGCATGAATAGAAATACCCGATTTGTGATTCCTCCATTGATGAATCCAAGTTATTCAGATTAAAACTAAAAATTTTAAAATGATAAGGGTCGTTAAAAATGAATTTAAATGCATGAAGTTTCACTTTATTTCATTTAAAAATAATTAAAAATAGGTGAATGTTCCATAAAATTCATAAATAGGATGTATCTCTGATGCTAGTGCATATAGGATTCTTACAGGATGAGTGATTTGATGGGAGTTATGCCAAAAAATTTCAAAGACATAAGAATATGCGTGAATAACAATATTTGTACAAGTATTTGGGAATTTTAATTTCAATGTTATGAATAAGGAATCATGAAACATTCAGGAACTTTGAATGATGATTTTCATTCACATGTATAATGCATGCATGCAAGGTGAGCTAAGGGTGTTCACTTAAACTAATCCTTTGGGTGGTTTGAAAACATTATTTAATGTGTGCGTGATGATCCATGATATATCATTTAGCCATGTTAGAATAATTATATAATAGTATAACCGTTGTAGAATTTTATTTACATTGAATTTGTTTTTTTGTAGGTGATAACAAAGCCATGTGATCAAGAGGTTATGCCTGTACCCCTTGGGTGAATTTAATTCATAAAGAAATGAGACACCATTGGGTATTTAAAAGGTATGACATGAAGAAATAAATACCCAAAAAAATGGGTATTTTTTGAGTGATAAAATAACCAAATAATTTGGGTATTTACACTTTAAGAAGGAAAATAAATATTTTATACCAAACACATTTATATGAGGATTTAAATAGATAATTTAAATCATGTAATTTATTGAGACCCCATGCACCACATTTTTGTATATTATTATGTGCATGAAGGTGATGATAAAGGGTTGTGCATCATTGAAATACCTTTTGGATATCCCAATAAAAACATGGTATAGAAGATATAAGAAGTCAATTCTGGGTAATTCTTCAAGAAGTTTGACACCGTAACCTGAGCAATTGGAGATAATTATTATGGTCGTATTTGTTGAAGTTCTCAAGGAAATAAAAAATGAATTTTGACATAACAATCTTATTGAGGAATATCTTAGAATCATCCTATACTGAATCAACCTTCAATGTAATTGAAGATCTCATGGTCTTGGTACAAGCAATCCATTGAATACTAGTGGTACCGGTATAAAGAACTCCATACACTCAGGAAGAATTAATCAGTTTCTTATTGCCTACTGTGGGCCAATTCTAGGATCTTGTAATCACTAAAAATTAATAGTGATAAAAAAATCCATTAAACAACCATAGGTTGATCACGAAAAGGTATATGTATTAGTACAAACCTTTGTAAATATTTTTATGTGTTTCTATTTCATTTATTATTTTTATTTCATGTGCCTATAAATGTTAAGAGTGTACAATATATCTATTCTAATTAACAGGAGCAATGGTTTAAGAGTAAGAGGGGACAATTGAGAAGAATGAAAGGAATCTGTTAAATTAGGGTACATTGATTCACCCACCCTATTAGGGTCCTTTCATGATCCATCTGGGATCTACAAGTTGTATCAGAGCATAGGAATTCCACTAATTGGATCTAGGTTTTTATCCCAATTTAGTTTTACAAGGTTTATATGATGTGTACATTTGAATTTGTTCCAATGTACCCTAGGTGGAAGACACATATTATCCACCCCTATTGTTGAAAACCTGAATTTATCTACCAAGACAGTAACAAATATGCATAATATAGAAAAATATATTGAGTAAAATAACAAATAAAAAGGATAAGTATCAATGTTATCTATTAAAATCAGTTGATAATGATTCTTTTGAAGAAACTATCTCAATCTCTAGAGTGTTTAATGAGGTTTAATCTATCAAACTTATTGAAGACCTTTACTCTCAATTTGAAAGATATATGATGAATGTTACAGAATATTTTATTTCATATATATCTTCCTCTTTAAAGGATATTTTTTATAATAGAGTACTACATGAAGTGTAAAATAATATACAAGAGGATTCATTTGAATTAATATTCAAAAGGTGAAATTGTCTCACATACCTCATTGAAGCAATGAAAAAATATATGACACTTTGCAATGAAAATATTTCATTACTTGAAGAATAATTACAATGGATTGTTTATGATATCATAGTAAGTAAACATGATTTTGGTGAAGTAATCCATGCTATGGAAATTTTTTCCAATTCTTCTATGAATGTTAGAGATGCTAAATTTTAAGAAAAAACATGAAAAGTTAAGTAGATTGACATTATAGTTTAAAAAAAGACCAAGATTCATGAAGTGTATATACAAAATATCCATTATCTATATTAATCTTGTAAAGCTACTATCAGTGTAAAGGAATACCATTTGAATGGTAAAACTAGAAGAATCAATGAACTTGGAAATCTATTGATTAAATGTAATTGAAAACATACACCTCCTATTAAAAAATAAAAAATGAATTGGAATAATGTTTTAAATTAGTTGAAAATGATAAATTTTCCTTCAGTATGAAACGTCTGGAACTTTATGAAAAATTATAAATTTTAATAAGACACATGCTGGAACATCCCAAGATGCTGAGAAAAATAATTATTCCACCCAAACAAATGAAGTGATCATACCTCAAATATGGTATATTTCTACACAAATTTTTGATATGACTCATGTATCTAAATATAATCATATTGGTGGTCAGAAGATTGGAAGATTCTCTCTTGATCATCCTTCAAAAGGCTCATTGAATAAGGTAATATATAACACAGATAATTATGTTTCTACTAATGTTTTCCCATCTATTAATAAAGGTTAAAATCCAATACCATGGAAGATATGGGTAGATAAAAATACTAATACACCCACCAAAATTCCAAGGGTGGATATTAGAAAGAAAAATAAAAAAAATCCCAAAATGATTCTCTAAAAATGGAAAGTTAAAATAAGAAACAAAGAGGCAATAAATATTGCTTGACTAGTACTAAAATAAAAATAAGGAGATTTGTTGGCTACTTTTGGTGCTGCTGGAAGTTTGGGAATCTAGCTACTAAATGTTGGAAGAAAATGAGAATATATGAAAACCACGTAAATCTTTTATTCATGGGGTTAAAGGTGGTGAAATATAGGAACCTGTAAAACTATATTAGAATACACATATGATGAACAATATTTATGTCAAGAACTGATTTGGTTGTTTGGAATAATTATATGATTAATACAACTTGATTGGTCACATAGAAGAAGATTTCTAGTATTAACCTACTAGATATAACACTAATGTTTATGAATAACCCCAAAAAATTCAAAATAAAGAAACCAAAAATGAAAAATATTCCTTGGGGAATAGACAAAAGAATCTAGTTATGAAATTTTTATTGTAAGATAAACCCAAGAATAATAATAAGTTGTATTTAAAGAATTTTATATTAAAAATGAAAATATGATTCTATTGTTGAATGAAATCTAATACCATGGACCACTAAAAACAGGTCCCCAAAATGAATAGAATAAACAGAAAATAAATAAAAGAATCAATCAATGAGAGAAACAAGTTGATAGTATTGATTAAATATATTCCTAAAGAATAATTTGATATGTTACCCAATAAAGGTAACTCAAAAAAATTTAATAAACTATATTTATACTCTAAATTATAGGATTTTAAGAAATAATTTCTCATTATTTCCCCTGATCAATTTCAAGCTGCAATAGAAATGAAAAACATATGAAGTTAAAGAATTATCTATAGAAAATTCTAAGGAAAACCAATTATTTAATATTAAAAAGTATTCTAATTTCATGAGAGGTTTTCAATAAATAAAAACTCATGTGTATCATATAAATTTTGTGGATCGTGTAATCAAATTGGACATAATACAATAAATTGAAGGACTCTTATACCTATACAAAAGAAGATTCCAAAGATATAAAAAAAAGAAATAGAGGAACCCATTTCACTATTGATATATTTGAATATAAATAATCCTCATAATATGAAAATGAATAAAAGAAAAGATTCCATTATGTTGAATAAATCTTAGAACGTTAAATGGAAAGGAGACATAAGCATGAATAGTATTTGAAATTTTCTAGTTATAAGAAAAGGAGCCTTTCGGTCAAGAAAAAATTATCAACCCTATTTCTTTTATTAATCTCATAAGTGTTCCACATTATTCCATTTTTTCTTTGTAGTGTTTGTGTCTTAATATTGTAGGATATTGAAGGCTAATTTCATTATCATGAAAAAAGTGGAAGACTATAACTTGGAATGGTTATTCAAGATTTAATAAAAACATGAATTATTCCATAGTGGTGATGGTTGGTTTTTCTTTTGCTGGGTATTCATTCTATTATTGTGGTGAAATGGGTGACATTGATGGTTTTATATAGTTTTTCTATAATCTTGTGTTCTGACTGTGGTGATGTTTGTTTCTTCTATGTTTTGTTTACTCCGATCATCAGATATAGCAGTTTGGGATGTGTCGATGTCGAAGATAATGGTGGCATACCATGGTGATGATGGTGGATTCTAGCGATGGGAATCTGGTTGATGCGGTGATGCTTGGATCGAGGCCTCCATGGGTTTGGTGTTGGTTTTGAATTTCATATTTCGTTTAATCATTCTATAAATTTTTATTCTCATGTGGTGTATGTGGTTACAGCTTAACCTTAAGAGGATATCTTGAAAAAAATAAATATCAATCAGTGGATCATCAATTTGAACATCTTGATGAATGTCTGATGAAATTTTCCACCAGTTCAAATGGAAGGGAGAGCATCCCGTGGCTAGACGAAAAAATTAAAGAGATGATATCGAGGTTTATTTCATGAATATATGGAAATAATTTTCATCTTTATAGATTTTTAAGATATAGGTAACACAATTACACTTATATGCATTTTCTAAATTATATCAAATATGTGAATCAAGGGGTAGTGTTGGTTGAGGAGTAAATCATATAATGTGGGAGTAAAATATTCTTCCATTTGAAATTTCTGATGTGCTTTCTAAAGTTTACAGGAGAATATAATTTGATAAATATATTTTATAATAGCCCCTATTTGAGAAATAAATATTTTATTATCATGATATCACATTCATGGTTACTAATAGACAACATAGAAAACCATTTTAGTATAACTCTTCTTTTCTACATCAGGTTAGCACATGTTCACTTAGTGTAGAGAAACAGAAGCCTACTTTCTAAGTGAACCGTGTAGTATTATCCTTCTTTCATAAAAAAGGAGACGTTGTTTTCAAATGAATTTAATGGAATAATAAAATCCATGAATTAATACTTTTCATTCTTTTCAATAAATTGGAGAAGGTACATTGACTTTTAAGTAAATGATATTTATAATAAATCCAAATCGAAAGATTAAAAATCCCATGTGGATGGTTGATGAGTATGGTGGTATTTATTATCAATATATATGATGGAATCAAAATTCAATGTATGATGAATTCATATATGATTAGTTATTAGTCATAGAAAGTGAAATATTGAAAGGGATTAAGAAATACTCAAGAAGGACGGTGATGATTCTTGGAGAATTATTATGGATTACTTGGATCTCATTCACTAAGATAATTCTCTATGAATGATGTTATGATATCTGGAGAATTATTATGGACTCATTAGTTTTAATTTTATATATTATTCTCTATGATTAGTTATGACACTTGTATATTTTTTGTTGATTCATATAATGAAATTGGATGTCACTCTTGGAAAATTCTCTTTTTAACTCTGATAATTGTTGAAGTGGTTTAATATTCCAAAGACATGTGTCATTGATGAAATGTTGTTTAAAAAAAGATAAAATTGAAGAATGTCATGAAAAAAATATATTCATTTATTTTTTCCTAAGGATTATTCTATTATGAATTCCATGAAATTGAAATATTATTACATGATGTTTGAAGGTTTTCATGTATAATAAAATTCAATACAAGAAGGATTTAATCAATGGATGTGTAAAAAATATAATCATGATTATTTTTTCATGATGATACACGAAGAAGATGAGGATAGTTTTCATGGAAAATTAATTGATTAATTATTTTAATTTAATTGATATTGAGAATGTTTATTATATGTATGTATAAGCCTCATATAAAAAAAGGAGAACCAAGACATAGGCCTTCCAAGGCCAGGATTGACCAAGGGCACTTATGGGACCAGGAGGTCTACCACGCATAAGGGAACTAGAATGGTCCTACCCATGGGTGGAATAAGTATTGGTTAGAGCCATGTATAAGGATCATATGAAAGGTGTTCCCACATGGAGCACATAGGAGCAGTAGTGGTGCCCCCATGTAGGGAGACACTACAATGGATAGTAGTCATAGGTCGGTGCTATTGGGGGTTTGAGAGTGGAACCTTGTACATGCTTCTGGTGCGATTAAAGAAAATTAAAGTATAAATGTAATAATGATATGTAATAGAGATTCAATGTGGGATTGACAAATCATGACACTATTTACCGGTATTAAAACATGTGGATAAAATTCACACTGTCTGATTATCTTGATCTAGACTATCCAATCGAGACAGTGATTGTATTATTCCTCTAATGATCCAAGATTATGTGTAGAGTGGATCTAACTTAATGTTTGATCCATAGGATTCATGAAATCAATCTAGTTTAATATTTAATCCCGAAATCAAAGGACCATCTGAATCCTGATATCAAGGAATGTCCAATGAACAGGCTATGCATGAAATTCATGCACTACCATACATGAACAGAAATAACCAAACTATGATTCATAAATTTAAGAATCCAATTTATTTGGATAATGAATATATTTATAAAATGACAAGGGTTGTTAGAAATAAATTCACATTTATTATGTCACATTTTCATACATGTAGAATGAATTAAACAATGCGGTAAGAACATGGAATCCACAAACATGATGTATCTTTGAAACAAGTACATGTAATATTCTTTCATAATGAGTGATATTATGAGAGTTATTCTATGATTAAAAAAATATATAAGTTTCCATGTGAATAAACATATTGTTCCATGTCTTCAAGAATTTGAATATCAGTGTAATGAAATAGGAAGCCCGAAACCTTTGGGAATTTTGAATGATGAGTTGCATATGCCTGTATAATGAATGCATGTAAGTTGAGAAGCAGGTGATCACTTATCAAAATACTTTTGGTGGTTCACATGAATTATTAAATTCATGTAGGGTGATACATGGATTATAAAATAGCCACATGATAATATGAATATATTAAATGAACCAGTCGAGTATTTGATTTACATTGCATGTAGGGTGATGGGAATGATAACTATGATGCATGATGAAGAGGTCATACCTAGACGCCTATGGTAGATTCACTATAGGAAGAAATGGGAAAACTTTGATTATTTAAAATATATTTCATAAAGAAATAAATACCGAAAAATATGTATATGATGAGTGATAAAATACCCACATCATTTAGTTATTTAAATTTGATGAAGGAGAATAATTATGCTATTCTAAACACATTTACATGATGATTTAAGCATAGAATATAAATCCTGTAATTTATTGAGACCCCATGCACTACATTGTCGTGTATAATTTTGTGCATGAAGGTAATCATAATGTGTTTGACATCACTGAAATATCATTTGGAGATCCTAATACAATATTCATAATTAAGAGACAAGGTGTCAAATATGGGTAATTATTCCAGAAGGTGATCACATGAACCCATTATTTAGAGAGAATTATCAAGACCAAATTTCAAAAATTTATTGAGAATTTATACAAGAGGGTCTAATCGAACAAGATTTTGGAGGAAGATTAGAGAACCATCCTACTTTAGATAAACATTTAATATCACTGAAGAACTAGTGGCGCCATTATAAACAACACCATTGAATACTAGTGGTACTAGTATAAATAACACCATAAACTAATGATTAATTAATCAGTTCTTACTTGAAAATTCTGTTCCAATTATATGAACTTTTATTCACTACAAATTAATAGTCACAAGAAATTTTGTGAAACAACAATAGGTTGATCATAAAAGGGAGTAGTTTTCTCAAGAAAGAGAATCTCCATGAGTGTCCATTTCATACCCTCAACACCCAGAAACTCCCCTCCCCATGAAGAGGTCATCCGATGAATCCCTAGATGAGAAGGATTTGTTGCCAGCTGAGATGGAAGAGCATCCCATAGGGTAATAGTCTGATCAACGATGGGTCGACACAAGAATTTGTCAGCTAGATGGGTTGCACCCTTCTTCCCCTCTTACTCTTAGTAACAAATTTTGTAAAAATATATGTTTGTTACTGTTTCATTTATTATCTACATTTCATGTATATGTAATTGTTAAGTGAAAACAACATATTCATTCCTCTTAATTGGGGTAGATGTTCAAGAGTAAGAGTGGATTATTGAAAAGAAATAAAAAACTAAGTAAATTTTGAGTACACTAATTCACCCCCTCTCCCTTCTTAGTGTCCCTACACGATCCATCTGGGCTCTATAATATTAAATATTAATAAAAAATATAAAATTATAATATTAATAATTTATATTATTTCTTCATTTTAATCTCTATAAAATTGAATTAATTTCATATATGTATACATATGAAATTATTTTAAGAAATGATTACTATAACCAATTTTGAAAAAAAATATAATCAATAATTAAATATTATAAATTTTAATATAAATGTCAAATTGATAAGAATGACATTGATAAAACAAAATTTCATAATTATTAAATAATTTTAATTACAATTTAATTTTTTTTAATAAATTAAATAAACCAATTTTCACTAAATATATTACATATAAATTTCTTTAATTTATAATTCAAATTTCATATAAGATAAACAATATTTAAGAAATATATATATATATATATATATTAATTTTTTAATTAAATATATTATATATTATGTGAAAATGTATATTTTATCATATATAAATCATATTTGATAAAATATGTTCCATTTTTATCAATATAGATATATTTAAAAATTTATATATTATTTCTAATGATAATTGTTTTTAACAGAATATTCCCTTTATCAGCAATAAATAATAGTGTTGATAAAGGTGACCTTTTTCAGTGGTAAAAGATCACTAAATTTTTTTGTTTTGATGATGGTTAAAAAACACCAATAAAGGTTACCCTTTTATTAGCACTTTTTTAAGCACTAATAAAGTCCACCCTTCAGCATCAATCTTTTATCACAGTAAAAGGGTTGCCTTTATCAGCACTTTTATCCAGTGCTGATAAAGGGTACTGCGACATATTTTTTCATTTTTAATAGTTCTTGAAAAAACTATGTTACGCAATTCCAAATGGATGTCTACAATAACATTTTCATATATATCGTTCCACTTATCCTTCGTTAAAATTTGTTTTTGTTCATCAATTACTGATATGAAATTATCTTTTCACAGCATTGCATGTATATTTATCTTTTTTCGTAAAAAAACATTCAATTTTAACTATTCAATCTATAATTTTACAACCATCTAAACTTTCCATCTATCCAGAACTTTCTATATATAAAAAGTATTATAAAATAATCTTAATAAATTTTTATGGTGTGAACGATTACCTATATTCATAGTCACATTGTATAATTAAATTTATGATAATTATTAATTCCCAAAAATGGTGAACAACATATGCCTAAAACCTTACAAAAATACCACTTGCTGGGAAAGAAATTATTGGACCTATAGAGTGATAATAATATAAAGATAAAATGACATTAAAAATATGGAAAATTAAATAACACTAGATGAAATATGAAAAAACCTACAAAATTAAAAGGGAAAATTAGTGGATAAATAGAAGGAACCCTATGGGTAAAGTGGATACACACACTTCTCTTTCTATTTCAAGGAGAAAAAGATTTATAAACTCTCACTTTAATAAATGGGGAAAACACCTCACAAATAACACAAACAAAAAATAACACACAATAAAACTGTATTTGGGAAAATATGAAATTAGTGATATAAATGAGTGGGGAAAAGGGAACCTTTTATAGGTGGTTTCACCCCTATTTTTTACTCTAGATCGATGAGTTGGTGGGTTTTTCTACTCACCATAATATACCCTAGATGAATTATTATGGAAAATAAGTGCGGAATAATCTTGCATGGAATAAAAAAATAGGGGTGTGTAAAAATATCATCATCTGAAAGGACCTTCTTATTCCAACATAATTTTTCATCAAAAATGTGGGAATAGAAAGTGATATGTGAGATCATTCCTTCGATTAGAAATCATAGATACATAATTTTTATTTTTATATATTTCTAACTACTTGATTAAGGATATGGAGTCTGTCTTTTCCAAGAACAAAATGTGTATGAATTAGAGATTGGGAAGAAACAATAGAGTGTAAAAACGAATTGAGGATGAGTTTAATCAATGATGTGAAGGAATGGTGGCATGAGGTTGATCAAGGATGTGGAGGATTAATGATGAAAGGGTGAAATAAGTGGTGTGAGATCAACAGAAGTGACATTAAGGTGGAGTGTTTCCTTACAACTATGTTTTCTCATTTCCCACCCCCAAGAGAATGGCCTAGTTTTTATGTCCATGAGGGGTCTCAATGAAGTCGTAGGTTAAAGTCTCGACAAGTACATGTAGGTGCGGTCATATTTTCTTTACATTTATCCCTCTTACCCAAACTGGTGTAATTAGGTTTTGTCTTTTTTCCTCATGTGATAAAAAATATTACATATATATTCAATTTTTAAAAAGGATCTAAGAAACATCAATCTTTATAATTAATTTTTTTAAAATAATAATTATTTTTTACTCGATTTTTAATATTATTCAGATATAAATTTTCCATGTTTTTCATTTATATTTTTACTAATTAATAAAATATTATTGTCTCAATTAGTGGTTTTTTAATTGATAAATGTAGGAATACTATTATATTAGAATTTTGGATAAGAAAAAATAAAAAAAATGATGTTGGGAAAAAACCCTCTACGGATATATAATAATTTTCATTTGGAATTCAAAAAAAATACAAACCTCATCATAATAATTGAGTTTTTTCATGGGGGAAAACTCCCATTGCATGCAAACAAACACTCGATGAAGGTGAAATAGGTACCTTTTAATATATATATTTTAAAAAATATTAAAATAACCCCATGTTAGTTTTTTTAAACTAATACATTAGGTTGGGATATTCTTTAAATCCTTTTTCTTTCAACTGAAAGGCATTGAGTCGGATGTCACCTTTTCCTATTATTGACCCAGATCAATGACATGGAAAACAAGGAAAATTTCCTTAACATGAAAAATGTCTTTCACCATAGTATTAGCGAAATACATTTTAATCAGAAATGTATTTCACCTTAATTTAGGAGAAATGTGTTTCTATAGCTAACACCTATTCCCTGTCTCTAAATAAATATCCACCCACCCCCCGTTATTCTCTCTCATTTCAATACGCCTCTATCTAGATTCCACGCCCTCTCTATCTCTTAGATTTTTCCACTGTTTTCTCCCTTGTTCCTGGAATTTTTTGTGGCCTTAAAAGAGTGAAGAATTAGTGAAGTGTGGAATTTGTGCTGAATAATTTAGAGGTTTTTTTCCTATTAATTTTAAATTCAATTATTTATTTCGTTGTTTAGTTTTTCTAGTTTAAAATATGTAATTTTCTACATTTATTAGTTAGTTAGATATAATTTATAAATAATATTTACCAATATTAAGTAAATTATTCTTATTTAATTATGAATTTTGATTGAATAATTAACAATTAGTCTTATTAATAAATTTATTAATTTAAGAATATTATTATTTATTATAACCTATTAGTTTTTTAAATGCTAGTAAGATAATCCATAATTAATATTAATTATATACTAAATAAATTTTATAAAAATAATTATTCATTGATAATTAACTATTAAAAAATTCTTGAGGAACTAATGATTAACTAATTCTAAAGTGATAAATATGTATTTATTAACTAATAAATAACTAGGGAATAACATAGGATTGAAGAATGATAAGATAATGAATAACCAAAGATTAACTTAGGTCTAACTTAGGATCAAATAATGATTAATTAATGATTTACTAATAATTAAATAATGATGAACAATTAATTAACCATTAACTATATATAAAGTAAAAACTTAACAATTATTAATTATGTAATGATTAATGAGTTATTAACAAATGAGTAAGGCATAATTAACTTATGAATAACTAATACTTAACTAGTGATTAACTAATAATATACTAATGATTAATGAATGATTAATGAGCGATTAAATAATGCTTAAACAAAAATTACATAATGATTAACTATTAACTAAATAAAAATTAACTATAAAGTAACTACTTAATATCAGTTAATTATTTAATGATTAGTGAGTGATTAACAAATTATTAAGGCGTAATTAACTTATGATTAACTAATTCTTAATAAATGATTAATTAATGATTAACTAATTATTAGTGAATGATTAATGGATGGTAATATATTGATTAATTTGTGATTAAAGAATGATTAATCAATGATTAAATAATTATTAACATAAGATTAATTAATGATGATGTAATGAACAACCAATACATATTGACGACTAACTATTAAATAACTATAAACTAACTACTTAAATAATGATTAAATGGTAATTAAATAATAATTAACATTAAAGTTACTACATAATAACTATTAATTATGTAATGATTAATGATTGATTAATGAATTGTTAAGGCATAATTAACATTGAATTAACTAATCCCTGAATAATTATTAATTAATGATTAACTAATGATTAATGAAATATTAATGAATGACTACTCGTGTTTAACTAAAAATTTATCTGTGATTAAGGAATGATTTTTCAAGGATTAAGGAATGATTAACTTATAAATAATTAATTATTAATTAATTATTATATAATAATTGGTAAATTATTATATAATAATTATTCAATTATTAACTATTAAATAACCATAAACTAACTAATTAAAAACTATTAATTAACGAATGATTAATGAATTATTAATGAGTGATTAACGATACATTAATGAGTGATTAACGATATATTAATGAATGATTAATGATTTATTTACTAATGAATAAGTAATTAATGACATAGGATTAAGTAATTCTTACCAAATGATTAATTAATGATTAATTATAACGAAACTTCTAACTAAATACTTAATTACTATTAATTAATGAATTTGTAACTAATTAATGAACAATGATTAAATAAGGATTAATATATGAATAAATAATGATTATATACAAATTAACATCTCATTAGCAGAGAAATAACATAGGATCAAAGTGGTAAAACTTCATGACAAAGAGGCTTAATTTCACACATGATTTGTCACTACTTTGATTTTAATGATTCATAACTTATTTCCCACATGGTTTGACACTCCTACTGGATATGTTTTATGTGATTCACATTATCTTTATAAAGTACTTAATATTACTTTAGGATGATTAAAAATTCTATAATGATGCAATAGTTTCAACTTTTAAGATATAAAAAAACATTCTAAAATTACAATAAATTAAAAAGTTTGTGTTTATTTGAGCAAATAAATCCATATCTAGATACAATAAGTGGATGGGTATAAGGAACTTGTGTAACTAGGGGTAATAACCTTGAAAATAGAATATTGGGATTTCACTTGAGCATAATCTAGTGCATGATAATGTATCTTGTTTCAAACTTGGTTTGACACTCTTAGGGGATATGCTTTAGATGATTCACATTATATTTATAGACTACTAAACATACCAATAAGAATATAAAAAAGATTTATATAAAACATTAGTGTTTTATTTGAGGATATAATAATATGTTTTAAAATTTTGGTAATGTAAATATTATGTGGTTATCAGAGTAATGAAATCCCTATCAGGATACTACAAGTGGATGTGTCTCTGACACAAATGTACATAAGGGTAACAACCCTAAAAAGGGTGTATTGGGATTTCACTCAAGTATAAAATGGTTCGTGAATATAGGACATTTTATAAACATGGTTTTAAACTATGATGGGATATTGTTTAGAGGATTACCATTATCTTTATAAACTATTGATCATTCCTTTAGAAAGATTAAAAATTTCTATACTAAACATTACGTTAATCTTTGAGGATATAAGTAAACATTAAAAAAATTCTGAAGTAAATATTGTGTGGTAAGAAATAAACAAATATTCCACATTATCAATATTAATTACACAATAATAATCTTAGTAAAAAATAATTGTTCATATGAAAATATTTCCCTTTTGTGTATACTACTATGAGGACGTTATTGAAACTGGGAATTGATATTCTTATAGTACAAGTCTAAAAACAATAGTTAGGACATCAGATTGTGTAACCCAAAGAGAACGTCAAGAAATAAATCCTGGCCATTTAAATATTGGATTTAATTTATAGATCTAGTATATTAGAAATAGATATTTTAAATTCTAGTATAAGATATGAAATTTAGCTTTTACAATGATTTTTTATGAGAATTAGGCCCATAAAACAACATTATTTTCGAAATGGTCAGATAATTTCATGATGGAGATATATGCTAAGGTTTCTAATGTATAGAAAAAACATTTAATTATATGAATCCATTAGAATAAAATATTTATATAATAATGCCGATCCCATGATTTTGTGGCTATTCCCTATCGTATGTAATAATATAACCAAAGTGATGAATGAGATATGAAAAAATATCAGTTCGAAAATGAGGATTTTTCAAATGATGGAAAAGATGGAGAAAACAATGACGAGAAGGAGGATATTGCTGAATTTGGGGAGAAATTTGGTAGAAAAAAAGTAGTTCTACATCATCCTCCACATAAAATAAATCATCCACCCCTCTTTTCATCATGGTAAGAATAAATGAAAAATTTTCATAAATTCAAATGGAATTTTACAACACCATAAATAGAGTTTCAAGTGTTATAGAAGATTTATTCGGTTAATAGGAGAAAATATTATACATTGCAAGATATTATCTGATCAAGGATTCCATGAAAAATATATTGAAAATATTTCATTTTGAGAGATGCCATTGATATTTTGTATAATATTCAATACATAAAAAATACAACATATAGTGTGAAAATATGGGGATGATTGTAGACTCTTCTTGGGGGAGATTCTTGACATTACATTCAGAGGTTTTAGATTTTCTATGATTGAGGCAACACGTACTTACATTCATCCAAACCTGACATAAGATCATACATCATTTGATGATGAATTTAGGTCATATATTTTTATTTAGATGATAAATACCTTTCAATATGTTCTAGTATCCTTTTTAAATATAGGATTAATAAAATTGGTTATAATATTTCATATACAATGGTATGGATGGAAAAACAGTGTGGAATTGGAATGGTCTATGGTGAATGGGATAAATCGTATTGGGTGTGGTTGTAATTACTATCCATAATAACACGTAATAACCAACTTGTATTCCATATCAATACGAATGAACATGTATATTATGATAACTGACTTGACCTATCTCATGTCAAATTTTATTAGTTTTTCTAGATGTTTCTTTAATGTATTTCCACATTTCATTTTTGTAAACTGTTTTTACAAATTTACTAGGAATTTATATGTGGAAAATAAAAGGGAATAATTTTTATTATTTAAAAAAATGGTAACCAGTCACCTTTTCCCCTTTCATTTTCCATTTAAATATAGGAAAATTATAAATCATGGAGTTAGTTTTTAGCATATAGTATTAACCATTTTACCCATATTCTAGGCGTCTGTTTGATATTTAATCATCTTCAAGAAATTTATGAGGAAATCAATACTGATCTCATTACCTGGAGACCCCAAAATTCACATCATTGATATTTCATCAAACACATTGTTAAAAAAATGTGAAATAAATATCCATGATGAGGCCATGCAGAAGGTTATCACGAGGATTGGTATACAATCTCTTTCTTATTTTTTACTATTTAAATGTAATTATAAAATTAATTTAGGTGAAATATGATCAATTTTGTGTAGAATATTTTCTAGATCAATGATGTTTTTAACATAGATTAGATGTAATCCATATGTTTAATCAGGGAGTTTATGATTATATGATGTAGATTGCAAAAGAAAAATAGGCATTTTCATATTATTGGGGGAAGAGGTACAAACACATGACCACAAATATCATGGAGTGAATCAATGGAATATTCATGGGGGTTCATAAGTTACTTATAAATGGAATAGTTCATGGCACATTTTATCATTTTTTCAGGCACTTCATTAAAATATGAAAGCATACTACTGATGGGATTTATTAGGGGCATAGGTTAAGAAGTCACATTCAATGAGGGATTAAAAGAAACATTGAATAATATAATTCTTATTGAGTGAAAATTTTCAATCGAGGAGGCTATTAATTTTAATGTGATAGAATTTCATGACCCCATCATAGGTGGAAAATAGTCAATTCCAAGTGGTATTACTAGAAGTGAGACATTTTAAATATGGAAACTTCTAGGAATTGTGGTTTCTATTCACACATGCCATTGTAAGACAGGCCTCTTGGAACATATCATCGAAAGTATACATTGATCTAGTATAACAGATGATCCTGATTTATAACTGTTATTTTTTCACCATGAATGCCTATTGGGGAGTTTCTACATTCCCCAATACCTGAATACCAGCAAATATTGATACCTGACATCAGCCGGTTTGGATAGTGAGGGATTCTAAGGCCCATCATGATGCAGAATGAGATGGACTAGCCTTATGAACAATGGAAATATTTGAGATGCAACATATTTCATAGGGAATAACATGATAGGAAACAATTCCCCACCATTTCTTGATTGATTTCCCAATCTCAACTACGATGATATATTGCCTCAAATATGAACTTTTCATAATATCAATTACATGATTTTAATATAAAATCATTAATTTTTTATAATTTTGTGACATTTTTGAATACTTTTACTATCAAAAAATAAAATGTTCATAAATTATACAACCATTAACATAAACCACACACATGCTGAACATGACTAAATTTAATATCATTTTATATTATAAAACCATTTTATAAATAACCCTTTGGTTTTTATAATAAATCATTAAATTAATTAATCAAATAGTATGATAAAAACGAGAGACGACAGGAAAACATAGAAAAACTAACCATAGATACGCCATAAAGCTATCATGTGAGGAAATAACCATGAAATATACCATCAGGTGATAAATCATACATAAATGGAAAATCATGCCATTTGGTATCTAACCTATTTCTATATATACAATACATGAAATAAATCCCCAGTCCATAAGGTGGATCAAACCGATATAACCTATGCGTGCACAAATATATTTTTAAAGTAAAAAAATGCTTTTCAAACCTGAATCTCTTCCAACAAGGATGGAGTAAAACCCAATCACCTCTGAAAATGGATATATGGAAAGAGTATATCAGGTACTCATGGTCCAATATTCATATGAAAAAACATCAATCTTCAACCAAAGCCCATAGATTCAGTATACACTACCAAATTGGGTTCCAATAAAAAAATAGGATAATGGATCAAGTGTGGGTATAAGAAAAGAAGTGGAAACCATTCAACAAAAACACAACTTGATAGATCTGTCAAGAACAATGGAAGATCCTCAGAAACCTCTAGACAAACCTCAAAATACAAACCGAGCTCAAATTAAAGCATACTTGTGATATATAAAATCTAAACAAATGTATTGGATGGTTTTATAAGACCCCACCTACAATATAATGATAAAGAAAACTTATGTATGTCATAAGAATATACGAGCATCCCTCATTCTGTCATAACTCAATTACCCAATGAAAAAGAAATGATATTCATGAAAATTTCATTAAAAAATATTTATAATCCATACATAGAAAGAAAGTGGATGATATCATTAGAGAATATATCCAATTAAGGATGAAAATCATTATAGGATGTTGATATAGATGGAAACTACTTTTCTAAAATAATTAGAAATATATTGAGAAACATGATGACATGTCCATTTCTTTTAGTAAGAAAAAATTCATAAAACTAGGGAAATTAGAATGTTATATCCGATATTCTATGAGTCATAACACTCTTCTAACCATAAAACTATTTTTTTTACACTTACATAAGATATATTTCGTTTTTATACATAGAGATGGAGGATACTACTCTACTCACATAGTATTATATGAATATTTCAGTTGTGGTGCTCACAAGCTGTCTGGTTCGACAAATTAGGGTGTTTAGAGTAAAACTTTATCACCACATTACACCTATATATACTATTATACCATACCTACATCATGATGGATTCTATGGAATCGATTTATCTGATTATAATTTTTTTGATAATCACCTCCTTGATGTCCTCATTGGGAAATGGAGACTAGATACACACATTCCACTTTCCCGAGGAAGAGATTACCATCACCCTTGAGTATGTGATGGTTATGCTTGGTCTCTCTATCCAGGGTGTTGTAGTTATATGACCCCTCCCACTCATTGATACTTGTCATATAATGTAAAATAATTTTTTGGTCTCAATATTATGGGGATGATAGTGCTATGTAGAGTGGTGCAATCCCTATGAGCTAGATGGACATGCACTTTGCACAGTAATCCACTGATGTTGACGAACATAATATTATGATTTACAACCATGAATGTATATTATGGCTCATTAGAGTAATATTGTCTTATGGTCACTCAGGTATGCATTTCCACATGATGTCTCATGGGCTACTGGAAGACTTTGATCTGGTCATGAGATACTATTGGGGATATTCTTTCTGGGAATACCCATATAGATAATTATGCATGGCATGCCGATTTGATCATATTGATCTTCGGGGATGTGTCATCTTTATTTAGATGTGGGTTTAAGAGCACATCACTCCCCTCACCCCTATATTTTCCAGTCCAGAGATTCATATAGATATGAAGTATGATGTTGCGCATCAATGCTAGTATAATCACTCATCATTATTGTTTTCTAATGCTAATATGAGTTATTATATTTCATTTCATATTTTTTTATCAATTTATATGTTTTATGTTACAGGTGTATTCAAGCACACCGGTTTTTCATGACGTCAAGACACAACTTGGGTTCATATCATCTCATATTTTACAGTCTAGTACCCATCAACATAAGTATAAACAATCTTCCATTAACTAATAAATTTTATAATATTATCATTTTTGGATTTTAGTAATAAGTTATTTTTAAAATTTTCACATTTCATTTCATATTTAATATATGTTATACTATGATGTGTTAGATCCACTTCCTGTATATATCATTGATGGGCTTCATGATTCCACAATTGCAGTGCCTCTAATTTAATTTCATGATGTTGAGTGGAACCATCTTGATATATTCATGCACTATTTTGGATTTTTTTAGTGTATTCTCTTTCCACCCAGATAGTCAGCAACACATCATTACATGAATTTGACAAGGAGGAAAGATGTCAACTGGAACCAATGACATGCAGAGTTTCTCATCCTCTGGAACAAACATGAATTATTTCATATCGAGGATATGTGTATGATGTGGTTACCTCTATTAGAGAAGCTCAAGTATGATCCTTGGTATAGACATAATTCTATATTGTATCTTACTCCATGTGGTATAGGAATTCAATATTTGGTTTGTCAAAAAGTTTCCATTATTTTACTTATTATATTTTTTCATTTTGAATCTCTTTATTGGATACTTTTTTTTTAAAATATTATCCACATATCTGATTTAGAGGAGGTAGATATTTTTATCCAGGAAGCATACTGTGCTAAAACATATATGATGATGAATTCATATCATTTTCTATACAATAGAATATTTGATCATCCACCATTGGGAGATGATGTTTCTACCCAGAGAGGATGTTCCTTATCAGGATCCTCCTTTAGTAGATACTATTTTTGACAAACCACAACAATGATGTTGTGGAACACTATATGTGACATGTGAGGCCTCATATATTCTATAGGAAGTGTTCACATCTCTAGCAGTCCAACCTTAGAAAATTTTGGATGTGAATCAAGAGTCATGAGATCCATATGTGTTGTTGGGAGATCCACAATTTTCACTAGGTATATCTAATCCAAGCTGTATCATGGATGATTTCTCATTTTTACACTATTCATGGAAGAGCCTTCATAGGCCTTATGGTTCCCCCAATAAATTATGGTAGGTCCTTCCACTTACGTAGTGGGAGAAGGATCAGGTGCACGGTGGTATTGTCAGATGACACCTCCTCCAGATGAGTCACAACCAAAGCATCAGACATTTGAGGACATAGTTCCTGATACACACCCCTCTCCAACTCATCATACTCCACACCCACTTAGAGGTTTGGGTTATCATCATGGGTGTCCCATTCACACACTGTAATGTGGGATGAAAGTTCATTATAGTCAGTGATTGGGATCATATCCATTTATATGTTTTCTATTGACTTATAGTATTTGAAATAAAAATATATTCGATCCTTTATATTATTAACTTTCTATTATATTGATGAATATTGTGTTTTAATTTTCATTTATATTTTACTTATAGTTAAAATATTATAATCTTTCAAAGTGCGCTACATGAAAAAGGGAAAACTTATTAAATTTAAAATAAATAACTTTAAAAGATTACAAAATATAAACTACAAACACAATGTAATTAATCCTTAAAACATATTATAAAAAACTAACATTTTTTTTGAAAATAAAAATAATTTCATCAATATAATAACTGAAATTAATTACATAATATAAAAATTATTTAATTAACAAAAATATAAAATAATTTTTGATGTCATATTTTTATATTATTATTAGAATAATTATATTATATTTACAGAATAATTAGTTATAAACATGGGAAACATAAAAATATGGTGATAGGGGCATTGATGGGATTTGGGTCTATCGAGGTAAAATTTCTAAAAAGTATAAGAAATAAAATAAGAGGGACAATTAATAGGAAAACACAATCCAAATGTTAAAAAAATAAATTAAAAATGGATTTCATGTACTTAATACATTCAAACAATAAAAATAAAAAAATATATAAGAAAAAAGGAATCTCAAATGAGGTGGTTGCTTAATTCCTTTTTCATTTGGACCAGGTGAAAGGCATTAAGGACCTTAACACCATTCATCTTTAGATAAAAACCAAAAGGAATTAATGGATTTAACTTCTTTTTGTATTATTTTTAAAAATATTTTTTAACCTAGGTATATTTTAATAATTTGTTTTTCAAAAAAAACCGTGAAACGGTCTCCATGAAATGATATGAATGGTGGATGAAATATGATCTATAAATCGTATATGAAAACATACAAAACATGATTTCACATGAATACCTAAAATTCCCACATGAATGAAAATGGTATGAAAAAAATAAATTTATGGTATGTAACAAGAACAAGATCAAATAAGAATAAGCGTGAAGGAAACAACCACAATATAGATCATAACACCTGCACATCATCATCATTTATTTATTTTTAAAAGAATAAGTAAAAAAAGATAAAAAAGGAAATAAAATTGATAGGATATAAGGTCCCTTAATGAATTTGGTAGTGGTGAAGCCCAATAGAATTACCTCTACTGAGATCCACCCCTTCCGGAGGAAAAGACAACTTAGATGGATATAATGTAATGTTGGCCCTATGGGTAGGCAAAGAGGTGGGTAAATCTGCTACATTGTTTCTTTAGTTCTAGGTGTGAGTAATCTCGGTAAGGTTGTACATATATATGCTGCACCTTCTGGTGATATAAGAAAAAGACTACCATGGTTTGTGAGTATTCATTAATGAACATCATAGAATTATAGATTCTATTTCCACTACCATTAGACTCACATTCCACTTTCTACATATTTGTAGACTGGTGAGTATCGTCATAGATTTACCTTCAAGCATTTACCCAACATTAATGGAAGAATAGATTCAACAACTAGTAGGAAAACATACAATGGTGTAGTTGAAAATCGATTGGAAGTCACAAAACTAAAAATATTACTAGTAGACCAAAATAAAAATAATTACTTAAAAAATGTTGGTGAAAAATTATTTATAAGAACTCTAATCCACCTACTTGAAACATAAAAATGTTTCAAGTACGTGACTTTGTTGGCCTTTATAATATAAACTATAACACCGATTAGAATGTTATTTTAATCATTGCTTAAACATATAACTACTATTCCAATATTAAAATAATTTCTTAAAAAATAATGGTGAAAAATTATTTATAAGAATTCTAATCCACCTAATTGAAACTTAAAATTTTTTCAAGTAGGTGACTTTGCTATCCTTTATAATTTAAACTATAAGACCGATATGAATGGAATTTTAAACATTCATTAAATATATAACTAGTAGTCCAATTTTTAATTTTTATTTATATGGGTCTGATAGATTATATTTTATAGGGTTTCAAAGTCAAGTAGGTGGCTTAGGATCCTCCTCAGCATTCATTCTTTTCACTCTCACTTTTGAGTTACATTTCTTACATTACTTTCATTATAATTTATTTATTTTATTTATGAAACTATTTATTTTCAAAAACATTTTAAGTTATTAGGATATCTTTTAAATTATATTTACATTGTTTAAATATTGTAGATCTTTTATTCTTTTAAAGTTATTTACTAAAAATTTACTAATTATTTCTATGTTTCAAGGTGTCGAATTTGAAAGCTGTCAAATATATGTTGTGACTAAAATATAAATGAAAACTGAAATACTAGATAAACATATAATAATATCTAATAGTAATAATAGTATTTTGATTTCAGTAGAAATAAAGAATTTAAACAAAAATGTACAACCAATGTCTATATCTGTGGCGAGGAGATTTCATCCCACATGGTGGTCTCTGAATAGGACATCCACGTCGAGTGCGTAGTGGAGTCTGATGACCTGGATAAGGCTCATCCCTGGGCACTGGAACATCGACTGGCGCATCATCAATCTGTGTGTCAGTGGTAGGAGCTATCAAATTAATTTCATACTACCCTCCAGATCCTTCTCCCACTATGGTGGTAGAAGGAACTACCTCCATCGCAGTGGGGAACCAAGCATGCGATGGAGCTATACCCCAAGACTGCGATGGATCTGGAATCCAAGGCTGTGATGGATCCCAAGGATATGAAGGATATGGAACCCAAGATGGAGGGAATTGTGGATATCCTCTCAGGAAAGATGGATCCCATGCCACTTGTGGTGCATCCTGAATCAGTTGATCCTAGACTACTAGTGGGCCGACCTCTGCCTGGGGAACAGGCGAGGCCTCACGTGTAGCACGACGGTATCTAATCACCATGGCCATGGCTCCTCAACACCAGCATAAGCTTCAGGATGTTCTTCTGGGGCAGGAAACTCCTCCCTTCAAGCCGGACATGCAAATATTCTCTCGGAAAGCACACAAAAGGATTCTCTCGCCTCCAATGTTGTAGAATAGATGGATGCCTAGCTAAAGACCCCCTCATCCTCTTCATCACTCATGTGATCAAGCTTCATTGTGTGACTTCCTTGTAAATAGATTCAAATTGAATTAGAAAATAGTTCAATAAAAAACTTATGGAAATTTATTGACTCACCATCCTTTTCATATATATGTTGGATTGGGTAATATACAATATAGACTTTAGTCTTTACCATGGCACATATTCAACCAACTTCGAAAAAGAGAATTGATTCGTAGGAACACCCTGAATAAGAAACGCTACATGTCTGTGCTAGAAATCGATAAAGTTGGCATGTACTTGGGACTAGTCATCATCCTACCACCTTGTCAACTTCATCCCATGAAGTCGGTCTGTCTGTCTCGATGGTAATGGAATTGGATGAGTACGGAAAAACTGGCGTAGGACTCTATCAGGAAGCTACCACTCAATAATATGGAAGTGAATGAGGGGAACTACAACCATAGTATCCTCATGCCCAACAATGTAGTATTCTGGAAACTGGTCCGTAATAATCGAGTATGGAAGCCATGAAATCTGAAATGACAAGTTATTTTGTCAAAAAATCACCAAACTGAAAAAATTGATGATATTAATAAATATGTTAGAGAGTGATAGATTGTATATACATACCTAATCAGGTAAGATACAGTCCAACTTTAGCCAATATACTCCCAAATGTAGTCTCAGAACCATGTCAAAATTGTGTAACTGACACCACCTGTAAAATTCATCAACAATAGTGACAAATAATGATAAATTATAGTCAATAAGTCATAGTAGAATCCGAAACCTATAGAAATGACTGATCATACCTATGTCCACGCAGAGCGTTATGAAGTACCTCCATCATGACTGGCGGACCAGCGAGGTCCGACCGGAATGATGGGATGCGCTCCTATGCCCGCATCTGAATAAGGATGATGCATCCCTCAAGACATATGCGGTCCCTATGGGATATCCTACATAATGCTCTATATGTGCATGCCAAGTAGGATTATCACCAACTATATGTCCCAGCCCGATCAAATTCTTCTAGTAAGGGTATATACAACATGTGCATGTGCATCCCTGAGAGATCAGTACACATGGTCCTGCCAATGAGTTGTAATATATAGGTATGGGCATAATACATTACAGTATGCTCGTTATCATCATCCTATAAATTTGGAATCTGCGACTCCAACCAAGCATAAATATGGATGCTACATCTGTATCCTTACGGTCGGAGAAAATATCAACACCTATCAAGCGTTGGGCAGGGTCTGGCCAAGCTTCACAAGTGAGTCCAGTAACGGGTCTCCCCTAGATAGGAAGACTGATAAGCACTACCACATCCTCAAGGGTGATGTTCATCTCTCCCTCAGGTAGGTGGAATGTGTGTCTCTAGTCTCCACCTCTCAACAGGGGAAGAAATTAGGTAATGATCATCAAATGTGAAATATGATACAACAAGTCCATAGAATCCAGCACGACACAAGTATGGTCTAATGGCATGTAGAGGCTCCCTGTGATGAAAATGGTGCACTCGACACACCTTGATCAATTGATCTGGATGAACCTCTAACATGGCCTATGAAATATGGGTAGGATACTGAGTGAGTATCATTGTATCATCCATCGGCAAATAAACAAATTAAATTATTCATAAGTGTAAAATGTAAACATAACATTACAGTTAGGATAATGTTATGACTTATAGAATGGAAGACATGAAATGTTTATTCACATTATTTTATAAAGTTATTTTTACCAAAATAAATAAAATTATCCATTTCTTCTGGTTCATAATGGAAGAAAGATAACAAGATGAAAGAAGAGAAAAAACAGATAGAAAAAATTATGTTGTGAATGAATTTTATTAATGAAAATATATTTGTAATAATTTTATTATGGTTTATAAAACATGTTTATGGGTCTTGAATTTTTTTAAGACATATTAAAGAGGAGCTTTATGATTAATTAATTATGGATTGGATTAAGATAAACCATGTCAATTACTAATGATGTTTTATGAATTATGTAATTATATGTATTGAATAACATATGCTAATCATTATGATACTATTATTTCGTTTTGGAGTAGTTTATTAAAATATCACACATAATTTAACCAAAAAACCATGGAAAAGGGAAGATGCTTTTTGGTTGGGGTTTATGTTTGTGGGTTTAGGGTTTCATATTTTGTTATTATGGTTTAGGAAACATGTTTCGAGGTTAAGTGTTATGATTCTGGGTTTTGGGATTTAGAAAACAGAGAAATTTGAGGAATAATGAGAAAGTTATTTCTTGAATGCAAGAATGTTTTTATGAAATATGTTCTATTATCTAAAATATTGGGTCATGAATTTGGTTAAGAAATATTATGGAAGAGATTTATGATTAAGTAATTATATATTGGATTAAGATAAACCATGTCAATTACAAATGATGTTTTATGAATTGATGTAATTATATGTATTGAATAACTTATGATAATCATCATGATACTATTATTTCGTTATAGACTAGTTTATTAAAATATCACACAAAATTTAACCAAATACCATGGAAATGGGAAGATGCTTTTGGGTTGGGGTTTATGATTGAGGGTTTAGGGTTTTAAATTTTTATATTAAGGTTTATGAAACTTTTTTATGTGTTAAGTGTTATGATTTTGGGTTTTGGGGTTTAGAAAACCATTAAATTTGAGGAATAATGATAAATTTATTTCTTGAATGCATGAATTTTTTTATGAAGGAAGTTCTATTATCTAAAATATTGGGTCTTGAATTTGGTTAAGACATATTATGGAGTAGTTTATGATAATGTAAATATGGATTGTATTAAGATAAACCATGTCAATTACTAATGGTGTTTTACGAATTTATGTAATTATCTATATTGAATAACTTATTCTAATCATTGTGATAATATTCATTTGTTATAGACAATTTTATTAAAATATCACACATTATTTAACCAAAAACCATGGAAAATGGAAGATGCTTTTGGGTTGGGGTATATGTTTGAGGGTTTAGGGTTTTGAATTTTGTTATTAAGGTTTAGGAAACTTGTTTCTGGGATATGTGTTATGCTTTTGGGTTTTGGTGTTTATACAACCGAGGAAAAAATAAAAGATAACAACATTTACATTACAATATCAGAATGTCACAATGAAGATAATACATCATTCTGGATGAGACTGTGAACTCGACCCAACAACGTTAGCACATCGTTTCTAGTTATGACCTTCATTATGACATATCAGGCATCACAAACTCTTCCCTTGTCCTTTAGGCCAGTCCATCTCATTACGCATCCTACTAGCCTTCGGTCTCCCATGGGGACGTAAACGATTTATGTCAGGTATCACTATCGGCTGGCCTTTGGGCATTTAGAAATAACGATACTCCCCAGTAGGTGTCCATGGTTCAGCGTAATAGTTAGTAATGGTATCTATCTGTTACAATGGATCAACATATGCTTCCCATTATATGTTCAAAGAGGTACATGTTGTGATTGGTTGTGTTCATGGAAACCGTATGTCCTAAAAGTTTCCACATTGACATTGCTTTTTTTCCAGTAATACACCTTTTTTTCACCGATGTGATTTGTGATGAATCTAAATGCTCTTGAACGTCAAATCAGGAGTCTTGTCATCGAAAAAGTCAGACATGATAACCAGATGCTTCTTCAATAATATTTTCAATTTCTCGTTGAAAGGTTCTTTTATATCTTAGCCCCCATTGTATTCCTTATGATGCTAGTTTTTTCCCTCAACAAAGTACTTCACACATTGATATAATGTCTCCTAAACTAGGGAGATTATAGGTAGCTTGTGAATCCCTTTGAAGACACCATTGATTCACACCATAATTTTTATTGTCATGTGTCCTTACCTTATCCCCCGTCATATGACAATGTCCATTTCTCTTCTGGAATCTACACCATATAATCATAAACTTCTTGATTAGCCTATCGGATTTGTAAAAAATGTTCTTCAAACCGTCATTGGTCTGACTAATATGCTACATAGAATAGATGATATTTCAGATAAATTGATTTTATATTTATGTTTTAATAGTAAAAAAATAACGAATACAATGTGTACCAAGCCTCATGATTGAATTATTCATCGGTTTGTTGTGGAATTTTTTATGCACATTGCTAGAAATGTGTCTAATGTAGAACCGATGATTTCCATTTTGGTATCTCCAGGTATCAGGATCCACATTGATTTCCTCATTAATTTCCCAATGGTGATCCGATATCATACAAACACCCTAAATGCTGGTGAAATGGTTGCTGATACATGCCAGAAACCAACTCCATGATTCATATTTTTCATTCTCTACA
Organism: Viscum album; assembly: GCA_963277665.1. Lineage (NCBI taxonomy): Eukaryota > Viridiplantae > Streptophyta > Magnoliopsida > Santalales > Viscaceae > Viscum > Viscum album. The sequence continues at coordinate 307,287,834 of OY728152.1, forward strand.
ATGGAAAAGACAAGCATAAGAGGTGAACGGTCTCTATCTTGGATTGCTACAATCAACAGTACTCCCTTTTAATTTCCATACAGAAACGTCTTGTCAATCTGAATAAAGAGTTTGACGAATTGAAATGCCGAGATACAGGGAAGGAATGCCCAAACAACTGATGAAATTGAACATGAGATGGATCAAGTCGGTTATCGCGAGACACAAGTTCGTTTGTATCCAAATGGAAGACAACTTTGTTATGATGCCTCAGTATGGATATAAATTTTGGCAACACCCAATATGAGTTATCCCAGTCACCATAGACCTTCACAATTGCCTTCTATTTCTCAATCCATGCCTTATTATAAGAAATATTATAACCGAATGTATTTTGAATCCTCTCTTGCAGAAGGGATATTAGAACATCTTGATATGTCCTAATAATCACAACAACAATAGATGACACAAATTCTGCATCCAATGAGGTATGATCTTGTGTGATGCTTGGCTGAACGCATGTATGAGCCACCTCAATCCTCGAGATTATCCAACCTCCAAATGTAATGTTTGGAATCACCCTCAAGAGAATCTAAAATCATCCCCAACCATCCCACACCATATGAAATATTTACTATGGAAGGATTTGTAAAATATATAATGTAGTTCATCTCAATATGAAATCACTTTAGCATTATTTTTAATTAGTATTTACTTGATAAAATCCTTCCAATATATAAGTGTTTGTCCAGCTCACTAAACCTATCTGGTACAACTCTGGGGAAATTAGTTGCTGGAGTGAGATCATTATTGTCAAATTCAGGAACATGTGTCATTACTTCTAACCAAGATGAAAGGAGTGGTGGATTATTTATTTTAGGTCGAGGTTGATGTACAACTAATGCATTTCTAGAAACCTCATTCCTATCTTCAGTTGATCCCTCTTCATCAGCACTGTTGTTACCATCTGATCCGTCATTATGAAACTCCTCATCGGAGGTCGTATTGACCTGTATATCTAGGATATCATTAAGGTTGTCCTCTTCTGCTGCATCATTTGTAATAAGCACAATTTCTTGGGGTAGACTATCATCATCCACTCTTGTTATTCTATCTCATCATACAACTGGACGTTGTTGTTGTACAGTAGCAACATCAATGTATAACTCCATCATGGTACCATCTGACCATTGGGAAAAAAATTAATTTCTTGGACCCACTGCACATCAGCAACCAATGGACAAGGTAGATTCCACAGTAATGCCGGGAATTGAAAATGTCTATAACTCATAGACTTGATCTCTTGATCGGGTCCCATATTTGAGGTACCCCTAATTCTCTCTTGAAGGTCACTTATGGTTACACAATTAGATGTACTAACCACCATTATTGGTTGTGTACTATAAGAAGCTCCTTGCTCAGTTTGAATAACCTCCCCATAGCAATACACATAGGAAAACATGTTACACTATGTCACAAATGTTTCTTTCATCAGAATTATGATATTGTAACAAATATTAATAGTTAATTATAATTAACTAACCATATGTATTCATTTTTGATCCCATGTTATTATTAATTAGTCTAAAATTAATCATTACTAACAGCAAGTATTATTTCTAAACTATATATAACTAACTAAACTACTGAATACATAACATCTTTAATTACTAATAATAACATTTTTATCTAATCCCACATTCTTTAATCACTAGTTAATCAATATTATGTAATTATTTGATTATTTATTCTTTAATCATTAATCATATTATATTCATTAGTTGTTTATAATTAACTAATCATATGTATTCATTTTCAAACGTAGGTTATCATTAATTAATAAAAAATCTGTCATTTCTAACAATAATTATTATTTATAAAGAATATATAACTAATTAAACTACTTAAATAGATTTAATTACTAATAATAACTTTCAGTCGTTAATGCTTTTTCCCTTATTTCATTCTATAACATCATAATTATCATTTTATCATTTATTAATATACTAATTTAATTACTTTTTTCAAAGATATTTGAGTATTTTATGAAGAAAATATGAATCATCTTAATCATATCTCCCAGGAGTGTCAAACTAGGAGTAGAGCAGGCCCCATTTTCATGCACCTATTCCCGTTCGAGTCTAGCTCAAAGAGGTGTTTTTTAGTTTTACCCATAGGTTTATCGGTGCCATAGCCACATCCACTTGTTTGTATCATGATAGGGATTTGATTGCTTAGATGACCACATAATCTATAAGCTACTAAAATTTCACAATACTTAATCCTAAGTTAATCCAATGTTAATATATAATTAATCTATACTACTAACAATAATTATTTCAAACTATATATAACTAATTACAGAACATAATAAACAAAATATTAAGGACTACCAAAACTACTTGAAAATGAAATATTTAAAACTTAAAATAATTCAATTAAATAAATAAAACACATTAAATTAAATAAATAAAAATACTTATAAATGATTATTTTTAAAAACACGCATAGAAAATGAATTTTCTAGATAAAGACTGGTAGAGTTTAGGAGACATGAATGTGTCAATAGAGTAAGGATAAGGGGGGCTTCCCTTTTAAAGGGATTTGAGGCCATGGCGGTATCAGTGGTGCCACCTTTGGCCTTACCCAGAGGTGAATGGTGGTATCCCCCCCCCCCCCGCTGCCTTCACCATGTCATTGATCTAGGCCGAAGGCGGTGTAGGGGAGTAAAGGAGGAATCACCGATGCCACCTTTTTGTATCAACACAAAGGAGGAATCAGTGATTCCACCTTTTTAGATTATTTTGAAAACAAATATATAACATTTTCTGTTTAAAAAAAATCATAAAATGTATATAAAAACTCGAGCAGGGCAGAGGAGATGAAGAGGTGGGAAACCCGCACTAAGCTGGGAGGTTGTGAGTTGAGGGGAGGTGTGGTGGGATGATATAGGGAAGATAATCAGAATCTTAATGGGACGTAAATGGGGGGGGTTCCCTATTTTTATTGGTTTCACTAGCCTGGGGACCCACGGGGATATCCCTGATGCTGATCTTGTGCATTAAACAGAATTCCGGTGGAAATACCATGCAATTCAAAGTGATTCCAACAATGAAAAGGAGAGTTTTTTTAATGGGGTTTTAATAACACACCCCTCATGCTTTCTTATATAACATTCTAAGGAAGGAGATATGAATTCCCTTATAGATTCGTTTTACTGAAACAAAAAGCAATCAAATTAATTTTTGGTCTTATATATATACCATGAAAAATAATTATTTGGAATCAATTAATAATAATAATTTATAAATAAGTAATGTTAATAACAGTTATATATATTCATAGTAATAATGAAATTGATTTTAAAATAGTTATATATATTAGTAGTTGTGAATTTAAATTGCAAATATATATTATTAAACATTAATTTTAAATAGTAATAATTATTAGTAACTAATTATTTGAAACATATTAGAATTAATTATAATTAATTAACTAGTAATTATTTATATTTAATATTATTAATTATTACATATTAATTATTAATTAATGGTTTGTTAATTGTAAATTTAATAATTTATATTTATTACTAAATATTATTAATTAATTAATAATATTTATTTATTGTTATCAAATAATTAAAATCCATTAATAAGTATTGTTTTTGAATTTATTAAAAATTAATAATGCATAATTATTTTTAAATTACTGATTATTATTAATAAGTTTTATTTATTTACAAATCATTAAAACATATTAATAAATTTTAAAATAGTTACCAAATATTATTAACGATTGACTTTTTACAATTAATTATAATTAATTAATTAGGGACTATTATAAGTAATTATTAAGGAAAAACAGCTCAACCATGGATTTGGAGACCCAAATCCATAACACATAATTTATTAAAAAAGACTAAACAAACAATGAAAATCAATTTGAAATAGGGTATAATAAAGCCTAAAATGCCCAATAGAAAAATAAAGCGATCAAATCCTATTTCCCCCTCTAGAATCGAAGTTACTAGGATATCAACTTCATCCCTTTGGATATCTACCTCTCTACCTCGATTTGATCCTTTTTAGTGGTTTGAATCTGATAACGAGTCAGAGGAGTCCTCTAGAATAAAGTAACTCTTTTATTTCCAAGAGTGATAAAAAAATAAATCTTTGGATTAGATCAACATCTATCATTCATATTATTTGATAATAGTTTTTGGACATTGAGGTAGTCCTTGTATTAAAAAACCTCTTGGTACATTTTTTAGAAATTGACTTCAATATGTAAATCAAACTAGTATGTTGTTTCTTCCTTAAGACCTTGGGGCGTCCTTTTGCCCACATATTAAAGGTACCGCATCACATAGGGGTAGAAGATAGGCCGGGGATGAAAAAAAAATTCATCAACAGAGTGATGGAACATGTCATCATCGATGATCCAAGCCTCAGTATGGTCTGAGGATCTTACATGAATTAAACCGTGCACCGAAATTAAAACTAAACACGTACCATGTTTGAAATGATGCATTTTCAACTACAGATAGTTTCTGGAAATATTTTCTTGAAGGATCTAAAGATTATACTCTCTATATTGTCAAAGTATTCTCCCTAAATCATCATGCTCACAATTCATCTAAATCCAGGTGCTAGCGCAGACCTTTAGCGAATCATTTGGCGTCACAATGATCACCTCGATCTTGTTCTTTTGATCTATAAAGGGATTTTTAGATTGGTTCTTGGATCAGTTATTTGATCAGTTCTTGTAGAGATACTTTAACTCTATATAAGGCGATAGTAGAGATAATCTCTCATTCCATCAGAATGAACATCACAAAGTAACTGAGTCTCTCTCCCTATTTATATAAATGGAAATCTCAATTACCCACCTAGGGTTCTCCAACCCCTAGAAATAAAACACCCACTAAATAATGAACAAATAAATAAATATAATTAACTAAACAACATCCCAAATATTCTTTATATCTTATCACATACATCTAATATATATTAAATATATTACAAGATAAATTCAAGTTGTTAACATTACTCATAATTACTTATAATATTAAAAGAACCTTGATTAATAAAATAATATTCATTCATAAAATATTATTCCTTGTATTTACATATATACTTGTAAATAATTTTAATAAATAAATTCAACATAATTTTTATTTAATGAATAATAATGAATATATTTATTTATTAGGTATCGATAAAACCAGAAAACTGTTGGACCTCATGGAAGGGCCCACCATGTCCTCTATTCCAATTCACCGGAATAGGAAACATTCTTTAATGTGCTATTGTGTGTGACCCCCTACAATTTTATCTCGTTAGTAGTGAATAGTATTTATAGACCAAGCGGGGAGTATAGAAACACATCAAAGGCCCCTAAATATATATGGAATAGTTATAGAAACTATGACCAACCTATAAACATACAATGTGTAATATAAGATCTTTGTCTTTTGATATCTTATAAAGCATGATGCATAATTGTGTCATCATCCTTTATTGATTTACTATTTGTTGATATAACTATATGGAAATACCTTTGACTACCATGGCCATGGATTTATGAAGTTACTACCATCCTAATCAACAAATCCAAAGATAATACTTCCTCATATTGAAAGCAACAAATTCTATATTGATCATTCAACCAATGTCATACCACTAATGACACACCCAACCCAAATTACCCTCACCACGATTTCATTATCATGGTTTTCCTTTCATTATTTTATGAGATCAACTTGAACACATTAATAATGATCTCAGTTCAGGAGACCAATACACATTTCTGTAGATAGGAACAAACAATTACACGTAAAACATGTGGTGTTCTTATTGACATATCTATCCTGATGATCTAAACTAGTAGAGATCACTAAGTGCGATCTTCATGAGAAGAATTCACACTTTTTATGAGCCATCATCACCTTATAGATATGTATCTGCTATTTCCAGTCAGTATGATGTATCTAGACCATAGAGAATTTATTTATGATTAATGTTAGAGTATCTGAAGGCACTCATTATAGCATGGGATCTATATAACCTTTTGATACAAAAAATAATCAATAGAATTTACAATTTACATAGTAGAAAAAAAATATTTATACACCATAATTGGATGTTTACATCATGCATATCCCATTGTAAACATTAAATGGTAATAAAAAAGTACTACTTAGTGGGGGTATAGGACACCCACTATTACAAAACACCCACATGCACTAGAGACAACATTCTAATCATCCTTATTTGTTCTCACATGATTAAGATCATGTTTATGCAGAGTCATGACTTTAGTCATTGGGCATTCCATATCTCTACTTTATGACTTCTTTGTTATGTGCAATCTCATTTCCTTTAGTAAAACTTTTCAAGATATGTAATCCCCGAGTGTATACCTTTATCTCCACTATTAAAACATATAATCTTGGTTAGTAATAGTATCATAATTTACATTATGATAATACTTATGTTACTATGTGTGATTCCAATAAAATTAACAAATAATTGAGTATAATACACTGCTTCTTAGCTACATCAGAAGCTGCAATATACTTGGTATTTTGAAGACATGGATACCACAAGCTTTAATTAGCTTGTCTTTCTCATTACCATATACTATCTATGATATTTTATCATATTTAACTTAAAGAAAAATATTTTTTCCCATTTAATTAGTATCCCTTCCTCTCCACAATAAATGTTTATATCATTTTTACTTTTTCAAGTGCAATCAAATAGTTCTGAGTACTTCCACATATTTTCTCCTGGATATATCTTATATTTTCCTACAAAAAGTATATGTTAGAAATATAAAATCTAGTACATATCATGAAATATGTTATTTATCCATCAAAAAATCTTATGGAATTGTATCCACCACATTAATCTTATTCTATTCATGTGAATTTATTCTTCGTGAGATTTTTTCCATGTGACGCTAGTAACAATTCTCTATCAAATTGATCCAACATGTATTTTTCAATACAATTTCAATATATATACATTTGAATAGGTCTAAGAAAACATTATATCTACCTTAGAAAATACCCTTCCCTATAACTTAGGTTTCTTATTTAAGTCAATAACTGGATAATTACATTAATCCTGATCTTATTTACCTATAATACCAATATCTTTTTTCCATATGTTTCTAAACATATCTTACATGGAAAACAATGGCGATCTCTCTAATATCTTGTAGACACAAGGAAAAAATTCATTCCAAATGAATATTTTATGATCTAGTCTCTTACGTTAATCCTAACATTATTTTTTGTAACTTTCACCCTTATTGGTAATTGATGATCTCACAATCCCTTTCTAGTTGCATCGTATAAACACATTCTAGGAAAGTTTCTCTTGACAACCAATTTATAATTAAATTAACATAGAAATAATATATGACAGGTAAAATTCTAATGGATTTAGGTATAATGGCTTAGTATGACCAATCGACCCTAATTAGTATCATGCATGTACCATCCATGTATAGTCTATCTTGAATACCCACCATAGTATTCAAAATAATAAGCCCCCTATATTTTGGTACATGGAATAAATTATTGAATTTTAATTAATCCTGACAATTTTAGCTAATTATCATATACTGCTTACTTGTAGGATTTGTTATTATCAATGAATAATTTTTCCCCAGCTGTGGTGAATATAAAACCATCACCAGAGTTTTATCATTCCTACATATTATGTGTCTCATGAATATTCCTTTTCCATGCCTCTTGTTGAACTTTTTCCTATGGAAACTATGTTTTCATCTATGGAATTGACTAAATCTTGGTCAGTCTTACTCCAACTATCTCAAATATAGATTTGCACCCTTCTTTAGAAATGTAGTCTATCACTTGACAGCAAACTTTCTATCACAAGGTTTTTCTATAACATCCTAATAATATTTTAAAATAATTATTTTATATGCACATTTTATTTTAATTGATGTAAGTCTGTTTATATGCTAATAATATCTTTGCATCTAAACACTTGTTCTTGTGACATAATGGAATTTCGTCATACTATAACTTTAATGATATTAATTTTTAATTATAATTATCATATGGTTATGGGATAATGTCTATATTTACGATGCATGTCTTGAAAAAAGGAAGTATCGACAATGCATGAGTTTTAACGTTGATGCTCCTTTTACTTACATCATAATTATAATGTCTATAATAAAATGTTCCTGTATTAATTAATCCATTATATATTTTGTTAAAAAAAATTAACAAGAGTCATCATTGATCCTTGTTATTACCATAATCTCCCAGATTTGGATAAGGTAATTTGAATTTATTAATTTCTCTATGTTACATTATATTGATCGATGAATGCTTCATCAAAATATTTTTTAGCATGCCAGTTTGAAACATATAATATCTTTCGACCATTCATATACTATATTTCACATTCAAATTCCATCAATACATAAAGTAATATTATGAATTATACTTACCACTAGATTATTCTGGGAATATATCTCATTATCTATTTGAACTAATTCCTAAAGCTTTAGGTCCTTCCTTTATTTCAAAATTTTTATCTGTCTAAAATAAATATATATCGATAATATCTAATTTGTCTATCTATATTGAGTCTAAATACCATACTGGGTATATCCTACCCATTCACTTTTTGTTTTACTTGAAAAATAACTATTTTTCCAAAACATGGTATATTGTTCTTACATTTTATATTTATATGGTATTGCCAAAGATTCAAGAATTTTTAAACTATTGGTTGAGTATTAAACACAAAAAACAACATTTATTCTTGAATTGTAATAATGTATAATTATCTTTTTTAAAATGGAATCCCCGAGAGTGGCCTTTTCGAACCCTCCACACTCGAGAAACCCCCTTTCGACAAAGAGGTCATCCGGAGAAGACCCAGCCAGGAAGGAGTCTTTGCCAGTCGAGATAACTACGCATCCCACAGGGTTACACCTTGATCAGCGATGGTTCGACAGAACCATCTGTCAGCCAAGTGAAGTGCGCTGATTCTTCCCACTCGGTGAGACACCAGGTGACCCGGCAAGACGAGTGGTATATAGGAGGGAATAATGTATCCTTATGTCCAAAGGAAACACGAGATATATTTTTTTAGTAATACTTAACAAAAGTTCAACTAGAATCATTAAACTTGGAAATATAGAAGTTGTGTGTTTCACAACGCTGACTTAGGAACCACCCTCTCTCAGCCACATAGACAACACAACTTATTTCATGTAACATTTCCAAAAATATTTGGTTAGTGTGTTTCAATACACATATGTGAGTGGAACATTGTATTTTAATACCCAAGAAGTATAACACAAACATTACTTGTGATTTATGAATATCCCTAAAGAATAAGTGACTACTTGGTTCTTCAATTTTGTTCATTTTTATATACTTATGTAGTTTTATTTCATGATATGAAAATCAAATAACCTCTTATTTTATACAAATTTCTTCGAAGGACATTACGAAGGTTCCTTTGGCACCAATATTTCCATTGAACTTTTCTAATTTTGTTTCAAATTGTTTTCCATAAGAATTAATTATTATAACTTTTATGTTCGTGATTACTTGTAAAACCTTACCCATAAGGTAATGTACTGTTTTCTCCATACTATGTATTTCATAATCTTAAACAAAAGTGGATGAAATGGGTGGAAAGGATGTATGAATGATTTATTGAAATTTCAATATCTGAATTTTAATTTACACATAGCCAGTGTAATTAAGCCACATTATATCTCACATCAGTTTCACTATGTAATCTTCTCATATACGAGACGACATATGTAATCATCCATGTCCTGATGTTGTATCGACAACACACATCAAACATTGATGATGGAAATGTGACATAACCATCATATGCATCAGACGTGAGTCATTAGTAAGCATTTTTATACGATCGCTTCCTAAGGTGACTTAACAGGTACTAGGGACATCTACATCTTGAATTTTAGATGTCGTGGTCCTTTTCTCAAGCTCTTGTACTACTCTTTTGAAACTCGTACTATTTTGAAAATTTTCATTTTCCAATGTTATCATAGTGTTGTTGTGTAATTACTTTCCATTTTCTATAAAAATAAATCAAGTAGATTAGTATTTTTATCTTGATTATCGATTTAGACATTATTGATTAATTAATTAAATGTCTCACACTATTTTATCGAACTCTATAAACCCTATATACTAGAATTAGAATACTCTATTTCTAGAGTATTCTAGTGTAAGTTATCCTTGAACTTCCACTCATAGTCTACATGCTATAAATATTGCACTATTCAATGATTTAAAGGTAGGATTTTGACTATCCAACCACATTAACTCGTGGATCGTTGATTTGTAGAGTGATGTACCAGCTTCTAAAATCAAAAATTTTATTTACTCAATGATTGACTCTAAAGTTGCAACAAGTAATTCATCGCTACTCCTTTGATGAAAACATCAGTTAAGTCAACCCATCGTTCTCATAATAACTCCCCAGTAGTATGAGACACCCTTAACTATGGCTGACCAAGCAGCATGAACTCCTAGTTGAGTTTAAATTCAAATGGTTGATAGTGTTTGTGACATAATATTTATTTTAGGGTTTTTAATATGTTTTTCTCGATGAATGTAACCCATTTATATTAATATATTCATACAACGTTTTCTTGATAACAATGACGATTAATAAAAAAACACTCATTGCATCATTTTTCATTTTACTGTTTATTATTTTATGTGTTTCATGTGTTCATGCAAATACATAAAATAATAAAAAAATGCATAAAAAAATTACCTTACTGGTCTTGAGAATCTAAAACTAGTAGATCCATTTAAACTCAACGGATCAATCATGATCTATGGGTATTGTACCTGAGTCGTAGCTTGACTCGTGATACAACTCATCCCTTGTCACGTATGTTTGGTGCTCATCTGGATTTCAACTCGACTTAACATTTTTCCAGTCTTACACTATAATTGTCATGGAACAAAAATACGCGCACATGAGAGATGAGGTCTCAGGAGTAAAAAATATAGATAACTAACTTTTATTAGGTCATGCGGACCCTTATACAAATTAAACGTGAAAAAATGAGGATGTGCAGACCATATTATTTAATACAATTCATCACACATAATTAAATAAATAAATAAAACATACATACACATGGTCAGTCAATTTCTCAAGACCAGTCAGTTATTAAAGTTAAAATCGCGATTAAAGTAAGTGGAATAAGTTAAAGTATAAGGGAAGTTTAAATAAATTAAATGAATTAATGAAATTGAAATAAGGTATTCAAAATTTATCTTTTATTCAGTCCAAATATTAATTTATTCTTGATGCAAAAAAATTATTTAATCAATTATTTTAATTTAATAAATAATTTAATTTAATTTTCTTCCCGAGTATTAAAATATTATATTTTAATCCAAAAATTAATATTTTAATTAATTTATTTTAATACTAAAATTTAATTAATTAATGAAATTAAATTTGATTATCTCGGGCCCCCAAACTGTGCTCTGGCCCATTGTGTGTCAGGATAACCCTGCGAAGAGCCATTTCAAGCATTGTAAAGTCAGTTCATGGTTAATATGAGCTTCAAGGATCTGCTCACACCCATTTTAGGTTGGTCGGACCCACCTAGAACCGATGCAGGGTGGTTCGGGTCTAACAGAACCGAAATAACACATTACATGGGAGTTACCCTACTAGAGGGGTCCAGTAATGACTGTGAATGTACATAGACCATTCAACTGTTGGGAAAGTAAATGATTGGCCCACCGGTGCAGTGATAATCATGAGATAAAATAAAGTGAAAAATGCAGAAAAATAAAATTGACACCAGATGTAAAATGGAAAAACCCCCAAATGGAAGGGGTAAAAAACCACGGGCAAATAGAAGTATCACTATTGGGTAAAAGTGGGTACACACTCCCTCACTTATTACAAGGAGAAAAGCTTGTAATATCTATCTTGAATAATGGGGAGAGCCACCTCATGAAATATCGTACATAGGAATGATAGGATATGAGGATGTGATGATTCAAACATAGGGATCCCACTGCCTTTTATAGGCAAAGAACTCCCCTGCTTGTTGCCTTCTCCCGTTGATGGATTGGTAGGGTTGCCGACCCACCTCCCTCTAGACAACCTGCCTCATTTGAAAAAAGGGGGGTGGCCACCATCAAGGGAAGATAAATCTGACAACACATCTCCCACTTGGAGATTTTATTGTAAACCAATCACATCCCCACATCCTTTCCATCTTTCAAACATGCTGCTCAAGTCTCTGCAAGGCCGCTCGAAGATCTGTACCATCTGAACGTATCAGAGTTAATCATCTTCGTTGGGAAATCTTCCAAAATTTCTTTAGTTTGAATCTTCTACAAATCCACACTTCCTTCCCCCACCACATCTCGAAAAAAGTGATAATGTACCCCAATGTTCATTGTTCTGGAATGAAAATATGGTTTCCATGCAATGTTCTAGGCGCTCTGACTGTCACAAAACAATAGAATCTGCTCCTGTCGATGCCCGAGATCCTCCAACAACTTTCTTATCCAAATTGACTCTTTTCAAGCCTGTGTATCTGCCATGTAATCTTCCTCCATCATGGAAAAAGCCACAACTGAATGTAACTTCGAAATCTAGCTCACAGGTCCTCCTACAAAAGTAAACACATAACCAGCAGTGGATTTCCTCCGGTCAGAATCACCAGCAAAATCTGAATCAACATATCCTCGGATAGTAAAATCGGATCCTCTATAACATAATGCAACATCTGAGGTCTTTTTTATGTGTATCAGGATCCTATTCATTGTGCTCCAATGCTCCCATCCTATATTTTCCATCTACTGACTAACTGCCCCCTCTGCATGTGCAATGTCTGGTCTAGTACAAACCATCGCAGACATTAGACTACCCACTGCGGATACATATGGTACTCGAGACATCTCATTCCACTCTGCTTCATTTCTAGGACTCATCGTGGAGGATAACGTGAAATTAAAGCGAAGAGGGTTAGATATTGTATTACAGTCTTTCATGTTGAAGTGTTTCATGACTCTCTGTAAGTAACTCGTATGTGATAGACAAATCTTCCCATTATTTTTTTCTTGGTAAATCTGCCTCCCAAGAATCTTGTTTGCTGGTCCCAAGTCCTTCATATCAAACTCCCTAGAAAACTGTGATTTCATATCCTAGATATGATCATTGTTGGGGCCTGCAACCAACATGTCATCCACATAAAAATGATGAATGATGAAATCATTACCATCTGAACCCTTGAAATATTCACAAGGATCTGAATGATGTCTGTTGTATCCAAAGATCATGATATAGGAATCAAATATCTTTTACCAACACCACATCACCTATTTGAGACCATACATAGATTTTTTAAACCTGCAAACCAAGTTCTCTTTACCTTCTTCTGAAAAACCTTCCAGTATGAGCATATAGATCTCTTCATCAAGATCACCATGGAGAAAAGAAGTCTTCACATCCAGCTGATGTAGATGTAAATTATATATTGCACACATCTCCATAACTATCCGAATAGTTTTCAGTCTAACAATATGAGAAAATATTTCATTGAAATTAATGTCTTCCTTCTGAGAAAATCCTTTGACCACAAATCTTTCATGATATCTTTCCACCTGTTCATTTCCATCTCGCTTGATCTTAAAGACCCATTTTTTCCGATATCCTTCCTTCCATGAGGTAATGGATCAAGATCCCAAGGCTTGTTCCTATGCAGGGCTTCAAGTTCCTCCTGCTTCACCGTCATCCATGAGGATACATATGGACTTTGGGTCGCCTCCACAAAAGAATATGGCTCTCCACCCTCTATCAATAAGTAGTATGTAATATTGCTCTTAGTGCCATAGTCTGAGTTCCATATTGGTTATTTTTTCTCCCGAGTTGACTTTCATGGTCCAGACTCAACAAGTACTTGATCATCGTGCTCTAGTAATGCCACAGAGGAAACTGGTTCTTTCATGGATTATTCCTCTACTTTGAATGTTGTAGTTTATGTATTCTCCTTCTCCGTATCTTGATCAGTTGTCATTTTCACCTTATCTTCTGCAAAAATGAGATCTCTGCTGATGATAAATTTTTGGGCATTGGGATCCCACAAACGATACCCCTTCACACCATCAGCATACCCCAAGAAGATACATTTCCAATATATCGAATCCAACTTCGATCATTCCTGGTCATTAAACATTGCATATAAAAGACTTCCAAAATTAGCTAACTAAGAATAGTCAGTGGGTTTACCAGTCCACATCTCCATGGGTGTCTTCAGCTCAATCTCCATTGAGGGAGATCAATTGATCACATAACATGCAGTATTCACTACTTCTTCCCAAAATGTTTTGTCAATACCTGCAGTCTTCAGCATCTCCCTTGTTCTATCCAACAGGGTTCGGATCATCCGCTCTGCCACTCCATTCTGATGAGGAGTGTACGCCATTGTGAACTGCCTCTTGATCCCTTCTTGGTGACAAAAAGTACCAAATTTCTCACTTGTATATTCTCCACCATTTTCTGTCCTCAGACACTTTATCTTCTTTCCCGAGTCAAGCTCCTTCCGTGCTTTGAATGTTTTTGTGACTTCAAAAACATCTGCCTTCCTCTTGAATGGGTACACCCAACATCTCCTAGAATAATCGTCAATGAATGATACAAAGTACCTTGCTCCTCCTAGAGAAATAACAGGTGCTTTCCAAAAATTGAAATGGATCAACTCCAAGATCTCTTGAATTCTTGCTGTTGACGTCCCGAACTTTAACATGTGTTGATTTCTCAAAACACAATGCTCACAAAATGGTAAGGATACCTTTGTCAGCCCATGCATCAACTTCTGATCCGCAAGAATCTTCAATCCTTGTTCTAACATATGGCCTAGATTCTGATTCCATATCGTTGTCAACGCTTCCATCGTGGTAGTTGATGCAACAACTATCTCCACCTCCTTGTATCTTTCACCCATAAACACTTATGGGTTCTTTTCGATCTTCTTTGACTTCATTACCACAAGCATGCCCTTCACGATTCTCATCACTCCATTCTCTATGTGAGTCTTGCAACCGATGTCATCAAATTGTCCCAAAGACAATATGTTTTTCTTCAGGCCCTTCACATGATGTACTCCTTGGACGGACCGAACAATGCCATCATGTAACTTTAGTTTAATGGTACTGACCCCAACAATCTTCAGAGTGTGATCGTTCCCCATGTATGTAATTCCTTCAATGATGGTTTCATATTGGTCAAACCATTCTCGTCGAGATTTCATGTTCCATGTTGCTCCTAAGTCGATAGTCCATGCATCGTCGAGATGTTTCCTGCTTCCAGTAGTCGTTGCTACTTCACCGACTAGGATATCCCCTTTTCCAGAAGTACTCGCCACATTCCCTGGAGAGTTATTTTAAACACTCTTATTATTCCAACAATCCTTCTTGATATTCCCTTTCTTGCCACAATTGAAACATATGACATTCTTCTTCTTGCTCCTTGATTTGGTCCTGCCATGATTTTGGCTTCCACTGGAACCACGCTCCATCATCCTTCCTCTCTCTATTGACATAGCTTCTTCTTGGTGAGAAGTTGTCAGTGTATCCTCCTTGTTCTTACACTAAATTTCTTCTTCTAGGACTGTGGCTGAAACATCATTAAAGAGCAGCATATGCGTCAGGATATTATTGGTATGGTAGATGATATGTTGGTCATACGAATCTGAAAAACTCTAGAGTAGAATCTACGCACGTTCAGTATCCACAATATTATAGCCCAACACCATGAGCTCAGCGAACAGGGTATTGAGGTTGTTGATATGGTCGGTCACCGATGACGACTCCGCCATCCAAAGTGTGTACAATTTTATCTTCATGAAAATTTTGTTGTGCAGTGACTTGGCCTCATATAGCTTCTTCAGAGTATCCCATATTTCCTTTTCCGTCCTTTTCTCCACAATGCTTGATAAAACCCCATCTGCCAAATCCAAATTGATGTTGGCAATAGAATTCCCATCCACATCGTTCCATTTCTCCTCCA
Source organism: Viscum album (assembly GCA_963277665.1). NCBI lineage: Eukaryota > Viridiplantae > Streptophyta > Magnoliopsida > Santalales > Viscaceae > Viscum > Viscum album. Next base: position 307,303,901 of record OY728152.1, read on the forward strand.
TCACACCCGTTGGCTTTTCGGAAATTCCCAGCAGGAAATTATCTTTCAGCAGCACTACTTTTTTCTTCATTTTCCACAATGAAAAAGTATTCCTGTTGAATTTTTCGATCTCAATTTTCTCTGCCATCTGGACATGCCTTCAGTCCAGAACCTCCTCCATTTCAAAATGGTGTATTTAATAATCTCAATAATGTATTTTCTGATGTGACAGATCCACCGAAGTTGCAATCACAGAGCATATTCAAATTTACAAGAATTATTAATACCCAAAAACGTGAAAAGCACCAGGCCAGAACCTTGCCTGTGATACCACTTATTGGGACCGTAAATGATTGGCCCACTGGTGAAATCATATTCACGAGATAAAATAATGTGCAAGATTCTAAAAAAATAAAAGGGACACCAGATGTAATGTGGAAAACCCCCCAAATGGAAGGGGTAAAAAACCACGGGCAAATAGAATGATCACTATGGGGTAAAAGTGGGTACACACTCCCTCACTTATTACAAGGAGAAAACCTCGTAATATCTATTTTTAATAATAGGGAAAACCGCCTCATGAAATACCATACATATGAATGAAATGAGATGAGGATATGAGGATTCAAACATAAGGATCCCACTGCCTTTTATAGGAAAAGCACTCCTTTTCCCATTGCCTTCTCCCGCTGGTAGATTGGTAGGGTTGGCCACCCACCTCCTGCCAACCAACCTGCCTCATTTGACAAAAGGGGGGTGGCTATAATGCTGGGAAGAAAAATCTGCCAACATCAACGATGGGGCTGACCTCAGCTGGAGGCGCGTCGTCGACAAGGAACATGACGAATGGTGAGGTCGTGGTTTCCCAACAACTAATAGGGGAGGAATCTCATTTATTAGATGGAGGTGGAATTGTGACTAGACGAGGTGCCAAAGAGAGGATTGGCGTGGGGGTCTCGACCACGAGGTTCAAGGTAGTGAGGATCTGGATGACATTTGGCCGCTAGGTCGCCGGATGAGGGAGGAAGAAGGTTACCTTGAGTGGAGGTAGTGCGGCTGAGGGTGTTGTGCTATAGTGGGGAGCATGTGGTAGGGGGGCGGAGGATTCAGGTATGGAGGCAAAAAAATCAATTAATTTTTTTTGTAAAGAATCCTTCTACCCTTACACCCAGTAGGCATTTATATGTCAGACCCCCTATCAAATTTTAAAAAATATAATTATTATAATTCCACAATCACCTGCCAGCCATCCTTATTTTGTTTGTAATGTGAAAACCCACATCCCCCCACTAAAATTTTGTTTAAAATTTATTAAAATGTCAAATCCATTTTTTATGTTATTTGATTTCAATTAAAAACTTTTAATTTATTTAATTTTTTTTATTTTTTATGTTACCAAAATAATGTGGAATAAGGTCCAATTGGAATACAATATTTTGACCACCTGAAAACTTGACCGTAATACTAGGGTTTTCAAGAAAACTTCTCTTCCCACATGCTTTGGTTAACAATAACATATATATTTTTCAAATTTTAACATTCATAAGACCACTGCTTTCGATCCATAATTTTTTTGATAGCCATAACTTTGTCATCCGATCACGGATCAAAACGCGGTCTGATCCATTGTGTCCAAAATTAAACCATCTACTTAAATATAAAGAAACCTTATATTTATAGACTTGGAAAATTCATGTGGTCTCATTGATACCAAATAAAGGGATTGATGCACACAGCGAAAGCTTGTTGGCTATGGATTTAAACACATTTCATTATCAGAGCATAAAAACCTGACGTGTCTAGCGATTTGAGCCCCGGTGTAGTTTAAGAATCTCACATGAATTAAACACTGCACAAAAAATAAATCTCAACACATAGTTTCTTCGAAATGAAGTTCTCTCGACTTTAGCTAATCACTCGAGATTATTGGACGAAGGATCTGAATAAGTACCCCTCTAGATCATCCATACACCCTCCATGAATTTTCACGCCTTCCATTTGTCAAAATTTGGGGGCTAGAGCAGACCTTTAACGAATCCTTCGGCGTCATGATGTTCACATCGATCACATGCCTTCAATTTGAATCAAGGAGTTTTTGGATCGATTCTCAGAGAGAGACTTTCTCCCTCTATAAGGCATGATAAGAGATAAGCTCTCATTCCCATTGAATGAATAGTACAATGGAAATGAGTCTCCCTCCCTACTTATATAGTAGATTTCTCAATTACCCGGATATGGTTCTGCGACCCCCAGAAATAAAACAACCACTAAATTAGAAATAAATAAATAAATATTTCAAACTAGACTGGACGATAAATATTATTTATATCATTTCATATAATTATAATATATATCAAATATATTACATGATAAACCTGAGTGATGAACTCGACTCATAATTCATTTTAATATTATAAGAACCTTGAATATTAAAATAATATTCAATCACAAAATATTATTCCTCATAATTACTTAAATACTTGTTAATAATATTAATATATAAATTCATCATGATTATTCATTATTTGAATAATAATGAAATTATTTATTTATCGGTGATCAAAAAATCTAGACAACTCTCGGACCTGATGGCGGGGTCCTCTATGTTATATATACCTATTCACGAAGATAGGGTAGATTCTTGAATGTGTTATTATGTGTGACCCTTTGGACCCTTATCTTGATAGTAGTGAATAGTTTTCATATACTATGACCGGAGCCTAGAAACCCATCAAGACCCCTAAAGATATAATCAGTAGTCATAGAAATGAAAACCAACCTATGAACACACACAATATAATATAATCCCTTTGACTTTCAATATCTCATAAAGAAGGATGCACACTTATATCATCTTCCATTCATGATTTATTATTTGTTGATCTGACTCGATGGATTTACCTTTGACTACCTTAGTCAATGATTTATGAAGGTACAACCATCCTGATCAACCAGACCCAAGATATTATTTCTTAAACTCAGAAGTGACAAATTATATTTCGATCATTCAACCAATGTCACACAAACAATGATGCACCAAACACAAGCTACCTCACCACGAATTCATGATCATGGTTTTTTCCTCACATCAAGTAAAAAATCAGATGGAACACATTGATAATAATCTCAAGTCAAGAGACGAATAAACAAACTAGTATATAGGAACAACCAATGAAACTTGAAACATATGGTGTTCCTATTGGTGTGTTCTCACTACTACCAAACTGGGAAAGGCAGGTGCCTGCCTTTATCAGCGCTAACGGAAAAGCGCTGATAAAGGGGTATGACTTTTTCAGTGCTAAGAAAAGCACTGATAAATGTACCCTTTATGAGCGCTAAAACAATCCCTGATAAAGGTGTACCCTTTATCAGCAGTTTCTTTAATGATGATAAAGGGTACTTTTATCAGTGATTTAAATATCCCTTTATCAACTCTTTTATTAGCGCTTATAAAGGTTAAATTTTTCAACAATTTTCTTAGCGATGATAATGTTTATTGTATAAATTAAATAAAAAACACATGTTATAACTATATATATATAATTAAATAATTATAAGATTAATAATAAATATATTTATTGGATTTATTAGATTTATTAGATTTATTAATTATTTATATTTATTAGATTTATAAATATATATGTGTTTTCCAATGAATTGGGGTTAATGAATATATCATGCGTATATGTTATGTGATCATATATGTGCATGAATAATGTTCATTTATAGATTATAATTACATATCACGTTGATGTGTTATCGATTTATAATTCATTATGTTACCCATATAATATGTATGTTCTAAAAAATGTACACTTATAATTAAAATTACATTATATTTAATATATATATATTTTTTAATATGTTTTGAATGATATGTATATAAATATAACTTTCAAATAATTTAATAATTATAAATAAAGATATATTTATTTAGAGTTATAATTATTAATAAATATATATATTTATGATAAATATCATTTTCATTAAATATATAACAATATAAACAAATTATTAAATTTATTCATTTATCAGCACTTTTATTATCACTGATAAAGTATTGATTTATCAGCGCTACAAAAGCATTGATAAAGTGGGTCTTTATCAGCGCTAAAATGAAAGGCGCTGATAAAGACACCCTTTATAAGCAATAAAAAAGAGCTGATAAAGTCCTACCTTTATCAGCGCTTTTCATTTTAGTTCTGATAAAGACCCCCTTTATCAGCGCTTTTTACTAGCATTGATAAACGTTCTAGTAGGATTTATAAGTGCCAGTGGGTCCTCCTCCTCCTCCCCTCACCTCATCATGCTTTCGTGGAAGCCCTACCCTACGCCTCTGCCAATGCCTCCTCTCCGTCGTGGCCTCCTTCTCCTCCTCCTCTACCGCGGCCTCTACCTCATTCTCCTCCTCCGGTTCCTACTTCTCATCCTCCTCCTCTTGTCACGACTCCTTCTCCCCACACCCTATCAATCGCGGAAGCCCTACCATGTGCCTCCGCCGCTGCCTCCTCTTCGCCACTGCCTCGTTCTCCTCCTCCTCTGTCGCGGACACCGCATCATTCTCCTCCTTCGATGCCTACTTCTCCTCCCCCTCCTCTTGCTGTGACTCCTCCTCCTCCTCCCCCTCTAGCACGACTCCTCCTCCTCTACGTCCTCTGTCGCGGCTCCTCCTCTTCATCCTCCACCACGGCCCCCCTCATCCTCCTTAACTACGGCTTCCACCTCCACCTCCTCCTCCTACTCCTTCTCCTTTGCCTACTCCGCTGCCTCCGCTGCCTTCACTGCCTCCGAGCTTCCTCCACTGCCTCCGTGATACCTCTACGCTGCCTCCAATACCTTCGTTGTAGATGCCTCCACCTCCTCTACCACCGGGTCCTCCTCCTTAAGGTGAGTAAAATTGAATTTGCATGAATTAATTTTGTTTGCATTTATTGTCAATATTGAGATTAATTATGATTTGGCATGATTCTTATGTGTGATTCTTGTGTGTGTAACACATGTATATGTGTTTTGTTACTTGTTCGATCTTGATTAGCTCTCTCCACTATAGACTTGTGATAGAAACCTGAATAGAGAGAGTATTTTTTGTGAATGTTTGTTACACTATATTAGGATTTCACTCTGTCTAGTGGCCCTTAGTATGGATATTTTTCTGATTTTGGATACTACCCCATTGTTAGGCAAGGAAGGGTTTGAACCGTCCATGTGGGTGAATTCATGTCATCGGGTGAGGTATTCCAACGGGATAAGACATATGTTTAGTATGTTCTATATTTTAAACTATTCTCCTTGGGTTAAAAAAACGAACCTTAATAGTGTTTCTACCAATTCCTACCCACTACCCACTCTCTCTAGGTTGGGTCATATACCAATTTAAATATGACATCCTTTCTTATAACATAATAGAGCCACATCCTCTCACATTGGGTGTGATTCACATATCCTCTAATTCAACAACATTGTAGATTCTCCCCTCTCACTTACGGTGAGTCTCACCATCACATCACATAAATAACAATTTGAGGAGGGAATATCTATAGACAACCTCTCACAAAACTACTCCAAACCAATACTAAATGATCCCCATTTCTATATCTCACATAATATTGGTTCACGCCCAAATTTACCCAAGAGAAGAAGGGTAGAACGGTCCTTGTAGTGTAGCTTGGGTTGTCGATTCCACAGAGACCTAAGAAGATACCTAAGATACACAACCTAAGGGATGGATTTTGGCAATAAAGTGTCCAAATTGGATTGATTTTGGATGGGTTTTTAATATATCTAATAGATTTAAGTGGATTCAATTTAAAAGAATCAGTTGATCCTAGGTTATCGCTCGGGGTGGATTGGACGTATTTTCTTTTTAATGATTTCAATTTCTTAAAGTTGAGATGGGTTCATTTAAGGAGATACAACAACATCATCACTTACTGGTTTAATGCCTACACCCTCTAATACTAATCACCTATACACTTGAAGGATCAAAGTTTTGAGCACTTCAAGGTAAAGGATCGTATTAGTACTTGATGTGTGTGGCCTTAAATTCAACAAGGACGATGAAGTTTAAAAATCACCAAAATAAAATCCCAATTAAAGAAGTGATTATACATTAATTAGGTGATAAATAACATCCAATCCAGCCCCTTTATACTCCCTTGGATCAACCCATAAGTGGGTTAGCCCTCCATTGATCCCATGGTTTCAATGGAAGCGGAAAGTAGACTCATGAGGGAGGAAATGGAGAAGTAAAGAAAACAACAAAAATAAAATGATCACTCCACCGTTGTGTGAATAATTTCACAAGGGTTGGTGTGAATAAATTCACACCTTGATCCAACGGTATCAAAGTGATATTAGGGACGATAGAATAACAGTAGAAGAAGAACGTTTATTAAGAAACTAAAGTGAATTGAACAAGTTACATGTGAAAGACAAAATTGAGGCAACAAAAATGAAGCATAACATTACAATTGAACAAAGCATCCAAGATCCTAAACTCCTTCATCACCACTGCCTTAAATAGGAATTTTGGGAGCCTTGGGTAGAGCCACCAACAGTACAAAGCATCTTAATTAATTTTGGTAGGCTATAGGTGGTGGAAAGCTTGTGGAATTTTGACTTTTCCACGTTTGACCCGAGCTGGCAGCCAGTTTTCATCCACCGAACAGACGCGTCTAGAAGACCTTCTAGAAGGCCACAACAGAGTGGTCCATAGAAGAAGAATATGTATCTCCGGATTTCTTCTAACCTCCTGTAAAATTTGGGCCCATTTTGAGTTGTGTATTCCGAGATATTATCAAATTAGTGGGCTGTTTGTCGGGGCCGCAGAATCTGGCCCAGAATTGTATCTCTAACTTGGGCCGCCTAAATGACCACCATGGATGCTGAATTAGCATTACCTCCTGAAGAGTGATTTTTTCCTATACATGTCTTCTTGCATCCCACGAAATATGGGATTAATTGGGCCTTTATGTTGGGCCACACAGTCTTATCAGTGGGCTGGTGTCCAATCTGTCTTCTCCAGAATTGCTTCCTTTCATTGCCAAATATCTCCATCATCCTCCATGAATTCTCCATTGATCCCTGAATGAAACATGTTCATATTGGAGTTTAGATCAATTATCAAATTAAAATAAGTATAATAAGATGAATCATTTGGTACTTTAAATGATGTTCAAAAACGTACCACATAATAGTGCATTTTAAGAAGGTATTACAATCATAATGTGAAATGGCGTTCAAAGTGTAAAATGCACTAAAATGGTGTTTATGAATAATAAAGAACATGAATATTATATATATTACCAATGAATATTAGCCTCATTTAGTGGCTAATCACACCCCTAAACTTGAGTTTTTCTAGTCCCGATAAAAATATATCTCATCAAAAATGAAATTCGAATTCCCTTTTCCAAAAACATTTTAATACACAATGATCACCAAAAAACATTATACCAAAAAATCATGAAACCCATCAAAATATTTTAATACGAGATAGTTTCATAAGCATATCTCAATCCCAAGCCCATTCCATTGATCAAATCCATCATCATACTTCATCCAACTCAATTAGGTGTAATGATGTGTTGTGAATCACAATAGATATGGGGGTTCATTTTCATTCAAGGGGTAAATCATGGAAGCGCTAGGTGGAATCACATTTAATCCTAATATGAGTATTCTTCATCTCTCTTTTTTGATTTTTTTTGCAATATTGCTATAGTAATTGAGATTGCAATTAGTCAAATTAACCCATGTAGGAAGACTTTGCCGATGACTCCCAGACTCAAAGGCCTTAGGGCACCAAGTGAAGCCCACATACTCGGGCATTGTCTCGAGTTAACTTAATCAAAAACAAAGTCATATTACCATAAATAGAGATAGATTGAAAAACTCAGGGCTAGACAACTCTGGAGTCACGATCCCCATGTGCTGAAAGCCTCTCATTTTATCAATCCATTGCTCTACATGCAAATTTTTATTTTTAATTATTATTATTTTTAATAATTTTTTTTTTAAATTTTTTTTTTGAATAATCATATTATTAATAAAAATAAAACCATCCTGTGCTGTTTATTATGGGACCCCAAAAATTCAAATTAGTACCCCACAGTCTAGAGGAAGTGCATTGTGACATTTTTTTTATTTGGATGAAAATATAAACGATGAAATATCACATTGGACAGCCACACTTTCCAAAATCTATGCTCATTAAATTATACAAGGATTAAAATCAAAATCAGGGCATGCTAAATTATTTCATATTCAGTTTCAAAGTGTGCAATGTGTATTACCATGTTTAAAGTTAAAGGAATTTTTCCTTGCATTTACTTTTTATTTTCAAATCATTCAATTTTTTTTTGACACAAAAGAATTTTTTTTTATTTTATATCCCCCCCAACATAAAACAACACTGTCCCCAGTGTTTGAAGAAATGAAAAATTAGAAGGAGTAGAGGCAGGGAATAAAAATTTAAAAAGGAAATTGAAAATGATGATTATGGAATGAAGTCACCTGGTGGTTGAAGTTTGAAGTTCTTGCCGCTCGAATTTATTCCTTTGATATCCATGTCGCTTGCAAAGTTCCCTAGTGGAAAAAGGAAAAAAACAAAACAAACAAAACAAACAAAACAAACAAAACAAACAAAAACAAACAATATATATATATATATTTATATAATAAAGGAAGTAAAATATAAGAATATATATAAAAATTATAGAATAAGGTAGAACAAGAAGCCACAGGTCAGTGGTAAGCGCCCGCCCCTGTCTCCCTTCAGTCCCGGGTTCGAGTCCCCGCGGCTTCGCCGGTTGTGACGGGGTTTGCCCCACGGCCTATGGCGTGGACTTTTTTTTGTATTATTATATTTTTATTTTTATTTTCATAACCTATTGAATAATAAAAACAAAATAAACTGATGATACATTGTCTTCTTTTTATATTTCTGGGTAAGGTATTACTCAAGGATCACACCACGTGACACGGATGAATATGGTGCTCCTCTTTCGTACCCATCCATACTCATAATAGAAGAACATGTCAAAAGTATATTTTTTTATTTTTAAATATAAAAATGATTAAGTAATCTTATTTGAAAAATAAAGATGATTCAGAAAGACTAGAAACATAAAAACCACGGGTTGCCTCCCGTGCAGTGCTTTGTTTAACGTCGTTAGCCCGACATAGATCCCAAATTTATCAATTTTTTCCTGGTTCATAGATTGGATCAATTAACTCAACATCTATTTCCTGTTTATTGAATGATTCAACGAATGGTTTTAACCTTTGACCATTGACCTTGAAAATGTAACCACTTGTGGGATCTTGAATCTCTACTGCCCCATGGGGGAATACATGATGCACTATGAAAGGTCCTGACCATCGAGACCTTAACTTTCCCGGATGTAAATGAAGTTTTGAACTATACACGAGAACAATTTTTCCCGGTTCAAAATGTTTGACCTTGATATTCCTAGATTGGTAGGCTTGAACTCTAGCTTTATTGATCCTTGAATTTTCATAAGCCTCCATCCTTAGTTCCTCTAGTTCATTGAGATCTAATTTCCTTTTTGTTCCGGCCAATGAGAGATCATAATCCATTTTCTTAATTTCCCAAAAGGCCTTATGATCAATCTCCACTGGAAAATGGCATGATTTTCCATAAACCAGCCTATATGGGGACATTCCTAAGATGGTTTTATATGCAGTTCTATAGGCCCAAAGAGCATCTAAGAGTTTCTCAGACCAATCATTCCTAGAGGGGTTGATAGTTTTTTCAAGAATTTGCTTAATTTCACGATTGGCTAACTCAGCATGACCATTGGTCTGTGGGTGGTAAGCAGTGGACACTTTGTGAGAAATTCCATATTTTTCCATGAGTGATGAGAATGGACGATTGCAAAAATGAGTTCCATGATCACTTATGATAGCCCTAGGAATTCCAAATCTAGAGAATATGTTTTCTTTTAGGAATCTAATCACTGTTTGATGATCATTGGATTTTGTGGGAATGGCCTCAACCCATTTTGAGACATAATCAACAGCTAAGAGTATGTAGAGGTATCCCCGAGAGTTTGGGAAGGGACCCATGAAATCAATTCCCCAACAGTCAAATATTTCAACCACTAAGATGGGAGTGAGTGGCATTTGATTCCTTTTTGTGATGGACCCTACTTGTTGACACCTAGGATAGCATTGACAAAATGTGTAGGAGTCCCTTGAAAGGGTGGGCCAGAAAAGACCACATTGAAGAATCTTAGCAGATGTTTTCTTAGAGGAAAAGTGACCTCCCCATGCCTCACTATGACATAATTTAAGGATGGACTCTTGTTCAGATTCTGGAACACACCTCCTAATGACTTGTTCAGGGCAGAACTTATAGAGGTATGGATCATCAAACACATAGTGTCTAACATAAGAAAGGAATTTCCTTCGAGCTTGAGTCCCTAAGAATTTTGGAATGACTCCTGTCACTAAGAAATTTGCTATGTCAGCATACCAAGGGCAGTCACTCACAGAGTATAAGTGTTCATCAGGAAACGAATCAGACACAGAAAGGTGATTTGAGTTGTCTTTGAATTCCATCCTAGAGAGGTGATCAACAACAACATTTTCAACTCCCTTTTTATCCTTGATTGTGAGGTCAAATTATTGTAAGAGAAGGACCCACCTAATCAGTCTAGCCTTAGCATCTTGTTTTTGGAAGAGGTATCTTAGTGCAGAATGGTCAGTGAACACAGTGATGGGTGATCCTATGAGGTAGGACCTAAACTTCTCTAAGGCAAACACAATAGCAAGTAACTCCTTTTCAGTGGTGGTGTAGTTGATTTGGGCATCATTTAAGGATTTGCTTGCATAAGCAATGACATAAAGAGTTTTATCACAACGTTGTCCTAAAACATATCCAACAGCAAAGTCACTGGCATCACACATAAGTTCAAAAGGAAGGTTCCAATTTGGAGATTTCATAATGGGAGGAGAGGTGAGAGAGGATTTGAGGGTTGGGAATGAACCCTCACAGCTTTCTGTCCAAACAAATGGAGCATCCTTTACTAAGAGAGCACAAAGGGGATGAGATATTGAACTAAAGTCCTTGATGAATGTTCTATAGAAACCAGCATGTCCTAATAAATACCTCACTTCCTTGACAGTTTTGGGTGATGGAAGGTGACGAATGATGTCAACCTTTGCTTTATCAACTTCAATCCCCCTAATGGACACCATATGGCCTAGAACAAGTCCCTCTTTAACCATGAAATGGCATTTTTCCCAGTTTAGGACCAGATTTTTTTCTTCACATCTTGACAGGACTCTCTCCACATTCTGGAAACATCCCTCAAAAGTGTCCCCAAACACAGAGAAGTCATCCATGAAGACCTCAAGAAAATCCCCTACCATGTCTGAGAAGATTCCCATCATGCACCGCTGGAAGGTTCCAGGGGCATTGCATAACCCGAAGGGCATGCGTTTGAAGGCAAAGGTACCGAAAGGACATGTGAATGTATTCTTCCCTTGATCCTCTTGGGAGACCTCAATTTGATTGTACCCCGAGTACCCGTCTATGAAACAGTAGAAGGCATGACCTTCCACTCTCTCAAGGACTTGGTCAATGAATGGTAAGGGGAAATGGTCCTTCTTGGTGAATGAGTTTAGTTTCCTATAGTCAATGCAGACCCTCCATCCACTACTCACCCTTGTTGGAAAAATCTCTCAATCCTCATTGGTTATCACTGTGATTTCAGCCTTTTTTGGAACCACTTGGATTGGGCTCACCCATTTACTCTCAGCTATGGGATATATGATAACAGCTTTCAAAAATTTCAGATGTTCCTTCCTTACTACCTCCATGAGATTAGGATTGAGTCGTCGTTGATGTTGACGACATGGCTTTGAATCAGAATCCAGAACAATCCTATGAGTCCCGATAAGTGGGCTAATCCCAGGAATATCAGAAAGGGTCCAACCAATGGCTTTCTTATGCTTCCTAAGGACATCTAGAAGCATCCTCTCATGATTGGATTCAAGAGAAGAAGAAATGACAATAGGATGTGTTTGATTTTCCCCTAGGAAGGCATACTTTAGTGCAGCAGGAAGTTCCTTCAATTCAAGATCAGGTTGGTTCAGAATTTTAGTAGAAGATTGGGACATTGGATCAAGATCAATTTCTTTTTTTAGAAGTTCAGATTGGATTGATTCCTCACATGTAGAAGTTTCAGCTACTAGATTGTCTTGATCAAATTTAGGGAAGGAATTTAGAGGGGTCTCTATGAAATTGGTTTCTTGAAAGGTTTCCCTGATTGTTGGGCCTAAGACTTCATCATAAGAGCAATTTGAAAATGATTCAAGCCAAGGAGATAAACTTCCTTCATATGAACAAAGGAAATCAATCTCATTCTGACTTAAACATTCATCAAATATTCCTTGATGTTCCATGGATTCATTATCAATGCTTCCTATCATGTTTACTTCATGAATATCCTCGTCATCCCCTATTTGTGAGCTTGCATTATAGATGTTCAAGTCTAGACTCATGTTCCCAAAGGTGATGGTCATGTTCCCATTTCGAACTCGGATAACAGAGTTGATTGTTGCAAGGAAAGGATGACCAAGGATGATTGGGGTTTGTTCCTTATTTCCTAAATTTGGATGGTTGTCAAGGACAATGAAATCAGCAGGGTAGATGAAATTTTCAACCTTTACCAGAATGTCCTTTAAAATCCCCTTTGGAACCCTAATGCTACGATCAGCAATCTGAAGTGTGACAGATGTGGGTTGGAGCTCTTCTAGGCCTAACTGGCAGTACACAGCATATGGGATGAGATTGACACTAGCACCTAGGTCACACAAGGCCTTGACAACTTTGCTTTCTCCTAGTTCAACATTGATGTAAGGGCAACCTGGGTCTTTTAACTTAGGAGTAATGGTCCCTTGAATGGTGGTACTCACATTAGCAGCCAAAAGGACTTGGTTTTTATGTGAAAATTTTCTTTTAAAAGTGCACAAGTCATTAAGGTACTTTGAGTAGGCAGGTATAGTTTGGATGTCATCGAGAAGGGGTATGTTCAACTTGACTTGTGAAAATATTTCTCTCAACGTTTCACTCAGTTCAGGCTTGGATTCCCCCCTCATGCGTTGGGGAAATGGTGCAGGTTGTGGGGTTGTTTGTTGAAGAGTTGTTTCTTTCACATTTTTATCAGTTTCCTCAGTTTGATCTTGTGGTTCATTTAAATTTTCATCCAAGTTTGATTCTTCAGGTGGGTTCTGAATTAGTTGTTCAGGTTTCTCAATTGATTTCCCACTTCTTAAAACAGTCACAGCCTTTAGTTGTTCATGAGGTGTTTGAGCACAACATGCCTCTCCCCTTGAAGTTGAGGATGGAACCGCCTGAGTAGGCATGGGTGCCTTTCCTGTTTTGATGGTTTGAAGTTCTTGTTTTAGGGAAGAGACTTCTGAGTTCATCCTCTCCATTTGTTTGCGTAGTTGTTCTAGTAGGCTTTGTGAAACAGTTTGGGTTGGTGCTTGAGTAGGTTGGTTTATCCCAGGGGGATATTTTGGAGGTGGGATGGTTTGTTGAAAATGGACCGGTGGCAGTTGGTATTGGATAGGTTGGGTTTGGAACTGGTTATGGGTTTGGTAGTTCTGTTGAGGGTAAGTATTTTGCCCTTGTGGTTGTCTATGTTGTTGGTTATCCTTCCATCGGAAGACTGGGTGGTCATTGTACCTTGGATTGAAGGTGTTTTGGTATTGGGGTTTTGAAAGTTTAGGGCATTGACTTCCGCTGGGGGTACTCCTAGAAGAACATCTTTGATGGATGGAATGGTTGGGTAGTTGTCTGTTTTATGGTCATGTTAGTCACAAATTGTGCAAACAAGGTCTACATTTTGGATTTCATGGACTTTCCTAAGGTCTATCTCTTCAACCTTCCTAGAGAGTGCTGCGAGTTTAGCCCTAAGGCTTTCCTCTTCTCTAAGTGTATGAATTCCAGTGGTTCTTTGTGGCTTTTCAGAATAAGGTGATGTTCGCCAAGTTTGGTTTTGTTCAGCCAGACTTTCGAGATACTCGTAAGCATCATTTGGGGCCTTGTTTTTAAAGGTTCCATTACACATCCTGTTAATGAACTGTTTGTTCCCCGGACCCAAACCTTCATAAAAAATTCTCACTTGTTCAGCTATGGAAAACCCATGGTGTGGAACCTTGTTTAGGGTGTCTTTGAACCTCTCCCATGTTTCATAGAATGACTCTCCATCTTTTTCAAAAAAGTTTTGGATGCTCTTTTTAAGTGCAATTGTTTTGTGATGAGGGAAGTATTTTTTGTATAATTATCTTTGCAGTTGGTCCCAAGAGTGGATTGATGCAGGTCTCAAGTTGTTTAGCCAATTTTTAGCTCGATCCTTTAATGAAAAAGTAAATAGCCTCATCTTAGCGGATTCTAGTTGATGTGGGGGACACATGGTTTCAATAATGTCGTTGAACTCTTTGACATGAAGGTATGGCATTTCTGACTCCATCCCATGAAAGGTTGGAAGGTGGTTTAGGACATGGGGTTTGAATATGTAGTTGGTGTCTCCTATGTAATTGTGTCTAATGCATGAGGGGACATTGGTCCAAGCTAGAGTGAGGTAGTCGTTCATGGTTTGATCAACTACATTCCCTAAGTTTGGAGCTTCTTGGTTTTGGTTTCCCATTTGATTTCCCCCAGGGTTTACAATTTGATTTTGTGGATGACCCTCCATTGGACTTGTTTCAAGTTCTGACTTTGGGGTTTCAAGAATATTTTAATCTGATTTAAACAATCCCTTAGGTGCACTTGACTCCCCTATCCTAGGACTTTCCACCCTAACTATTCTTTTTGAGAAATCGCGGGTGTAGGCGGACATGCGCCAAAAAAAAGCGAGAAAGGGACAAGATAAGAGATCTTGGGTGAGAGTAGAAGAATGGAGGTGAGGAAAGAAGGTTTTTTTGGATCTAAGGTACTTACTTTGTCCCCGGAAACGGCGCCAAAATTTGGTTCACGCCCAAATTTACCCAAGAGAAGAAGGGTAGAACGGTCCTTATAGTGTAGCTTCGGTTGTCGATTCCACAGAGACCTAAGAAGATACCTAAGATACACAACCTAAGGGATGGATTTTTGGCTATGAAGTGGCCAACTTGGATTGATTTTGGATGGGTTTTTAAGATATCTAATAGATTTAAGTGGATTCAATTTAAAAGAATGAGTTGATCCTAGGTTATCGCTCGGGGTGGATTGGACGTATTTTCTTTTTAATGATTTCAATTTCTTAAAGTTGAGATGGGTTCATTTAAGGAGATAAAAAAACATCATCACTTACTGGTTTAATGCCTACACCCTCTAATACTAATCACCTATACACTTGAAGGATCAAAGTTTTGAGCACTTCAAGTTAAAGGATCGTATTAGTACTTGATGTGTGTGGCCTTAAATTCAACAAGGACGATGAAGTTTAAAAATCATCAAATAAAAATCCCAATTAAAGAAGTGATTATACATTAATTAGGTGATAAATAACATCAAATCCAGCCCCTTTCTACTCCCATGGATCAACCCATAAGTGGGTTAGCCCTCCATTGATCCCATGGTTTCAATGGAAGCGGAAAGTAGACTCATGAGGGAGGAAATGTAGAAGTAAAGAAAACAACAAAAATAAAATGATCACTCCACCGTTGTGTGAATAATTTCACAAGGGTTGGTGTGAATAAATTAACACCATGATCCAACGGTATCAAAGTGATATTAAGGACGATAGAATAAGAGTAGATGAAGAAATTTTATTAAGAAACTAAAGTGAATTGAACAACTTACATGTGAAAGACAAAATTGAGGCAACAAAAATGCAGCATAACATTACAATTGAACAAAGCATCCAAGATCCTCCACTCGTTCACCACCACTGCATTAATTAAGACATTTGGGAGCCTTTGGTCGAGCCACCAACAATACAAAGCATCTTAATTAATTTTGGTAGGCTATAGGTGGTGGAAAGCTTGTGAAATTTGGACTTTTCCACGTTTGACCCGAGGTGGCAGCCAGTTTTCATCCACCGAACAGACGCGTCTGGAAGACCTTCTATAAGGCCGAATCAGAGTGGTCCATAGAAGAAGAAAATGTAGCTCCAGATAGCTTATAACCCCCTGTAATATTTGGGCCCATTTGGAGTGGTGTATTCCTAGATATGATAAAATTAGTGGGCTGTTTCTCTGGGCCGCAGAATATGGCTGAGAATTGTATCTCTAACTTGGGCCGCCTAAATGACCACCATGGAGGCCGAATTAGCATTAACTCCTGAAGAGTGATTTGTTCCTATACATGTCTTATAGCATTCCACGATATTTGGGATTAATTGGGCCTGTATGTTGGGCCCCACAGTCTCATCAGTGGGCTGGTGTCCAATCTGTCTTCTCAAGAATTGCTTCCTTTCATTGCCAAATATCTCCATCATCCTCCATGAATTCTCCATTGATCCCTGAATGAAACATGTTCATATTGGAGTGTATATAAATTATCAAATTAAAATATGTATAATAAGATGAATCATTTGGTACTTTAAATGATGTTAAAAAATGTACCACATAATAGTGCATTTTAAGAAGGTATTACAATCATAATGTGAAATGACGTTCAAAGTGTAAAATGCACTAAAATGGTGTTTATGAATAATAAAGAACATGAATATTATATATATTACCAATGAATATTAGCCTAATTTAGTGGCTAATCAAATATTATCATACAAAAAATTATCTAATGAGGGAATCACAATATCCAACCTATATCACAATTCAAAATGCACCATCAATAGGTGGATCCCATGGAAGTCACACACAAATCCCATTTGACCAATGCCTTCTCTCTCAAAGTATGCTCCTACCAACACCTTATCACATAAATAAAGTCCATAAATCTTGTCACATGCCACAAAACATATAAATAGTAATCTAAGGAGGGTATCTTGATAGCCAACCTCTCGTACTAGCTAAACCACATCATCAGTAGCTGGGCCCCATGAATGACCATACTTCAATTAGGTGAAAGTCATATGATGTACCAATCTCTTAGTCGGTCTGACAATAAATGATAAAAGTCACCATCCATTTAGCCTTTCATAATAATCTTCTCAAAACCATCTTGGTTATACATGAAAATTATTCCCAACCTATCAACATTCTAATTCTGCCTGTAAGGGAATATACTGGCTTCTACAAACCTAACCCATCTCTACTCATTGATACCAACACACACTCATCTCTACATTGTAATGTCACAACCCACATGATATACTTGATCTAGGCCTCTATGGTCTAGTCTATATCATCTTCTAATTCCCACAATAAAACTCATTAAAACTAAATAATGACCATTTGAAGAAACTCACACTAAGAGCCTTGGATACCCTATGCTAAGTCATCCAGACTATTACCATGAACCTAACATAGGTACCATATCATGTCTCTCCTTGGAGATCTCTTAATCCAATTATAAGGAGGAAATCCTCTATTTCACACTTCACCGATCCTTATATGGAATATCCTACTCATCACACACACCATGAATCTTATATATCCTTAAGAGGGTATTCCCCATCTTACGAGAGATATAAAACTATAGTATCCATCTTCTTTAGGCCTAAGACTCTAATACCTACTCAAATAGCCTTAGAAAACCTAACAAGGCTATAAAAATCTTATACCAAACCCGATCCTTTCAGAAGCACAACTAGAAACCTCACATCCATGGAGACATAATCTCTGGATGATCACAAAATCACAAACATTAAATAGAACCCTCACTATATCTCTTGGTGGATCAAAAACACCCTATTTATTTACCTAGGTTTCTCTTGATTTCAATCCCTTTCACTGGAACACATATAATCATGCATGAATGCACAATCATTCATAAATTTGAACATAATTTGGTATTATAGGGTCCACCAACCTCAAAAAATGGAGTAACCCCCTCACCAATATCAACTCATCCTCAAACAAGACTATACATGCCTTATCTAATCTTGTACCAATGATTGAGAACCAATCTGAAGGCACACTTCCCAAATTATTAATTATATAAACTTATAATTAATTATTCAATATAATTAGGAATAATCTTTTAAAAACTCCATGGGGAACACAACACCATCTAAACTACACAAAACATGGTGCGTTCATTATACGAGGTTAACCTCTAGCCAATAAAAATAGAATCTACACCATATGAATTGATTTGAAGATGATATAGTGAAATCATCCCACAAATCCTAGTTAAAATCATCCCAAATCATAGGGAAGTAAAGGATAATAGTAATAGAGGAGGTATGATGGAAGAACTCACTAACACACTATAAAAAACTCCCAATAACTACCCCTCATTAAGGGGGATCAAAGAGAGGAAGAGAATGGATGAATCCCTAGAACCACCCAAGATTTTCTATTAATGAAAACTCCCCCACAATTTTTTAAGTATCTTGTTTTTCATCAAAATTATACTCATATTCCTTCTCCCCTAACCTATATTCCCGTCCTTTGGATTTCAAATAGGATGAATATAAATAAAGAATGGATGAATGCCAATCGGTTGACAAAACAGTATGAAGAAGGAGTGAAAGAGTTTATCAAGTTTGGAAAAGATCATTTATATGACCCTTCTCTAATACTTTGTCCGTTTTGACATTGTTGTCATTCAAAACAAATTAGACTTGAGGAGATGGAAGAACACTTGATCTGTCAGTGAATAGATTAGAGTTATAGATGTTGGACTAAACACAGGGAAACAACGAATGTAGGGAGTGGCTGGGATAACACTGTGTTTTATGGATCATCTGATATGATTACAAGTATGAACAATAAAGATGACCATACGAAGGATGTGATTACAGATGTGAATAATGACGAATATCGTATTGAGGAAATGACAAGGACCATCGAATATGAACATCGTGATTGCCAAAAATTGTTTGAGAAGTTAAAAGGTTGGGCATAGATGTTATTGTATGCTGGTTGCAATAAATATATAGTACTTTCTGCCGTACTGAAGCTGTATAATTTGAAACTAGATAATGGGTGGAGTGATGCCAGTTTTATGGAACTACTTGCTCTCCTGAATGACATGCTCCCAGAAGATAATGAGCTCCCATGCCGAACATATGACGCCAAACGAATTCTAAGCTCGATGACTATGATATCTGAAAGAATACACGCCTTCCCAAATGATTGTATACTATTTCTCTAGGACCACAAATCACTTAATGAATTCCCAACGTGTGGTGCTTCTCGATACAAGAAATATGAATCCAATTCTACTAAAGTTGTATGGTACATTCCAATCATTAAAAGGTATAGGCGCCTATATGGATGTGAGGAGACTACAAAACAATTGAAAAGGAATTCATATACTATAATTAAAGATGGGATACTACGTCACCCTGCAGACTCTCCTCAGTGGAAGAGAATTGATCATGAGTATCCTAAATTTGGAAACGAGTCGAGAAACCTTTGTCTTGAGTTATCTACAGATGGAGTGAATCTTTTTGGTTTTCAAAGGAACAGTCACAGGACATGGTTGGTTATGTTGGAAAATTATAACATACCATTGTGGTTATGCATGAAACGAAAATACATCATGTTATCTATGCTTATATCAGGACTAAAACAATTGTGTAATGATATTGATTTTTATTTAGCTCCATTGATCAATGATTTGAAATTATTGAGAGATTCAGGTGTTACATTGTATGATGCATACAAAAAAGAATATTTCACTTTGAGAGCCATGTTGTACGGGATGATAAATGACTTCCCTAATTATGGAAATTTGTCAGGATATAGCATTAAAGGAACTCAAGGGTGTCCTATTTGTGAACAAGGTATACAATCAATTAGGTTGAAACATTCATCGATAACTATGTTTCTAGGACATCGCAGATTTCAACCCCCGACGACATAAGCACCAATCATGGATGACATCATTCGATGGATGTTCAGAAGAATGTACAACACCATCTCCACTAACAGGCAATCCATTTTTTGAGAAAGTTAAAAATGTGGACACTAATTTTGGTAAAATAGTTTCAAAAAAACTTACGAAAATTGGTTGGAAAAAGAGATCAGTTTTTTTTGAATTACCATATTGGAATTGTCAGTATGTCAGAGATTTTCTTGATGTTATGCATGTAGGAAAAAATATATTTGATTGTGTTATTGTCACATTGCTAAATACACCTGAAGAAACAAAATATATAATTAAGGCTAGGATGGACATGGTTGAGATGAGAATACAAGAAGAGTTGGCACCAGTGAAGGGTGAAAAACGAATATTTCTTCCTCCTGCTGCTTACACTCTTTCCAGGTAAGAGAGGTATCTGTTTTTAAACTTCTTGAATGAGGTAAAGGATCTAGAGGGGTATTCGTAAAATATTAGGAACCTCATGTCAATGAGCGATTTGAAGTTAAAAGTTATGAAATCACATGACTACCATGTTTTGATGCAAGATCTCGTTCCTATTTATTTAAGTTGCATTTTGTAAAAGAATGTCCACCATACAATAACGAAGTTGTGTTTCTTCTTCAATTCTATATGAAGCAAAGTTATAGACCCGGTGAAATTGACAACTATGGAAAGATAAATCTCTGTGATATTATGTTAATTAGAAATGTTCATCCCACCTTCATTTTTTGATATGATAGTTCATTTTATGGTCCACATGGTGAGAGAGATTCAACTATGTGGCCTTTTACATTATAGATGGATGTACACCATTGAACGGTATATGATGATTTTGAAAGGGTATGTCAAAAATTGAATTCGGCCAGAGGGTTGTATTACGGAGAGATATATTTTTTAGGAAGCCGTTGAATTATATAACGAATACCTGTCTGGTGTGGAAAGCATTGGCCTACCAAAATCTCGTCACACTAGGCGGCATGAGGGTGATGGAATTTCTGGAAGACAGGTTGTCACAATCAATATTACAGATCGGGAGTAAGCCCGCCTTTATGTTTGGCATAAAAACTTCGACGTTGACCCATATATTGAATCCCACAATGAAATTCTTAGTTATATGAATCCATATGGGGATGAAAAAAGGATATCAGATACATATAATCAACAGTTTATAGGATGGTTTTGGGACCATATTTTTAAGAAGTCTGATGAAAATCCAGAGTCAATTTCAGACCAACTTCGATGGCTAGATAAAGGACCAAGTTTGTATGTATTATCTTACAATGATTATGTAGTTAATGTTTATACATTTTATACTAATGAACATGATGAAGATAGTACCATGCATAATAGTGGGGTTACACATGTGGCTGAAGCGATGCATGTTTCCGATGCTAAGGATAGAAATCCAATTTAGGCAAATATGTCATACTTTGGTATCATTAATCAAATATGGGAGTTCGATTATACGGAATTCCAAGTTCTGATTTTTCAAATCAAGTGTGTTGATAACAGGAGTGTTGTTAAAATAGATGAATTGGGATTCTTTAAAGTTGATTTCAGTAAGGAAGGAGAGAATGAAAAACCATTTGTAATGGCATCACAGGCAGTGCAAGTATTTAATGTTCCAGATCCCGCAAATTGAAACTGGTCAATTGTTCAGTTATCGACCAAAACAACTGAAGGGTCAGATAAAAATTCAATGGAGGATGACCCTTTCATTGGGACTTCACAATCATTTTGCAGTGGTCCCAATGTAGATGATGTTTTGAATGTCTGAGGAGAACACAATGAAGGGATAAGGATAGTCGATAGAGGGATCAAATCCCTCCAGCCTTTAAAAAAAATAGGGTTCGATAATCAGGTTATTTTTTATTGTAATATAGATTGTGTTACATGATGTTATTATCTATTTGCTGCTTCTTTTATGTGATCTAAATTAAATGTTAATCCACTTTTGCAGATAATGATTTCTGCACCTACTGATGGACCCAATCCCGAGACACAATAGGTTTCTCAACTTGTTGCAGCTGGTACCAATACTGAGGTACAACAGGTCTCTCAACCTATTGCAGCTAGACCCACTGATGAGGTAGAACAGGTTTCTCAACCTGTTGTACTTGGTCCCACTACTGAGGTACAACAGGTTTCTCAACCTATTTTTGCTGGTCCTAGTGCCAATGCAAGCACTTCAAAGGAACATAATGCTGATGCAGAACCGAGGAAATGGTAGGCAATAAAACCCCGACAAAAAAAAAAATATGCACCGTAGTTTGACATATTTATCCAGAATCCTTAAGGCGAAAGAAAAAAGCATAAAATAGGAGGTGGGATGTAATAAGTGAGGCCAGAATTTAAACCCCAACAAATCCATCATTAATAGCTATATTGGAATCGTCACTTGGCAACACGTGCCGATTGATATAGAGTAATGGCACCATGTTGTTAGCGGGATGAAAACATTAATGTCGGAATAGATTATGGTAACAATACAATATCATTTATTTAATTTATTGAAATAAAATAATATAAAATACTGAAATATTCACTAACTCTACATCATCTCTTGTAGAGTGAATTCATAGTATATGTCTCGCACAAGGAATATGTATTAAGACTAGACGGAAGGGTTTATAGAGTCTTTTGCATCATTTTGATGAAACTTCATCTGAAATATGCTGAAGGGAAAATCAAGCTGCAACCACCTCCTTTGTATGCACACTTGATATCCCAAGGACCATGGGATGTGTTTTGCAACCGTCGTGCGGAGCAGAATTTTCTGGTACATAGTGTTTGGTAACATGTAGTTTAACGTTTCTTGTATTCATCACTTTGATTGATAGTTTTTTATTTATGAAACTGAAACTGAGTGCTGAAAATAAAGAAGAGGGAGCAAAACTAGAATACCCCTACCGTAAAGTAAGGATGGGATATGCTTCAATTGAAAATCTATTGGTACGTATTTTAAAAGTACTTTAATACTTTTATGTGACATAAAAAACTGTAACCATGTTTCTCTATTTATATGTATATTGATGAATCAAAATCTCAAGCCACTTCCATCTCATGCCATGTGCTATAGAAGGAGGCTCGTGTTTATAAAGAGGGTAAACTGGTAGATGAAAACACACAAAAAGTGTGGGAAACATGTGTATGTATGACATAATATAAATTTATTTTGATTTAAATGACTATTACTTAACGATGATTACTTATATTCCCATATTTTCTATTTGACATAGTCATAGGAATCAACAACAACCGCACCAGATGTGGACATACTTTTAGAAGCCTTGAAACTTCCAGAACAGTATGGTCGCGTCAGAGGTGCGGGTTGTGGGGTGACACGGCGGAAATTTTTTTTAGAAAAGAATACAAGAGGAAGAATCTAAAGAAATGAAAATAATGGGAGATAGACTAGCTACCCTTGATGAAAAATTCCAAATACAGGGAGAGTTGCAAGAAAATTTTATGGGGGACAGGAGAAGAGAAGAAACGACTCAAGAACAACTCGCCCCACACCCCACCAGCTTTGATGTGATCCATTACCCTCAAAGACCAACTTAACAGAGGTAATCAATGTTCTAATACTTTTTTCTTTGAAATTTGAATCATATAGACACTAATACCTTTCTTGTAATGATATTCTACAGGGTGAAAATGATTGTAATTTATATCTGTCAACTCCCACTCATCGCATTGTAGTGAGGGCTACGGTGTTCAATATGCAGAATGACATGATAAACTCTAGACCACTTCCAACCAGTCATGTAAATGTTTCTATTATCGTATCTCATGAGCCAAGTGCCGATCTACCCATGTGGAATGAAGACGATGACATTCAAACGTTGGAAAAAGATGTTCGAACATTCGTTGCACGGCCGTGGAATCTTGTAAGAAAACATGTTGACTAGGAGGTATTCATTTCCAATTCATTTTTCAAGTAGAACCTTTTACATTTAATTAGAAAAGGGATGAACCGATGAATGTTATTAATGAATGGAAAAAAGGAAGGATCTAAAACGAAATAATGGCTCAAAAGGATCAACCAACCAATCAAAACTGTCTACTGAGGTAACATTCACCCTTCATATTCTATATCCACATTTAATATCATTGCATGATCAAGTGAATACGAAAATGAAAGGCGTCAATAATCACACAATTTTTTGTGAAAAATATACGTACAAAGAGGAAACATTAGATTTCGTTAGTGCTGACGTTGTAGCTGAAATCATCACATACGACTGGCTAGGCGCCTCAGTTATAAATTTATACATGAGGTATGTTTTCATGATTTGATTTTACAGAAGCTGATGTACTCTGATAATTATGGCTAAATTAATTTCATATTTTTCATAGGCATATATATGAAAAAAAAATTGATGGGATTTTCCCATGAATACAAATTTGGACACATTAGTCCTCACACCATGTCTACACAACAAGAAGAAATAGATTCCGATTTTCAAGCTGAATTAATGTCAAACCTACTCAGAATGTTTCAATGTAAAATTACGACTGACATGCTCTTTTTAATACCAACATTGCAGGGGTAAAACTATACATTTTAATCATATCAATTATATTTTCATTTCAACAATTACTTATTACTTTTTGTGTTTTTAGGCAGCATTGGATGGTCATTGCAGTCAATTTGGATACTCCAAAGATTTATTTTTTGGATTCACTGCATGGATATCCAAAAAACCGACCACACATGATGGAGATTATCAATTTTTAATATATTAGATCCAACATTTTAGAACTAATTATCTAGTTATATATTTTATATTATCTTTTAATGAGGATTCTGTTATGATAGGGCGGTGTATGAATATCGTCTAAATGCTAGAATGAATCAATGGCATAAGGAGGTCAAGGTGCACGAGATCTAAAAATTGACAAGTATCAGGGTATATATATTTATATTTCATTATCCAAATACATATCAAAAAATATTACATATTTTTCTCGATGTTTCTGCAGTATCCAAAACAAGCAAATAGAAAGGACTACAGTTATTATGTTTGTAAATTTATGAAAGAGATCATATTTCATGAACAAAGTAGCATCCTTGAATATGTATTTTTGAAAATAATTACTAGTTAATTTAAAATATTTATTAATCCTTTGTGTATTTATATTTTTTCGGTACTACTATGACAGAGAAAAAAATCCTATTCACATGATGATATAGATGTGTTTCGAAATGAATGGGCATTGTACCTGATGGAAGAATGTAAACAAATAGTACAATGAAGGTGAATTCCTTATATTTAAATGATCATTTATATCTCCCTTGTTTACACTTATTGAGCATCTATGATCACCCTTTATTATGATTCATATCCTTAGATTATGAAAAATGGTTATAGAAATGATTTGAGTTTCTAGTAAAGAATAACTTAATGAGAGACTCTTATGAACTAATGACATACGGAAAACTGAGAAAACGAATTTGGATTGTTTTGATGCTTTAATAAAATGATACATGAGTCATTTTTGATGTGTACGAATCAACCGCACCTCAATCCAACCCACAGTATGAGCTGTTTGGCTAAAAGTGTCTGATATCAGATTGAAATTGACATTAACTTTAGAAAACAACAAAAGAGACATACAGAAAAATAAGAATACGCATTCAGATTGTTTTAATACTTTATTAAAATGATCCATGTGTAATTTGTGACGTGTACAAATCAGCCACACCTCAATATCACACACGTTGTGACCGGTATGGCTAAATGTTTCTGATATCAGTTTCAAATTGACAATAACTTTAGAAAACAACACAAGTGACATATTGAAAACCAAACAAACGCATTCCTATTGTTTTGATAGTCTAGGAAAACGATCCATGATCCATTTGTGACGTCTAAAAATCAACGAAACCTCAATCTGATGCAAAATCTGACCGGTATGGCTAAAAGTGTCCGATATCAGTTTCAAATGGACATTAACTTTAGAAAACAACACAAGTGGCATATGGAAATCTGAGTAAACACATTCGGATTGTTTTGATACAGTATGACAATGATTCATGAGTCATTTGTGATGTGTACTAATCATCTTCGCCTCAATTCGACTCATGGTGTGACCGGTATGGCTAAAAGTGGCTGATATTAGTTTCAAATTGACATTAACATTAGAAAAAAACAAAAGTGACATACGACAAATAGAGAAAACGCGTTCGGATTGTTTTGATACTTTATGAAAATGATCCATGAGTCATTTTTGACATGTACAAATTAGTCACACCTCAATATGAAGCACAGTGTGACCAGTATGGCTAAAAGTGTCTGATATCAGTTTGAAATTGACATTAACTTTAGAAAACAACACATGTGACATATGTAAACTGAGAAAACACATAGGGATTGTTTAGATGATTTATGTTAATGATCCATGGTTCATTTGTGACGTGTAAAAATAAACGGCACCTCAATCTGATGCACGGTGTGACCGGTATGGCTAAAAGAGTCTGATTTTAGTTTAAAATTGACATTAACTTTAGAAAACAACAGAAGTGACATACAGAAAACTGAGAAAATTCATTCGGATTGTTTTGATACTTTTTTAAAACGATCCATGAGTCATTTGTGATGTGTACTAATCAACCTCACCTCAATACGACGCACAGTGTGACCGGTATGGCTAAAAGTGTCTGATATCAGTTTGAAATTGACATTAACATTAGAAAACCACACATGTCACATAAGGAAAACCAAGAAAAAGTGTTCGAATTGTTTTTATACTATAGTAAAATTATCTATGAGTCATTTTTGATGTGTACGAATCAATCTCACCACAATCTGGTGCACAAAGCGATCGTTTCGGCTAAAAGTGTCTGATATCAGTTTGAAATTGACATTAACTTTAGAAAACAACACAAGTAACATACGGAAAACTGAGAAAATGCATTTGGAATGTTTTGATACTTCATGAAAATGATCCATGTGTCATTTTTGATGTGTATGAATTAACCGTACCTAAATCTGACGCATGGTGTGACTGGTATGGCTAAAAGTGTCTGATATCAGTTTGAAATTGATATTAACTTTAGAAAAAAACACAAGTGACATAAGGAAAACCGAGTAAATTCATTAGGATTGTTTTGATACTTTAGGATAATGATCCATGAGTCATTTTTGATGTGTATGTATCAACCTCACCTCAATCCGACGCACGGTGTGACCGTTATGGCTAAAAGTGTCTAATATTAGTTTCAAAGTGACATTAGCTTTAGAAAACAACACAAGTGACATAAGGAAAACCATGAAAACGCATTAGTATGGTTCTGATACATTAGGAAAATGATCCATGAGTCATTTGTGTTGTTTATGAATCAACTGCACCTAAATCCAACGTACAAAGTGACCGGTATGGCTAAAAGTGTCTGATATCTTTTTGAAATTGACATTAACTTTAAAAAATAATACAAGTGACATACGAAAAACTGAGAAAACATGGTCGGATTGTTTTGATACCTTTTGAAAATGATCCATGAGTCATTTGTGATGTGTACGAATCAAATGCACCTCAATATGACACATAGTGTGACCGGTATGGCTAAAATTTTCTGATATCAGTTTAAAATTGACATTAACTTTAGAGAACGACACAAGTGACATACAAAAAAATAGAGAAAACATGTTAGGATTGTTTTGATAATTTAGGACAACTATCCATGAGTCATTTGTGATGTGTATGAATCAACCACACCTCAATACAATGCCCGGTGTGATCGGTAACACTTTTCATTAGATAAAGAATTAGTATTTATTAAATGAGATAAATCGTCCAAAAACATGTTGATTTTACATTATTCCCTTTCATTGTTATTAGAATGAAAACATTTTAGGTTATTATTTCCATATTTTAGTTTCACATTTCAGTATTAATGTATTCTTTCATATTAATGTTTTAATTTATTTCATTATTTTATTACTAACATAATGTTTGTTATCTTATACAGGTGAATGTTTTTCCTTGTGTTCATATGCTTTGTTCGACAACAAATATTGTGGATGACAATTTTTGAGAGGGGATCACAAATATCAAAGGATAAAACATTAATTTTTATAACTGTTGTTAGCTAATTGTAATTTGAACCATGTTAAACATTGTTTGAAATGTATATATTAGTGTGTTTTTTTGTATTCATGATGTTAAGTAAATGTATATAGCATTGTTTGTCTATATATTTTTGTGCGTTGTGCGGTCATTCAGTTCTTGGTTTGTGTGTAGGTTCTATTTTGTGCAGTGGTGCAGATGTGCAGGGGTAGGTGCATTTATTAGCACTTTTTTAGCACTGATAAAGGATTCCTTTAACAGTTCTTAAAGAGCGCGGTTAATGTGTCCCATTATTAGTGCTCAAGATAGGGCTGATAAATTCCAACCATTTTCACCGCTAAAAAAATCACTAATAAAGGACCCCCTTTATCAGCACCTTTTTTAGCGCTGATAAAGGTTGCATTTATCAGTTCTTTTCAGAGTGCTAATAAAGGGGACCACCCCTTTATCTATGCCAGCATTAACAGCACTTTTCTAGCGCTGTTAATGTCAGTTTTAACACTGATAAAAGGCTATGATGTAGTAGTGTCTCTATCATGATCTCAACTACTATGGATCACTATGTGCAATATTGTAACATCCCGGTTCTGGAAGCAACCTAGAGGTGCCCCGTACCCGGTTGTTCACATGTCCTCAAGTGCATTTCCCTGAACGCCAAAGGCTGCCGACTAGTAGTGAAGGCCTTGGGTGTGATAGAGTGGAAGCTATGTCCTCATTGGTAGATTAACACAGAAGAAACAAAATAGATATACAATATCGGAGGTAGTAAACATACCATACAATAGTAAACAACGGAAGGATGAAAATAAGAAACTACTGGAGCACATATATAAATGATGCAAGATACATATGTCTTAGAAAGTATCCAAAGAAACCAAAATGATAGAATGAAAGAAATACTAAACAAAATTAAAAAAGGAAACCAATAAACAACTCCCCATCATCACACGCCTCGGCTTGGTCCTATGCCCTCTAGCTCCAAAGCAGTCAAGAACCTGAAGTAGAAGGGTGCATTACCTTATCTATACTGGCAACAATATAATCTGTTTGGGACCAAAAGCATGATCCAAATAGGGGGTGATACTAAATCCTAGTAGGAAACCACCATGAGAAGCGTGCCTAATAGTCAATGAATATATAGTAGGTAATCAGTAATGAAAGAAGTAAATAAAGAAGTACTCAGCAGTAACCAATCCACAGTTTCAATGCATTCAGTTTCATATATCAAGAAACATCTAATCAAAGTAGGTAACCCTCTAGGTAGTACTCACAGCCTAACCCCTCTAGTTCAACCAAACAAGTACAAGAAAGCATCTAAACACAAATGGAAACCCTCTGGGGTGTACTCACAGCCTAACCCCTATGATTCAACCAAAAAAGACAAGCAACCCTATGGGAAGTACACTCAGTCTAACCCCTTTGGTTTAGCATTGTAATAGACTCTATGAGGAAGCACTCTCCATCAATTCCTCCTATAGTCTTGTATCAGTAACTGAAGGTGCTCTGGGTAAGCACTTACGTCACATTCCCCCTATGGACCGCGTCGAGGAACTACATACACTCTAAGGAAACACTTACGTCAATACCCCTATGGTCCCACATCGTAATAGTAAGCAAACACTCTAGAGAAGCCCTTGCATCCATTCTTCACGTGGTCTACTACACTAGGTTCTCATGACCGTCTATAAGTCAGGAATGCATAACAACACGTATCATCCAGAGTAACCCTCAAGAACTACTTGGATAGTAGTCTATAACATATCAACATGTCAGAAAAATACAAACACTCCATCCTACAACACTAGGATTTGAAAAAAAAACAAGGCATCCTAACAGGATAAAAAGGAACGAATAGTCAAAACAATACATGCATGGGAAAATACTTCCAAATCATAGAAATTAACCCAATTCACATTCAATCAACCTCTACTCAAGCATACAATCATAGCAGGCAATTAACAGGGCTAAAACAGTAAACACGCAATACCCCGTTCAAGGGTATTGGTCAAATAGGACATATAACTCAAATAATTTCAGCATAAAGGAACAAACCACTTACCTTGGTGTTGGGGGATCGTTATACATGAACCCCAAGCCTTGAATTTCCCATGAACACCGTAGATCTACAAAAACACTCCAAACGTTCAATGGAGGATAACTTTTTAAAGAGGAAGAATCAAGAAACAGTGATCTTGAATAATGAAGATCGTATTGAGGAGATCCCAATGCAATCGACGGTGGTCGAATCAGAGATCGGATGATAGATAGGTGGCTTAGGGAAATATCATGACTATAAGGGAGCATTCAGATGAACCAGACCTAGAAGAAGGCATTTCTTTCCATCAGACATGACCCTGGTGCATTTAATAAAAAAAAGAAAGTACACGGCGTGTATATCAGAAGTACATGGCATGTACTTGCCTTTATTAGCCCCCTCATTAGGCGGTCTCTATGTCACCACACACTGCCGTGTTCACAGCTGTTACACGGCCAGTGCCCGACTACCCCTGGTAACCGAGTACACGGCGTGTAATAATAAAGTACACAACTTGTACTTAAGAAATTTATAGAAATTTCCCTTTTACATAAAAACCCTAGGAAAATGGAAAATATACCAGAAAGGAAGATCCAGGTTCTTACTAACTTCCCCTCTTAAAGAAATTCGTCCCTGAATTTCCTTAGTAAGGTGACGTAGACGAAGAATCTCCGAACAACTCTGGTCACTATGATCGTACATCAACCTCCCTCTCCCAAGTCTTATCCTAAACTAACCTGTGATTCCATAGAACTCGTACTAGAGGAAAATACCGGCCACAGATAACTTTCGTACTTCGATCAACAATCCGGATAGGATGCTCTGCAAAAGATGCATCCACCTCTAGCTCAACTTCATCAGGATGAAAAGCATGAGATGGGTCTGGGAAGTAACGTCGATGCTGAGAAATGTGGAATACATCATGCATTTCCTGGTACCTATGAGGTAACTGCAACCCATAGGCAACCGAACCAACTCTCTCCAACACCTCAAATGGCCCAATGTACCTCAGTGAAATCTTACCATGCCTCATAATCCTTCTGTGTACTAACCTTGGTGTGGAAAACAGGAATACCTGATACCTGACCTCAAACAATAGAGGTCATCTCCATCCATCATCATAAGTCTTTTATTGAGACTGTACATCATCCATCCTCTTTCGAATCAACTCTATCTACTCTGTGGTCTCCTAGACAAGATGAGGTCCCAACATAGCTGCCTCTCCTGCCTCCCATTAGCATAAGGTTGATCAGCATGTCCTACCGTACAAAGCCTCAAAATGTGCCAACTGAATAGTTGCTTGAAAACAATTATTTTAGGGAAAATCCACAAGAGGTATGTGATTCTCCCAAGAACCTCCAAAATCCAGGATGCATGCTTGAAGCATGTCCTCAAGCACCAGAATCGTACGCTCGGATTGGTCATCTGTCTGTGGATGATAAGCTATACTCAAAAGAAATATGTACCCAAAAACTTTGAAGCCCCTTCCAGACCTGAGAAGAAAAAGTGAATCTATGTCTGAAACAATGGAGTGTGAAACCCCATGTAGATGTATAATCTCTCTGATGTACAGCCTTCCCAAATCATTAACACTGATGGTCTCCTTAATAGGTATGAAGTGAGAAACCATCGTGATTCTATCAATGAAAACCCAAACTGCATCATTCCATCGAGGCAATCTCGGTAAACCTGTCACAAATTCCATCGTGACATTATTCCACTTCCACTCGGGAATGGGAAACTGCTGCAAAAGCCCGGCTGTTGGCTGATGTTCCTCCTTCACCTGCTCACTAGTGGAACACCTCATGACAAACCCAACAACATCTCTCTTCATGCTTGGCCACCAATTTTATTGCTGTAGGCCACGATACTGCTTGGTGACACCAGGATGAACTTCCCCAACTGAGGAAATAAAGTCCCGCATCAACTCCTACTGTATGTCTGATGACACCCAAGTGCACCCATGAAAACGCAAGATCTCATCCTCACCTATGGTCCATCCAGGAATATGGTCCTCTCCTGACACCCTTTCCTGTAGGACTAGTCCATCAGAAACTGATATCTACCTCATTCATACTTGATCAAGAATAGTATAGGTAATAGATATAGAAGAATGGAATGTCTTCCTTATCTGTGGTGAACCTCCAAATGCATCTCCAAGAATAGATCCACAAGATACCACTCACTGCTGGCCTTCGAAACTGCCTGAATCTGAGTCCTCCTTCTTTGCACATCAGCCATTGTGTTTCCTCTCTTAGGCATATAGGAAAGCTCGAAATCAAAGGACTGAAGGTACTCATCCCACCTTCGCAATCTCAAATTCAGATCGCACTGAGTGAATATATACTTGAGACTTTTCTGGTCAGTGAAAACCAAAAAATTGTCTCACAATAGATAATGTCTCTAACAGCATAAAGCATGAACACCAGCAGCCAACTCTAGATCATGTGTCAGGTAATTTCTCTCATGTAGCCTTAACTGCTGGGACCCATACGCAATGACTCCTTCCCCCTTCATAGGAACAACTCCCAAACCGATACGTGATGCATCACGGTAAATGGTATATCTCTTTCCCGGATCTGAAAAAACTAGTATCGGTGATAAAGTCAATCTCCCTTTTAGCTCATGAAAGGCTGACTCACAAGAATATGACCACAAGAACTTCACACCCTTCTTAGTAATACCTGTCAGTAGTGCTACTAAGCATGAAAAGTACTGTATGAAATGTCTGTAGTATCCAGCCAGCCCTAGAAAACAATGTACCTCAAAGATGTTCTTCGACTTCTCCTAAGAAACTACTTCTCTCACTTTATCTGGGTCCACTGATACTGCTACCTCTAAGATAACATGACCCAAGAAGTGAATCTAGTCCATCCAAAAGAGTCATTTTGAATCTTATCATATAAATGATGCTCTCTAAGTGTACTCAGAATGATCTAAATATGGGTAGCATGTTCGTGTCGAGTGTGAGACTACATGAAGATATCGTCCACGAAGACTACCACAATGAAATACAATTATGGATGGAGCACTCGGTTCATTAGTTCCATGAAAACTGAAGGTGTGTTTATGAGAACGAATGACATAACCACATACTCATATAGATCATACATTCTCTGGAATGCTGTAAGAGGTATATTAGATGGTCTAACATGCAACTGATGGTAACCAGATCTCATGTAAATCTTCGAGAAGACCCGATCTTCTCAAATCTCATCAAAGAGATAATTAATCCTTGGAAAGGGATATCGGTTCTTGACCATCAACTGGTTCAACTTTCAATAATCCACACAAAGTATGTGGGTACTATCCACCTTCTTCACAAAAAGGACAGACGAACCCAAAGGAGAAGTACTGGGTCAGATGAAACCCTTTGCATGCAACTCCTCCAACTACTTCTTGAGCTCCTATAACTCTGGTGTAGCTATCCTATAGGGAGGAATGGACACCGGTTCCACTATTGGAACATGCTCAATAGAGAAGTATACCTCATGCTCCAGAAGAAAACTTGAAAATTCCTCTGAAATGATGTCCATGAAAAGATCCACCGCTGGAGGAAACTACATCTATGAAGTCTCTTGTTCATCCAAATATAAACTAACAATCTGGGATGTAACTCCTCCCAACCCATGATGCTCGGGTCCCGCTATGATCGCATGGACGTCTCATTCACCCATATAAAGAAATGATCTTCCTTCTGGTGATGTGCAACTCACCCTACGATGATAACAGTCGACAACAACCTAGAAGGGAACCAACAAATCTATTCCATGAATGACATCATAGCATGTCATCTCTAGGAAATAGAGATCCCATAAGAAGTGTAACCCACCAAACTCTAGAGGGAACTCCTTACACTAATGTACACTAGCTTTTTTATCCCCCAACGAAGTGTCTAACATCATGATAATAGTAGAAGGAAAGCTAAAGAGCCCAAGGATCTCCACAAAAGAAACAGATATAAATCTATGGGAAGCCCCTGTATCGAAAAAGGCAGATGCTAAAACTGAGGAAACTAGAATCGTACCTCGAACTGTGGAGGGTCCAGGATCCTTTTCTTTTTGGGTCCAATCCACTGCAAAAGTTAGGCCTACACCACGGCCCTGTAACCATGCCTGACCACCCTAAGCTAATCTACCCTGTTGTTGCTAGAATCCTAGTGACTGGCTACCATGACCACGACCTCCACCTAAACCTAAATGGCCATAAAAAATCCATTTTCCTACCTGGTGAGATATTGGTGGTGTTGCTCCTATACAAGGAGTCATAGAAGAACCCATGTCACCAGGTACTGTGGAGAAGAACTGACAGAAACACTGAAGATGACCCATCTTGCTGCTAGATCAACACTCCACTGGGTCTCTCAGGAAATGTGGCCTCGTATGCCCGTTCATCCCGCACTGGTAGCACACCACCTGACTACCCGAAGAAGTTTCTCACCTCCTTGTATTACTACATGAAGACCCCCTTTAGTGCATCCTTCTATTAGTAGGAGGGAATAAAACTCCAGATGTCAAACCGCCCTGGCTCACAACTCTAGAATCCCTCAAATTTCGCTCCTTGATCAGTGCCTAGTTGATTATAGAAGTGATGTAATTCAGAATGAAGATGTTCACCTATGATCAGATGTCATTCCTGATACAATCCTCAAACATCCTTTCCAAGAATAACTCATCACCTCCTAGAATAGGCATGAAGCATTGCAGATCAGTGAAGCGAGATGAATACGCAATAACAAAAAGAGTACCCTGCTCCAGAAGCATGAACCCTCGGGCGTGATCGTCCCTCAAGGTATTTGGGTAGAAGTATTCATATAAAGCACACTGGAAATCATCCAAATCCATAACCTGCTGGAAACCTAACTGTGATATCACATCCCACAATCTCTTGGTGGAATCCTGATGTATGTAGGTAGAGAGCTTCTCCCTCCCCTCTGGAGGCGTCTACAGATTCTCTAACATAGAAAGAATGGCATCTAACCATGACAATACATCCTAAGGCCCAACATCCCCTATAAAGGTGGGAGGATGATGCTACTGGAAAACCCATGTTAGATCTACCATAGATGGGGCAAAATGCCGTACTCCATAGAATGTCTACATAAACCTCATAAATCCCTCTCGGAACTGTGCGTCAGATCCTGTGTTCGGAATGACGGCTGCTGCTAAGACTAGCATAACTGGAGGATCTATAGGTAGTCCCTTATCAGCCTTTTCTGGTGTCTAATCAATTACCAGTAATTGGTGGAAAACTGAGGACGTCTCGGTTGCAGGAATCTGTAAGGTCAAGCACACACCTTAGATCATGATTGTCAAGGACTAAAAAATAAATTTTTAAGAATGGACACATGAGAAGAAAGCATTCATGTTTTTCAAAACATGGATACACAACATGTATAATTCCAACAAGGCGTGCTCCCTTAAGCCTTCAGATGGGCGTTTACATCTTCCAACCTAGGTCGTGTAACACCCCATACACACGACATGTTTTCCTAACACACGACGTGTACTTGAATCCTCTTTTCCTGCCTGAGTTCTACTACATGACTACCCCATAATATTCTCCTAGAATGAGACTACATGGCATGTTCGTTCCAGAAATGGCATGTACTAGATAAGTTTCACCGATCTGTGTTGTCAGTGACACGGCCGGATACACCACTCACACAAAACAGCATGTTCCAAATGGACATGGCGTGTATTAAACAAGAATCATCTGACCCGTGCTGTTAGTGACACAATCGATTACACGTTTCTACAACTTGGCATGTACATCTGGTACACGGCGTGTCCTACCAATGATTTCCCAACCCCATGTTTCTGCCCACACAGTCAGTAACATAGTTAAAAAATACACGGTGTGTACATACAGTACACGACATGTACATTAGAAAAACTATTTCTTCCTGAACAAAAGAACACATGACGTGTATTCATCATTACAAACCATGTATTCTGGGTTTTTCTAGACAGTAAGCCTCAAAAACTACTCTGTAACCTTGAATAACACTGAAAAGAAGCTTTATGTTCCAAATTCTGATCCGTGAGGGCCCATACTCCCCGCGAATCAAAGCATGGAATCTTATACATTTCATATAAAAGGAAAACAAGGTAATGATCCACCAAATTCAGGTCCATGAGGTCCCATAACACCTCCGAAACAAAAGTTTGGCTTTAATTCAAACAAAACCTTACAAAAAAAATACCTTATCAAACAACATGTATTTTATCAAGGCTTATATCACAACAACATGCATATCTTGCACAACATCTATCAAAACAACATGCAATTTCCTATGAACCCTAAATGGCATGGAAAGAATGCATGACATGTGATTTATAGCAAGTTCCTATATGATGCATGAGATGGAATACCCTTATCTCATCGGGATGCAATAGAAATAGAACCTAAATAACATCAATGATAATAGTACACAACATGTGAATCAACCGATGGTGAAATCAAATCAAATGTAAAATTTCAAAACCAGAAAAATTTCAATAAATGAGGTAGATTGGATTTTCCTTGTACACGGGTTAGCTACTCCCGGGAAAAACTTATTAACAAGTACCTAGTCCTTCCTATCCCTAAATATAGGCACCATATAGTAAGTCATGAAGAAAATAAATCCTCTGATACCACTTTGTAATGTCCCAGTTCTGGAAGCCACCCCGAGACGCCCCGTACCCGGTTGGTCACATGGCCTGAAGCGCATTTTCCTGAATGCCAGAGGCTGCCGACTGGCAGTGAGGGCCTTGGGTGTGATTGTGGGGAAACTATTCCCTCATTGGAAGAGTAACATAGCGGAAACAAAATAGATATACAATATCAGAAGTAGTAAACATACCGTAAAACAGTAAACAAGAGAAGATTGAAAATAAGTAACAATTGGAGCACATATATAAATGATTCAGGATACATATGTCTATAAAGGAATCCAAACAAACCAAAATGTTGGAATATAACAAGTACTAAACCAAAGTAAAAAGTAATAAAATAATCAACTCCGTAGAATTGAAATCCTTGACTTGGTCCTATGCTCTCCATCACCAAAGCAGCCAAGAACCTAAAGTAAAAGGGTGCTTGGCCTTATCTATACCTACAACAATATAATCTGTTTGGGCCTAAAAGAATGACCGAATAGGGTGTGAGACTAAATCCCAGTAAGCAACCACCATGAGATCTGTGCCTAATATTCAGTGAATATATAGAAGGTAATTAGTAAAGAAAGCAGTAAACAAGCAAGTAATCAGTAGTAAACAATCCACAATTTTAATTCATTTAGTTTTGTATATCAAGCAACAGCTAATCAAAGAAGTTAACCCTTTGGTTCGTACTCACAGCCAAACACCTCTGGGTCAACAAAAAGAGTACAAGCAAGCAGTTAATCACAAATGGTAACCCTCTGGGAAGTACTCATATCCTAACCCCTCTGGTTCAACCAAACCAGACAGGCAACCCTCTGGGTAGTACACTCATTCTAACCCCTCTGGTTCAACTTATTCATAGACTCTTTGAGGATGCACTCTCCATAAATTACTCGTATCGGTAATAAAAGGGGCTCTAGGGTAGCACTTCCGTCAC
This sequence comes from Viscum album, assembly GCA_963277665.1. Classification (NCBI taxonomy): domain Eukaryota; kingdom Viridiplantae; phylum Streptophyta; class Magnoliopsida; order Santalales; family Viscaceae; genus Viscum; species Viscum album. The sequence goes on from OY728152.1 coordinate 307,341,529, forward strand.
ATTCCCCCTATGGCCCATGTAGAGGAACCACATACACTCTGAGGAGGAACTTACATCAATTCCCCCTAAGGTCTCGCATCCTAATAGTAAACAAACACTCTGGAGAAGCCCTTACATCCATTCTCCCTATGGTCTACTACACCAGGTTCTCACTGCCATATGAAAGTCAAGAAAACATAGAAACGTGTATTGGCCAAAGTAACCATCAAGAACTACTTGTCTAGAAATCTAAAACATATCAGCATTCATGAAAAATACAAACACTCCATCCTACAACACTTGGCATGGGAAAAACAACGAGGCAGCTTAATAGGCTAAGCAGGACCAAACAGTCAAAACAAGGCATTCATGTGAAAACAATTTCAAAGCATATAAATTAGCCCCATTTACATTCAATCAACCTATACTCAAGCATAAAATAATGACAATCAATTGATAGGGCCAATATAGTAAACACACAATACCCCGTTCAAGGGTATTGGTCAAATTGCACATATAACTCAAATAATTTCAACGGTAAGGCACAAACCACCTACCTTGGCATTGCGGGATCATTATAAATGAACGTCAAGCCTTGAATATCCCAAGAACACTGCATATCTAAAAAATGCTCAAAATTTTCAACGAAGGATAAATTTTGAAAGAGGAATAATTATGGAATGAAGATCTAAAAAGAAGCAAGATCTTACCTTGGCGATCCCAATGCACTCGACGGAGGTTGAATCAGAGATTGAATGCTCAATTAGGGGCTCAGGTAAAGATCATAGCCGTACGGGAGCTCTCAGATGAACTAGACCTAGAAGAAGGCCTTTCTGTTGGTCAGATGAGACCTTGGTGCGTTTAATGAAAAAAAATTACACGTTGTCTACTTCAGAAGTACACGGTAGTCACATGACTTTATTGGCCCCACATTAGGTGGTATCTAGGTCACCACACACAGCCTTGTGCACGGCCGTTAAACGGCCAACACCCGGATACCTACAGTAACTGAGTACACAGCATGCACTCATAAATTACATGGAGTGTACTTAATAAATTTCCAGAATTTCCTCTTTTTCTTTAAAACACTCGGAAAAAAACATACCAAAAAGAAAGATCCGGGTTCTTATAGATATTCATGAGAAGAAGTCACCACGCTTTTGATCCCCAAACACCTGATAGTAAAAAATCTACTGTGTATAATCAATATGATGTATCTAGACCATATGACATTTATTTAAGATTAATGTCATCGTATCTCGAGGTTCACATATTAGCATGAAATCTACTATAACATTTGGATATGAAATATAATATATGGAAATTACCATTTAAGTAGTGGTTGCAGAAATTTCTACAATATAATAGTAAGTTTACATCATGCATATATCATATTATACAAGAAATTTTAATTGAAATGTATAGTTTAGGTGGGTCTAGGGAACCCAATATTACCAACACACAGTCCCCTTGAGAAGTTTTTGAAATTTTTTATTCTTTTAGTTTCACATTCCTCTAATAAGGCCTTTGCATAATCATTTTAGGAATTTTTCATTATGTCATATTATTGAGAAGGATAAGACCATTTCATTGTAATGACCCAGATTTTCCATGTGAATATATTTTTTATTTATATGAAATTTTAAGCGTCTGCGGAAATTTATAGCACGTGAATCCGAGGTATGGTGTGCCCGAAATTAATTTCAGAACTTTTTTTAAGGTACATTCAGTAAACGTGTAACTGAGTTTTGCTAAATTTTGATCCGGTGCTCAGATTAAAAATATGAGGGCACCGTTTAATCCACAGTGCCATGATTTTCTTAAGGGAGACTTTACATTGAGCACAATAGGTCCTGGGAAGAATTTATGTTTTGTGACTTTTAATAGAAATGAAATAAAATACTTTTATTTTTTTATTTTGTTTCTTTTCCACCAACGGACAAGAGAAGTGTGGGACATGTAGTGAGCCAGGCCAATGAATGGCTTGACTTTCCAAATCCTAAGTAATGACGTCGTTGGGGAATTAGGAAGGTTCCTAATTTATGAGCCCCCATTAATTCCCCATGTCATTACATACCCTCCCCCTCTCCTATAAGTATGGAGAATGGGGAGCAGTATTGGTTAAGCTTATCCAAGCAACAATGTGCATTAGGAATGCTGTAACACTGAGCCCTTAGAGGACGGGGCCGATCCCAGCGGGAGGTGACCTGTGACACCAAAACCCCGAAATTGAGTTTGACATTCGAGTGTCGGTGGGGGAGTTTGATGTGGGCATGGTGAATAACGAGACTCCCTCAACCGCGAGCGCTCTCCAACATTTAAAGGTAGGGTGTTGTGTTGATTGATTTTGGTTTTCCCCGTAATTCTTTCTAAAATGATAAGAATAGATCAACTCATGAACATGTTGATCCGTTAATTGATATCTATTTGTGGGACGGTTTGTTTCAATTTTGGGAATGGGTTTGGAAATTATGGCATGAAATACAGTTGGAATTTTTTCCAAACCTCCCACAGAATTACCTCTAACGCAGAGGGCGGGGGCCGATACAAACAAGGCCTGAGCCCCTTCGTTTGTGCATTCATTGTGATCTCTCAATTTGAAGGTGGAGGAAAGCCGAATCAGGGCCTACCGCAACAAAGGATGCAAAAACAGGAGCCCACAGGCATAGACTGCGTAGAAAACAGGCCCCCGGTGCGTGACCGGTGGCCCGTCGAACACCCCGTCGCCGGCACCGGTGCCGGCATCGGTGCACAGTGGCGCGACAGAGGCACGCGGCGGTGCTGAATTCCTATCTCACGGGAGGACCGACTGCTACCCCAGGCGGAGGTGGAGTAGTGGAGGGGTGCGCCCCTAGTAATGCACCCACACAGCAGCAGGGCCGCAACCTGCGTTGGTCATGTCGGGGGTAGAGGTCGCAGGTTCGACCAGCAACCGGGGGATGGGGCACGCACCAACAGCGCACCCGACAACAAAACTGATGCCCCTCAGCCACACCGCGGAGGAACCATAGTTCCACATGGTACCGCATTGGGTCAACCCCCATGGGTTGACCCGCTGCCATGGTTCCGCGCCATGTCATCCCTACCCAGACGCACCGCGTTCGGGTGCCTTTGGTGGCCCGCGCCGCCAGGCGGGTGGCACCCCCGGGTCAGGCTGTGCCCAGTGGGACGGATTTACCCAAGTCAATTCAGATCCAAGTTGGTCCGGATTGACCCAGGTTGATCTGGGTCGGCCCATGCCGAACCAGGTCGCGCCGGTCCGACAGAGGTGGATCGGACCCAGACATAGTAGCGACTTGTTGCACAAAAGAGGCCCTAACATCAAAACCGGATGTCTGTTTGATGAACCATCTATGGAATTAGGATCCTTAGGACTAGGATTTCATTTTGAGATGCTCCAGCTATGCTTTGAATAAATTTGGGGTAGGGCCGGGTTGGATCGAATACGAATCCAACCGGGCCTTCGGCAGTAAAACACCCGTATCTTGCAAACTGTGCATCTGATTGATGAACCGTTTGTGGGTTTGGGAATCTCTTGAGGATAAATATCTTTTGGTAGAATATGTGGTGACTTACATGTATATCAAGATGTGGTGAGTGGATTGAGGATTTGTTCTTCCTTGTAGACTATGTATGGAACCCTGCGGTTGGCTGAGACCTGAAGACTACTTGACGATTGGCCCAGTTGGAAGCGGCTCTGTGTGACCCAGCAAGACCATGGTGGGGAGTGGCTCTGTGTGACCTAGAAGGCCCATGGTACTTTAAAGGAGGATTACCTCAGTTTGACCAAGGTGGGAAGCAGCTTTGTGTGACCTGACATGCCTACGGCGGGAAGCGACTCTGTGTGACCCGACTTTCCCACAATACCCATCAGGGATGGGTACCACATCGGTTCAAGGTTAGTAGGAAGTGGATCTGTGTGACCCAATATTCCCACTGTACTCAATATATGAGGAGTTCTCCAGAAGCCAAGGAGTTCGATGATGTGATAACCCTTCTATCCTTGACCTAAAGTGATACCTAGTTGGAGCTGACTTGTCTTGTGTACCTTTTCTCATGCTTTGAGATTTTTCTTTTCTGGAACTCTAGAAGACCTAACGGGGTCTCGAGTTCCCTAATGAATATTGTTATACTCATCATTTCATGGGCTCCACCTGCATCTTATTGTGTCTGGTACAGATGACATATATTATTGATTTAGGATGAGGGAGCTAGGACTGGGCAGTGCTTGGAGCTGGACCATTTTTGCATGATGTGATGTAGGGACTACAGATCGTGAGCTATACATACCCTTCATGTAGGATCTGTGGTGGACGATCCAGAAGATTCCTTTCACTTTTTAGTTGATTTGTACTTTTTCAGTTGTACTTGTACTTTTTCCAGTTGGGCTTGTATTCCGGCCCCCTTTACTTTCGGCCCTCTTTACTACAACAGTTTACTTCACAGTTGCTTTTGTTGTGTTATATTCTGTGTTGTTGCCTCTTGTTGTGTTATACTATGTGAGTTTATATAGGTTTAAAGGAAATTAATTCCTTTTTTAGCGATATTCCTTTCCGATGATAGTCGCTAGCCCCTGACCTTTGGTAGGCGGGCTTGGGGTAGTCACGGCACGGGCCCCAGGGGACGGGTCATGACAAAGTGGTATCAAAGGTGGTCGGTTCTTCCTCATAGACCAGCAGTCTGTGTTTTCGTTTTAAAGCAATAGTGTTGAGTGTTTCTATTCCAACTTTTGGTTAAGGGAGTCCATGGTTGGTGCGAAGGCCAACATATCCATACACTAGAACCTGAAGCCTACTCTTCAGCTCAATGCACGGAAATAATGGTTGCGTTTTAATTTTGTAATTTCGAATAAAATTCATCTCACCAGGTATAATTTCCTAACTATGGAAAATCTTGATTTATCTTAGGATTCCACCATGAGGATGACCAACCAGCTTCCAGATGCATGAGGCAGCCCACTGAGCGACAAGGCGTCTATCCAGGAACCAGTGTTTGAGATGGCCCCACCAGGTGTTGCCCTATTGCTACCAGCACCTGCTCGTCTGCCCATGCTACCAGCGGTTCCAGTAGATGAATTTAGTAGGCTCAGTTCCCTACATGAGTTTCATAGGAAGAGACCTCCTAGGATCAAGGGTGAGACAGACCCTTGAGTCGCTGAGGACTGGCTAGAGGCCATGATGCAGATTTTCTCCTTAGTGAGGACATCACCTGGCCAGATGGCAATAATGGCGGTGATAATTTTATAGGGATTAGTAGGGAGATAGTGGATCTTGACAATCTAGGCTCACGATTAGGTGACCCTCACTTGGGTTGACTTCAAGAGGCTTTTTTGGGAGGATTTTTTCTACACGATGTTGCACTCTATGCGCATTCAGGATCTGCTTCCCCTTGAACAGGCAAACATGATAGTGGATGAGTACTTGGTGAGGTTCATAGATCATTCTTGCTACTATACGAATATGGTGTGAGAACCTATCTTTAGGGATCAGGCCTTTGAGAAGGGGATCAGGAGGGATATTAGGGATTCAGTGGTGACCCTCAGAATCCCTACCCATGCTTGAGTGATTGAGTGGGCCCTTCTTGCAGAGAGTTTCCTAATGGAGCAGGAGCTGACAGTTCGAGCCACTAGCAGAGCCCAAGAAGAAGTGTCTTTGACAGGCATCCGACATCAGGTGTGTGGGCCCAAGAGGTCCAGTTCTTTCAAAGGGCGACCCCAAGACTCCGGGTCAGCAGTACAAGGCTCCCAATCCAGAGGGAGTCAACAGGTGTATAAATAGTGCTTTACATGCGTCGGACATAGCCACATAGATCGTGACTACCTGACCCACTGTATGGACGACCAAAATATAGTCAAGGGACTACCAAGGTAGGGGAATAGGTTATAGAAAGGAGATCCACAGGGAGGAAGACATGGTTGGGGAGTTGGTCGTGCAGTAGGCGGTGGGTAGCGATTCGAGGTGCTACTGCCACCACCTCTAGGAGGTCCACCCCGACCATAGGGAGTAGGTGGACTGGGGTGATCTCAGCTCCAATAAGCTGAGGCCTATGACCATGGTGCTCTGGAGATAATTATAGGTACGATCTATGTCTACTCCACCCTAGCTGTAGTTTTTATAGACTGAGATTTCAGTCATTCATTTATTGCCACGACCCTCGTTCAGAGCTCAGAAATTATAATGGATCTGTTGGCTCGATCCTTATGTCTAGAGACTCCTACAGGAGAAGCTTTTATGATTACACACTGGTGCCGATAGTTTGAGATTACTCTAGGAGGTGAGATCTTTGGCTGGGATCTCCTAGTAGAGGCGTCGAGGCCATATGGCGTCATCTTGGGCATATACTTGTTATCCACATTCCATGCTTAGATCAACTATATTAGGCACAAAGTGTGGTGCGTCTTCACGGATGGGACTAGGTTTTCCTTCACCGGCGAGAAGGGAACCTTTGCAGAAAAGGACAGACTTACCCAGATAAGGGTGCAGCCAATCACTCATCAGTTGGCTAGCCTTACCCTCGAGATAGTTGATGTTGAGAGTCCAAGCTATCCTTTAGTGGTGGACTAGTATGTCGTTATCTTCCCGGATGATGTCCCATGACTACCTCCACGTTGAGAGGTAGACCTTTTCATCGACCTTTACCCTAGGAGGGAACCGATATCTACACCAACATATCAGATGGCTCCCATGGAGCTTCATGAGTTATGAGTATAGTTAGAGGACTTACAGGGAAAGGGGTTCATTATACCTAGTTTCTCTCCAGGGGTAGCCCCGATTTTTTTCTCCAAGAAGGAAGACGGGAGTTTGAGACTCTGTTTGGACTATCGGCGCCTGAACAAGGTGTCCATGAAGAACATGAATCCACTTCCACGAATTGATGATCTTTTCAATCAGCTGAAGTGAGCTCGTTGTTTTTCGAATATAGACCTTAGATTAGGCTATCATCAGCTCAGGGTATGAGATGAGGATATATAAAAGATGGCCTTCAGATGTTTTTATGTCCACAATGAGTTCTTAGTTATGCCATTCAGCATAACCAATGCCCTATAGAGTTCATGGGACTCATGAAGAGTATCTTCCAGCAATACATCAATCGATTTATAGTAGTCTTCATCGATGACATCCTGATATACTCAATGATGGAGGAGGAGCATGCTTATAATCTGTAGATAGTTCTGGATACACTCTGAGTGCACAAGTTTTATGGTAAACACTCAAAATTCTAGTTCTAGATATGAGAGGTCCACTTTCTAGGACAAGTTATCTCTGAGGTTGGGGTTGCGGTGGTTCTAGAAAATATAGAGGTTATTCTTGCTTGGGTGCTACCCAGGAGTGTGACTGTGGTGCGAAGTTTCCTGGGGTTGGCCAAATAATACCAGAGATTTGGGCCTAACTTTTCCAGAGTTGCGGAACCCTTTTTAGCTTTGACGAAGAAGGGGAAACCCTTTGTATGGATAGAGAGATTATATAAGAGTTTCTATGAGCTAAGACAGAGACTGATGAGTTCTCCCATATTGAGGCTACCATAAGAGGGTGAGGGATATGTTGTCTACCAAGATGCATTAAGGACCGTACTTGGGTGTTTCCTGATTCCGGAGCAATCAATGATCACCTATGGATCGCGACATCTAAGACAACATGAGTAGAACTACGCTACCCATGACTTTGAGTTAGTAGAAGTGGTCTTCGTCCTGGCGATGTGGTAGCAATACTTGATGGGAGAACGTTTTATGGTCTTCTCTGATCACAAGAGTCTCGGGAAAATCTTTTATCAGAAGGACAGGAACCTGAGACAGTGGAAATGGCTAGAGTTCCTTTAATGCTATGACTTTGAGATGGTCTATACTCCTAGGAAGGAGCACGTGGTAGCAGATGCACAAAGCAGGAGGTCTGTCCTGCACTTTCTGAGTGAGGCGATTGAACAATTAGCTGGGTTGCAGATATCCTTCGTAGATAGAGATTTTACAACTTACCTCTAGTCTATGACGATCAGTCCCCCAGTTCTTTAGCGAGTTAGGGAGGCACATCTTGGGGACGTTGACTGCAATACTCAACATGCTAAGATATCATCAGGACAAGCACCTGATATATTTTATGAAGTAGGGGATCACGTCATCCTCTTCAGGGGATGTAGTATGCTACCTGTTGTTCTACGGGAGGAGGTGTTGAGGGAATTCCATATGTCCTCTCTGGTGTTACATCCCGGTGTAGAGAATATGTACCAGGACCTCCAGCATCAGCACTGGTGGCCAGGGATGAAGAAGGCTGCAGCAGAGTTTGTTTCACAATTGATCACTTGTCAGTAAGTGAAGGTCAAGCATCAAGTTCCTGTAGACATAGCACAACCACTAGAGGTGCAGAAGTGGAAGTGGGATGAGAACTCCATGTAATTTGTGACTGGGATTCCACATAATTCCAGGTGACATGATTCCATCTAGGTGATCTTTGACCAACTTACCAAGTCATCCCACTTCATACCAATCCAAGAGCACAGATCAGTAGAGAGTCTAGGATGCCTCTACGTACAAAAGATTGTGAGATTCCATGGGGTGCCATCAATGCATTTCTCTGACCATGAAACACGTTTCACATCACGGTTATGGAAGTTATTGCAGGAGGAATTCGAGACTCAACTACTTTTGAGCACCACCTTTCATCCTCAGACGGATGGTTAGACAGAGCATCCCATATAGACGCTCGAGGACAGGCTTCGTGCATGCGTCCTAGATTATGGCCATAGTTGGGAGGATCACTTGACCATGGTGGATTTTTCTTACAATAATAGTCACCACTCCACCAATGGTATGTCTCCATTTGAGTCCTTGTACGGTTGAACATGAAGATCAACTCTATGTTGGATAGACCCAGGGGATTAAACACTTATGGTCCTGGAGTTTCTACGGGCTACCACTGAGAAGGTGGAAATCTTACAGGAGAAGATGAAGACTATGCAGAGAAGATAAAATTCTTATGCTGACTGGAGGCAGAGACCTTTGGAGTTCCTGTAGGGGGACCACGTATTCTTGCGAGTCTCTCCTAGACAGGGAATATAGAGATTTGGCCGAGTCGGAAAATTATCACCAAGGTTGATCGGACTATTTCTGATACTTCGGAGGATAGGCGATGTGGAATACCGCTTGGCACATCCACCATAGTTGGAGAGGGTGGACGACGTCTTCCACGTGTCCCAGTTGAGTGGATACATGCATGAACCATATCACATCATCGAACATGGAGATATGGACTTGGATGATGGGGATACGTTTTCAAAGGTTCTAGTAGAGATTGAGGATCGACAGGAGAGAGTCCTTCATGGGCGGTCTATTCCTCTCATATGCGTATGCTGGTAGCACGGGAACCTCTAGGACAGCACTTGGGAGAAAGAGGCTCAAAATCATGCTCATTACCCCATTTGTTTCCTTAGTATATGTTGTGGCTTTCGGGGATGAAAATACCTAAGGTGGGGAGAATATAATGACCCATATTTTCAATGTAATTTTTTTAATTATATGAAATTTTATGAGTCCATGAAAATTTACCGCGCGTGAATCACAGGTTCGTTGTGCCTGGAAATAATTTCTGCACGTTTTTTAAGGTATGTTCAGTAAACGCGTAACTGGTTTTCTCTAACTTTTGAGCGAGTCCTTGGATTAAAAATCCGAGGGCACCGTTGAATTCGCAATGCTGGGATTCATTTAAGGGAGACTTTACTTTGGTCGTACTAGTTATCGAGAGGAAGTTAGGTTTTGTGACTTTTAAAAGAAATGAAATGAAATAATTTTGTTATTTTATTTTCATTATTTTCCACCAGTGGACAAGCAGAGTGTGGGACCTTTGGTGAGTCAGGCCAATCAATGGGTTGATTTTTGAAATCTTAAGTAACGATGTCATTGGGGAATTAGGAAGGTTCTTAATTTTTGAGCCCCCATTAATTCCCCACATCGTTACCTTCCCTCCCCCTCTCCTATAAATATAAGGCTTGAGGAGGGTTATTGGTCAAGCATTGCCATGAAAAGAAGTGTAATAGGAGTGTCGTAATGTTAGGCCCTTAGAGGATGGAGCTAATCCTAGTGGGAGGTGACATGCAACACTGAACCCCTGAACTAGAGTTTTACCATTGAGCGGCGGCGGTGGCAACTTGTTGTGGGGAAAAACCAGTGAGACTCCCTCAACTGAGAGCGATCTCCAACGTTTCAAGGTACGGGGTTGTGTTGATTGATTGTGGTTTTCCCCACAATTATTTACAAAATTAAATGAGTGGATCAAATCACGAAAAATTTGATCTGTTAGTTGATATATATATGCGGGAGGGTGTGTATCATTTTTGGGAATGAGTTTGGAAAGTAAGGAATGAAATGCAGTTGAACTTTTAACAAAAACTACCCCAGAAATATCTCTAACGCGGAGGGCGCGAGCCAACATGAACAAGGCCCGAGCCCCTCCATTTGTGATTTGATTGTGATTTCCCAAATTGAAGGCAACAAGAATCTGAATCAGGGCCTATAACAGAAATATACACGAACCCGGGAGCCTATAGGCGAAACAAGACAAGAAACAGGCCCCCTGGTGCCTGATCGGTGACCCGGCAAACACCCTTCCACCGGAACTGGTGCCATCAGAAGTGTAAAGAGGATCGAATGTATCATGTGGTGGTGAAAACTATGTGTTCGGCGGAAGGACCGGTCACCGCCCTTGGCGGTGGCGGAGCAGAGGAGGGGCGCACCCCCGACAGCGTGCCCACATGGCAGTATGGTCATGACCTATGTTGGCCGCGTCAGGAGTAGAGGCCACCGCTTCCACTGGGGGTGGGGGGATGGAGTGCGCTCCAGCAATATGCCTGGTGGCAAAGCCGCGACCCATCAACCATGGCGCGGAGGACTTGCAATGCCATGTGAGGTCACGTTGGGTCAACCCCCGCTGGTTGACTCGCTGACCTGGCCTCGTGCGACGTCAGCCCTACCCAAACGCACCGCGTTCGGGGTGCCTCTGGTGGCCTGCGACACCATGAGTGTGCACCGTTGTGTCGGCCCAATGGACCGACTCGGGGGCCAGCGGGCCCACCCACAGAATAGTGGGCCGACCCGCGAACCAATGGTCCAACCCGTGGCCCAGCCGGGTTGGGCCGTGCTCAGTGGGCCGGGTTGACCCAGGTCGGGACAGACCCGAGTCGGGCCGAATCAAACCAGTTCGATCCAGGTTGGCCCTTGTCGAACCTGGTCGGGATGGTCCGACCGAGGCGGACCTGACCCAGACCTAGTATCGACTTGTCACACAAAACATACCCTAATGTCTAAACTGGATGTTCACTTGAAGAACCATCTGTGGCGTCGGGATCCATAGGATAAGGAGATCCTTTTTAGATACTCAACTGATTTTTTTATAATGTTGGGGAATGTCCGGGTTCGATCAAATACGAATCCAACTGGTCCCTCGGCACTAAAATGCATGTATCTTGCAAACCGTGCATCTGATTGATGAGCCGTTTGCGGATTTGGGACAGTATTGAGGAGACAAAACTTTTGCAATAATTTTTGGTTACATCCTTGGATATCATGATGTGGATGGTGGCTTGAGGAGTGGGTCTCCTAAGAAGACTACGTATGGAACCCTGTAGTTGGGTGAGACCTGAAGACTGCATGATGATTGGCCCAGTGGGAAACAACTCTATTTGACCCAGCAGGCCCACAGTGGGGAGCAGATCTGTGTGACCCAGCATTCCCATGGTGGGAAGAGGCTTTGTGTGATCTAGAATGCCCACGGTACCCATCATGGATGGGTACCACAATAGTTCAAAGTTAGTGGGAAGAGACTCTGTGTGACCCAGCAGGCCCACTGTACTCGATAGAGGAGGAGTTCTCTAGCAGCCAAGGCGATTGATGAAGTGATAACCCTTCTATACTGGACCTAAAGTGATACCTGGTGGTAGATTACTTGTGTTGGGTAATTTTTCTCATGCTTTGTGGTTTTTCTTTTGTGTAACTCTAGGAGACCGACTGGGGTCTCGGGGTCCTTACCGATTCTCATTATACTCACCCCTATATGGGCTTCGCCTGCACCTTGTTGTGTCTAGTGCAATCAACGTACAACATTGATTGAGGCTGAGGGAGCTAGGACTTGGTGGTGTATGGAGATGGACCCTTTTTGTGTGATGTGACGTAGGGACTACAGTTTGTGGGCTATACCTAGACTTTAGGTAGGATCCGTGGTGGATGATCCCAGAGCTACCTTTCACTTTTCACCCGTTTTTAACTTTTTTAGTTGTACTTGTACTTTTTCCAGTTCGGCTTGTATTCCAGACCCCTTCACTTTCAACACTCTTTACTATAGTAGTTTACTTCACAGTTTCTTTTATTGCAATCTAGTCTATGTGGTTGCCTCTTGTTGCTTTATACTCTATGATTCTATACAAGTTTAAAGAAAATTCCTTCCCATTTTAGGGATATGCCTTTCCGGTGCTAGATTCATGTCCCTGGCCAATGAAAGGTGGGCTTGGGGTAGTCATGACCAGGGCCCCCGGGGACGGGTTGTGACATTCAGATTTTCTATTACATTTTGTGTTTTAATGAGTTCCTACTTAACATTACAACCATGCCCCTGATCAAAGATGAGATCAGGTACATGAACAATGCCAACATTAGATGATCTAGTTCCATAATTTTTAGGACTTAAGATGTGCTCCATTGGAGGTTCAAAATTCATTGAACCATCTTGGCCAAGCTGTGAGAATGCAATAGAACCATCCACTATCCTCCATACAGGCTAAAAAAGATCATCATATTTAGTAAGCTTCATTCCAGGATCATATAGGGGTCAATAAGAAGGATCAGCAGGTGATATAAGCATGTACTAGTATGAATGTAGATCCTTCTTACCCTAGATTTGTGCCAATCAATTCTCAATAAATTCCTAATAAATATTCTCATCATGTGGGGACCGAAATAGATCCCTCTTCCACAACATCAACCACTGATCATCCCTTACCCTGCACATCCAGTATCACTTTGGATGTTCCTACATCCCTTCACCATCTAGTCATATAATAGATGAATAATACCACATACAGCCTCCCCTTAATCTCTATCAACAATATAAGGGTAGGAAACCAATATCACCACGCCCGCAACATTTACAGACATTATAGAACTCATCCACTGACATCATGTTACATGATTCCTTTTCAATTTTTAGAAATAAGAACATGTCTCTATGTGACATTTCTCCTTGACATGTCCAATAGATTTAAAACCATTAAATAATGGAGGAAATTTCTCATACTTTATGGTTCAATTGAAACTAAAATATTAAGTGAGCTAGACTACATTATTGATGGGTGTTGATCCGAGATCCACATCCTCTAATAAATGTGAAAAATAACTAATGCATGATTCTTCCATTGAACAATCATGTTTGATCAGAGTCCCAATTGTGATGTCAATTTCAAATAAAACCTTGAGTTGCCACAAAATATAGTCTAAGCCATAAATATGAAACCAAACATGATCCCACATAATTTAAATTACAAATGGGTTGAAATGAGGATCCAATATAGGATTACAAGCATACCTGGATTGTGAGATATCAGACTAAGCCCCTATGATTTCTGATTTAATTCTTCTAAGGGGAACATGATATGGAAATGACCACACCCAATGGGAATACAATTATAGTGTCAAAATCACTAGTAGAAAGATAATCATCCCTCCAGATCCTCTATATTACATGGTTATAGTATTAAAGGTAAAACCATTTTGAAATAAACAAGAATTAAAAAATCCTTAACCTCTCAAGAATAAAACCCTAATCAGCACAATTGAGAAACTAATTTCCGATTCTAAAAATTCTTTCAGAAACACATCATTTTCTAGAAATGAATATGCATTCTGCAACACCCAATCCAAATATGTATGAAAAGGAGGCATAAGCCATTAGATCAACTGACTCCTCCTTCTCTGGAGGATTAAGGAGATCCCATAGAGAAACAATACCAACTTCAATATCAGTTAGAAAGGCCATCAAACCATAAAACATGATACCACCATCAGAATCATTGTAGAGAACACTCTTGACAATCATACATCTTTTTCACCTCTATCCTTAATTTTTATTAATTAATAAATACAACGTTTGAATTATTTTAGAAAACATAACTTAAAAAAATAATTACGTTAGATTGTATGTTGTATATTTTTTTTTCATTTAGATATTTTTATAGTATACTCGACTGGATCATATTATCCTTATGTTTGATCCCAAATAGGGTATTGTATTTAGTTATGAGGAATAACATTTTTCAATACATGATATGTTACAAGTGTTTAAACCTATAAAAAATATTATATTCTAGTCTCCAACTAAGGGAGAGGAATTTTTTACATGGGATGCTCCTCCAACTCCTGCAATAGATGCTGATGTTGACAAGCCATAACGACACCCACATAGACCACATCAAACTATATGTGAGGCCTCACCTGTTTCACAGGAAATTGAACCACATACAACAGACTAGACTCATACGATTATACATGTGTAAAATCCAACATGGTATGTATCTATTATATAAAAATATCCACAACTTTTTCTAGGTTTAGAAGATTTGGGCTCATATCAGACTTCGTGGATTCCTTATCAGCTTTTACTTCCTTCCACTACGATAGTGAGATAAGGATCAAGTTCACATATTGACGTCCCAAGGAATCCTCCTCCCAATGTATCAATGAAAAATGAGCAACACAAAACTGGAGATTCTACACATGAGGAATATCCCCCTCTAGTTCAACATTCTCTACCGTGGAAAATGGGTCATCAATCTCAATATAGACATCACATTATCACTCTTGACCATGGGACATGACTTCATGAATGATACATACAAAAAATAATTATATTCACTGATTTTATATGATTTTAATGACCTAAATTATCCATGATTACACTGAGTGATCTATATTTCTTATAATGTTCAATTAGGTCTACAAAAATTATTCAACTAATAAAATTACATAAATATATTTCACATAAATATCATTTTGGATACAATAAAATAAAATTATTATTTTTATTAATACGGAAATTATATCGAAGTTAATTTTTCTTAATGGGGATTAATACTTTAATAGATTTATAAGGCCCCAGCCTTAAACATTACTTAATCTTGAGTTATTACAAGATTACACATTGAGGATCTTTTCAGGTTTAGAGTTTTAGAGAATTAGATCATGAAATATGAATTACATTCCACATTTAAACAAAGTGGTTACATAAAATACAGTATTCATTCTTCCCATCAACGGAAACATATTTAAAATATAACACGGATTCTTTCTTGACACATCCTTGACACTATCATCACATCATGTACCTTTCCTTTGACCTGTGAAAAACATTTCAAAAACATGGGATGAGCATAAAAAAGCACAGTAAGAGTTATAAAAATATGGAAAGGAAACATGAGTTCATATATACATTAGAATGAAATCACACTTTACCCATAAAACATAGGCATATCAAATCATGAATAAATCATAGAAAACATAAGACACAAAGGTAACTTGAGGCATTCATAACATTCTTATGTAGGGAGTAACCCTCTTGGTTACGTTTGGAATACCCATCACAGTATATTCCCTAAATCTCTTCAGAGAAACCTTAAGGTTTCACTCCTTCGCGTTACCCAATGCACTGGAGAGCTATATCGGGCTCACCCGCCCTTAGTTTATCACGGAACCACCCGTTTTCATAACAATACCCAAGAACCATAACATAAACTTATCACATAAAACATGCATAAAGGAAACATAACATTTCCACATTTTAATCACAATATAACATTTTATTATATTTAAATAATGAATCCAGTCAAAAAGAAACCATTTCCAAAACCATTTAAAACATTTAATAAAGATATTTTTGAATCAAAGTGTCCCATACCACCTTGAAGCTTAAAATTTTAAACCATTAATATCCATATAAATAAATCCTTAAATCCATTTTGAAAACATGGAAATTAATAAGAACAAATAATTAAAACATTTAAAACGATATTTTGGTTAAAGGGGTTTTACCAAAATTAGAGACACTTGAATACAATAATTGAGGAATAACATTTAGTCAGAACTTTGTAACATCATGAGAATAAATGGATTCATGATATAATACTCCAAAGGACAGTATATACACTATATAAGAGTGAATTGGTGCATAACAACAATGAACCCTCAATAGGAATGTCAAATGTGATGAAATCCCTTATAAAGAAGGTATCCTTAAATTAAGGACAAATCAATCTCAAAAATATGTGTGACAAATATAAATACACCCAATATAAGTGGATATTAAGTGTAAAACAATAATATCTCATTCACACATATTCAATGGATGACATATTCAATGACTACATGTTGAACCCAAAGAAATCGAAATTTGGTTAAAAAGTTCCCTTGACAGCCCAACGGCATCACATCAAAATGAGTTGATGAGAGATAAAAAGTGTATCTCATCACATGGAAATAAAATTTACATCAATAAGGATATATGAGAACATATCCCAACATAACAATATGTAAATGAAAAGACCCAACAAAAGAAGTCTTTTAAAAAAAGAGGAGGGTTAAAGGTTCCCTTACCGACGTGGGTATCTTTCGAAACATACGGCCCGTGAAAGAAGGACAATACATCATTGATGTAAATACTCATAAATGAAATAATATTACACAATGAGTAAAATAATGGTCAGTACATACACCACTCAAAGGAAATTATGGAAAATGTATCATAAATCTCACGAGAATAAAAGTGAGATGAAAAATCCCTTACGAAAACTCTGCAGCCTAACGGCGCCACTTAAAACTTCCAAAATGAATTGATGAGATCAAATACAGTATCCCATCATATTACAATAGAATTTAAAACAAAAGTAATATAAAAGAACATCCCCCATCATAACAAATAGGAGCTTAAAAGAAGTGACAAAAAGGAGAGCACTTAAAAAGAAAGAGAGATGTTAGATCTCTTACGAAAATTCGGCAGCCTAACGGCGCCACTCAAAACTTTCAAAATGGATTGATGAGAGAGAATAGGGTCTATCATCACATGAAAATAAAAATTAAAGTAAGTTTAATATAAAATAACATCCCAAAAACAAGAAAGTTGAGCTTTAGTGGGAATGACATAAAAGAGTGTACTTAAAAAGAAAGAGAGGAGTAAGATCCCTTACCTCGGGTCCGACTTGACTGGATCGTTCTTTAACGTCCTGAATAATAAACTTGAGTTAATTTATATTTTCTTAAGAACCGTTTTCAAGTTCATTATTCCTTTTATATCACTTATATCCATGTTATAAACATTATGTAATCATTTAAGTTAATAATGTTTGTTTTGTCGATATTTGGTTCTTAAGTCGAAAGTGGACTTCTTACAATTACATGTTGTTCGTGTGGTCAAAGGTTCTTTATATCCAGAATGACATTCTAGATTTGGATATCATATATATCATATATATCCAGCATATACATGTATTTATAATATTTCATAATCATTTATAGGTAAGAAATGAAATGCATCGTTCATGGAGACGGTAAGCCGTACGTACGCATGAACGCTACTTTAATTTCATTGTCATATTAATGGAATTAAAACTAAATGAGAGGTATGTATATTTTAATTATAGAATTATATTAATCATTTAGATGTATCATTCATAATATATATACATTATATACATGTACTGATAATAGTACATTACATTTGGGGATAAGAAATGAAATGCACCGTTCATGGAGACGGTAAGACGTACGTACTCATGAACGCTACTTTCATTTCTATCTTATACTTTAATGGAAAGAAATAATAATGATATAGAGGTATATAATAGTTCCAGTATAAAATCATATATAATAACATTAAATCTATCCTTTATACATCCAACATATGGAATTAACGAATCACATCACTTTGAGGGGGCGGCAGTCCGCACTTCCTAAAATGAAGATATCGCGTATACCCATAATGGAAGCCATAAAGGTAAGACACAAATGAAAAATACAGAAGCATAAGTAAAACATAAACATATTATATATCATATATAAAAATAGTGACATCATAATGGCCACCTTTGAAGGTGTTAAATGAGTATTGAACAATCATCGTTTCGGGAGGCAGAATTTCGCCATCCACAGAAACCGTATGTTCTTTAACCATTTGATGTAGTTGTGTGAGAGTTTAGCTCGAATAAATCTTATAACAACATCCTAGTATATTGAAGATACTGATTTTGTTACAAAATAAGTAAATAAAAAGAGTTTAGGGGGTCGGAGAAGCAAAATAAAACAAATGAACATGAGAGAATGAATTGCCTTTAAAAGTGTAACTCCTTTTGATTTGAGCCAAAAGGCTTCCTTTGAAAGGGTCTTCCCAAAGGGAATCCACTAGGATGAGGAGAGGGATGTGGAGAGAGTAAATAGGCAGGGGTTTTCCGATACAAAGGCTTGAGGAGTGTGTGAAATGAGGTAGAGGTGGGGGCCTTTTATAAGAGGAGAGGAGGGGCACTTTTGGAAAGTAAGAAATATTACTTTATTTGAAAATTTGTTTCGGTTTTAAAAGGTCCCACTTTGATATAATTCGTGGATAAGGTGATAAGGGTTCTAAATCCACCAATAAATTAAGTTTTGGACCTGTTTAGGTCATAGAGTTTACATTATCTTCTCATTTTATTTAAATCGTCAGATAATGATGTCATCGCTGCATCATTATGATGTCATAAATAATTTAATTTATTTAATGTATAAAAATTACAAAAAAAATTACTATGATGTAGGAAATCTCTTTATCTTTACAATGAATATTTATAATAAAAAATCTGACTTTTATAACCCCGCTTAAAAATTGTTTTAGTAAAACATATCATGTTTGTGTCATTTTTACTTTTACATTAAATAAAAAGTTATTTATGTCATTTCCCAACCAAAGTGGCTCCATGGGGTCCCCAAGTTGACCCATGGCTTTTCTGGGTCTTCAATTACTCATCCAATAAAGGTAGGACAAGTGTCATGGTGTTTTCACATTTTTATAATATCATTATTACCATAAATTACACTAATTACCTCTAATCGCGATTAAAACTTAATAAGTTACTATTCACCAAAAAAATTATTTTTATCCCATTGAACCACATTTTACTTCTTAATGACAACCATTTATGTCGGATTTTCGAAATTCAAAACACACATATGGAAAAATTTCATTTAAACGGAAAAATCAGTTTTTATAAGTACCACTTAGTGGTTTCACTATTCATCAAAATTGAAGTTTTTCAGAAAAATCCCAAAAAATCACCCTAAGCTATATTTGATATTCTGAATTCAAAAATGAAGTCCATTTTACAAAATTAAAAACATATAAGTAAAATTAATTAATTTAATAATTAATTCCCGCTGTCAGATCAAATAGCGTGTTTTTATGAAACAATAAGTATCAAAAGATTGACACTCGTTTAAGTCTGATTTCAAAGTGAAATTAATTCCAATGACCACTATTGGATTTAATGGTAAAAATATATTATAATTTCACTTTAAAACCAATTAAAAAGATAATCTAATCATATATATAAATTATATTAAAAAGAGGTTTTGAATTAAAATACAACATTTTACACTATTCATTAAAAAAAATGAACTTTATCGGAAAGATACCAAAAATTTACACAAAGTAAATTTTGATGTCCCGATTCTTAATAAGAGTTTTATTTGGTCCAAAATAATGTTTAATAGTGAACATAACTATATTTAATGATGGTTCAACATCAAAAGGTGATAAGTGAACCTTTAGGGAAAACTAGGGCATATACGCTTAAAATTGAATTCATTCCGTATTTTAAGCCTCTATCCTATATTGGATAAATGTAAAAACATTTAAAAACATATATAATCATATTTTAGTTATTTCTATCCATTCCTTCCATTACAACGGCTATATGTTAACTACCATTTAAAACAATATTATTTTATTATTAGAGTGCAACGTAAGATTCCCAAGAAACTCGTTGTTGCGTGTTGGGTACGCCATCGAGCATAGCGTCCCCTTTAAAGTCATATCAATATTTTATTCAAAAATATGGATAAATATGAAAATGCCATATTCTTTATTTACCTGGGGTGTTACATCCTTCCCCCCTTTTGGGAATTGCGTCCTCGTAATTTTAAAATTGCGCTTGGAAAAATCCTTGAAAGTCCCACATCGGAACAAGAGTCAGTAAAAAAATCACTTTAAAATAAAGAAAGATAAGTACAGAGGTCACCTGAGTTAACCCATACTAGGACTCCATGTAGGAAAACATGGACATAGAGGAGAAAACATAGGGTCATGTTCTGATGGAGAGTGATAGAAAACATGTTTAAGAGAATGTTAACAATAAGAAAATCACAAACTTGTGATGGGTTAAACGGTGTTGGGTTCCCCAGTAGGAAAAGTTAATAGACAACATTTTTGTTTTAAGTTACTTAATATTGACTAATTTATTCATAAGGAAGCATAATCACTTAACATGTTGACTTTTAACTTTTACTAGATTCCTTAATCAAACTCATATTTTTTTCCAAAAGATGAGTATTTAGGGAGACTTGTTCGCATTAAGAGTACTATAATCAACTTCTAGAGAATCACCTAATCCACAGAAGAGAACTATATAATTCCCATGTCTTTAGACTTTAACCAAAACCAAAACCAAAAAGGCTAGTACACGGTCAGATAATCCAAAAAAGGATAACCCTTTATAAAAAGAAAATCTATTCTTAATCTCAAAAAATTTTCCAACAAAACCCAAAGTTCAACGAGGACCATCCGATAAACAATATGTCCATAAAATTCTTCAAAGTAAACCAATATAAGATTGAAACCCAAATATTTGAAGGATTTAGTCACATAGTCTTCCAAGTTAAATCGTAACATTTATCTCCAAACAATATCAGTCGCTCCTAAAGTCTCGTATTGAAAAGTAATTAACCTAATCACATATCCTGCATGATAGGTTAATCATTTTCATATATAACCCAAAATCAACTTACTCTTAATTCATAAAATCATATAACTAAAAATAATCGGTCAAACTAAACAAGGACTACACGTAGTCCAATGGTAGGTGATAAATACCAGTCGCACTTTGGTTGTGGGTTCGATTCCCGCAGCTTTGTCCGACGCGACGGGTTGTCACACGGTCTGCGTGTTGTCCTTTTTCCAAAACTATATAATACTTAAATCATTCCCCAAAAAGAGATAAAATCATCAAAAAATGATCATAACATATTTTAACCTCATGTTTATCTCATGCCTTTCATTTTCCATCCTATCATATAATAACCCATAATTACCTCAAAAGTAAGGATCATATAAACTCTAATGGTTACCTTTATAATTATTACCTGAACTTCCACATGGATTGGTCATCTCGTACATGATGCATTAAAGATCATACCGAGGTTCAAGTGGTTGATCATAACTCCTTGATATTTGGTTTAGAACAACCACGAGTTTCCTCATTGAATCCTCCATTTTATCTAGTATCTTAATCAGAGAACCACCACAGTTTCCTTCAAACCTGTTGTCTCTTTGGTGCCTGCAAGATCTATCCATTCACTAAAAATAGAAATGTCAGTGTAAGTATATCATAAAAACCATCATGTACTAATGAGTAAGTTAAACACTAAGATACACTTACTCATTCACTTTATCTAAAACTAGGACTCTTTCTGAAATACTACCCATTATGGTAATGTCACTTATGCTTAAAGAATACCCTAACCTCTAAAGTTATCTAAACCTACCTTTGATACCAACTATAAGGCCCCAGCCTTAAACCTTTCTTAATCTTGAGTTATTACAAGATTACACATTGAGGATCTTTTCAGGTTTAGTGTTTTAGAGAATTAGATCATGAAACTTGCATTACATTCCACATTTAAACAAAGTGGTTACATAAAAGAAAGTATTCATTCTTCCCATCAACGGAAACATATTTAAAATATAACACGGATTATTTCTTGACACATCCTTAACAGTATCATCACATCTTGTACCTTTCCCTTGACCTGTGAAAAACATTTCAAAAACTTGGGATGAGCATAAAAAGCTCAGTAAGAGTTATAAAAATATGGAAAGGAAACATGAGTTCATATATACATTAGAATGAAATCACACTTTACCCATAAAACATAGGCATATCAAATCATGAATAAATCATAGAAAACATAATACATAAAGGTAACTTGAGGCATTCATAACATTCTTATGTAGTGAGTAACCCTCTTGGTTACGTTTGGAATACCCATCGCAGTATATTCCCTAAATCTCTTCGGAGAAACCTTAATGTTTCACTCCTTCGCGTTACCCAATGCATTGGAGAGCTATATCGGGCTCACCCGCCCTTAGTTTATCACGAAACCACCCGTTTTCATAACAATTCCCAAGAACCATAACATAAACTTATCACATAAAACATGCATAAAGTAAACATAACATTTCCATATTTCAATCACAATATAACATTTTAGTATATTGAAATAATGAATCCATTCAAAAAGAAACCATTTCCAAAACCATTTAAAACATTTAATAAAGAGATTTTTGAATCAAAGTGTCCCATACCTCCTTGAAGCTTAAAATTTTAATCCATTAATATCCATATAAATAAATCCTTAAAACCATTTTGAAAACATGGATATTAATAAGAACAAATAATTAAAACATTTAAAACGATATTTTGGTTAAAGGGGTTTTACCAAAATTAGAGACACTTGAATACAATAATTGATGAATAAAATTTAGTCAGAACTTTGTAATATCATGAGAATAAATGGATTCATGATATAATACTCCAAAGGACAGTATAAACACCATATAAGAGTGAATTGGTGCATAACAACAATGAACCCTCAATAGGAATGTCAAATGTGATGAAATCCCTTATAAAGAAGGTATCCTTAAATTAAGGACAAATCAATCTCAAAAATATGTGTGACAAATATAAATACACCCAATATAAGTGGATATTAAGTGTAAAACAATAAAAGTTCATTCACACATATTCAATGGATGACATATTCAATGACTACATGTTGAACCCAAAGAAATTGAAATTGGGTTAAAAAGTTCCCTTGACAGCCCAACGACATCACATCAAAATGAGTTGATGAGAGATAAAAAATGTATCTCATCACATGGACATAAAATTTACATTAATAAGGATATATGAGAACATATCCCAACATAACAATATGTAAATTAAAAGACCCAACAAAAGAAGTCTTTTAAAAAAAGAAGAGGGTTAAATGTTCCCTTACCGACATGAGTATCTTTCGAAACATACGACCCCTGAAAGAAGGACAATACATCATTGATGTAAATACTCATAAATGAAATAATATTACACAATGCATAAAATAATGGTCAGTACATACACCACTCAAAGGAAATTGTGGCAAATGTATCATAAATCTCACGGGAATAAAAGTGAGATGAAAAATCCCTTACGAAAACTCGGTAGCCTAACGGCACCACTTAAAACTTCCAAAATGAATTGATGAGATCAAATAGAGTATCCCATCATATTACAATAGAATTTACAACAAGAGGAATATAAAAGAACATCCCCCATCATAACAAAGAGGAGCTTAAAACAAGTGACAAAAAGGAGAGCACTTAAAAAGAAAGAGAGATGTTAGATCTCTTACGAAAATTTGGCAGCCTAACGGCGCCACTCAAAACTTTCAAAATGGATTGATGAGAGAGAATAGGGTCTCTCATAACATGAACATAAAAATTAAAGTAATTTTAATATAAAATAATATCCCAAAAACAAGAAAGTTGAGCTTTAGTGGGAATGACATAAAAGAGTGTACTTAAAAAGAAAGAGAGGAGTAAGATCCCTTACCTCGGGTCTGAATTGACTGGATTGTTCTTTAACGTCCTGAATAAAAAACTTGAGTTAATTTCTATTTGCTTAAGAACATTTTTCAAGTTCATTATTCCTTTTATATCACTTATATCCATGTTATAAACATTATGTAATCATTTAAGTTAATAATGTTTGTTTTGTCGATATTTGGTTCTTAAGTCGAAAGTGGACTTCTTACAATTACATGTTGTTCGTGTGGTCAAAGGTTCTTTATATCCAAAATGACATTCCTGATTTGGATATCATATATATAATATATATCCAGCATATACATGTATTTATAATATTACATAATCATTTATAGGTAAGAAATGAAATGCACCGTTCATGGAGACGGTAAGCCGTACGTACGCATGAACGCTACTTTCATTTCATTGTCATATTAATGGAATTAAAACTAAATGACAGGTATGTATATTTTAATTAAAGAATTATATTCATCATTTATATGTATAATTAATCATATTTATCCATTATATACATGTACTTATAATAGTACATTACATTTGGGGATAAGAAATGAAATGCACCGTTCATGGAGACGGTAAGCCGTACGTACTCATGAACGCTACTTTCATTTCTATCTCATACTTTAATGGAAAGAAATAATAATGATATAGAGGTATATAATAGTTCCAGTATAACATAATATATAATAACATTAAATCTATCCTTTATACGTCCCATGTATGGCATTAATGAATCACATCACTTTGAGGGGGTGGTAGTCCGCACATCCTAAAATGAAGATATCGCGTATACCCATAATGGAAGCCATAAAGTTAAGACACAAATGACAAATACAGAAGCATAAGTAAAACATAAACATATTATATATCATATATAAAAATAGTGACATCATAATGGCCACCTTTGAAGGTGTTAAATGAGTATTGAACAATCATCGTTTCGGGAGGCAGAATTTCGCCATCCACGAAAACCGTATGTTCTTTAACCATTTGATGTAGTTGTGTGAGAGTGTATCTAGAATAAATCTTATAACAACATACTAGTATATTGAAGATACTGGTGTTGTTACAAAAGAAGTAAATAAAAAGATTTTAGGGGGTTGGAAAAGCAAAATAAAACAAATGAACATGAGAGAATGAATTACCTTTAAAAGTGTAACTCCTTTTGATTTGAGCCTAAAGGCTTCCTTTGAAAGGGTCTTCCCAAAGAGAATCCTCTAGGATGAGGAGAGGGATGTGGAGAGAGTAAATGGGCAGGGGTTGTCCGAGCCAAAGTCTTGAGGAGTGTGTGAAATGAGGTAGAGGTGGGGGCCTTTTATAAGAGGAGAGGAGGGGCACTTTTGGAAAGTAAGAAATATTACTTTATTTGAAAATGTGTTTCGGTTTTAAAAGGCCCCACATTGATATAATTCGTGGATAAGGTGATAAGGGTTCGAAATACACCCATCAATTAAGTTTTGGACATGTGTAGGTCATAGAGTTTACATTATCTTCTCATTTTATTTAAATCGTCAGATAATGATGTCATCGCTCCATCATTATGATGTCATAAATAATTTAATTTATTTAATGTCTAAAAATTATAAAAAAATTACTATGATGTAGGAAATCGTTTTATCTTTACAATTAATATTTATAATAAAAAATCTGACTTATATAACCCCACTTAAAAATTGTTTTAGTAAAACATATCATGTTTGTGTCATTTTTACTTTTACATTAAATAAAAAGTTATTTATGTCATTTCCCAACCAAAGTGGCTCCATGGGGTCCCCAAGTTAACCCATGGCTTGTCTTGGTCTACCATTACTCATCCAATAGGGGTAGGAAAAGTGTCATGGTGTTTTCACATTTTTATAATATCATTTTTACCTTAAAATACACTAATTACCTCTAATCGCGATTAAAACTTAATAAGTTACTATTCACCAAAAAAATTATTTTTATCCCATTGAACCACATTTTACTTCTTAATGACAACCATGTATGTCGGATTTTCGAAATTCAAAACACAAATATGTCAAAATTTCATTTAAACGGAAAAATTAGTTTTTATAAGTACCACTTAGTGGTTTCACTATTCATCAAAAATTGAAGTTATTCAGAAAAATCCCAAAAATTCACCCTAAGCTATATTTGATATTCTGAATTCATAAATGAAGTCCATTTTACAAAATTCAAAACATATAAGTCTAATTAATTAATTTAATAATTAATTCCCGCTGTCAGATCAAATAGCGTGTTTTTATGAAACAATAAGTATCAAAAGATTGACACTGGTTTAAGTTTGATTTCAAAGTGAAATTAATTCCAATGACCACTATTGGATTTAATGGTAAAAATATATTATAATTTCACTTTAAAACCAATTCAAAAGATAATCTAATCATATAAATAAATTATATTAAAAAGAGGTTTTGAATTAAAATACAACATTTTACACTATTCATTAAAAAAAATGAACTTTATCGGAAAGATACCAAAAAATTACACAAAGTAAATTTTGATGTCCCGTTTCTTAATAAGAGTCTTATTTGGTCAAAAAGAATGTTTAAGAGTGAAAAAAACTATATTTAATGATGGTTCAACATCAAAAGGTGATAAGTGAACCTTTAGTGAAAACTAGGGCATATACGCCTAAAATTGAATTCTTTCCGTATTTTAAGCCTCTCTCCTTTATTGGATAAATGTAAAAACATTTAAAAACAAATATAATCATATTTTATTTATTTCTATCCATTCCTGCCATTACAACGACTATATGTTAACTACCATTTAAAATAATATTATTTTATTATTAGAGTGCAACGTAAGATTCCCAAAAAACTCGTTGTTGCGTGTTGGGTACGCCATCGAGCATAGCGTCCTCTTTAAAGTCATATAAATATTTTATTCACAAATATAGATAAATATGAAAATGTCATATTCTTTATTTACCTGGGGTGTTACAAGATGAATCTTCCCTTACTTAAAGAATGCATTAAAGGTGTCAACACACCACATAACTACTTAATTAGAATAAATTGTAATAAGTCAATGATTACCAAAAAGTAGAATTTATTTTATAAATAAATTGAAAATAAAAATAATTAGAAAATAAATAAAACTACATAATAATAATTATTAATTATAAATTAATTATAATTTATTATTTATTGAAAAATTCAATAAAAATATTTATTATGTTTTTATAAAAATATTAATAAATTTAATTTATTTAATAAAATTAAATAAATGTTATTATCTTTTTCTTAAATTTTATTAATTAATATAAATTATATAATTTATAGTTGACATAAAATTTATTATTGAAAATTAATAAATAGTAATATTAAATGTTAATAATAAATAACAATATTTATTTATAATTCCCAATTAATGATTTATAATTAATTACAATAAGTGATTAGTTATTAAAACATTTTCAGTAATTAATAACAATTAATGATTATTATTTATATATTACATTATATTTATTATTAATAATTAGTAATAATTAATAATTACAGTTGATAAGTAAATAATATATTTAAATTTAAAATTATAATTTTTTAATTAAAATTATTGTAATTTGTTAATTAAAAATTTACAAATATATATTATAATTAATTATTTATTTAAGAATAATTTGTAATACTAATTATAATTTATTAAATGATAATATGTATTACTTTATAATAAATAATTTATTTAAATTTTCTATATTTAAATTTAATATTTTGATGTAATGGCCTGAAGGCTATCGTGTATTTTTATTTTTATTTCTGGATAAACCAATTTTTAACTCAGTTGAGAGGTATCCCATACATGAACCAAATGCAAACATACACAAATCTTGAACTACATGGCCTGGCGGCCCCGTGACAGAAGCCCTTTATAATACATTGAACCCTAACTACACATTTCCAACCCATGCCCAACTTCTCTACAAGTCTGTATTTTCTTCTTTATATGGAGGTTCTGCCTTCTAGTAATTCCCTTGTGCTAATTCATGATCCATTGACATGAATTCAATATCCCTCCTTCAATACTAGGCATGGTTGGCTCCACATGGTGTCATCTTCAACTATGATCCATTAGCATGACGTGGCTCCAGCAGGATGGGGCCTACTCTATCTCACGGCTTCAAAGGCAGTGTGTCCCATAAGCCTAAACATTTTATGCCCATAGGCCTTGTGGACCAAAGGAAAATTAACTAGCCAATAAATTTATACCCCTAAAGTTTTCATCCTAATGACCCAAATTAGATAAATAGTTCTACATCTACAGTAACTGCAAAAAAAACAACTACTATAGTATGCCCTTGGAAATTATGCCCTGTCATGTTTTGACGCGGGTCTTTTGGAGGAAGGATTACATGTTTTATCACCGAGGTGCTATCCCAATTTATTTAAATTTATTATTTAGATACACATAATTAAAACTTAAAATTACTAATTCAAAATATATATTTAAAATTAGTCTTTATTACCATTAATATATATTTCAATTTCAAAGATTCTATTTTTATTATTATATAAAAGTATTATTACCATTATTTATTTATAAATTAATTTTAATAATTTTTTAAAAATATTATTTATCATGAAGAGTAGAGATATATATATATAACTCAATTTTTTTTAAATAAGAACAAAGTATTTAATTTTTTTAATATACACATATTTTAAAAATAATTTTCTATTTTGGGAAAAGTCGTCAAGGCCTGAAACGCCTTTTCCCAATGTATTCTAGATAAGGTATTAAATCCTCAAACACCATTTCCCAAAGGGAAAAGAATTTATATAATTAATTCCTTTTCAAAATAGTTTAATAATTTTTTTAAACTATACCCACTTCAAGAATAATTTTTATTCTGGGAAACCTATAAAAACTCACAGAAAGGATGTATGAATTATATAAGAAAAATATTTGTGAAATGATGGGTGATAGTCCTTGTGAAACTTATAATCCATTTTTTCAAGTGTATGAATTTTCCTATGAGGAATACATGCTATGATCTAAATAATGTTTCTCTGTGTTTTTTATGAGAAGAATGTAGAAATGTGCATAGTGAGGGGGATTAAACCATGGGTATTCTAGAAATGATCAAGTTGTTTTGTTGATAGTTCATGTTTTATGGAAATTCATCCAAATTATTATCTTTTTGGGAATTTAGAACTATCTGTTGAGAGATTCAATACTATATATTTTAGCTTATTCAGTAAAACACGTTATTCCATACTACCCTTAATCAGTGTAAAAACACTAATAAAGGGGGTACCATTATCACTATTAACAAAAGGTTTTTATCAACAATAAAAAATGTGATGATAAAATTACTCCCTTTATCAGTTATTTTTTAGAAGTCATTAAAGGGTACTTTTATCAAATTAAAAATAACAGTGATAAATGAACCCCTTTAATCATTTTTTTGAGCGCCAATAAGGGGTACTTTTATTAGTGGTGATAAAATTATATCTTTTATCTATGCTAAAACACTTGTTTTTAGGCATGATAAAATTTATATTTCATAAAAAACCATATATTTAATTATTTACCATGTATTAATATATTTATATTGATATAAATATAATATATTTTATAAAATATGATTTATATAATATTAAATAAATAATTACACTCAATATGTAATATAAATAGTGAAAATGGACTGTAAAATAACTAAAAATTAATATTAATTAAACTTTAACTAATTATTATTATGTAATATTCATTGAAAAATATTTTTATGATAGAAAAATTTAAAAAATTAATAAGTGATCTAAAATAAGGTGAAAAAAAGACTCAGACATCAAACAAACAAAACTTCTGATCTGACTATCCGTTTGAGCTCAATAATATATCAAATGAAATATTTTAAAAAGGTCTACATCCTGGTGAATTTGGTGGACCCTAATCAACGTTGTTTTCTCAAAACAGGCCCACAAGATATCTAAAACCTATTTTTTTGTCGGGGTACCTGAATTTTTAATCAATTGATGGAATTTCAGCCTCATTTTAGGTGGTATCCTTATCTTTTTTTGATAGAGGATCAATTTATTCTCATGGAATACACTCATATGGATTTTATTATATAATTGTTTTTATTATTTTTCACATTTTATTATTATTCATATTTATATATATGCACATATAAACATATATTTATATATTTACACATAAAAATTTCATTTTTCAAAAAAATTTCTAAACATATTTAAATATAAAATATCATTATATATATATATATATATATATATATTTCTGTATATATTAATGATTATTAATACATAAATACCTATACAACGGATATATAATTTATATATATATATAAATATATTTTTGTGTGTGTATTAACAGAAAATATATTTATTAATAATACTTCTCCCATTCATCTTGTTGTTTCCTCACAGTTCGTTTTTTTCTTTTTTAATTTTGTCGATGGGTTCCCCCTTACCCTTAAAAGGGGGATTATCTTATATATAAAAAATTTAAGGCCTTCAGCCCGTTGGATGGATGTAAAAAATGTAAATATCTATAACTATATTTATAGACACACACATATGTATATATATTTGTATATATGAATATATGAATATATGTATGTCTTTATAAACTCACACACACACAAAACATATTTTATAATAATATTTAAAAATAATTATATAAATATATATTAATATATGAATAAATATATGAATAAAAAATGTAACTTAATATATAGTAATTAATGGATATATCAATAAATAATGAACAAACGAACACAGATCACTGGTAGAGGCTCATATACGTGTTGGTGGAGGTCCCAGGTTCGAATCCTAGTGGAGGTGCATTTGGGTGTAGGTAGGAATGATTTTTTAGCACTGATAAAGGGTATGGGGAGTTGTCAGGAACTGATAAAATTGGGGTGGTGGACCAAAAAATTAATGATAAAAAAGGAATAAGGAGTTCAAACACTGATAAATAGGGGAACAACCTCCAAATCTCTCACCAATTTAAAAAAAATCTATTCTTTTTTATTTTTATCAAATAATTTTTAACTCTAATAAAAGGGTATTTATCAGTGCATTTCTGAGCACTGATAAAAGTGACTTCCTTTTATCAGTTCTTATAAAATCAATGCTCTTTTATCAATGATAAAAAGGATATATATAGAAGTGAAATCTATATAAATTCAAAAAAATTATAGCCATGGATAAATACCATTTATTTTTAATCCTCTCATTAATATATTGTCTTAGTTAAAACATATGGTAGCATATAGAACAATAGACACAATTTTTTAAATCATAGTTTCTTCTCAAACCAATACCCTCAATTTTACTAACTATGAACATTGGTAATATATTACCATGGTTCATGTACAACTATTGTTTTATGGGTATCCCAAATACATGGTTTCCAAAAAAAATCAATAGGTCACTACCAACACAATGTTTTGAATTGTGGCTATAAAATTATAATTTGTTTTTCTAGAGAATTATAAAATAATCTTCCTCGGTGAGAAAGACTAGAAACAAAATGTATGTTTAAATAAATACACACATGGAGTTAGTGGTTGGATAGTTATAGTATAATTTAATACTTTCATGAAGTGGGGTTGGTGTGTCCTATGAGTAACAAAACCATAATTTCCATATGTCCATTAAGTACTACATACATAATGCTTAACATTGAATGAAAAATAGTGTCACCTAACTGACTTTAGGAGTCATAGTATATGTATCCATCATTTTTTAAAAGTGATAAGTTAAAAATTAATAATAAATGTGAAATAAATAGAAGATATTCTACTATATTTGTAGTTTAATAATAAAATATAAGTCTAGAAACATTATGAAAAATTAGAAGGCCAAGATTTGGTGGCTATAAACACAATATATTTATACTAAGTACTAACCAATGATCTTATATGACCACTTGTTAGAGTTAATATCCAAAAAAATGTTTATAGTATATCTATATAAATTAATGGATGGTTCTATTATACTTATCAAAGGGATATCAATTAGTGAAAAAGTATAAGGCATAATTTTTTTTTATTTTTGAAGTGTTAAATCTTAATGTGAAACCAAAATAATATTATGGTAAATAACCTTCTTAGTGGGATGAGTTTAATCCTATAATGAATAATTTTCATATGTTTTTTCATTACATTTAGTGATACTTTGGTCATGGATTAATAGGTAAACTCTATTGAATATATATTTTATATTAACTATAAAATGAAGGATTCGTGTAGGATTATAAATTCATCATGAAATAAAAATTTCATTAACATTAGTTTTACACCATTGTAGTGATATTGATAGTTTATGGAGAGTGGTTTTTTAGGAGGTGAGTGAAAAATACCTGGCATTATAACCCATCTCATGGGAAGTTCTATATAATAAGTATATAATAAATTTTCTCAATTAGAATTTTTATTCTATTAAAATTTTAAATTATATAATATATAAGAAAGGGGAGATTATGATGTAAAATATATGTATAAAGGTAAGCATCCCATGGTACATGTTCACATGTTTTCATTAGATTGAATAATTAAAAAGGAAAGTTATTTTACCATTTATAGTATAATCCTTGTTGATTGTATCTTGGTTTATGTGTTGATATATACTATATCCACACACTCAATTATTTCAACTTAATATTATTTAATATTGAGTAGTGTTATATATTCCTTATGGTACTATTTTATTTATTTAAATAACATTAAAGAAGGATTATATATTCGATCCTTTTTCAGGATTCATCCATCTTTGGTAGGATTACATGAACTTTCATAGATTTGATATAGTAATTTTTATTTTTTATAAAAAAATGAAGATAAATTATTTATTAAATCATATGTATTAAATAAAATATTTTAAATAATATGATTTTTTTGGTTATTATAACCCATTATAGAAATTTATTGAGTTAGTTTATAATAGTTCAATAAACATTGAAGGATATCCAAGGAGATGTTGAGTCATGAAATAATATATCTAATCTAATTTATAAACATATTCCACACTTATTGAATCATGTCCTATGATAAATATTAATTATTATCTCAAAAATCACTAATAAACAAAAAAATGTAACCATAAGGAATATAATATATTTACTTAGTTCACCATAAATGTTGTAGTCAATCCATGTTTCTAGATTTATTCACTATAGTCTCACATGAATAAATATAATCACATTAATTACAATTTTAAGAAGAATAATATCTTCTTTATAGATCACTACCTATCGCACAATCTTTGCATCAAAATAATTATATTTTGAATACTAAAAAATAAAGATAAGATTCACCTTCAAAGGTTTAGTTCTTCTTTTAACTCCATATAGCCTTCACATGATGTTTCCTTCATCAATTAATCGTCTATATATTATTTTACATTTTTATAATTCTAATATACACATGTTCTAATAGTCTATCGAATTATCAAAGGAAATTTATTTGTATTTCTATTAACTACTTATTCATCGTAGCATTATATATAGTAATAAAATAATCCATATATTTGTATCCTTAATTATGAAGCTTAATTTATTTATACCAACTATCATCTAAATTAATCATAGTAAAATACCTATAAAAATTTAGATTACATTATAATTTTATAATTTTTTTTATAAATTTATTGAGGTAATTAAATTATTATATATTTTTGGACTTAATGTAATTAAAAAAACTAGGTAGATATATTTTACATTAAAATATGATAATTTGAAATCAATGTGGATTTATCTATTGATGTAAAATCTTGAAAAGAGTGGTATTAAATAATGGGTTCCCTAAATTCACACAGTTAATGTAACAACCCTATTTTTTGAAAATATAATTCCTTTTTTGATTGAATAAAATGTCAAATTATGTGTTATGGTTGTAGAAAATACATGATCATGTTTGTTTTTATTATATCCTATCAGATTTAAAATACTATTAAGAATCATAACTGTTCATAATATAACCATTTAAAAATGACCATATGATGAGTATAATATATGTTTTTGATAAATACAATTCAAATAGAAAAAGGAATTGATCACCTTGACCCGTAGAATCATACCCTATAAATCCAATTTATTATAGATTATGAGGTAGGTAAAATAACGAGACTTTTTTATTGACTAAGTCCAAGTCAATATCCAACTACTAAATTATGAGAAAAACACTTATGAGAGAATTTCAATCTCATCGAGATCATGGACAAAACCATGTACATAGAACCACCCCATGAAAATATCACCATTATGAACCTTACCCTTATGGAGTTTTCTAGTGTAATAAAGGGCTATGTATCAAGACCCTAATAATATAAATATATACATTATATATAATAATGGATAAATTTTCATCTTATTCTTTTTTACTTTATAAATGATTTTGATTTTGATATGATAAAACAATAATTATATTATTTTTGCTAATATGAAATTTAAATTAAGGAATTTGTTTTAATGAATTAATATAGTTTTTTAAATAAATGATATTTTAATTAAATATTATTATAAAATATTTTTTTAACATAAATGATAATATATTTTTGATGACGTCAAACATAATTTTTTTTATAAGGGTTCGAAAAATGTTATTATAAAAAAACCTAGAATTTCTCAATAAATGTAGATTTTATTTTAAAAAATAAAATTCACATATATAAAAAATTATTTTGATAAAATAAAAAGTATTTTTGGAATCATTATTTTTTAGTTATGAAATGGTGACTTCTTTCATAATTTTATGATGCATTAAAATTTTTGGTTTAAAATTAAATATAGTATAAATATATAATGTTTATTATGACATCATAATGACCCAAAAGTGATGAAATAATTTATATAAAAGTTATTCACCAACAAATATTTATTTACCCTTTAAAATAATTCTAATTTATGTTCTTTGGTTATTTTTATAAATCCTTTATGAATCCAAAAAATTGTATATTATATTTTAATATTTTAAAAAAAATTCTTTAAGAAAATGATTCACTTCCTTATCAGTAAGGGTAATATATTAATACTTTCAGCCATTGTCCTTATAATATAATTAAAACTAGTCCCCTTTAATAGAAACCATTGGCCAAAACCACTGGATTGTTTTTGGTTTGGATTAAATTATTATATAGATTCCAGACTCTATGTCTAGAATTAATAAAGAGCTCCCCTCTCTTATCCTATACAATCACACCCAAACCCCCATTCATCTTCACTAAAAAACCATAGATCATGTACATAATCTTCAATCCCCTCTATAGAGTACTCCAAAGGTTCCTCAATCACTAAATAATCTCTTCCCAATGTTTTGGAATAACCATCTCAAGGTAATGGATCCTCTCATTCTAATCATTATTCAAGCATATTTATTATCTTAGTATTTTTATCTCTAATTCATAATCATGTGATATATTATTATATATTCAAAATAATACCCCCTTTATTTATATATTATTATAGTCCCATTTCACTCTCATTAATCCCTCCCATGAACACTTCTATGCCCTCGTTATGTTAACAAAATTTCACTGCGATTTTCCATACCAAACAATTGTGTAGTGAATACCCATGCCATTTCCTATCAAGGGTGTTCACCATTATAACATTATAATTACTTTAGTTGGGACTCTCATGTATCTAACCCATAATACTTAATCATGGGTTTAAATGTGATGTAATATGTTATTATGTTATATGATCTATGTGGCACGCTTATGCATGTACATGATATGATTACGATGAGTGTGCCCAGATTGTACTCCAATCCATTGGGTAATGTTTTAATCTCATAAGATGCTATTTATGGCTTGTGGGAGGTAATCCTGATCACATAATTCTATGATATATTTTTTGTTAAACTTTTATTATTTTACGATGGAATGTTTATAGTTTTTTCTATATTCCAATGTTTCCATTATGTTATCATGCTATATCATTCCACAATGTTCTTGTTTTCGATTGTCATCCCTTTTATGTCCCATGGATATGATTATTTTCTAAAAACTAAGAATTTTTTCTTATTATGGTTTGTTTATTCCTACAATGTACTATATCGCTCACCCATTTCTTATGTATGTCCCCAACTTATACCATGTAGTATTAAGAAAGATGGAATATATGATCATGTTAAGGAAGTTGTATATAAAGTTGATGTAACACCTATTTTAAGTTATTATATAGTGTTCCTAATTACCCAAAGACACTAGAATCCTAAATATTTCATGTTTTATAATATGTATTCCTATTTCATAATTCATGAATTAATGTGTAATAAAAAAAGTGTAGTTAGTATCATAGGAATGTTTAGTTATTTTTGGGATTATGTTTAGAAAAATGTAGAAAAATCCTTAAGGATAAGGCTAAACATAAGAAAAAAAATCTAAATCTTCGTAAATTATATAGTAAGTGGTATCAAGGAAATTAAATCCCATTCAGGATACTATAAGTGGACTTGGATCTGGTACAGATATACATAGGGATAACACCCAAGAACACCGTATTGATCTAGACTCGACTGGGAACTAATGCGTGACAATATGACTTGTTGCACACCTAGTTTTACACTCCTGGGGGATATGATATGGTAAATTGAAAATATAATTACAAACCATTTTTAGGGGAATAAAACAATTCTATAGAAATTTATATTAATAAATATATTATGGATAACATAGATTGAAGCCTAAAAATTCATAAGTTAAGGAATAAATGTCACTTATTAGTTATCCCTTTAATTTTATTGGATTATTTTTTATTCATTTAATAGATTTAATACAAAATTCCCTAAAATTACCTTTATTCTAGACAATGGATCGAAATAGGAGGAACTGAGTAAAAAATGTAAAGGGAAAGGTGATGAGTATCCAAATGATATTCCCAACATTATGGGAGCAGGAATCATGATCTTTGGCACGATACTCTCTTAGTTGACTTAGGTTATGAATAGAAACCCAAATCTGAATTAATTCCCAAGTTCCTTAATATAGAACAAGTTGTAATTGGGACTATTTTGTGACAAAGTCTTATTACTTTCAATTGATCATCTGATCTATTAATTGAGGATTAATGGATCATCTCCATTGAGAAGATCTTATCCATACATCAATGTTTCGAGAAAGAGAAGGTTAAATTGGATGTTTATTGTATAGAGGGATAAGCTAATTATTAGTGTACAATGATCAATAATACAAACTGTGGAGAATATATTGAAGCTATGGGGAAAAAATAATTCCAGAAAATGTTTTTGACTAATATTTTCCTCACACTCACTGACTTAAAATGGAAAGGTATTTTTTTCAATCCTGAAAAAAGATGGTGAATCCATCAGAAAATATGATGTAAATATGAAAATACTTTAACAATATGTATTCATAATTTTCATCACCAAAAAATTGAAAGTAGACCATTTATTTTGTGGGATAAAACTGAGTGTAAAAAAATCCCCGATGATCTGAGACATTGATAGCTATGAGGAAAATTGTATGTTTCACCATTGGTGTTCAAATAGATATCAGTGAATCTCAAGGATCTCACTGGGATAAGAAGCAGAAATTGGAGTTTAATTATGGCAGTGTGATGAAGAAATATAAATGTGGTAAGAAATTTCAACATTAAACTTTTCAAAAATGTAGAAAGAAGAACCCTAGAAATTTCATAAGGGGTAAGAGGAAATGATTTAGGTGAAAAAATGAAGGGTACCTAGCTAGCGGTTGCTGATGGGAGAAACCCACAAATGAAATGGAAGAAAGTAAATCTCTAGAACACCCTTAGTCTATTTTCAAATATTGAAACTTCAAAGAATAATTAAATAATGTGAACTAGTACCCTAAGCCAATGGTTGTTGGAGACAATCAATTACAACAACCTCAAAGGCATTAAGGGTGAGAATATGAAAACACACCCATTGAGGTGGATCCTAAATACAACGTGGTGACATGAATGCTAGAAATTCATTCAAGAATAGTTAACATATGTTTAATTATAGTTCTATTAATTCCTTATTTTCATACCAGTTCAGTAGAACTATTCAAAAACCATAAGAAATCATGGATGTAGGGATGTTAGTGAAAGCTGAAAATGGAAAAATTATTTCATCCTAAGTATATAACTCCTGCACTATCAATGTTTGTGGCCTGACCATCCTAGTGAACATTTTGTTACTTCATTTAGTAGTATTTGATGCAATTATTGTAATGTATTTTATATCCTTATATATATCCAACATAAATTTCAATGAGAAGGAAACCACTCACCATATCGCGAGTCATCCTCTGATTCTATACAAGTGAAAGGAGGAGGATTAAAATTATTTAGAAACAACATCTCAATAATGGATATTATTACCCTATGATAAACCATTTCTTTCATAAATTATTTTTCCTAGGGAAAATATTAAACTTTATGAAATTACCATTGTATGGGAATACATTGATGTGTTTCCCAATGAATTTATTTTTTTCCCTCCCAGTCGAGATGTTAAATTTTTAATAAAGCGTATACCTAGAGAGTTTCCATTATCCAAGACCCAATATATAATGGATGTTTTGGAACAAAATGAGAAAAAGAAAAATATATAACATACTCCAGAAAAAAGTTTTGTATTCCCAAGTGCTTCACCATGGGGTACCTTAGTCCATTTGTTAAAGAATAAAGATGGGTAAATGTGCATTTTTATTAATTACCATGAGCTCAAAAAGATATGACAATGAGAAAGTTTCATCTTCCATAGCTTAATGAATTGTTAGATCATCTATGTGGATCCCAAAAATTTTACAAGGTGGATCTTCAGTCGGGGTGTTATCATGTAAGGGTGACAAAAGAGGACAACTCGAATAAAACGTTCCATACAAGGTAGAAGAACAATTATTTCAATTTTTTTCCATTAAGACTCACTAATTCTCTAGAAATCTTCATGAGGTTGATGAATAGAGTCTATAGTGATTAACTTGACTAATTTGTGGTATTCATTATTGATGATATTCTAATATACTCTAAAATCAATGAGGATCATGAAGAGTATCTGAGAATTATTCTAATGACCTTATGAAATGAGAATATTTATGCAATGTACAGTGAATGTGAGTTTTTCCTAAAGGAATTATCATTATTGGGGTATATTATCATATGAAATGGGATATTTGTGGAACCTTCAAAGATAGAAATAAATTAAAGGATTTCCATGAACAACCACTAAGATGGAAATCTATAGTTTCCTTGGATTAGATGAGAACTATCATAGATTTGTGATAAATTTCTCACAGTTGTAAAAAAATATCACCAAGATAAATCAGAAGGGAGTCATGTTTGTTTGGAATAAATAATGTGAAGATAGATTCAAGGACTTGAAAAATAGTTTTATCACTTCACCTGTACTTATGACACCCAAAAGTGGGGAAGTTATTGTGTTATAAAACGTTTCTTCAAATAGGGTATTGGGCTATGTAATAATGTAGAATGAAAATTTATAGCCTATGTCTCTGGGCGATTGAAATTTTAGGAATATAACTATTCAACAAAATATTTGGAGTTGTCTGTAGTGAAATATGAGTTGAAAATATGGTTTCATTATATATTTATGGAGAAGTGTACAATATATATGGATCATAAGAGATTCATGTATATATTCACATAGAAATATATGAATATTCACCAATGGATATGGTTAAGGATGATTAAAGACTATGACATCTCAATAAAATACCATCCTGAGAATGGAAATTAAGTAGCAAATTATTTAAATAGAAATGATCCATAAATTTTATCATTGATGAGAAATGAGAAGGAGATGATCTTATTATACTTGAAAAGAATGGACATCATACACATAAAGGATGAAACATCATCAATGTTTTCACAAATTATTTCCCAACCATCCCTTAGAAATAAGATAAAGGAATCAAAAAGAAATTATGTGAAAATTTAAAAGAATATAGAAGATATAATAAAGGTAAATCACCAAAGTTCAAAATTGATTAAGAAGGATTTGTAATATTTGGGTCATGATTATGTGTACCATAAAATCCTGAGTTAAATAAGGATCTGTTGGATGATTCATATTGCTCAACCTTCTCCATCTATCCAAGAAGAGAGAATATGTATCAAGATATATAATAGAACTATTAGTGAAACAATATGAGTATGGAGATCATGTAATATACACCGAGGTTTCTTATATGTAATCAAGTTAATACTGATTGGAAAAATTCAAGGGGATGATGAAACCATTAAACATACCTACATAAAAATGAGAAAATATAACCACAAAATTTATTAATAGTCTTTTGAAGACATCAAGAATAAATAATTATATATGGTATGTGGTGGATCGACTTAAAATTTCTTATCATTTCATTGAAATTATAGAGAAATTCTCACTCAATTAAATTTTAACGATATACATTATTAATGTGGTAAGGATGCATGGAACACCACTATCGATTGTACCTGATCGAGAACTAACTTTTAACTCCATGTTCTGTATTTTTCTATAACATTATCTAAATATTGGGTTGAAAATTATCACAACTTATTACCCTTAATCTAATGATAAATCTGAGTGGACTATCCAAAAACTCAAGGACATGTTGAGAGCATGATCCATGGACTTAAAAGGAGGTTGGGATCAACATCTTCCTCTGGCTGAGTTCTCATACAGTAATGTTTTACACTCAAGTATCCAAATGGATCCCTATGAAAACCATTATGGGAAGAGGTGTATAAAACATGCACTTTGGGATGATGTTGGTGAACAAAAACTTCTAGGTCCTAAAATGGTCGTGTAAATAATGGAAATGGTCAAGACCATTCTACAACACATCAGGGATTATCGGAGTAAAAAAAAGATTTTATAATAATCATAGATAAGACCTAGAGTTTGAGTTTAGAGATAAGGAATTCCTCCACATATCTCCAAGGATAAATGTCATGAGATTTGGGAAGAAGGGGAAGCTTAGTCCAAGATATAGTGGTACCTTTGTGATGATTCTCACATCAGAGAGGTGTCCTATCAAAAATCACTCCCACCTAACCTATATCATGTAGGTTATGTGTTCTATGTAAAACTCTTGAGGAAGTACATACCATATTACTTACATTTGAAAAATCCAGAGGTTGTACTATTGGAGAATGATCATTCATAAAAAGAGTATGCGGTGAAAATCTATGATCGTAGAGAAAATGTTACATGAAATAAGGCAAGGAACTTGGTCATTGTGCTATGGATAAACAAGAAGTTTGAATAAGTGATGTGGGAATGGAAAGAGGTGATTAAATAGAATCACACTAATTTTTTTTAGTGTGTGAAATGGATGATTTGGTGGTGAAATGTCTAAAGGGGGGGGGAGAGTGTAATGACCCAAAATTTTATAAATAAAATGTCCATTATGATTTAATTTAATGTTCTATTATGTATTATGGTTATAGAAAACACATGCACTTATTTTGTTTTATTATATCCAATTAGATTCAAAATACCATTATGAATCATAACCATTGATAATATAACCATATAATAGTGATTATATGATTAGTATAAATATACGATTTTAATAAATCCAATTCTCAAAGACAAATAAAGTAATGTTCCGGACCAGTAGAATCATACCGTATGAAGACCATGTATTATAGAATTTGAGGAAGATAACTTCTCTATGATTTTCCACTAACTAAGACCAAGCCGAGATCCAATGGATAAATAAAGACTGAAACTATTTAGGGGAGAAGTTGAAGATCATCGAGATCATGACCCAAACCATGTATGAAAAATCTCCCCATGAAAATCTCACTATCATGAACCTTACCCTTAGGGTGTTTTATGGCGTAATAAAGGAATATGTATCAAGACCCTAATAATATGAATATGGTTATAGTACATAATAATGAATATATTTCAATTTTATTTTTTTCAATTTTTAAATGTTTTTGATTTTGATACAATAAAACAAAAAATTTATTTTTGGGTAATATGAAATTTAAATTAAGGAATTTATTTTTATGAATTAATGGATTTTTTGAAATAAATATTATTTTAAGAAATTACTATTATTAAATTATTTTTTAAATATATATGATAATATAAATTTTTCGATATCAAATGTAAATTTATTTTGGGGTTCGAAAACTGTTATTGTAAAAAAACCCATAATTTCTCAATAAATGTTGATTATATTTTAAAAGATAAAATTCAAATATTTAGAAAAATAATTTGATAAAATAAATATTTTTTTTGATTTAGGAAGTTGAAACTATCCAATAGTTAGTTTTTTATAATTTTTTGAGGCATTCGATTGTTTTTGTAAAAATTAAATACGGTATAAATATATGGTATTTATTATGACATCCTAATGACCCAAAAGTGTTGTAATAAATTTTATAGAAGGTAATCAATGCCAAATATATATTTTACCCTTTAAAATAATGTTATTTTTATGTTATTTTATTAATTTTATAAATAAATTATGAATCCTCCCAAATGTATGTTATATTTTATGTTTTTGAAATTATTTCTTAAAGAACATGAATCACTTCCACATCAAAATGAGTAATATTTTAATTATTTCGAAAATTTTCCTTATAAAATAATGAAAAACAATACCCTTTGGAAGAAAACATTTTAAAAAACAATGGTATGGATTTGGGTTTTGATTAATTTATTATATAGTGTCCAAAACCTATGTATGTGAAATAATAAAGAACTCCCATTTATTTTCATATCTAAACCCACCCCAATCCCCCATTCCTATTTAATAAAAAAACATTGAGCAAGTAATTATTATACCGTAAAATATCTATATTCCTCTTGAGGTTCCCCCAGCCTCTTATGAAACTGCTCCCATGCTTTTGGAATTACCCTCTCAAGGTAATGGATACTTTCATTCTCCACTTCATTCAATAATCTTCATGATATTATGCCTTTTATCTCTAATTCCTAAATATGAGATATGTTATTAAATATCTCCCATACTAAAATTTTGATTTCTAATTGATAATATACCCCATTAACTATCATTAATCCCTCCCATGGACATTTATATTCACTTGTTACCCAAATTTTACTATGATTTTCTATACCATTCAATTGTGTAGTGAATACCTGTACCCATTTCCTATCAAGGGTGTTCACCTTTATGAACTTATACTTATTTTATTTGGTAATTACATGTATGTAAACCAAAATTCTTAATATTTGTATTAAATGTGATGAAATATGTTTTTATGTTATATGATCTATGTTACAAACTTATTCATATACGTTATATGATTATGAATGATGCAACCAGATTGTGCCATGTATTGGGTAATGTTATAGAATCATGAGACGTTGTTTATGGTGTATGAGAGTTTATCTTAAGTCCATTATGTTAAT
The DNA here is from genome assembly GCA_963277665.1 of Viscum album. Lineage (NCBI taxonomy): Eukaryota > Viridiplantae > Streptophyta > Magnoliopsida > Santalales > Viscaceae > Viscum > Viscum album. Next base: position 307,384,753 of record OY728152.1, read on the forward strand.
ATTTCATAGTGTTTATACTTAAATTTTGTTTATTATGTCATGTTAAACTTTATTACAACATTCCCATGTTTCATTTTATATTATCATTCCATATCATGCCTCAATGTTCATGTTTATGATTATCACCATTTTTATGTCCCATAAATATGATTACCGTCTAAAATGAAATATCTATTTCCATATTATTATTTGTTTGTTACCTTATTGGTCTATATATCCCACCCATTTCTTATGTAGGTCCCTAGAATATCCTAGTCATTTTTAAGAACAATATAATAATATGATCATGTTAAGAAGGTTGTCAATAAAGTTGATGTACCCCTTATTTTATGTTGTTATATAATATACCTAATTACCCAAAGGCACTAGGCTCCTTGATCTTTCGGGCTGTATTATGTGTATTATTATGTAATAATTCATGAATTAATGTGTAATAAAAACAAAGTTTTTCATACTTAATACTATAAATTAATTTTTAACATGATAATATTAAACTTCACACAACAACATGATTTTAAATATATATAATTCCAATATCATCATTTATAATTCCATAAAAAAATCTTGTCATTGTTTAAAATATTAATTAAATTTTCTATAAAACATTAATTTTCAACCTTCAAACATAGTGGATATATTTATTAATCTAATATATAGATCCAAGAGTACTTTCTAATACAATTTATTCTAAATCATGGAATCATAAATGAAATTACTTTATAGAACATAATTTTTTATTATATATAATTATTTACTACCTAATAAGAAGTATACTTCACCTATTATCTTTTAAAATACCATAAACTCCATAAGTTCATTGGTAATGGTTGTCCGAGAGAATTATTATTTATATTATCAAAATAATGTCATATAAAAAATGGAATAAAATATATTGATGAATAATAACATCTCTTCTATATTCTAAATTTTGTAAAACATTTAAAAAATCTAAAATATATAGTTTCACCATCACAATGTTGTTTTCATCATAATGGTGATATATCAATCTTTATCATGAACCTATAAAATCTATTTTTAGTCATTGATTAGTAATATTATTAATTTTTATTAATATAAAAACTAAGGTAATAAGGCATTATTATAAAGTATTAATCTAATTTAACCTTTTAATTTTCTTCAGTATATACTAAAACATAAATAATCACATCCGTTTATCATATTCTGGTGTCTAATTTAGTCTAAAACTAAACCTGAAGTGACTTTTTTGATCTTCAAATAAATTTGACATTCATAAAAGTATTTACCATGATCATAAAGATCCATTATTATAATGGATTTTATAAAAATATAGATTCAAAAGAAACATATAAATCTTGTTTTCTAGTTTACCAATTTGGGTTTATAATAAGTATCCTAAGAGAGAGAAAACATTAAATATTATCAAATAGATAAAACTCTAAATAATGAACATTGAGAACATATAATTGTATCATTATTAAATTATATGTACATAATTTATCTTGACAAAAAATTAAAACAGTAAAAAAACTCTTCTAATAATCACAATTCTACATGGATTTTGTCTCCAATACATATCCTTGCCTCAAATTAATATTTATCCTTTATTTTAGTTTTTCCATAACTCGCCAGTAGTAAAAATAATCCTAAAGGTGAATTTTACAATAATGATTAATAATATCTAATTAAAAAAGAATATTAAAAATATGGGAATTTATTCATTTCCTATGATAAATGAGAGAGTTGTATTGTAATAATAAATAAATGCCTTTAAAATAAAAGTATCTCTAGTTCAATTTACATCAAAGTTGAAAATTATTTTTAGTGACTAAATAATCCAATTTTATAGAATTTATTACTCTTTTTTACTTGAAAAAGTGATACCTTCTCATTATGTTATTTTCCACTGAATGTTGAACTAGATTGTTGATAAAATTCATAGCATCACTAATATCATTAAAACATAGATATATATATGAAAATATTTTCATCAAGGTATTATATTTTTTAACATCCACTTAAAAATTGTATATGACATAGTGAAATCTATATACTTAACTTTTTATGTGAATAATGGTATATTAACTTGATTTTTGTTCAACAATTATATTCACTTTCTAACAAAGTAAATTTTACCTTTGGGTGTGGTGTTTTTTGCATCTAATCCTAAAATACAATTTTTTATAAATAATTACCTCAATTTCCCATCGTAATTTATATAATAATATAATATATAGTTCCTTTTCATTTTATGACCTAAAATTTTCACTAAATCACGTTAACTTTTAACCAATCTTGAACATGTTCAAATAAATCATGATTTTTAATATAAGATTCCTCTTCTAACAACCCTATGATTCCAAATGAACCATGAAACACATTGAGGGGGTGGTGAATCAGTGTGGATTTATTTGTACTGAATTATTATTTTATATTTAATATGAACCATTTATCCTATTAGTATGAATAAACATATTTAATGATATCTAACACATTCACATCACATGCATGAAAAAAATACAAAAGCAATAACAAAACAAGATAATTTTACTAGGTTCTCACATAATGTGGGTAACTATATCTTTATTGTGTTTGGTGAAACCCATTATATAGATTCTTTACTAATTATATAATATGAATACCTAGAGATAATGTATTATTTATAACATTTCAAGTGTTTATAAAAATATAACAATCTCCTGATAGGTTATTTATACATGATCCCTCTTTTAAAAAAATTGACTTCTAACTATGAATGAAAATATATTCACTGCCCTACAGGATAAATCAATATCAATATATATATCTTCTTTGATAATTTTGTATTATCTTATTCCACAATAATTTATGAGCATTATGTTGTGTAGTTTACACATGATACAGAATATTCCAGCAATAATATGCACATTAGCATCTCTCAATATTTATTACTCTAAAAAAACATTGATGACCAGAAAATGTTCCATAGTAGAAGAATGAGGTTGGTTTAATAATATCTCTCAAACTATTATACTTTCCTTTTTATATTTATATTTCCTTTATAGACAAATTATGATCACATGGATAAGTCAAGTATGAAAATTTGAAATGTATTATGAAAAATATGCCCAAAAACTCTAATATTTTAAACTGGTGAAATTTTCAAATCATGAAAAACTCTATCATAGATCTTACAAAAATGTGGGAAAAATATTTCCATTTAAATCTCCATAATTATCATTAAAGGATCCTTATAAAATATTTAATTATATTCTTCATTACTTCCCTAGAATATTAAAATTAAATTATTTAATAAAATAATATATTTATAGGAAAAATCACTCATATAGAATTTTTATAATGTAATGTTGATTTAGAGAACACATACATGGAATCAATTTACTCATACAGTATAATATATTTATTATAGTAAATAATTGAAATGTCAATTTTAATTTGACATAAACCCTAGTTTATTTTCATATGTTAGATCAAAATAAACATTATAGATTATTGAAAATCATATATTTTCTCAAATATACACTGTTGAAAATATAAACTACTCAAACACTGCAACATTAATAATTCTATTAATATCAGAAAACATACATAGTGATGAAAACTTTTGAGTTAACCTTAAAAAAATTCTATGTTTATATGAAATTTCCTTTGTAATTTTGTATTTTCTCATATATATTCTAGAAATTGTACTTAAATGGAATTCAATATTTCCTGCTTAATCATATATGAGTTTTATAAATTCTAGTACACTCAAACACAAATTTTTAGAATTATCCAGCCTCATTTTTATAGCACCTTTAAACTCATCCAAACTTCTCCAACAACATCAAATCAATTAAAAATTACATAAATAACTTCAAGAATTTATCAGACATCCATAAAACTCTTAAACACAATTCCTAAATATTTTTTTATCATATAAGAACACACTTTATTAATTCAATGAATCTTTTACTACCTAAAAATACTAATTGACTCTCCAAACATATCAAGCGAATTTAGATTAAAGTGAAAAAAAAATCTAAAAAATTTCTCATCTAAAAACCTAGTTTTTAAATTAAAGATATATCAATTATATCAATATCTCAATACACCATGAAAAAAACTTCAAACATTAAATTTTTAACTTCTCCACTTCAAAATCCAAATTATTCTGTCTAATGGATTTGTAAATTCATAGACAACCTTGAATATTCACCATACCATACTTATATCTAGTAGGATATTGACATTTCTTTGATATTTCTACCCATCTCATCAACTTACTCGAATCATAAATAACTATTATATTTGATTACATATATAAAACATCAAGAACTAAAAACTCATAATATGAAACATCTCTTTTTCTTATAAAAACTCATAATTTCATTAATTTTCTTATATGAATTTGTATATCAAAAAATAAATCACTGATATTATCTCAATATATATGTTACTTAATCATCACAAAAATTCACTACATAATATACTGAGAACATTTACTCTAAAATGTATGTAAATTACCACAAATCTGTTGGGTTCTTCATGTTGGAGTTGGTTCATAAGAACAAACTTCTATGTACTTTATGATTACATGTATTCATCATTTTGAATATTAGAAAACTACATATCACCTAATGATTGTTATTCTATATAACATATAATGTGATAATGTACAAAGAGTAGTTGTCATACTGAATGGTCATAGAATTTATCCTTATGATGATAACCCATAAGTTCCATGACATAAATCTTAATATACACATATATATATATATACTCTATAGCTAGATGACATCATTTTTAAGACAAAAATGACATAGGCTCTCAGGGGTGGAGACTTATTGGACATTGAGGAACCTTCTCACGATGTACACCCATGGTAATTTCCAGTGTAGGGAATTACATGAATGAGGCTCACCAGTAGGAAGTACACATTTAAATGTGTCATTGGATGCTCCTATATAAATACATTTTTTATTTATAATCAGACATTAATATTATTATTAAGGGATACAATAAGTCACATATTTTGATTTATTGATGAATACCATAATGAAATATGTTCATGGTGAGGTAAGATGCATTGGGTATGTTAAGATTAATATTGTATTAATCAATGATGTAAGATAACATAGATCAATTTTGTTCTGTAAAAAAAATTTGATATCATAAGAACTTTGATGTAAATGATATATCCTAAAAAAATCCATGTCCATGGTGTTCTGTAGGAATGTTCAATGTCTAAAAATTCGTTGAAAGATACATTGAGAACATAGGTTGATGACACCATCATGAAACCTGATTGGTTAGAGATATCATGATAGAGGGATTATATTACACATGAAGCATCCACATGAGTTTTTATATCATTGTGACATTAAATTATTTCTCTATGTGTTCCTTACTGTGTTACTGTATACTAACCATATACTTTGGGATGCTTTTCTTATTACCACTAGGGAATAGGCCTTGAGGGCCACACAATAAGTGTATATATAATTAATGCTAAATATTAATATTATTTATCCCTTAAAAAAGGAATAAATATTATTCATGGATATGGTTTAATAATTATTCATGTTTTATTGATCTCATACATTCTATCACTAGTTATCTGAGAGAATATTTTGTGGCCATAATATTTAATAAATATTTATTTATTATTTAGTGAAAGTAATATTTATCAATTTATTCACAAATAATTTTTGTGATATTTATTTAATAAATAAATAGCCATTATTAAAGAACTGATTAACATTGTGGAATAATGATAGACCGAGTTTAATGTTCTAGTGAGAAATAAAATATATTGAACATTATTTAAATAAATAAAAATTTATTTAATTCATGATATTAGAACATGTCAAAAAATGGTAACAAAATTATTGGTATCATAGGAATGGTGCTTCGTTGGTATTAATTAAAATAAAAAGAGTGCATGCATAATTATTATTTTTAACCATTGAAGTTTATAAATCCTATTATATTATTTCTCCAGGGATATCTATTTCATTTGTTTTTAAAAAAAATACAGAGAACCCTCTTGAATCCCCAGAGATAACCCTTATCCCATAATTCTCTCAATAACAAACAACACTTTTCATCCACAACCACTATAATATCGATAGATATCTAGGACATTCCTTTGGATGTGACTATCTGGGAGATCAATGATGAAAAAAACAAGCACTAGGTTCAACTGTGCTAGAACCCTGATATTACTACAACAAAATTTGGAGTTGCTTGGAACATGTGAAAAACATGGATAGAGAAAATCTCCACATGATTCCTACAACACAATAGTGTATGATGTAGAATTTTTTTCAGATCTATCAATGAAGAAAAAGTTAATTTCAAGGTAATTCATAATTTTTTAAATTAATTATAAATAATATGTTATGATCCTACACTGTGGTTCCAAAATTCTCTTATATAATTAAACTTTGATTCAATTCTATTAGACATTATGATTATCATGGATGTAAATCTCATATTTATCATTGATAATGAAAAAAATCCAATTTAGGTAATCCCCAATAGGTGCTTTCATTGTGCTTGAAACAAACAAGTGGTATCATAGGGGAAACATAATTATTTATAATTTTTAAAACATCTTCGACTGATTTGTGATTATTTTAGTTTTCAATTACAGTTAAATCATTCTTAATCCAAATCATGAGATCTACTCTTATCCTTCATAATTCTAAAAAATTTATTCTAAATCAATTAATTTTATGAACAAAATAAATTCAAAGAACAGATTCATAGGGGCTAAAGAATCTTGTCAAATAACATAAGGGTACACACCGTGAAACTAGGATTTACACACCATTTTCTAATGTTCAATGCACCATATTAATTCAGAATTAATTACCATTTACATTTATTATATGTTATGTGTATTTAATACACCATATGTGGACAAACTATCTTGTAATATAGTCAGCTGAACTACATGACGTGAGATTTTCGTATAAGACACATAGTCCATTTGTCACATAAATGAAATTTATATCCTTACAGAACCTATATGACTAGTGACTATGTAACATAGTGAACACACATTGTGTATCTCATGTATAGGTCATGTAATACATTATTTTCCTTAGAATGGTTACACACTGAGTCCCTAGGAATGTGTGGTGTATAAATAATAAGAACAAAAAACACACCATGTAGCTTGATTGTACAAGATGTGTATATTACCAAATTATACAGAATTTAAAACAATTAATTTATTATAATATTTTATCCCTATAAACATGTCTTCCATGTGTTCATGAAGTTTATAGTACATTCCAGTAAATTAGTTATATATATATGTTAAATTTATAATTAATTTATGTAAAATGTTTAGATGTACATATCATGTATAAGTCGTAGCATAGTCATTTCTCTATGAGCATTGAAACATAACAAGCTACATAAATACCATTTATTACATGTTTTCATTATTTTGTTAGAAAACACTGTGGTATTACATGATAATTATTATATACAATATGTCACAAGATTAAATAGTATAAAAATATAATAAACATTCTGTAGTCTGGATGGTTACTCACTGTGTTGTTGGAACCAATGCCTATCACAGCTAGTAGTTGGAAATGGAGTCTTGTTTGTTTTTGATTTCAATCAATACCAGTTTGATCAAAGAGTTTACATGGAATTTAATCATCGAGTAAAATATGGATATAGTGTTGAAGGTGGAATCAATTCCCAATGTTTGAAAATTTTTTGGTTTAAAATTAGGAAGAAGGAGGAAGCTTTGTTAAAGGTGATTTTTTGAGATGGAATTATCTCAAATACGGTAAAGGAACAAGTTTCGTTAATACTGGGTTTCATGATGTATGATTTTCATGAAGATATAGAGAATCAAGAAGAGTATTTTCACACACGTGATGTCTTGATGATGATTCTACACAAATTTGAGAATCTTCGTGAATGTGTGATGGCATGAATGTGATTCTATGTGATTACGAGAAGCAGCACAATGGGTTAAATTTATCTGGTTCTCTACAAATAGAGTATCTTCAAGAACATTTTTTTTAGGTTTGAGAAAATCCTATTATTGGAATAGGATCTTCGTGAAGGGTTGTTCCTATAAATAAGAGACTACCTCCACTTCATTAAGGAAGAAAAATAATTTAATAAAAAGCTGAATTGTTTGGAATTGACAACAGATAATATATTCATGAATCAGATATTTGAAGTGAGCTTCAAAATCATTAAAAGTATGTATTAGTATTTCCTAATGTTTATGTATCTTGGAAAAGGGAGTTTAATAATGACCAGTTATTCCATGAATAATTAGTTCTCTGAGGAGGAAATTTACTTTGGGAAGGTAGTTAGTTTCACAAAGGAGCTACATAAAGGAACTTCACGAATGAGATTTGTGAAATAGATTCAAGAAATTGTGTGGGTTTTAAAAAGATAGAATTTATTTGAAACATAAAGGGGTTTCACAATGGCTAGAAACTTCTATATTTGGAATAATAGGATGAGATATCATTTAAGATACCTTAATATGGATGCTATTTTTCTATAGCATAGGGGACTCGGGTCACCCATACCCCAATACATTCTATGACTAAAACATTCAGAAAAGTCTTGATGCAGATACCAAGGCACAAAATTACATTACCATGGCTCTGTCTGATAAAATACATTTGAAGGAGATTAGTTTCAATTAATAGAAGACTATATAAGATAAAATGGAAAATATATATGAATGTGATAACAATGTGAATGGAAAAAAACACCAAATTTTTTACAAAAAGTTCAATGTGATGAAAATGCATCTAGATGAAAATGAAGATTGTTTTTTAACCTAATTAATGACTTTTCTAGGGGAATTCAAGTACTTGGTTAAGAAATTAAATATATTGAAATTGTGATGAAAATGCTGATGAGGATTCCACCCCTGTAAAATAAAAAAGTGTGAGACTTTGAGGAAGGTGATCTATCTAAACATTCTCTTGATGATCTGCTGATAAGTATGGTGGGTTATGAAATGGGAGTAAAACCAGAAGATGCATAAACTCAAGTAACCATTGAAATTAAATTGAAAACCATGGAAAAGAATTATATTTACAGAGATAGTGTTGATGAAAATAATGAGTAAGAGTAACTTATTTATATTTTTTTCAAATAAATTCAATAGAGGAATAGGTAGATTTTATGGAAATCTTCCTCTAGAGTATTTGCAATGTGGTAGAGTTGTGAATATTAGTTCTTGGTTCTCAAGGAAGTTAAATGATTAATAAAGTGAAGAAAGAATCATGTGGAAGCCTCAAAAAAGATTATCCAAAAAGGTAAACTTCAAACTAAGAAATAAATTATAGAGAATGACTTTTATCTGTAAAGATAAAAAAGACGATAATGAATTTTTAGAGGATCCATAACCGGTGTTTAATTATGAAATCCAAGTGTCCCTGATGGATATAGCTGAAAACATAGAACCTGAAAAAGATAAAGATAATCACTTGATTGATGTTTTTGATCTTAATGTTGAACTGGATGGAGATCTTAATAGGATTTACATTAAAAGAAGTAACATAGAAATAAGAGATATGTTATAAAAGAGTCATCAGAGTATGTTGATTGACGTGATGAAAACATTTATTGATAGGAATCAGGGGTATAATAATATTTAACAAACACTTGAAATATCGAAAGAAGTTGTGGAATTTAACCTCAAAATTTAAGTGATATAAAAATTCATCGACAACCAAATATATAAAATCAAGGAAAATGATAATACAGTTGAGGGAATTGAAGAAGAAGTTGTTAATCTTAGGATTAAACTGGAAAATGAATCAAAATAAAGAGAAATAAATAAGAAATTATAGTTTGGAATATTCTAAGATGCAGAGCTATTAGAAAAGATAAACATGGTTATGAAGGAGTATAGAATTCCATGAATGATTAAATATCCACAAGTATGGGAAAAAGTGTAATTGGTTGTGATATAGAAACATCAAAAGTTATAAATGGGATAAAAAAAATTAAAGGGAAGTAGAAAGTTGAAAATATCACAAAGGTCCCCAAAGTCCCAATAAATAAATCAACAGACCAATTAGAAAAGAGGGATGAAAATAAAAATAATGTAACCAGAAAGGATCTCCATTCAAAAATCAATACAACAGAAGGTGAAATGTGGAGGAATAGAATTGAGAATATTTTTCCCATTATGAAGGGTTAATTTAATGTATTTTTGTGCTATACCATGTCCTGCTATAAAGATACATGGTGATATCTTAGTGGGGAAGCTCTTGGAAGTCAAAAAAGGAGAATGAGACCATATTATTCATCATATAGAATAAATAGTTTCTATGTATATTTTTTTAATTGTTCAAAGTATGGATATAAAGCTTTTCATTATAGTAAAAGGAAAGGTGGGAACAATAGCTATAGATATCTGTGGTAATTCAATTCCCATCAACCAAGAATAATTTCTCTTAAAAATAATTATTTTCCTCTCAAAGAAGAATATGAATATTATAAATCCTTGAATATTGATATGATATTGTAATGAATATTTTTCCTTCACTTATTTATGTATATAAGGGAAGGAAAATAAGAAAATCAAGAAATAAAACCTTGCATAAATAACCCTCAAGGCTATAACGAATAGAATCATCTAGATTCTTAATAGTGGATAATCATCTCTTGTGATAGGAAATGAATATTATTTAAAGAATGTTAAGAATGTTTTTGATGGAATAGATATATTTTGAAAATATGGTTCTTAAAAGATCAAAGATAGAAGAAGTACAAAATTGTTAAATAAAAATCTAAGGAAAACTAAAGTTCTCTATATAGACGGTTTGTTTCAAAATCTCCCGAGTATGAGTCAACTATATGACTTGGGATTGATATTGGAATTTAATCAAAAGGGGTTAACTATTATTATAAAGAAATGTTATTCTCTCACAAAAGGATTAATAATAGATAGAAAAATATACCAGGTTCACCGTAAAGAGAACATTTTTTACTTAACAGTTGAAGAAGAAAACAACTCGTTGCACAAGTGGTTGGGTCACATTAATCTATAGAGCATGGAACTTATATCTAATATTATGATATTTTTTGTCATTACCAATATAAATTGTTATCATGAAATGAAATTTGATGCATGCATGTGAGGAAAGATGGTTTAGAATTTATTTTTGTTGATGAACAAAAGGGCATAAAATTTACATGATATTATCCACATAGATGTATGTGCTCCAATAAATTTGGATGAAACATATGGAGAGAGGTACATCATTATTTTTATTTTTGATTATAGTATAATGGTTTGTGTATTTATTATAAAAATTTAACAATAAGGTCTTTATTACATGAGAATAAATCATCGAGAAGATGAGTTTAAAAATGGATGCACAATCAAGATTCTATGATCTGATAATGGAGTAGAATACAGATCAATTAAATTTGTAAATTAACTCACAAAATATGGAATAAAGAATGAGGTGGATTCAGTGAGAATCCCAATGTAAAATGGAGTTGATGAATCTGAAAATTGATCGGTGAACAATATGGAAATAACTATACTGATTGGGAGTCATATTTCTAATCATTACTAGAAACTTGCAGTTCAAGTAGAGATGTATACTCAAAACTGGATAGGTCTTTTTATGGGAGAAATCAGGACACCATATGAGTTATGGTATGTAATTAATCCCTATATAAATAATTTTCATTTTTTTGGAATTAAACCTTTCATCCAAAACAAATAATGTAATCAAGGAATGTATGGTGATCCTATAAATGATGGAATATTACATGGATATTAAATAAATATTAAATACTACTAATGTTATAATACCTATTTTAGAATAATTATGGAAATAAGTGATGTCATTATCATCAAAGATATATCCATAATTACCTTGAGGAGATTATATGATGATATGATAGAATATGAAAAAGATTGTGAAAAAGGGATAGATTCAAATTTAGAAAGATTATATTTATTTCAAATAATTCAGGGCTCACAAAATAATAATGATTTAGAAGAATTAGAAGGGGAAACCATGGCATAATAAAATTCATCAAAACCTTATAGGAGAAATATAAGAGTAAAAATTGATCAATACAACATCATTGTGGATTGAACCATTGCTATGCAGATAAGGAGAATTTGTAATGAAGCACATTATACCTTACTATCAACTGTATACCCAACCTCATTTGAAGAAGCAGTAAAGGATGAATCATGGGTTAAGGATATGAATTAAAAACTATATCATATTGATAAGAACCATATATGAGATCTTGTTAAGAGACCCAAAAATCACAATGTGATTGGAAGAAAGAGTATTTTTTTTAAACAAATTTGTTGAACATGGAAATTTAATCCAAAACAAGGGATTATTGGAGTGTAATGGATTTGCACAAATTGAAGGCATCGATATTGAATAAACATTTCCTCAAGTAGCTAATCTGGAGTCGATCATGCTCTTTCTTTCTATGTAAATTAAAATAGGATAGAAATTTTATTATATGGATTTCAAAACAACATTCTTAAATGGATTTATTGAATAATAATTCTACATTGAACAACCATTGGTATTTATAATTGGAAATGATAAATAAATGGTTTGTATAATAAATAATGATCTCTATGGTCTAAATTGGGCTCCATGAACATGGAATTCTCGATAAGATTCTTATCTAAAGATGATTCTATTCAAAATAGGAGGTTTCTATCATAAACAATAGGTAATCAATTCATAAGAAGACGAATTTATTATTCTATTGTATGTAGATGATATAATACATTGCAGAAGCAGTCATGGAATATTGAAAGAATTTTCTAATCACATGAAATCCAAATTTGAAATTTCCATGATTGGTGAACTCATATACATTCTGGGGATATATGTGGTTCAATATAAGGCTTATAACATCATCTCTCCTAAAAAAATGAAAAATAGAAACTAATGAAATTCAACATACATGACTCCAATATAATTTAGACACTAATTGGAGTTGATAAAAACATATAATTCCTGAGGATGGGACATATCTGTGTTCCACAATATATAAGAGAATCATTTGATGATTATTATTAAAGAAAAACACATGGCCAAATATCATATTTTCAACATTATTAGTGGCATGATTTCAAAGTAATCTGATGGAATAGAATTTAGCAGACGTTAAAAGAATCAGAAGGTACATTCATGTCATGACCCATCCTCGGGACCCGGGTAGTGACTACCCCAAGCCTGCTTTCCATAGGCCAAGGGCTGGTGACTAGCACCAAGGCGTCAATCCCGGTAAAAAGGGAAGGCATTGCCTTTGTAAAGTAAATAAACACCACAGAGCAAGCAAGAATTAGAAGTAAACACTAAGTAAAAAATGAGTACAACAGTAAGTGCGGAAAAGTAAGAGAGCCAGTATACAAACCCAAACTGAAAGTAAAGTACAACTGGAAAGGGAAAACAGCAACTGAAAAGTAAAGCCGCATCGCCGAGCTCTCCACTGGAAGTCCCACCTGAAGGGTGGGTACAGATAGCCTCCACTGCTCCTCGGGTCCAGCCGACCACTCCGAGTACGTCCCGCCCAGTGGTCCACCTCTAGGTACCGTCCTGCTCCGCAAGCCCCAACCACGATCAGTGCTGTCCGTCGTCTGCAACCAACACAACGTAGTGTGGGCATACCCCGTGCAGGGGTGAGTATAAGCTACTCAGTAGGGACCCCGAGACCCCCTAAGGTCTCTCGGAATCCACAAACGATAATCCACAAAGGAAAGATACAATCATGAAGTAACATTCGACACAGCTTAGCTATATGCCCATACATATACCTAAGTCATCAATTCTCGCTCGACTACAACATCCGAGCTCAAGTACAACCTAGTCCACAAAGGAATGCAAAACGTAAATCCACACAGGATAGCACAACACAATCCACAAAGGAAAGTAAACAGGATTCAGCTCACACATGAATACTTCTTTGTATGACGATAAAGATGACCAGATATTTCCACTGATTCATCTAAGCCATCAGACCCACAATGGATCATTAGGTACTAACCCCCGCAATGACCCACAAAGGATCTGACCCACAAAGGATCGATAGGTAACTAACCCACACAATGACCCACAACGGATCAATAGATACTAACCCCCGCAATGACCCACAAAAGATCGATAGGTAACTAACCCCCGCAATGACCCACACAGGATCGGACCGACACAGGATCTGTAGGCGCTAGGCCACACAGGACCGCTGAGCGCTGACCCACACAGGATCGGACCCACAGAGGATTGGTAGAACTGACCCACAAAGGATCGATGAGTGTTGTAGTCGTTGCCGTCGAATCCACTGAGGATCTCTACATAGTCATCATCGTCACCGTAGCAGTCGCAGCCAGCTCTAGGGTTCTCGCACACAGCAAGCTCGTTCAAGAGGGTCCGCTCCACGAGCCGAGAGGATGATACATCAACTGACACATAGTCTAGAGTTGATGTATCCAAAAGTTCTGTATCGTCAACAGGAACTCAACGTCGCAGACGGCGCGTCAATCGGACGCCCGGTCTGAGAGTTATTGACTTTTTCGTCCCAGGGGCCCGGTTGGTTTTTAAGGAAAAACCAACCCGACCGTACTCCACCTGCGTCCAAACCACGGGCGGAGTAAGCCAAAAGATCTGTCTCACTTAGAGGAATTCATCAAAGTCGATGACACGTCAATCAGACGTCTGAAACTCATGATATGAGTGTTTCCACTCCGAGGGCCCGGTTGGTTTCATGTATGAACCAACCTGGCCGAACACAAAGTATTCTGAAACCTTGAGTGTGATATACTGAAACGACCATCTCAATCCAAGGATCGCATCGCCATTGACGATGCGTCGTTCGGAGGCCCGTATCTCAAGTTATGAGCAAAAGACCGAAAAGGTCCGGAAACGGGGGTCTGGGCACGGGCCGACCCGGCGGGTCGGCTCGGCTCGGCTCGGCCGAGCGGCCGAGCGAGGGAAACCACATGCGGGGGCGCGTTTCCCCCGTGTGAAGGATCTGTGGCCCCGGTTGGGGCCGCCGCTCGCCAACGGACGCGGTAGCCGGCTGCGCCCTGGCCTTCGGTTCCGCACGGCCACAGAACCACTCCCCTCCGCCGCGGCTGAAGCCGCAGCGGCGCGTCGGGGCACTACCGGCGACCCACGCCACCGGTGGAGTCCGCGGGCCACCGGAGTAGCTCCGGTGGTCCGATTTCATTTCTGTATGCGCCATAGTTCATCCCGGGTCTCTTTCTTCACTGCGGAATCAACAAATCGTCTCTGCGGCCCATTTTGTCGTCGTCCGACATTCCACACACCAAGAACAAAAGGGCGGTGGGTTCAGACTTGTTTGTTGGTCCGCACCCACCACATTAGCGGTTTGAAACAACACCATAATTCCCAGAAATTGATAAATCTCGACCCGCAATAATAATCCGCGGACCAACTTGTTAATTGGTTGGTCCATGTTCTTGCCTTGGAGGAAAACAAACATGGTTATTATCATTTTCAAAATGACCCATACCTCAACGTCGTCGTCGGATGCGAGTTCGTCGGGGATTTGACCGTCGCGGAAGAAAAAGGATCGTCACGTCGCGGAAGGGCGTCGCTGTCGCGCGTTACTCGGTGTCGCGTAGAAAAACTCCGAGGATCAAGAACATACAGATTTTATTATAACAATTAAATCCATTTTGATGTTATAATCCACAAATAATTAAAAGGACCGCAATCCCCTACCTCAAGATACCGATCGAAGATTGTCGCGGGGATGGAACGCCACGGAATAAGCGTCGGCGTTGCGTCGCATCGATCTCCGGGGATCTGGCGTTCTACGTCTCCCTTCTTCGGAGGCCGGTGTTCTTCGCGTTCTTCGTGTTCTTCACGAAGGAGGATGAAGGACTTAATGTTTCTGTCAAATCATCTCAACTAACAATCCTCAAGAAGACATGTGTTGGTCTTATTTCAATACATGCCAACAAACGAAAAATTAATGATAAGTAACGAACAAATTAATTCATAGAATTAATTGAAAAAAAACTAACCGCCCAATTAAAAGGGGCGTTAAGAATTTAGAAAACGCGTCATTTGACTTTCATTAAAGAGGTAGGGGGGGTTACGGGTGCGTTGCTTTGGGGGAAAACGGTGGGGCTCATGCGGGCCCCACCTCAACAATATCCTACCAAGAGGGTAGGATATTTTAGGTTCCACCCTATCCACTTCAACTCAGCTTAAGCAGCTTTAAGTGGCTTTAAGTGGCTTAAGTGAAATAAAATAAAGTAGTTGCACCACTTTATTTTATTTTCTTCACTTAACCCCAAAAAATTAAAAACCACACCCAAGCAAATGTAACTCAGGAAGAGGCGTTTCTATGAAAGTACCGGTGCTGCGATTCCATAGGTGCCCTCGGAATTCGATTCCTAGCACCGGTTCAAAAGTTAGAAAAACCCGCTCGTTCGTTCACTGAAAGTACCCGAGCCAAACTTCAGAAAATGATTTCGGGCACACCGGGCCTCGGAATCACGTGTCATCAGAAACATAGTTCTTGTAAAATTCCAAAGAAAAGTAAGAGAAAAAAATTACTTGAAATTTACGGGTCTTTACATCACTCCTACCTCAGGGCTTTACGACCCCGTAAAGATACATCATAAGCTAGGGAAACAATTGTGGGTACTGAGCACGCATCTGAGCCTCCCGCTCCCAAGTTCTCTCCTGGAGGTTCCCATGCTGCCATCTGATGCGCCCAAGAGGAATCAATCATCCACGTAGGACCCGCTCATGTCGATCCTCGATCTCCACCGGGACCTCCACAAAAGTCTCCCAATCATCAACGTCCATCTCCCCATGGTCAATGATATGCGTCGGGTCGTGCACATATCTCCTCAGCTGAGATACGTGGAAGAAGTCGTGCACCCGGTGCAATTGAGGTGGTAGAGCCAGGCAATAAGCCACCTCGCCGATCATGCTGAGGACCTGGAATGGTCTGATGAAGCATGGAGACAACTTGCCGCCTCGGCCACATCTCTGTAATCCATGTCGAGGTGAGACACGCAAGAAGACGTGGTCGCCATCCTCGAACTCTAGTGGCCTCCGCCTCCTATCAGCATAAGACTTCTGCCAGCTCTGAGCTATCCTCATCCGCTCCTGGATGACCTGGACCTCCTCTATCGTGGCCCGGGCCATCTCTGGTCCAACAAGTGCTGACTCCCCAAGGTCTGTCCAGCACAAAGGAGATCTACAAGGTCTTCCGTACAACGCCTCGTATGGTGCCATCCCGATCGTGGAGTGGTAGATGTTGTTTTACGCAAACTCCACCAAGGGTAGGTGGTCCTCCCAGCTGTGACCGAAGTCGAGGACACATGCGCGGAGCATGTCCTCGAGAGTCTGAATGGTCCTCTCCATCTGACCATCCGTATGAGGGTGAAAGGTGGTGCTCAGATGTAGTTGTGTCCCGAACGCCTCCTGCAACCCCTTCCAAAGCCGGGAAGTAAAGCGAGCATCTCGATCGTAGATGATATATGATGGCACACCATGAAGCCGTACAATCTCCTGAACGTAGAGACGCCCCATGCTCTCCAATGAGCCCTACTCTCTTATGGGTAAGAAGTGAGCCGACTTGGTGAGTCGGTCGACAATCACCCAGATGGAGTCGTGACCTCTGGAAGTACGTGGAAGTCCAGTCACGAAGTCCATGGATATCCCATCCCACTTCCACTCCGGGACCTCCAAGGGGTGTACCAAGCCTGCTGGTACCTGATGATCTGCCTTCACCTACTGGTAGGTGAGTCATCGAGAAGCGAACTCTGCCACAACCATCTTCATGCCCGGCCACCAGTGCTGTCGTCTGAGATCCTGGTACATCTTCGCCACTCCAAGATGTAACGCAAAGGGAGAATTGTGAAACTCTCTCAGCACTTCCTCCCGTAAAGCAACTGGTACCAAGGTACGTCCTCTGAAAAGGATTTCGTGCTCTGCTCCAAAGGAGAATCCATCAGGTGCCTGTCCGGAGGATATCTGTGCATGCCGCGTCTCACAGTCAGCGTCCCCATGCTGTGCCTCTATGACCCTCTGCAGTAGTAGAGGGGTGACTATGAGAGACTGAAGGAAGGCTGCTCCATCTCTATCCACAAAGGATATCTGAAAAGTGCCTAGCTGCTCTGTCGCCTCCTTGAGTAGCTGAATGCTCGTTCTCTTACAGATGGAATCAGCTACCACGTTCCCCTTCCCAGGAGTATAGACTATCTCAAAGTCATAGTCTTGGAGGAACTCGATCCATCGCTGCTGTCTTAGGTTTAGGTCCTTCTGAGAGAAGATTTACCTGAGACTCTAATGGTCAGAAAAGACTGTAAAGCCCTCGCCCATCAGATAGTGTCGCCATGTCTTCAGAGCGAAGACCACTGCTGCTAACTCTAGGTCATGGGTAGCGTAGTTCTTCTCATGCGGCCTCAACTGACGTGATCCATAGGTGATCACTGCCCGCTCCTGCATCAAGACACATCCGATTCTGGTCCTTGATGCATCGTAGTAGACTACGTACCCTACTCCCTCCTCAGGCAACCTCAAGATAGGGGCGCTGGTCAATCTCTGTCTCAGCTCCTGAAAGCTCTCTTGACATCTGTCTGACCACACAAAGGGTTTCCCCTTATTTGTAAGAGCTGAGAGTGGTGCCACAACTCTGGAGAAGTCTGGCACAAATCTCCGATAGAATCCAGCTAGTCCCAAGAAACTCCCCACCCCTGTCACGCTCTTGGGTGGCTCCCAAGATAGCACTGCCTTGATCTTCGCAGGATCCACTGCAACTCCCGCCTCCGAGATGACGTGTCCCAATAAGTGGACCTCATGTATCCATAACTGACACTTCGAGAGATTTCCATAAAGCTGGTGCTCTCGGAGTGTGTCTAGTACAACCTTTAAGTGGTAGGTGTCCTCCTCCTCAGTCGTCGAGTGAATCAAAATGTCGTCGATGAAGACCACGACAAATCGATCGAGGTATGGCTGAAGGATCCTTTTCATGAGTCCCATGAACACCGCTGGAGCATTGGTTACGCCGAAAGGCATAACCAAGAACTCATAGTGGCCATACCGACATCTGACGGTCGTCTTCTGCATGTCCCCATACCAAACTCTTAGATGATGATAGCCTGACCTAAGGTCTATCTTCGAGAACCACCGTGCTCCCTTGAGCTGATCGAAGAGGTCATCAATCCTCGGTAGTGGATACTTGTTCCTCACCGTCACCTAGTTCAGGCGATGATAGTCGACACAAAGTCGCAAGCTCCCGTCCGCCTTCTTGGCGAACAATATCAGGGAAGCCCAGGGTGAAACACTGGGTCAGATGAATCTCTTGCCCTGCAAGTCCTCCAACTGTACCTGTAACTCTCAAAACTCAGCAGGGGCCATCCGATACGCTGGAGTCGATATCGAGGCTGTCCCGGGGTATAGGTCAATATAAAATTCTACCTCTCTACAAGGAGGTCGCCCTGGAACGTCGTCGGGAAAGATTTCTGCGTACTGATTACCACTGCAGGAAAACTAGGACTCCGCACGTCAACTACTCCAAGGATGAGGCTAGCCAACTGATAAGTGATGGGCTGTCCTCTCCTCTACGGAAGTCCATCTTGTGCTTCAAAGCCTCCCTTATCACCGGTGAAGGTGAACCTGCTCACGTCGGTGCGTACACATCGCACCTTGCGCCTAATACAGTCGATCTGAGCATGAAGTATAGATAACCAATCCATGCCCAAGATGACGTCGTAAGGCCTCGACGCCGCTACAAGAACATCCTAGCCGAAGCTCTCGCCACCTAGAGTAATCTCACACTGCCGGCACCAGTGCGTAATTGTCGAGTCTGCTCCCGTAGGAGTCTCTAGCCGTAAGGATCGAGCCAACGGCTCTGTGAGAATCTCCGAGCTCCGAACAAGGGCAGTGGCTATGAAAGAGTGACTCACTCCTGTGTCTATAAGAACTGCAGAAAGGGTGGAATAGACACAGATAGTACCTTGAATCATCTCGGGCGCGCCATGGTCCTAGGCCTCCACTGCCTGGAGCTTTGCATGTCTCTTCCTGCCAGCTCCCTGTGGTCGGGGTGGACCTCCTGGTGGTGCTGGTGGTAGAGCCTCAAAGCGTCGCCCACCACCTGGTGCTTGGCCAGCTCCTCTGCCTCGTCCGCCTCCTCCCTGCAGACCGCCACAGTCGTCCCTCTGCCTCTTCCTGGGTGGCCCCTCAACCGTCTGCTGCTCCTCGGCACGGTGGGTCGGGCAGTCACGAGCCATGTGGCCCTGCCCGCCGCATGTGTAGCACTGCCTGCCTCCCGAAAGACTGGTTCCACGCTGTGTGCCCCGCACTACTGATCCAGTTTTCTGATGTCGTCTGTGTGAGGGTCTGGTCTTCCTGGACCCCTGATTCATCCGTCGACTTCCTGCCACAGAAGACTCTGCTACGTGCCACCCCACGGTAGGTCTCGCAGCTGATGAAGGCTTAACAAGGAAGCTCTCAATCAAAAGGGCTCGCTCCAGTACTCCTGCCTGAGTCAGAATGCTGAGGGAGATCAGTGATGCCCTGATCTCATGTCTCAATCCCTGCTCAAAGGTCTGGGCCCAGAAGAATGGGTCACATACCATGTATGTCGAGTAACGCGAGAGATAGGTAAATCTCGCCAAGTACTGGGAGACCGTCAAGCTACCCTTCCGCAACTGAAGAAGCTCTTGGATGTGCACCGCACGGAGGGTGGCCGGGACAAACTCTGAGCAGAAGAGGCCCTCAAAGTCTGTCCAGAGGATAGATGCCTCATCATGCACCTAGAGAATCAAGCTCCACCATCGGCCTGCTGCTACATGCAGTAGGCTCACTGCGAGGATCACCATGATGTCTGCTGGTATCCTCACTAGCCTGAAAACTCGCACCACTGCCTCCAGCCAGTCCTCGGCTGCCTGGGGGTCCATCTCCCCACGAAACGTGGGCGGTCGCTGGCCCTGGAACTCATGAAGTGCACTAAGGTGACGTGCATCATCAGCGGCTGGGGCTGGAAGCATCGGTGGCTCGGCAGGTAGAGGTACCGCCGGTGCCTCAGCTGTCAAAGGGCCCTGTACCGAGGTCTCGTCGCTCGGTGGGTTGTCGTCACGCTCACCTCTCGGAACCCTAGCTGGCTGCCGTCATGGGGCCATCCTGAAAAGGAAACAGGTGCGCCACGGTTAGAACAGTATACCTGGTGAGATGATACAAAGTAATCTCAAAGAAAACATGAAACACACATGCAATCAATGTTTTCATGCATTAAGTCGGAAATCAGAAGTCAGGGTCCTGGTGTATGGATACGTCGGTCGCCACACCAACACTTCGCTCCCTGGACTAATAACCACACTCAATAGGCTTAACACTATTTATTCACATAGAAGAAAGATCAGAGTATGCGGTAGAACCGAACTCCTCTTATACCAATTGTCACGACCCGTCCTCGGGACCCGTGCCGTGACTACCCCAAGCCCGACTTCCATAGGCCAGGGGCTGGTGACTAGCACCAAGGCGTAAATCCCGGTAAAAAGGGAAGGCATTGCCTTTGTAAAGTAACCAAACACCACATAGCAAGCAAGCAGTAGAAGTAAAAACTATGTAAAAAATGAGTACAACAGTAAGTGCGGAAAAGTAAGTGGTCCTGTATACAAACCCAAACTGAAACTAAAGTACAAATGGAAAGGGAAAACATCAACTAAAAAGTAAAGTCACATCGCCGAGCTGTCCACTGGAAATCCCACCTGAAGGGTGGGTACAGATAGCCTCCACTACTCCTCGGGTCCAGCCGACCGCTCCGAGTACGTCCTGCCCAGTGGTCTACCTCCAGGTACCGTCCTCCTCCGCAAGCCCCAACCATGATCCGCGCTATCCGTCGTCTGCAACCAACACAACGTAGTGCGGGCATAGCCTGTGCAGGGGTGAGTATTAGATAATCAGTAGGGACCCCGAGACCCCCGATGGTCTCCTATAATCCACAAAGGATAATCCACAAAGGAAATATACAATCACGAAGTAACATCCGACACAGCTTACCTATATGCCCATACATATACCTAAGTCATCAATTCTCGCTTGGCTCCAACAGCCGAGATCAAGTACAACCCAGTCCACACAGGAAAGGAAAATGTAAATCCACACAGGATAGCACAACCCAATCTACAAAGGAAAGTAAACAAGATTCAGCTCACACAGGAATACTTCTTTGTATGATGATAAAGATGACCAAATATTACCACTGATTCATCTAAGCCGTCGGACCCACAAAGGATCGTTAGGTACCAACCCCTGCAATGACCCACAAAGGATCTGAGCCACAAAGGATCGATAGGTTACTAACCCCCGCAATGACCCACAAAGGATCTGACCGACAAAGGATCGATAGGTACTAACCCCCACAATGAACCACAAAGGATCTGACCCACAAAGGATCGATAGGTAACTAACCCCCGCAATGACACACACAGGATCAGACCCACACAAGATTTGTAGGTGCTGGCCCACATAGGACTGCTGAGCGCTGACCCACACAGGATCAGACCAATAGAGGATCGGTAGCACTGACCCACAAAGGATCTCTATGTGTTGTAGTCATCAACGTCGAATCCACTGAGGATCTCTGCACAGTCGTCGTCGTCATAGTAGCAGTCGCATCCAGCTCTAGGGTTCCCGCACACAGCAAGCTCGTTCGGGAGGGTCCGCTCCATGAGCCGAGAGGCTGATACATCAACTAACACATAGTCCAGATATGATGTATCAAAAAGTTCCGTATCGTCAACATGAACTCAACGTCGCAGACGGCGCGTCAATCGGACGCTCGGTCTGAGAGTTATTGGCTTTTTTTTCGAGGGGCCCGGTTAGTTTTTAAGGAAAAACCAACCCAAACGTACTCCACATGCGTCCAAACCTCGGTCGGAGTAAGCCAAAAGATCTGTCTCACTTAGAGGAATTCAACAAAGTCGACGGCACGTCAATCGGACGTGCGAAGCTCATGATATGAGGGTTTCCGCTCCGATGGCCCGATTGATTTCATGTACGAACCAACACGGCTGAACCCAAAGTATTCCGAAACTTTGAGTGTGATATACTAAAATGACCGTTTTGATTCAAGGATCGCATCGCCGTTGACGGCGCATCGTTCGGAGGCCTGTAGCTCAAGTTATGATCAAAAGACCAAAAAGGTCCGGAAACGGGGGTCTGGGCCCGGACCGACCCGGCCCAACCCCCCCTGGGTCGGCCCGAACCAAGTTGACCTGACCCGGTTCTGGGTCTGACCCGGTTGGGCGCGACCTGGCCCAGCCTGGGCGCGACCCGGCCCGGCGGGTCGGCTTGGCTCGGCTGAGCGGTCGAGCGAGGGAAACTACGGGCGGGGGCGCGCTGCCCCCGCGTAAAGGATCCGCAGCCCCGGTAGGGGCTGCCTCTTGCCAACGGATGCCGCAACCGGCCACGTCCCTGCCTTCGGTTCCACGTGGCCGTGGAACCGCACCCCGCCTCCGGCCGCTGGCGCCGCCGGTGGAGTCCGCCGGCCACCGGAGTTGCTCCGGTGGTCCGATTTCATTTCCGTCTGCGCCATAGCTCATCCCGGGTCCCGTTACTCACTGCGGATTCAAAAAATCCTCTCTTCTGCCTGTTTTGTCATATTTTTCCATTCCACACACCAAGAACAAAAGGTCGGTGGGTTCGGACTTGTTCTTTGGTCCGCACCCACTGCATTAGTGGTTTGAAACAACACCATAATTCCCAGCAATTGATAAACCTTGACCCGCAATAATAATCCGTGGACCAACTTGTTAATTGGTTGGTCCGCGTTCTTGCCTTGGAGGAAAACAAACATGGGTATTATCATTTTCAAAA
Source organism: Viscum album (assembly GCA_963277665.1). NCBI lineage: Eukaryota > Viridiplantae > Streptophyta > Magnoliopsida > Santalales > Viscaceae > Viscum > Viscum album. The sequence goes on from OY728152.1 coordinate 307,408,584, forward strand.
TGACCCCTACCTCAACGTCGTCGTCGGACGTGAGTTCGTCGTGGAATTGACCATCGCGGAAGAAAAAGGATCGTCACGTCACGGAAGGGCGTTGCTGTCGCGCGGTACTCGGCATCGCGTAGACAAACTCCGAGGATCAAGAACATACAGATTTAATTATAACAATTTAATCCATTTTGAGGTTATAATCCACAAAGAATTAAAAGGACCGCAATCCCCTACCTCAAGATGCCGATCGAAGATTGTCACGGGGATGGAATGTCACGGAAGAAGTGTCGGCGTCGCGTCGCGTCGATCTCCAGGGGTCTGGCGTTCTTCGTCGCCCTTCGTCAGAGGCCGGAATTCTTCGCGTTCTTCACATTCTTCGTGAAGGAGGATGAAGGACGTAAAGTTTCTGTCAAATCCTCTCAACGAACAATCCTCAAGAAGACATGTGTTGGTCTTATTTCATTACATGCCAACAAACGAAAAATTAAAGATAAGTAACGAAAAAATTAATTAATAGAATTAATTGCAATGAAACTAAACGCCCAATTAAAATGGGCATTAAGAATTTAGAAAACGCGTTAGTTGACTTTCATTAAAGAGGGGGGGGGTTGCAGGTTCGTTACTTAGGGGAAAAAACGGTGGGGCTCGTGCAGGCCCCACCTCACAAATATCCTTCCAAGAGGGTAGGATATTTTAGGTTCCACCCTATCCGCTTCAACTTAGCTTAAGCAGCCTAAAGTGGATTTTAGTGGCTTAAGTGAAATAAAATAAAGTTGTTGCACCACTTTATTTTATTTTCTTCACTTAACCCCAAAAAATTAAAAACCACACCCGAGCAAACGGAACTCCGGAAGAGGCGTTTCTAAGAAAGTACCGGCATTGCGATTCCATCGGTTCCCTCAGAATTCGATTCCGAGCACCGGTTCAAAAGTTAGAAAAACCCGCTCGTTCGTTCACTGAACGTACCAGAGCCAAACTTCAGAAAATGATTCTGGGCACACCGGGCCTCAGAATCACATTCCGTCAGAAACTGCGTTCTTGTCAAATTCAAATGAAAATTAAGAAAAAAAATTTCCTTGAAATTTACGGGTCTTTACAATTCATGGTACTCTCAATTATGGATTATACTTTGCAACATGTAGAGATAATGAAATATCAGCAGTTTATAATCATGATTGGGCTAGATATACAGTAGAAAAAAATTCTACAATTAGTGGATATTTCTTTGTTGGAAATAAATGTGTAGGCTAGATGAATAAGAAATAAGAAAGAACTTCTCTTATCGTGGTAGAAGCAGAGTATTTATATTCAATAAAGGTATTAACTCAAATATTATTGATGAATCAATAATTTAATGATATTGGAGATGATGTAAAATAGAAAATGAAAATTTACTATGAAAAAAATAGCGTGATCTATATTATGAATAATATGATTCATCCCACTCATATCGAACATATTTAGATCATATATCACTTCACTAAAAAAATTTGAATAAGGTGTGATTAAAATTAATCATGTTGGAAATGATGAAAAAGTGGATGGAATATTAACTCATCCACTCGAATCACATATATTGGAGAAACATCAGTCGAAACTCTGTGTTTAGCCACCTCCTAGTGCATGTGGGTTTTACAGATTATGCCTTCTCCCCATTTGTGTTAATTTTTTTTAATATGTTTGTGCAATGGATGCCAGTTTATGGGGGATATACGATCCTGGGGGAGTTTCTTTGAGATCTATAAGTAAAACAATAAAGGCCCTTTAGGTTTATTTATAAAGGGGGAGAATGGAGAAATCTTATGTTGTAAAATTATTCAATGTTATAAAAGTTTTCTGGTTGTACGATTTTGAAAAACCATGCAACGCTTCTATGACATGTTGATAATTAGGTCTTATGAGGAAGAAAATATGAAATGATTCTTTGACATGATGAGAATTAGGACTTATGAAAAAATATATATTATAAGGAAATAATTCATATTTTCCAGAGTTTATCTTTTACATCATTAATATCTCCAAAACAATACAACCAAATTCATGCTTCCCCTCTTTTTTTCTACACTGAGTTTTCTCATGTAGACTTAGAGTGTCGGATGAGTTTTTTCTTGACTTTATAGTTTTTGTTTAATTATGCTGGTTTCATTAATTTATATAACATATATCGAACAAACCTAAAGGGGGAGATTGCTAAAACGAGGGCCTGTCATAGCTAGTTGTTGGAAACAGAGTCTCATTTGTGATTGTTGTTAATCCACACTGAGTTGATTAGGGAGTTTCAAAGAAAGTGATCTTATAGTATAATATTAATACAATGTTGAATGTGGTGTCATTTACCAATGTTTTCTAAATTTTTGTGCTTAAAATCAGGAAGAAAGATAAATCTTTGTGAAAGGTCATTTTCATGGATTATTTCAGGTCAAATATCTCAAAGGAATGAGTTTTGCTAATGTTTTTTTCATGAATGTTGATCTTAATGATGATATAGAAAATCATGAATGAGATCCGTGAATTTTTGATTGCATGACAGTGATTCTATGTGACTATGAGAAGCTTTGTGAACATGTGATGGAGTGAAGGCGATTCTATGTGACTACAAGAAGCTTCGTAAACATGTTAAATTTATCTGGTGCTTCAAAAATAGATATGTACCATGAAGTGGTTTTTTGTCGTTTGGGAAAATACCACTAGAGGTATGGGATCTTCAAAAAGGGATGTTCCTACAAATAGGTGACTACCACCACTTTATTTTTGATAGGAAATAATTGAAGAAAAGGCTGAACCGTTCCAAATTTGTGAAGAATGAGAGCTTTGTGAATCCGGAATTAAAAGTGATCTTGAGAATTTTGAAAATACTTTTATAGTCTTGAACAATGATTAAGTATCTTGTCAAAATAATTTTTGCGATGACAGGGTATTCCTTGATGAAATAGTATTCAATGAAGGGAGTTTTCTTAATGATGGTAGTTAGCTCCATGAATGTGTTTTTTAAAGATGCTTCCTGAAAGTGTGTGTGTTCACGAAAGTTGAAAATTCATTAAAAAATAAATGGGTTTTGTCAAAGACTAGGAGATTCATAAATGATAGTGTTGAACTACTAGTTTAAGTGAATAGTACATTCAAGTGGATCAACTCAGGTATATGGTGCAAGTAGAGTCTCAAGCTATTTAGAGACAAAGACTTAAATTTCAATATACTAATGTGACCTTGCAATTTTTAAACTATGTAAGACTTTACCCAAAGTAGTGAGATAATGGGAGTCTATATAATTGTTTTGAGGGAGGAAGTGTGTGGTCCATAAAATCTTGTAAAGGCATTGTTCCTAGCACACAATTTCATTGTTTGATCTTCTATACTCCATAATAACCACTAAAAATTAATGTATTTTGGAATGACTGACACACAATCAACGCATTCTCATTGGTCTAACCCTTAATGGTGAACCATGAAAAACTATTTTGTTGTCTCTCTGAATATGATTGTTTAATTATTTCACTATTTTATCAGATAGTTTTTACAAGTTCCTACCAACATGGGAAGAAGATCCATTGGTTTAAAAGAAATAGTAGACACCCTGATTCACCCCTTCCCCCTCATAGTTCCCTAAGGTCCTACATGTGTCTCCTCCAAGGTTAATTTTTTTAACATAATTAATTATAAATAATTTTTTTAAAATTATACTATTTTAGAATCTAAATAAAAATTCAGTTGATAAGTAAGATAATACAATTGATTATTTAAAGTATATAATTAACTTTTTAGAGTACAATTTATATAAAGTAAGTATAATTTTAATTGAATTGTAATTTATTAAATGTATAATTTGTTTCATGTATGTGGATGATCTCTTGCATATACTAAAAATTTTTATGTGGTTGGTTTCATTTTAATTTTTTACTAAATATAATTTATGGCATGTGTATCATCCCTCCTTGCATTAAATAAGGGCATGTAATCCGATGGTTTTTATTATGTAAATATATTAACCAATAATTTGGTTCCCCTTACCTTTGATAATGTAAATGAATATGTAGTGGATGGATATTCCAATCAAGTGTTGGTGATTCATGTTTTTAGATGAAGAAAAATAAATCTGAGAGTGATACGTAGGTGGATAGATAAAAACCACCAAGATAAACCATAAATGGTTCAATCTGTCCCCCCCAGATCAAGGGTTATTTTATCATCCACTTGATAAAATAACTAGTATTAAAATCTCATTATCACACCACTTTATTATTTTATTTCTATCAAGATGCATGATTAAATTTATTATGGATGTTTTTATTATGATCACATATATTAACAAATTAATGACCATGTATGATTGAATAAAAAAATTTGGATTATGGATTAACATTATCTAAGACATGGTATATCACTCAAGTTAATCAAATAAATATTAAAAATAATGTCATAAATATAAAATGTAAAATTAACATACAAATATAAATTCCATCAATTATATATATTATGTTGGTATAATGTTGTATTACTTCGTAAAAATAAAACTATCATTCAATTTTTTCCAACCTGACAAAGTCAAGGTGCTTTCAATTATACTGTAAATCTAACTTGATGTTTTGGATTAAATTTACTTATTTAAAATTAAGGATTGACTAATGAAGTAGGACCTGGTGTACCTAAGTGGTAAATGTTTAAAAACTCCAACTTAAGGATTTCATGATTGGGGAGTCCACTGAACATATCAAGGATGTCTGGGTTAATTAAACTATTATTTGGAATGCCTACATAAAAAAATTAAAATTTCATTACCATCCAATTTTTCAGAGATGAGAAGGGGAATATGGATCCTTGCCACTAAAATATCAATGAAACATGATATTTGGATACCAATGGTGAGGGATATTAGGTTTCAAAAAAATAGTTAGAGATTAATAAATATAATAATATTTATTTATCTACATTTACAGAATAAAGTAATAAAATTATGTTTCTATTATTTTTAGAAATGTTAATAAAATATAATTCCAACATATTATTGTGATCCATACTTGAAAAGAATAATCTCCCAATAGGAATGGATTTTTGACAATGGAAATAATGCTTGTTCATTATGATGTACCATGAAATGAAATTATATGTGCAAGAAGAACCTATTACTAAAGCACATGGCTAAGAGGATATTGAAGAAGAGTTATCTCTATATGAGAAAAATTTGATTGATTCAATAAAATTTAAATGTTTTATGCTATCAATCATGAACAATGAGATTCTAATGAAATATTAGGACATAGATGTGTATAACATGAAGTCTCACTATTAGGATATATATCATGAGAAGGAGAGAAAGGAGAGATATGAGATCTACAATGCACTATTTACAAATAATCATGGAGATTATTTACTATATGGTCCTCATGTAGTCGATATTATTTCCTACATTGAACACTTAGACATCATAGGGATTAAATTCTTAGATGTGTTTCAAACTGATCTCATAGTTTCTTGACTACCCAAGTCCTTATCAATTTTTATTTTTAATTAAAACTTGAGAAATATTGAGAATTGTGATTAAAAAAAATCTTACTATATTTCTCCAGGTGGACACTAGCATGGGTCGAAAATAACCCACAGTCCATATAGTGAATATTAAAAGGAAGAAAATGAAAAATGGTCCCAATAGTCATAAACGTTTAATTATCCCAAGAACCTTCCTTCTAATAGGAGGATGATCCATATGCATGGAAAGTAAAATGATGGAGTATTTTTTACATGTTTCATACAAGAACACTAGAAGAGTAACTAATCCTAGAAGCTAGGGGAGGATAAAAATGAGTTCACTATTGAGTGTAGTCTTTCAATATCATCACATTGTTTATTATATACAACTTATGGTGCTCAAATCTATATCCAAAAGTTTGAACGGTGTAGATTCCAAAATATTTCTGGAGAAGAAGTGGATTTAAGAGCTACCAATGGTATGATGTTTCCTTCTTTATACATTATAAATTACCACCTTTAATTTCCAATATTAATGATATTGGTTTTAAGATATTGTTATTATGAATATATAGTTACCAAGAACATAATTTTTTTATCTTACCTAGATATAGATGATTTTTTTCAGGTTTGGAAGTAAAGGTTGTTTGTTTACAAATACAACATATGTTATGGAATAACACAATTAAATAATGGTATTTATATATTAAATTATGTAAACAAAGTATCAGAAATTGATAAAAAATCATGTTCACATAACTCATATAACACCCAGATGAGGCATCTCCATCTTGGTCATGTAAATGAGAAGAGTTTGAAAAATATCTATTGAGATAAATATTTTGACTATTTTGAGCTAAATCCACATTAAATATGTCATGCTTGTTTACGAGAAAAAATACCCAAAACACCATTCAGTGGACATGGTGAAAGGGCCCTATAGCTTCTATGATTGGTACATACTAATGTGTGTAGAAAATTTCTAGGAGAAGCTAGAGGTGGGTATTCTTACTTTATAACTTTTACTGATGAATTGAGTAGATATGGATATGTGTACTTTATGAGGTATAATTGTGATGGTTTTTTATAAATTCAATTAATTCCTGAATGTAGTAGAGAATATAATTAGAAATAATATAAAGAATCTTCGATCATATTGGGGTAGTGAATATGTTAAAAAATATTTTATCGAAATTATATAGGACTTTGGGATTCTATCTCAACTCAATCCTCCTTACACACCACAAGGGAACAATGTTAAGGAAAGGAGGAATCATACCTTGATGGATAGGGTAAGGTAGATGATGAGTCATTCATATCTTCCATTATTCCTTTGGGGGAATTTATTAAAAACTACAACATACACACTAAACTGAGTACCAAATAAAATTTAAAATAGAATTACATTCGAGTTATAGTTTGGAATGAAACCCATTTTTTCAGATACATGTGTATGGGTTTTAAGGCACTTGTTAAGTCCCTCTCACGAAATATTCTAGCACCCAATGGTAAAAATGTATTATTATAGGATATTCTATGAAAAAAAGAGATGATATATATACAACCCTTAGGAAAAAAGTGATTGTGTAACATCCCAGGTAAATAATGAATAAAACATTTTCATATTTATTAATATTTACAAATTAAATATTAATTTTACTTTAAATGGGTTGCTATGTTCGATAGCGTACCCAATACGCATCAAAGAGTATCATTGAAATCTTTCGTTGCACACTAGTAATAAAATAATATTATTTTAAATGGTAGTTAACACATAGCCATTGTATTGGAGGGAATGGATAGAAATAACTAAAATATGGTTATATATGTTTTTTTAAATGGTTTTACTTTTATGTAATAAATGATAAAGGCTTAAAATATGGAAATAATTCAATTTTAGGCATATATGCCCTAGTTTTCACTAAGGTTTCACTTAACGCCTTTTGATGGAGAACCTTCATTAAATATAGTTTTGTTCACTCTTATACATTCTATTGGTCCAAATAAAACTCTTCTTTAGAATCGGGACATTAAAATTTAATTTGTGTAAATTTTTGGTATTTTTTCGATAAAGATTATTTTTTTAATGAATAGTGAAAAATGTTGTATTTTAATTCAAAACCTCTTTTTAATATAATTTATTTATATGATTATGTTATCTTTTGAATTGGTTTTATAGTTAAATTAGAATATATTTTTACCATTAAATCCAATAGTGGTCTTTGGAATTAATTTCACTTTGAAATCGGACTTAAACTAGTGTCAATCTTTTGATACTTATTGTTTCATAAAAACACGCTATTTGCTCTAACAGCGGGAATTAATTTTTAAATTAATTAATGAAACATATATTTTTTGAATCTTGTAAAATAGACTTCATTTTTGAATTCAGAATATCAAATATATCTTAGGGTGAAGTTTTGGTATTTTTCTGAAAAACATCAATTTTTTATGAATAATAAAACCACTAAGTGGTACTTAAAAAACTGATTTTTCGATTAAATGAAATTTTACCACCTCTAAGTTATGAATTTCAAAAATCCAACATACATGGTCTTCATTAAGAAGTAAAATGTGGTTCAATGAGATTAAAATATTTTTTTGGTGAATAGTAACTTATTATGTTTTTAATCGCGATTAGAGGTAATTAGTGTAGTTTAAGGTAAAATTAATGTTTTAATAATATGAGATGAGCTTGAAACATGTCCTACCCTCATTGGATGTGTCATGGCCAACCATGAAAATCCATGGTTCAATACCATGTTTTACTTTTCTTTTGTTTTGGTATTGAAAATGGTTTTCATAAGGTGTTTATATCAATGTGTTGTATTGATATCTTGTGATTGAAAGGTGGAAATGTTATGTTTCCTATATGAATGTTTTATGTGACACGATTATGTTGAGGATCTTGGGAATTATTATGAAGACGGGTGGTTCCGTGATAAACTAAGGGCGGGTGAGCCCAATAATGCTCTCCAATGCATTGGGTAACGCGAAGGAGTGAAACTTTAAGGTTTCTCCGTAGAGATTTAGGGAATATATTGTGATGGGTATTCCAAACGTAACCAAGAGGGTTACTCCCTACATAAGAATGTTATGAATTCCCCAAGTTACATTTATGTCTTATTATTTCTATTATTTATTCATGATTTTATGAGGTATGTTAAAGTGCCTATGTTTTATGGGTAAAGTATGATTTCATTTTTATGTATATATGAACTCATGTTTCCTTTCCATATTTTTATAACCCATACTGTGCTTTTTATGCTCATCCCAAGTTTTTTTTGTAATGTTTTTCACAGGTCAAGGGGAAGGTACATGATATGATGATAGTTTCAAGGAAGTGTCAAGAAAGAATCCATGTTTTATTTTAAATATGTTCTGTTGATGGAAAAAAATGAATACTATCTTTATGTAACCACTTTGTTCAAATGTGGAATGTAATGCAAGTTTTATGATCTAATTCTCTAAAACTCTAAACTCGAAAAGATCCTCAATGTGTAATCTTGTAATAACTCAATTCTAAGTAAGTTTTAAGGCTGGGGCCTTATAGATTGTTTCTATAAAAGATGTCTTCCAGGAGAGGGATAATATCCCCAAGAAGGATAGTGAGAGAAATATTTAAAATGATAAAGTTGATGATTAAGATGAAAAATAGTTAGTACATGAATAGGTTCCATAGGTCCCCATGGAATAAGTAGGTCCTTAAAAAATGTACTGTATAAGATCACTAGAGAGGTAAGAGAAATATAGAGATATTGATTTCTAGTCATCAAGCATGATGACTCATTATTGGTTTAAAATAATAAACCTATATCATACAAAGAGGAGATATAGAGCCCGAATGATGCTTGATCAAAAGAAAAAATGAATTCTGAAATATATTCCATGTATGAGAACCATGTTTGGGTTCTAGTCAATCCCCTAGCTGATGTAAGGCATTTTGGGTGAAAATGGGCATTCAAGAGAAAAATAGACATGGAAGGTAGTGTAAATACCTATAAAGTAAGGCTAGAGGTTAAAGGCTTTAAAAAACATCAATTCATTGATTATGATGAAACCTTTTATCTAGTATCCATGATTAAAAAAATTTGAATTCTACTTTATATTATAGCTTACCAAGCCTACCAATGTTAGAAGTTGGATATCAAAAAAACATTCTTCAATTGTAACCTTCCGGAAGATGCCTATATGAAATAAAAAAATGGTTTTTGACTCTTGATGGTGCCAAAAATATATGAAAGTTTCATATATCAATCTATTTATTGAATAAATAATCATGATCATGGAAAATTCAGTTCAATTAAGATATAATATAATTTGGTATCATTTTAAAAGATTGTGATCCATGTGTTTAAAAGATTTTTTTTTGGAATGTGTTTTGTTTTCCTATAATATTTGTTGATTATATATTATTTATTGAATATGAAATATGAGAATTACAGTATATTAAGGAATCAATAAACAAGTGTATCTTCATGAAGTACGTAGGTTAAGAATCTTATATTATGGGGATCAAGATCATTCTTGAAAGATCTATGAGGATTATTGGAATAAGTCATGGTATATATTGACAAGATACTGAAGATATTTATTATGGAACAATATAAGAGGGTATTGGTTCAAGTTTCATTTAGTAGACATATTTCCGTGAAAATGTTTCCTCAGACACAATAAGAGAAAGAGATAATGAGTAAGGTCCCATACTCTTTGGCCATAGGATCAATCATGTATTCTATGTTATGTACAAGACATGATATTTCATACACATTCATCATGGTATGAATATATCAATATGATTCAGGTGAATATAATTGGTATTTAGTTAATTCTATTATAAATTATCTGGGAAGAACTAAGGATATTTTACCCATGTATGGAGGAAAAAAGGAGTTGGTCACTAGGGGTTATAATAATGCAAGTATTTAAGCAGATCTGAATGATCTATAGTCATAATCAGGATATGTTTTATGTATCAATGAAGGTTTTGTGAGTTGTAAAATTTCAAAGCATTTAGTTGTAGATGATTATATAGTGGAGTCTGAGTATATACTGATTTATAATGTAGTAGAAAAATCCATTTAGATACAAGAATATGTCTATAAGATTGATGTGGTACCTATATTTGAAGATCATATCACATTATATTGTTATAATACTTTAGTAGTGGTTATTTAAAAAGAACCAAGGTCACACCTATGGACAAAGAACATACTCTAGAATATTCACCTCTTGAAGAATTTTTCCCTACGGGGTGATGTTTTTGTAAGAAGAGTTTCCATGTAAGATAATGTGGTGGACCACTTGACTAAAATCCTATCTCATCCCAAGAAGGAGTATCATGTGAGAGCCAGTGTTCTAAAGGTTGATAGCAGTTGGCACTAGTGAAAGTGGGATTCTATTGGAGTTAGTTCCACAGAACCATCTTCTATGTACTTTATAATAAACTATATTCATTATTTTTAATATTAATAAACTAATCATAACATCATTATTGTTATTGTACATAACATAATATGTGATAATGTACTAAGAGTATTTGTCACACTGAATGTTCATATCAGTTCCGCACTATGATGAGAGCCGATAAGTTCTATGAAAACATTCTTAAAATATATATGTTTAATAGTAGGATGACAACGTTTTTGAGAAAAAAATGATAAAGGCTACCATGGGTGGAGAATCATAGCACTTTGAGGCACCTTCTCATGGTGTACACCCTTGTTAATTTCTAGTTTAGTAAATAATGATAATAATACCAACAAGTAGGAAATCCATATTTATATGTTTCATCGGATGTTCCAAAATGAAAACATGTGTATTGATCCTTGACTTTAACAATATTATTAATTGATATTATATGCTACCTACTTTGATACCTTAACAAAAAATGTGATGAGATATGTTCCTAATGAGGTTGGATATATTTGGTTCTTTAAGAGTTATATTGCATTAATGAATAATGTGATAAAGTATTTTTCCCTTATATTCAATAATAGAGGTTTGTATTTTAGGACCTTTAATGGAAATGATATATCCTAAATAATTCAATGGACATGTTGTTCTAAAGGAAATTTAATTTTGGTAAATTCAATAAAAGAGACATTAAGAAAATACGTTGATGGAACCATCATGTAACCTACTTGACTAGAGATATTGTGATAAAGTGATTATATTACACATTAATCATATGAATGAGGTTTATGTCATTATGAAATTATATTATTTCTTTATGGGTTCCTTGTTGTGTTTCAAGATTCTAACCTTAGAATTTGGCCTGATTAGCCTATTGCCCCTGAGAAATAGTCCTAGAGGGTCACACACTAAGTGTATCAAGAAATTCAGTTAAATAATAATATTATTTATCATTTAACACATTGAATAAATACTTTTACTACCTGTGGTTTAATAATTATTCATCAAATATATTTTTTCACGTGTTATTAGAGATAATATTTTCTATGCAGAATATTTAATAAATAATTATTTTCTATTTAGTCAATATAATATTATTTATTTATTGGTGAACAGAATAGTGATATTTATTTAAAACATGAATAGTCATTATTCTTGGCCTGATAAATATTGTGGAGTAATGAAATACATAGTTTAATGCTCTGGTGAGAATATTAAATATTATTTGAATAAATAATATTTAATTTATTTCATGAGTATATAGAATGTCAGAAAATAATTATATTATTGTTATTATAGACATGGGGTTATATTGGAATTAAGAAAAATTATAAGGTTGCATAAAAAATTATTATTTTATACCCCAAGTCGTATATAAAAACAATTATATTATTTATAAAGGGATATAAATTTCATTTTTTGGTGCAGAACAAACATCTGGAGAATCCTCTCAAATTGCTAAAGACATCCCTTCTATATGAACACTCTCAAGAGTGGATATAACTACTCATCCACTACCACTTCCATGTACATACATATCTAGGAGATTCCTTTGAAGTAATTATTTTTTAGATCAAAGATGAACGTCACAAGAATGATATCTACCATGCTATCACCTACTGTTTCATATGATGACGTTCAAAGGATAATGAAACATGTGTGGATCCCCATTATAGGGAATTTATTCTTGATTTCTACAATTTAATTATTTGATATATAAAAACATTGTCCAATCCAAGAATGAGGAAATAATTCACTATAAGGTAATTCTTAAGTATAAAAAAATTGTTAGATCCAATAATTTTTAGTATTTAAAATTCATTATATTTATAATTTTTTTAATTTTTTATATAGTTAAACTTATTGATAGTTATATAATGAAGGATATATATCTTATTATTTAGTTAGATGTTTTTATATTTGGGATAATGGTTCCTGGCATAATAGAATCACTTATCTTTGATGATCTTGACTCAAAAAATTCTAGATTAGATAGATTGTTCACATATGGTATAAGAAATAATCTTCATGACCAATGAATATTTCCAAAGAATAAAAATATTAAATTATTACTACACTAAGAGGAGATCCTTTCAAATTAAATTTATAATTTATTTAATTAAATTGGAAAAAAGAATACCTTATTCTTGAGATATTTCCTTATAGTAGATATTGATCTTCTGAAACCCTTTTTGGTAATTAATCATTGAACTCTTCTGATCAAAGTGTAGAATCCCTCTAGTTTTGGTCCACACGTGCTCATATGATCATTGAATGACATAGATTAATTGATGTGTTATAGAACAATTTATTGATTTTCTTGCATTGTGTAAAGACCCGGATTTGTCCATGTAATTTGATTAATTATATGGGAATATTACGAGCCCAAAAAAATTGATGGTGCATGATTCTGAGGCCTAGTGTTCCTGGAAAGTATTTTTGATCTTTTTTTAAGTACGTTCAGTAAACGTGTGAGTGAGTTTTTGTAACTTTTGAACTGATGATCGGAATTTAAATCTGAGGGCACTGTTTAACTCACAGCGCCGATATTCGCTTAAGGGAAAATTCACCTTGAATGCAGTATGTTGAGGGTGAAAGTTAGTTTTTATTTATTTCATGGGAGTAAATAAAATAAATTATCTTTATTTTATTTATGGAATTTAATCCTCCCAATTTGATTTTTGGTTTTGGGGACCACCCGATCTTGAGAACTCCCAATTTTAATTAAATGGTGGGGACCACCTAACCCTTGAACTCCCCCTATAATGGGAGGTAACTCTTGGTTTCCCTCACATTGATGTGAAAAATAAATTAGTATAATTAATAAACATAAAATTATTAATTTCGAATTTCACCTCTTGGTTGGAGGATTTGGTTGGCAAAGGAGTGCTTGGGAGAATTTTGAAGAAACAATCTCTCCAACGAAGAACACTTTCTCCAACGAAGAACTCTGTCGAAGGATCCCCAATGAGGAAAGCCTTCAATGATGACAAACCGACATCCGTCCTTTCGTCTCCTCACCGACGTCAACGAGAAATCGGGGTAGGGATTTTTGTTTTTGTATACCCATTAACTCGTTCTTGTCGTTCTTCTCGAATTAATAACACTTATGCGGATTGCTACCATTCTAACATGGTGTGTGTAGGCCAAAAGAACATGGCCCAACCTCTCCACAACCCTTACGGATTTTGGTTTTCATCGTGACTTATTTCCAGGTTGAGTGATTTCTAACCATGGTGGTCTTTAATCGATGGAGAAATACCAAGATGAGTACGGGAGTCTATGGATTGGAGAACAGGCCAATGGGGCACACCCGGTGACCTGAGGAACATTGTCAGAAGGGCAGGGGAATGACGGCCAACACTCTGGCCAACCGTGACGATGAAGGCATTGTGATTGCACCATCAGAGAAGGGCCGCAACAGATCAAGGGTGGGACCAGATGCGCGAAGGGGGTGGTGGTGCATATCTGCATCACCAGGCATGTAGAGGCCACAGCACGAGGCCACGATGGTGAAAGAGGGAGGTCGGCTCGCTGCCAGCCGCCGGTGGTGGCCCGGCGTGTGACCGTGCCACACGGGTGGGTTGGCCGTCTTGCTAGCCGGGGAGCCATGTGAATCTCGGGGTCCCACGTGCCAGTTGTCGGCACCACGTGGTGCTGACCGGTCAGTCACCCAACCCAAACGACGCAGTCGTTCAGTGTACCCAGGGGGCGCCTCACCTTGGGTGGCGGCTAGGGTGGACCCAACTATGTGGCCACCTAGCTGCGGGCTGCCCATCGCGGGTCGGGCCGTGCTGGCAGGCTAGGTCGGACCCAGGGCCAGACTCTGGTCGGCCCAGGCTAGGTCGGGCTTGGTCAGTTCGACCGTGTCAGACCGAACCCGGACCAGCTTCAACCCTTTTTCTATCTTTAGGGCATAACTTGAGCTACAGGTGTCTGTTTGAAGAAACAACTCTGGAACCATAAACCATGGATCAAGATGGTCCTTTTGGTATACCCCACTAGAGATTTGGATAAATTTGGGGTAAAATTGGGTTGGATCGAACACGAATCTGACTGGGCCCTCGGGACTAAAAGGCCCATAACTTACAGAACGAGAAATCGATTAATGCACTGTCGGTTGCATTGAGACCCCTTTTACGTGGAGGTCCATTGGGATACTTCTTCATGGGACTTTGTGGCACGTAGAGTATCATCCTCTGGCTTGAGGAGCAGACCCTCATGAAATCAAGCGAGAAAATTGCGGGAACCTTATGGTTGGCTGTAACATGGGAAATGGATCCTACGTGGGTCTGTACACTAGGATCCTATGTGGGTTAGTGTTTTAGGGCCCCACATGGATCTGCTCTATGAATCCATGTGGGAATACTCTAGGATACTACGTGGGTGTACTGTACTAAGATCCTACATGGTTCTGATGATGTAGGATCCTACGTGGGTCAACCTCTCAACAGAGTAATATGATTCAATAGTTACATCTAATCATCATTACTACCATACCTATGTTATACATGGTGTGAGCTGAGTCCTTACCTTTTTGGTATTCTTTTGTGTGGTGTTACCTTTGTGGTACTTACATTTGTGGTCATACCTTTGTGGTATTCTTATATATTGTGATACCTTTGTGGCACTTACCTTCATGGTGATACCTTTGGGGTATACTCCTATGTGGATTTACCGTTGTGGTACTTACCTTTGTGGTGTTACCTTTGTGTCCATCATTCCTCTATGGAACAGTTGAGCTTTTGGTAAAATAGTGGGGCCTTGTGTTTCCTCACGAATGAGATGGGTAATCTTGATAAGTTAGGTATATGTATAGGAATATACCTAAGTAGGGTTGTGAGTTGTTTTCATGCTTTGCGGTTTATCCATTGTGGATCATGTGATACCTTTGGGGGTCTTTGGGTCCCTACAGAGTATTGTTATACTCACCCCTGCACGGGCTACACCCACACCATGTTGTGTTTGTTGTAGACGACAGACAACGCTAACAGAGGACTAGGGTACCAGGATTGGAGTTATCTCGGAGGTGGGAATTATATGAGGTGTTCCGCAGGGACGACCATTCGAGAGTTGTACCTACCCTTTAGGTAGGATCCTTGGAAGGTGTTCACTGGAGCTATTTTTAGTTTTACTTGTACCTTTCAGTTTACTTGTACTTTACAATTGGGTTTGTATTCTGGACCCTTTTTATTCTATACACACCATGTTTACTATATACATTCACTTTGTGCTTGTGTCCTGCTTTGTGCATAGTTGTGTGAGCTTACATGTTATAGAGGCAATGCCTTCGCAGTTTTAGGGAATACACCCTTCGATGCATGTCTCCAGCCTCTGGCCTATGGAAGGAAGGCTTGGGGTTGTCATGGCACGAGACCCAGGGGATAGTTCATGACACATTGTTTTTCATGATCAATTCACATTTATTCTTTCATGAAGAAATTTGCTTCATCTTCTCTTTATTTAGTGGATTCGAGAAGGAATAAGAAGATTCTTGAGAGTAATCCATTGTTCAAAAGTATTTTTCATTAAATTATCTTATAATGAATTAGAGGTCTATTTATAGACCAATAGTTAGGCTTTGTAATTTAATTAATTTCACAAGTTCCCTTAATAAAATATTAATATGTAGTATAACCCCATTCCATGTATTAAAATAATAATATTATGAACATTTTATGACATATGCTAACTAGCATAGTGATAAATATTATTTTACCATCCTGAATGATAATATCTGTCACTGAACACAATATTAGTTTGTTAGTACTCCTCTAGATTTATAAAATACTTGAATAAGATAACTAGTTATTAATTCAATAAATAAATAAATATTACATTTGTGTATAATTTAAAAATTACCTTACAAATATTTTTTAAACATTATGTGATAATTAATCGTGAATAAAATTATTTATCAGCCTTGAGAATAATATTTATTCCCATAATTAAATTCAAAAATAATTTAATTAATATTAATTAAAATACATAGTGTGTGTCCCTCTAGGATTATTTTTCATTTGATTTAGGTGGGATTTCCTAATTTCCTAGATTATTATCGAGTAATGATTCAAAATACCCAAGATAATGAAGGTAATGTCACAGCATCAAAAACCACATATTATAACTCATTGTGTAATATAATCACGTTCTCTTAATATATCATCAATTAGGTTGCGCAACGATGTACTCAACCTATATTCTTGATAAAAAATTACTAGACTACCTAAAATAAACATGTTATTACACTATGACCATGAAATTTAATAAGAAAATCCCATTTCAATTAAAGGGTCAAGATATTAACTCCCATTAAAATGGAAGAGAAAAATCCTTCATTGACTTATTCATTAATAACATGGAATTAATGATGCTCTCAATGTATTCTAATTACCACAAATATATAGAATATTAGTTTAGGTAAGTGAATCTAAGTACATGAGACATAAAATGCATTAATAATAATCATAACATCTAAGGACTATTACAGACACTCATAGATAAGAATATCTGATGACACCTAAACATACAGAATTCTTATCGGTCAGTATGTTCTCATAATATCACGTCATGCTGAATACCAAGTGAGAATTTTAAAAGATTTATTTTCATCTTCTTATGAGTAATCAGACCTAACAATAAATATATGCTATTCCCCATCATATAATGTTATCCCCCAATAGAACCAGTTTTAAGAATATAATTATAGAATTTGAAGTGTTTCATCATATTTGGGAACTGCTATTCCTTTTTCAATGAGAGAGATACTGTAGGACATTATTATTTTAAATCCACGTAGAACAATGAAAAATATATAATAATATGTTTAATTAATATTAATTTCTTTAAATATACATGTATTCCAAAGTACAAATAGTTAGTTTTGGAACACCAACTCTAATAGACTCCCACTTGGACTAGATCAAATTTCTAATAAATTTCAGTCCGTTATAACTCAAATGAAGATTATGTTTTTACCGAGTTAAGGATTTAGTCAATGGGCCTGCTATATTTTATTCAACACAAACTCTTCTCACTATAACTTTACATTTGTGAGAAAAATACCTTATTTTATGATACTTCTAATTTATGTGCTTCGTTCACATATTTGACCTCGGCTCCTTTGCATGTTCCACAAGTACAATATTATCAAAATATAGTGTGATCTTTTCATTACTGTTAAGAACCACATCCATATCTTAGATGAAGTAGTGTATCCAGACTGCTTCTTTAGATTCATTAGAAGACACAATATATTCAAATTCTATTGAATAATCTACAAACATGACTTGCATTGAGCTATTCCATCTTACAACACCTCCATTAAGTGGGAAGATGTATCCCAAATGTGATTTCTCATCATCTTAATCTTTTTGGAAATCAGAATAAGTATATCCTCTGATGACTAGTTCCACATCTCCTCCATATAATAGGAACATATAATTAGTTTAAATTATATAATTTATCATAATCATGATCCTAATAATATATGTTTCTTCACCCAATTCTTTCATTGAGAACCATGTATTTAACTTTCCATTAAAAAACCATGGGGATTGTATTTAATTTCCAATATGTTGTATGTCATCATCATAAACTATTTTAAAAACCAAATCACTCCCAATAAACTTATTAAATCTACAAGGAACACATTTATTCTTTATGAAAACAAATTCTATTATAGCTTCATCAAATCAAATGTTTCATAACCTTGAATCTTTCCTTGGTCCATAAATGGATCTTTACAATTTAAATACCATGTTGGAATTATTTTAATTCACAAAACCTTAGGGACATTTCATATAGACATATTCCTAAAGGATCCCATTATGTAAGGACATTTTGGTATCCATTTTCAAAAATCATAGTCTTGGAAATCCTTAATGGAATGTATAATTTTGGTGGATTTTTTCATTTCAACTAGAGAAAAGGTTCTATTGCAGTCAATTCCTTGATGTTTTTTGAACCCTTTTATATTATATCATGACTTATATGTATTTAATTTTCCATCAATGTCCATTTTCTTCTTGAATACCCATTTAAAAATAGTGGGATTTATATCCACTAGAGGATATACCAAAATCTAGACTAGGTTCTGGAACATAGTATCATTTTTAGATTTCTAGCTTCTTTCCACTTTGAAACATATATAACATGTAACTTTTCATTATATATTACAAGATCATTATTATAAACGAGTAATGACTTACATTTATCGATGACTAGAAAAAAAATATCGTTCTAGTTCTCTATCCTATGTCATAATCATACATAATACTTGTGTCTCTAGAATGACTTCTAACACTATGTTTTTTGGAATCTATTACTATGCCAAATCTTATGTACCTTGAACCAAAACATCATCAAATTTTACAATTCTCCCACTATATATTTTAGATATGTATTTCCTCATAGATAATATGGTATTTCTTTCCAAAATTACCATTTTTAGAGTTTGTATAGTTAATATCCTCATATTTACTTATGATTTGCAATAAAAGAACACTCTCTGCCTCGAGGTGAAAGTTTGTTGAGTAAATAGGCCTTAAAAAATCTTCACATCCCCATATATATAATTATAAAAATACATGTTTCTTTCCACTACATATTTTTTATGTTAAACATCCCATCACTTTAGTTGGAACCTGGTTTAATATTAATGATACTTTCTATAATGCATAACCCCAAAATAATAATGGATTATTCACATGACTCATCATTGATCTCACCATTTACAATACGGCGGGGTTACTCCTTTTAATAACACTAATCGATTATAGTTTTTAAGGAGGAATGAGTTGGGGTAGAATCCCAAACTTCTATAATTAATAAATGATGTATTGATTAAGATATTCCCCACCACAAGCTGAATAGAGTTTATTAATATTCCAACCAAGGGGGTTCTCAACATCATTATTATATTATTTTAATCTATTAAAATAATCATTATTATGCATCATAATGTAGACATATCCACATCTACTAAACTAATTATTAAATGTTAAGATGTATGATACCCACCCCTTCCTTTAACCACAAGAGTCCCTCAAACATTAGTATGAACTATTTAAAGAAGCTTCTTCGATCTCTCTCCTTTTCCATTAAATATGGAATTGTTCATTGAACAAGTAAATATGAATGACATATTCTAATTGGTTTTATATCAATGGAAACAAAATATCCATCTCGGTTTAATTTGGTAAAACACTTCTTGTTTACAAGACCTATTCAGTGATTCAATAGTTGGGTGTTGTATGAGTCTTTTGAAGTAGTTTCACTATTGATTTTCTTTACTTGGTTTTCATAATCCAATACATAAAGACATTTTTTTAAATATTACATACAATAAAATAGAATTTTTTTATAAAATAAAATAATTTTATTTCTAAAATTGAAAAAAAATCCATATGTATCATGTATGGATACAAAAATAATGTTTTTGGTAAATGAAAACTCACAAAAAAACCATTTATAACTAAGATATTTCCAATTATAAATGTGATTTATTAGTCTTGAATAAACACAATAGCAAGTCTGGATATGTTGGATGCTCATAGGTCTACCTCCCCTTAGTTAATTTTCTATAATATCCTTACTTCTTATATTTGAATACATATGTCAGAACCACATACAATATCTAATTAAAAATTATTATAAATGGATAAATTACACTTGATAGTGAATGCGCCTAAAGATTCAACTTTTTTCTTTTCTTGTGAGAAATTTTTCATCCATTGGAACTTCTTTCCACACAAGAAATATATATAATCATATTCCATTTCTTGTCCCTTGATCGTTACCTTCTTGGAAGGGTTTTGTGAAGAAGGTTTGTACATAGAGATATTTTCAAAAAATTACTTTTAATCACCCTAAGGATATATTTATTTTGACACATAATTTTCTTTTTAACATGTAAAAGTAGTGTAAGATAATACAGAGGATACTTCTCAATGTTGTTCATATTAAAATTAGCAACAACAATAGAGAAGATCAATGGGAGTGATTAAATAATGAGATCGATGAAAATTTATTCTAGTAGTATAAACAGTAGAACCTTTAGATGATCAATTTATTCAATTAATTTAAATACATGAGTCCTATAAAATGAACCTTATACATTTTTACTGAGGAAAAGTTCCTTGTATATCTAAAACATTTCCTGTCTAGCTCACCCCTGATATAGACCATAGAGATGTTGTATCATGCTATAAGCATTCATTTTTTATTTGACTTCATGAGTTTATTATAAATGGATAATAGAATTAGAAATTAAACATCAAACATGTATCTAAGGTTATTATCATATAAAATGAACTACTAAACACTCACCTCCTTATAATATGGGACGTATAGTGAGGAATTTATAATGTAATATTTTTGTTAATGGTGGAACACTACCTATGGGTGTCTAAAACATTCATAGAAGTTAATGCCTTAAGGATAGGGTCATTATCCAAAATTGATCATAGGGTTATTATGATTGATTAAAATTACATTACTCTACAATATTAAAATATTATATTATTAGTAATTCACTTAATTACAATTTATTTGAGAAAAGATGAATTTAATTTTTATTAAGTCTCCTTGTTTTTATCATGTCCCAACAGTCCTCATCATTGGACCCAGAATGTCTATATTCTTATAAATTATATTGGTAAGGATCTATATACCCTTTTTATAACCCAAGTGTGGTCAGGGTAAATTACACAAAGATATTTAGGTGGGTAGTTATTTTCTAACTATATACTTGTAGCTCCTTGATCTGTTGAGTATACTCCCCAATCTAGAAGCTCTTACTCATATTTCCACATCACATGCCTCCAAGTTACATCAATTATAGAAAGGGATACTTATCTTGATGTAAAATAGTTAATTCAATTCGAAAATTACATGACAACTCTCTGATAAAAGCATGTACCTCAATGAGGGATGGTCAAACACATAGTTCTATAGTTTTATTTATAATAAAGTAATGGAAGGATTAGTCTGAATTAATATAAAGTTGATGGATTTTATTTATTATGACTAAATGTTTATTTTTTATCCTTTACATGTCTTGTTAATATAAATTAGATTCTACTTTATTATTTAACCATGTTACAATAAAACATATATGCATAAAAAATTTATTTTAATTCCATATTTTCATATTTGTACTTATATTTATCTGATCACGGTCTTGAATCAACAAAATAAATTATTTATAAGATAAAAATTAAATAAATGAATAAATGACTTGATCATGAGCATTATATAATGTTTTATTTGTTAAGAGAATAATAAATCAACCTATGAACCTGAGGATATACTTCTTATGACGGTCATAGAATGAGTAATATCATCCCACCTCTCCACCAATATATCATTCATTTTGGTTTCATCTTGGTTCCATATTGAACCACCTTTTCCTCAGCTCCATCTTGAACTAGCTCCAAGTTCATTTCTGTATTTCATTTGTTTTATAACTCAAAAGTAGGTTAAGGGAACCGAATTATTGATTAAGTGGAATTACATAAAACAACCATGGAAACATAGGTCCTATAAAATAAATGTGTTGAGGATGAATTAAAAGTAATATTTTTTTTAATTTAATAACAATTAATTTGAAAATAATACAATTAAATTAAATTAAATTAAATTAAACTACCCATATGTAGGTCTGGTCGAGATCATGATCATTCATACCCATTGAACTATTACACATTTAAAGAAACTAGATATCATTTATTTTAATTCATTATTAGATAAGATAAAACACACATGAATTAATATGATTAATTATTTTATTAATAAATTAAATCATTTTATCTTATTTCATCTAATAATTTTAAAATTCTCATTTTCTGTGATTTTGAATAAAATAAATAAATTATTTTTAAATAAAACTCAATAAAATAGTATACAACTTTGTATTTACAAGAAACTCGTAATGTACCTGTTTAAAATAATTAATATGGATTTAATTATAAAAAATGAACTACTATAACATATTGTTTCAATGGAATGAGTAAAAATTTCATAATGTTTAATAACTATTTAATAACACACAAAACACCTGAATATTACGTAGAATGTAAAATATAATGTGTTGAGTCTTGAGTTTAAAATAGTCATAAATGATTCATAATAAAAAATATTACATAAAATTATTTAATAATTTAATATAATATGAAACCTAGTTATTGGAGTGTACTATAAACATAATGACCCAAAAAACTCATGTTTATGAGGTTTAATGAGGTAATTAATTAAATTTAATTTTTTTTGTAAACAGGTAAAGTGTATCACATGTATAACCTATCCATATGGTGTGTTCTTATATTCACTGTACATATTATGTGCATACCTAGGGACTCACTGTTTACTTATAATAGAAATTTATGAAGCACAAAATATATATAAAGGAGATAAGACATGTAATTTAAGTTAAATGAATACTAGTCTACTCACATCATGTATTAAATACACATGGTGGTTAATTACATGATGTGGTTTGACCCCATGTTTCTTACCTTGAAAAAATGTAGAGTACATGACATGTAGTCAATCTACATGGTATAAACTCTAGTAAATCCTTATTTTTCCCTTGATGGTCAACACATGATGTATTTATTTCATGTGACATATACTAATTACATGATTACTCAAATTACAAATAGGCTTCCCTATGCAATGAACAAGGATACACAATGTGTAATAAATGAGTATATTGTGTAGTCTTCTATTATCTAACCATAATTCTTGGAATATCTTGATGGGTTCTTAAAATGTGATCTTTAAAATCATTAAATAATCTTGGAAATATGAGTGAGAAAAAAATAATAAGAAGAATATTTTTTTATTATGGTTCAAGAAATATTTTTGACATGATATGAATTTAAAAATTTGAAGGTATTATGATCAATAAACAAATAATTAATTATAAATTTGATAGTGATCACTCAAATACTAGTTAATGGTTTTAGGATATGTGGAAGCACTTTTTGGGTTTGATCACAACTAAATTTTTTTGTTATATAATGTACTTAATTACACAAAGAATATAGAACCCTTGATCATCTATGTTGTATTATGTGTATTCCTATGTAATAAATCATGAATTAATGTGTAATGAAAATAAGGGTTTTCATAGATGGTATCAAAGGAAGGTTTAGTTATTTTAGGATTAGGATTAGAAAACTCTAGAGAAATCATTATTGGTAAGACTAAACATAATAAAACAACCCTAAATTTTGGTAAAGTATGCATTAAGTGGTTTCCAATAAAATACCTCCCTGTCTCGATACTATAAGTGTATGTGGATCTAGGATATATGTACATAGGGGTAACAATAAAAAACACTTTGTTGATATATAATCTATTAGTAATTAGTGCAACAAAACAAACCCTACAACACACATAGTTTGAAACTTATGGGGGATATTATTTGGTAAATTCAAAATCTCATTGGGAAACAATATTAGGAGAACAAAAAAATACCATAAAATGTTATGTTAGGAAATATATTATGGATAACAACATTTGAAGCCTATAAATTAATAAGTTAAGGAATAAGATTCATTTATAAGTTGTCCCTTTAATGTTATTGGATTATGTTTATGCATTTAATTGTTATAAAATAGTCATCCTAATTTTTACCTTTATTCTAGAAAATGGCTAAAAATAGGACGAAAAGAGTAAACAACCAATTTGAAGGGAAATTTAATGACGGACAAATTTAAAATCCAAACCCAATGGGTTTAGGAATCATAAAAATTTTAATGTTACTATCTCATTAGAATTAGGTTCTGAATAGATACCTTAATCAAGAGGAATGCCAAAATCCCCATAACAAATAACAAGATGCAATTGAGGCATTTATGCGATAAAGGACATAGAATTTTAAAGGATCATGTGATACCTTAATAATAGAACAATGGATAAACTCCATTGATAATATATTATCTATATATTAAGGTTCTGATCAATAGATGGTTATACTATTTTTTTATCATATAGAGGGAGAATCTGATCAGTGATGGACATTAATCAGGAATATGAAGCCTATGTAATAGATTCAAGTGATGGGGTTGAAGGAATTAAAGAAAATGATTTTAACAAATAATTTTTTCACACTCTCAAACATAAAATGGAAATGTATTTCCTTTACCACAAGAAAGAAACATGATGAAGACATCAGGTCATAAGAGGAAATCTTTAGAATAATTTCACGATATGCCTCCAGATTTATTATTACCCCCGAATAAAAAGTTGACTGCTTATTTGGAGGGATAAAACCAAGTCTACAAAAATCCTTGGAGATCCAAAACATGGATATCTATGAGTAAATTCTCTGGTGTTCCATAAAAATTTGAAATGAAGATTAACGTAACTCAAGTTTTTCACATGGATAATAAGTGGAGAGTGGAGTTTAATTATGGAATTGTGATGGAGAAATATAATTGTGGTAAGAAATTTCAACATCCTAAATTTCAAAATTGTGTAAATAATCACCCTATAAATTTCATAATGGCGATCTGTAAATGATTTAGATATGGAAAGGAAGGGAACCTTGATAATTATTAGTGATGGGAGAAACCCACAAATGAAATGGAAGAAAGGAATTCTCTAGCATACCCTCCACCCATTGTCCAATGTATCAACTATAAGGAAAAATGACACTATGTAAACCACTTCCTTAAGCCAATGATTGTGGGAGACAACCAATGTCGACAACATCCAATGTAGAAAGTGCGTTCATATTCCATCACAATCGATTAGGTGAATCTTGACAACGAAGTGGTGACAAGTACACTAGTTATTCATTCAGGAATAGAGAATGATCTTTTGATTTTGGTTCTAAAAATTCCCCTATATCATGAATGTTTAGTATAACTATTAACACACCACTACAAAGCATGGAAGTTGAGTTTTAGTGAAAATGATAAATAGGTAAATTATTACATCCCAATTATATAACTCCTCCCCTATAAATTTTTTTTGGATAAACATTCCAAATAACCTTATCATACTACATTTAGTGGAATTTGTTGAAATTATGGGTATTTATTGGATTTACTTATATAGAGCTGACATAAATTTCCATGAGATGGAAATAACTATTCATATCATGGATCATCCTCCGATTTTGTACAAGTGAAAGGAGGAGGATGCATCTTCCTTAGGACTAACATCTCAATAAAGGATATTATTTCCATACGAGGAGAATATCTAGAAAAAATGATTGGGTATAAGGAAAATATCATCCTTTAAGACATGAAAATTGTATGGGAATACATTGATGTGTTTTTATAAGAATTTCATAATCGTCCTCCAAGCTGAGAGGTTAAATTTTTAACTATGTCTAGACATGGTGTGATTCCAATATCGAAGGCTCTATATAGAATGACTGTTGTAAAATTTTAGGAAATGAAGAAAAAATTATTAGATAATTTGGATAAAGGGTTTATACGCCCATGATCTTCACCATGTGGTGCACTAGTCATCTTCTTCAAGAATAAGGATGGGTCAATGCCCCATTTTATTGATTATCATGATCTAAAAAGCCACGATAAAGAAAAAGTATCCACTTCAATGGATTGATGGATTTTTCAATCAACTATGTGGATACAAATACTTCTCAAAGGTATATTTCAGTTATGGTATTATCAATTATGGGGGAAGATGGAAGATATCCACAGGACTGCTTTTTATACAAGTTATGGGAACTATGATTTCATAGTAATTCCATTCAGACTCAGTAATTCTGAATAAATATTCATCAACTTGATGAATAGATTCTATAGATATTACCTCGACATATTTTTTTAGTACTTATAGAATATATTATAATATATTCCAAAATAAAGGAGGTTTGTCAGAAGCATCTGAGCATAATGATAAAGACCTCATGAAAGGAGATTATTTATGGAAAGTATAAAAATGTGAATTTTGGTTGAGTGAATTCTCAATATTGGGGTATATTATCACAAGAATTTGGATAACTACGGACCCTTCAATGAGATATGCAATTGAAGGATGACCAAGAACAACCATTATGATGAAAACATGTGGTTTCCTTGGATTAGTGGGGCACTATCGTTGGTTTGTGATAAATTTATCATGACTGAAAAAACCACTAAACAAGATACCTTAGAAGGGAGTAAAGTTTTTTTTGTAACAATGAATATGAATAGAGATTCAAGGAGTTAAAAAAGTGTCTCATCACTGCACCGATACTTATACAACTCACAATTGGGGAACTTTTTGTGGTTTACAATGATTCTTAAAAGAAGGGCTTGGGTTATGTACTAATGTATAATGAAAATTTTATAGCCCATACCTATAGGAAATTTATGTTTCATGAACATAACTACCCAATGAATGATATAGAGTTGGCTATAGTGATATTCATGTTGAAAATCTAGCATCATTATCTATTTGGGGAAAAGAGTGAAATATATACGGATCATAAGAACCTCAAGTATATATTCACCTAGAAAGAGATGGATATAACCCAAAAAATATTTTTTTATCCAATAAAGGACTATGATTTATCAATAAACTAATATCCTAAAAAATAAAATAATGTGGAAATTCTCTATGTTTAATGGATAAAACAATTTTATCATTGATGAGAATTAGAAAGGATTCAATATTCTTAAACTTGAAAAGGGTAGACATGAAAATCATAAAGGAAAGGACATCCTAAATCCTTTCAAAAACGATTTACTAAACATCCCTTTCAAAGAAGATAATTGATTCTCAAAGAGATTATGTATAAATTAAGAATATGGTGAAAACCATAAGAAAATGGAAATCCTTATAGTTCAAAATTGATGAAGAAGGGGTTGTATAATTTTTTCTATGAATATGTGCACAATCCAATCAAAATTTAAATAAGGATATGTTATATGATGCACATAACTCGACCTTCTCCATCCATCTAGGATGAAAAAACCAATATTGAGATCTTTGATAGCACTATTAGGGGTACAATATGAAGAAGGGGATCAAATAATATACATTGAGGTGTGATTCATGTTAGTAAGTGAAGTTTGAAAGGAAAAAATACAAGGGGATGATACAAATGTTACATATACATACATGGAAATGGGAAATACATAGCTATTGACCTTATCATTGGTATTCCAAATAAATCAAGAGGATATAATGTTATATGGGATGTGTTATATCATTTTATAAATTCTTCTAAATTCTTTTCAATTCAAGAGGACTTCTCACTCAATCAATTTGTAAGGATTTACATTAGAGAAGTGAAGAGGTTGAATGGAACAACACCATTGATTATATCTTGTTATGATATAATAATTATCTCTATGTTATAGAAGAGTCTCCAACATGCTCTAAATACTGAGTTGAGATTTAGTATGAATTATCTCCCTCAAATTAGTGGCCGATCTGAGAGGATTATCTAGACACATGAGGAAATGTTAAGAGCATACTCCATGGAATTGAAAAGAGTATGGGATCAATATCGTCCTTTGGTCAAGATCATATACAATAATAATTTCCACTCTAGAATCTGAATGGATCATTATGGAGCTATTTATGGGAAGATGTGTAGAATAGCTACATGCAGTGATTATGTGGGTGAACAAAAATATATGGGTCGAGAAATGGTGGAAAATGTCAAGACCATTCAGTGGCACTTCAATAATACTCAGAGTCGACAGAATATCCATCCTAACAATCATCGATGAGGACTAGAGTTTGAGGTTGGAGATAAGGTATTCCTCTACATATGTCATTGTAAGAAAGTCATGATATTTGGTTAAAGGGAAATCTTATTCCATGATACATCGGTCTCATGTAGATCATTGATGACATAAGAACGGTGGCCTATAGACTATCAATCCAACTTAACCTATCTCAATTAAATGATGTGTTACATGTATCACTCTTGAGGAAGTACATACCAGAAACCTTAAATGTTCAAATTCCATAGGTTGGACCATTATATAATGATCATTAATATGAAGAGTAGTTGGTGATGATCCTAGATCATATAGACAATTTTCTATAAAACAAGAAAATGCATATGGTAAATACGATATAGAGAAATAAAAAGTTTTTAGAATAAATGTGAAATTTTTTGTAGGTGATGAAAAGTAATCACCGTCATCTGTTTTAGTCTGTGAAATGAAAATTTTCGGGGTGGGATTTCTGAAGGGGGGAAGATTATAATGACCGAAATATTTATAAATAAAACATCATTTTTGATTTAATTAAATGTCCTATTATGAATTATGGTTATGAAAAATCTTTCACTTATATGATTTTATTATATCCTATCAGAATTTAAATACTAGTAGGAATCATAAATGTGGATAATATAACCATTTCATATTTACCATATGAGTGGTATAAATATAAGGATTTGATAAATCCAATTGACATAGAAAAAGAAAGTGATAGCCTCAATCAGTAAATCCTTACCCTATAGGGCAAATTTATCAAATATTAAAATGGATATAGAATCACTGAGATTTTCCATTGACAAATATAATGCTCATATTTAACAATAAATGAATAAAAGAAACCATTTATTTTACAAGTTCAAGATCATCGAGGCCATGACCCAAACCATGGACGTCGAACCACCACTTGAAAATATAACCACCACACAATATTCCCTTAGGTCGTTTTATGGAGTAATAAATGTCTATATATCAAGACCCTAATAATATATATATATATATATATTATAGAATAATGAATATATTTTCTTCTTATGGTTGTTACTTTATAAATTAATTTGATTTTGATATGATAAAACAAAAATTATAATTTTGGGTAATATGAAATTTCAACATAGGAATTTCCTTTAATAAATAAATGTATTTTTGAAATAAAATATATTTTATTAAATTATTAAAACTAAATTATTTTTTTAATATAAATTATAATATAATTTTTATGATGTCAAATGTAATTTTTTATAAGTGTTCAAAAACTTTTATTGCCAAAAAACCAATAATTTCTCAATAAATGTCGATTAAATTATAAAAGTTAAAACTAAAATTTTTATAATTTTTTTTGATAAAATAAATATATTTTTTTGGAATCAGAACGTCAAAATTTTCCAATGCTGAATTGTTCATAATTTTCAGAGATAGTAGAAATTTGGGGTAAAAACTAAATACGGTAAAAACATATGTTCTGTTTTATGATAACATATTGACCTAATATTGATGTAATAAATTATATAAAGGTATACCAAAAAAAATATTTGTTTCCCCTTTAAAATAATGTGATTTTTTAAGTTAATTTTTTAATTTTATAAATCATCCAAAACCTATATTATATATTAAGGTTTAAAAATAATTTCTTTGATAACATGACTGACATCCACATCAACAAGAGAAATATTTTAATGATTTCAGACCTTTTACTTATTAAAAAATTAAAAATAGTTCTCTTTGGAAGAATAAATGGAAGAAAACCATGTTAAGGATTATGGTCTTGATTAGTTTATTATATAGATTCCAAAACATAAGTTTGACAAATTATAAAGAACTCCCATCTCTTTTCCTATATAAAACCACCCAATCCCCCTAACTATTCACTAAAAAACCTTGTAGATTGTCCTTAATGTTTCCTCCTCTCTCTTTATTCCTTAAAAGTTTCCAACAATCTCTCATGAATCTCCTCCCATGATTTTGGAATCACCCTCTCAAGGAAAAGGATCCTCTCCTCTTCTCTTTATTCAAGTATCTTCAATATCTAATGCCTTTCATCTCCAATTCCTAATGTTGGGATATGTTCTTAAATATTCCCTTTACCTTCCTTATGATTTATAAATGATGATATACCCCCATTAAACTCATTAATCCCTCCTACTAACATTTATATTCCCTCGTTATTCTACCAAAATTTCACTATGATTTTCCATTCCAAACAATTGGGGACTTTCTTTTATATAACCCATAATCCTTATTTGTAAGTTTAAATGTGGTGAAATATATTAACATGTTATATGATATTTGTTTATAACTTATTAATATACATGATATGATTATTAGGGGTGTACCCAGATAGCGTTCCATTACATTAGGTAATGTTCTAGTCTCACGATACATCATGTCTGGTCTGCAGGAGGTTATCCTAAACACATTATGTTATTATGTCTTGATAGTTTACCTTTAATTATGTTTATGATTTAATGTTTAATTTTTTTCCACATTCCCCTATTTCAATTATGGTATCATTCTATATCATGCATTATTTTTCATGTTTATGATTTTCATCCCTTTTATGTCTCATGGAAAATCTTATTATATAACATGTATTACTTTCTTCATGTTATGCTTTGTTTATTTCGTTACTAGGTTGTATAGATAACCCATTTATTATGTATTTACCTAGGTTACCCAATTAATTTTTATGATCTATGGATTAATATGATCATGTTGCTGAAATTGTCAATAAATCTGATGTACCTATAGTTTTATGTTGTTTTCTAATGTTACTAATTACCCAAAGACACTAGACTCCTCGATCATCTAGGTTATATTATATATATTACTATGTAATAAATCATGAATTAATGTGTAATAATAACAAGGGTTGTCATACTTAATACTATAAATTAATTTCAAACATCATTATATTAAACACCAACCCCAAACATAGTTTTACATCTCCATAATTAAAATATCATCTTTTATCCTTCCCTAAAAATATCTTCACATTATTGAAAATTTCAATTTATTTTTTATATAACATGAATTATTAGCAATCGAAACATGGTGGATATATTAAATAATCTTATAAATATATCCAAAATTACTTTCTAATAAATTTTATTCTAAATCATAGAATCATTAATGAAATGCTTTATAAAAGATTATGTGTTATTATTTATAATTATATCTTGTCTCTTAACAAGAATGATTTACCTACTCCCAATTAAAATACCATTGAATCAACAATTTCTTATATATGGGCTATCTTGGAGAATTATTATTATTAGAATCATAATAATGTTATATAGGTATAAAATTTATTGGTGAATAAAAGCTTCTCTTAAAGCTTATAAATTTTGGAAAAAATTGCAAAATTCTAAAAGATGTAGTTTTTCCATGATGATGTTGTTTTCATCATAATGGTGTTATATAAATATTTATCCTAAACCAATAAAAAATATTTTTTCTCATGATTTTTAATAATATTAATTTTTATTAACACAATAACTAAGGCCATAAAGCATTTTGATGAAGTATTTATCTAATTTACCTTATTTCATTTTCTTTTATATATACGAAAACCTACAACATTATATCCAATATTCATAGTATGGTTTCAAAGTTAGTATAAAACTCCACCCAAAGTCACTTTATTGAACTTTAAATAACATTAATATTCAATAAATCATTAACCATGATCTTAAATCTAAATTATTATAATATATTTACAAAAAACATAGACATAAATGAATCATGAAAGTTGGGTAGTCTAGTTTACCAATTTAGGTTTATAACAAATATCATAAGAGAAATAAAGTATAAAAAATAATCAAATTGATAAAACAACAAGAAATGAACTTTCAGATGATATGATTTTATCATCCTTAAATAACATTTACACCATATATCTTGATAAACACATAAAATAGTAAAAAAACTTTTCCTATCATTATAATTTTGCAAATATTGTGTCTCCAATACATTTCCATTCCTTGAATTAATTTTTATCCTTTAGTTTATTTTTTTATTTAACTTACCACCATTTAAAATAATCCCAAAGATAAATTTTACTATAATGATTAATAATAGTGAATTCAAAAAGTATATTATAAATAAGGGGTTTTATTCATTTCCTAAGATAAATGAGAGAGTTTAAATCCAAGAATAAATATATTTCCTTCATGGAAAAGAATCACTAGTTACTTTATCATCATTGTTGAAAGTTATTTATAGTGAGTAAATAATCCAATTTTATAACATGTATTCCAATATTTCCTTGATAAAGTTACACCCTTTCTTTATGTTCTTTATCCTTGACTATTGAACTATTTTGTTGATAAATTTTATAACACTGCTAATATCATTAAAAAATAGATATTGGTTTGAAAATATTTTCATTCACATATACTAATTATTATATCATCCACAATAACTTCATATATTCCTTATTTAAGTCTATATACTTAACATTTTTATTCTTAATGGTATATTATTTTGAAATTTTTTGAACCAAGATATGCACTTTCTACCGAGGTAAATTTTACCTTTGGGTGTGAATTTTTTTTCATCTAATAATACAATAAATCTTATCAAAAAAACATTACTTGAATTTTCTCTCATAATGTTTAGTATAATACAATCTATAGACCCATTTTCATTTTAGGTATCAGCATTTAGTATTTACTCAAAAAAGATGAATCCCTCTTGGATCACTTTGTTAATATATATCTAATATTTAATGTATAATTTTTTCCATAATATTACTAAAAAATAGATTTAGTTTCAAAATAATTTCCTATATTCTATGATTTTTTTATTTTACAATATTACCCTTCATTAGAATGGCCGGGATTGCATTTTATGTAGAGGGTGAACTATTTTTTTTAAATTTTAAATATTTGTAACACATAATAAAATATTTTTATTTAGAAATTAAGGTTTAACATTGTTTCTTATTGTAACATCCCAAGTAAGTAATGAATAATAGATATTTTTATCTATGTCTATTAATGATTAAGATAGTGTTTTAGATGCTTAAAAATGAAAATAAATCCAATCTTAAGCATGGAATACACTAATATTCTTAAAAGATTGTTTTACTACCTTTTGATGGAAAACCCTATTAAAATCAATATTTTGACATTTTATAATCTATATTTGTCAAAATAAACATATTCATTATGATTGGGACATTGAATTTTACATTGGATAAGTTTTTGGTATTTTTCTGACAATGTTCATTTTTTA
This sequence comes from Viscum album, assembly GCA_963277665.1. NCBI lineage: Eukaryota > Viridiplantae > Streptophyta > Magnoliopsida > Santalales > Viscaceae > Viscum > Viscum album. The sequence goes on from OY728152.1 coordinate 307,442,387, forward strand.
ATGAATAGTGAAAAATACTGCATTTTACATCAAAACTGCTTTTTAATATAATTTATTTATATGATTAGATTATCTTTTTAATTGGTTTTGAAGTGAAATTAGAATATATTTTTACCATTTAATCCAATGGTTGTCATTGGAATCAATTTCACTTTGAAATTGGACTTAAACTAGTGTCAATCTTTTGATACTTATTGTTTCATAAAAACACACTATTTGTCATGACAGCGGGAATTAATTATTAAATTAATTAATGTGACTTATATGTTTTTAATTTTTTAAAATAGACTTCATTTTTGAATTCGGAATATCAAATATAGCTTAGGGTGATTTTTTTGAAATTTTCTGAAAAACTTCAATTTTTGATGAATAGTGAAACCACTAAGTGGTACTTATAAAAACTGATTTTCCCGTTTAAATGAAATTTTGCCATAATTGTGTTTTGAATTTCAAAAATCCAACATACATGGTTGTCATTAAGAAGTAAAATTTGGTCCAATGGGATTAAAATAATTTTTTTGGTGAATAGTAACTTACTAAGTTTTTAATCGCGATTAGAGGTAATTAGTGTAGTTTAAGGTAAAAATAATGTTTTAATAGTATGAGATGAGCTTGACACATGTCCTACCCTCATTTGATGTGTCATGTCCGACCAATACAAGCCATGGGTCAACTTGGGGACCCCATGGAGCCACTATGGTTGGGAAATGACATAAATAACTTTTTATTTAATGTTAAAGTAAAAATGACACAAACATGAGTTATGTTACTAAAACAATTTTTATATGGGGTTATACAACTCAGATTTTTTATTATAAATAATAATTGGAAAGATAAAAAGATTTCCTACATCATAGTAGTTTATTATAATTTTTAGACATTAAATAAATTAAATTAGTTATGACATCATGATGATGTAGCGATGACCTCATTATTTAACGATTTAAATAAAATGGAAATATAATGTAAACTATAAGACCTAAACATGGAAAAAACCAATTGGATGAGTGGATTTAGAACCTTTATCACCTTATCCTATAATTATTTCAATGTGGGACCTTTTGAATCCGAAACTAATTATAAAATAATGTAACTTATCTTTACTTTCCAAGTGTGCCCCTCCTCTCCTCTTATAAAAGGCCCCCACCTCTACCTCCTTACCCACACTTCCAAAGCCTTTGGCTCTGCCAACCCCTGACCATTTTGTCTCTCCACTTCCCTATATTACTCCTTGAAGCCTCAATTTGGGCAGAAGTCTTCCCAAGGAAGCCGTTGAGCTCAAACCAAAGGGAGTTACCCGATTTTAAGGTAATGTCTTCTTTTGAGTCCTTTTGTTTTATTTTGCTTCTCCAACCCCCTAAACTCTTTTTATTCATTTCTTTTGTAACAACTAAATTATCCTCAATATACTAGGATGTTTTTATAAGAAGTATTCCAGATACACTTACACACACCTACATCTAATTGTTAACGAACATACTGTTTCCGTGGATGGTGAATTTATGCCTCCCGAAACGATGATTGTTCAACATTCTTTTAACACCTTCAAAGGTGGCCATTAAGATGTCACTATATTTATATATGATATATAATATGTTTATTTTTTCCTTAAGATTATGTTTTTTTCTTTTTGGTCATAACTTTATGGTTTCCATTATTGGTAAACAAGGTATCTTCATTTAAGGAAGTGCGGACTACCGCCCCCTCAATGTGATTTGATTCGTGAAATACCATATGTGGGACGTATAAAGGATGTAACTATGATATTATATATGATATTATACTTTAATTAGAATATACCTTTATATAATTATGATTACATTCTATAAAATACAAAATAGAAATGAAAGTAGCATTCATGCGTACGTACGGCTTACCATCTCCATGACCGGTGCATTTCATTTCTTACCTCTAAATGATTATGTAATATTATAAATGAATTTATATACTATATATATATGATATATACATAATTATTATAATTCTGGATATAATGGATACATGAACAACATGTAATTATTAAGGGTTTATTTTTGACTCAAGTACCAATGATCGTTAAAATGACCGTTATTAACTTAAATAATTACATAGTGTTCATGACATGGCAATAAGTGATATAAAAGGAATTATGAACTTGAAAAAGGTTCATAAAGAAGTAGAAATTAACTCAAGTTTATTATTCAGGACATTAAAGAACGATCGAGTCAAGTCGGACCCGAGGTATGGGACTTCGTCTCAATCTCCTTTCATTGAGGCATATTTTATTTTATACACAACTTTCTTTTATACGGTGTATAAACCCCTTTGACTTTTACATTTATCCAAAAGGAATCTTTTTTATAGGAGGCGTTTTACAAAACGACAAAAGGGAATGTTTTTGTCATACCTATGCGGCGACAACGACTTCTCCGCCGCCGTGACCATTATTTGAGTTTCGGCTTCCTTTACAAGCCATAACTTCTTTCTAAAATAAAAATAAATACCATGTTTTAATTTTCTTTTATTTTGGTTTTGAAAATGGTTTTCATAATGTTTTTATATCAATGTGTTGTATTGATATCTTGTGATTGAAAGGTGGAAATGTTATGTTTCCTTTATGTATGTGTTATGTGATACGATTATGTTGAGGTTCTTGGGAATTATTATGAAGATAGGTGGTTCCATGATAGACTAAGGGCGGGTGAGCCTGATATAGCTCTCCAATGCATTGGATAACGCGAAGGAGTGAAACGTTAAGGTTTCTCTGAAGAGATTTAGGGAATATACTGTGATGGGTATTCCAAACGTAACTAAGAGGGTTACTCCCTACGTTAGAATGTTATGAATGCCTCAAGTTACCTTTATGTCTTATGATTTCTATGATTTATTCATGATTTGATGAGGTATGTTAAAGTGCTTCTGTTTTATGGGTAAAGTATGATTTCATTCTTATGTATATATGAACTTATGTTTCCTTTCCATATTTTTATATCCCTTACTGAGATTTTTATACTCATCCCAAGTTTTTTGAAATGTTTTTCACAGGTCAAGGGAAAGATACAGGATATGATGATAGTGTCAAGGAAGTGTCAAGAAAGAATCCATGTTTTATTTTAAATATGTTTCCATTGATGGGAAAGAAGAATACTATCTTTGTGTAACCACTTTGTTTATATGTGGAATGTAATGCAAGTTTTATGATCTAATTCTCTAAAACTCTAAACCCGAAAAGATCCGCAATGTGTAATCTTGTAATAACTCAAGATTAAGTATGGTTTAAGGTTGGGGCCTTATACTTACTAACCATAAAACATGGTAAAAAGTGAGATCACTAATTAATGATAATTTAAGATCATTATTCCTTATTTATAAAATTGATAAAAACCATTAATGATTAAACCACCAAAGATTATTTCATCAACATAAACTAAGGATATCATTCTATCCTTATATATTTTCCTTACATAAATGTTATCATCATACCTAACTCATCCAAATTTCTATTTAATAAACAATATATGAATTATAGAGTTTTATTCCCTTTAGGATTGATTCAATAACTAAAAATTTTACTCAATAATATAAATTATGTTCCTAAAATAACCATGTTTAAATCCATCTTGTTGTTCAATATAAGATTCCCCTTTTAACTACCCTACGATTTATAATGAATCATTAAAACAAATTGATGGGGGGGAATCAGTGTGAATTTATTTGAACTAAATTATTATTTTATAATTAATTTTAACATTATCAAATGTTAGTATTAATGGTTTTATTTAATGATATCTAACACATTCACATAACATGAAATGAAAAATAATAATGTGATAAAAGAATTAATAATTTTACAAGGTTATCACATAATGTTGGTAACTATATACTTATATTTTTTGGTGAAATTCAGTTCGTATATTCTTTACTTATTTTATAAAGTGAATACATAGATATAATGTTGTATTATTAACATTGAAATTTTTACGAAAATTTTATTGTCTCCTGACATGTTATTTATACATGATCCCTCTTTTTAAAATAATTACTTCCATATATGAATGAAAATACCTTCACTGCACTTCAGGATGACTCAACATCTATATGTAGATCTTATTTTATCATTTGGGATTATCTTATTACTCTATATTTCATGAGAATTCTGATTTTTTGTTGAAACATGGTACAAAATATTCCATCAACAATCTCCACATTGATATCTCTCAATATTCATTACTCTTTTAAAAACATTGATGGAAATAATATATTAAATAATAGAAGCATCTGGTTGGTTTCCTAATCTATGTCAAATTATTATACATCCTTTTTAATTCACATTTATTTTATAGAATATGTATGACCACATGGATAAGGTACATATGAAAATTGGAAATGTTTTAGGAAAAATAGTAGCTAAATATCCAATATTTGAAACTGGTTAAACTATCAAATCATGAAAAACTCCAACTTCTATCTTAAAAAATATGGGGAAAATACTTCCATTTATATATATATATATAATTATCATTCGTGAATACTAAAAGAATTGTTATTTATACTCTTCATTGTTTCCCTAAAAATTAAAAATTGAAAATATTTCAAAGAATCAATCATTTTTCATAAGTCACTAAAATAGAATTTTAATAATGTTATATAGATTTATAGAACATGTATATTGAATCAATTTACACATAAATTAAAATATATTTATTATATGTAACATTATAAATATCTAGTTTAATTTTAAATAAAACATATTTTTTATATATTTGATCAAAATGAATCTTATGGATTATTTTAAATCATATAAATACTCATACATAACCTATTTAAAATTCATACTACTCATACACTACTACATTAAAAATTCTAAAAATATCATAAAATTTACACATTCATGAAAACATTTGAATTAATATTCTATAACTTTTAATTTTACATGGAATTGTCCTTTTAAAATTCAAGAAAACATAATGATTATCTCAATATAAATGTTAATTCATCTTACAAAATATTCAAAACCTAATCAATCCAAAGCATTGACTCTATAATTTATGTAAATTATCATAAATCTATTGGGTTGTTAATAATGGAGTTGGTTCCCAAGAACCATCTACTGTGTACTTCATGATGACCCATATTAATTATTTTTAATATTGATAAACTCTTTATCACATCATTCTTATTATTATGTCTAACATACTATGTGATAATGTCCTAAGAGTATCTATCATACAGAAAGGTCATAGAAGTTCCCCTCAATGTTGATATCCCATATGTTCCACATCAAAATTCTTCAAATATATATATTATATAGCTGTTGGACATCATTTTCAGGGAAAAATAGCAATAGCTATCAGGGGTGGAGACTAACTATACTTTGAGACACATTCTCATGGTGTACACCCTTGGATGTTTCCAATGTATATAATTATGATAATGAGACTTGCCAGCAAGAAATCCACATTTATATGTGTCATTAGGTGTTCTTATATGCATATTGTGTATTGATCTATAGACTTTAAGATTATTATTAAGTGATATTATGTGTCACATATTTTTATTTATTTATGAAAACCGTGATGACAGATGTTCAATTAGAGGTAGGATACATTGGTTGTCTCACAATTAATTTAGTATTAATGAATAATGAAAAAAATATTTTTCCCTTTTTCTATTTAATGGGATCTGATATATCAGGACCTTTTATGTAAATGATATAACCTAAATAAATCAATGTCCACAATGTTCTTTAAGTATGTAAAATTTCCAAAAATTCAATGAAAGATACATTGATCACATAGGTTGATGGAACCATCATGAAATTTACATGATTAGAGATATCATGATAAAGGTATTATATTACAAAATTTGAATATTGAAGTGGTTTTATATCATTGGGACATTCAATTCATTATCTATGGGTTCCTTAGCATGTTTCAAATTCCAAACTTGGACTTTGGGATGCTTCTCCTATTTCTAATGAGAAATAGGCCTAGAGGGCCACACACTAATTGTATCTTGAACATTAGTTAAATAATAATATTATTTATCATTTAACAAGTTTATTAAATATTATTCCTTCATATGGTTTAATAATTATTCATGTTTTATTGATCACATACATTCTGTCACTAGTTATTTGAGAGAATATTTTATGAGTAGAATATTTAATAAATATTTATTTTCCATTTATTTAAAATAATTTTACACTTATTTATTCATGAATAATGTAGGGATATTTATTTAAAAAATAAAGTGCCATTTTTCAAGGCATGATTATTACCGTAGAGGAATGGAATTCTGAGTTTAATGGTCTGGTGAGAAATAAAATATATTTAATATGATTTGAATGTATAATATTTAATTTAATTCACAAGTTTAGTGCATGTCCAAATATAATAATGATATTATTTTTATTATAGTCATGAGACAACATGGGGATTAAGAAAAATAATAAGGGAGTATGATAAAAGATTATTTTCTAACCCAAGTGGTATATAAGCCCAATTATATTATTTATCAAGATATATCCATTTCATTTTTTATGCACAAGAAAGATTCATAGAACCTGCTTGAATTCCTAGAGAGCTCCCTTCTCCATGAATTCTTTCAATAATGGAGAGAGATCCTCCCCCACCACCACTCTCATGTCTAGAGATATCTAGGATATCCCTTTTGATTAAATTCCTATGGTGATCAAAGATGAATGACACAAGCACCTGAATCAACTGTTCTAGAACCATAAGATTCCTGTTTCAATGATTAGAGGTTTTTGGAACACTTGTATATCAAATTTATAGGTAATATATACTTGATTCCTACAATGAAACAATATAAAATGTTGAAATGTTCTCAAATCTATCAATGAAGAACTAATTACTTTTAAGGTAATTCTTAATTTTTAATATTTAGTTATAAAGAATATGTGATGATCCTACACTTTGGTTCTGACATTCTCTCATCTAATTAATCTTTATTTCAATTCCATTCGTCATGGTTTTTATCATTGATGTACATCTAAAATTGATAATAAATTATGAAAAAAAATTAAATAAGGAATTCCCCATCTAGTGCTTCCACTAGAACCAAAGAATATGAGTTGTGTCATAAGGGTAACATAATTATATATACATACTTAAAAATCATTGATTGATTTATGAATTTATTATCAGTATTCAATTCCAGTCCAATAATTTTTAATCTAAATCATGATATCTACTATTCTCCCTCTTCATTCTCACAAATTTAATCTAGTTTTGTTAATTTCATGAAAAAAAGTTCAAATAACTCGTCAAGAGGTGTTAAAATATATTGTTAGACAACACAAGAATAAAAACCATATAACACAGAGGTACACTCTGGATACCCATGTTCAATTCACTGTATTAATTTAGAATAAATTATAATTTGAATTTATTACATATGGTGTGTATTTAATACACCATGTGTTGACCATCCATCCAAGCACACAGGCAACCAAACTATATGGCATGTGACTATCGTACATGACATGTAGTCCATTAGTCAGAGACAAGCAATGTATTTCCTTATATGGCCTACATGAATGGTGACTATCTAATTCAGAGACAAGAGAATGTTTAGATCATCTACATGTTATGTACTTAATTATTTTCTATGGAATGGTTACACACTGAGTCCCTAAGCATGTGATATGGATAAATAGTGAAAAAATACAATCCATATAGCTGGATTATACTCTCCATGTATATTACCAAATTATAAAAATTAATAAAATTAATAAAATTAATTTATTATACTACTTAAACCCTATGATAATTTTTTCTATTTAGTAATTAAGTTGATAGCTCACTCTATTTAATGGGTTATACATATATATATATATATTAAATTCATAATTAATCTCTGTATAATGTTCATATCTACATAAAATGTATAGGTCATAATATAGTCCTTACTCTACGAGCATTGAAACATAACACGTTTCATAAATACCATGTGTTCCTTATTTTCATTATGTTGATAGTACAGACCATGGAATCTTGTGATAAGTCATATATTCTTTATTTTTCATGAGTGAACAATATACAACTATTATATACATTGTGTATTTCAGATGGGTACTCACCCTATTACCTCCAAGGTAAAACTTTTGAGCATAGATAATTTTAAAAATAAATTATTTAATTTGTAAAAAATTATAATGGATGTGAATCGCAAGAAAAATTCATAAGAGAATTAAGATAAAATAATTTATTAATTAAAAATGATAATTAATTATTTCGAGAACGAATTATATTAAATAATAATGATTATAATTGAATTCTATTTTATTAAATGGGTAATTTTTTTCATGTATATGCATGATCATGAGAATATAAATTATATGTTTCTATTATTTCTTCCCTTTTAATTTATTATTAAATTAAACTAAGGGCATCTAGGTCATTCCTTATCTCATTATATAAGGGCCAGTGATCCCATGATTTCTTTTATGTAAAATCCTTAACCAATTATTTTGTACCCCTCACCTATGACTGAGTAAAACCATACATAAAGGATGGTGCTTCCATGATAGTTTAGGTGGTTCATGATTGGACCTTAGAAAAAATTAGTTGAAGATAGATATGTAGAAGGATAGGTGCAAAGATACAACAAGAACCAAAAAATGGTTCAAGATGTTTCCCCCGTTGGTCAAGGGTTAGTTTATCATTCACATGGTAAACTAAACATTATTAAAAGATCATTATCACAACACTTTATTATTTTATTTCTATCAACATGGAAGCTTAAATTCATAATGTATTTTTTTCCATAAACACCTAAATTAATGAATTAGTGGGCATGCAAGATAAAACTAAAATAAATTGGATTATTCACTAAGACATGGTTTCTCATATAAGTTAATCTAGTAAATATTAACAAGAATTTCATAAAGATAAAATGTGAAATTAAGACATAAAGAGAAAATCCCTCAATTATTAATATTATGTTGGTATAGTATTCCACTACATAAGTGAAAATATAACCATAATTCAAAGTATCTGGCATGTTCAAGTCAGGGTGCGTTTCAATTATCGGTGAATTACAACTTGATTTTTTGGGTAGACATAACTCAGTTAACATAAAGGGTTGGTTGATGATAAGGGGAATATGGATCCTTTACACCTCAACCAGTTGTATTTTGGAATTCATTCCTAAAACCGTTCAGATTTTCTGACTAGCCAATGTTTGGATGATGATAAGTGGAATATGGATCCTTTACACTAGAATGTCAAATAAATAGGATATTTTGAAGTCCATGGTGAGTGATACTTGGTTTAAATAAACTATTATAAGTTAATAAATATAAATATATTTATTTATCTATTTTTATCAGATAAAGTAATACTTTTTCTTATTTATATAAATGATAATAAAAATTACTTCAAGTATATCACTGTGATCCATAAATGATAAGGATAACCTTCTCACAAGAATGAATTTCAAATAATGGAAAATGTTTTTACGTGTTATCTTAATCCATGAAAGGAAATTATATATTCTTTAAGAACCTAATCCTAAAGTGCATGGTTATGAGGGTAGTGAGGAATAGTTATCTCTCTTTTATAAACATTTAATTTTTCCATATATGTTCAATATTTAATTCTATAATTAATGATCAATGAGCTTCTAAATAAACATGGGGACATTGATGTGTAGAACATGATGTCTCAATTCCATGATATATATCAAGAGAAGGTGACACAAGAGAAATATGGGATATCTAATGCTCTATTTACAAAACATATTGGAGATTCGGAACCAGCTAGGCCTCATATAGTCAAGATTATTGGATATATTGAATGAATATACATCTTAGGGATTAAATTCATATATGAGGTTCATAAAGATATCATACATTCCTCACTACCCAAGTTCATATCCAATTTTATTGATAATTATATCATGATAAATAACGAGAAGAGTCTTACAGAACATCTTACTCTAATTCACCATGTGGACAAGGAAATGGGGTTGGAAAAGAAATATATTCCTTATGGTGAATAAGAAAATTAATAACAAAGAAAAGTTTCCCAAGAATCATAAAAAGTATACTAATCCTATGAACCATGCATATATTAAGAGGAAGATCCACAGTTAGGGAATGGAAAAGGGTATATTATGTTTTTCATGTCACAATAAAGAATAATAGAAGAGGAAAAAAACCAGAATCAAGGGGAACCTAAAGATACATTCATTATTGAGTGTAATCATTCAATATCAACACATTTGTTTTTAGATACATATTGTGGTGGTCATATATGTGTCCAAATGAAGTAACCAAGTATATTATAAATGATTTCTAGAGTATTTTTGGATTTTAGAGTTGCAATGGTGAGGGGATCTCTTATCCATACATTAGTTATTACCACCATTCATTTCAAAAAAATAATTATATTGGTTTCAAGAGATTGTTATTATATAATGACTATTTCCAAGAACATAATTTTTGTATCCTATATTGATATATATGGTATTATTTTGATATTTAGTAATAAAATTTGTTTCTTTTATAAAGAAAATATATTTTGTGGTATGAAATATTTAAATAATCGTCCTTATATATTAAAATATGAAAACCATGTATTGTGAATTAATAATGAATCATGTTCGCATGACTCATATAATACCCAGCTATGGAATCACTGTATTAGTTATATAAATGATAAGAGTTTGAAAAATATATATTGAGTTGGTTATTTAGACTATTTTCCGATAAAAACACCTGAAAGATTTCATTCAATTTACCAGGAAAATGAAAAAAACCATTTTTTGGATAGGGTGAAAGGGCCATAAAGCTTCTAGGATTGGTACACACTGATGTTTGTGGACCATTTCCAATATAAGCTAGAGGTGGGTTTTCTTACTTCCTAACTTTTACTAATGACTTGAGTAGATATGGGTATGTCTAATTGATGAGGTATAAGTTTGAGCTTTTTATGAAAGTCAAAGAATTCAGGATTGAAGAAAAGAATCATCTTGGAAATAATATAATTAATCTCCAATCAGATTAGGGTGGTGAATAAATTAACAGAGTTTACCAAATTTTAATGCGAGTTTGGGATTGTATCTCAACTCACTCTACTATACACACCATATTGGAAATTTGTAAGTGAAAGAAAGAATCATACCATGATAGATAGGGTAAGGATGATGATGGGTCATTAAGAACATCTATTATCCTTTTGTGTAAATTTATTACAATCTAAAACATACACACTAAACCGAGTAAAAAATAAAGAAGAAAATGGAATTTACTTTGAGTTATGGAGTATAAAGAAGCTTATTTTTCACTTACACATGTATGGGGTAGTAAAGAATTTGTTAAGGCCATACTAGGAAACAAACATGCACCCTAGGGAACAATGTCTATATTTATAGGGTATTCGATAGAAACAGGATACTACTTATACAACCCCTTAGACAAGAATGTGAATGTTTCTATAGAATCAATCATTATTTAGAGGTAGAATATCATCAATAATGATAGTAGGATAAATATTTACAATGAAAATGTTTATGCTCAAAATACACAAATATTTGGGAGTGGAATAGGTTTCATAGGTTCCGATGGATGAAGTTGTTCTTGAATCACATGTATTGTATAGGAGCACCAGAGAGGTAAGAGAACTATAGCGATATGGTTTTCTAGTGACTAATGATGGTGAACCATTATTGGTTGATAATAGTGAACATATATCCTACAATGATGTGGTAGAGAGATGAGAAGATACTAGATGGAAAGAATCCATGCATTTTGAAATGGATTCCATATATCAAAACCGTGTTTGGGTTTTTCTCAGTCCTATTATTGATGTAATGCCTAATGGGTGAAAATGGGTAATCCAGATAAAACTAGACCTAGAAGGTAAATTAAATACCAATAAACTAAGAATAGTGGTTTAAGGGTTTACAAAAAATCAAGTAATTAACTATGATGAAACTGTTTACCTATTATCAATGATTAAATACATTATAATTTTACTTACTATAATAGTTTAACATGAATATAAAATTTAACTATTGGATGTCAAAACAACTTTCCTTAATAGGAACTTTTATGAATATTCCTATATGACACAAATTGATAGTTTTGTGACTCTTGGTGATTCCAAAAATATATGAAGGTTGTAGAGATCCATTTATGGACTGAAGCAAGAATCTATTTCATGGAGAATTCGTTCTAATAAAGATATAAAATAATTTGGCTTCATTAATAAAGAATTTGATCCATGTGTTTATAATAATTTTAGTGTGAATTTGGTTGTTATCCTGGTAGTATATGTTGATGAAATATTACTTATAGAAAATGAAATTCCTATCTTAGAGTATGTTAAGTACTAGTTAATCATGTATTTCTCTATTAAGGACATAGGTGAAGAAATATTTATTATAGGGATCAGGATCATTCATGATGGATCCGAGAGGATTCTTGGACTAAGTCAAGATAAATACATTTACCAGATACTAAATGAATTTATTATAGAACAATCCAAGGGGGGATGATTCTTGTCTATCATGGTATAACTATTTCTATGGAAATGTTTCCTAAGAAAAGAAAAAGAAAAAGAGAGAATGAGTAATATCCCATAATCTTCAGTGATAGGATCAATCGTTTATTCTATGTTATCTACTATACTAGATGTAGCCTACACATTGATAATGGTAGGTAGATATCAAGTTAATCTAGGTGAAAAACATTTTTCTACTATTAAGGATATCATAAAGTATATGATAAGAACTAAGGATATGTTCCTCATGTATAGAGGATACAACGATGTAACTATCAAGGGTTATGCTGATGCTATTTTTTTAAAAAATAAGAATGACCAGAAGTCACAGTAAGGATATTTTTTGTATTAATATTGGATATATTAGTAGGAAGTGTTTAAAGAAGCTAGTTGTAGATGATTCTATAGTGGATTCCAAGTACATAATGGTTTTTAATGCATCCAAAGAAGCCATTTGGATATAATAATTTTTCCATAATATTGATGTGATACCTATAAGTAAAGAACATATCCCATTATATTATGATAATACTGTAGTGGTGTCTCTTGAAAAAGAGGCAAGGTCACACTAAAAGACAAATCACAAAATCTATATGTTTCACCTCTTGAGTTATTTTTCTGAGAGGGGTGATTTTTTTGTAATAATAATTACAATGGAATATAATATGGTGGACTACTTGACAAAAATCCTATCTTATTATAAGCATAATTATCATGTGAGTGATATAGGATTGATGTTTGTTAGCAGTTAACAGTAGTGAAAGTGGGATTATGTTGGTGTTGGTTCCCTAGAACCAACATATGTGTACATTATGATAAAATATATCCATTTTTTCAAATATTAATAAACTCCTTATCACATCATTGATTTTATTTTATATAACATATCATTTGATAATGTCGTAAGAGTATTTATCACACTGAAAGGTCATAGAGGTTCTCTTCTTGGATGGCAGCCCAGAAGTACCAAGAAGAAAATTTTAATATATATATATATATATTCTATAGCGATATGAAATAATTCTTGAGGAAAAAATGATATAGAATATCATGTTTTTATACATATTGGTCATCGAGATGCCTTCTCATGGTTTACACTGTTGTTAATTTTCAATGAATAAAATTATGACAACATGAACCCCTAGTAGGAAATTAATATCTATATGTGTCATTGGATGTTCATTATTTACAAATGTGACTATTTATCATTATACTTTATGATTATTATTATTTGGTATTATGAGTCACATAATTTGACGTATTAATGAAAACTATGATGACATATGTTCACAACGAGGTAGGATACATTTGGTGTGTTATGTCAAAAATTTCTTTCATAAATATTACAAGAATGAATTTTTCCATTCTATTATTTAAGATAGGTTGATATCTAAGGCCATTTGATGGAAATTATATAGCCTAAATAAATTTATGGACATGGTGTTCTAAAATCATGTTCAACTTCTAGAAAATCATTGAAAGATATCTCGAGAATATAGGCTAATGGCACCATAATGCAACCTTCTTGATTAGAGATATCGTGATAAAGATATTATATTACACATCAATCATCCAAATAAGGTTTTATGCCATTTAAACATTAAAAATGTTCAATATGGTTTCTTTGGCTTGTTTCTAGGTGCTAATCTTAGTCTTTGGGCTGCTTCGCATATTTCAAATGAGAAAGAGGCCTTGAGAGTCACAAACAAAGTTTATCTAGAACAATAGAAAAATAAAAACATTATATATTATTTAATAAATCGAATAAATATTATTACCACATTTTTTAATAATTATTCATGTTTTCTTTGATCACATATAGTCTGTCACCAGTCAATCAAGAAAATATTTTATGAGTACGGAATTTAATAAATATAAATTTTCTATTTAGTGAATATAATATTTATTTATTAGGGTATAATGTAGTGACATTTATTTGATAAATAAATAATCATTATTTATGTCCTGATAAATAATGTGATGGAATGGAGGACATAGTATAATGGTCTGGTGAGAAATATAATATATAAGACATTATTTGAATATGTAATATTTAATTTAATTCATGATTTTAGCACAAGTCATATAATAATATTACTATTATAGACATTGGGATATGCAGGAATTAAGAAAAATAATAAGGGATCAGGTACAATTATTATTTTCCAACCCTAGAAGTATATAAACAACGGTATATTATTTCTCAAGGGATATCCATTTCATTTTTTATGCATGAAAACAAAATGTGGAACCCCCTTGAAGACCTAGAGAGTTAACTTCTCCATTAACGTTATCATGAATGGAGAGTGATCCTCCCACACCAACACTCTCATGTTTAGAGCTATTTAGGATATTCTTTTTGAAAAAATTATTACATCAATCAATGATGATTGACAGAGGCACTAGGATCTACCATTTTTACACCTGTAGATTCATTTGATGATGTTCTAAAGATGATGAAACACATGTGGATCATTGATGGATAAAATATATTCTTGATTAATACAATGAAATTAAATAAAACATAACATCATTTTTAGATCCATAGATGATGAAATAATGAATTTCAAAGTAATTATTAATTGTTTAAATTAATTATAAATAATATGAAATGATCCTACACTCTAGTTTCAGTTATCTTTAGTATAATTAAACTTTGATTAAATTCTATTGGTCAAGACATTTATCATCTTTGTAAATCTCTAATTGATAATCGATTGTGAAAAAAAAATCGAGCATGGCATAAACCATACGGTGATTCCATTATTCCTGAAACCATCACTTTAATCACTACATTCATTGGGTTCTTCATCTTCACCCAAATAATATTGGATTTTTTAGTTATTGAAAAAAGTCCCATTATCACAATCCACTGGGCATTTGAATCTCCCTTATTAGGGTTGTGATCAATACATCATACATGTTTTAATTTCAATATTAACCTTTCCTTATTTCATAACCACAATAATAATAAATAAAATTTCGACATTTAGAGAGTTATTAATTAATCAACTATAAGTCCTCTTGATCACTACATGAAGTAAAAAACACACGTGAAAAATTAATAGCAGAACAATGGTCTTTATAGTATTGAATTCCTCAACATATTCTAACTTTTAATTTCATTAATCCATTCAACTTCTCCCTATAAAATTAATTTTTGATTCTCTAAACATGTGTATGGGAAAATATGATAGACATTTTTAAACAATTTCATTTTTTAAAACATTTCAGATTTATAATTTTTATGAAAACATCTATCATCTTCTCAACTAATTTTATTACTCACCCTCACTAGAACCTCTCTTGAATTAGAAGTGAATACTTTGTTGACTTTTTATGCTCACCTCTAATAGGACATTTATTGAAAACTATCATCATGTACAGATAACTCACCAATAAAATATATAATATAAGATATAACCAATACCATCAGGTATATGAATTGTCATCCCTAAGTAAAGGTCTCCAAAATAAAATACCAAGATGTAAATCCAATTTAAGTGACTCCAAAAATATCAAAAATCACCATGATATAGTAATGTCTATCCCAATAATGATCTCCCTCATGTAGTATCGAAAAATAGAATATATATATATATATGTAAAAAATGGCGACAATACATGTATACTCAGGAAGATTCATCCAAAAACCTCTCATGTAAATGTGGAAGAACCATACTAAAACCTTGGACATAAATAAAAAAACCAACCTGTTACCTATACCAAGTTAAAAACTAATAAAAACCACAAAGGATTTCTAAAAAATCATTATATAGGATATAGTAATATAATATCAATAGAATATATTAGGAAATTACCCAATAAATACTTTATCAAATAACTAGTCACCCTCTTCCTCTAATAGCTTTTGTTTTGACACTCCAATTCCTTATAGATCCATATAACCATATACAAAATAACCAATTGATAAACATAACCACATTAAACAATCTATATACCATAATCATGCCCCTAACTCTACCACACATCACTAGATCATTATCACATTTCTATATATCCAATTCCCCCTTATGATGACATATGTTTTCATGAATAAAATCAAACTCATGACCTCTTCCTTCCATGTACATCGCCATCATGCCCTCACATCACAAAAACATCATTACATCTGTATTACATCACAACATGTCAACACATAAGGCTATCACAACATATTCTCTAAATGGAATAATTAGTGGAGAAGGGGAATTAATTATCAATATATAAGATATATAACCTAGATGTTGGAGGTAAACCACATAACCAATTATATATTTTTATGCTTCAATATCTCATGATCCTAGATTTATTAAATATTTATGTTATTTTCATTTATGATGGACCCTCTATGATATAATGGTTTTCATAATAAAAAATAAAGTCAATCTACAGTTTCTATTATTTCATGCCATTTAATATCTCTAAGAAAATAAATTGTTTCATACAATACAATACATTTCAATATCTCAATAAACTATATTTATTATTAAATATGATTATAAGTGTATATTTACATGTATTTATGCATGCCACTTAATATTTTACTGCTCTGTGTAAGACAAACACTTCCTAAGTTTCATAGAGTCCCTGACACCGTTAGTTCAAATCGACTCACCAACGGATGACACACTGATGATCGACTCACTGATAGATGACACAGCAATGATCGACTCACCGATGGAAGACACAACGATTCTTGACTCACCGATGGATGACACACCGATAGCACAAACTACTCGCTGATACACTGAGTCACTGATACTGATTGAAATAACCCACCGATACTTGAAGTCACTGATGCTGACAGACTGATGATGACAGACTGATTCTTACAGACCAATGATGAAAGACTGAAGATGAAATAATGATGCATATAATTTAGTGATACTTATAACTCAATGATTGTCATAAATACTGTTTCAAATTTATTAATTCAAATTTATTTCTAACGGTCATATTTAGACAAATTAATGTTTCTGACGTTATTTAATGTTGTCTTTGGGACTATCTGTAGGTAGTACGAGGTACATACACATGGGGAGGTCTTTATGCCTGTGGGACCTTTAAGTATAAAACGATTACAAGATAAACCATGAAAATCGGTGAGATAGAACACGAGAATGTTAAAAATAGTGAAAATAGAACAACTCAAAAAGCTGTGTTCAAAATTCAAATAACTCAATTCTAGAGTACGCAAGGAGTTCAATAATACAATCAAGAACTAGATAAATTTCTTTGAAAATCCAAACATCGAAGATCTGAACTTTTTAAACCTATAATCTTGAGTATAGAGTCTTCAATACTCTGTTATGAATCCATCTTCTAGAAGAGGGCTCGAATATCATTTTATATACTTTAATATTGTCTGTAGCTTCACTGCATAACACACAGAGATATCAAAACCCTATTATTCATTTATAACTCTGTTTTGGCCTTATGTTTACTTTTTTCGAGCAGTGTACGCATCTGTTTGTTTCACACACACTGTCTCATGTGAATAACTGGAGGATACTCAATATACTCACACTCACTCTCTTTTTACTCTTTTATCTCACATAGAATAGTGGAAGTGATCAAGTGTGATTTTTTTGTTTCCTTTCCAAAAAATAATTGTGGTAGAGGTCAAGTGTGACCTGGAACCCCGATCCAGGTTGTGGACCAAAAAGTTTATTAATAAAAACTTCTTGGTGGAAGGTGATCACCATGTACAGAGGACTATATCTCAACTTGAGACTGAACCTCTTGTTTTTATCCGCTGTGTATTTTCCATTTTAGTTTAACCTCATCTATGTTTATTTCAAATCAAATAAAACAAAATTAAACATTGATAGTTAGTCTAGAAATTTTTTATATCTATTTTGAAAAAGTATATTAGTTACAAAAGTTTGAATAATATTTAGATTAGTAAAGCTGAGAACTAATCAATCTTTTGAGAAATTAATTGAACATTCATGACATTTATAAATTCACTACAAACTGAATTGGATTTTATTTTAATTAGGGGGTATTTATTTTAAGAAACTATTCTTATAGAAATTTTTATAGATACCCATTTCACCCCCTCTTGAGTAATCTACTCTGACCAACATTTGGTATCAAAGGTATTATAAAATATTTTCGGCTTTCAAATCTTTTCAACTGTGATTTTAGTTGTTTTTCGAAGAACTTATAATTTCTGTTGTTTCTAAATTTTTATCTCTTTGAAATTATTTTGAAATTTATTTCATGGATAATAGATTACAAGGGGATGCTACCAATAGGCCAACTTTATTTAATGGAACTAACTATGCTCAGTAGAATCTTAAAATGTAAATACATCTAGAAAGAATGGGATTTGAAATCTGGACTGCTATTAAAAGTAAATATGAAAATCCTAAAACTACAATAAAAACTTATGATAAACCTATGAAGGCTGCCTATAACAATGATTGTAATGAAATGAATTCTTTGTACTATTCACTTGAAGTTGATGAGTTTAATAGTATTTCTTCTTGTAAAACTACACATGAGATTTGGGACACTCTGTCTGTTTCTCATGAGGGAACATATAATGTAATGAAATGAGATTAAATACTTATACCATTAAATATGAAAACATTATAATGAATCCTGATGAATATATTTTAGATATGTATCTCAGGTTCAATGAAATTTTGAATTACCTGATTTCATTAGGAAGAGAAGCTACAACCAAAGAGCATATTATGAGGATCATGTGATGCTTACTAGAAAGATGGAGAGGGACATCTGTATTTATTAGGGAATCATGTGACATTGATAAGTTGATAGTGAAGGAACTTATTGGAAAATTAATGATGTATAAAGCGAAATTGAAGTAAAATTAAGAAGAGGATGAACCAAAACTAAAGTCTATAGCCTTCATGACTATTGCCTCTAAAACTAAAGAAAAAGAAAAAGTTCAAGCTTCTATGGAAAGATTCGGTAGTGAGGAATAAGTTTCAGATAGTGATGAAGAAATGGCCCAGTAGGATTAATGATTGATGAAATTTTATAAGAAAAAGAAGTTTTTCAGAAAGCCCAATTACAAAGGGAAGTATGATAACAAGGGGAACTGGAAAAAGGATTTCAAGATACATGATTAATCATAAGAGATAATTTACTACAAATGTAAAAGGAAAGGACATGTCAAGGCAGAATGTCCATAGATAAATACAAGAAGAAGTATGAATATAAGGATAGAAAGTATAATAAAGCAATGAAGGCCACTTGGAGTGCCTTTGAGGACAGATCTAGTGAATCTTATTCTTCTCACAATGAGAAGGATGATATGGATAATATTTGTTTTATGACAAACCCAACTAAGGTAACTTTAGACTCTCCTGTACATAATTATTATTACTCTGAAAAAGAGAGTTTGAGAATATGAAAAATAATTAATTATTTGAATATTGCAACATGCTAAAAGAAATATAAAATGAGTTAAAAAAATGTATAAATCTTTGATGAAAAAACACACTCTTACTATGATTTTTAAATATGAACATACAACTGATAAAGAGTGAAATGCTCAACTACTCAAGGAAAAAAATGAGTTAATAATGTTTAATAAGCAATTGATGATGGAAATAGAAATTTTTACCAATGGGGAAAACACCCTTACTCAAATTCTTAGTAAAAAAATAACTCCTAAGTATAATTTTAGTATTGGATATCAACTAGGTCAATAGAATTTATTCAAACCTCATTTTATAACCAAATCTAGAAAATATGCTTCTTTCTTCAAAAGCCCAAATTATATTACAAGTTCCAGTTCCAAAATTTCACTTATTGCATCAAATTATTCCGGAACAAACAAATTTTATTTTTCAAACACTCTATATTCTTCATATAGGTAGACCATAAGACAATTACGGGTTTCTAAATCTGATTTTACTAATGTATGTGGACCTAGACAAATAGGGGTACCAAAATCGTTTTGTGGATGAACTGTTTTGTAGGTAAACTGCCTAAAGAGCTCCTATAGAAATTTGTGTTACATGGATAGTGGGTGTTCAAGACACATGACATGTTACTATTACAGATTCAAAATTATTATTAGGATTGATATAGGACATGTCACATTGATGGCAATGGTAAAGGAAAAATCATCAGCCTAGGCTAGATTGGTAACCCTAAATCTATTTCAATTTCCAAAGTACTTTATGTTATGGATTAAAATATAACCAACTCAGCATATCTCAACTGTATGATGATGGAATTAGTAAAAATTTAAAAAAAGATTCATTCCATGTTATTGATTCCAGAATAACATAGTATTTACTGATCTTAGAAATGATAATGTATATGCTATAAATCTAGAAAAACTAACCTCATAGAATTTTTCTTTTGTAAATGACTTTCACAAAGGGTCTTGGATTTGGCATAGAAGACTAGGACATTACAATATACAATCTCATAAGAAGTTAACTAGAAAATGTTTAGTTAAAGACCTACCAAATTAGAGTTTCCAGAGAATAATTAGGTTAATACTTGTCAAAAAGGAAAGAAACATATAATCCCCTTCAAGCTAAAGTAATAAGTGACTACATCTCAAAATCTTGATTTATTTCACATGGATTTTTTTGGACCATCTTTAGTATTGAGTCTCAATGGGAAGAACTATGTTTATGTTCTTGTAGATGATTTCTCTAGGTATACTTTGAACTTTTTCCTAGTTCACAATAGTGAATCTTTTTCTCATTTTACCAAGTATGCAAGGACTGTAGAAAATATTAGTGGACCTAAGATTAAATCCTTAAGATGTGACCCTGACCATGAGTTTGAGAGTCATGATTTTGAATATTATTTCTCACAAAATGGATATAATCATAACATCTCTTCCCCTAATGCACATCAAAAAAATGATGTGCCAGAAACAAGTAATAGAACCCTACTGGAAATTTCTCGAACTATGCTTAATGAATATGACCTACCGGTTTATTTCTTGGTTGAAGATGTTAATAAAACTTGTTTCATAATAAATAGAGTCTTAATCAGACACATTCTTAAGAAAACTGCTTATGAGTTGTGGAAGAATAGGAATCCCAAAGTAAGTTATTTTAAAGTGTTTGGATGAAAAGTTTTTATTCTGAACACTAAATACAATTTAGATAAATATGACTCTAAATGTGATGAAGGAATATTTATTGGATATTATACATAAATCAAAGCTTATAGAGTCTATAATAAGAAAAAAAATGCATGGAAGAATATGTACATGTCATGTTTGATGAAACAAATCCACAAGAGTCTAAGACCTCACTAGAAAATATTGAAGAGGATATCTCCAATCTAGACATTAATAGTAAAACCTAAAACCATCATATGAAGGAAACAACAAAAAATACTAGTTCTAGAAATTCTATAGATCCAAGCCATAATGAACCAGATCAAGATGAAGAACCTGAAATAACTAGTCCTACCTTTACTAGACCAATTAGGACCCTTAAAAATAACCCCATAGTTTCAGTTGTTGGAGATTTAGATAGAGGAACAAAAACTTGAGTTTCCTTGAGAAACCATTTTGAACATAAAGAATTATTGTCACAACTTGATCCAAAAAATATCAATGATGCAATCAATGATGACTTTTGGGTAATGACCATACAAGAAGAACATAACAAATTTGAAAGAAATAATGTTTGGAAACTAGTAGATATACCAAATGATACATTGACCATATGAACCAAATTGGTGCTTAGAAATAAAGTGTATGATACTGGAAATATAGTTAGAAATAGATCTAGGTTGGTTACACAATGATATAATCAAGGAGACAGAATTGATTATGAAGAAACCTTTGCACCAGTAGCTGGGCTTGAATCCATTAGAATCTTACATGCCTATGCCTCACACTTAGATTTTATACCTTACCAAATGGATGTCAAAATTTAATTCATAAATGGTTATATAATTGAGGATGTTTTTTTTTGAACAACACCTAGGTTTTGAAAATAAACATTTTCCAAATCAATTGTCAAAATTATCTAAATATTTATACAGTTTGAAACAAGCTCCAACATCTTGGTCTGAAAGGTTATGTAGTTTTATTATTTCTAAAGTCTTTACAAAAGGACTTGCCGATCCTACTTTTTTTTATAAAAATCATTTCAATAGATGTTTTAATAGCTAAAATATTTGTATATGATATTATCTTTGGATCCTATAAAAATTATTTATGTAATGATTTTTCAAACATAATTCAAAGTGAGTTTGAAATGACTTTGATGGCTGAACATAAATATTTTATTGGATTTCAAATATTTAAAAATAATGAACATATTATTTTAAATAAAAATAAGTACAGTAAAGATATTTTTAAATGATATGGCCTCAATAGCATTAATAGTAGTGAAACCCCTATGAGTTCTACATGTAAGTTAGATGTTTGTGAAAATGGAAAATCCATTGATGAAACGACATATTAAGGAATGATTGGGAGTTTGATGTACATTACCGCTAGTAGGTCGGATATTATATTTAGTGTGTGTATGTGTGAATGATTTTAGGAAAACCCCATAGAGTCACATTTAAATGATGTTAAAATATTTTTCAAATTCCTCAAGTATACAACTAATTGAGTATTGTTTTATCCTGAAGGAAAAACTTTTGATTTAGTTAGTTATATAGATTATAACCTTGTTTGATGTAAATTAGATATAAAAAGTACCTCTAGAAGATGGCACTTTTTGATAAAGTCTCTAATATCATGGGGTAATAAAAAGAAAAATTCATTTTCATTATCAACTTCTGAAGTATAGTACATTTCCACTGGTAGTTGTTGTGCACATATTTTTTTGATGAAACACAGCTTATTATATGACAGATTTCAATTATGACATATCCCCATAATTTGTGACAACACAAGTGCTATCAAAATTTCTAAGAATACAATTTATCGTTATAGAACAACACATACTGATGTAATACTTCACTTTTTGAGAGAAAATTATCAAATAGTTGATAAAACTCTTGAGTTCATCATGACTGAGCATCAACTTGCTGACATATTCAATAAACCCTTATACTCTAAGTGAATGAACTATATCTGAAATGAACTAGGAATGTTAAATATCTAAAGTCCTGTCAAACCTCGGATGCCTGTGAAAATATCTGTTTATCTGTGAAACTGATCAGTGAAACCGATCAGGTGAAACAAATTAGTGAAACTGATCAGTGAAAACGATAAGGTGAAACTGATTTGGTGAAACTAATCCGGTGAAACCGATCAGAAAAACCGGTCGGTGAAACCAATCAGTGAAACTGATCAGGTGAAACCGATCAGTGAAACCAATAAGGTGAAACCGATTAGTGAAACCGATCAATGAAACAGATCAGTAAAACAGATCAGATGAAACCAATCAGGTGAAACCGATTAACAAAACTGATCAGTGAAACCGATCTATGAAACCAATCAGGTGAAATTGATTAGTGAAACTGATCACTTGAAACCCATCATGTGAAACCAATCCTATGAAACTGATGCCTTCAAGGACCCTTTTGTAATTCTATATGTTATAAATAAAATGACATAGTTTTGTGTTCTTTTTACCACTTTTCAGTTTTTTTATTTATGATTTAAAATCCCTAAATGAAATAATAAATTAAATCCATATCAACCTTTCACCTTCATCTCTGCCTATGAATATTTCTCTCTTTGACTCTCTACTTCTCTACCCACGACCTTTCGACCCCACTCGAATTCAAAACCTAGCAATGGCAAGGAAAAAACATGTGATAGAATAGCCAAGTGAATATCCATCATCTAAGCATTGGAAGGGTGAGTCAAGTGGTACTACAAAGCCCGGTTTGGGAACACAAGTTGTTATAGCTGAGAAAGAAGTATTTTTAGAATGGATTCTGTCAAAGAAAGTCATTTTTGCGGAGGGTTCTAGAATCTCAAGGATGGTGAAGCTGGTTCTCAAACAATGAAAGTGCATTTTATCCCTAGTTTGTGCATGAGTTTTATCTCAACATGAAGGTATCCCGGGGTGGAACTGAAGAAGAATATATGAAGTCTATTGTAAAGGGAAAAGAGATAACTTTTTCATCTATGTAATGGGCTGAATTCTTGAAAATGCCTCATGATGGTGTCTATGCTAATTATCAAGGAAATATTCCTCCTTCCTCTGATTTTATTTCATATGAAAATGATCTAAATGAGCTGACTGGAAGTGAAGAATCAAGGAGATTTACTTCCAGTGAATTTAATATAGAGGCAGGATTACTTTTTACATTTATTTAACATCAAATCTACCCAAGGAAGGGAGATTTATCTATTGTGAAGTATCAGGATGTATTCTTGATTTAACTATTTATAAATGTGATAAATTTTAATCTATATAGGTATCTAATGGTTCACATTTCATATATTATAAAACCCATCAATAAATAAACATGTTTGTACTATCCTAGGATGATCTCTTAAATGCTAATGAAATTGGGTTGTGTGGAAGATAGAGACAAAGTGATTAGTTATTAGAGTGGTTTCTGCCTTCAGAAAGATATGTTCAAGAGAATGAATATTTTATGGAATCCATGGATGAAATGATGGGTAGAAGATGATAAAATACTATATGAGTGATTCAATCCAAATGAATATCCTACCAAACTAAAGGATCAAGTTGATCGAGGCCTAAAACTAGGAGAGGAAGCTGTCTATTCAAATGAGGAAGATGAGGCTGAGTTTCCAAGGGAAGAAGGATCTCCTATTAATGACATGAGTGATCTTGATATTTCTGAAATCCCAAAATACATGTCTTATGGACATGCTAATCCACTATTGGATCTACCCTCGGTGGAACCTTTGTTAGGAGATGAGGAAGAGACATAAGTCACTATTACGGAAGGCTATGTAAGTAAGTCAGATGAAGAGTCTGATGATGATGATAATGAACATGATAAAAAGGGAAATCATGGGCATGTTAGTGATTCTTTAAAATTGGGTCAACAAGTAATTGACATATCCAGTGAGGAATCTATACATAGAGCTATTGATGGTTTTGATCCTATTGTATAGGAGGCTGTTGATCATTGATATGATAGTATTAAGGACAGACCTCACCATCCTGATGTAGTAAATCAATAAATAATTCAGGATTTGAATTAAATTATAGCTGGTAGCCATGAGGAAGATGTTGAGGATCAGTTTCCTTATATTGAGGAAGTCCCTTGAGAAGTTGAAGTGGTCGGAGTACACATAGAACCTCATGTTCAATTTCTACCTGTGCCGAGAAATGTTATTTTGGATAGAGGATTGGATGAAGAAGTAGATGAAGATGAGATTTTACCTGAGCCTTATGGAAGAAGTGTCAGGATTAACACTATTGATCCAAGATACTAGAACTATTCTCATGAGTGGAATAGAGAACCCAGATACATACCGTTTTGATTGGAATATAACTATGATAAAGAGATAGCAGCACCTCCTCATGCTCCTCAACATCATGATGAAGCAAAACCTATTGCACCGGGTTCACCGGTTTCACCTCCTACAGTTGTGCTATCATCACAGCCAGGGCCTAGTGACTATGTAACTAAGGCTAATTTGGAGTAATTTTAAAGTGATATATGTGCATTAGTGAGAGCCTCAGTTAGATCCAAAAGTGAAGCCTATACTTCCATGAGTATTTATAATGCTGATACTTCAAAAATTGAAAGGATGGTGATCCAAGAGATTCAACATAATCACATTACCATAGACGAAACCATCATTAGACATAATACATTGCTGAGATAATTGAAAGGAAGATGAGTAATGAATTATATTCTCTTACGACTGATTTCAAGAACTATTTTAGTTGTGTGATGGAAGTTATTAGTAATTTAGTGACACAACTACTAAGTGTAGATTTGAATAAATTGAAATAATATCTTGACAATATATTCACTAGTCCATTAATTTCTATATGTGGGAGAGGTATTGTTGCTGATTTGGAATCTCTCAAGGTTGTGATAAGAGAAGAACTAAAGAATCATCAGAGCGATTAAGACAAAGAAACTCTTACAATGGTACATAGAAACACATATCTTGCTTATAATATGGTAAGGAAGTTCAAAAATGATTCCTCTGCTACTCAGAAAGAGATTAGAGAAAATATGGATAAGTATTTTACCAAGATCTATACCAAGTATGATCTCATCAATTGCTTCATGTTTTATCTGAAAATCATAGAATTCCTCTAGTAACCGAAGCCTTCAAGAAACAGGAGGCACAATTAAAGGTGTTTACTCCTCTATTGAATAAATTCCAGGTGAATAAGGATGCTTTTGAGAAGGCCATGCAATATGGTGGTGAAATCATTAATGATTTCATCAATCTCCTCAAGCCATATCTACATGTTCAAGATGAAGCAATTGGGGTTCCTCCTCCGGCATCTATTGGCACTACCTCTTTGCTTCCTACTCAGATGAGTGTATCTCAGGACCTTTCATAGATATGAACAGTCATTACTATGAAACCTCCGATCCATGTGTTGTTAGAAAGAAGACATAGACTTGAAAAAAATGTCCCTACATGTGTTTCTTTGCCTGGTGTTGTCATCAGACCACCTCTTCCCACTGCAAAAACAAAACCTTCTGATCCTACACCTGATTCTTTCGGATAAAGGAAAAGTACCTATGAAGCCAACCCCTTAGTGGTGGATTGTGTATTTGACAGGGATTTGTATCTTTATTTTGCTGATTGTACTCTTTTTATCCTTAATGGAAATCCATGTTGTCTTCACTATGTTTCTCATTTTATTTATGTTATTTCCCTTTCTTCATTCTCCTTCTCTTAACCTTTTTTGCGAATCCCAAAAGGGGGAGAATGGTATATGCATAAATTATTAATTTCAGGGGGATAACTCTATCATAGGCCACATATAATTCACTCGACGTAATATATATATACATATATTTCCTCTGATCCAATAATTGAGGGGGGGGGGTTGTTTTAAAAACACAAACAAGAGAAAGTTTTATTTATATTGAAAAATCACATCTAGTGAGGTATGCTAAGTCAAGTAATTATTATTCCTTAACATCACATGTATTCCATAGTTTTTTATTACAAAAAAGGGGGAGATTGATGGACCCTCTAGGATATAGTGGTTTTCCTAATCAAAATATTTTCAATCTAAAAATTCTATTATTACATGGAAACTAATATCTCTAAGTAAATCAATTTTTTCATACTATACAATACATTTCAAAAACTCAATAAACTATATTTATGATTAAATATATTTTCATGTGTATATTTACATGTATTTATGGATGTCACATAATCATGTAATGCTCTGTGTAATACATACACTTCATAAGTTTCTTAGAGTCCCTGACACTGTTAGTTCAAATCGACTCACCGATGGATGACACACCGATGATCGAATCACCGATGGAAGATACACTGATGATAGAGTCACCTATGGATGAAACACCAATGATCGACTTATCGATGTACGACACACTGATAGCACAAACAACTCACTGATACACTTAGTCACCGATACTGATGAAAATAACTCACATATACTAACAGACCAATGCTGAAAGACTGATGCTTATCGACCGATGTTGACAGAATGATGATGAAAACCGATTCATATGAGTCATAGATAGTTATGACCCACTAATAGCCATAAATACTATTTCAATTTTATTAATTCAAATTTATTTCTAACAGTCATATTTAGAAAAATTAATGTTTTTGACATTATTTAATGTTTTCTGTAGGACAATTCATAGAATTTATGAGGTACGTGCACATGGGGAGATCTTAATTACTGTTAGAAATTGATGTATAAAAGGATTACAAGCTAAACTACGAAAACAGATGAGAGAGAACATGCGAATTTGAAAAATAGTGAAAACAGATCAACACGAAAAGCTGTGTTCAAAATTCCAAGAACTTAAGGCTAGAGTAAACAAGGAGATTAATAATAAAAGAAAGAACATGCTGTATTTCTCTGAACATCCTAACATTGAAGAGTTGAACTTTTTACATTTGGAAGCTAGTGTGCAGATGATATGATACTGTATTCTGAATCCATCTTCCAGAAGAGGACACAAACATCGTTTTCC
This sequence comes from Viscum album, assembly GCA_963277665.1. Taxonomy (NCBI): domain Eukaryota; kingdom Viridiplantae; phylum Streptophyta; class Magnoliopsida; order Santalales; family Viscaceae; genus Viscum; species Viscum album. The sequence continues at coordinate 307,470,964 of OY728152.1, forward strand.
CTACTTCAATCTAGTCTAGAGCTTTATAGAATGACACAATGAGATTTCTAAACTCTATTATTCATTTATAATTCTACTATGGTCTTGTTTTTACTTTTTCTAATACTGTGTTCACTAGTTTGTTTCACACACACTGTCTCTTATGCCTAATAGTTGGATACTCAATATCTTCACACTCACTCTCTTTTTACTCTTGTATACCATGTAGAATTGTGGAAGTGATAAAGTGTGATCTATTTGTTGATTTTCTCAAGAATAATTGTGGCAGAGGTCAAGTGTGACCTAGAATCCCAATCCAGGGTGTGGATCATAATTTTTATTAATATAAACTACTTGGTGGCAGGTGATCACCAAGTAGAAATGAATAAGTCTGAGCTTGATACTGAACCTCTTCTTTTTATCTACTATATATTTTCTATTTTAGTTAAATCTTATCTATGTTTATTTCATTTCAAATAAAACTAAATTGAACTTTGATAGTTATTCTAGAATGTGTTTATATCTATTTTGAATCTATATATTAGTTTCAAAAGTTTGACTAATATTTAGATTGCTAAAGCTGAGAACTAATCGATCTTCTAAGAAATTAATTGAACATTCTGGACATTTATAAATTCACTACATACTAGATTTGATTATATTTTAATTAGGAGGTATTTTTTAGAAAATATCCTGACAGAAATATTTATAGATACTGAATTCACCCCCCTCATGAGTAATCTACTCCGACCAACAATTTATAATTTCATCTTGTTAGGTTTTTATTTACTTTTCAGTCTATTCAATCATTCATCTTAACATTTAAGAAAATGTTTTCATGAAAAGTACTTGTCACTATGGGTCCAAAATCAAACTTGAGCTATACTATGCCTTTGTGGTTTTTGTTTTATGGAAGATTAATTTTATATTATAAAATCTACACTCAATAGGATTTATTGATTCCCTACTAAACATTAATTATTATTATTCATAAAAGTGATAAGTAATGTATGTTAATAAACATAATTTTTTATGTGTATATTTTTGTGTATGTTTGTATGTATGGATATTAAAAAACATATGGAAAATAGTTCGGGTAAAAAATATTTTTCAATATGTGTCATACATTTCATGAATCTAGTCCAAAAAAAGATATATATGGAATGTGTAACTACATTCACTCAAGGTTTTTTAAATTAATTTCTATTTCCTAAATGATATTTTATTCTTTTGTTTTGGTCAACTTATATATGTAAGAAAAAATTTAAATAATATTTACGTATTATTATATTTAATATTATTTCCATTAAATAAATCCAAATATATTATTTTTGTTGACATCCTTTTTTGGCTTTTGGTGTGTGATTTTGGTTCCAATTTTATACCTCTCAAATAATAATATATTATTATTACTAAAGAATAAATTATATTAAATGATTGATAACACTAATAAAAAAATAATTTAATTAATCATAACTAAGTAATTAAGAATAATTAATAATTATTTATTGAAAAATATAAATAGTAAAAATTAATAATAAAAATATCAATAACTAATAGTGGAATTATTATTGATTTATATTCAAAATTAATAATAATTGTGTTGATACTGATTTGTTCTTATGTTATGTAGTTCTTGTTTGATTTAATAACATTCTGATTATGATGATGGATATAGAAGAAAATGGGAGTTCATTATAGATTTTGTGTTAGAAGTGATGTTGGGGATGGCGTGGGGATCGAGGAACCCTTAGGTGTCATTGGTATGGTCATCATGCATTTTCTTCGTTGATTTTCTGCATCTCAAGCATGATTTTTTGGCAATTTTTTTGTAGGAAATTTTGGGTCAACCAGCTTTGTTCTTAGTATTTCTTTGTTTTCCATGTTTATCCTTATGGGTGGTCCAGGGAATTTGGTCTATCTATTCATTTGTTTTAATTGACACCTTGTCCTTTAGATACATCATAAACATTATAATAGATGTATTCTGCATGCATTATTTGATTAATTTATTGTTTTGAGTGTAGAGTCTTAGCTTGTTTTTTGGTGGTGTTATTGTATTTGGGGATTTTTAGTTTGTTCTTGGCATGTTTTTCTTTGTCACATATTTTTGTAACATCATGTGCGGCATGGATAATGTATTATACCAAGATAATAATTGATAATGGAATTAATAACAATTAATAATAATTAATATTTGATTTAATAAAGTAACAATATAATTATTTTTAATTACATTTTTTATAATTAATTGAATTTCCAATTATCATTAAATATGATATTAAATTTTATTAATTTTAATTTTAATATTATAAAAAATTGTTACATTATGAATTTTTAAACTACATTATTAATATTTATTATGAGAAAAACATCAATTATTATAGTTAATATTTTTAATTATTATTAATTAAATTATTATTAAATTAGTAATTATTAATTATTCATAACTATCATATTATTAAAAAATAATTTGATATTTTATTTTTAAAATTAAAAAAATTATTTATTTATTAAATCACTACATCATTTATTGTTATTAATTATTATTTTTATTTTAGGTCTTAGAAACATCATGAAACAAAACTACACACACCCCCTTAGATAACAATGACAGATCAAACCCTTTGTAATGGTTGACCCACTCCATATTTATCTCATTATAATTTTAAAACCTAAAGGCCTACTATTTGATGGCCTAAAGAATGCTTCATCCACATCCAAAGGCCCCCCACCAATGTCATGTGTTTTGTCAAGGTGTACCTGAATTGACACCCCTATATGCATCATTTCATGCATCGCCACCAAAGTCATCAATCATAAATGGCCCTGAAATCATCTTCTGGGTAGCTTCCAAGGTTTATAATAATGTAATTATTTCTATTTAAATTTATATCAATAAATAAAAATGAACATATTATTATTTAAAAATTAGTTCTAATTCACACTATTCATGCAAGTCATTTTATGTTGAAAAAATTAAATTAGTTTACGTGAATAGAGTTCATGAAATACATGACCCATTCCAGTATTTAATTTTTAACTTGACCCATTTTGATAATTTGTATCTTATGTATGTATGTATACATCCAAACAAACAAAAATATATAGTAAAATTTATTTTATATCACGTAAATGATACTTATCAAATAAAATTTTAATCAAAATAGATTCTCTCCATTTTTGTGTTTTCCCCTAACAAATAAAATTATAATTGTACAATATTAAAATTCTGTGGTAAAATAAAAATCATATTTTACACTATTAATATGAAACTTAAAAATGAAAATTCAAATTTATAGTATGAATTAGAAAAAATATTTTAGAGTAATGATTGATATTTATATTATCTAAATTTAATAAAAATTCATAGAAATTATAATTACCATGTATTTTTCATGTGAATTAATTCCAACTTCAATGTCACATTTAAAATATAAACTGTTAAATTTATATAGGTAATATCGAATTCAAATTTATACTAAAAATATTAATTTTAAATGTTCAAAAGACATCAAAATTTATATTATTTAAAATATTTGAATTTTATTGTTGAAATTTGAATACACTTGGATATTCCTTATGCATTTATTTCCACTATAAAGCATCTATTTAATTTTATACTTTTAATCCTCCATTGAAAATTTATATCCCAAACATGCACTATAAAATTGAATTTTAATTTCATATTGGAGATTAATATTTATATTATTTTAATTAGATGATGTTTGTTGATGGAGATTTTAATGCAAATGGATTCTCCATCAACATGCATTTTGATAATATAACTCTGTTTAATTTTCCAAGTCAAATTTCCATTGGGAATTTATTGATTAAATTTACATTATTAATATTAATCACAATATTTTAATGTAGATCAAAATTTATACTCACACTGTTTTTGAAAATTTTAATATAAATTTCAATTCCCATGGATTCTCCTTTTGTATACACCACTACATCAAAGAAATAATTTAATTTTATAGTGTGGAATTTCTATAGAAAATTTAATTTTCAAATTTAAGTTTATATATATGTATATATATATTATGTAGACAAACACACACACAATCCAAAAGTAGAAAAATATGTTTTTTCATTGAAATTTTAACACCTATTTTTTCTAAAACCATTATCACATTGTACACAGAGGGACTTTTAACATTGGTTTATTTAAAACTGAAGTTAAAAAAATTCTTGATATACCCTTGATGTTTGTTTTTACAAAAAAATTACATGGATGGTTTTTTAATTAACATTTGATGTCAATTTTTATGAAAACCAGCATGAGAACACATTTTTCATTTTATTTTTCTTGTCAATTATGATAAAAACTTATGAAATAAAATCATTTTTAGAAAATATAAAAATTAAATTCCAATAATTAATAAATTTAACTATTTTAAAAAACCCTAATTGTTGTATCTTGCGACTCTCTACCTCACTTCATCAGCCTCAATCATCCTCATTTGATTTATATTTTACTTTGTTTTCATGATTTTTCCTCTCCATTGCATCCTTTCGCCTCATTATTTTCTTCATTCCACCCATCAATATATATTCCATTAATCTTGTTTGAGATTCACCATTATTTTCTTTCATATAAATTTTGAGACATATTATATCTTTGATTGTAATTTTAAATTCATCAATCACTATTTTGTGTTTCTCTGTCATAGATTTACAGCCCGAATCTTTATATTTTACAAGTAGTTTTTTTAACTTTAAAATATTTATTTTTTGTTTGTTACTTTTAATTTTAATTAATTCAATTATTTTTTATATATAAATATGTTTTAGTTATAAATTATTTCAGTTATAATTTTTTTCATAGGATAATTGTGTTAGTGATTTTAAATTGTTTTTTATTGAGATTCAATTTCTTTGTAATTGGGATTTTTTGTTTTTAAACATGTTTATATTTATACTTTTTTTACTATAATTTATTTATCTAGTTATCCTTATTGATAATTAGATAATGAAGGATATATATTTTAATATTGAGTTGGGCGTTTTGATATTAGGGGTGATCATTCTGGGCATAGTGGAATCACTTATCAAGGCTAATCTTGATTTAGAATAATTATGAATAGATGGATCAATATCTTATTTTATAAGAAAAAAACATCATGACCAATGTTATTTTTCAAAATAATATAGATAATAAAATATACCATAAAAAATAATATAACTTTTCACATTATATTTATAATTAATTTAATTAGATTAGAATAAATAATATCTTGATCTTGAGATATTTATTCATAGTATATATTGATCGTCTGAAACCATTTTCATTAATTCATCATTTCACTTTTTTTGGTTCAAAGTGTAAAATCCCTATAGTTGTGGTCCAAACATGCTCTCGTGATAACAAAATGTAACTGATGATTCACCATTTTCTAAAATAGTCCATTGATATTCTTGTGTTTTTTTGGCTTGATCCCTTAATGTTTCATTAGTCTCAAATAAATTCTCTTGATATTCTCATTCTTGAGTGGATTTGAAAAGGAAAAGGATGATTCTAGAGAGGAAGCCATTGTGCGCATGGATTCTCTATTAACCCCTCTTATAATGTAATGGTGGTCTATTTATAGACCAAGAGTTTGGGTTTTTAATTTAATTAACTACACTGGTGATGTAAATAAAATGTTAAACTCACACCTAACCCAGTTCCATGGATTAAAATAATATTATTATTCTTATTCCATGACATGATCTACCAGACACAAGGATAATGATTTTTTAACATCTTTAAAATTAATATTTATCATTGAACACATTTTTATGTCTGTTAGTCCTCCTCAGCATTTATTAAATACCTGAATAAATTAAATATTTATTCATTTAATAAGAAATATATATAATATAATATATCTATACAATTTAACAACATCCATTTTAATTGATTTTTATTTAATTTATGTGGTCATTAATACTGAATACTTAGTTTGTTCCCCATAAGATTACATTTCAATGGTATTATGAGGCATTTCCTAAATTCCAATATTTTTTAGCAACGAGTCAATTCAAAAAAAAGATTGAAGATAATGTCACTATTTCATAAACCACATATGATAACTCATTGTGTTATACAATCAATTTCTCTCAATATCTAATCAATTAGGTTGAATATCTGTGCCATCAACCAATAAGCTTGACACGTCATTCTTTTACTCTCTCAAATAAATATGTCAATACACCATGACTTTAAAATGTAATATAAAAGTTAAATTTTAATCAAAGGGCTGGGGTATTAAATACCAAAAATATGGAAGGGAAAAATCCTTCCTCGACTTATTAATTTATAAAATGTCATTCTAGATGAACCCAATATATAATATATCCCATGAACATGTGTAATCACAGTTTTGGTATGTAAATTTAAGTGCATGAGAAATAACATAAATTAATAATAATATTAAATCTTAAGGTCCATGACACATGCTTCAGGATCAGAATACCTGATGACACATAAATGTACATAATTCATGTTGGTGGGTCTGTTCTTATAATATACCACCTTGCTTATTACCAAGTGTGAACTTCACGAGATATAGTCTCATATTATTACGAGTAATCACTCTTGATAGTAAATATACTATATGACCCATCATATAATTTTATCTGAATTTATAACTAGGTTTAAGAATATCATTATGGAATTTCATGGTTCCCATCATAATGGGGAGCACCTAGTCCCTTTTCAACAAAACATATAATTTAGGACATTATTACATTAAATCCATGCAGAAAAATGAAAGACATATAATATTATGTGTAATTAATATTCATTTGCTTTAATTTAAATTTAAACAAAATTATAAATAGTTGAATCTAGAATACTAAATTCAACAGACTCCACTTGGACTGGAGATAATTTCTTATGAATTTTAGTCTGCTAGACCTCACATTAAGATTATGTTTCTATTAATTTAGGGATTTTATCATGGGGTCCACCACAACATCCTTCATGGATAATATACACACTATAACATCACATCTTCAAGAAAAATACCTCAAGATATGATACCATCAAAGTATATGCTTCATTTATTGATGATTCCTTAGCTCCTTTGCAAGAGCCAACACTACAATATTTTCATAATAGAGTGTGATATGGTGTTTACTATAACGAACCACTTTAAAATAATGGATAAATTTTCAATTCAATAATACTTTGTTAGATTCCTTAGAAGATGTAATATACTCAAACACTACTATTGAATCTATAAAAATGATTTAGTTTGAGGTCTGACATCTCCCAACACCTTTATTGAGGGTGAGGATGTATCCCAAATGTGATTTCTGATCACCTTGATCTATTTGGATACTAGAATTAGTATATCCTTTGATGACTAGTTCCAAATATCCTCTATAGACTAGTAATATATACTATGTTCATCTAAAATACTTAAAGATAGTCTTGATCCAATGAATATATGTTTCCCCACCTAATTCCTTTATGGATAATAATGCATCTAACTATACTTTAACAAACCATAAGACTAGTATTTAATTTCTAATAAGTAGTATATAATCATTATAAACTATTAAAAAAACCACTACACTCACACTAAGCTTATTATAGACATAATTCCCACATTTATTCTTTATGAAACCAAATTCTATTATAGATTCATCAAATAATATGTTCACTAACCTAGAATATTTATATAATACATAAATGGATCTTTGAATTTTTAATACCATGTTGGAGTCACAAACCCTTCAGGTTGTTCCATAATATCATCTTTATAAAGGTTCCCATTAAGGAAGGATGTTTTTATATTCATCTTACAAATCTATTAATCCTTGTAATACACAATAGAAAGTTTAATTCTGATGGATTTCAGCATATCAACTTTTGGAAAGCTTTTGTAATAGTTTATGTCTTGATACTTTTTGAACCCTTTTACAACTGGTCATGATTTATATGTACTAAATTGTAAATCCATTTCTAGTTTATTCTTGAATACCCATTTATAGCTAAGGGTATTTACATCCATAAGAGGATCTTCCAAAATCTTATCTTGGTTTTGGTACATGGAATACACTTTAGAATTAAAATCATCTTTTAACATGAAAGCATATGTGCCACCCACTACATCATTATAAGTTAAAAGATCATTATTATCAACTAATAATGATTTGACATCCTTGGTGAGTAGAAAAAAATATCGGTCTAGTTCACTAACTTCTCTCGTACTCTTACATAGTACTTGTGTCACTAGAATGTCTTCTTACACTAGGTCCTGTGGAACCAATTCCAATGCCAAATCATATATACCTTTAACCCGGACATCATCAATGGATATCATGATCCCACAATCAATTATAGATATGTGATACCACTCACGAAATATGAAATTTCATTCCACAATTACCTTTCTTAGAGTTCATATATGTAATATCTTCTTATTTCCATGGGAAATCCAATAAAGGTACACTCTGTGCCTCATGGTGCATGTTTGTTGAATGAAGAGGCCATAAAAAATTCTTCACATCCACAAACATTTAATTATGAAAATACAGGTTTATTTACACTCCAAAATTGGTATGAAATATCATATTTCATTTTACTTAGATCTTAATTTAGTATTTCTACTGCTATATAAGAATGTGTCCTGGGATTTAAAATGGCGTATGCATTTCAAAATGATTATGAAATATGTTATAAGCTTTTTTGATGGAAATTATTATGGAACACGTTTTATTAGCCTAAAAACTAAGAATAATGTAATAGAATAGGATGGAAAACATTATATGTAGAGAAATAATAAACAAAGATGAGTCCAAATGGAGTTAGCTATCACCTGTGGATGTTATTTTGATGTTATGAAATCAAGGGTATATCGATTCGGAGGGACCATGGTTCTTTAAAATTAATAATCAAGAATTCTATATAGTGTTCGTTTTTGAGTCTAATAGATTTTTTGTACACCTCTATTCTATTTTTTATCTCTTGGATGATTTGAGATTACATTATGTGAAATATGTTTTAGTATTCTTATTATCTGAAAAGTTTATTATATGGAAACTAGTGATTGAAATTTTTTTACTTTTTTATTTATTCTGTTTGAAATTTATATATGTCATATTTGAGGATTATATTGAATAATTAAGGGTTTTTAATGTAATTTTATTATATTTGAATGTAAAATTGAGGATTATTTATATATAAAAAGATATCTTTGAATTTTTTATAATTTTGTTTTATATTTTAACTAATGGATACAAGTGGTCAGGAAATGTATAGATTATTTTTAGGTATCCCACTGGGAATTTTATTATCACTATATAATTTTTACATTTTGTGTTTTAGCATGCATTTTGTAGGATATAGTGAATATCATCATGTAGTGGACAAAATTTATATAATTTGAATGAAAATGGATTGTCCTTGTGCAAGAATTTCTGCAATAAAACTCAGTTTAATTTCATAGTATCAAATTTACATTGGTAATTTAGAGTTAAAATTTAAATTATAAATTGGAATGAAAATAATTTATTGTAGATCAAACTTTATAAAATTTCACCTTTTATTGAAAATTTTCAATATAAATTTGAATTAACTTGGATTATCCTTTTATATACACCACTACTTCGAAGAAATAATTTTATTTTTAATTTTTAATTTTATATAGAAAATATTTAATAAAATTTTAGTGTATATTTATATATTTTACTTATGAATACACACTCACCACTAGTATAAATATATGATTCTGTCTTGAAATTTAAACATCAGTTTTTCCAAAACCGTCAATACAATGAAGACAAAGGGACTTTTAACATTTTTTATTAAAAAACAATGTTAAACAACTTCATAATATAACATTGATGTTGGTTTTTACAAAAAAATAAAATAAAATATTTTTTTAATTAAAACTTGATGTGGATTTTTATTTAAACTTATATTAATTTGTTTTAATTTTTTACGCCATTTTTGATAAAATCTGATGAAATAAAAAAAATTTAAAAAAATATATAAATGAGTTTACCATCAATCAACCATTTAACTTTCTTATAAAACCCTAATAGTTGTGAAACATGACTCTCTACCCCAGTTCATCATCCCCAACCTCCCTTATTTGATCTATTTATTACTTCATTTTAATTATTTTTCATCTATATTTCATCCTAACACCTCATCCTTTGATTCATTCCACCCACCAATCATTCATTCGTTGATATTTTTGTGATTGTAAATTATTTTTTATTGAGATATTATTTATTTTTAATTTTATTTTTTTATTTAAAATTATTTATATTTATACATATTTTACTATATGTTTTTATATATTTACACTTTTTATATATAGATAACAAAGGATATATATTTTAATATTCTATTGGATGTTTTGATATTAGGGATGATTTTTCTTGGAATATTAGAATAAATCATCAGGATAGATGCTGATTAAAAAAAATGCTAGATTATATGTATCATTCACATATTGTATAATAAATGAACATCATGACCAATGATATTTTTCAAAATAATACGATCAATGTAATATAATAGAACTACAAGGATATTTTTTCATGTAAAATGTATTATTAATTTAATTATATCAGAAAAAATAATACCAATTTTTTGATATATTTATTCATAGTAGATTTTTTTTCATTTGACAAATATTTAAATAATTCAACATTTGACTTTTAGGGTCAAAGTGTATAATCCATATAGTTGTGGTCCACACACAATCATATGATAACGGAATGAAACTAATAAATCAATGTGTTCTATCATAGTCAATTTATCATATTTTATTGTTTGTCTTGATTGGTTCATGTTTCTTAATTATTAATGAATTTATCATGTTCTTCTCATTCCTGGTTGGATTTGAAAAGGAAGTGGAAGATTAAAAATAGAAATCCATAGTGCATAAGGATTATCGATTAACCTATCATAGAATGTTTTATTAGTAGATTTATAGACCTATATTTATGGTTTATAATTTATTTAATTATAGTAACATCATTAATAAAATGTTAAATTCTTGTATGACCCCATTCCATTTATTAAAATATTAATGTTTTTATTATTCCATGACATATTATTACTGAAACAATGATAAATATTATTTTAGTATCTTGGAAATTAATATTTACCATCAAACAGAATTTTGGTCTATTAATCCTCCTCAAAATTTATTATATACATAAATAAATTAAGTATTTATTCAATAAATAAATATTTATTATATATTTTTAAAATTTATCAATTACCATGTGAATAAATATTTAATTAATTTATGTGATCATTAATCCAGAATAAAATTATTCATTGGTCTTGAGAACAATATTTATTCCCATAATTAAATTCAAATAGAATTTAATTGAGATCAATGGAGATAGTTAGTGTGTGGACCTCTAGGATTATATTTTATTGTCATTAGATGGTCTTTACTAAAGTATAATCTTACTGTTTATAAGTGATTCATATCACCCAAGATAAGAATGTTAATGTCATAATGTCAACAACCACTTATGAGCACTCATTGTGTAATATAATAACTTGATATCAATATCTCATCAAATATGTTTCAAATCCGGGTCATCAACCAATATTATTGATATATTATTCGTTTACTATATGAAATAAACTTGTTGAAACACCATGACCATGAAATTTAATTCGATTGTTCCATTTCAATCAAAGGGACAAGATATTAACACCCATAAAGATGGAAGGGAAAAATACATCCCTGACTTATTCATTAATAATAGGTCATTAGTGCGGTATCCAATGTATGATACTTCCCAAAATCATATTTAATCACATTTTTGGTAAGTGAATCTAAGTTCATGATACATAATATTCAATAATAACAGACTCATAGATAAAAATATCTGATGAAACATAAACATTTACAATTCCTTCTATTGGGGTTGTTCTCATAATATTTCATCTTGGTGATTACAAAGTAAGAACTTCATTATATGTAGTACGATCTTCTTATGATTAATTATACATGAAATTTAACATACTATATTCCAAATTATATAATGTTATCTAACCATTGACCTAGTTTTAAGAATATCATTATGGAATTTCAAGGTTCGGATCATAGTGGGGAACTGCTGTTACCTTTTCAATGTGACATATACTCTTGTATATTATTACATTAAATCCATGATGAAAGATGAAAAAAATATAATAATATAATTAATTAATATTCATTTCTTTAAATATACACATAATTGAATTTACAAATAGTTAGTTCTAGAACACTAAGTCCAACAAACTCCCACTTGAACTAGAACAAAATTCCAATGACTTTCAGTCCTATAAACCTCACATTAAGTTGATGTTTTTACTCAGTCTTCAGTCATGGGGTACACCACATTGTCTTCAGTAGAGAATCTACTCACTATAAGGTCACATATTTGAAAATAATCCATCAATATGTGATACGTCCAGAGTATGTGATTCATTCACTGATGTGACCTTGGCTCCTTTGCAAGAGGCACCACTACAATATTATCATAATACATTGTGATATAGTCATTACTGCATGGAACCAAATCCAAATCCAGGAATACATTTCAAATAAAAACTACTTATTTATATTTTTTATAAGAGGAAATATGTTTATACACTACTTTAGAATCTAAAACCAAGACTAATTCTGATCCCTTCCACCGCACAACACCACCATTGAGGATGAAGATGTATCCTTATTGTGATATCTAATTGACTTGGTCTGTTTAGAAAAAATAATTTAGTATATCCTATGATGACAAGTTAGAAATCTACCCCATTGACTAGGAACATATACTTTGTTTATCTCGGATACTTCAGGATAGTCATGATCCAAAAAATATATGTTACTTTTCCTAATTCCTTCCTAAATAAGAATGTATTTTACCATAATTAACAAACCTTAATACTAGTATTTAATTTCTAATAAATAGTTTTGAATTATTATAAACTATTAAAAACTGACCAAAACCCCATTAAACTAATTTTAGACACAGCACACACATTCATTCTCTATGAAACCAAATCACATTATAGCAGCATCAAATCAAATTTTCTATGACCTTGATTATTACTTTAATCCATAAATGTATCTTTGAAAATTTCATACCGTGTTGGATTCCTTTGGAGTCACAAAACCATCAGGTTTTGTAATATATAAATCTTCTTTAAGGTTTCTATTAATGAATGATGTTTTGATATCTATTTTCCAAATCTTATTGTGATGGTAAGAAACACTAAAAAGTACAATTCTAATAGATTTTACTATATAAATGGCTCAAAATATTCTATCATAGTATATTCTAGGTTACTTTTTAAACACTTTTAAAGTAGTTAATGACTTATATGTAGTTAATTGCCCATCTATGTATATTTTATTCTTGAATTACTATTTAAAACCAATAGTATTTACATCCACAAGAGGATCTACTGAAATCCTATCTTGTTTTCGGTACTTGGAATACATTTTATAATTCATTGTTTCCCACCACATGGGTATATCTATTCTACCTACTAATTAATTATATGTTATACGATCATCATTATCAACTAATAATGAGTTCCCATCTTTGATGACTAGAAAAAATATGATTCTGTTTTGATATCCTCTCTTATACTCTTACATAGTACTCGTGTCTCTAGAATGATTTCTTTCACTAGGTATTGTGGAAATTATTCTTGTGCCAACTCTTATGTACCATTAAACTGAACTTCATCAATGTTTATCATGCTCCCACTATCTATTTTAGATATGTTCTCCCACTTATGGAATATGGCATGTCTGACCATAATTACATTTTTGGAGTTTATATATGTAATATCCTATTGTTTCCTTGGGATATACAATAATGTTAAACTCTTTGAATCAAGGTTCATGTTTATTTATTAAAGAGTCCTTAAAAAACACTTCACATCCTCACACTTTTAATTATAAAAACACAAGTTTATTTTCATTCCACAATAGGTATGCCATACCATCTTTCACTTTAGTTGGATCCTGGTTTAATTTTTGTACTACTATTTGTAACATGTTTCCCCAAAGGGATAATAAAAGATTCACATAACTCATCATTGATATCACCATGTCCAATAGAGCTTGATTACTCCATTAAATTATTTTTTTCCATTATAGTGTATTAGGAGTTAAGATTTATGATATAATACTGAAATTATTTAAATAATAAATGAATTCTTGATTAAAATATTATACACCATGATCTAAATAGTGTTTATTAATATTATTACCAAGAATATTATTAACCCCATTCCATTATTCATTGAATTTTTTAAAAGGATAATAATTACAACTCATAAATTAAACATATCAATATCTACTAAAATCAATAGTAAAAGTTATGAAGTATGTGTACCCACCCCTTGTTTCAACTTGTAGTGGCCTACACAAATCGTTATGAACTAATTCAAGAATCCCCTTGGCTATTTCACCAATTCCACTAAATGGATCATTGAATATTTTACATTGTAAACATGCATGACATATACCAAGTGGTTTTAGATCAATGGAATCCAAATATTCATCTTAGTGTAATTTGGTTAAATGATGTTTTTTACATGACCTAGCTTGTGATGTCATAGTTGGGTTTGGCATGAGTTATCTGATCTAGTTTCATTGTCGATTTCCATAACATTGTTTTCATAATCTAACAAATAATGTACTTTATTTAAATATGTCTTACCAAAACATATGATTTCATTATAAAATAAACAACGTTTATTTTCAAAAACTGAAAATAAATCAATATCTATCATGTACAGATACGTAAATAATGTTTTTAGTAACTGATGACATATAATAAAAAAATTTCAGAACTAAGAACATTACTATTGGAAATATTACATGGTAGTCTCCAATAGCCACATAAACAAGTCTAGCTTTGTTGAGTTCCCATAGATCTTCCTCCCCTAAATTAATTTTCTATAATCTCCTTGGTTCTATTATTTGAATACATATTTGACCACCAAATACTATATCCAATACCCAATTAGAATAAAATTGTTAAATTTTACATGATAATGATTTCACCCAAATTTTCACCTTTCTTATATACCTAGGAGATATTTTTCTTCTAGTGTCCCTTATTGCCACATGTGAAATAGATGACATCATCATCCCTTACTTATCTCATGATATTTATCTTATTGGAAGAGTTTTTTGAAGAGGATTTGGAATTAGATATCTTCTCCAAAACATCCTTTTATCCACCATTATAAAATTATACCTTTCACAATACACGTCCTTATAAACATAGTGAATTAGTGTGAGAATATCCATTAGATACTTATCACTGTTTTTAATATTGAAATAAAAAAGAAAGATAGATAAACTAAGAGGGAGTGAATAAATAATGAGATCAGTGTACACATCTTATGGTAGATTAAAAACTATAACATATAGATGCTCAGTTTATCCAATGATTTTGAATACATGAGGCCCATATAATGCACCTTCTCGGAGTTTAATATGAAACAATTCCTTGGATATCTCAAAGTTTTCCTGTGTAGATCTCCCATAATATAGACCATGGAAATATTGTATCCTGATATAACCATTTATGTCTTTATGCGACTTCATTAGTTCATTGGAAATTGATGAAAGAATTAAACACTGAATGTTAACTATACCACTTTGGTGTTTTTCATAAACAATTAACTCCTAATCACTCACCTCATTAGTATGTCAATATAGCAGTAAAGATTCTAGAATGTAATATTTCCATATATGGTGAAACACTCCCTATAGGTGTCTGAACCGTTTATTTATGTTACTATCATTAAAGAGATGGTATTTCTATAAAATTGATTTTTGGGGAAATTTGGATGATTAACATTCCAATATTCAAAAATATTTAAAGAGAATATTATTAGTACTTCACCGGTTTTCAATTTATGTTAGACATAATGAATTTAATTTTTATTAAGACTTACACTATTTTATCAGGTCCCAATAGTACTCACTATTAGACCCAAAATGTCTATTTGACTATATATTCTATTATAAAGGATACATATACTCTTTCTTCTAATCCAAGTGAGGGATCAATCAATTACTCAATGGTATTTAGGTTGGTAGGTCATTGAAAAATATTGGCTTGTAGCTCCTTGATTCGTTGGGTGTACTCTGCAACCCAAAATTCTCTTACTCATAATTACCCATCACATGACTGCAAGTTAAATCTAGTATATGGAGGGTTAATTATCTTTATATAAATTGGTTTATTCAACAAAAAATTCATAAGAACTCCTCTATAAAAGTAAGTTCCCCAACAAGGGTTAGTCAAACACTTAGTTCTATAGATTAATTTATAATCAAGTAATGGAAGTCTTATTTAGACTTAATATTAAGTTGGGTGATTTTATTTATTATGAATCAATTTATATTATTTTATCTTTTAAATTTAATGTTAATATAAATAAAATTTTACAATATTGATTAACCATGATTCAATATAACATAAATGTATAAACCATTTATTTTAATTCTATCTTTGCATATTAGTACATTTATTTATGTGATCGTAGTCTTGAATCCATAAAATAAATCATTAATAAGATATAAATAAAATAAATGTATAAATGACAGAATCCCAAGATTTTTCTAATGGTTGATTTATTAACTAGACAATTAATCAACCCATGGTCCTAATGATGAAATTCTTAGAATGGAATTAGAATGAGTTGCAGTATCCCACTTATCCACCTATGTATCTTCCATGTTAGATTAATCTCAATTCCATATTGAACCACCATTACCTTTTCTCCACCATGAACCCACTTCACACACATTTATATTCCCCCTTTTTACATATGTTTTATAATTCACATGTATGTTAGGGGAACCAAATGTTTTATTATGGGGAATTACATTTAACAAACATGGACTCATTGGTTCTACATAATAAAAGATTGAGGGGTGACTTTAAGGACATCGTTTTTAATTTAATAATAATTAATTATAATACCATTGATTAAAATAAAATAAAATAATACTAACATATATGTAGTTTTATTCAAACTCGTGATCATTCATACACATGAAACTATTATGCATTTAAAATAATGAGCTATCATTCATTACAATTCATTCTTCGATAAGATATAACACACCTAAATTAAAATGATTAATTATTTTATTATTCAATTAATTTATTTTGTCTTATTTAATATAATAATCCGGAAATTACCTTTCATGGTGATCTTAAATAAAATAAATAAATAGATTTTATATAAAACTCAATAAAATAGTATATAGGTTTTTACTTGGAAAACTCAGTGTGTACCTTCCTGAACTACTTAGTGTGGTTTTAATTACAAACAATGAACTCATATGACATACTATGTACATGGAATGAGTCTTAATTTCATGGTGTGGACTACTAACGTAATTCATCATAGAGCACCTAAATATTCTATATCTTGTTCAATTTAATGTGTTGAGTCCATAATATAAAATAACCATACATGAATCATAGTTTTAAATATTATTTATAAATAATTAATCATTTAATATAATATAAAACCTAATGACTAGTGTGTACTATAAACATAATAACCCAAAAAAACCATGTCGATGAGGATTAATGGGTAATTAATTAAATTTACTATTTTTTCAAAAATCGGTAAAGTACATCATATGCGAAATCCATCCACATGGAATGTTCTTATCTTCACTTGATATCCACATAACATGCATAAGGACTTGGTGTGGACTTTTGATAGACATTTTTGAAGTACAAAAAATGTATAAAGGATATACAACATGTACTTACAGGTAAACATATATGGGTCTACATGAATCATATACTAAATACACGTTGTGTAATAATTACACGATATGGTTTGACCCCATGTTTACCACCTTGTAAACATGTGGAGTACATGACTTGTAGACAATCAACACAGTTTTTACTCCAGTAAATCTGTGATCCACCCTAGTTGGTCAACACGTGATGCATTTATTGCACGTGATGTGTACTAATTACATGATTACCAGTAATCCACATTGTCTTATTTGTGAAATGAACAAGAATCACAGAGTGTAATAAAGGAGTACATGTCATGTAGTCTTATATTATACATCTATAATTCATGATACATCCATATGGGTTCTTCAAAGGTGAGTTTCTTAAATTATTAACCAATCTTGGTAATATGAGTGAGGAATAAATAATAGGAAGAAGGGATTTTGATGATGTATCCATAATAAATTAAAACATGATATGAATTTAATGTTTTAAAGAAATAATGATCAAAAAACAAATAAGTAATTTGAAATTTGAAATTCATCACTCTGATACCACTTAAGGGTTCACTATGAAGTGGAAGCACTTATTTAGGCAGATCCTAACTCAAATAATTTTGGATTTGATATATTATTTTCATATTAAACAAGAAATGGACTTCTTGTCTAACAAATTTTGTCCAAAGAATATGGATAAAGGAATGTTTCAGAACCAAGAGTAGATATTTTCCTACTAAATTTATGAATAATTTATATAAATTAGAAGAAATAAAACTTTATTCTTGAGATATTTTATTTTAGTGTATTTTGGTCATCTAAAACCCTTTTGGTCAATACATAATTGTTTTACTGGATCCAAATGTATAATACCTCTAGTGGTGATCCACACATGCTCCTATGATCTCCAAATGTCACTGATGAATCTTTGAGTTCTAGCATAGTTGATTGATCATCTTGAATTGTTCGTTTTGGTCACCTCACATATTTTCTATCTTCAAGGAGTTGTTTTGATCTTATCATTCATGAGAGGATGTGAGAATAAATAAGAGGATTCTAGAGAGAATTTTTGTTGTGCACAATGATTCTAGACTAGCCTCTCTTAGAATGTATTAGTTCTCTATTTATAGATCTAGGGATAGGGTTTGTAATTTAATAAATTGAACATGTTCCCTAAATAAAATTTTAAACCCATGTGTGCCCCCACACCATGTATTAAAATAATAATATTATCTTTATTACCTGACAAACACTAACTATCGTAATGATAAATGATATTTTACAATCAATAAAATTATTATTTATTATGAAACATAATACTTTGTCTTCCAGTCCTCCTTGAAATTTAAGAAATATCAAAATAAATTAAATATTTATTTTCATAATAAATAAATAAATATTATATATCTATATTATTTAACAATTACTTACAAATAAAATTTTGTTTAATTTATGAAATCATTAATTATGAATAAAATTATTCCTCATCCTGGAGAATAATATTTCTTCCACTATTTAAATTCAAATAGAATTTAATTTAGATCAATATAAACACTTAATCTGTGACCCTCTATGATTATTTCTCATTCAAATTAAGTGGACTTACCTAAGGTCCAAATTTACAGTCTACCAACAAGTCAAGGTACCTAAGAGAAATAATTTAATGTCACAATTTCTACAACCACGTATGAGTGCTTTCAATGTAATATTATCCTCATCTCTAAATATTACATCAAGAAGGTTGCACACTAGTTTCATCATACTATATGCTTGACACATTTCTCATTGACTATCTAAAATAAACTCTTCATTATTCCATGTTCATGGAATTTAATGTGATATATCAATTTCAAATAAAATGCTGATATATTAACTCCCATGATGATGGAAGCTAAAAATACTTCCTCTACACATTCATTAATAACATACTATTCGTGAATCACTCAATATACCATACTTCAGGTGAACATATGGCATAGTGGTTTTGGTTAGAAAATCCAATTGCATATGTTATAACATGTATTAATAATAATACTGAAGTAAAAGTTCCATTACACATATTCACATATCTAAATATTTGATGAGACATAAACATGAGAAATTCCTATTGGTAGGTCAATTATCACAATCTCTCATCTTGGATATTACCAAGTGTGAACTCCATGTGATGTAGTCTAACCAGCTTACAGGTACCCACACCTGATAGTTAGCATACTATATTACCAATCATAGAATGTTATCTGATCATAGAAATAGGTTTATGAATATCATGATGACAATTATAGGTTTTCATTATAAAAGGAAAATTAAATTCCTAATTAGATTAAATAGATACTCTATGAAATTAATAGATTAAAGTTAGTAATATGAATAAAAAATATGTAATAATTTTTTTAATTAATATACATTTATTTTAATATACATGTAATCCAAATTTCAAATAGTTTGTTATAGAAGACCAACTCTTATACGGGATTGGTAAATCATCTTGATAGATAATATTTAGATAATAATGAATAGATATTTTCATATTAATTTAGAGGTTTTGATTTTATAGATCAATAGACCATATTGATAATTATGATCATTTTTAACATTACTTTTAATTTGAGAATTTCATATTTGGTAGGTGTAACTAATTATTTCCAATTACTTTTTATAATTGTTTTTTTATTAAATAATTATCAATAAATGGTTAATTGGTTGATTTGATTATAATATTTTTTGTTTAGTATTTATCTTTTTTACATATATATTTTTAAATGTCTATATGTTTTAATGTATTAAAATTTTATATTGAGATCCTCAGTAATTAATGGATCATAATGGGATATATTTGTGAATAAAAACTAATTAATATAGAAATGTAATTAATATTTTCATTGAATTTATTAAAATAAATCTTAAAAAAAGAATTAATTTTTTTACTATGTGGGGTGTTATTGAATATGGGGAAGTTAAATTCTAGAGAAATAAATGACCAAGTGATTTTATACGATTTTAATATAAATTATCCACAATTGATCTAGTATGGGGTAATAACAAAAATATAAATATCAAATATTGATGAAGATATTCAATATGAGATAAAGGATCATATTAAATAATTAATTCATAATGTAGGTGTTAAAACCATTAAAAAAATAACAACTATTGAATTATTGAATATATATAATGAGAAACTATTATGATAAGGTTGTAATAAATTTATAGTGTTATTATTAGTAATAAGATTTGTTAACTTGAATGGAAAAAATGGGTGGAGTGAAAAAAATTTCACTAGATTTCTTGAAATTTTAAAAGAGATACTTCTATAAGGAAATAGACTTCCAGATTAAAATTATGACACAAATAAAATATTATATCCAATGAGATTTGGGTATAAAAATATTATTTCTTTCCCACAATTTATATGTATTGTATATGAATAATTGTGTGTTTTTATCAACATGATCTAAATGTGGGACATCATGATATAATATGGATGGCAAATTTTACTTTGATTCCTTCTCAAGTGTAGGCACTCTAACCTCCTGCTAAAATAATTTGATATCTTTCAATAATTATTCATTTGAAACATTTATTTTCAAATTAAAATGATGAATAGAGATTAAGATGGAATACATATGAGCATATATCTGACATAAACTTACATCATCATACTAATTATCCACAACAGAATAGATTTGATAACAAAGATTCTAATTTTGTAAGTGTAGGTAGAAATATAAGAATAGGACTATACATATATTGAATGAATCTCTATTATATTTTGTGGCATGTTATGATGGTAGTTTAACACTTTTCCCCATATATATGTATGATGAATATATATATATATACTGTGATGAGCATGATGATTTGAGGACCCAAACTGCCAGGTAATGATATTGATTTGTATCTTTCACCATTGATTGGTGATTATAAATTTATATAAGAGGAAGGTGTTATAATTTTGATTCATACAAGAAATAATATTTTCCTTTGCATGCTATGATTATTTAAAGTATAAATAACATTATAGTAAATGGAAACTTATATGGATACACTGTTAAATTACACAAATCTTAACCAATTTTTGAAGAAGATACTTTATATTAAAAATTTCATAAAGTAATAAAGATAGTGTAGATAGTAAATTGAATATTTTTGAGAATGGATCAATTATATTGAATATTATAAAAGAAATTTAATTTTTTACCTGAGCTTAATCTCCCCCAACAACCATTTTTAGATGAATAATATTATAACAATGTGAATATATATATTTTAAATTTGTAAAGAAAGGGATTTATGGTCATCAAAAAAATACATAAAATAAATGGTTTATATTATTCAATCAACATTATTTGATATTTTTAGAGATAAAACATAACATTTATGTTATGCATATTGAGAAAATAATATGTGATATTTTTACAAGAACTTGGTTTGACATAAAAGAAAATACAAAAAAAGGCTTTCATGAATTATTACACATAAAACCCATAAAAATAAGTTTGGAGCTATCTACCACTATGAATTGGAACAAAAAATATTTACCTCTGGCCTATCACACATTAAGTTGGAGTGAGAAGATGATTTTTTTAAATGTCTATATACTATTCAATCGCCTACTATATAATTTTGTGTCAGGAAATGATTTTAAATTAATAGGTATAAAATATTATGACTATCATGTATTTATGAAACAACTGTTACTGGTCACACTATGTGGTATATTTCTAATACCAATGAGAAAGTCTATCATTAGGTTATGTTACTTTTTCAAATCCATTTCAATCCCTGGAATTGATCCAAATTTGTTATATGTGTTTGATAATGAAGATTCCCTCAATCCTTTTAAACTAGAAATGAATTTCCAATCAATATTTTTTTTGATATGATGGTTCATCTGAGTATTTATTTGGTGTGAGAGATAAGAATGTAGGGGCTTGGTTATTTATGTTGGATGTATACTTTTTAAATATATATATAAATTTTAAAGGGATGTGTTAAAAATACTTGTTTACTAGAGGCCTAAATTCTTCAAAAATATATATCAAAAAATATTATTGAGTTATATATAGATTATTTATATGAAGTGGAGAACATTAGTCTCCAAATATGTCAACTTTTGACAGTTTATAGTGAAGGTAGAGGGATTTTTTGGATTAAAGTAAATGTTAATCCCATGTGAAGATGTGATTGATGAAAATTTATACTTTTCGAACAACATAGATGACGTTCAACCATATATTTCATCACATATTTCTAAATTAAAGGTACAATAGCTTAAAATAAATGAAAAGTATTTTATGATTGAGAAATTTCTTCAATGGTTTAAAGATAAATTAAACCATAATTTATCTGCATTAGAATCATTGAAATGGTTAGCAGGGTGACTATATCATAATGTGATCACGTGGTCTATTTTTTATATTAATGGTTACACATTTTTCAATTAAATTGGAATATAATAGTACTTTTCAAAATATTGGGTAATTTTCATTAATGAATCATTTCATTTTTTGAGGGGAAAAAATATAAACTCAATTTATGTATTAGTGACATATTTTCGAGTTGTTGAGGATATATGGGAAAGTGATTAAACTAAATATCAAGTGATGGTTTTTAAATTTAACTGGGTTGATAGTAATAATGGTGTGAAATATGAATATTATAAATTTGTACACATTGATTTGAATATATTTACTTTCAAAATATGTACCATTTATTGTATTGAAACATGTGAAGTTCATATTTTTGTAATTGACTCATCAAATGATCAATGGTTCATCCTTTTTCAAGGGAAAGTAATTCATTTGGGTGATGCAGATGATGAATATGATATGAATTTATGTGATGTTTCTTTCTCTATAATGAAATTTAATGATTATAATAATGACTAAAATTTAGATATAGTTCACACTTTACAAAATTATCATATTTATGGGACCTATAAAAACACTAAGATAATCTCATAATTATTTATGTAAATACTATTTTTTCTTAAATTTATACATATAAAAACTCTAATTTTTTAATTTTGTTGTTTAAATCTATTTATACTATTTATTTATTGGTTTTTGTGTTAAATTTTATATTTAATAGTTCTAGTTAAACGTTTTTGGATTCAAAAACTTGACTTCTTTTTTGTTTGAGTTAAATTTAAATATATAAAAACTCATTTTTATAATTGTGAATTTTAAATTTATAAATGTTGATAATTTTTATAATTTTCCAATTAATTTTTTTATTTATTAGTTTATGTTATATATTTTTTGGTTACGAATCATGAAATTGTTTTTTATGAAACTTACACATGTATTTACAATATTTTTTCTTGGATATTTTTGTATTAATTATTTTTAAATATTTTATATAATAAAATTATGGAGGTACATAGAATGTCATTACATTCCTTAATTTAAAGAACTAACACAATGTAAGAGGAAAATTTACCAAGATATGAGTACATTTTCTTTAGATTAATAAATCTTCTATAATTAAATTAAACATTTAATTTCTCTTAATTAGTTATAGGACTACTAGTGATCCATTTATAGTGGAGTATCTTCCTTCTTCTATATAGAACATGATTCCTAGTTTTAGTATATGTGGGAACACTGGTTTACTAAAACATTCACTTGCTCATGGCGAGTAGAGGATACATATTAATTTTATGATAATAATAATCCAAATGGAAAAAATTTAATGTATTCTAGAAGTGATATCACTATGAAAATCCATTTTAGTATTAACATTTTATATCCTAAAAGTTATTCCATCAATAAGATGATAAAAGAGAAATTCTGGGGGACCTTAACTGTAAAATATCTCAATTGATTTATTTTTTCCCATTATTCAAATATTTTATATTTTATATGACTAATATTTAATGTATTCAAATAGATGACTTTTTGAATTTCAAGAAATGAATGAAATTAATAAAAGGTGTCTATCTTTTGAGGTAGTTTGATTGAGAGATTTTAAATAAAAATTGAAAAAAAGTATATTTTGTGAATTTATAGAATGAAGACACATGCCTTCAGTATGTGTTTTTTTGTTTCAGAGACTTATTCTAAAGTTTGCACCAAATTACATGAAAAATAACTTTTGTAATGACAATTATTATATAATTTAAAAGGTTTTGAATGTTACATTATTTATTATTCATTTACTTTATTTTAGGTGGTTTATATACATGCCATGAATGTATTATATTATTTTTATAGAAAAATTAATTGTTCTTTAAATATCCATTTTATGATCTTTATTTCATGGTGTAAGTGGTTAAAAATTTAGCAAATTGGTAATGTAATATGTGTCTCATATTTTGTTCTTTGAGATACATGTCATATAATGCACCTATATTTTTTATGGGGTGTATATACATCCATTAGAAATTTTTAATCATGAATATCTTTATTTAATGATATTTTAGGCTTCATTTAATGTTATTATATCATATAGTGTGTGGGCCAAAGTTACCAATTTGGTAAAATATTATTGCTATAATCTCATCATTTATCTGGATTTTTTTCAATTATGCTTTCATTGATTATAAATCATGATCCATATATCAAGGAAACTCATTAATTTTATTCTTCTATGGTTATCCATAATTTCTTCATGTATAAGAACAGTTTTTTCACTTTTTTTACTCAATATATTAAGGAAAATGTCTGTATGAAAATATAACTTTTTACACCTTTCGTTCAAAAATATGTGTTCATTCAAAACCATGAAACCTATGAATTTTTTCAAAAATAAAATTAGTATGAGTTGTAAGGGAAAATTTTAACTATATCTCACCTTTTAAATAGAGGGGTTTTAAATGGAATATTATATTAATTTTCTGATAAATGAACTTATCCAAACATTTTTATATAGAAAAAGGAATGTTTGGCATGTATAGATTTACTCACCACTATTTCCTTGAAGCTTCAATTAAAATTTTACAAGGATATTTTTAAAAGAAAATGGTTTTCCTAATATTCTGTAAATTTTTTTTAATGTGTTTATAACATGAATTTGTTTTTTCAAAAATGATTTATTATTTAAAAAGGTGTATAAAATGGTTTTCAAATCATTTTTTATATGTTAAATGAGTTATATTCAATGGAAACTATTTTCCAAGTGATTATGTTCTAGAAATAATTTTTAAAATCATAAATGATATTATCCCCAATAAATTTTTTAAATGATGTTTCATGACTCCAATATATGTTTTTATATTTTATTAAAAGAAACTGATTTTGAAATTGTTATTTTCATTAAAACAATACTTTCTATTTAATGTTATTTTCTAACGGATCATTAAAAATCATTATACATTAATGATAATATTCTTTGATGTAGTTTATTCTTTACTATAGATATTATCCATGTACAACATTCTTGACCTTTTTTAAATGGTTCATGATTAATATGACATATTGTTTATGAGACTAGTTTCCATTACATGGGTTGTATGTCTTCAAAACACAAATCCTTTAATGGTTTATGCATTGAAAAAATGATTATAGGATCAATTTATTTTCCATAGGCAATAATATGAATAAATATTAATGATACCCATTTAATTTCATGGGTAATTATATGAGGCTTAGGAAACACATATTTTTTTATGGTTCACGATAGAATGAATGTTTTTTATCTTTTCCTACATGTATATATGATTTATTTATGTAATGGGTGAGACCTATATTTCCCTAAAATGATTTGGGAAATGATTTATATCACATATGTATGACAGGTATGGAATGAGGATTTAAATCTATTTTGTATTAAAGAACATGAATTAGGAGTTGACTTAGTTCAGCATGATGGGTATGGAACGTGGAGTGTTCAAAATTTGGTATACTAGGATCAAACTATAAGTGAACCATGTTATGTAACATTAGGATGGAAGAAGTACTGAACTTGTTTCAGTAATACATATTTGGAATAGGAAGTGATCCTAGTTTAGTAATACCAGGATGGAATGAAGAGTGATCCCAGTTCAATAATACAAGGAAGGAATGGGAGGTGAACTCGATTCAATAATACATGGTAAGTGCATGGAGTGAAACCAGTTCAGTAAAGTAATTTTTCCACTAAGATGGTCTAGGTAGTGAACCATGACAACTAATATGGTTGGGGAGTGATCCAATTCCATTAATATGTCCTTGATGTTATGAATTGACTATAAGAGATATCATTTAATATATTAATGTGTTCACCACAATCACATATCTTGTTCTTATGTTATGATATCATGGATTTTGGTGTCGATTTAATTATGATTAATGTATTATGAACCTACAATGTATATTCCATGACTCTTGATTATAATTTTTTATATGTTTGTTATTATATTCTAATGTTATTATCATGTTATATTATGATTATTCTAGTGTTATACTTACATATATCCCATATTTACCCTTAATGTGAATCTGAGATCACCCCTTTATTATGTTTCCTTTCCCAAGATAATGAAAAATATTTTTATGTTGGATTACTAAAGGGGAAAATATTTAAGGGAGATATTAAAGATATTTCACCATTTTAGAAGATTATGTTTCCATGTTTCCAAAGACACTAATCAATTACAGTCCCCCACCATGTATTTTTTCAATACGAGGAATATACATTTAATGTAATATAATATATACTTTTGTTAAGCCTTGATCTCTATAGGTATGAGGATAGTATTGATGTATAGGGAACATGTAGTAGCATCTGGGTCATGTCAGCTACAACCATAGTAAATAGACATATCCTACATATTTTAGTGACCCAATATTAACATACATATATATTACATCATTCCTATTATTACTCATTATATTTCCTCAATAAAAATTACATCTAACCATAATTTTTTAAAATAATTTTAGCACTTATACATAAACATATTATTTAGGAACAATATTCATCATCTCAAACATCTTTCTTTATATAAGGCACACTTCTAGAATCATTAAACATATATTATTCAATAAAATCCTAGATATGGGATAACATAATAAGAGTGAGCAAAGATGCATAGTAAGAGTAAAAATAGAATATATCAATTAGAAAAGAATAAAATCATCATATGTTTTTTTAAAACAAAATTATTTTTATTTTCTAAACATAATTATTTATAGCCAAAATACATTATATCTGAAATAGAGAAAATACGGTCTTATCAGGATGCATGATCAATTAGGGTGTCCATTTAGTCATTGGAATTTATGATTCAAAACATAAGAATGTGGCATCATATTAATAAAAAATCAAAATATTTTGAGAAAGGGTATGAGAAATCAAGTTAATGACTAATATATTGATCAAATCTTTAAATAAATCATACTCATGTGATGAACTTTTATTAATATATTCAAAATCAGTTTCATGCCTAATATTATAACAAAATATAGAATGAAATCATACAAAAAAAATGAGGACAACTATATTTGTTTTCTTGTCAATGATTATCATCATAATCATCTCAGCAGAAATTAGTATCATATTACTCAATGAATTGGATATATTAATCAAACACATGAACTACATAATAATAATCCATTCATATATATTCCAAATGATCAGAAAACATTTTTCGAATCATCATATCCTAACCTGTTAAAAATATAATTGTTTTTTAAACATCTAATCATCAAACTAACAATACTTAAAAATATATTATATGGATATTTTAGTAAGATCATATCCCTAATAACCATACTTATCATCAATGTTTGTAACAATAGATGAAAAATTACATTTAAGATTATAAGAATATTTATTAATGAAAATACAATTCTATTTTTGAAGTAACTTATTTAAAATCCTAATATTTTTTTTAAAAAAAGTTGAATAATTTTAATAAAAAATTACAAGGATAATTGTAAAAGAATACTCAAATAATTTAGTGTTCAGGATAGTAAAAAATTCCGTTCATAATGAAATAGTTAAAATAATGATTTAATTCACACCATTGAAAAAAACAATTAATCAAAAAATGTCCATACGATTTTTTACCCTTTTGTATGAATCTAAAAATGGGTAAAAATAAAATTAAAACATTTTATCAAATATTAAAAACTATTTTTAAAACATTTTATATAAACTATTCTTGATGAGAATGTTTTTCTATTTAAAGATGATAAGTAAAGAAAAAAATTTCATAAAAACATTTTCTGAATAATTTTTAGTTTGAAATAGATGAAAATGTTAATAAAACATTATAATTATAGATATAACCATATGATAAAAAATATAGGTTTAATATAAATTTATTATATAATTTTATTAATAGAAACTGAGGCATAATATGTACCGATTAAAATGGAATTCAAACAATAATCCCTTATCTCTAGTTTCCTCATGAAACATAAAAATTTAAATATTCTATATAATAAATATGGATTTATTATAAAATTATTATAGATTCATATTAATTATTATAATAAATATATTATTTTTTATAATATTTTATCAAAATCTAGTTAAAAATTATTTTTGACAGTCACTTTTCTAGGTGACAACTACTTCATTTTTCATATATGTTTCGATTAGATTGTTTCAGTACATGAAAAATAGTCATGGTTTCGTTATGTAAAAAATTATATTCATGTAATATTTATCGTGTCTATTCATGAAATAAACTTGTATATATATTCATATAATGTTGGGTTGGAAAATGAATTACATCACATCCTGGAGATGGTAATCCATATGTGCACTTGGGTAACATTTCAACTTTTTGAATTTTTGAAATAAATAAACAAAAATATTAAATTACATTTAAATAATCTATATAATATAATTAATATTGTATATATTAATTAAATATATACTTATTACAATCCTTGTGAAGTGGAAAATTAAAAATAATCACATTGAATCTTGGATGTGAAAGTCCATATGTGCGCACAAGCCACATTATTGTTTTCAATAATATAGATGCGTATGTAGGTCAAAATGTTATTTTAATTTTAGAAGACTAATTTTCTCGTAAATGAAATAAAAAATAATTTAATAAAATATTATAAAAGTACAAGAATTGTGGTGATGGGGGATGGATAAAATTTTTATTTGGAGGCAGTTGTCCAAATGTATGCATGAGTGATATATTAATTTCCTAGTTGATTGAAATAGGAGAAAAATTATTTGTCAATAATCATTATAACAATTAAGTATATTTAATATACTGACGTAAATATTATATACTAGACCGAATATATTTATATGAGGTCGATGAAGATATAAAATAAAAGTTCCTTTCTAAATGTCATACCAATTTGTTGAGAATCACATTTTGGCTTACACCATATGAACTAAAATAATGGTATATAAGAAACACAAAAAGCACTTGGATATGTGGAGGGATGATTATAAGTGAATATTTAAAGGATTTTATATGATATAATTCTCAGGATATGTGGAGTAGATAATAGGTGTGGAATCATTTTATATGATAAGGGAAAACATATGTGGGATCCTTCTAGATTAGGTCTTCAAAGAAAGAGGTGGATAAAATCTTAGAAATAATATAATGAGTGGATTTAAATGAAGAACAATGGTATTTAATTAAAAAGAAACACTAAATATTACAAATAGGTTTTGAGTAAATGAAAATAAATTTGGAGGAATATATCTATGCATGGGATAATCTGGCCACCAACTTTGAAGATTTAATCAAAGAATATCTGGATATGAAGTTACATGCACATCAATGGGGACTATAGGGTAAGTTATTACAATAATGTTTGAATTTTTTTAATAATTTTTTGGTCTCTTACTACGTTAACTACCCTTTTATTTTATTATCTGCAGTTTACCACTTTTCATCAAATGAGTTTTTTGACTAAAAATTAAACTTTATGGAAAAAGCATAACATGATTCCCTAAAAAAAATTAAAATATAAATATTTCATAGTTAGTATAAATTATTATGAATGAGACAAATTTTAATGTTATATTGGAACTGGGATCAATATTGAAGGAATCGTGGATTTATACATGTTTAAATTGATATATAACTACTGTCACATAATTAAACCCCCAATAAACATATTTTAACATTTAATATTATTACAAAATATTATAATTTTTACCATTCATCATGAACAAGAAAATAAGTTTTCCATGTTAAAATTTAATTATTATTCTAATTAATAATATGAAATTAATTTTATAATAATATAATACTATTTGTGGTTGAAATTAATTATAACATTTGTTCCCAAAACAAGACAACTATCGTATTTTGAAAATTTATTTTTTAAGCATACAAATGAGTTTATCATCATTAATTTCCTTGAAAAACTATTATTATAATATTAAAATATTTTTTCAATATATAATATATAAATTTAATTAATACAATTCATCAATTTTAATTAATTTAATTTAATATTATAAAATTACCTTATTCTCATAAAAATATTTATTAATGAAGTTTGTTTTTATGTAAAAAAGTGAGCTTATTGGAAAATCAGGAATATAGATAATTCAGTAGTAACTGACTTCAAAATATTTATATAAAAAAGAATTATATTAATTTCTGAATAAATTAAATTCATTTAATGAATAATTCAATGAAAATAAATGCATTTTTTCAAAAAAAATACTATATATTTTTCACTATAGACAACAAATCAATATTTAAAAAATAAAAATTACCCAACTAAAATTTAAATATTTTTATTTCATAAATTTTATCATGTTTATAAAATTTAATTTAATGTTTTTCAAGAAATAAATTATAATATTCACTGAAAAATAACAATAAATATATTTTTGAAGAAAATGTGATTTTTATTCATAAAAGGACATTAATAAAAATTAAGTTCTTGTTTTCTATACATTAGTTGATGCATTATATAAAATAGTTATAGGTATTTTTCATCACATGTTTATTACTATTTATAGTTCCAAATTTACTATCTATGTATCAATGGAATATAATATTTTTCTTCAATTAGACTTAGGGTGGAGTGTATCTTAAGATATAGAGAAGTTATATTTATCCAAATATAAGTATATAATAAATATTAGGGGTTTTAAATTTTTAACATGTTATGAGAATTTATACTTCTAAATTATATGACTTTAATATAATCAATAAAGGATACATCGACCTCATAAATATTTTAGTTTCCCATATAGCTTATACTAACATAATGTTTCACAATAAATCATTTTCCAAATACTAGTCTTGTCTCATAGAAAATCCTCTCTAAAATCCTTAATTTCCACCATTTTCTCCCCATTATGATGATAATTCCCTAGTGGTATGACCTATCTGTTCTGTGCATTTAAAGGGTCAGATATTTACCTCTCTATGAGATATACATGGAACATTTCATGAACATGATAGAGTTTAAATGTATGTCCCAAAAAATGAAAATTTCATGATATAATAAATAACTTCGAATGGACTAATATATCTTGGTTTCAAATTTCCTACACATTAAAATCTAATTAATATAATCTAGGGAGATATTCATAGGAATATCTTTTCACAAACTAATAACTTTGGATCTCACTAATTATTTTTAAAATAATGTGTTTTCCATCACTCATATTCTCTTACGGGCTACTGAAAGGATATGACATCCTATGCCACATCCTCATTTAGATTAGGTCCGTAAAGAATTCTCTATACGCCCTTATCCCATCATGATGAGGTTCTATAATTTTTCCCATAGATTTATTCATTAAGATATATCTAAATATTTAGTGAATTGAATTTTGGTATGAAAATTTTACCAATTTAATGTTTTTATTCCAAACCCCATTGAAATACATAGAGAATGCTCTCTACATTTCTTCTAGATTATAAAATATCATCTCAGGATGGCCATATTTCTAAGGATTATATTCCATACCGAAATGTCACTCTATTTCCCAAGCATGAGAAAGAAATCATTAGAATACGAAGGAAATCACTGGATAATGAAAATTAATAATCCAATGTGTTGAACAGTGAATACTTACCACTTCAATACTATATATCACGGAAAAAACATCAAGAGGTAAATCTTCTTGGTTGGAAATGAAGTGGGTTGGCTACATAATGTGATCAAATAAAACCCCAATATATTTATGGACTTTAAATATTTTGTTATTATATTAATTAAATAAACAGTGATGTTTTTATATTTCCATTATGGTATATTTTATTTTTGTAACATTTCCTTTAACATATGTCACATAGTCTTAACTTGCTGACATACAATGAATTGAAATACATACTCTATGATATCACTATTCATTTTCTTTGAAAAATTAATTTATCATATCTATATTCATATTTAATAATTATATGATTTTTTGAAAATAATGACATATGGGATTCATACAAATACCTTTCATTTAGATCTGTTATTGAGGGGATAATTACACAGTTCCTGAACCTTATCATTCCAATAAAATAATCGTTGAACTCAGAAACATTTCTCACCATCATCATAATTCCCACAACCCCCTTCAATGCCTCATAAATTTCCACAGAGAGGGATGATTGAAAAAATTATATTTGAAAATTTTTATATGTCCCCATTAATCCATATTTTAGTATAAATAGTTTTTAAATCCATAAATATTAGACCTCATTTAATCCTTGCTCTAGACAAAGTAGCATTATCAATCTGACATAGAGCATTAACCACCTTATTTACATTCCTAGGCTAATAATGTATTGAGAGGTTATATTATTGAATATAATATAACTATATTAACCAAAAAAATTAGCTTGAAAGAATAATAATCACTATATATTTCCTAACACATAACAACAATATTTATAAAAATTTAAATATATTATAAAAGTATTCATAGTGAAATGTGGCCATTATAACATAGTCATTGAATTTGAAGGTATGAATATGAGTAATCACATTATAAAATATATATGTATATTGGATCCTATATGTAAAAATGTATTTGTTAACTCATTTGAAATAAGAAATCAATTTTTAGGGACATAATTTGATGCTTAAAAAAATAAATTCTCTTCAAATATGATTTTATTTCATTGTATGGGTGATAAATTCGAAACATTTCTATAAATAATCGAAATTATTTTCAATAAAATGATCATTAATTTCGAAATTGTAATATTAAAATTATATTTTGGTAAAATTTATGTTTTCTCATGCTACTATTGATTTCCAAGTGAAAAGTAAAAACACTGATTTTCAATGTACTCTAATTTAAATTTATAAAATCATATAATTTTAATGTAAAATTATATTTGGGATTTGGTACTATGTTTAAGTATTATGCATTATATTTATAATATATAATTAATTTTATCTTAATAGTGAATATTAATTGTTTTGATGTAATTTATGTGTTATTCATAAGAAGACATGTTTTGAAATTTTTCTTGAATGCATGAAATACTTTTAAATTAAAGTTTATTAATTATAGTTAAAGGATTTGAATTTGATATAAAAATCATTTCTATATTCACCAATTCAAATTTATTCTTGGAATAATTTTTTTCAATTTTCATAAATTTTTTCATTTTTTCTGAATAATAAAAAAATAACATTTTAGGAAATACTGTACATTTAATTATATATCTAATATTTAAATATGATATAAAACTTAATTTTACATATGTACCCTATATTATATTTTAATATAATAAAATAAAAATAAAATTTAACTATAATTATATAGATCATAATTTATATTCTAGATATATATGAAAATAATTCTCAGTGCCAACATAGTGCATGTGTAACAGTGTAGAATAAAAAGTAGTCACCTAAATGTAATATATGATAAAGTTGAAGTATATTTTTTAATTGTTATTGAATAAGAATTATTATTTATTATTTTTATGTATATGTATATATTTTCAGTTAAAAAACAAGTGACATGTCTAAATTCATGTTCAATGATTTTTAAAATGTTGAAAAGAAAAAATAAATTTTTAAATAATATTACATGACATAGATGTTAGTTAATATAACATTTGAATAGATAATAAGTACAATTTCAACATAATTAATATAATTTTATGATGTTATTTTTCTTCAAATTTTTATTTGTGTAATAAATAACATAAATTCTTTTGCAACAACAACAGTGAGCATTTACATGAAACACCAAAATCAAGTGAATGGTATATAAAATCAATAAAAAGAAATATTTTATGGTTGAGTTAATGTTTCAAAATATTTTATAAGATAGTTAATACATTTTAGTAATGTTTTAATTGTTTGTAATATAATTACATTACCATTTTTTCATATTCAAATTATGAGAAAGGTTATTAGAATGACATTAACAATATTTTCTGTAAAATATATTATATTAATCAATATAAAAATCATAAAATACATAAAATAGGTCAATTAGGATGAAAAAATGTAAGAAACTAGTTTTTCACTTATGGATACATTAATTTTCAGTCTAAATCTTTACTTTGGACATAATGTCGATGTCATATGGGTTTAAGAAGGTCTTATTTCTGTTAGGGAGTGTTTAGAGCCTGAAACCCAACTTTTTTTTGGAAAAATATGCTTCGTTCATGGTTTAGAGTAAACCATGTATGAATTCCACACAGTTTGGAAAACCGTGTGGATTAGGTTTTTTTAAGATCCATCTCACAAGGATGGTGCAAGGTTGTGCGGACTAACCATGCAGATGCTCCTTTTTCCCAGGCACTTGTTCATGGCTTCCATAGGGTTTGATCCAATGGTGCAGAAGATGTTATTTCGAGTAGAACCGTCTCACACAGTTTTATCACGGTTTGACAAACCCTGCGAAAAAACCATTCATTAGATAAAATTATGGGTAAAATTTCAAAAAATACATTCATGATCTATTTAATCCCCTCGTCTTCCACAACTCCTAAACAAGTTGGATTTACCCTTTTCCTCTCAATTTGGATATTTTTGAAGGCCAAATATTGGGATCTAGATATATCCTTCCTCTGGAATCAGATGGAGCTTCTGTTCATCACGTTGGATGTCCAATGGTAAGTACTCGATTCCACTTATGTAGTTCTTTTCCTCTCATGCTCTCACCCTACATATCATGATGTGATAATATTTCACTTTTTCTTATATCTACTACAATCTGAGGAAAATCAAGGGACGATACCAAAGCAGGAGAGTTGTACAACCCTTAAGTGGGTGTTCTATAACTAATCCCTAATGTTTGTTGATTTTATAATATCCATGTGGGTCCCACCAATTTTATGGAGGCTCGTTTTATAAATTTACATGCCATTATTATGTAGGATCGAAATATAATATGAGATGCTCAATATACAAGAGGGGGGGTGAATTGTATACTTTAAAAATTCCTTTTGAACCTTTAAAGTTGGTTATGAATAACTAAAGTTTCCTTAAGAAAAGGAAAGGGCTAAGTTTAACAAAGTTAAACTAAGTAAATTCACAACACCTCTAACACCGAACTAAACTTGGAAAGAGATTCCAAAAGTAGGTTCCGGAAATATGGTTCCGGAAATTGAAACTTAACAAAAGTTACAATATGAGATTCTACCTTACAGCGTATAGAATCTAAACTAATCAGAGTAAGTAAGGAAGTATAAGAAAGTTATACTTTCCTTAAGATACAAAATATAGCGGAATAGAAACAAGTAGTAAAACTACAAGTAACAAGAATAAGTCTTTTAACCCAAAGAGAAGGGTATCCAACAACCTTGGATAAAGGTCCCTTGATTTATACTTTCAAGCAAGTCTGTCTTACCCAAACCAGGGTAAGCCCTCGATACGAAGATCGGAGTCTCTGTCTTGCTATCCCCGCAAGCCCTCAACTTCAAGGTAGTTGGCAACCTCTGTCTTCCTCAGCAAGGAAGCCCTCGATCTTTAAGGTAGTCGGCACCTCTGTCTTCCTCAGCAAGGAAGCCCTCGATCTTTAAGGTAGTCGGCACCTCTGTCTTCCTATCCCCGGAATCCCTCGAATGTAATCACCAACATTCGGAGTCGCACGAAGCTTTGAGATTTAATAAGAGACTCTCTCTCTAGAAATCACCTCAACAGCATGTATGCACAAAGTCCAAATTTTTCATCCATTCGTTGTGAGCTTTTTCAAATGAGCTCCTATTTATAGGTAAGGTCGGCTCCTTCTCCAACGGTCATATTTTCCTTAATGATCGGAGGGACCTGTACACGTGTCACTTAGACAACGGTTAGTTTATAACAAAATGGACGACATCGTTTTATAACAAAACAAGTGTAACAAAATGTACGACATCGTTTTAAACTCTAAAATAAAGGTTCAGAATAGAAACTTCGGAGTGAAAGTTCGGAGTGAATAAATTCAGAGTGTATAAAACAATGATAATCAGATTCTGTTTAATAGGTGAATTCGGAATGAGAATTCGGAATAGGAATTCGTCATCAGAAATCATAATGAGAATTCATCATCAGAATTCGTAATGAGAATTTGTCATTAGAATTCGTAATGAGAATTCGGAATAGGAATTCGTCATCAGAAATCGTAATGAGAATTCATCATCAGAATTCGTAATGAGAATTTGTCATTAGAATTCGTAATGAGAATTCAGAATAAGAATTCGTCATCAGAAATCGTAATGAGAATTCATCATCAGAATTCGTTATGAGAATTTGTCATCAGAATTCGTAATGAGAATTCGGAATAGGATTTCTTCATTAGAATTCGTAATGAGAATTCTTCTTTGGAATTCGTAATGAGAATTCTTCTTCAGAATTCGTAATGAGAATTCATCATCAGAATTCGTAATGAGAATTCGTCATCAGAATTCGTAATGAGAATTTGTCATCAGAATTCGTAATGAGAATTCTTCATCAGAATTTGTAATGAGAATTCGGAATGAGATTTCTTCATTAGAATTCGTAATGGGAATTCTTCATTGGAGTTCGTAATGGGAATTCTTCATTAGAGTTCGTAATGAGAATTCTTCTTCAGAATTCGTATCCTGAATCTGGAATAGAAATTAGTCAGAATTTATATCCGGAATTCGGAATGAAACTTCCTTATAGTTCTTGTCCAGAATCCAAACCCTAAAACAGAATGCTTTATATCAAAGTTTCAATGATTCCGAGAAAATGAATCTGAAACTTATACTTAAGAAAAATATGAATGAAAATATGATAAGGATAATTTTTCTTATAAAAGCGATTTTCCTTAAGAAAGCAATTTTCCTTATAAAAGCAATTTTCCTTATAAAAGTAATTTTCCTTAAAGATAAGGTGTCTGTGATTTTCAAAACAAGAAGGAATGGAAAAGTCATAAGGAAAACCTTATTGACTCAACAATCTCCCCCTTTTTGGAAAGCACAAACATCCTTACGAAAAAGCTATTCCAAGAAGAAAGAGACACATTAAAGCTTATCTCCCTTGGTTTAAGGATATATATGAATACGACTAACTCCCCCTTAGGCTTTGAAACTCTAAGGATTGTATTCATATTTCCGGAGTGATGTTTCATAAGAAGGTCTTCTTTAAGAAAAACTCTCCCTTAAAAAAACTCTTATTAGAGTTCTTTTTCCTTGGGTATTTTTCTTTCTCCCCCTTTGATAAACTCTTATTAGAGTTCCTCTTTTTCTTAAGGATCTTTTCCTTCTCCCCCTTTTTGATTTTCAAAAAGAATTGGAGGGAATGGAAAAAAATAACAAAGTACCTGAAAAATTAGTAATGACAACAATAGAAACAACAAGTACGACTTTCATTAAAATTGGAATTTCGACAACAAAAAATGCAACAAAAAGATTGGATTGGTCATTTCGGATCTTTCTCCTTCGACATTAGCCCCTTAAGAATCGTCTTGATCATCTTTAAGTCATTGTGGTCTTCCTCTGCTTGCTTCTCTAAGACGACTATTCTTGCTGACTGAGCTTCAATTATTTCTTCCTGAGCCTTCAACTTTTCTTCCTGAGCTTTCATCTTCTCTTCCTAAGCCTTCATCCTTTCTTCAAACTCGATCCCATAATCCCTTTCATATTTCCAACTTTGATTAACGGAATTGAGCTTTCCATTCAGATCTCTCACTTCCTGAATCTGAAAGTTCTTTTCCTCTGTCAACTTTTCTTCGAATGACGCAGTCAGCTTATGAAACTTCTTGTCCTCGGTTTCAAATGCATCCTTAACGTTATCCTGAAACTCATCGAAAAGCCTCATCTCTTCCACAGTTTTCTTAGACCAGCTTGTCATCCTCTTGCAAGATCTTTTATGAGCTTCGTAACCAATAAAGAAATTTTTGAATTGGGCTTCAATCTCAACACACTTATCCATAACCATGGATACAGAGTCGGTTTTCTGATTCAGCGCATATTGGAGCATCTGGCATCTGGAGTCAATGCTTGAGAAGGTTGGAATGGTTCCCACTAACTTCTTTAAGGACTGAACAACAAATTCATGCCCCAACGAGGATGACTCCGAATCTGAAATCTTGCAAGGAGAATTTTCTTCCTCAATAAGCTCCAACTTCCTCTTAGAAGAACTACCAGCTTCCTTCCTCTTTCTTACTACTGAGCTCGGAGTCTCGGTAAGAACTTTCTTTCCCTTATCTTTTTCCGGAATGGAATCCTGTTCCGGAGTTTTCTTTTCGCTGTCAGAAACTTGAACAACCAAATCTTCCTCATCAGTAACTTCTTGAACACCAACCTCTACGTTTCCCATCTGAGAAATATCATGTAAAAGTTGTTCTTCTTCTCCATGATAGGCAACTTCTTCTTCTCCTTTATCTTCTTCCATCGCAGGAGTAACTAACTTCGAAGATTCAGCTTCTGATGTTCGGAGCGAGAGGTGTTCCGAAGGAGTTCCCTTATACTCATCAACTTGTTTTAGCACATCTCCTGTCTCACCACTCCTTCAGCAGCCTCATAAACTTGTTCCACTTGCTCTTCTTCCTCAGTATTCGTAGCAACAGCCTCTTCCGGAGCAGCAAGATTTCTTCCTGGAGTCTCAGGTAGAGATTCCAGAGAGAAAGATCTCGGAACTGGAATTGTTGCTAAAACCATTTCATTGAACTTCAACAACGCTTGCACAGCCTCGGCTTCTGACATTTTCTTCTTAAGATTCTTTTCCTTAGCTTGTTTCTCAAGCTCATCAGCAGCTTTCTCCTTCAAAGCTTTAGCCTCCGCAGGATCCAATCCGAACGGCGGATCCCCTTCTTTACTCTTCTCTTTGTCAGCTCTCCACTTTGCTGCAACCTCATCAGTATAGGTTTTCTTCTTCTTGGGCTTAGGAGGTGCGGAATGGACTTCCTTAGACTTGGGTTCCTCAGCTTCGACTACCACTTCTTTCAGCTTTCTCTTCCTTACCAGCATAGATGATTCCGGATTAGCAGATTTCGGAATCACTTCTACTTGAGGAGGTATATCAAAAAACATACCAGACTTCTTGTCAAAAGATATATTCATTATTTTAAGTGTGCCATCACTAAGCAGCATGATCTTGCAAACTCTCGACTTAGAACTGCAAGCTACCTTGAAACAATCTAGGAACCGAACTATGAGCTTTGATAATTTTGCTGGGTACATTACGATCTGAGCTCTCAGATTCCCCTTCTTCAAATTCTCAATATTAAGAAGAATATGCTTCATCAAGTTAAACTTCCTTAGATTTATCATGAAATCTAAGATATATATATATCACTTTTCTTCAAGCTGTCCTTATCACC
The DNA here is from genome assembly GCA_963277665.1 of Viscum album. Lineage (NCBI taxonomy): Eukaryota > Viridiplantae > Streptophyta > Magnoliopsida > Santalales > Viscaceae > Viscum > Viscum album. Next base: position 307,511,304 of record OY728152.1, read on the forward strand.
TTTTCTCGGTATGATATGTCCTTGCACCCATAACTCCAGAATCCGGAAGTTTGTAGATAGGCTTGCAATCTTCAGAGCCTTGTCATCATCCAATCCGAGAGTTTCTAAGGCTTTCTCTTTGTTGAAACTACCCATAGAGTCTGGCAATACGTGAGAAATAAACTCATCTTCACCTTCATAACTTAACCCTACCAAGCTTGCAGCCTTGGTGTAAGAAAGCTTATATGTCTTGCCATACGATTTGAAAGAAAACTTCTCTCTATTATCTTCCTCGAAGAAAGCAACTGACTCATAAAACTCAACAAGCAGATCAGAATAGACTTCATCTTGATTCCCGGATTTAGATACCGCAACATCCTCCCAGCCATTCAACTTGATATTCTTTGAAATGATAGAATCATATTTTCTGAAGAAAGTCGGATGAACTAACCTTTCTCTGTAAACTAACCACTGAGAAATTGGCTTAGTTGAAGACATTTCTTGAGAAGCTAACTCTGCAGACATTCGGATCTGAAGTCTCTGAGAAGTTCGGAATTGAGAAGACTGAAGTTCGGAATGGCCTTAAATCAGAGAGTCAGAGCTTCAACACGTAAAAGCTTGAAATCGATGTGGGACTAGAAAATAGGGTCCCCTTTATATAGGCAATGGGATGACGGTTCAACTTCCTCGGTTGATCTAACGGTTTAGAATGATCTGAGATCAAATCTGACGGTTGAGAGCTTGAATCCGATCTTTTTGAGGTTTTTATTAAAGTAAAGAATTAAGAAATCCAAAAACCGAAAACAAACTATAAGAAATTGCCAGCAAGTAAAATATGATTACGAAAACTTCGGTAAGAAAATCATACCTTTCGGATTAGCTTAGGAAAGTTATTCGTAATGGGTAATATAAAGATGACTACGAAAAACTCAATACAAAAAACTCAATACGAAAAACTTAATACGAAAAACTCAATTCGAAAAAATCAATATGAAAAAGTAAGTACGAAAAACTCAATTCGAAAAACTCAATACGAAAAAGTAAGTACGAAAAACTCAATATGAAAAAGTAAGTGCGAAAAACTCAATATGAAAAAGTAAGTACGAAAAACTCAATATGAAAAATTCAATTCGAAAAACTCAATACGAAAAACTCAATTCGAAAAACTCAATACGAAAAACTTAATACGAAAAAGTAAATAAAAGACTTGTTATGGAAGATTCAGTACGAAAGTTCCGTTATGAAAATACCAGTACGAAAGTTTTTCATTCCGGAAATTTTCAATACGAATACTTCCATTCCAGAAGTATTCTGTACGAAAATATCCATTCTGGAAATGTTTCATTCCGGATGTTTTCATTCCGGAAATCTTCGTTCCGAAATGTTTGAAAACAAATTTTGAAAAACTTTGTTAAACAAACAATCAAATGTACTCCCCCTATGAAAAAGAGTTTATTACTGTAAGGAGATTTTTTCAACAGAAAGTTAATTAAGGAAGATTACCTTACGGTTATCATTCCTAACTTCTGTTTAATATATTCAAATCTATCAGAAGTCAAGGATTTTGTGAAAATATCAGCAAGTTGATCTTGCGTTCCGATAAACTGAAGAATAATATCTCCTTTGAGTGTGTAATCCCTAAGAAAGTGATGCCTAATATCTATGTGTTTTGCACGGGAGTGATGTGCAGGGTTTTTACTTAGGGCAATGGCACTTGTGTTATCACACAAAATTTGAGTTTTAGTAAAACTCAGGCCATAGTCTATGAGTGTGTGTTGCATCCACAACACTTGTGCACAACAACTTCCAGCTGCTACATATTCAGCTTCAGCAGTGGAGAGTGCTATAGAATGTTGCTTTTTGCAGGACCAAGAAACTAATGAATCTCCTAAGAAATGACAAGTTCCGGATGTACTTTTTCTATCCATTCTACATCCACCAAAGTTAGCATCAGAAAAGCTTTTTAGAACAAAATCATTTCCAGATTTATAAAATAATCCTAGATCCATGGTTCCCTTAAGGTAGAGAAAAATTCTTTTTACTGCCTTTAAGTGAGATTCCTTAGGATTGGATTGATATCTTGCACATAAGCATACTGAAAACATTAAGTCTGGTCGACTAGCTATTAAGTAAAGTAGACTTCCTATCATACCTCTAAAAGATGTTTGATCTACTGGTTTCCTAGTTTCATCAAGATCTAAAGATTTTGAGGTACCAATGGGAGTACTTATACTCTTAGTGTTGTCATACCCATATTTTTTAAGATGATCTTTAATATACTTATGTTGATATATGTAAGTTCCTTCTGGTTTTTGAGAAATTTGAAAACCAAGGAAAAATGTTAACTCACCCATCATACTCATTTCAAACTCAGATTTCATTAGACTAGAAAAAGAGTTAGTCAAGGATTGCTGAGTTGAACCAAATATAATGTCATCAACATAAATTTGAACAGTCAAAACATTTTTCTTATCTTTCTTTATAAAAAGGGTTGGATCTGCATTTCCCTTAACATAGTTATTTTGAAGCAAAAATCCAGTAAGTCTATCATACCATGCTCGTGGGGCTTGTTTAAGGCCATACAAAGCTTTGGTAAGTCTAAAAACATGATCAGGATGTTTTGTATCTTCAAAGCCAGGAGGTTGTTCAACAAAAACTTCCTCTTGAACATAACCGTTAAGAAAAGCACATTTCACATCCATTTGGAAAAGTTTGAAATTAAAGAATGCTGCAAAGGCAAGTAGAATACGGATAGATTCAAGTCTAGCTACTGGAGCATAGGTTTCTTCATAGTCTATTCCTTCTTGCTGATTATAGCCTTTAGCAACAAGTCTACCTTTATTTCTAACAATGATTCCATTTTCATCACATTTATTTCTGAAAACCCATTTTACTCCAATAACAGAAGTTTCCTTAGGTCTTTCAACCAAGGTCCAGACTTTATTCCTTTCGAATTCATTTAGTTCATCTTGCATTGATTTGATCCAATCATTGTCACCTAATGCTTCGTCAGTGCTTTTAGGTTCTAATTGGGAAAGAAATGCTAGATGTTCTACTTCATTTCTTAAGGATCTTCTAGTCCTTACAGGTTGATTTACATCACCAATGATACTATCACTGGGATGATTCTTAAGAAACACCTGATTTGGGTTTTGTAAAACCTGTTCATCAACATAGGGTAGAAAGTCTTCTGGGGTAAATGTTTTAGAAGTATCTTCTAGAACAATTTCCTTATCAGAAGGATCTTCTATCAAAGGTTGACAATTAGTTTTTGAAAACACATCCGAAGATGTAAGTTGGGATGGTTTAAAAATAAAAGGATCTGACTCATCAAATTTTACATGTACTGTTTCCTCAACAGTACAAGTGTTTTTATTAAAAACTCTATAAGCTTTAGAGGTGGTGGAATAACCTAAGAAAATCCCTTCATCTGATTTTGGTGCGAATTTATGTAAGTTATCTTTAGTATTCAAAATGAATACTTTGCAACCAAAAACCTTGAAGAAGGAAAGTCTAGGTTTTCTACCATTCCATAACTCATAAGGAGTTTTATTAAGAAAAGGTCTAATCAAAACTCGATTTATAGTATAACAAGCAGTACTTACAGCTTCAGCCCAGAAATGTCTAGCAATAGAATATTCACTCAACATGGTTCTAGTTATTTCTTGAAGAATTCTATTTCTTCTTTCAACTATACCATTCTGTTGAGGAGTTCTAGGTGCTGAAAAATTGTGAGTAATACCTTTCTTACTACAAAAAGTTTCAAAATCAGAATTTTGAAATTCTCCTCCATGATCACTATGAATAGTTTTCAATGGAAGGTTTTTCTCATTTTTAACTTGAGCTCTAAAACTTTTGAAATAAGAAAAAGCTTCAGATTTCCTTGCTAGAAAATAGACCCAAGTAAATCTGGTGTAATCATCAACTAGAACAAACACATAGTATTTGCCTCCAATACTTCCAGTTTGTGTTGGACCAAAAAGATCCATGTGCCCCAACTGTAATGCATCAGTTGTTGAGACTTCACTGATTGACTTAAAACTAGATTTATGTTGCTTGCCATATTGACAAGGATCACAAACTTTAGAAGAATCAAATCTAAGTTCCGGTAGATCCTTAACAAGTTTCTTCTTAGAGAGTTTACATAGGTTCCTTATATTACAGTGTCCTAATCTTCTATGCCATAACCAAGAATGATCTTCCATTGCACTAAGGCAAGGTAAATCTTGGCTTCTTAGGTCTTCTAAGTTTAAGGTGTAAACATTCTCTTGCCTATTGGCTGAGAGAATAAATCCTTCCTTGGAATTGTGAACTAAGCATCTATCATTCCTAAAATTCACAAGGTAACCTTCATCACATAACTGACTTATGCTAATGAGGTTGTGCTTAATACCTTTAACAAAAAGAACATTTGAAATCAAGGTTTTACCTAAAAGAACAATATTACCAATACCAACAATCTCTCCCTTGGCATTGTCTCCGAATGTTACCTTTCCTCCTTTCGTTTTGATAATCTTTTCAAAAAAGCTTTTGTTACCAGTCATGTGCTGGGAACATCCACTATCCATGTACCAAATATTGTTGCTAGAACTTTCTTTATTTTCCTGAAATTAAGAACAAAGTTAGATTTTCGGAATCCAAACTTGTTTGGATCCGAGATTTCCAGACAATAAAATTTTTGGAACCCACATTTTCTTAGAAAAGTAAGCTTTATGAAAACCTAAGGATTGAGTTTTGTTTAAGGAACAACTTCTTGCCCAGTGACCACCACATTGACATTTAGTGCAAAATGGGGCACTCTGAGGAACAAAATAATTGTTACTGAAAACAGGTTTTTCATGGGTATAACCAAATCCGGATTTATTTCTTAAAGGTCGTATTTGAGAATACATCTTATCAAAATTTTCTTTACCATGGGTAAAGTTTGATAAACACTTCTTTAAGGAAAAAATTTCGGACTTGAGTTTTACAACCAAATTTTTATCCTCAAAATCATTAGTTTTGGAACTAGAGTTAGGCTCGAAAACATTTTTCTTAGAAATTACTTTTTCTAATTCTTTAGAAAGTTTGTTCTTCTCAGAACTTACTTCCTCAAGATTTTTTGAAATATTTTCAAAATCAGCGTTTTTCTTATCAAGATCTTTAGAAAGATCTGATATCTCTTTAGTAAGAATAGAATTTCTAGAGTTTTCCTTATCAAGTTTCTTGTTGAGTTTGGAATTCTCAATCTCAAGAAGTTCAGCAAACCTAGAGACTTCTTCAAAAGTAGTTAAAGTATTTTCCTCATCAGAAGATGATTCTTCATCAGAAGAGTTATAATACTTACTATCATTAGAATTTAAAGAAACATTGGTCAATGATTCAGCATTTCGTACCTTATCCATAAGACAATAATTGTCAATAGGTAATCTGGCTATAAGACCAAGATTCTTCTGTCCTGAAGATTCATAATCAGAAGATTCATCTGAAGAGTCACCACCACTGGCACTCCAGGTGTCATTAGCTTTCATAACTTTCTTAGCTTTGGCTTTATAATACTTCTTCCTGTTCCTGTCTGAATGTATTTCCTTTCTTTCTTTCTTTCTGAGCATAGGGAAATCTGGTCTAATATGTCCATCCCTTTTACATTCGTAACAAGTAACTTCTCCATATTTCTTGTCTTTCCTATCCTTCTTCTTATACTTGGATTGAAAGTTTCTCTATCCAGCTATCTTGTTCGTCCTTCGAGCAAGATTGGAAAATTCATTTTCTGAGACTTCACTTTCACTAGATTCGGATTGGAAAATGACTTTCTTCGATTTGGATCTGGTTACTCTCTCAGGAGTCTTAGCTTTCATCTGATTTGAAGTTGAAGTCAAAGCAATAGTACCATTTCCATTCTTATTCTTGATGTTGTCAGCATCTCTCTTCATTATAGTTTCATGTTGTAGAAGAGTTCCAAATAATTCATCAAGAGTAATTTTAGTTACCTTCCTGTTCTCATCTATAGCTATTCTCTTGGATTCCCACTCATTGGGCATAATGTCAATTATCTTGTCCACAAGAGCTTCATCATCTAATCCTTTCTCTCCCATAGATTGTAGACTGTTGACAATAGTCATAAATCTTTATTGAACTTTACAGATAGGTTCTCCATAAGGAAAATTAAATCCATGATATTCAGCTCTAAGCATAGCTCTTCTAGTCTCAATCACTTTAGAAGTCCCAAAGTGTGTAACCTCTAACTTCTTCCATATACAGTTAGCTGCTTCATAAGAAGAAATTTGGCTATATATATTTCTAGTCATTGAACATAGTAAAGTGTTGCGTACCTTATAGTTGAGTTGATATTCTTGCTTTTCCTGGTTAGTAAAGGTTCTGACTTCCATGTCAGGAATTTTATAATCACCAGTAAGCATCACAAAGTTATCTACACCAGTATTGATAACAAATGTCTTCATACAATCTCTCCAGTATTCATAATCATTACCATCGAAGATTGGTGGGCTTGTAGGATTCAGATTGTCAATCGAACCAACATTAATTCCTGCCATACTGAAAATAACTTTGCACACAAACTTGTTAGTATCAAAGATTCGTAATAACAAAGTTCGGAATGAGAAAAGTTCGGAATGGATAAATCTGAATGAAAAAGTTCGGAATGAAAAAGTTGAGCAAGAAAAACTTGTATGTGAGTACAAGTATTTCAGTAACCAGCTCTGATACCAAATGTAGGAATGGTATAGAGTAAGAGGTTTCCAACCTCTGATACCAATTGTAGGATCGAAATATAATATGAGATGCTCAATATACAAGAGGGGGGGTGAATTGTATACTTTAAAAATTCCTTTTGAACCTTTAAAGTTAGTTATGAATAACTAAAGTTTCCTTAAGAAAAGGAAAGGGCTAAGTTTAACAAAGTTAAACTAAGTAAATTCACAACACCTCTAACACCGAACTAAACTTGGAAAGAGATTCCAAAAGTAGGTTCCGGAAATATGGTTCTGGAAATTGAAACTTAACAAAAGTTACAATATGAGATTCTACCTTACAGCGTATAGAATCTAATCTAATCAGAGTAAGTAAGGAAGTATAAGAAAGTTATACTTTCCTTAAGATACAAAATACAGCGGAATAGAAATAAGTAGTAAAACTACAAGTAACAAGAATAAGTCTTTTAACCCAAAGAGAAGGGTATCCAACAACCTTGGATAAAGGTCCCTTGATTTATACTTTCAAGCAAGTCTGTCTTACCCACACCAGGGTAAGCCCTCGATACGAAGATCGGATTCTCTGTCTTGCTATCCCCGCAAGCCCTCAACTTCAAGGTAGTTGGCAACCTCTGTCTTCCTCAGCAAGGAAGCCCTCGATCTTTAAGGTAGTCGGCACCTCTGTCTTCCTCAGCAAGGAAGCCCTCGATCTTTAAGGTAGTCGGCACCTCTTTCTTCCTATCCCCGGAAGCCCTCGAATGTAATCACCAACATTCGGAGTCGCACGAAGCTTTGAGAGTTAATAAGATACTCTCTCTCTAGAAATCACTTCAACAGTATGTATGCACAAAGTCCAAATTGTTCATCCATCCGTTGTGAGCTTTTTCAAATGAGCTCCTATTTATAGGTAAGGTCGGCTCCTTCTCCAACGGTCATATTTTCTTTAATGATCGGAGGGACCTGTACACGTGTCACTTAGACAGCGGTTAGTTTATAACAAAATGGACGACATCGTTTTATAACAAAACAATTGTAACAGAATGTACGGCATCGTTTTAAACTCTAACATAAAGGTTCGGAATAGAAACTTCGGAGTGAAAGTTCGGAGTGAATAAATTCAGAGTGTATAAAACAATGATAATCAGATTCTGTTTAATAGGTGAATTCGGAATGAGAATTCGGAATAGGAATTCATCATCAGAAATCGTAATGAGAATTCATCATCAGAATTCGTAATGAGAATTTGTCATTAGAATTCGTAATGAGAATTCGGAATAGGAATTCGTCATCAGAAATCGTAATGAGAATTCATCATCAGAATTCGTAATGAGAATTTGTCATTAGAATTCGTAATGAGAATTCGGAATAGGAATTCGTCATCAGAAATCGTAATGAGAATTCATCATCAGAATTCGTTATGAGAATTTGTCATCAGAATTCATAATGAGAATTCGGAATAGGATTTCTTCATTAGAATTCGTAATGAGAATTCTTCATTGGAATTCGTAATGAGAATTCTTCTTCAGAATTCGTAATGAGAATTCATCATCAGAATTCGTAATGAGAATTCGTCATCAGAATTCGTAATGAGAATTCTTCATCAGAATTCGTAATGAGAATTCTTCATCAGAATTCGTAATGAGATTTCGGAATGAGATTTCTTCATTAGAATTCGTAATGGGAATTCTTCATTGGAGTTCGTAATGGTAATTCTTCATTAGAGTTCGTAATGAGAATTCTTCTTCAGAATTCGTATCCTGAATCTGGAATAGAACTTAGTCAGAATTTATATCCGGAATTCGGAATGAAACTTCCTTATAGTTCGTGTCCATAATCCAAACCCTAAAACAGAATGCTTTATATCAAAGTTTCAATGATTCCGAGAAAATGAATATGAAACTTATACTTAAGAAAAATATGAATGAAAATATGATAAGGATAATTTTTCTTATAAAAGCGATTTTCCTTAAGAAAGCAATTTTCCTTATAAAAGCAATTTTCCTTATAAAAGTAATTTTCCTTAAAGATAAGGTGTTTGTGATTTTCAAAACAAGAAGGAATGGAAAATTCATAAGGAAAACCTTATTGACTCAACATATTATACTTATTATAATTGTGTGGTTATGCTCTTTCAAAATATGTGATTAGTCATTAGCAGTTACACCCACAACCCAATACGCCCCATATTTGATGGTTATGCCATATTTGGGTTTCAGTGTTATGACACATTTAAGCCACCTTCCAGGTGTGCCTTCGCATGAACATCCTAAATGTGAGACTTCCTATAATAAATGGCTTGTTATTAATGATAATAGAATAATGGAACGTACCAGGTATGCTCACCACATTACCTTTATGGGGTAAGTGCTTCAATTTGGTAATTAAATGTGAATGGTGCAATGGTATGTAGACTAATTATATAACATGGCTTATCAAATGAGATTGAAAAAAGGTTACATATCGGTAGCACCCCATTACATATTTATGGAATGTAGAAGAGTTAACCTCTATAAATTAATATGCCTTTATGGTTAATTTAGACATGATTAATGGTTGTGACGACCCTTGGCCTATCCACACTAACGGAAGAGAAAGAATGAACATAATGAATGATTACATGATTACAATATCATATAGAAATGGACTAACTCGTTCTTGCCTCAAATTCTGATAGGATAATACCTTTGGACTCGTGAACCCCATTTTGATTCAAGGATGCAGTTTACTTTTGTTGACACCCACCTAGACTTTGGTTGTTATCTATTACTCAGATTCTCGATATACTACCATTGGATCCTTTACATTATTCCATGATAACTCAAATACACTCCCTTAGATCCATCTTTGACTAGTAGGATCCTTGGTTAAATCCCATAGGGCCCTATCTTTTCATAGACAAGTTTTAACAAGGTTGATCACTATGGACTCGATAGGCGCCTTATTGTGGAATGCATTGGATTATAATCATTTGATTACAGTCTTACCCATTATCTAGATTTAGATTATACTAGGTTAGAATTCTGTGAGATCTATGATATCTTGGTTATTAACTTGGAACTCCCTAACCAAATATATTTTTTAGGTTTCCTTGTTGTGTGTCGGGAACTTCATTTCTTATGCTATCATGAGGTGATGTCAATGTTGGATATGAATCATGTGACATATTAGAATTAAATTTTAATTACATAATTGATGGACTGGTTACATGTTTAGACACCAGCAAGGGGATAATTTTAGTACATGGGTATTTATTTATATTGTAATACTTTCTTTACTTTATATGTGCTTTCCCATTGACTGATGTATTCCACTACACTGGCCGGATGCTATAGACACCTTTGGGGGTGTCCCACTAGGACTTATGTCACACCCTCTCTGGGTACTATTTGTTACCTGACATAGATTACATGACTGCAGTTTTTGAAAAAGGTAGAATACATATTCAAACACTTGATTGCTTACGGATAGGATGGATCTTGATAGTAGAATACCGAGTTGGATCATGGGATTCTTGGAGTAGTCATGTTTCTTTTTACTTTATGGATCATGTTATTCGTATTAACTTGTATCCATGGTTTTCAGTTTTCTAGTGAAATGAAAATACATCACCATTGATCTAGTTGATATAGTTATTGTCATTCTCATTTATCTATTGTATCAATTTGCTTCCTCTGTTTATTTATATCACTTCCCTTGTTTACTACTATTAATCTCTTTACACTCTCCCACACTCTTCAAATGAGTTTATAGTCTCCCCACAGACACACTATAGGCCCTTGATGCTAGTCGGAGTCTTCTGGTGTATGGGGATATGCGCTTATAGCCATGTGGCCAACCTGTATCAGGGTACTCATTAAGTGGCATCTAGGTTTTGGACATCATAAAGTTGTATCAGAGCTGGTTTTATTTCTTATGTTACTATTTGGAGACAATATATTAGAGAATATAAACACTTGGGACATGGTCATAAGTCGTGGGTGGGCATCGCGAACCCATGTTAAAGATAAAAACCAAGTCTCCTAAATTATAATTGTTCTTTTTCATTTTCCTATTATAGTTGATATTATTTCATTGTTGGGTTATTCAAATGTTGTATGGTGTTATTGATTATATCTCTATTTTTGTATTTTATTTCATACTTTCCCGATGATATGAGGGAAATGAGAATTGTCATATGCCTCACTATAGGGACCTAAAATTCACTTTTCACGTATAATTCCATGTTATATATGTCCATTTTACTTCATTTCATTGCATGATTTTCATGTGATTTCTGAGTGATGTAGTGATAGTTAGCTTATTCTTATATTACTCTTAGCTGTGATTGAGTGATTTCTTATATAAATTATTGAGGTGTATGGGCCCTAATGGATTGGGATGAGTAACGTACCATGTCTATCTATTATACTATAAATAAATGGGTGTCGTTTTTGGTGATAGGTTTATGGGAACTAATTCATTGAAATTTCATATCCATTATAAAGTTAACCTTGAAATCAAAAATTATGTGGTTTCACGTCCTTAATATCCCTTGTCATGTTAATGAATGGAAAACATGTAAACCTGGTAATTAACTGAAAAATGGCATGAATCTTATACATGAGCACTTACTGATACCTAGCTATCTAAGCAGGTACTTTGGGTAGTATACATTGTGTAGTGAGTTTCCATACATTAAGATTCTACTATTTATGTTATCTCCTTTCTTCTATGCTTTTTTTGAGGTGTGTTCTTGGAATTTGTAGACCAATTCTGTCATGACGTCCTTGTGTCGTTATATAGGAAAGTGGTGATGATCATGCTCTAGACTTGGTGGGCCCTAAGCCACCAGTCTTACCTCTAGGAGTGTCACATGAAGAATTTTCTATTTTATCTAATCCAATAACTAATGCCCAAGTTTTGATAGTTTCCAATATTTTATTCATTCTATGCATGGTGCTCCCCATGTTGCACCAACGATGAATGATCAGACCCATGAGTTCGAGCAGCATCATCCTCCCATCATTTTATGAGATGTCAGTTCTCAAGCTACTGAGTCTTGTCTATAGGTTGTGTTGTCTATCATTGATCATCTTGAAACACCTCTAGAGTAGAGAGTCATGCATTCCAAATACCGTCTTCCCAATTCGTCTATGTGATGGTGGGTTGTGGTTTCCCATGCTGGTTGTCATCATGGCATGTTATGGGTTGATTTCCAGACTTCCTTCTATGATCAATTCCTCCCTAAAGAACCAAGAGCTTACAGATCCTGATATTTCATGTATCTTGAGCAGGTTTCTATGTCAGTTATGGAATATTCTGATTGTTTCACTGATTTACAAGGCATTTCACCTCTTCTAGATGAGGATAAGATTTTGAATGCTTGACATTTTTAGGATGGGCTTTAATATGTCATTCGAACTCTAGTGAATTTATTTCACATACCTTCCATTTCTGAAAGAGTTGATCATTCCCTTATTATTGAGTGTAACCTATGGGACGGCATGAGTACTAGGTTTAATGAATCAGTGTCGCGTTAGTCCTGTTGTTCTTTCGGTGTCGTGAAGAGTTCTATCGATGTTTCTTGGAAAGGTAGTGGCAGCTATAGTATCCAATTTGATATATCTATTTTGTGTCATTAGTTTGGATGACTATAACATAAGAATCCCCACTATGATAGAAAACCTATGGAGTGTTGGGATTGTCGTCATATGGGTCATCTTAAACATTTTTGTAGGACCCTTCCAGTAGCATCGAGTGGAAAATGATCAATATCAGCTCCACCATCAAGAGTGAGTTATTTTTCACTGCATCAGGCATGGAGTAGGAATAACACTGGTAGGTCTGGCTGAGGAGGAGTTCATGGTTGTGGTAGTCCTACCCATGATCAGCAGAAGCAGTGGTAGAGAAGTCATGATCATAGTCATCCATCTATTTCACATGGCCAGGGATTAGGTCAGTTTAATGATTTAAATCCAATACCTAAGGATCGGGCTACATGGCCATCTACAGTACGAGGTACTATTATATTTTCCTCTACTATAGTCCCTATATTGTTTAATGTAGGTGCTTAAAACTATTTCATTTCTGTATCTATCATGGAATGCCTTGGACTAGTGATATAATTTCAATGGGGTGTAATGACCATAGATATGCCATTAGGGGTATGAACAGAGGGTATACACCAGTTTAGGGACTTTCCCCTTGATTTAGGTAGTTACCCTTTCTTATGGAACCTCTTCATTCTTGAGATGATGGGTTTTTATGTCATTCATGAGATGATCTACTTTTTTCACTATCATGCTTTTCTAGATTGAAATTGTCGCAGGGTATCATTTACATCACTGGAGGGTATATGTTATCAACATAAGGGTGAGTGGGATGTCTGGGCTAGTAGAGCATGACCAGAACGTCATGGGATAGGTGGAGTGCCCACCCAGATTGAAAATCTCTTCATGGATGGTCAATTTTTTCTTCAAACTGATTTCCCTCTAATAGTTGATTGTTTTAGGGAAGTCTTTCCTAATGAATTTTATGGCATACCTCCTAAGATATTGGTATATTTTTCAATCGATCATTTTCTAGGTGCAACTCAAGTTTCCATTCCTCCTTACCGGATGCACATACCGATCTCATGGAACTTAAGAGGTTGTTATAGGATCTAGCGGCCAAAGGTTTTATACAGCCCAATATATCCTATTGTGGTTCGCCCATACTTTTTTCTAAGAAGTTGGATTGAACACTTTGTTTATGATTGGATTAAAGACGGTTGAACCAGCTTACGATCAAGAACAGTTACTCACTTTCTCAAATAGATGATCTTTTTTATCAGCTCTGAAGAGAAAAGGTCTACTCTAAGATCATTCCGATATCAGGTTGTCATCATATGTGAGTCAGATCATCTAACACACCTCATACAACTTTCCATAGTAGGTATGGTGTGTGTGAGTACCTTATTATGTATATTGGTCTTATGAACGATCCTACCATTTTCATGGGTTTCATGATTAGGGTTTTCCATCCCTATTTGGATGCTTTTTTCATGGTCTTTGTGGATGAAATCTTGGTATATTCTCACACATGTAGTAACCATTCGAAACTTCTCGAGATCGTTCTGAGAAAACTGGTAGAGCATCATATTTATTCCAAGAGTTCTAAGTGCCACATCTGGATCGACAAGGTCCACAGCTTTGGTCAAATCATTTTAGTGTCATTCTAACATTTGACCCTAAAAAGGTTAGTGATATAGTTTCCTGGGAGCAGCCCAAGAATGTGTTTGATATATGGAGTTTCTGGAGATTTTTGGATATTATAGGTGTTTCATACAAGTCCTCTCACATCTTTCTTCACCTCTTATTGGTCTTACGAAGAAGGCCATCAAGTTCACATGGTTAGAAGCATGTGGAAAATCCATTGAGGACCTGAATGGGAGGATTGTATTGACACATATTCTAATTCTTACCATGTTAGGTATATGTTATACCATCTTTTGTGATGCAACAAGCATTATCCTAGGTGAAGTACTAATGTAGAAAGACAAAGTCATTGTATATGGATCTCCAGAGTTGAGGAATCAAGAGATAAATTACCTAATGCATTACCTTTACCTAGCACATGTGGTCCATGGATTATGTTGCTTTAAACATTATCTTTTAGGTGAGCACTTTGTGTTGTACATGGAACACAAGAGCCTCAAATATATCTTCTCTCATTGTGAATTGAATCTTAGATACTGTAGATGGGTTTAATATCTACAGTCCTTCAATTTTGAGCATGCCCATACACCTAGAAAGAAAAATGTGGTCTCTAATGAACTAAGACGGAAAACTCAAATGAAGTCCCTACATGAATACGTTAATTAATGGAAGTTAATGGCCTTATTTTCTGAATATCATCTAGTGATTCATGGTAGTCAAAATAAGTGTTACCTATCAGACATAATAGTTACCTCTTCCCCCTTGAGAAGTTTAAAAGTAGGCAGTTTTTAGATCCTAAAGGATTGGTTCTCCATGAGAGTGTAGCAGTAGATAAACCACCTCTAGATTGGTCTATGGATAGAGATGACATTTTGTGTGTACATGTACATGTCTGGGATCCCAAAAACATGAGATCGGGGTTGATTAAGGATTCCCATGCAACTCAATGGGCATTTCATCTAGGAATATCAATGATTTATTGAAATATGTGACCCCTGTATTGGTGAGTTGAAATGATATGTCAGATTTTAGTTTACATCACTGGGATTTCCACCTATCTTCATGTGATGGCTCAACACTAGAGACATTTAAGATTTCAATAACCACCTACAGTTCCAGAATGGAAATCATAATATTCTTCTATAGATTTTTTAGTTGGCTTACCTGGGTCACTATGGAGTAGCGACTCTATCTATGTAGTCTTTGACCGACTAACAAAATCATCCCACTTCATTCCAATTCGAGAGAATTTCTCAGTTGATGAGCTAGGAATACTATATTTCAATAAGATATCACAAATAAATGGAGTTCCATGTTCTATCATTTTAAATTGCGATTCTTGTTTTACGTCACGGTTCTAGAAAGGATTGTAGAATACTATGGGAACTTAGGTGATTCTAAGAACATCTGTTCAGCCTCAGACCAATGGACAATCAGAAAAAGAAAATTACATGTTTTAGTGGATATTCTCATAGAATGTTTCCATGATTTCAATGTTTAATATAAGAATCATATCTCTCTTATCAGATTCTCTTATAATAACATTTTTCCGGTAATGATTCAGATGGATCCATTTCATGCCATATATTATAGGCCATGTCATTCACCCTTATGTTTTCTATAGGTAGGTTAAGTATCCCTACTATGTCCTCGTCTCATTCCCAAGCCATCATTGTAGGTTCGGATGATCAGAAATTGTATGTATACTTCTCAATCTAGAAATAAATATTATACCGATCACCATCAATGACCTCTTCGGATCGATTTGCAGATTATGCTTTTCTTTTGGAATCTACCAGGAAAGGGTATAGACTGTTACAGAAGCAGGGAAATTTGTCTCCCCATTAGGTTGAGTCGTTCTAGATCCTAGAGTGAGTTGATCTGGTATCCTACCGGTTACTACTACCGCACAGACACAGTTACATTCATGATGCCTTTCATATCTCATAGCTTCACCAATATCAAACCAACACGTTCTATACTTTTGATCTCGAGGAATTTGAGTTAGATGTTGATGCTACCTTGGATGAGTATCCAGTAAAAATTATTTTCCACATCTTGACAGCTCTATGAGGAATGTCAATCCATCTCGTACGGGTGTTATGGTAGCACAGTTGATTATAGGACGAGAATTGGGATAGGTAAGCCAACATACCTTCCCAATGTCTACAGTTTTTCATAGATTGTGTTTTTCACCCATGGAAGGAGAACTCAGGGGGGAGAGTTCATTTAAAGGGGGAGACTATAAGAATATGTTTTTTCACTCAGATATGGATCCTTTAATTTTCTATCTAAATATTTACTTTGGACCTACTGTGGATGCCTAAGGGGTTAGAAAATATCTTAGGGGTGTATGGGGCATGTTCGGAGAATAGAACCCATATTTTTTGATACAAAGGGGCTGGAGCACAGTTTGGAAAACCATTCGGATTTTTATTTTTTGATATAGCCATCTCTCATGGTTAGCGCATAGACGTGTGGACTAACTATGAAGACACCCCTTTTTCCTAGCTACCTGTGCATGCTTTTTTCACAATTTTTTCAAACAGTTTGTATGATGTTATTTTAGGCAGAATCATCTCGCACATTTTGGGCATAGTCTGAAAAACTGCACTGAGAAACCATGTGCCCACTAAAATCTGGGTAAAATGTCCAAAATTCCCTTAATTATGTATTTACTCCCCTATTATTCCCCAAATTGTAAACTCGTGCAATTAACTCAATTTCATTTAAATTTGTATCTTTTTAAAGGAACATGATAGGGATCAATAGATCTCCTTCATCCGACATCTGATTGAGCTTCCATTTGTCACGTTGGATGTACAACAGTATGTCCTTGAGTCCTCTTAAGTTGTTATTCTTATCTCTTTCTCTCAACCTAGATATCAGCAGGTGAGAGTTCTCACCTTTTCTTATATATACTCTAATAAAATTAAAATAAATGGATGATACCGGAGGAGGAGAGTCATACAACCTTAAGGTGGGTGGTCTATAACTCATCCTTAATGTACATTGATTTTGGTATATCTGTGTGGGGGCCCCCAATTTCATCAGGGACCATTTCTTAAATATTAAATCCATTATTATACTTATTAGAATCATGTGCTTGTTCCATTTTCAGATATGTGATTAGTAGTTAGCGGTTACACCCACAAATCAATCTTCCCCATGTCCAAGGTCATGCCATAGTTGGGTTTTTGTGTTTTTTCATATTTAAGCCATTGTTTGGGTGTTCCTTCACTTGAAATTCCTAAAGATGAGCCTTCATATAAATAATTTCTTGTTATTAATTAGAATTTCATAATGGCATGTAGCATGTATACTCACCACTTGATCTGCCTAAGGTAAGTGCTTCAATTTGGTTATTAAATGTGAAATGTGAAATGGAATGTAGTTTAAGTATGTAACTTGGATATATCAAATGAGATTAAATAAAGGTTACATGTTTGTAGCACCCCTTTCCATATTAATGGAAGGTATCGGAGTAAACCTCTATAATTGAATATGCATTAACAGTTATTTAAAACTTGATTAATGGTTGCAACACCACTTGGCCTATACACACAAATGAAAGACAAAGCTAGATCTTAATGAATGATTATAATATTACAATATCAAATAAAAATGGATGGACTCAAGATCGCCTTATATTCTGAGAGGAGAGTACCACGGGACACGGTAACACTATTTCGATTCACGTATGATGTTTTCTTAGGTTGACACCCACCTAGACACTGTTTCATTCCTACTCCCCGGTTGCTCGATATGAAACAATTGGGTCATTTACATTATCACATGATACCTCGGATACACTCCCTAGGATCTAGCTTTGACTTGCAGGTTACATGGTTAAAGCCCATTGGGCCCAATCCTTGCTTATCCTAGATTTTCCTAGAATGATCACCTTGGACTCAGTAGGCGCCTAATTGTAGAATGCCTTTGATTACACTCCTTGGATTAAACTCTTACCATTTGTCTAGAATCAGATACTATTGAGTTATTATTCTGTGAGATATACGTTACCTTGGTTATTACCTTGGAACTCCCTCACAAGATATCTTTTTTAGTTTTCCTTGTTATGTCTTGGGACCTTCAGTACTTTTACTATCACAAGGTGATGTCAGTGCTGGTTATTTCACATGTGAGAAATTAATATTATATGGAAATTACTTAATTGATGAACCATTAACATGTTCAGACACCATCCAAGGGCTAAATCCTGTACTTTGGTATTTAGTTACATTGTACTACTTTCTTTATTTTATATATGTGTTCATGCACACTAATATATTCCATTACACTGGCCAGATGTTATAAAAACCTTTGGTGGTGGCCCACTATGATTTATCTCACACCCTCTCTAGGCACCATTTGGTACTCAGAGTAGATTACATGACTATCATTGTTGATAAAGTGATGCATAAAACGTCAAACACATGATTTCATATTAACAGGATACGAATTGATAGTATATGGCCAAGTTGGATATTGGGATGCTTGGAGTAGACTTTTGTTTCTTTTAATTCTTCAATCATGTTTGTCCAGCTATCTTATATCCATGTTTTCCAGTTTTCTAGTGGCATGAAATTACATCATCATTGATCCAATTGATATAGTTATTGTCATTCTTTCTTATATATTACATTATTTAGCTTCTGTTGTTTATTTATATTGCATCAACTTTTTTACTACTATTTATATCTTTAAAAACTGATATACTCTACTAAATAGGGAATAGTCTCCCCTTGTACACAACCTAGTCCCTCAATACTACTCGTCATCCACTAGCATTTGGGTAGATGCACCTGAGGCCATGTGGCCCACCAGGATCAGGGCACCCGTTAACAGGAATTCTTGTCCAGGATGTCACGTCAATGGATTAAAATTTACTCTATAATACATTTATCATCTAATTATCAACGTATAATGAAAATTATTAACATTTAATATTAAAATATCCATTACCACTATAAAGGTTAAAATTAGTTAACAACAGTTCTAAACTAAATTATATGGATTAAAATGTTATATAATCCAATAAATAATTTATTATTTGATTTTATTAAGTTACTATATTACTTATATTATAATATATCATATTTTGGAACTATTTTACATGACCTATAGACATTTTATTTTATAATATTTCTTTTATTTTAAAAAAATTCCATTAATGATATTTTATAAAAAAATATTTAATTAAATTAATTAAAATTAATAAAAATACTCATCTCATCAATGTGAATGGGATATTGTTGAGAATAATGAATATAGTCAATTTAAGGGTATATTTTCCATTTATAGAAACTTCTACAACACCTATAGAGAAATAAAAAAATTATATAATGATAACCCCTTTTTTCATGATTTGAAAGGAATATTTCATGTTTTTCTGATGTGGTCATTTTCAAAATTCTTTAAAAATTTCCATAGTAATTATTTTTTAACATATATGAAATTTACTGATTTTCCAATGACTGTTACAATTTTATTCAATTTATCTTTTTTCTATATGTTCTCTATGGTTTTACAAAAAAACATTTACAAAAAATAATTTTAATATTTATATTTTATTTTATTCTATTCCTTAAATGTTATGTTTTTTTTGAAAAAAATTATATCTTATGAATTTCTGTTCATATTCAATATGTTATTAATTTGTTTTTAATTAATATTTTCATTAATAATTCCCCTTCTTATGATCATATTTCATTGCACAATATATTTATCCTAAATATCCATACTGCTTGTATCATGGATAATATAATTCTCTAAACCATATAACATTTCTATATATTATTTCATACTTTGAACATTATTTAATTGACTAGGGAAATACTAATATTATTTATTATTTACTCAATATAGATAATTTTAGAAAACTAATATTTTGTATTAATTAAATTGATCACTTAATATATGTGGAATGTATTTGGTAGGTAGTGGAATGAGGGGCCTAATTATGTATAGCCCCTTGATTCATTAATAGGTCCATTGAGATAAATCAAATATCTAGAGATTTCAAATGGGGTTTTAGTGTATACCTACCATTTGATTAAAACATTTAGCATAAGGATTTTTTGGTAATGATTTTAGGATATCTGGAATCATGATTTCTAGCATTAATCATTCTTTTTAGTGATATTTTTTTGTTATTTTATATGAGATTTGTTTCTGACGCTTTCGACGGGGCGTGCGCATCCGTCCGTCCGCGGAGGAGGACGCGCTGCGTTGTTGCCCTGCATTCCTACTTTCCAAAGGAAGGCGGCATTCGTTCCTTGTTCAGGTATGTATGCTCCATGATCGAAACAGGATGATCGGATGTCGGTTCTTCCTTCCGTGGATTCCTCCTCAGAAATCATCACCTAGTCCGGGTCTCCCTCATAGATTTAATACGTTGTTCGTGAATCTCATTCCCAGTGCCATATCTTCATGGACGTCGGTTAATTACACTACTTACGTCAAGACTTTCCATAGAGTCTTGACATGGTAGCGACCTTCGGTCAGAGTAGACGGCAACATCAGGAATGTTGGGGCATCTCTGGGTGCATGGACATCGGGGAACATGTATTCTTCCTCATAAGAGGGCATCTCAAGGGTGCAGAACCCGAGGCATGTATCTAAGGTTTTCCTCAGCTTCCCTTGTTTAACACAAGGTATGTTGCAAGATTAACATCTAGCAGAGATGGTTACACCAAAGGCGTGTCTTCCGAGGTTTTCCTCAGGAATCTCATGTTTATCACGAGGTATGCCGTGGGTTTGACATCTTGAGGAGACGGTTACGCCAAAGGCGTGTCATCCGAGGTTTTCCTCAGGCATCTCATGTTTATCACGAGGTAGGCCGCGAGTTTAACATCTTGCAGAGATGGAATGAGTGTGATCATAACGTCCCATAGAGACGGATCAGATTGGTATATCCCAAAGGGAGAACATCTGGAATATGGATGGATCAGAACGCCCAATGAGGAAGGATCCGAGGTGGTGCACTCCCTAGAGGGGAAAAGGGTGATGAATTAGGGTGTACACAGAGGACAAAGACCCAAAGATATGATGGGGCTTACATGTGGAAAGCGGCCCATGCACCGCTAGGAGCAGTGAGGAGGTGGATGGCATGATCCCACCGGGATGTGGCGGCCTGGGTGAGAATCAGAATGGGTGATGGATGGACGAATGAAGTGGAGGGGGAATGAAATGGGACCATCGCAGGGGTGACAGTGAAGTTGGGATTGAGCCTTGAAGATGCTTCCTACGTATCACTGTGGTAGGGAATCAAAGTCCACGTAGTTCGGGATGGTGCTGGTGAACTGACGTGATGGTGGAACTTAGCCCGATGGATGTCGTCAGCGAACCGACGTGAAGGTGTACCTTGGTCCGATGAGCATTGTCAGCGAACCGACGTGAAGGTGGACCTTGTTCCGATGAGCATCGTCAGCGAACCGACGTGAAGGTGGACCTTGATCCAATGGTGGTGGGCTTGACCCTTGGAGAGTCTTCCTACATACCATGTCGTGACATGGATCAAAGACCACGTAGTTCAGGTTGGATACCCGAAGGCCGACGTGAATGAGGAGGACCAGGGGGTCCTAGCGATGGTGGGCTTAGACCTCGTGGAGGCTTCCTACGTACCATGCCTTAACATGGATCAATGACCACGTAGTTCAAAGGGGGATTCGTCGGCGAACCGACGTGGAGGTGGACCTTGGTCCGATGGGTGGTGGGCTTGAACCTCAAGGAGGCTTCCTACATACCATGCCTTGACATGGATCAATGACCACGTAGTTCCAAGGGGTTTCATCGGCGAACCGACGTGAAGGTGAACCCGGTGGGTCCACTTGTGGTTGGTGTCAGCGAATCGACGTGAAGAAGGGACCTTGGTCCGATGGGAGATGGGCTTAAACCTCAGGGAGGCTTCCTACGTACCATGCCTTGACATGGATAAAATTCCTCATAGTTCGGGTTGGTCACAACGGCTTGCCGTCGGACTGGAGTGCAGTTTAACGTCATGTGGGACGAGGATGAACTCGACTTGAATGAATGATGGGTGGTCTTCAACCTCAAGAATTCTTCCTACGTACCATGCCTTGACATGGATCAAAGACCTCATAGTTCAAATGATGGAAGTCGTTAGCGAACCAACGTGAAGGTGGACCTTAGTCCAATGAGAGACGGGATTGAACCTCAGGGAGGCTTCCTACGTACCATGCCTTGACATGGATCAAAGACCTCATAGTTCGAAGGGTTTCCTCAGTGAACCGACGTTAAAGTAGACCCGGGGGGTCCACTAGTGGTGGGCTTGAACCTCGTGAAGGCTTCCTACGTACCATGCCTTGACATGGATCAAATTCCTCGTAGTTTGGATTGATGGAATACAATTTAACGTCATGCGGGATGGTGGTGAACCGACGTGAATGAGGTCGGAATGACCGGGTGGTGGGCTTGAACCTCGTAGAGGCTTCCTACATACCACACCTTGACATGGATCAAAGTCCTCGTAGTTCGGTTGGGCATGCAGTTTAACGTCATGATGGACGAGGGCATACAGTTTAACGTCATGCTGGACGAGGTGTTGTCATGGCCGATGCTTACTCTATGCCCACGTGATTCATGCTCGGTGTGAGAAACAAGAGACAGCAGAGACCTGATGATCACGCCATGAAGGGTGCGTTCGTGAGAAGCGAAGAGGGGCTTACACGTTAGGGGGGCCATGGTGCTGGGGCTTACTCCAGGATAGAGGCCCAAGGAAAATGATGATGATAGTTTTGGTCATGAGCCTTGAAGAGGCTTCCTACGTATCCCCGTGGCAGGGAATCAAAGACCACGTAGTTCTTCTGATGATTTCTTACCGCCGATTGGGGGTTTCAACGGCTTAAGGCTGGATTAGGTCATAACGGCTTACCGCTGGATAGGATCACAATAGCTTACCACTGGATAAGGATGTCAACGGATTACCACTACATGTGGTCGCAATGGATTACCACTGGAAAGGGATCACAATGGCTTACCGATGGATAAGGATCACAACAGCTTACTACTATATAAGGATGTCAACGGCTTACCGCTGCATGGGGTTGCAATGGCTTACCGCTGAATGGGATCACAACGGCTTACCACTGCAAAGGGTTGTCAACGGCTTACCACTGAAAAGGAGTGACAATAGTGAATGGGGCTTATGCAAGGAAGCTACCCTGGTGCTGCTATGGAGCGGAAATGGTGAATGGGGCTTACGCAAGGATGCTGTCCAGATGCCGCTATGGAGCGGAAATGGTGAATGGGGCTTACGCAAGGAAGCTTCTTGGGTGCCGCTATGGAGCAGCAATGGTGAATGGGGCTTACACAAAGAAGCTGCCCGGTGTGACGCTAAGGAGAGGAAATGGTGGATGGGGCTTATGCTAGGATGATGCCCGGATGCCGCTAAGGATCGGCAATCATGGATGGGGCTGACGTAAGGAAGCTACCCGGATGCCGCTAAGGAGCGGCAATCGTGGATGGGGATTACGCTAGGAAGCTGCCCGGATGCCGCTTTGGAGTGGCAATGGTGAATGGGGCTTACATTATGAAGTTTCTCGGGTGCCTCTATGGAGTGGCAATGGTGAATGGGGCTTACGCAAGGAAGCTTCCCGGTGTGCCGCTAAAGAGGGGAAATGGTGGATGGGGTTTATGCTAGGATGCTGCCCAGATGCCGCTAAGGATCGGCAATTGTGGATGGGGATTACGCTAGGAAGCTGCCCAGATGCCGCTAAGGAGCGGAAATCGTGGATGGGGATTATGCTAGGAAGCTTCCCGGGTGCCGCTATGGAATGACACTGGTGGATGGGGCTTACGCTAGGAAGCTGCCCGGGTGCCGCTAAGGAGCGGAACTGGTGGATGGGGCTTACGCTAGGGAGCTGCCCGGGTGCCGCTAGGGAGCAGCAATGGTGCATGGGGCTTACGCTAGGCAGCTTCCCGGGTGCCGCTAAGGAGCGGCAATGGTGAACGGGGCATATGCTAGGATGCTGCCTGGATGTCGCTAAAGAGCGGCAATCGTGGATGGGGCTTATGCTAGGAAGCTGCCTGGATGCCGCTAAGGAGCCGCAATCGTGGATGGGGCTTACACTAGGAAGCTGCCCGGGTGCCGCTATGGAACGACACTGGTGGATGGGGCTTACGCTAGGAAGCTGCCTGGGTGCCACTAAGGAGAGGCACTGGTGAATGGGGATTAAGCTAGGGAGATGCCCGGGTGCTGCTAGGGAGTGGCAATGGTGCATGGGGCTTACGCTAGGAAGCTGCCCGGGTCCCGCTAAGGAGCGGCAATGCTGAACGGGGCTTATGCAAAGAGATGCTCGGGTGTCTTTCTCATGTTTGGGCATGAGGGCATCCCAACACATTGGTTAATTGAGGTTATGATTCTTCACCTATGTGCAAGTGCACAAGTGTGATAACACTAAGGGGTGTTGGAATTATTCCACTGTAATCATGGATGTAGGCGTCTTATGCTTGTAGCATAAGTCATCTCTCGTATAGGGCAGGAGGCATCCTATCATTTGTATGATAAGGAGTGCTACAGTTTATACTCATGTAGATAGTACTGTTGGTATCTCATGCTTGGAGCATGAGGCATCTCTCATGTAGGGCATGAGTCATCCTATCATTTGATAGATAGGGAGTACTACAGTTTATATTCATGTAGATAGGACTGTTAGCATCTCATGCTGGGAGCATAAGGCATCTCTTTCTTGGAGCAAGGGGCATCCTATGTTAGGAACATAGGGAGTACACTACAGTTTAGAGTCATGTAGGTAGGACTGTTGGCATCTCATTCTAGGATCATAAGGCATCTATCATATAGGGCAAGAGGCATCCTATCATTTATTAGATAGGGTGTACTACAGTTTATAGTCATGTAGATAGGACTATTGGCATCTCATCCTTGGAGCATAAGGCATCACTTTCTTGGAGCAAGGGGCATCATATGTTAGGAACATAGGGAGTATACTACAGTTTAGAGTCATGTAGGAAGGACTGTTGGCTTCTTATACTAGGAGTATAAGGCATCTCTTGATTGGAGCAAGAGGCATCCTATGTTTGGGACATAGGGATTACTACAGTTTAGAGTCATGTAGAAAGGACTGTTGGCATCTCATGCTAGGAGCATAAGGCATCTCTCGTATAGGGAAAGAGGCATCCTATGTTTGGTACATAGAGATTACTACAGTTTAGAGTCATGTAGAAAGGACTTTTAGGTAGAAGGTTCCAAGAAATGGTTGGTGTTGGGTCTTACGCAAGGGCGGCCCTTTATGGTTCAACCTGGCATAGGAGCCAAGTGATTGGGTTTGGAGGAGTTTCCTGAGGAATGGTTCGACTCAAGGTACTCGGGTAATTGATGATGAGAACCTCAACTCACGACATAGGAAACAAACCAAGAGTAATACATAAACTCAAAGTGTTTCATGGTGTGTGGAGGAGTGTATCTAATCACGGTATTCCATCGGTTGAAGGTGGGAGCGCATAAGTGCGCAATGGAAAATCCCGGCATCCCGGCCCGAAAAGTTCGCGGTGTGCCTCTCCATTTTTGACGGGGATCTGTGGCGGTAGTGAAGGGACCGGCCCGGAGGGCCGTGACCACATCCCGGCACTAACCCCAATCGGGGGTGCAGGGGCGTAGGCCCCGCGGTATGGACCGGTGGGTGCGAAGGTAGGAGCCTCGTGAAGGATAGGTCCTCGCGAAGTATCTTCGCAGAGCAATGTTCTTGCAAAGTATCCTCGTGAAGAAAAGGGGTCTCACTGAGCAAAGGTCTCTCACGGAGCATGGTCTCGTGGAGCAGCATCGCAGAGCATAGGCTCGCAGAGCATGGACTGACGGAGGATGGTCTCGTGGAGCAGCATCACGGAGCATTGGCTCGCGGAGCATGGACTCACGGAGCATGGTCTCGCGGAGCAGCAACGCGAAGGAAGATGGTCGCGGAGCATGGCCTCGCAGAGCCACAATGAAGATCTCTGCTAGGCCGCCCAAGGGTCGAAGTGGCTGTGGTCGTCCATTTTGAGAAGGGGGGTGAGCTGGGTATTTATAGGCAAGGGCGCCGCGAAGCGGAGCTCACGCGGCGCAAAGACTGATCTTGCACCACGACGGATCTTCGCAGCACGTCGCGAACGTCAACGAACATCACGGAGCCGTCCCACCTACTTTTCTTCGCGGCGGGTTTGCGAACGTCAAATTAGTTCGCGGAGCATCCTGCCTCCAATGCTTCGTGGCGGGTTTACGAACGTCAAATTAGTTCGCGGAGCATCCCGCCTCCTGTACATCGCGGTGGGTTCGCGAACGTCAAATTCGTTTGCGTAGCATCCCGCCTCCTGTGCTTCGTGGTGCATCTTTGAGGCGCATCGCGAACGTCAAACAGGTTTGTGGAGCTTCCCGCCTCATTGCTTCGTGGCGGCACTCCGCAATTGCGGAGGTGGCTTCGCGAATGTGCTTTGCGAACCAGTTTTCCAGCCAAAATTCAAATGTCCATAACTCCTAATCCGTTACTCCGTTTGGGCCCTACGACCTACCAAATCGAAGCTTGCGAAATAGACTAAGATCTTGAAGCATGTATGGAAGCATTTGGAAAATTTTGGGGACGCGTTTTCCGGGGTCTACAAGATTATTTCAATGAAATTATATATGTATGTTTTCTATGATGAAATAACTAGTAAACATAAATGATTTTTCAATTTATTTGACATTTAATATTGAATATTCTTTATTTATTCCTGATATATTTCATTGAATGCATTCCCTTACAATGAATCTGAGTGGAACCATTTATTATATTTTCTTTTCACTATGATGATGACATTTTTACAATAAATGATATGAATGTATATAATAGAGGGAATAATGAATTTCTCAATGAAAATAAATATTTTGTATTTTAATTTTTCAAATGTAATATAAAATTCATGTATTATCTATTTCAACAATGAAAATAATGTATTTGGTCCTTTTAGACGTGATTACATGTATATAATACTAATTTAAAAAAATATACATTGTATATGGGTTACAAGAGTAGGAGTTATTTCATTATGAATATCTGTTGGACCATTTTTAACTCTTTCAGTGTGAATATTTACTTCTATATTTTTTATCAGTATATATATCAGAGATTTTACAATAAAGAAAATGCATCCATATTTTCAATACAAAAAAATGACCCTACCAACTCTAAATAATGTTTCTGGTAAATTTTCCTTGTTATTTTTCAATTTTCATGAAGTGTATGATTTCTCTATGTTGTTCTACCTAGTTAAGTATCCAAGTACCTTTTTTTGATGCATCACTAAGGATTAAATACACTTCTCTACTATAATGTATGGTATGTGAAGGTGTACTAACAAATATTTTTTCACCTACTTGAGAATTTACTCACTTTAAACAGTCCACATGAATTTTCTCCATTCCCTTTAAACTGAGATAGAATATTAGAGAGTTATGATAAATCCCTCACAAAATATCGAAGGTATCCACATAACTAAAGAAAACAATGGATCTAAGTTATAATGGCTGGTCGTGGAAACTATTCAACAACATCATTATTTTTAGGATCTATAGATATATCGTCACTTGAGATTACATTTCCCAGGAATGAATTGTTTTATATCAAGAAATTAAAAATGAGGAATTTTAAGTTTAACTTTAAATTCCTTTGGGTTATTAACACAATATTTGAATAATCTACCGTCTCTTCCTTACATAATTATTATATAAGAATATAATCTATTGATACAATCAGTTACTAATATAGGTAATATATAATGAATGTATTCAATCAGTACATTTTTATAAGAGGTTAATTGGTACATCCTAATGGAATTATAATAAATCTATAACAACCATACCTCCTATGGCCGGCTTCCTTCTGTCTATCCTCTTTCTTAAACCCCAGTTTATAATATATAGAATGGTGGTCAATCATTTATATATATTATGATCAACACATTTCATCAAATATATCATCAATATAGGGTTGAGGATAATGTTTCTTAATGGTGATCTTAATATGATATTGATAATCACTTCAAATAACCAATGATAAATCATTCATCTTAACAGACAGAATACGAACACCTCATGGTGATGCACTAGGCTAAATTGATCCCTTATATAAATTCTCATAGAGTACCTTCTTAAATTCATCCAACTCAATCAAGGATATTATATATGGGGTCATAAAAATAATTTTAGAACCATGTATCAGTTCTATAGAAAAATACACTTCATAATTTTTTGGAAATATTATGACTATATTCAAGAAATACATCTTCATAATCCTGAATAATATGAATATCTTTAATGTTGAGTATTTCACCAACCATTAGAGATAAGTATTCCGATTTCTTATGAATTAAATTACTTTTAATGGAATTAATTTCCATTTCAAGTTCATTATCTTCCTCGCACAGTTTGTATTCATAGGTTGATTTGGAATATCAAAAATGACCTCAAATCCTCATCAATTATTAAGGTTTCTATATAGAGATAGCTAATCCATGACAAAAAATACATCATATTCAACTAGAGGGATAAGAAAATGATATTTAGGATGAAATCCCCCATAATTTTATATTTGGAGTAATAGACAAGAGTTGTGATCAATGTTATGGTTGGTGTTTTTACATCCAACTCAATATATAATGGATGATTTGGTAATATAATTCCCTTAAAATATTTTTTAGATATAAAGAGTTAGAATATCCAGAATCAAATAAAACATTTTAATTTTATATAGGATGATAAGTAGGCCTTTAGAAAATCCGATCTCTATCCCCTATTTAGTTTATATTGAAAATCCATCCCCTTTAACCATTATCGTTTTGATTGTTGATGCATACCATCATTATTTTTCCATGGATTAGGTAATTGATTTGAAATATTCAAAATCACCCTACTTATCAAATATTAATATTAATTGGTAAAATAATTATTTTCCACTATTTAATTTTTTTTAATTTTCATTCCCCATTGAAACTCACTAATCATTGGAAAGTATTTCTAAAATTTAAGACTTTCCCAGTTCCGTTCAAAAAATTATTATGTGATTTCCCCATATTTTTAAAATTTATGTAGTTGTAATTTCATTCATCCTAGGATTTATAATTAAAATAGAGATATATTTTCTTCTTTATTTCACTAATATAAGAATAATAATTTCAGATTCCAGTATCCGTAAATATCTTCAGAGCATAATAAATGATTTCATCATAGTTACAACTGTATATTATGTATAACGGATTTCAAAAATCATTGTTTCATGGCACTAATGATTCAATCAATTTTTGTTGTAGGGTTGAAAGTAAATCCAAAAGCATACCTCGAATGCTAAGTATTATTTCCATCATAGGTTCCAATGAATTAATCATCCTTATTTATCCATAATGGAATGAAAATTTCTATCATAGTATAAAGAGATAAAAGAAATTATTTTTTTGGGAAATATCCTCTAAATATAGTCACACTCGATGAATTTTATTTCATCCCATTTCCTCTTATTATTGATAATAATATATCATTATTCAACATGAATTTCCCACGAGAATACATCAAATGTCAAATTTACATAGATCATTTACTAAAAAAAATATTATTTCCATCATTCTGAAACATTTCTAAAAAACTAAAATATCAAAAGGCCCGTAGGGAGGGGGTTGATTGTGCCACCTAAAATTATTTATGGTATATTTTACCCTTTATGGGTAATTTGAAATATCTATATTATTCTGATTTTTACAAATAGTTTAATACATTTTGATAGTATTGTAATAAGATAATTCATCACACTTGTAAATCCATTTGGTTATTCTAGAGGATTATTATTTTTTTGCCTATCAAATTCATTGTTCACATAATTACTTTTGTCTCCATCCATTTCAAAAAAGAAAATTCATAGTATAATCACTAAGGTATAATAATCATATTAAAAAATCCTATATTCACGATAATGAATTCATAAATGTTTTAAATTATGATAACTTATTATCATTATATTAAATTTTAAGTTTAATATATATCACAATCCATTAAGAAGATATTTTCATGCGTATTATTCTCCTATTTCTCATAAAATATTCAAAAATAATAATAAAAACATATCTTGTGTTCAAAATATAACAACATAAGAATATCATACATATGTATTACCGCATTAGAATGAATATTTTGTATATCTTCTAAATAAGTAATCTTAATAACTGTAAAGGATTAATATAATCTTAGACTACATAAAAAAACATAATATTATTATACAATAACCATCACATCAAAAATCATTCTATAAATAATGAACCCTCAAGGATCATCACACTTAAATCCATCTAACAAAACCAAGTTATCAAAAAATAGAACAGGTGATCTTAGATAGTCATTAAGGGTAATCAAAAAAGATATTAATCCTAAAAATGAATAAAATCTTTATAAGGGTTGATAAAAAATAAAGGGAATTTTATCAATAGATATGTTAATACCTTGAAAAGATTAGATCATAAATTTAAAAATCATATCATATCCAAATTCATGATTACCAAGTGTGTTAAAGAATTAATAATCATCTAAGATTATTAGCATATTCATGTGTAATCTTAAGCATAAAAATTACATCTTTGTGAAAACAAAATTGTAATCATGTCCATGCATAATTTTATGAGAAAATAATGTACACAATCATACTCACAAATAAAAATGTGACCAAATAACATCACAATCATATCCATGAATAATATTGTGGAAAAATATTTAAAAAATCATATTCAATCATCAAAATGTGAATGAAATATATTTGAAATCATCTATGTGACCATCATCATCATCTCATGAGATATCCATATTACATTACCCAATGAATTTTATTTAAATGTGGGACACAACCATCACATAATTA
The DNA here is from genome assembly GCA_963277665.1 of Viscum album. Classification (NCBI taxonomy): domain Eukaryota; kingdom Viridiplantae; phylum Streptophyta; class Magnoliopsida; order Santalales; family Viscaceae; genus Viscum; species Viscum album. The sequence goes on from OY728152.1 coordinate 307,542,036, forward strand.
TAATCCATTAATTTTAATTCCATATGATCATTTTAAATTTATCTTATCATCATTCAATAACCTACAGAATGAAAATGAGAGTCATAAAAATATGATAACCAAAATGATAATCCATATAGATAATGAATAAAGATGTGGTTGTTTTATAATATTCCCAGTAATGAATAATAAACATCTAGGGATATTATCATAGATGAAAAATTATTTTAAAATATCTTTGTAACTTTTATTAATGTTAATCAACCTTTCATTTTGAAATCACATTTTTAAATTCAAAATAAATAAAAATAATAGGAATAACATTTTCTATGAATCCAAACATGGAAAAAATGTAAAATGTTTTTCAATTAATTGAGAACTCATTGTGGAGGGTAATTTTTTTCATTCATAATCACTAAAATTGTTATTGTATTAACAATAATGGTAAAAAGTACATTATTCTAAAAAAGGACGAATATTATTTTTAAACCATTTTTTTAAAATTTCCAATCATTGGTAAAAAAAATATTTGGGAAATCAATGATGATTAGTCAAAATAATTCATGAAAACATTCCATAATATAAGGATATAAAAGAAATATGTTTTCCTATGAAGGATGATAAATAAGAAAAATTATTATAAAAACATTTTCTGAGAAAATTTCTCATATCGATGTGAGGAAAGTCTTTATAAAACATAAATATTATAGAAATATTACAGGAGAATAAAAAATAATGGAATTTAATAGAATAGTGTCAAATAAATTACTCAATTAAAATTCATATATAAATATTCCATTAAAATATAATTGAAACATTAATCCATAAACTGAGGTTTCAAATTTATATGCACACATTCAAGTATAATTATTAATAAATAATGATATAATATAAATAAATTTCATAACCATATTCAGGATTATTATAAAATAGATGATTTTTGTATTCAATATTATCATTGTTTTAAGAGGAATTCTTTATCAAGACCACAGTTTTGGGTGACAATTTCTTCATTTTTCAGGCATGTTTTAGTTAGATAGTTCTGACACATACATCTTGGCTATAGTAAAAATATATAAATATCATAATCATATATAAGAATAATATTTATTCATTATAAACACTAATCTATTTATTTAATTTAATGTGGTGATGAAAATTGATTTACATTACTTTATGAAGATAGAAGTCCATATGTACGTTTGACTAATGATTCAAATATTTTATTTTTTGAAAAAAATAAAGGAAAAAAATTAAATACTTTAAATAATTATAATATCATAATTAATCATGTAATACACAATGATTCCCATCCATGTATAGTGAAAATGAGAAATGAATCACATCGCTTCATGGAGGTGGTCCTCCAAATGTACATATGGGTGACATTTTTAGTTTTCATTGGATTTTAAGGTAAGAGGTTAGATAATATATTATAATTATTTAATTATGATTATTTCCTAAATAAAATATGTATAATTAAATTCATCAAAATAACTAAAAATGAATTATGGTGATGGAGAATGAATATCCTTGCTAAGTGGAGGTCGTTGTCGACATGTATGCATGAGAAATATTTTTATTTTCCCATTTGATAAAAAAGAAGTGGTAAATTTTTTACCCATAATAATAATAATTTATTATATTTGAGAAAATTATTATTTATATTAAAATTTATAACATATATTTAGGGGATGTTGAAGGCAATATAAAAGTAAAAGTACATGGCTAAGGGTTAAACAAAACTATTGAGAAACCACATTTAGATTAAGAATTAATCCTTGAAAGGATGGTATATTGAAAAGAAAAGGGGATCTAGGATGTGGGTATGGATTTTATAATGGTATTAGTTTATTTATTGGTTGAGATTTAATTCTCTTGGTTCGTGAAGAAGAGATGAGTAAAAGTATCATTTTATCTTTGAGAGAGAGGACATCATTTGATTTTTAAACAAATATTAAAAAATATTAGTTTAATACGAAAATTAAAATGCTTCCAAATGATTGAAATTATAAGGCTATATGAAATATGGAAGAAACAAGATCATAATATATAATTAATACGTGGTTTAATGTAAATATCATTGTCATCTAATAATTTATCCACCTAATAAACCCAATTTACCCTTAACCATGAAAATGTTTTTACTATTATTTTATATTCATGGTGAACAAATTATCTTAATATAATAAAATTAGATTAATTATTTTAATTAAAAATTTTAAATAAATTTTATAGGATTTAATTTTTATAATTGATATAATATAATTTTAAAATAACTGATAAAAAGGTACATAAAATACTGTTTGGAAAAAATAATTTTCAAGAATAAAATTTAGATATCTATTTTAGTTTCCTTGAAAAAAAATATAGAAATAATGAAATATTATATTATATATATATTCTATTAATATCATTTTAATAATTTTCAACTTTATATTACATTAATTTATTATATAAAAACCACATTGTGTGCATAATAGTTGTTCATTGAGAAACGTTTTTTCGGTCCACAAATAAACTTATTAAATATAATGTATAAAAATAAACCATTTGAAATTAATAATATTATTAATAATAATTTATATTTATATAAATATAGAATTATATTTAAACCAATATTATACTTTTTTAATGGGAAGAAATGATAGTGTACAAAACTCAATATTTTTTACTATTCATTGAAAAACCAATATTGTTATAAAAATAGAAAAATTTCACAATAATGTAATTTTGCATTAATCATTTTAAAAATTATAACATTTTTAAAAAATAAATTATATATAATATGAAAAAATTATTTATAATATTTTCTTCTATATATTAATATTAAAATCATTTGATGAAAATGTGTTTTATGTATAAAAAACCTTTACAAAAATGGAATACTTATTTGTTATACCATAATCAATAAATTATAAAAAAAAGTTATAAATATTTCTAATAATATCATTATTCCAATACATGTCAGTAATTTTAATGAAAATGTTATAATGATATAATATAGTATAGATCTGTTCAACTTGGTGTTATGAGTCTCATATGATATCAATCAAATAATATTTATTTAATTAGAAACATAGTATATAAAATCAGGTTGTTAAACACGTGAATTGAATTTGGTAAATGTGGTACACTAACAAATGTGTTGGTGAAACATTTAATTTGGTTTTATATTTATTATCTTCATATACGCCAATAAAAACCACTAAATAATCACATAATTAAACATGAATTTAAGGATGAGGTAATGGGTTTACTACCTTCATACATTCAAATTTGAGATGAACTATGAAAAAATTAAAAGGTAACATCCGTGTAGATGATATTAGCCATATGAAGAATATACCTCAGGAGCTGGTTAAAGGGCTATCTGTGGAACAAAATTTCTCCTTGAGCTTGTTGGCTGACTATAGGATGGAAGATTTTGAGGACTTGGTATCAATGATAAGATAACCATTAGTGAAAACATCTTACTTAATGAACTATATGAAAACTAATTTGGAAAAAAATATGAAGTGTGATGTAATGATGGAAGGAGTATTTTAATATGACATGATACCTATGAGGCCATTTAATGGTGATAATGTGATCCTAGTATATGAGAGAGATTTATTCCTTAATTCTATTAGGGATGAAGTATTGATGGAATTCCATACCTCTATGTGGTTGATTCATCCTGGAGAAAAACATGATTTATCTGGACATTAGGTATTATTTATTGTGTCCAAATATGAAGATGGATATTGATGAATTGTTTTCCCAATTCTGTACATTCAAGATGATTGATATTGAGAATTACTATCATGGTGTTCTACCCAATCCTATTTTTTTGGCCTTGTTGAATTGGTAGGATATCATGACGTACCTTGTGATAATGTTACCCATGACCTCAAAAACTAGGGATATTGTTTGAGTTATTATCGAATATTTAATTAGAGTTCTTTTTTTTTGGTATCAATCTATGACATTAAATTATTTGATGGGCCTGTAAAACAAATTTTCTAGGTTACATTTTTTATTTTATTGTAATACCATGAGGACTTTATATAACATAGATGAACTATTTACATTGAGGTTTTAGTACGGAATAGAGAAGTCATTAGGGAATAAGATGATATTAAGAACATTGCACCATACATAGACTGATGGATAGTCATGGTATACAATCTCAATATTATATTGTATGCTCAAAGTTGGTGTTATGGATTTTAGGGAAGCATGGGATATTCATCCAACATCATATGATTTCACATAGAAAAATAATTACCAATAATTTATTAATAAGGAATATAATGAGGTTTGTCAAATTATAACATGCCATTCACCTATTTATTATCATGCATCTGGTGAGGAAGTAGTTGTGGGGACAAGTATTTTATAAGATACCATTGAGAGTGTAGGTAATTCTTAATAGTTTCATCATTACACATATCTGGAAAAAATCATATTCCAAATATAGGAGGATACCTTAAGAGATTGTAGTAGGTGACTGGGTTTTTTCTGATAATGTTAATCCTTGGTTAAGAAATAGACAATTATGTAACCTAGTAAATCTAATTCAATGTTATATTCTAGATTTTGGTATCATTATTATTATTTGGATAGTGGAAAACGTTTCGGGACTTTGTTCTCTCTATTAAGCTATGAATAATGTATTTAATGTTCCTAGGATCAGTAGAAACAAGGCTGATCAAATGCATATCATTGATTGTGAGTATATTGAGATGGATCTTAACATATTATTTATGGATCATATGTTCTAGATTAAAAAAGAGAAGGATAATTTTATAGAAGGTAATATTATACGTCTCTCTTGGATTCCATGGCATTATGGTTGAATACAAGGGGTGACAAGGGAGTGGGAGACAGTTGCTTGAGCTTGGTGTCCTGAGTCCATTGAGCATGATTCTAAAAGAAACTTATTGATGATTATATGTCATTATTGGGAATGATTTTAATGGAATAAAATTTTTTAGGTTAATTGTGATTTAATTTAGTACTATAATCGTATGTTTTCAGAGAATAGAATTGATTAGTATGTTTTTTATGATTTCGAAGGGTTATAATTCTCTAGAGTCAATTTTAACGACACATGATCTAATCATGGTTCGTTGACATAATGTGGTGTCTGAAAAAAATCAATTCACTAAGTGGTATTTTCTCTTGGTTTGTTCCATAGTTAGGGATCATGGTTTTTGATACATTATGGCCCTATAAATTGATTGTACTACACATTCTATTGAAAATATCATTTTGGGTACACGATTTTAAAACAGATGCTCCCAAAACAAGATGGTTACATGGAAGACCCATATTTCCTCCTATGGTTGTAAAAATATATTCCAAACAATGCATCCCAACACTGTGGTATTTCTAGAAACCTAGAATGTTTTACATGGTTGGCACATAGTTTGAAAAACCATTTGACCAAACCTTGTGTGCATGAAATTAAAGATTCAAAATTCTCTTTAATGGAAATTTATGGTCTATTTTGACCCATTCATACTCTTATAGGAATCCTTATCTATTTTCGAGACTCCTATAACGATCTAATATTATTTTACTCACCCTAAAGGAAGATTTTAAAAAATCAATGTGAATTAATGAATTATAATTAGGGAATTTTGATCCCCTAATTAAATATTAAATAATGTATAATTATTTAGTCGGGGATGGTCATAATGGTATGCACCCCATGATCCTATATTAAATTTGGGGGTTTAATACTCATTGGATGTAGGATACTTTATCAATATTGAAGGAGTGAAGGAATAGTGGAATAGGTGACACTATTGTGGTGTGAAAATTATAGTTTAGCAATGGTGAATACTATAGTAGTAGTGGTTATCATAGATAGTACTATAGTGGTTGTGGTACTATATCCATGCTTTCAGAGCCAGTGTACTGTAATGTAACTATTCAATGAATGGGCCCTAGACAGAAATTTCAGACCTATAGTCCATGTCATGTTCTACATGCCCACTGGTACTTTCGAAAAAATATATATAATGTAATAAAGTGGTTGGGTGGGTGGGATACCCACTAGGGGCAATAACCTACCTTTTTGGAATGTGTGTGTGTGGTTTGTGTTTGTTTGATGTAATTGTACCCCCAATCACCGAATATGTAATTGAATTGATGAATTTAATATAAGAAACATCATTATTATTTTATTTTATTGATCTAACTATTTTATTTTGAATGGACTAATAGATCTAGAATTCCTCTTCCTGATATGTTGATTTATATTCCAAATAATGTCAAAATCATAGATACATTATTGAATAGAAATGAATCCAACTTTTCAATGACATCCCATTTGGCTAGAGAAATATCTATCGTTCTTAGTGGAAATTACATTATATGTTTTCATAAATGGATTATCCTGAGCCTATTTTATTTGTGCTTATGTTCTTAGATCTCAATTCCATTTAAGGATTGATTATGAATAGGTTTTTATTGACCTATGAATAATGTTATAATCTAGAATTTGTGAAGAATTGATGATCAATTCTTCAATCGACAAATTATCTTAGGAATTGGCTTCCTCTCCACCAACACAACTCAATATTAGTTCTATGATGTACTCTCTGAGGTATTTTATTCAGTTGGAATCCCCTAGGATCTCTTTTTTAATCCTATTTCATAATGAATAGGAATGTGAGGTAGGCATCATTAAAGTTGAAGCTAGTTCTCTATGGGTTCAAAATATGATTTAATTTTTTCGTAATGATGAATGTTACTATATATCATTAAAATAAAATCTTCATACCATTTGTGTTACTTTTTAACACTTGTTTCCATAGTTTGATTTCTTTTTAATGTCTACTTATTTACCATGCATGATGTTTAGCACATGTGCAAGTTAGTGTGTAGCCAACAAGACTCTTTTATAATGCTTCACTCTATGAGTCTGATTATGTATTTTGATACCATGTTTTATATGGATTTCATGTGTATGTTTGTGTATGATTCCCATTATTCCATTTTATCCTCTCACTTGTATGATCTACCCTTTTAAGTAATTATCTTTCCCTTGGATGAATATATTTGGTATTGAAATAATTTTATCATTGCTAAATGATTGTCTAATAGAGGTGAGACCTCATGAAATGTGATTATAACATAGATTGAAAAAAAATTATATTTATGTTTATGGATAATTAATTTAGTGTATCAAGTTCACTAAATTCCTATTGGATGTCATCTAAAATGATTAATTGATGCATAGTGTTTTCTTAGAAACATGTTCAATTGGTTTCATGTGGATAATGTGTCGAATTTTCACCTAATTCCTTGTGGATGCCAATAAGATGTTCTCATGATGACTTGTAGATGTTGAGTATCTTGTTCTCTCAATTCCCTAAGGTTGAAGAGTAACATGTTAACTAGAATTGTGGATATATCATTATCACTTATGAATTCATGACTTTTATTGTAGCATTGAGATGATGTAGGTAATATAGGGATCATGGTGTCTTTATTACCATGAATTTCCTCAAATTATGTTTTTTTCTTATCAAACTTATCTATTTATCTTGGAATTAAACAATTATACCAATTCATACTTGTTAATGATTAACTTAGGGTTTCCTAATAAGTTTATTACACAATCCTTGCACAATAATCTAGTTTTGTGTGCAATCATAATCCTTGAAATCTAATAAAGAGAAATGTCCCACTTGAGGATTGGTGGGTTTGGGATCTTAGAGTAGGGAGTAGTACCTAGATGTACTATGGAGGATTATACAATGTTTCGTTATTCATTTCCTTTCACTCTATATTCTCATATTTGGATTCCCAAATTGGGATCATGGATTATTATTAGAATTATATGTTTCTTATATGATATTATATATTTATTCTATATGTTTCACTTAGATTACTATAATTTTTGTATACTTTATTAATATTTTTGTTGCACTGCTGTGATAATGAGGTAATATCACACCATTTATGGCCCTTAGAACCACTAAACATATTAAAAAATGCTTGAATATGGGGAGGCCAGCAATAAAGCCTTATTGATCACAATATCAGCACCAACAGTTTTTGTATGGGAGTTAAAACATTATATTTTAAATAATTATTAAATATAAAAATTATCAGATGGATGATTTGGAGATATTAGAAAAAATTTCATAAAAATAGGGACTCATTTGCTATATAATGAAAATTTTGAATTATATGTTGGGCATAAGATCATAATGTTTTTGTTCACAAATAAGAAGATGGCCATGTTCAAAATAATATGGTTAGACATGATAAAGGGCTCTAATGAAGAAGTATATTATAACCCTAGGAAGGTGAAATGTTTGTTGATGTTCATAGTATGATGAATAATGGTTACATATCCATGGTGATAATTAAAAGAAACCCCTAATAGTCATGGGTTTAAAAAATATAGTCCTCCAAATCCCATAGAAAGATGAAAATCATCTATTTTATAATATATTTCTCATCCATCACCCCATTAGAGGCTTATTGAGTCAAAAATGTAGAATATGGAGATAGAGAAGAAGATGAGGAATATTCTTGATTGTTTCATTGATATTGATATAATGATAAATTTCATGAAATGACTATGGGTTCACTCAATACTAAAACAGGTGATAGACTGGTTGGATGATATAAATATCACATCATTATATTTCTATCCAACAAGAATAAATTTTTAGTTATATATAATTAAAATCATTCATTGGTAAAACATGATGATTTTGATTTCAAAATATATATCACAATCCATGGTGTAATAATTTGTTAAATAAGAAAAATATTTGTTAATAGGGATGATGAATCTATAGAACATACCATTGTTGAATTTGGAGATCATCACCATGGATTTTTTGGAAATACCACTGAACACTTCTAAATTATATTATTTCACATGGATTATAGATGATATCCATATAAAGATTGATCATTTCATTGAAAATAGAAGATTTTTCATGATCAGTGAAAATTATTGGATATAAATAAGGAAAATAGTAAGGATTCATATTAAATCACACTCAATTGTATCTATCCTAGATATATGGTATACCTCATTAGTTTTTGGAAGGATTCCAAATGCATTTGATATATATTTCAACTTCAATACTATTTTCCTCTAAAAACTAGTGGTATATAGGAAAGGAAAATTAAAAATTGAGAAGATATATTGATATCCATTCTAATGGATTATAGAGGATGATTTGTTCACTACCATTTAATAATGATTTTCTTATAAAAAAATTTATTCCATAGTGTTTTGATAGATCCATAAAGGGGTCTATATTGGAAATTTTCATGAACTAGAACATGTCTAATTGATGTTAGGAATCGTAATTTTATTCGACTAGACCATGATCAAGAAATGGGGGAGAATATTACAACAATTTAGTAGCACATTATAACTCCACAGTTTCAATATATTGATCATAATGTTAATAATAAGTGAAATTTGGAGTTTCAATATAGGTTTAATATATTATTTCAAATATCGCCATTTTTTACATTATGTGAACTAGGATGAAGGGGATTTTGAGCCCTAATACATTTACCACATCAAAATACTTTATCATGTGGGTATGATAGTTTATCATCTTTTACATCTATTTAACCCCTATAAAGTGTTTTACATGTTCCCTATATTCATTTTTATGAAGTACTAACATTATCAATCACATGTTCTAAACTCAGTGGTTGTGCAGAAGTAGTATGATCGATATTCTAAGGATGAACCAATGAAATTACTTGGTCACTGAAATAAATTATTATGAATGAATACCACTTTACTAGTTACTGTTCTCTAGGAGAATCATATGTTTGAGTAAGTAACATGGAAACTGAATGACGTATTGATATAGAAGAACCCTAATTTTTCATTAGGGTAATGAAATATTGATCGAATAATTCTTTAATATTTGGTAAAATGTGTCACAACATGCTTTTAGAAAATATTTCCTGTTAAATATATATATATTTTTATTTATTATAATAAACACATATCCAAACTAAAAAAACATGACATTTTTTATTATCATAATATATAAAATTTAATGATAAAACATTAGTTCATTATGGTAATGAAATAGTAAATGTATTTATGAAAAATAAATGATGAATAAAACCACAAGTAAATAAAATATCAACGATCATGAAATCCTTGTCCTATTAACATAAATTGATATTTATACCTTCAATTAAAACTTTTGGATGAATTAAACATAATTTAAATATACTAAACAAATAATCAAATAATTAAAAAAATTGGATGATGTAATTTTAGTGAATCATGCTTATCTATATATAAGAATATAATATGACTATTATAAATATGTAAATTTGACATATGATTATTGAAATGTTTTCCATTATATATATGTAGCCATTAGAAATATATTCAATCGATGTAATTTTATCCAATTGGTATATTTATCTCCTTTATTTGTTGGTAACATTTTATAAATAATATTTTTTATATAAAATAAATATCTATTGATGGAAATAAATATAAAATAATATTTTTTTTAAATATAGTTATTTTATATATATTATTTTAATTGAATAATTTTTTGAGGTCCATGTAATATTATGATACCAATGGATGAAAAAAATTATGTTTTATGATTATATGTTATGGTTTGTTCATATATTTATTTAATAACAAAATGGATGATTTTGAATAAATTTGTTTTCCATATTTTGGTAATGAAAATTAAATTGATCGTTATTTATGAGTGGTTTTAATGAGATATATTGTTTATATATATAATAAAAACTTTTCAACATTTTAATTGACTATTATTTTTTAATGAAGAAATATAAATAAATATTTGTTTTTAAAAATATATTTTTCCATAATCTTTTTATAAGTGTTATAGATGTAAATTTTAAATTTACATTATATCACTTTTTAAATTTTCAACAAATAAAATTTATTTACTATTTTTGATGATCATATCAATATTATTTAATATTTTTAATTGAATTTTTTCCATATACATAATTTATCATGGAATATCTTAGTCGCTATGATAAAGGATGAACTAAATTAAAGGAGATTATGTAAGGGGAAACCAACTAAAATATCTCTTAAACTATTAATTAAATGGATAGATAAGAGAATCATTAACCTCAAAAATTACTTTTTATGTTACTTGTTTATGTAATTCCAATTTTCCATTTAAAATTATTTCTGGATTCATTAAGTAATGTGTATTTGTGAAAATCACACTATAGAATAGCTATAAAAGGAGCACACATGTTCCCCCCTTAAATGAAACTTTTTCGTAAATGTTTTTTGAATCACTAACAAAATTATATATATAAATAGACACTCAAATATTTTTAATATATAATGAGAGTGTTGATTTCTAAATACCAAATTTATAATAGACCATCAAAGGGTATCCAGGTCATTATACTAAGTGTTATCACCACATTAGTGACTGTGATGTATATCCTTCATCCACATCGTAACAAATATGATAATTTTTTAATTAAATGTTTATAAATCAATAATCATACAAAAATGTTGAATTATTTCAATATAATATTAATTTATTACACATTTAGTTGATAAAACATGTCCTTTATTTGGTCGAATTTACAAACTCTATAAATGATGTTATAGAAGTTACATCATGAATGATTATAAAAACATATATAATATTAATAATTAGTAATTATAGTGAATTTAATATACTTTTACTCCTAGGATAAAATATATATATATATATATATTTTTATTAAAAATCAAAATTTTTTGAATCACAAGGTTTAAAATGATTATTTTCAACAATACGATTAAATCTAACAAAATATGCTCCATAATATTTTAATATGTTTAACGAAAATATCAATTATATATATTCAATCACCAATACTATTATATTGGTTATAAACACATGATCATAGAGGATAGATTGGAATGACCAAAGATAAACATGCATAAAATAAGAATAATTATTAACAAGTAAATATAAAATTTTAAATTTTAAATTTTATATGTGGGTAATAATTAATAAAAAATCAATCATAAAAAGTAAAAATAAAAATAAAATGATTTTTTTAAAAATATTCAATAACATTGAATTTATTATATATGGTATGCGATCATATTTCAATAAGTCAAATTTCAAGTTAATGATTTATTTTCAATTCTCACTATGAAATCGAACAGGAATTTTCTAAATTTAAATTAGAAATAATAAATTCTTATATATCTATAAAAATAAATCTACATTCTCATTCACTTTTTCCAATGGTTTACATGTCTTTTTTACTATATCACATTAACTTTGTCCAAAAAATCTACATAAACGATACATGTTACTGCAAAAATAATTACCTCTTATTTTTGTTCTTGAATATTACTATACAATGTTAATATTCATAATTTAGTTTTTTAAATATCATTATATATATATATATATGATTTGATATGGTTAGTAAGAGTTTACATTGAAAATATTTAACAATTAATAATTGTAATATTTTTTTATATTTTTCTATAAATGTCAATTTAATTTTTTTATCCATCATTACAATGGTGTGAAAGTAGTATTTCCTCCACAAGAATACATTTTCATGATATATTTATTTTTCATTCATTATGAATATCCATTTCTCAATTTTCATAGTTTTACTATTTATCATTTCCCCATTATTGTATAAACTATAATCTATTAATAAATTATATGAAATATCAATGATATTATTCTTACTTTTTAATGTAATAATCTAATTCCCCTATGGATTTTTTATCATCTATCAAAATTGAATTTAAGGTTTCATATGCTTCACTGGTGATATTCCCAAATGATATAAGGGAAATTATAACATTATATAACATATGATAAACAATTATTGATGTTTTACAAAAAATAATATCCTAAACATGGGTTAACATAATAATTATGAAATCAATAATATTTTAATTTTTTATAGAAACCATATTTAAGGGTTTACATTTTGTTATAGTGGGCCTAAAATAATATGTCACACTAATAAAATGGGTGAAAAATTATATCCCATGATATTATAGGTGATTTACTTGGGAGTATACTCCATTCACTTTAGGATTATATCTAATATGATAATGATATTACATAGTGAACCAAATCCATTATATGAAATTTTTTAATATTTGATTATGGTCAGTTTAGTGATCCTAATCATAATAAAAGATTTTTTATGTCAAAAATTAAAATCCCGATGTTTTTATTGTTTATTATTATTGATTCATGTATCCACATTGTCACAAACTAGATCTAGTCTCCATTGAAACTGGCCCTCGACTCGGCCTGTGGAAAATAACGAAGGGCATTCGCTATCCCCATGGTCTGGCATAGGTTCTAGTTTTGAAGGTGACCAGATCTGGTTCATGGAAAAATGGTATTATATGAGGTTTATCTTTTTAGGTCATATTATTATTTTTTTTGGGAGTCTTATTAGATAGGAGCTAAGACTGTTAGGGATTAGTGTTTTGGTTACGAGAATGGTTCCTGGAAGGTACCTCTCATGACAAACCTTGAGTCACCATGGATGTTGGTATAGTTTGTTTGACTTCTCTTCTTGGTGGGATGTGCGGACTGCAGACTACACAAAGATATCTGGTGAAGTTAAGTGGTGGTTTATTTCATTTTTTTATGTGTTTGAATTTTTTATATTTGATGTAATTTCTCAAAAAATCAGTATTTTTTACTGATGATTTCTTCTGTGACTTTTTCCTTTTGTAGAAACATTCCTCCCGAGAAATCTCACATGCACTGATAGAAGGATTATAGAGAGAGTTACCCAACACAAATTGATCAAAGTATGGTAGAAGTTATTGTTATGGATGTCCAAGACCTCATATACGGAGTATCTCCCACTCCTGATCCATCGAGGGAAGAGGAGTCTGGTCCTAGGAAGAAAAAATCCCAGGAGTTTTTAATGAACATGCCTCTTACTTTCCCAGGTAGCATGGAACCCTAGGAAGGTGATGAGTGGCTTGAGAATATTGAGAATATGTTCGAGATTCTTGAAATACCAAATGAGGTTCTTGGGATGTGTGCCTCTTTTCTATTATAGGGTCCTAGACACTAGTTGTGGGAATCAATGCTCCAAGAAGGAAAGCATTACCAGATGAGCTGGAAGAACATTAAGGTTGCCTTCAGCAGCTAGTACTACCCTGAAGAATTAGAATATGCTAGATCATGGGTGTTTATGGAGCTGGTTCTGGGGGAACATATAATGATGGATTATGACCACCATTTTTTTGAGCTGCTCTGGTATGCATCATAAATGTTCTATAATGAGATGATTAAGGCTTAGATGTTTTAGAGGGGTTTTCGGTCAGAGTTATATTCCCATGTCTCCTTGTTCACATTTAATAATTATACTAATGTGGTTGATAGGGCTTGTATGATACTGATTTAATGCAAGGAGAGGACTTGTTTCTCTCGAACAGTGTCAGTTAAGGGAAGTAGAATTTTGATAGTGAAGAAAAGGAAGCGAGGAGATCAGGGGAAGTAGGGAGGTGGTGGTTCATGCCAACATTCCATGCAGGTATCCTCAATGGATTCTAATGAAATTTACTTTGTGTTCCACCAGGTTGGAAAGCCAGGGCACACCCGACTAGAATGAATATCTCATTTAAATCCCTACTATCTATGTGGATTTATGGGACACTTGAAAGGTTTTTTCAGGATAGAACATCAACTCCAGAGTCTGATAGGATAAGTGGCTTCCAGGGTGGTTCTAGCTCAGTCAGAGATGTCGAGGATGTGGGGTCTTGGTTTGGTGTCCATAGAATCTATGCAAGATGAACTTTTGGGTAGAGCCAATTTAGGATAGAGATTATGGAGATAATCCATTATCACGAAGACAATACGTGTATTCATGAAGTGGAGATGGAACCAATGGGATGGGATGTGGGGCCATTGACAGTTAGAGGTACCATCTAGATTGAATCTTCTATAGCTAGTTCTCTTTTCAATATTTGTTATTATGTTTCATTTATCTATGCCAATTTTGTGAGCCTAATAAATTTTCCAACTGAGTTGTTATCTATTGCAATGTATTTGGTGACACCTCTCGGTAAAAAGAGAGTGTACGGTCTCATGCTCCCATCGTGTGCACTTACTATGCCTATAGTAGAAATGGAGTCAGACCTATTGTTCTTGTATATGTATCTTTTTGATATAATCATCATCATTTATTGGTGAGATCACTTTCAGTCACATGTCGATTTCTAAAGGCTGCGGTTGAGATTCACATCACCTGAGGGTAGCCCTCATCTTTTTCATGGGGAATGGTATCCTCAATCATGTCGTGTAGGACCTCCACTCCCAGAGTTTGGAAATCATATCTTCCAGTTGTTGACACACATGCTAGAGGATGTTGGTAATTCTCCTGATGGTGTGTTTCCTTTTATAGTAGATTTGTTTTCAAAGGTATTCCTTGATGATTTTTTAGGCTTTCCCCTAGACTGGGATGTGGAGTTCATGATAGATTTGGGATAGTTAATACAGCTGATATCTCATGCCTCATATCTTATGGCCCCCACTGATCTGAGGGAATTAAGCATATAGATGGATGACTTAGAATCCAAAGGTTTCGTTCACCCGATCATCCCTACTTGGGTCGCTCCTGTTCAGTTTGCTAAGCAGGGTGATAGATCCCTTCAGTTGTGTATTGATTACCAGAAGCTGAACAAGGAAACCATCAATAACAAATATCCTTATCCCCGAATAAATTACCTTTTTGATCAATTTAATGGGAAAACTGGTTTTCTAAAATAGACAAGCATTCAGGTTACCACCATCCTATGGTGATAGAGGATGATATATCAAAGACAGCCTTCATAATTAGGTATGACCACTTTGAGTACATGGTCATGCCTTTTAGGATGATCAATGCTCCTACGGTCTTTATGGTACTCATGAATATGGTGTTCCAATAGTATCTCAATGCTTTTGTTGTGGTATTCATGGATGACATCTTTATTTACTCCAGATATGAGGAGGAGCATGAGCATCATTTATGGATCATGTTGGGAACTTTACAAGATTGTTGCCTTTATGAAAAGTCTTCCATGTGAGCCTTCTGGATTAGGGAGGTGATTTTTCTAGGGCATGTGATCACAGAGCATGTATTTTCGGTGGATCTCAAGATGATCAGTGTAGTGATTTAATGGTTTCAATTGAAGAACCTTTTTGAGATCAAGAGTTTCCTCAGCATGGTAGGATACTGTGGGTGGTTTGTTCGGAATTTCTCTCGGAATTAATCACCCATGACTATGCTCACCTAGAAGGGGGTAATGTTTGAATGGGGCCTAGAATTTTAGGTGTCCTTTGTTGAGTAGAAGCGGTGGTTGACTACTGCCCCCATGTTGATCTTACCAGAATCTGGATAAGTCTATGTAGTGTATTTTGACACATCATGTATGGGTCTTTGGTGCATGCTTGTGTATGATGATAATGTGGGGCCATATGGTTCCCAAAAACTTCGAACACACAAAAATAATTACCTTAACCACGATTTGGAGCAAGAAGTTGTGATGCATGCTCTGAAGACATGGTGTTACTAAATCATTGTGGAGAAGATTGTGGTCTATTCTAATCACAAGATCCTAGTTTTCATATTCTCACAGAAGGATATTATCATATGGATACAGTTTTGAATTGAGTACTTTCAAGATTTTTAATTTGATATCATCTACACCTCGGTGAAGGGTAACATGGTGGTTGAGGCCTTGAGTAGAAGAGTATTTGTGTAGGATTTGAGGAAGTCCAGTAATGAGTGAACTCTGATGGGTCTGTTTATTCAAATGCATTTGGAGGTCAAGGAGAACAGTGGACGTACATTCTTGGGGAGGGTTCAGTTGACCCCCTCTCTTGTGGAGTTGATTCAGTGGGAGTAGCCTGGTGATGAGCTATGTAAGTGGCGAGGAATTTTATTTCTTGTGGGGTGACATCTTCTTATTTTTCTTCATCCCCAAGGGTATCTTGTTCTTCAATGGCTACTTAGTGGTTTTGTGGTCTATGTGGAAGGTGGGAGTGTAGGATACCTAAAATTATTAGTGGTCTATCCATCCTAGTGCATCCAAGAATTATTATGATTTTCTTCACTAGTTCTAGTATCTAGGCATGATAAGGGACACAACTAAAATCGTATCAAGATTCAAAACCTACTATAAGGTGAAAGAATAGCATCAATTTCACTCAAGTTTTCATCAGTTGTGACCCAATCCTGCCTAGAAGTGGGTTGAGGTCTCCAAGGATATGATAGTCGGCTTACCTCATACACCTCAAGAAAACAATTCAGTTTGGGTTGTGATTGATCGTCTGAAAAAATTGGCACATTTCATTCTGATCAATTTTTCGACCAAAATAGAGGAATTGGGCCAGTTGTATGTGCAGGAAGTTGGGATTTTCCATGGTGGTTTATCAGCCATAGTTTTAGATAGGGACCCTCATTTTACCTCTTGGTTTTGGAGTGGCCTTCAGAAGGCATAAGGGGTCATAGAATATGTTCAGTAGGACATACCGACCTCAAACATATTGTCAGACGAAGCAGGATAATTAGATTCGTGAAGACATTATTTGGGCATGTGTGTTGGATTTCAATGGTTAATGGGATTTCCACTTGGGACTATTATATTTTCCTACAAAAATAGCTACCAATCCACAATATATATGGAACCGTTCGAGGTTCTTTATGGTCAGTCATATTGATCTCCTTTATGTTTGGTGGTGGCGGGTGAGATAGCACTAATAGGTCCGAGAATTGTTCATGAGATGTTAGAAAAGGATCAGTTGATCAGATAGTTTTTTACAACCCTTAGTCGAAAAACTTCTTATGAAGATTAGATTAATTGATCTTTAGAATTTTCCATGGGTGATGGGGCATTCTTTAAAGTGGCACCTCGCTTAGGTTATCTCCGGCTTGGTATGTAAGGGAAGCTAACACCAAGGTATGCGGGACATTTTGAAATAAATGATAGTATTGGTAATTTGGAATACTAGATTACATTTCCCTCTCAGTTGACATCAATCCATGATTTTTTCCACTTCTCACAACTAATGAAATCCAATCCGGACCCATCCCAAGTATTGAGTTGGGATTAGTTGGAATTGGAACATGATATGTTTTTGGTTGAGTGACCAGGTAATATTGTGGTCTCCCGAGAAAAAGTTCTTCAATGGAATATTATTCCTCTATTTTGAGTCATCTGGTAGCAAGGTAATGATGAGCACAATACGTGGGATTTAATGTCTTGGGTTGAAGAGCAGTTTTCTTTTCCCTTATTTGATCAGGCTTCATGCTGGAATTCTAAGGGAAGAATGTTTTTATAGAGGGGATACTTTTACCATACAGAACTTATTTTTAATTTATTATTCATTTAAATTATATTTTTTCTTTTTCTTTTTGGGTTTTTCCAAGGAATTTTTGATGAAAATGGGGGTTTCTTTAAAATTCTGTCCAAACCATGAGGCAATTTCTAGATTTAAAAACAAATTTTTTTATCTTATAACTCCTTTTCTTCAACATTTTTCACCCATTCCAATTCCCAAATGTCTTAAACATACCAATTACAACCCCAAAATCCATTTTTACCCCTTAGTAACTCATAATCATTGTGGATTTGGGTGATTTATTCGGGAAATGGGTGAACCCATAAGACCATTTCTAGATTTTTAAAAAATAAATTATTTATTTTACATCTCATTCATTAATAACAATATTAGGTCATTCCACCTCTAAATAGAGCCCAAAAACCCTAGATGTACCCCCATGTTTCGTTATCTATCTTTAGAGATCATAATCATCATGGATTATGGATAATTTTCTCATAGATTCTCAAATCATCCATATTTGAAAAGAGAATTTGTTTCTATCTTAAATCATTAATATTTCTCATTTATCCCCATTTTAGTCCACACTTAACCTCCTCGGAATTATTTTAACCTAAATTTCAATTTTATATACTTTGAGGTTCCATAATTAGTGTATTTGGGGTGATTTCTTCAATGTTGGTCAAGTATGTGAGTTTAATTCATTGTTACTTCCATTTCATAATTTTTTCTCCCATTTTTCTTGAATCGTCAAATGTATAGAAGCGAGGTCATCATAAATAGGGTTTTTTGAGTTTATTTTTCTAGTCTTGTGATTTTAGGGTCTTTTTCACTACCTTGTGGTGTTGAGGTGGTGCGATTCAAGTTTCGCACAAGGATTTGAGGGTATTGACACATTAGGTAGGTGATTCCATGTTCAAGCATCCCTTTATGAGTTATAATTTCTTGATTTATATTTTTATCATATTCATCTACCATTTTTATTGGTGTGAAGACTGCTTTTGGTTGTATTGGTTAGTTGGTTGATTTTAAAGTGTCATTTTTTGTGCATAAGTGGGTGTTTTTTGTTTGTTCCACGTTGTATCAATTGGGATTTGATTATGGTTCATGAAATGATTTTATTAAATGGATTTAGGGAATAAAATTATAGTTTCATGTGATGTTGGAATGAATTTTCTTTCAAAAGTGGGTAATTAGATGGATTTTATATAAAAATCATGGTTGTTCTTATTGAAATTGTTTTATGAAAATGATAAAGGGTTTATTGAATTAGAAAATGGTTTAAAAACTTGTTTAGAAACTATTTTGAGTGTGTATAAAAAAATAGTGTTTTATTTTAAAATGAAATTTGATATCATGTGGAACTTGTTTGAGCACAATGAGGGAATCCCTGGTATCTAGGTGGGAGAACATGGACTAGTACGCTAGTGATCCATAGTGGTTTTGTCCCTATTTCACTTAGAAAGTTTGAAATTGACACCACTATGAAAACAATAGTGGTAATCATTGAGTAAAACTAGGTTATGGGTATTTTCCCAACTAGTGGCTTGTGAATGAGACTGTATATTGATATGGTTACTATCACACCGATATACAAGGTACATAGGGCTCACAATAAACTAGTTCCAAGGGGTGTTCCACGTGTTTAGTGCTCGTTAACAACTTGGTATTTCCATTTGTACTATGGTGTGTTTGGTTTAAATATCTAGTAGCTTCCAGGTTGTATATAAAAGTGATAATTATTTAATGTTACACCATTGAAAACAATTTTCATTTAAAGGATGCATTATTTGGAAATTGTTTCTTCCATTTCTTGTTATAAAAATCGACATGATTTCTAACTTATGATATTTATCACATGGAATTTGTTTGGGTGGTATCCTATTGGGCTTAGTCTCAAACACTACTTAAACCATTGGGTGTAATTAGACATTATAATTTTTGAAACATGTAAGGGAAAGGCCTTTATATATGATGGTTCGAGTTGTTAGTTGCTTTCATGGTGTGGTGTTGTGGAGACGGCTCGCGGGTGATTTCCCATTGTAATGTGGTATTCCATGGGATATTTTTGCAAATCATATTTTTTGTTTTGGGCAACTTGTGTCCGATTTAAAACCATGTATTTAGTTTTGGGTTTTTATTAAGGTTTTTTTGGTATGAAATTTCAAATTGGGTTTATTCTTCATTATTGGTTTTTATATATCCTAAATCGGGTAAATATTTCGAAAACCATTGTTTATGTTACACAGTAATTTGTTCCAGCCCATGAGGATAGGTAATTCCCTTTGGTCCTTACCATATTCTAGGTTAGGTGTTGGTTTTAAAGGTAACCAGATTTAGTTAATGACACACACTCATATTACATTTTCTATATGTTACGCCAAAGAAACATGTCATGAATCCTGATTTATGACATAAATTTATTATTATTATTTTATTTTATGTCCATATAAAATGATTATAAATAAACATATTATGATGTTCCCCAAATCCACACTCCTAGAAGTAGATTTTAATTTTTTTTAAACACTACTTTTGACATAATTTCATATGA
This sequence comes from Viscum album, assembly GCA_963277665.1. NCBI lineage: Eukaryota > Viridiplantae > Streptophyta > Magnoliopsida > Santalales > Viscaceae > Viscum > Viscum album. The sequence goes on from OY728152.1 coordinate 307,562,901, forward strand.
ACCAAGATAAATATATAAATATTTCACATCATTTTCACAACATAAAAATTATATCTTACTATAATATCAAAAAAACCATGAATCAAAGGATTAGTTTATTTGAGGGTGAGATAAATAATAATATTTTCTTATAGCACTTATGATCATTTCATCATAATCAAGCCATAGTAGACACTATTCCAGTCTTCACAACTGTTGTAATCATCAATATAATATTATAAATGTATAAAATAGGAAATGTGGGAGTTGGGATGAATAGTATAAGAAAAAATAAATCAATATTATATCAATGATTAAATTATAATAATATAAAATGGTTGATTATACGATAGTCATATGACTGAAAATATCATGGTATAGTTTTAGTTTTCCATAGTTCATGATAGGGGATCACGTAGTATGAAATGAATAAACATTTAATATGGAATTATAGTGTGATATGACACTAAAAATGGAATAAGTAAACCATATAATGACATCATTTAAAATGAAATATTTTTTTAAAAATAAAACATTATTTCATAACAATAATTCGTGTCACTCATTGAAGGAAACATAACATGATGTGCTTAGGATAATCCCCCACATAAAAAAATTTCAAGGATTGTTATCATGATAACGTAACATTGTTTGCTTAGGATAACCACCAGTTAAACATGCATGGTGTCTCATTAGGTTAAATCATTACCCAATTATTTATATAACTATAATAGAACACCATTAATATTCATAACATGTACTTTAATAAGATTTAGTAGAAAATAAAATAAACCTTTCTTAATGAATAATATTGTTCAACCCTATGAAAATAGACTTGGATCCATAATCCCATATCAAAGAATAATCAGAAGATATATCAAAAGGATTCCGAAGAGAAGAAATAATTACTTCATTTTGTTTGAAAAAAATGTTAACAATAAGTAGTTTTTGAAAAATCAGGAGAATGATTAAAAAATAAAGAAAAAAATGATCCCCTTTGGTGATACAATATGAAATGGGTAATGAATCTTTTATTGAAGAAAAAAAATATTATTTCCATATGAATTAGAATTTATAATATTGGGTCTTACATGAAATATAGATTCATTCAATACACTATTCCTGGTGAGAAACGTTTGATATGTCTGGTATATGAAATTAAATAAGAAATAAGGATGTTCCCTAAATTAGAGTATACAAAAAAATTGAATCAAAATGGAAATATAAAAAATGAATAATCCTATAAATGAATGAACATGATTTTTTTTTATATTTATGGATTATATATATATAAATATATGATGAATATTGATGAATTAAATGATATGATAATATTGTAAAAGTGAATATAATAATGATAATGTTTAACATAATTGTAATAAGGATAGTTTGGAAGATCCCTTACTATGGGTATGAATTCATTATATGTGTATTCTAAACAATTGGAATAATAAAGTTCAGTTTATTAAATAATTTAATCAGATGTTTTAATATATATTTTGGTTTATATGGCCTATTTATTATTAGGTGTGTTTCATTTATAAAATATTTTTTTATATCTTTTAAATGAGAGGGTTTAGTGAATTTCTATCTTTCTTCTTCAGTGCATTGATCATGTGTAAATTAATTATCAAATAACTTAAGAATATATTTTACTGATGTTTTTATTTCATTTGTTATTCCATTATCACAATGTTTGTATATTTGTATAGGTTTTCTGAAAATGGACTCAAATTATTAATGGTCCCTCAATATGTTAATGTGATCTGGCTCTCTTTAGTATGTCCATTTATTATTTATAACACTCATAAAATGTAAACTCTAATATTTAAAAATTGTGAATAGTGTCATTAATATAATTTTTATAAGTTATATTAATATTAAATTTCTATTATGTTATATTCTAATGGAAAATGAAATACGCCGTTCCATGGAGATGATATTACCCACACAACGACACAAATGACACTCATGTTTTTCTCTTTAATTGGTTTTCATTAGAAAATAAAATAATTTATCCTGAAAATATCATAAAAATATTATTAAATTATTAATTTTTTATTAAATAATATTTTTCCACCACAATTGTTCAAAGGTTCGCAGAAATAGACCACCAAATTCATATAGGTGGTTTTCCACGTGTATGCATAATGGAATCTTCATTTTTTGAATGGTTTTGTTGAAAGTTATTAAAAATAAACTACCAAAGTGTAATAAAATTTAATTATATAAATAATATGCATTTTAACATATATTTATTTATAGAAATTTTTTATGGGTTATAATAAGAAGAAAATTAATAGTTAATAGTGGTCAACCTTTCCAATCAATTTATATGTTCTTCATTAGGCCTCCCTTTAAGGCTCTTTAGCATAGTCCCATAAAAACAAAAAGGCTTATACAATATAGGTACATAATATAATAAAGAATTTTTTAGTGATTTGGGTGATAAAATATTTTATAATGAGTGGAGAAAAGGGTAGATTTGAGATACTTTTATTGGTAAGGGGTGCATATTTTTTTAATATAACATCCTAATAAAAATAGAGCATATGTCTCACATGGAATTCAACGAAGAAGAGTAAAATAATAGAGGAGGTGTTATTTAAGGTTGAGCACCGTCAGCCATCCATTTTTACACAATTATGAAAATGTTTTTAAAAAATTTACTCTTATATTTTTTAACCTTACAACATTTGGTTATTGATGTGATAACTATTTTTTACCTCAATAATTTTCATATAATTAAAAGAAATAAATTTTTCCATACTAGGTAATATATACATACTGGTTTTAGATATGATATTAATTCTACTATATAATATTTATTTTTCTCGGAAAATCTAATTTTATAATTATTTCACGTCACACTCAAAACCCAGTTTTTATAAAATGTTCATTTTAAAGAATAAATTGTTTTTTTTGAAAATATATTATTTTTGATGATTTTAATGAAATACAATTGTTTATTATTAAAAATTATAATATTATGGCTTCAAGATCAATCAAAAATATAATTTTACAATTTAGTATCATAATTAATGAAAAAGAAGAAAATTAGTTTTTTAGAATAGAAGATTACTTACGTTTCAAAATATTAATGTTGGATTTTCATAATTAATCAATGTATTTTTTATCAAAATTATTTAATTAAATAAACAAAAAAAATTCATGAAAAATATTTTTAGAATGTTTTGATTCATTTTTATAACATAAACTATCGAAAATACAACATTGACAATAAAAACTATGATTTTGGCTATTCAACAGAAAGTAAACTATTTTAGAAAAAAAATAAAGGCTTCCTCCCAATATAAAATTGTTGTCTAATATATAAAAATAAATTTAGTTTTATCAAAATAAAATATTAATAATTAATAATTATATATTTAAATATAATCATAATAAATTTAATGAAAATCATTTTCATAGTTCAATACATTTTTTAAAAATTTAACTATTATTATTATTATTTATTCCATATTTTTTATTATATTGTATTTAATATATTATTAACATTAATAATATATTGATTTAATAATTATAAATCAAATCAAAATAAAATTTGAAAAAAAAATAATTTTTAGTAAAAAATGGTATTTTCAATTTTTTAACTACAACAATTTAGTTTTATCAATGAATTAGTGTTAAAAGTTAACATTATTTTTTATAAAAGTGACAATAAAAAATGTATAAAATAGACATAAATAATTTATTATATTGATTACAAAATCATAAATGATACATACATGACCTCTTTTATTTATCATGTAAGACGTAAAAATATGCTAAAATATTTTCATTATAATGGGTAGTGATTCTTTTAGAAAACATCTCTTGTAAATCTCTATGATCTTGAACATATCTGATATATCATTACCTAGAAACACAATTCATGGAGTATATATTTTAATTTCTAAAAGGAAAACCAAATTCAAATTTCCTATATCCCAGTCATTGAATAGTTATACTCATAAGGAATTGTTATACTACCACATGTAATTTTATTAGATTTCATTATATGGTTAATTCTATTCATACATATTACTCAGTGGCATTGTTTTGATTTCCATATTTAATAATTTTTAAATAAAATTTAACATGTTTTTATTTTAGTTTGTCGTTTACTAAATCACAACCGTTCAAAGATATTGGATTTTAAATGATAATATATGATTTTAAATGTTATGTTTTTACATTATACCCCCTAAATAATGTTTTACCTCAAATATTTAATTATCAATTACAAGTAAAATGTCTTAGGGATAAAAAAATTTACAAATAACGTGAGATATAATTTTAAATGATGTTTATAACTTAATGTCATAAATATTTCTCATAAATACATATATTAACTTCTTTATGCTAACCAAATGATTCATCATTCATTTGAATTTTTTTAACTTTCTATACACATGAATTGTATTTGATTTATATTATTTTATTCCCATAGGTGATTCATTAAATGTTATGTAAATAATGGAAATTGAATCATATCTCTATTGACCCATTCATCATCTAAGAATACTTGAAAATATATCATTCTATTCATTGGGGTGTTTAGAAACTCAACTATATTCATAATTATGATCATAATTTTTGATAGCTAGTTTAATGAAATGGAAATATTTGTATCTCATGTTCTGGTCCTATTCGGCGTCCTATTGGGAAATATACACACTATCAATAGGAATTATTTGTATACCGGTTTCTATAGGATTCAACCATTACTAAAATAAATATGGCTTAATTTGATTAATGGAATATTAAAATCATAATATAATTATCATAAATTATCACATGGAATCTCAACCATGAAATTTTTTTATCTTTAAAATAATAACCTTAATATTTAATGAAAAAAATTCACTAATTGTATAATGTAGTTTTGTTTTATGAGGATTATCACATACTCCATAAAATAATTGGATAAAATAGTAAATCTTTCATAAGTGATTTTAAAGATAATTTCATTCACCAAAGAATATCACCTATTCGTTTAAAGCTATTTTGCAGTATTTCACCCACTCATTGATCATTGAGGATTGATCAATTTGATAATAAATTTTGATTTTTCATTGTGAATACCCATTGGTTCATATGTGTTATAGCTAAGTCCTCATTTATGTATCCTGATAGGGAATAAATTTCTATAAAAATAATAATATATACACTTCCAAAAAAATAATTTTCAATCCAATATATAATTATCCCTTAAACTTAACTCTTGCGGTCAATTACATTATCTTAACATAACAGATAAAAATAAAAAATATATTTCCCATAAATTTCTAATTTAAAGATAAAAATTTAAAAAAATAATCCTAATAAATAACAAAAATAGTCCTCTAAAATAAATAAACTTATCTACAATATCAATTGATGCAACCAGACCTGCACTTATCGGTTTTTTAGTAAAAAAATATCATTTAAACATTAGATTATACACAATATATGATTAAAAAATAATCATTATTTTATTTCACATAATTATTTTACCATAAATCTTATATCTCAAAATAATCTAACAATTCCATGAAAAAAGGTGTAGGTTTTTTGAGAACTAGAAAATTTTGATCTTATTATACAAAACATATGAACATTTCTCTATAATTGAGCAATAGTAGACTTAAAACATTCTAACCCAGGTCAACTGGACCAGTTACAAAAGATAACAGATTATGAGGTGAGGTTTAATATAGATAAAAATTATTCATCAATGTAAGAAACAGAGATATACTACCAGATTACAATGTAGAAACAACTGGGAGATACCATTGAGTTAAACATGTTATACTATGAAGTAAGACATGTCTATACCAATAAGTCACCATGTGACCAACCGTCACCTCCTTAAATAATTCCAATCCAAAATAGTGATATAGAGAGAATATAACCTGCTATAGAATTCCAATACCTTTTCATGTTTCCTAAAAAATGGTCTAATGCCTCCTAGAGAAAGATACAGGGTGTGAGAAATAGATCTTAGTAGGAAAATACCAAAGACTAATTCCATATTATAATGTTAAGAATTTAAATGTTCTAGCATTAAAATAAAAAAAATTACAATATTTTCTATAATAAAACCATTTACAAACTTTTCTCAAATATTATTAGGGATTTCCACCAATTTTATATAAGGTATTCCAAATCCATATAACATGATATTTATGAATCATTGAAGATAATAAAATTAAGATATAAATATACATGTGATCCAATATAGTTGAAGTAATCTATCATGAAATAGACAACCAGAAACAACAATACACATTCCATTTGGGAACTAGCCTATGTGACAATATATAATAGACACTCACAGGCCAAAAAAGAAAATTATTTGATCCAACTAATATCTATTCCTTCCATAATCCATTAATATACCATAGGATACCTTCTAGTGCCATTAGACACAGTAAAGAACCAAGTATCTATTTCCCAATGCAACAAAATTTCCTACTGTATAATGTTTTTCCATTTTTATTTAAAAAATGCTAAATATTTTTATAAAATAATTTTAAATACAGGACAATCTACATCAGGGTTTGAAAATCCATTTCATTCCAGATAAAGAAAATTATATTTTCAAAGATAACCCCCTTAAAAACATAAACACATTCAATTTTTATTTTTGAAAAATGAAATTCCATTTAAAATATCATGGAATCAATAAGAACAATAAGGAATTAAATAAATTATAACAATTAAATAGATATATTTACCTTAGGGAGGGAGAAAAACTATCTTCCATAGATAATTGTGATTGAAAACCCCATGATTTTCCTTCAGAAGGAAAGTTGTGACAAGTGACTAAAAATGATTCATAGTAAATTCTCTCCTATCACAAAACCCAATCCAAATAAAATATTAAAAAAAACTATGTATAACCATATTGAATAATTACCCATAGAAAATAGATCTAACCACAATGGTGATACATCCATAACATAATCTATTTAGATACAAATAATTCATCCAAAATAACCTAGGGATAACTCTTAGTCCAGAGAATAGGGACAGACATAGAATAAATAAAACATATCACCCCTATGACACCCAAAAAACCAACACCATGAATTTTACAATAATTTTAGCCCATTTTCTTGTCATGTAACCTTTAGGGTCCATATACAGTGAGAAAAGTATTTTATTTTAATTAAAAATATATTTTTTTACTTTAACATTGTATACCTATTACACAGTGTGTAAACCATTCACACAATGTACCAAATTCAAGAATTATTCCCAGCTATTATTAAAAAACATGTACATCACATACACAACATGTAACTACCCAACAATTAGTAGAAAGTACATGTTTTTCGGTTGAAAATCCCAACAAACACCTTAATTCTCAATTTTAGGTATTGTCTTAATTTCATGGTGGGAAATACTCTTCAATGGAAAATATAAACTGAAATCTTATAGGAGGAAATACAAAATATAAAGGTAATGGGGTGTCAATATCTCCATATTATAAAATATTTGTGTCCCTAGTTAGTAATCATGATCATGGATAAACAAAAACATATGGCCACTACTACCTCATCAACCTCTCCCACTCCCACATCTCATTGTGATCATGTATTCACTACAATTGTACCTAGACTAGGGGGTCATTTTACCACATAGTACCTTATCTTGGAGGTCAATAACATGATGTGATTTCTCACAAAATGAGGTATCAGGTTCTTGATCTATATCATCCCAACTAATCAAATGGGAAGGATTTAGTATATACCTCATAAAAAGGTAAACATAAAACAAGTAATGGTATGAAGTTAAATCAGACATAAATTCCAACCAGCAGTCCTCCCTACCCAGTCACTCATATATCGTGAAGGTTCCCAAAAATGATAAGGAAAAAATACAGAAATGAAAATATATAATGTGATGTAAAACATTAACAAAACCTCGATCGCTAACTAAAAACACTAGAAGTTGATTAAAATAGTCCCCATAAAATTTTTTACAACTCTATTTCATGATAAAAAGCCTTTATATCAACTGCACCTCCCCCATCATATCATGATCAAAACTAGGACAAAAAAAATATCACCCTCCCAACTCTTCCAATCACAAGAAAGGATGAAATATCCACTCATACAACACCTCAATGGGTCCCATACTGATTTATGACTAATAACAATTTTAATAAAAATAGTCCACCAAAGGAAAACTCCATTACCAAGATCCAATAAAATCAAGCACACAATCTTAGTGCATATCCTCAAGAACCATGATCTCCCACTCTATCTTTCCATCCATATGAAGATAATTGTCTATTCTAAATTTCAACTGGGAACCCATTTCCTCCATAAAACCATTCACGAATTTTGATGTGAACCTCAATTCTCTGTGAAAAACAACTATAGAAGAACACCATGAATTTTCAAAATCTCTTTAACATATAAATCCTAATGATTCTTTACATTATTCATTTACTTTATTGGAAATAAATGTGTTGATTTATTGAGTTTATGAATAATAACCCAAATAATATCCTTCTCACATGGATTTCGTGTTAAACCAACAATAAAATCAATAGATATTTCATCCCATGCTTATACTGAAATGGTTATAGTCATTTAAAAATATGAAGGTCTCTAGTGTTCTGCCTTAAATCTTTGAAAAGTGACGCATCATGATACAAAATCATCGACTAACTACCTCATTCATAGAAACTAATAATGATGTCTCAAATAGTATTATGAATTTTTATCCCATGGGTACACAGAACAACATGGCCAATGTGCAATATATAAAAGATCATGTCTCAATGAAAAAATGAATAAACATACCACTATAAATATATAAATATACATAGGGTGACTGATACCAATCCCTCGAGATCTCCCCACCATCTAGGATTTATCCTAAGCATTGTCTCTCAGTGTATGTCATCTTATCATGTTGAACTCACTCATTAAATTATGGGTTTACCATTACCAAGGCCCTGAAATCCTTTTTACCGACCTCTTTCACTCCTAAGATCATATTGGATAAAAAACTCAACAGATAAAACTCATAAAATTATTTCATCACTACTAGGATCGGTACCCTTCACCTCAATGTTTTAACAACCATATTTACATTCATAGGGGTTTATATGATATCAAAATAAAATGTCAAATGATATTCAACTAAAACTCTATTTTGTATCTTTATATACCTGTGACTAAAAACATATATTAGGATTTTTTGATTAGAAAAATATAGTGGGGCCATGTCTTATGTGTGTGCATAAATACTCCCTAGTCAATATCATGGTTTTGGTAGTTTATATAATGAGGGAATAACAATCATGAGGCCTAAGCCACAACCACTTTACCATCCATCAAGATGCATCCCAAAACTGTACCTAAGGTGTTGAATAAAACATATTATCCTAAACCAAGTACTAGTAGAATCAACACTAGCAATGAATTCAACCACACTTTCATCTCCTAAATTGATCTCCATTTTTTTTCCAGTCCAAATTTACACCTTTACAGGTAAATGATTTTATTGGAGATGCAATCTTGGATAATTCCCCAAAATAATTGTCTATAATAACTAGAATACCCTAAAAGAATTTAAATAACAAACAAATTTTTTCTTTATTTTCTCTAGAAATAACTACCATCGTTTTAAGGATCTATTGAGATTCTTATATCAGATATCACATGCCAAAGACACTTCACCTCTTGGATCCCAAACTCAAACATAGAAATTCTACTATACATATGATTTTCCCTCATTGTTCAAATAATGAGATCAAAATGGTCTACATGTTCTTCTTCATACAAGGATTACCCCAAGATATCTTCTACATACACAAAAAATAATTTAAGAACCAATGAAATATATAGTTCATCAAATCCATAAATACCACTAGAGAATTAGTGATTCCAATTAACATAACTAGAAACTCAAAATGCCCATATCATCTCTGAAATAATTTTTTTGGTATTTCCTATTCTCAGAATCTCAAAGGGTGGTACCCTTATAAAAATTAATTCTTAGAAAACCAAATATTCTACTCTATGTTAATCTAATATATCATTATTTCAGGGTAAGGGTTATTTTTTCATAACAGTAACTTAATTTTTCATTCTACAGTAAACAAAAATTTTGAAACTTCCATATTATATCTTAGAAAATATTATAGTCAATGGACAAGGTGACACACTAGGAAAATAAATTTACTCACCTCCAGGTCCTGAAGGTGGAATTCATGTTACCCTTACGTAGTAGCTTCCATTCAATAAGGTGGAATTGAATTGGTAGTTATTATAAGGAGTAGGTCAATAGTATAATTGGCCACTCCAAGTGTTGGTAAAATAGAAAAAATCATCTGAAAAGGCTTCAAGGAATGTGCACACAATAATATATATGTGACTACCCAATAAGGGTTGAAATCCATTAAGAAACATTTCTGATAGATGGAATGAGATTATACTAGAATTAGGTACAACAATCCACACCCTCCACAAAACTAGAGGCATGCACACCATGTAAAACATGAGTGACCCCATTGGAAAACAAGAACTACCACTAAAAGAGATAATATTATTTTTGGACCATCACACTGATCATCCAATAAAAACATATAATCAAGTCAATGATGAAATATAAAACACTAACAAATTCCAGAAATAGATAAAATTTGGTTGTCACCACCCGACATGTGGGACACTTGAATATTTTTTGGGACTTCATTCCTAATGTTGTGGAAAGAACCGACCATAACCCTATAAGCTCCGAGAAGAAAACCAACACATAAACCATCCTAAATGACATAAATTAATGAGTATAACCGATATCAAAAAGATATAGTATCATTGAAGATGAAATAAACATTGTACCTCTAATAGAAGCTGGGTCGACATCCGATCCCTTAGGTGAAAAAATATTCTATATAAATTCATCTTGACAATGGCACTTAGACATACCCCTTTTCCAGAGAATTAAAACCACCACTCTAGGTAGCTTCAAAATGAACATGCAATACCTTGGTGAAAGTGGATACTGCCTCACTACATTATAAAATATAATCATAGAAATTTTTTAGATGGCCTATCACCTACAAAGATTATAATTTATAAGATATTGCAAAAAAAGCAGAATTTTATGACCATGCCTCCCATATAGGTAGAAGATAACCTCTTGTTATACTGAAAAATACTATAAAAGTTTTCCAGTAGAAAATTGATACCTCTTGTGATTCGTTTTTTAACCAGAAGAAGAACCCTTGCTATTAGTTACAACATCTAAATCTCCATGGAAAAATTCCCTCATAGCTATATTTTCCTCAGATAAAGATATATTTTCAACTACCTCAAAAATTTGAAAAGTAAAAAAGAATATCTTTGACAGAAAATTGGCCCTCATCTTCATCTTGAACCATCGAGCCCTTGGGTAATTACTGGTCACATGACACATTTATTGATGCACCAACTCAACAAATTTTGTTGAGTACTCCAGAATAGTACCCTCCTCTTGCCCCAAATTCAAAAACTCCAAAGTCATTTACACATGTAACTTCTCATGATAAAACTACTAATTGAATATATTCATTAGAGAAACCTAGGTAATAACCCCATGTAATATATCTTGCACTATATATTACTACCATCTTCTTCTTATCCCCTCAATCATATATGTGTCAAAACACAATTGTGTATCTTCAAGATTCATCAAAATGTTGATGATTATTTTAATATGTTCATGAATCTCCTCTGGATCTTAGGTCCATTTGTTACTGTGGAAGGAAGGTGGTTAATTATAGGTAAATATTGAGGCATGATCCACTACTCATCTAAGCATCATGTCACCCACTGACCCCCTGAGTCTAAATGGTATGGACAACTAATTTTACCAAATAAGGGTTCGGTAGGGTATCTTCTTTAAGAACCTTCCTTATGGCTTCCCCTCTCATATTTGGGAGAGCTCTTATAGGTTGAATTTTCTATTAAACATAAGAAAATAACCAATAAGTCATGAGAAAACACCAAAACCATTGAAACCCCATATAGAATCTAAAAAAACTATTTACGATGATAATAATTTAAACCAACTATGAATTATATTAAAAGGAAACACCTTTTGGGAGGAACGTGTCTATCAAAATAAACTCTTCCACTTAGTTTATTCAAATTAAATCACACTTACTATGTTCCAAAACAATGTTGATATGTAAATTAAAATATTTTCCCCATAAAATTTATTCATATAAACCAATATAAAAAATCATAGACTTAGTACATATTATTACGACCATCCATGTAATCATAGATTCAGTTATGGGAGTTGGATGGTCATGCCCCTGTTTGACACCTAATATATCAATTTTAATGATCCTACTCTTATCTTCCCAACACATAGAAGAAACACCAGTAATTATAACACACATCAGGATGGGTACCTGTAACGACCCAAAGTTTTATTAACGAAAATCCCTCTTGATCTAGTTAAATGTCTCTTTATGCAAAATGTTTTTATAAGATGCCAACTTATTTGGTTTTATGTTAATAATTTTGACCGTTGCGAATATATTCGTTGAACAGTTATCACATGATTAGTATAAATATAGGACTTTAAAAAATCCAATTTACTCAGACGAAAGAAGTGATGACATCATCTAGTAGAATTGCTCCATACGAAGCCCATTTTTCGGAGCTCAGAAAAGAGGTAGCATCCTTTGGCATTTCTTTTCACCAAGCCCAAGCTGAACTTCATCATGTCAAGCTCGAACAGGACTGTCTACAGCAAAAGTGGAAGTTGATAGAGATTACCTCTCGAGCGATGTTATCCAAGCCACCCCAAGAGTCTGTTATCATCCCACACCATACCCTTAGGTCTTATGCATCTCTTTTAAGGGGTTATGTAACAAATTGATTGTACTATGTTCATTTACATTATTTTTTGTATATAATAATTTATATACTTTCTTGTCATTATTTATACACTGTAAATAGTTTTTAAAGTAAAAATAATGTTTTTATTTATTATTTAATTAAGAATTCTATTTTATTAAATTAAGGGATTTTGGAATTAAATAATATTTTAATAAAATATTATTATTATTATGAAATTAATTTTTGTTAAATATAAATGATCGTATAATTTTATGAATGCAATTATAATTTTTATTATGGTTTGAAATCCATTTCTGTCAAAACCCATGAATTTAGGATAAATATCAGTTTTTATTTTAAAAGTGAAAATTATCATATTTAGAAAATTTTTTAGATAAAATAAATGTTATTTCTAGAATCAAGACATAGAAATTATCCAATGGTAAATTTTTCATAATTTTATAAGATAGTTTTAACACCCCATGATTCCACGGTACGTTTCCCTTTGATTAATGCAATGGCGTGTGTTGTACGCAACATCGAGTTCTAACACACACCGCAACCGATCAAACAAGCCGTTATGAATAGTAATACCTACTTGTTTAAATTTTATAAATTTTATCTTTAAAAATGGTCTTTAGTTTTGGATTCGTAATATTGAAATTAGCTTAGGGTGAAATTTTGGTACTCTTCGGATAACTTTCATATTTTGATGAATAGTGAAAATTACTAAATTCTAATTAAAAACAACTTTTTTAAACAAACTAATTAATAATGATAAATTATGAATTTTAGTGGTTTTAAAGTATATTTAGAATATATATTTACCATTTAATAAAATTTTGGTCACTGGACATAATTTCACAATTAAACCGAACATAAAGAATTATCAATATTTTGATTGTTATTATATCTTAAAAACACGCTTTTTATTTTGACAGCGAGAATTAATTTTAAATTAATTTCTGCCACTTCTGTGTTTTGAATTTGGAAAAATGTATTCCATATTTTGAATCAGGATTTCCATGTTGTATAAATAGGAAACTTTTATTTTTAGACAATTTGAATAATTATTTCGGTAAATATTATATTTACAATGGTTAATGGGTAAATCCGGTAAATAAGGGTTAACAAATAATATTATAATAATACTAAATTACCCTAATACGTGTCCTAACAATATTGGTGGATACATGTCAGACAATGGGAATCTTTGGGTCGATTTTGGGACCCCATGGAGCCACTTGTAGGTGATAGGGACACTTTATTTTAATTAAGTTAAATCAATTACAAAAATGACATAAGCATATATCTTTTAGAAAAAAAAATAGAAAGGGATATATATGTTTTATTTTCGATTATAAATATTAATTATAAATCTAAAATTATTTCTTACATAATGGTATTTTATTTGTAATTTTTAGACGTTTAATAATTTAATTTATTTATGACGCAATGATGATGTAGTAATTACCATAATATTTAAAAATTAAAATAATTAATATTATAAATACGCAAATAAATATAATTTGAGACTTTTTATTAATTAAAATAATTTCCTAGGTTAATATTACATGTTATAAATGAGTTAATTATCTTTTTTCAAAGTAATCAGTCTGTTATGAGTTTCACAAAAATCAATTTTCCAAATAGTGTCAAAATTGACAAAAAAAGAGTTTTTAAAACAAATATTATCTTCTTAATTGATATTAAATTCCTAGAAATCTATGGTTCCTCCAAGAGACTTATATCAGGATATTTGTATCATTTATGGACCACTTGGGGGTCTCTTGGACATATATTGTATGTTTAGTAACCATATAATATAAAAATTAAAAGAGACATTGTAAAAGTGAAACTAATTAACTAAGAGTTAATACTTAAAGATAAGGTTAGTATAGTAACCCAAACCTCTCTAAATCCTATTTTTTGAGTGGTTTTCTACATATACCATCCTTAACCTTTAAATAATCTACTTTGGATCCATTATAAACCGAATATGTGTTTATTATAAAATAATATTTCTAGCTTTTCCAAAGCTGCCCCTCACCCCTCTTATAAAAGGGCACTCCCCCTTCTCATTAATTCACACCTTCGAAGCCTTTTGGATCGTCCATCCCCTGCCCAAATACTCTCTCAAAATCCCTCACTTCATCCAAGAGTACTTCCTTTAGTCAGAAATCCATCCTAAGGAGCCCTTTTGATCAAATCAAAAGGAAGAACCCGAAGAAGAGGTGATGATTTCAACACCCTTTTTCAAGTTCCTTTCTTCTTCCACTTCTTCATTAATTCTTATTACCATTATAAAATATAAATCCAGTATATTATATATACTATGATGTTATTATAAACATGGTACAACCATATTTCAGTATTTTATCCATCCTTTGAATGACATGTCACCATACGTGGGTACGTACGGCTTACCGTCTCCACGTCGTGGTGTAATTGTTATTGAAAACATTATTATTTGGATGGGTATAATAATGATATGTAATTCATGTAAATAATAAATATAAAATGATAATTATTCTGTATATATGATATACCATCCAATTAAATATTATTTTAATATCAAAAGAATGATATTGTCGCTCGTGCGTACGTACAGACTACCGTCTCCACGAACGCGATGAGATTCAATCTCCATCGTATCCATTCATGACTAATTCTCATTTAATGATTAAAAATAATCTTTAAAGATTTGAAATATTTCTGGATATGAATAATATACATCCCATTAGTAGAAAATATAGCTGAAATAAAAAATAATATAAAGGAAAATAAACCCATTAACACCTGAAATGACGACAATTATATGATATTATTAACAAATCAATGTTAAAAGATCATATATGATATCATATTAATGCATATGATTCTTTTTTAATTCAATAAAAATTATTTCACCATTATACAGGAGGTTAACCTACCCTCGACGAAGGAAAAAGTAAAAAGTAAGGGGTTTCTTATCTCACTTTTAATTCCGTGATAATTCCATTGTTCACCACTTATTTATTATGTGTGGTGTGTGTACTGCCCATGTTTGTATTCATTTTGTAATATACTTTAATTCATGTATATTTACATCATCATTGTATGATCCTTCTTTCATGGGTGTATGTTTTTTATGTTACCAAATCAATAAGGGAATTTGAAATTTCAATTTCCACTCATTCGGCTTTACGCAGACTTCATTGACTGTTTTACTCCAAGATTATGTGTAGAATAACTATTCATTTCATTATGTCATAATTTCCACTCCCCTTTATGTGGATATAATTTTTATACACATAATAACTCCATTTATAAATTATCAAGTCATCGGTATGAACTTGATAAGAGTAATTTTAAATCAATCTCCATTTGTTGAGTTAAATATCCAATTCATTGGTGTTGTTTTTACAAGAATATGTGTGAATGTCATCTGATTGATTTACGTTAAATATCCAATAATATTGAGTTTATTTATATTTGTCACACATAATTATGTCATTTATTTATCTTTAACCAAAGGATATGGTCTTTATAAGATAATTCATCTCAATTTACATTCCATTGATACTTTTTTGTTGTTATACACCAAATCACTTTTATATGGTGTATATAATGTAATTTGACATAGTATATCATGAATCCCTTTATTCTCATGATATTATAAAGTTTTGATTACCTCAATTATTTTTATTAAAGTGTCTCTCTTTTGGTTAGAAACTCTAACTACAATACATTTTTAAGTGTTTTAAAGATTGATTATTCTAAATCATTATCATTAATTTCCATGTTTTAAAAATGGTTTTAAAGATTTATTTATATGGACATTAACGTTTTAAAATCAAAATTCCTTTTAAAAGTTTCAAATTGGTATGGGAAACTTTGATTTTAAAATCTATTTTAAATGGATTCTTGAGAAATAGTGTGACTTTTAAATGATTTTAATAAAAAGGGGGATATTTCACTCTAATTGTTTTGATGATTATTTTCATCTATGTCAATATCCTTCATCATTCTCGATTGAGGTTAATACGATACAATAAAATATTCCATATTGTATAAAATGAGTTATGTTTGAATGTGGATGTGCTATTTTTATACCATTCATGGTTTGTGGATAATGTATTGACATTTCGTATGCTAGTTTTAATACGAATGTTTATGTTATGTTTAAAACATTTCATATGAGGAATGCATTGGACTTAGTAAGTGACGGGTGGAGCCCGCTATAGCTTCTCGATGCATCTGAAAGTCTCATGAGACAAACTAGTGCCTTGGCACAAGGCCTTGACAAAATCTTATTTGTAGTCTTCACACGAGGCCTTGGCTATGTGGTTATGATAGTCTGGAATTACGCATTCCATCATTATGAAAGTTTTTATTGATATTTCATGTGATTATTTGATTAGTATAATATCCATGTCAATAAGTAAATGGAATTATTTCATTTTATTTTTTCCATACTATGTTGACGTTCAAGTTTAAACGGATTTTGTTTTAGTTATACATTGCCTTAAATGTTTATTCTTATTTATGAAATTTTTCACTATATTGTTATCCTTACTAGGAATTTGAGCTCACCCCTTTTCTATGTTGTATTTTTTCCAAGATGTGAAGAAGTAAATTATGAATGACCTGCAGGGATAGTATGAGGGGATAAGAGTGTAGACTATGGAGACAATGTTGTTGTAGTTTTCATTTTTATGATGTAATGTAAATCATTATGAATATATCTAGTGTTTCCAAGGCTACTAAACTAATCGGTATTTCGAGATTTGATCATTCTTGTGATCATCCCAATGTTATGTAATAATGCACCAACCCTAGGTAACTGGGGTCAGGGCGTTACAGTTGGTATTAGAGGATGTTTAGTACAAACCTTTGAAGATTGATTTAGATAAACTCTGATTACAGCACGTAGAACTAAGATGAACATTGAGGATTAGTATTGAAGAACTTCCTAGAATTTTGGTATTGTAGAGATTTTGTGAGTTTTCCAATAAATACATCCCTGTTTGGATATGAGAAGGTTGAGGCGGCTCCGGCACAGATGTACCTAGGGGTAAAATCCGAAAATACCGTTTTGAGCTAGACTCGAACGAGAACTGGTGCACGACTACGGGCCTTGATGCACTCTTGGTTACGACACTCTCTGGGGATATTCTTAGGATAATTTACATTTTCTTTACAAACCGATTTGAAGTATTATATATATAATATGAGAGTAAATGACCTTGGTTAATCCTATTGTGTTTCAAATTGAGAATATGGTGACATGTTAATCTCTAAATGATTTTTTGACTACTATTACTCACACAATGATTTCTATTTTTAGTCAATGGCTGGATTCCAAGGAAGTCATAATGACTTTGAGAATGATGTACAAGGTGGGAACGGTGGTGGAAATGAGAAAAAAATGGATTTTTGATAGCCGTAAAAGATATAATCTTTATTAAAAATCAATTTTCCAAAAATATGATCGACGATATATATATTAACAAATTCCATTACTCAACAAAGAATAGAAAGGTGATGAATGATATGAGCTCCAACAGTGGAGACCATGGAAAAAGGAATCCTAAATTTCCATCATAAAGGAAATGTGGAAGGAGACACCCAGGAATGTGTCTCAATGGGACAAAGAAATGATTTACGTGCGGGAATTAAGGACATAAAGTGAAGAATTGCCGAAGAAAAATGAAGAGTACTTTGGAAGTAGATAGAAATGGTCCCAAGAGTCTTTTTACAGTCATTTTCCGTAAATGTAGGGGACCTTGCCATTACCTGAGTGAATGCCTTATTCTATAGGATATTTTCTAGGTCAAAGAAGAAGCTATGTGGAAATAAATGGTTGGAGAAATGTTTAAAAAGTATTAGTGCTCCTTATTGATGGTATTACATTGGAATAATTTTCTCTTGTATTTTTAACCATGCGGTTTTCCATGTGAGAATGATATTTGAGGAAAAATTATCTTTTCTCTTGTGGATATAGTTATAAATAACCATTTTGTTTTATATGATCGTTGGGTTGAAGAAATTATAAGTTATTATAATTTGGGATGAAAATGAAAGGTATGAGATAATATTTGTGGTTAAATTATGTTATGGTTATTTTGAGGAATTTATCTCATTTTGGTAATGTTATAAAATATAGTTTTTGAAAAAGGACAACATGCAGACCGTGTGACAACCTGTCACATCGGACAAAGCTGTGGGAATTTAACCCACAACCAAAGTGCGATTGGGATTTATTGCCTACCACTGGACTACGTGAAGTCCCGGGTTATCGTGACTATTATTTTTGGTTAAATGATTTTATTGATCAATAATAATTTTATTTGGGATCTTTTTTCTTATCAAATAAATACCCTTAGTATAGGAAAATGATTTGGTGATTAAGTGATAAATGTTATTTTGGAAGTTGTTTGATTTTTTGTGAACACTATATTCCCAAAGAAAATAGAATAGTATGGGATTTCATTTGAGGAGTAATGGTGGATTTTTATCTATGTTTTTATTTTGAATTTATAGTTATTTGGGTTATTTATGTAAATGATTAGGTTTATTACTTTTATGTATGTGAATTTAAGAGTAATTAATGTCATTTGGAGATAAAATTTAACATGGAAGACTACATTCTTATAACTTTTGGGTTTAAATATTAGTTTGGATTATATTGAAGGATTTTAAGGGCAATTGATTATTGAATGGTATTTATTTTACTTTGGTGTATTGATTGTTTAATTTTAGAAATTAAGATTAGTGTTTTTTTCTCTAATGAAATATCCATTTGGGCAATCATAAGATATTATACTAAACATTTTGGTTTTGATTAATCTCTAATGAGAAGGTAAATATATAGTTTATCCTACGCAGATCATGTATTTCTTTTGATGTTTATTCTAGCTCTTCCATTGTGATGAAGTCTTCTTGAATACACATTGTTCAAAAAAAATGAGTTAGTGGTAAAAATTTATTAAATAATGAAACTCTAATTAAAAATTAAGTATATCTCTTTATGTTCTTAGTCAATATCATAAATTCATTCCTCTTCCTTTGTAATGTAACATAAAACAAAAAAATATTGTCAGTTTATTTTTCCTACTGGGAGACTAATGACCGTTTATCCCAACACATGTTTCTGATTTTATTATTGTTAACTTTCTCTTGATCATGTTTCCTATCCCTCTCCATCAGAACGTAACACTTAGTTTGTCGTCCATATCCATGTTTTCCTACATGGAATCCTAGTATGTTTTATCTTGTGTGACCTTTATACCTCTCTTCCTTTCTATTAAAGTGATAGTTTTATTGACTCTTTTTCCGATGTGGGACTTTACATTATATTCTCGAGCCCAATTTTAAAAAAAAATTCAAGGACACAATTTATTGAAGGAGGGGAGAATGTAACACCCCAAGCTTCCACGGTATTTTTCCCTTTTAATAATGCAATGGCATGTGTTGTACGCAACATCGAGTTCTAACGCACACCACAACCAATCAAACAAGTCATTATGAATAGTAATACCTACTTTTTGAAATTTTATTCATTTTATATTTAAAATTGGACATTATTTTTGGATTCGTAATATTGAAATTAGCTTAGGGAGAAATTTTGGTACTCTTCGGATAACTTTCATATTTTGATGAATAGTGAAAATTACTAAATTTTAATTAAAAACAACTTTATTAATCAAAATAATTAATAATGATAAATTATGAATTTTAGTGGTTTTAAAGTATATTTAGAATATATTTTTACCATTTAATAAAATTTTGGTCATTGGACAAAATTTCACAACTAAACCAAACATAATCAAGTATCAATCTTTTGATAGTTATTATATCATAAAAACACGATTTTTGTTTTGATAGCAGAAATTAATTTTAAATTAATTTCTGCCACTTCTGTGTTTTGAATTTGAAAAAATGGATTCCATATTTGGAATCAGGATTTCCAAATTGTGTAAATAGCTATCTTTTATTTTTAGACATTTTGAATAATTACTTCGTTAAATATTTTATTTACCATGGTTAATGGGTAAATCCGGTAAATAAGGGTTAAAAAATAATATTATAATAATATTAAATTACCATAAAACGTGTCATAACCTTATTTTTGGATACATTTCTGATCATGGGAATCTTTGGGTCGTTTTTGCGACCTCATGGAGCAACTTGTAGGTGATAGGGACACTTTATTTTAATTAAGTTAAAACAAATACAAAAATGACATAAGCATATATCTTTTAGCAAACCAATTTTTACAAAGGGTTATATATGTTGGATTCTCGACTATAAATATTCATTAGAAAGATAAAAAGATTTCATACATAATGTTATATTATTTATAATTTATAGACATTAAATAATATAATTTATTTATGACCCAATGATGATGTAGTAATTACCATAATAGTGATACTTTAAAATAATTGATAATAGAAATACCCAAATAAATATAATTTTAGACTTTCTATGAATTAAACTAATTTCAAGGTTAATATGACATTTTAGGAATGATTTAATTAACTTTTTTCGAAGTAATAATTCTTTTATGATTTTCCCAAAAATCAATTTTCCAAATAGTGTCAAAGTTGACATAAAAGAGTTTTTAAAACAAATATTATATTATTAATTTATATTAAATTTCTAAAAATATATGGTTCGGCCAAGAGACTTATATCATGATATTTGTATCGTTAATGGACCACTAGGGGGTCTCTTGGATGTATATAGTATTTTTATTAACCATATAATATAAAAATAAAAAGAGACATTGTAAAAGTGAAACTAATTAACTAAGTGTTAATACTTAAAGATAAGGTTAATATTGTAACCCAGACCTGTCTAAATCCTATTGGTTGAGTGGTTTTAGACCTATCCCCACCTTTACCATCAAATAATCCACTTTGTAGCAATTATAAACTGAATATTAATTTATTATAAAATAATATTTCTTGATTTTCAAAAGGTGCCCCTCACCCCTCTTATAAAAGGGCACTCCCCCTTATCATTAATTAAATCCTTAAAAACCTTTTGGTTCGGCCAACCCCTACCCAAATACTCTCTAAAATTCCCTCAATTCATCCTAGAGTCCTTACTTTAGTCATAAAGCCATCCTAAGGAGCCCTTTTGATCAAATCAAAAGGAAGAACCCGAAGAAGAGGTAATGATTTCACCACCCTTTTTCAAGTTCCTTTCTTCTTCCACTTCTTCTTTCTTTGTTATTACCATTATAAAATAATAAATCCAGTGTATTATATATACTATGATGTTATTATAAACATGGTACCACCATATTTTATTATTCTATTCATCCTTTGAATGACATGTCACCATACGTGTGTGCGTACGGCTTACCGTCTCCACGTCGTGGTGTAATTGTTATTCAAAACATTATTATTTGGATGGGTATAATAATGATGTGTAATTAATGTAAATAATAAATATAACATGATAATTATTCTGTAAATATGATATACCATCCAATTAAATATTATTTTAATATCAAAAGAATGATATTGTTGCTCGTGCGTACGTACAGTCTACCGTCTCCACGAACGCGATGAGATTCATTATCCATCGTATCCACTCGAGAAGAATACTCATTTAATGATTAAAAATATTGTTTAAATATTTTACATAATTCTGGATATGAATAATATACATCCCATTAGTAACAAATATGGCTCAAATAACAATGAATATAAAGGAAAATGAACCTGTTAACACCCGAAACGACAATAATTCTAAGATATTATTAACAAATCAATGTTAAAAGATCATATATGTTATCATATTAATACATATGATTATTTTATAATTAAATAACAATTATTTCACCATTATAAAAGAGTTTAACCTACCCTTGACCAAAGAAAACGTACAAAGTAAGGGGTTTCTTATCTCACTTTTAATTCCGTGAGAATTCCATTGTTCACCACTTATTTATTACATGTGGTGTGTGTACTAACCATGTTTGTGTTCATTGTGTAATATAATTTAATTAATTTATATTTACATCATCATTTTATGATCATTCTTTCATGGTTGTATGTTTTGTATGTTTCCAAATCAATAAGGGAATTTGAAATTTCAATTTCTACTCATTCGGCTTTACGAATACTTCATTTATTATTTTACTCCAAGATTATGTGTTGAATAACTATTCATTTGATTATGTCATAATTTCCACTCCCCTTTCTGTGGATATAATTTTTATACACATAATCACTCCATTTATAAATTCTCAATACATCAGTATGAACTTGATAAGAGTAATTTTAACTCAATCTCCATTTTTTGAGTTAAATATCCAATTCATTGGTGTTGTTTTTACAAGAATATGTGTGAATGTCATCTGATTTATTTACACTAAATATCCAATCATATTTAGTGTATTTATATTTTTCACACATAATTATGTCTTTGATTTATCCTTAATGAAAGGATATGGTCTTTATAAGATAATTCATCTCAATTTACATTCCACTGAGACTTCTTTGTTGTTATACACCAAATCAGTTTTATATGGTGTATATAATGTACTTTGACATAGTATATCATGAATCCCTTTATTCTCATGATATTATAATGTTTTTATTACCTCAATTATTTGTATTCAAGTTTCTCTCTTTTGGTTAGAAACTCTAACTAGAATACATTTTTAAGTTTTTTAAAGATTGATTATTCTAAATCTTTATCATTAATGTCCATGATTTAAAAATGGTTTTAAAGATTTATTTATATGGACATTAACGTTTTAAAATCAAAATTACTTTTAAAAGTTTCGAATTGGTATGGGACACTTTGATTCTAAAATATATTTTAAATGGATTCTTGACAAATAGTGTGACTCTTAAATGATTTCAAGAAAAAGGGGGATATTTCACTCTAATTGTTTTGATGATTATTTTCATCTATGTCAATATCCTTCATCATTGTCGATTGAGGTTAATATGATATAATACAATCTTCTATATTGTATCGAATGAGTAATGTTTGACTGTGGATGTGCTATTTTTATACCATTCATGGTTTGTGGATAAAGTATTGACATTTCATATGCTAGTTTTAATACGAATGTTTATGTTATGTTTAAAAATTTTCATATGAGGAAGCCATTGAACTTAGTAAGTGACGGGTGGAGCCCGCTATAGCTCCTCGATGTATCGGTAGGTCTCATGAGACAAACTAGTGTCTTGAAATAAGTCCTTGACAAAATCTTATTTGTAGTCTTCGCACGATGCCTTGGCTATGTGGTTATGATAGTCTGGCATTATTCATTCCATCATTATGAAAGTGGTTATTGATATTGCATGTGATTATTCGATTAGTGTAATATCCATGTGAATAAGTAAATGGAATTATTTCATTTTATTTTTCCCATACTATGTTGAAGTTCAAGTTTAAAAGGCTTTTGTTTTAGTTATACATTGCCTTAAATGTTTATTCTTATTTATGAAAGTTTCCGCTATATTTTTATCCTTACTGAGCATTTGAGCTCACCCCTTTTCTATGTTTTATTTTTCCCAGGATGTTAAGATGTAAATTATGAATGACCTGTAGGAATAGTATGAGGGGATAAGAGTGTAGACTATGGAGACTATGTTGTTGTAGTTTTTATTTTTTGAAGTAATGTAAAACTTTATGAATATATTTAGTGTTTCCAAGGCTACTAATCTAATCGGTCATTCAAGATTTTATCTTTCTTGTGATCATGACAATGTTATGTAATAATTCACCGACTCTAGGTAACTGGGGTCAGGGCGTTACAATAGTCAAATTTTTGGGTTTGTTTGACATACTTTTCAAAGCATTAATGGACCCCTCAAGACTTATTAAACACTTTGTCATTTTAAATTAATTTCCATGGGAGGGTGACTCACCTCCACATAAGAAACCCTATTATTTTAAGAAGTTTGGAATTTGGCCTTATAAAATCTTGTTTTCCTCTTCCCTTTTCCAAAAACCATGGGAAAAAACCATGGGATGGTTTGTGGTTTGGATTAATTTAATGTAAGGGTACCCAAACCTAAATAATAAATAATTCCCTAACCTTTCCTATATAAACCCACCCAAGATCCCACTTCCTTCTCACTAAAATCATTTGGAGTTATTCCAACATCTTCCCTACTCTCTCTAGAATACTCCCAAGGTGCACCAAGCTCCCAAGAAGCCTCTCTCAAGCCTCTCTCAAACCTTTGGAAGCACACTTCCAAGTAAGGGTTTTTCCTTCCTTTATCTTTTTTGTCCAATTTTCTTTAAGTTATTTTTACATTTTAATTTTAATTATTAATGTTGGGCAATTATTTCTCACCTCCCTCATACTTCCATCTTATTGTTTGAATGATGGTATACCCCTTTCTCTCTCATTAAATGCCTCCCACGTACACCTGTTACTATGCCGAAATTCCGAAAGGATCTTCTCTCTCCTCATTTACATTCAAGGAATACTTTTGTATAATGAATATAAATTCCATTAAAAAATTTGGGACATGTATCAATATGACCTCTTTACTATCCATTACATGTAAATATGATGAGGAAACACTTTCTCTCTCATCAACCTTTTTTATGAATTTTTATGTCATGTTGTTACGCTGCTGAAGTCACACCATTTTTCTAAGCCAATGCCATTGTGTAGTGGATACCATGCCCATTTCTCCATCAAGAGTATTCACCTTTATGCACATTTACATATTTATTACAAAGTTTCATGTATGAATTACACATTCCATTATCATGGAATAAATGTTTATGTTTTATGAATCCATGTTTTATGATCCATGTGGCACACTTATGCATGAAATGAAATGTTTAAGAAGAGTGCACCCTTATAGCGCTCCAATGCATTGGGTAAAGTATAGTATCATGATACGTCATGTGCAATGAGTGTTAACTCATGATAATTCATGTGCAACGAGGGTTTACTCGTGATTTATGTGCAATGAGGATTTACTAATGCTCTATGTGCAATGAGACTTGGATCATGCTAATTCCATGTTAAGTGTTTTTCCCACATTTCCATGTTATGACTGTCATTATTTATCATGACATTATGTTCATGTTTCTCTTATGCTCTATTTATATGTATAATGTCTAACATGTATTGTACTCCTCATGTAATTCCATGTTTATTCCCTCACTAGGCTTTATAGCTCACCCTTTTCTTATGCATGTCCTCAGGTTATCCCATGCATTTCTAAGTACGAGGGAATGTAGTGGTCATGTAAAGGAAGCTTTCAATAAAGACTTTGTATTTCATGTTTCAAGTTTTTATGTAATGATCCTAATCCCCAAAGACACTAAACCTCTCAATCTTCTTTGTTGTATCAAGTGAAGTTTTATGTAATAAATCATGTTTAAGTTTGTATTAAAAATAAGGTTTGTAATAGTTGGTATCGGAGGATAGGTTTAGTTATTTTTGGGATTAGGATTAGAAAACCCTAGTAAAGCCTTAGAGACAAGACTAAGTATAATAAAAACATCCCTATGTTTTGGTAAGTACTGAGTAAGTGGTTTATCAAACAAATACATCCATGTTTGGATACGAGCTGGTAGAGGCGGCTCTGGCACATATGTATCTTAGGGGTAAAACCCAAAAACACTGCTTTGAGCTAGACTCAAACGGGTACTGGTGCACGACAACAGGCCTTTCTGCACTCTTGT
This sequence comes from Viscum album, assembly GCA_963277665.1. Taxonomy (NCBI): domain Eukaryota; kingdom Viridiplantae; phylum Streptophyta; class Magnoliopsida; order Santalales; family Viscaceae; genus Viscum; species Viscum album. The sequence goes on from OY728152.1 coordinate 307,589,387, forward strand.
TTATGACACTCCTTGGGGATATGTTTTGATAAATCCAAAATCTTAGTATGAAACATTATTAAGATGATTAAAAAAATGCCCCTAAGAATATATGTTAGAAAGTAGATCATGAAAAGCCTAGATTAAAGCCTATAGACACATGAGTTAAGGAAATAAAAGTTTATTTATAATTCATCAACTTTTGAATTTGGATTACCATTTATGTGTTACCCCTAACTTTCCTTTTATTCCATCTAATGGATGGTAATAGGAGGACTCGGGATAATAATCGTTGTGAAGATCAGTGTGATGACTGTACTAATGAGATGCCCAATCCAATGGGAGCGGGAATCGCAAACCTTGTCACACTTCTCTCTCAGCTAACTCAAGTTTTGAATAGAAACATGGGTCAATTGGAATGTTCAACCCCCCCAAAGAAAGAACTTGTTTCTATTGAGAGCTTCATGAGACAAAGGCCTCCTACTTTTAGTGGATCATCCGATCCCATAATCGTTGAACAATGGATCAACTCCATTGAAATTATATTCTTCATCCTTCAATGTTCTAAACAAGGGAAGGTTATCCTAGTGGCTTATCGTATGGAGGGTGAAGCTGAACAATGGTGGACGTTGATCAAAAATACGAAGACTGAGGAGGAGATCGAGGAGTTGGAATGGAAGGATTTTCAGAAGATGTTTTTTGATAAATATTTTCAGCGCACCCTCTGACTTAAGATGGAAAGGGGCTACCTTTCCCTCAAGAAAAAAGACAAATAATCTATTGGATATTATGAGGAAAACATCACAAGGCTTGCACGATACGCTTCTGGATTTGTCGTTACCCCAGAATGCAAAGTTGACCACTTCTTTTGTGAGCTGAGGCCTAGCCTGCGGAAAGCATTGGAAATCCGTGACTCCGACAGCTATGAGGAAATTGTATGATGTGCCCTCAAGGTCGAAATGGAGATCGGGAATCACAGGGGTATCATGGGGACAAGAAGCATAAGGTGGAATTCAATGATGGTGGTATGATGGATAAATCCAACGGTGCTAAGAAGATCCAGCAGCCCACTTTCCAAAAGTGCGGAAAGAATCATCCTGGAAATTGCCTTAAGGCGATGAGGTAATGCTTCAGGTGTGGAAGAGAAGGTAACCTAGATGTTAACTGTCAGCAAGAAAGACCCATGGCTGCAACAGAGGAGAGGAATGCTCCGTTCGAACCTCAACGCGTTTTTTAAAGCTACAAAGGAAATGAACCGGAGAATTTTTCAAATCAGTTCCCTAATCCAAGGGTTTTAGGAGGCAAAAAACAACCTCCAAGGCAGCAAGGAATAGCTTTTTCCATCACTTCTTCCGAAGTGAACCCCGAAAACGAAGTGGTGATAGGTACGCTAGATATCCATTCAAGAATAGTGAATTTAATTTTTGATTCAGGTTCTACGCATTCTTTTATATCTTGAATGTTTAGTAGAACAATCCCAGCACCACCACAAATCATGGAATTGAAGATGTCGGTGAGAACGGAAAATGGGGAAATCATTGAATCCAATAAATATAATTCCTCCCCTATTTTAATCTGTGGATTGAATTTCCCGGTGATCCTCTTCATACAACCTCTAGTGAAATTTGATACAATTCTTGGCATGGATTGGCTTTCAACATATAGAGCCAACATAAATTGTAGGGAGAGGGAAATAACACTCCATATGGAGAATCGACCCCTGATTATTTACAAGTGTCAGGAGGAAGATGAATCTCCTTTAGCTCTATCATATCAAGCATAGATATTACTGCCCTATGAGCATGTGTATCTGGCTTAGATGATTGAGTCCAAGGAAGAAAACATCCTTGATGAAATTCCTATTATCAGGGAATTCGCGGAAGTGTTTCCTGAGGAACTGCCTGGTCTTCCTCCTAGAAGAGATTTTGAGTTCTCAATTGAACTTATACTCAGGGCATTACCAATATCCAAGACTCCATATATAATGGCTTTTTTTGAGCTTGAAGAGATGAAGAAACAACTACCGTAGAATCTGGATAAATGGTTTATACGCCCAACTGCTTCACCCTGGGGTGCACCAGTCCTCTTCATCAACAAGAAGGATGGGTTAATGCGGCTTTGCATTGAATATCGTGAACATAAATAAATAAAGATAAAGAACAAGTATCATCTTACACGTATCGATGAATTTTTTGATCATCTATTTAGAGCACAATACTTCTCCAAGGTGGACTTGCGGTCGGGATATTATCAAGTAAGGTTGATGAAGGAAGATATCCCCAAGACTGCTTTTCACACAAGATACAGGCACTATGAACTCATAGTAATGCCTTTCGGACTCACCAATGCTCCCGAAATATTCATGGACTTAATGAATAGAGTCTTTAGAGATTACATAGAAAAATTTTTGGTAGTCTTTATAGATGATATTCTAATATACTCTAAAAACAAGGGGGATCTTGAGGAGAATTTAAGAAATGTACTAGATACCTAGCGCAAGGAGAAGCTCTATGCAAAGTATAGAAAGTGTGATTTATGGTTGAAGGAGGTCTCATTCTTGGGCCATATTATCACAAGCAATGGGATATCTATGAACCCCTCCAAAATAGATGTAATTGAGGGATGGACGAGGCCAACATCGGTAACAGATATCCGTAGCTTCTTGGGGTTAGCTAGATATTATCAACGATTTGTGAGTAATTTCTCACGATTCTCCAACCCTCTTACCAGGATAACTCGAAAGGGAGTAAAGTTTGCTTGGAGTGATGAATGCAATAAATGATTCAAGGAGTTGAAAAGTAGGTTTATCATTGTGTCTGTGCTCACTTTACCCACAAGTGGGGAACTTTTTGTGGTATTCAGTGATGCTTCAAAGAAGGGCATAGGCTTTGTGCTGATGAAGAATGATAAAGTGATATCCTATGCCTCACGGTAGTTGAAAATCCATGAGAAAAACTATCCAACGCATGATCTAGAGTTGCTGGCTGTAATCTTTTCCTTGAAAATCTAGCGACATTATCTCTATGGGGAGAAATGTGAGATATATACTGAACACAAAAGTCTTAAATATATATTCACATAGAAAGCGCTTAATATGCGCCAGAGAAGATGGATAGAGCTCATCAAGGATTATGATTGTTCAATACATTACCACCCTGGAAAAGCAAAGAAGGTGGAAGATTCCATAAGTAGATAGGACCCGGTGATTCATTCAATGATGATAATTGAAAAGGATCCAATCTTCTTAGACTTAATAAATATGGACATGGGAATCATAAAGAAGGGAACATCATCAATCCTTTCACAAATTATTTCTCAACCTTCTCTTTTTGAAATGTTAAAGGATACTCAACATGATGATGTGGGAATTCCGAAAAAATTAGAAGCTATCAAAAAGGGGAAATCCTTAGAGTTTAATGTTAATGAAGAAGGAATTGTGCGGTTTGGGAAAAGACTATGTTTTCCATCAAGTCTGGAGCTGAAGAAGGAACTTTTGGATGACACACATAGTTTGAATTTCTCTATTCACCCAGGAGGCACTAAGATGTATTGAGATATCTGAGAAATCTTTGGGTGGGATAATATAAAGAAGGAGATCGCTGAATATACATCAAAGTGCCTGGTTTGTCCGCAAGTGAAGGCACAGAGGCAGATGTCTAAGGGGATGATGAAACCATTGCACATACCAGAATGGAAATGGGAGAACATCGCCATGGACTTTGTCACCGGACTTACGAGGACATCCAATGAAAACAATGCAATCTGGGATGTTGTGGATCGTCTTACAAAGACTTCACACTTCATTGCTATTCAGGAGGATTTCTCTTTGCATCAACTGGCATGGATATATATCAGGAAAGTGGTAAGGTTTCATGGTGTACCACTATGTATTGTGTCTGATCGAGATCCAAGATTCACCTCTATGTTATGGAAGAGTCTTCAACATGATCTGAATACTGAACTGAATTTCAGTAGGGCCTATCATCCTCAAACTGATTTCCAATCCGAGCGGATTATCCAAACACTTGAGGAAATGTTGAGAGAATTCTCAATGTACTTTAAAGGAGGATGGGATCAACATATTCCTCTGGTTGAGTTCTCCTATAACAATAGTTTCCACTCGAGCATCAAAATGGCACCATATGAAGCCCTGTATGGGAAAAGGTTCGTAACACCGACATTTTGGGATGTGGTCGGTGAAAGTAAGTTGTATAGACTAGAAATGGACGAGGAAATGGTGGGGAAGGTGAAAACCATTCAGCAGCATATCAAGGCATCTCAGAGTCGACAGAAGAGTTATGCAGATAATCGTCGATGAGACCTTGAGTTTAATGTTTGAGACGTGGTGTTTCTATGCATATCTTCGTGGAAGAAGTTCATGAGTTTTGGAATGAAAGGGAAGTTAAGTCCAAGGTACATCTGCCCCTTCAAGATTTTTGATCATGTCGGTGTTGTGGCCTATCGACTAGCACATCCACCTACCATGGCCAAAGTACATGATGTCTTTCATGTATCCCTCTTAAGGATGTAAATATCAGGCCCTTCACATGTACTCTCTTCTGAGGTTGTACAATTGGAATATGATCTTTCTTATGAGGAGGAACCAGTGAAGATCTTAGATCGTAGAGAAAAAGTTCTACGAAATAAGACAATGCCCCTCGTTAAGGTGTTGTGGAGAAACCACATGTTTGAAGAAGTGACTTGGGAATCGGTGGAAATGATGAAGCTAAGTTACCCACATTTGTTTTAGTGTGGTAAAAGGAAAATTTAGAGGGCGAAATTTTTTAAGGGGGGGGGATATTATAAAGACCCAAAGTTTCATTAACAGAAATCCCTCTTGATCTAGTTAAATGTATCTTTATGCAAAATGTTTTTATAAGATGTCAACTTCTTTGGTTTTATGTTATGAATTTTGACCATTGATAATATAGACTTTTAACAGTGATGACATGATTAGTATAAATATAGAACTTTAACAAATCCAATTTACTCAGACAAAAGAAGCGATGGCCTCATCCTGTAGAATTGATCCAAATGAAGCCCATTTGTCGGAGCTCGGAAAAAAGGTATCACCATTGGGCTTTTCTCTTGACCAAGACCAAGTTGTGCTTCATCATGTAAAGCTCAAATGTGACTGTCTACGTGAAAATTTGAAGTTGATAGAGATTACCACTCGAGCGATGTTATCCGATCCACCCAAAGAGTCTGTTACCATTACAGACCTTACCCTTAGGTCTTATGCGACTGTTTTAGGGGTTATGTAACAAATCGATAATACTATGTTCATGTACATTATTTTTTGTATATAATAATTTATATACTTTCTTGTCATTATTGATACATTGTAAATAGTTTTTAAAGTACAAATAGTGGTTTTAGTTATTATTTAATTAAGAATTCTATTTTATTAAATTAAGGGATTTTTGAATTAAATAATATTTTAATAAAATATTATTATTATTATGAAATTAATTATTATTAAATATAAATGATCTTATAATTTTATGAATACAATTATAATTTTTATTTAGGTTTGAAAGCCATTTCTGTCAAAACCCATTAATTTTCAATAAATATCGGTTTTTATTTTAAAAGTGAAAATTAAAATATATAGAAAATTATTCAAATAAAATAAATATTATTTCTGGAATTAGGAAGTCGAAATTATCCAATGGTGATTTTTAAATAATTTTCAGAGATAGTCAATTTTTTGGGTTTGTTTGACATACTTTTCAAATCATTAATGGACCCCTCAAGACTTATTAAACACATTGCCTTTAAAAATTAATTTCCATTGGAGTGTGGCTCACATCCACATAAGCTACCCTATTATTTTAAGAATTTTCGACTTTGGCCTTATAATATTTTGTTTTCCTCTTTCATTTGCCAAAAAACATGGGCAAAAACCATGGGATGGTTTGTGGTTTGGATTAATTTAATGTAAGGGGACCTAAACCTAAATAATAAAGAATTCGCTCACCTTTCCTATATAAAACCACCCAAGCTCCCACTTCCTCCTCACTCAAAGCCTTTTTAGTTCGTCCAACTGCTGCCCTACTCTCTCTAGAATTGTCCCAAGCTGCCCCAAGCTCCCCAGAAGCCTCTCTCAAGCCTCTCTCAAGCCTTTGGAAGCACACTTCCATGTAAGGGTTTTTCCTTCCTTTATCTTTTTTTCCAATTTCCTATAAGTTGTTTTACCCTTTTGATTTCAATTATGAATATTGGGGTATGGTTTTTCACCTCCCCCATACTGCCCTCTTATTGTTTGAATGATGGGAGACCCCTTTCTCTCTCATTAAATGCCTACCATGTACACCCGTTACTATGCCTAAATTCTGAAAGGAACTTCTCTCTTCTCATTTACATTCAAGCAATAGTTTTGTATCATGAATCTAAATTCGATTAGAATTGTTGGGACATGTATCTATATGACCTTCTTACTATAAATTACATGTTAATATGATGAGGAACCCCTTTATCTCTCATAAATTTTTATTATGAATTCTTATGTCACGCCGTTACGCATCCAAAATCGCACCATTTTTCTAAGCCAATGACATTGTGTAGTGGATACCATTCCCATTTCTCCATAAAGGTTATTCACCTTTATGCACATTTACTTATTGATTACAAAGTTTCATGTATTAATTCCACATTCCTTTATTGTGGAATAAATGATTATGTTTTATGAATCCATGTGGCACACTTATGCATGAAATGAAATTTTTAAGAAGGGTATTCCCTTATAGCGCTCCAATGCTTTGGGTGTAAAGTATAGTATCATGAAATGTCATGTTCAATGAGTGTTTACTCATGCTAATTCAAGTGCAACGAGGGTTTACTTGTGCTTTATGTGCAATGAGGATTTACTCATGATCTATGTGCAATGATCCTTGGCTCATGCTAATTCTATGTTATGTGTTGTTGCCACATTTCCATGTTATGATTATCATGCTTTATCATGCCTTTATTTTCATGTTTATCTTATTCTATATTGATATTCCTAATATCTAACATTTATTTTACTCCTCATGTTATTCCACGTGTATTCACTTACTGAGCTTTATAGCTCACCCTTTTTTTATGAATGTCCTCACGTTATCCCATTCAATGTTAAGTACGAGGGAATGTAGTAGTCATGTAAAGGAAGTTTTCAATAAAGATGTTGTATTTCATGTTTTATGTTTTTATGTAATGATCCTAAGCCCCAAAGACACTAAACATCTCGATCTTCTTTGTTGTATCAAGTGATGTTTTATGTAATAAATCATGTTTAAGTTTTTATTAAAAAGCAGGGTTGTCATTGTACCCATCTAATACAAAACATAAAAAACCAAACCAGGTCAACTAGAAAAGTCACCCAACCTAGACTATTATGGGTGAGGTATAAAAAATATAATAAATAAAGTCTTTAATATAAGAAAAACAAGACATATAAAAAGTGTACAAATTGGAAGCAACCTGGTGATACAACTAGGTCAAAAATGATGAACTAGGAAGTATGACATAGACTAATAATTCTCCATGTGACCAAAATTCACCTTCCAAAATAATCCCAACCAGAAATATGACATAAAGTGAAGCTATAATGATTCAAAATTTCATTCCCTTTACCTATTTCCAGAAAAAGAATGTCTATAGGTTCCACACATCAGAAGTAGGATGGGAGAAACATAGTCCAACATGAAATATTAAAATTATCTATGCATGTTTTATTATCATTAATTCAAATATTCTAGCATAAAACAGTTCTAAAAGGATATTTATAATAATACCATTTGAAAACATTTCCCAAAAATTCCATTGGTTTATCAAAATTTTCATATCAGGATTTCGAGATCCATAAAACATTCCAATTAGAAAAAAATGAAGGTAAATATACAATATATAAATAAAAATGTCAGCCAACATCCATGAAATATTCTATCATGAAATAAACTAACGTAAACAATAATTCACCATTTACTCGAGATTGATACTATGGTAAAATGCATACCAGATATTCTGGAGACAAAGAGGCATATTGGCATACCCATTTGATATTGAGTTCTACCACATACCATTAATATTCAATAGGTTACCTTCTAGTAGTGTAACACACACTAAGGCTACCCTTGTCTATTTATAAATTCACCCGTGGTTCCTGATGTGAAAGTTATGTAAATTTATATTTTTTAAAAAATAATGGTAATATTTTTTACAATATGTTTTAATTTAAAAGATAATATTGTTCAGGGATTGAATATCCTTTTCTTCCAAAATTAAGGGAATATTATTTTCAAAGAATTAAACCCCTTTAAAAAACAAAATGCATTTCATTTTCGATATCAAACAATTAAATTCCATTTCAAATATAAAGGAATAAATTAGAAGAAAAATTATTCATGAATCTAGAACACATGAATAGATAACCAAACCATAATGATGTAGAAAACCTAAATTCCTTAGACAATGGGGACTAGAAACCTCAAGAAATTAACTCAAAATACAATGCATGAAATGATACTAAAAATTATTTATAAAAATGAAATCTGATAACAAAAACCCATCCAAATGAAATCCACAACAAAAACCTAAGAGGAACAAAAATGAAAACTTACCCTGAGTGAAGAATTATAACTAAAACGGTGATCAATCCCTGAATAAATTGATCTAGACTTAAATAAGTCACCCAAATGATCCTATTTAAAACATTGGGTTGAGAGAGGAGGGATGAATAGAGAAAGGATGATACATATCACTTATGTGGAACCATAAAATCTAGCACCACAACATTCACTAACTATGTAACCCATTTGGATGTCATGTAATCTACAGGGTCGGTATATGCCAAAAAATGAATTTCCTATTAATTATAAACTAGATTTTTATACATACACGGATGGTAACTATTGGATATAATGTAAACCATTCTTTCTATATTCCATTTTAAAGTATTTTTACCAATAGTATTTACATGTTGAGTACTTACCTTAGATGGTATGTAAGTGTCCAGTGAGCAGAATGAACTATAGGTTTTTATGTTGACAATTCAAAAAAAAATATCCATGAATTCACCATTATTGGCATCCTCCAAGTTTCAGTGTTAGTAATACTCATAGAAAAAATGATACCAAATGAAAATATTAGAACATATCTGATAGAAAGATAATGGGGTGTTACAAGTGTAACAACCCAAGGATTTACAAATAAATTTAATTTATAATGCAATGCATGCAATAATGAGTCTCTACAAAACAAAGAATTTTTATTATAAATATGTAAAAACGAGATAGTTATAACATATCCCTTTAACATAGTAATATTAATAGAAAAAAATACTATTAAATGTTATTTATAATGGTTTCACATAAATAAAAAATATTTATAATGAAATATATTTGTTTTAGTAAAATATAAATGGTTTTATCAAAAATTAAATTAGGATGAATTTTTAGTATTTTTCTGAGAAGTTTAATTTATTTTGATGAATAATGGAAATAATGCATTTTAGTTAAAAATTAGGGTTTTCATTTAAATTATAATTACACATTAAATTGATTTTGGAAGTCATAGTAAATCAATTATACAAATATTAATCTAATACAGATCATTTGAAAATTTTTTATATTTAAATTACATATACAAACTTATATAACTTTTGAATGTTCTTTTTAATAGCGTTCTCACCACATCTGTGGGATTAGCATTAAACATAATTTTTCTACTTATGTGAATTAAATTTATAAAAAATGACAAACATGATTATGTTCGGTATGATATTTAGTGTCTGAGAGGGTAAACATAATTTTCTTGGTTAATAGTTACATGACCATATGGAATAGTAATGTTACCCTTATGAATAGTAATATAACAAACTAAATAATAGCCTCTCTGATTAAAGTATAAATAAAATTTATTAATATTATAAATTAATTTATGATATTATTATAACATTATATACATAAGTGAATATTTTACGAAATGAATAATTAAATGTTGGTAAGTTTAAAAGTCATAAATATTTAATTACAAGATTATAATTAAAAATAATATTTTTAAAGAAAATATTTTTTTATAAAATTTTTTCATAAATTAGTATATTTTTTCTTATGATTTTTGGATAATTTTATGATACCTCTCCTAATAATTTAATTTTTTATAAAATTAGTTATAAATTTAAAATCTGCAATTTTTGAGTAAATGATATTAATAATTATAAATTAAATTTATCATTTCTAGAAACTTGTTTTCAAAAAAATGGAGTTAAAATTTGAATTATAAACATATAAAAATGGTTAGTGATTTTTTTGGTGTTTTTCTAAAATAATTTTATTTTTTATGAATAGTAAAATTCGATAATTTATGTTATAAAATTCATTATTAGGTAAATGCACTATTACATGAGTCATGGTTGATCTAAGAAAAAAATCTCTATATTTATAGCATCCTGGACTTTTCTTACATTACTATTAAATCATTTTAAAGATAAAAAACATAATAGTATCACACATAGAGGATCCAATGGTTTAGTGTCTTGGGAAAATTAGGACCATACATAACAAATACAACACCAAGCATAAACATTTATTTAATTTCTTCTGCTCTGGCTTCTTATTGGCACATGTCCTCTCCTTAGTACATGTAGCCACCTGAGGATATAAATCAAAAAGGGTGAGCTAGAAGCCTAGTAAAAGGATATATAGGAACAATATATCATGGGGTGAGCATAATCCCAAACATAGGCAAAAGATCATGAACCATGAGAGGAGCATAAATAAAAAACTTGAAATGTGGCAATGCATAAAAATGAAACATCATGTCTTAGTGGTTAACTACCACAGATTATTGTAAACCAAGCTAGAATATTGTTCACACATCATTTCACATTTACTCATGACATTCATCACTTTACCCAATGCATTGGAGTGCTTTATAATTCTGGGTGCACCCGTCACATTGAAACATTCATATTGCGCTATATAATTCCGGGCGCACCCGTCACATCATAACATTATCATTATCATGATTTCCACATAAGATTCATATCGAAAATGAACATATCCAACCCATGGAAAGGAGTGGGTTTCATCTCATAATAATAAATTAATAATCTTTGGGTTCCCAAAAGAAAGAGGGAATAACATTCATGTTACAAGAACCGTCCACTTTGAGTGAGAAGTAAAAGGGGTGTTCTTAAAAGAACAGCTCTTTCAGAAAACAATTTGATAGACATAAAAACCAGTGAAAAACATGTATATCCCAGAGATGTAAAGAAAATTATGAACAAATGATTTTTGAGAAGTAACCATATCAAAAATGGAGTGAAAGAGGAAGAACCCGAAGGAAGAATATTGGGTTTGAGATTTCCCCTTACCTTGTACCTGAAAGATTCATTCTCTTTAATGTCCTGTTTAATGAAATTATATTAATCGATTAGAAATCCAGAATTATGTGTACATTAATAGGTTTCATTATGGTTTCATTATTTCATGTTATATTCCTTTGAATGACAAATAGAGTTTAAAAACATTGTTCGAGGATGTTCGTTTTTATGGTTTTTCTTGGGTGGTTTACTTGTATTCTTAAATTGATGTCTGGGTAGAACGTGAGAAAACATCCAAAAATGATATTACTTTTCATTAATGATATTAAATGAGATTGATTGATCTTATAATTAATTATATTAGATCCATGTGGATGAATAAATAGATAAGAATTAAATGATGTTTATTTGGGTCAATTTGCGCGGTTTTTTTGGATCACAACGAACTAGTTTTAACTAATAACATAGTAATATGTCCATTGGTTATTTACCGAACTTTAAATAGAACATAATACACATAACATATTCGGTTTCAACCATAAAAATGGTTTCATGACCAAATCTGACGGTAGAAAAGGAAGAAGAAAGCATGTTGTTCTTGAAGGTGATAAATTAACACCTCACAAACAACGTTCTCTCTAATAAAATGAAAAGAAGAGGGAAAGGGGGTTGGATGAAATAATACCCCATTAGAATCCTAAAATTACACTATATTTATAATACTGGAGTTATGAAACAAATTTTATGAAGATAGGTGGGGATAGATCAATAAATGAACATGAACTTGAATGGAAATTAAAGGAGAAGAGGGAGGGAAATTACCTCTTGAATCCTTCTCTTGAGAACCTCCTTACAGGCCTATGCATGGTTTTTTGATGATACCAAAAGATCTTGGACGTGGGGGAGGGTATAGGGAAGGTGTTTGGGTAGATTTTAGAGAATTCTCGGTGATTGAGAGGTGTGAGTAAATGAGGGTGTGATGGGTGGCTTTTATGGTGGAGGGGAGAGGGGTTTCCTTAATATAAAATTCATTAGTTTATTATTTCCCCACAAGAAAAGTAATAGTGAGTATTTAATGACCAAGAATAGTAATTTTATAATGTAATCCGGAACCAAGTGGGCTTACTTAATCATAAAATCACACATTACCCTATAATTGCTTATTTAGCTTATTTTGTAAATTACGGTATTTCACTATTCATCAAAAATTCATGTATCACAGAAAAATCCCAAAACTTTACCCCAACCATTTTATGAGGTTTAGAACCCAAAAATGGTTCCATTTTTTCAAAAATAATTTTCTAAATATAATTAATTTAATATTTAATTAAAATCATAATTTACATATAAAACAATTTTTAAGATTAAAACTGTTTTTATAGTGTATTCAAAAATTACGTAGGGTCTTATAAAATTATCTAAAAACTATAATACATTGATTAAATAATTTATGAATAAATTTTACGGGAATAAATATTATTTTAAATTAATTAATTAATTATCATTAGTTATTTATGACTTACAAAATACCAAAACGTTTACTAAGGTCAAATTGTCACTTTCTAAGATGTCTAAATTTTATTATATTATTCATAGGAAATGTTACTTCTATTTTGGATGATTTACTATTAATTAGGGTCATATTAATATTCATAAGGGTATGTTACTATTCATAAAGGTAGGTCACTATTCACCAAAAATAATTTTTGTTTCATTAGATTCCAAAAATTACCTTGAACACAATTGTGTATGTCAGATTTTCAAAATTCTAAACACAGAAGTGACAAACATATGTTTGAAGGTCACTTATCACTTATTAGTTCATTATGTTGTGATTTCATGTTATTTTATGACATCAATATAAGAAGGGAATTTCCATTGAAAAACTTTGGGTCATTATATTCTTTGCCCCTTAAGAAATTTCTCCCCCGAAATTTCACTTTACCAAAACAGGTGAGGGTACTTCTCTTTCATTGCCTCTTCTGGTTACCAAGTTGCTTCCTCAAACATATGGTTCCTCTATAAAAGGTTGACCAGATGGGTTGTCTTTTTGCGCAGAACCTTATCTCTCCGATCCAGAATCATCACAGGTTGCTCCTCATAGGAGAGATCATCTTCCAACTGCACCACCTTTGAGTTTAGTACATGTGAGAGGTCTGGTATGTACTTCCTCAGTAGTGATACATGAAACACATCATGAACTTGAGACATATTCTGTGGAAGTGCAAGACGATAGGCCACGACTCCTATGTGTTCAAGGATCTCAAAGGGGCCAATATACTTTGGGCTTAGCTTCCCTTTCTTCTTCAATCACATGACTCTCTTCCATAGAGATATTCGAAAAAACTTTATCTCCAATGTTGAACTCCAAGTCCCTTCAACAGTTGTCAGCATAGATCTTTTTCCGACTTTGAGCATCTTTGATGTGTTTCTACATGACTTGAACCTTCTCTATCATCTCTTGAACAAGATCGGGTCCAAGTAGCTTTCTTTATCCAACTTCATCCCAACAGGTTGGAGTTCAACATCGCTTTCTATACAGAGCATCATATGGAGCCATCTGAATACTCGAATGGAAGTTATTGTTGTATGAGAAATCAACCAATGGGAGATGCTGATCCCAACCACCTTTGAATTCTAGAGAGTAGGATCTTAGCATATCTTCAAGCGTCTGGATTTTCCTTTCAGATTGGAAATCAGTTTGGGGGTGATAGGTCATGCTGAAATTTATTTCAATACTTAAAGCATGTTGAAGGCTCCACCATAATTTATATGTGAACCTTGGATCATGGTCAGAGACAATTGAGAGTGGAACATCATGCAGTCTCACCACTTACTTCACAGATATCATCGGAAGTTTTTCAAGCGAAAGGTCTTCCGGAATAGCGATAAAATGGGAAGTCTTGTTGAGTCAGTCAACCACAACCCATATCGCACTATTTCCCATTGACGTCTTCAGGACACCCGTGACATAGTCCATAGTAACGTTTTCCCATTTCCACATGGGTATAGGTAATTTCTGCATCATACCCTTGGACATTTTTCACTCATCTTTAACATGCTGATATACCAGGCACCTTGATATATATTTTGTAATCTCTTTCTTCATGTTATCCAACCAGAAGTGTTCTCGGAGACCACGATACATCTTGGTACTCCCAATATGGATAGAGAAAGTTGAGATATGTGATTTATCCAATAGCTCCTTCTTTATCCTGAGGGATGAAGGCACACAAAGCTACGTTCCAAACCGAATCACACCATCATCGTCGATATGGAACTCTTGCAGCTTCCCTTCCTTTACTGCATTCAACCTCTTTTGTATCGCCACATCTTCCCTTTGTTCTTCCTTAATATTCTCCTTGATGGATGGTTGCACAATCATTTGGGAAAGGTAGGATGTATCCCTTTCTCTTATGATTTCCAAATCCATTATTTACATATCCAAGAAGATAGGGTATTTCTCAATCTGCAACATGGATAGAGTAGCAGGTTCATTTCTGCTTAGAGCATCAACTGCCTTGTTCACCTTTCCCAGATGATATTGAATAGAGCAATCATAATCCTTGATTACCTCTAACCATCCCCTTTGATTCATGTTGAGCTCCTTTTGTGTGAATATATACATTAGGCTCTTGTGGTTGGTTTATATGTCACACTTCTCACTATAATGGTCGTGCCGCCAGATTTTCAAGGAAAAAATCATGGCTTCCAACTCTAGATCATGTGTCGGGTAGTTCTTCTCATGGATCTTCTACTGTCGTGAGGCATAGGTGATAAATTTGTCATTTTTCATGAGTACACAACCCAAGCCTTTCTTTGAAGCATCACTGTATATCACAAATATTTCTCCACTTTTCGGTAATGTGAGTACAGGTGTAGTGATCAACCTTCTCTTTAGCTCCTTGAAGCTTCCCTCACATTCTTCCGTCCAGACATACTTTACCCCATTCCATGTTAACTTAGTTAGCGAGCATTACAATCGTGAGAAGTTTCTCAAAAAACGTCGGTAGTACCCATCTAATCCAAGAATAAAATAGAATTCTGTGACACTAGAGGGACTCGACCATTCCTCAATCGCCTTTGTCTTTGAAGGATCCACAAAAAATCCCTCACTTGTGATCACATTTACCAAGAACATGACTTGATTCATCCAAAAGTCACACTTGCTGAACTTGGCGTACAACTTCTCCTTTCTCAATGTCTCCAACACAAGTATTAGTTGTTCTTTATGTTCCTCCTTGCTCTTGGAGTAGATGAGAATATCGTCGATAAACACTACCAAAAATTTTCCGAGGTAATGTCTAAAGACTCTATTCATCAAATCCATGAAGATTGCATGGGAATTTGTAAGTCCGAAGTGCATCACCAAAAACTCATAGTGCCCATACCATGTAAGGAAGTCAGTCATCTGTATATCTTCCTTCTTCACCTTTACCTGATGATATCCAGAACAAAGATCAATCTTTGAGAAGTATTGAGCTCCTCTTAACTGATCGAACAAGTTGTCAATCCTTGAAAGAGGATACATGTTCTTTATTGTGATCATGTTGAGTTGCCGATAATCGATACACAACTGCATTGTTCCATCCTCCTTCTTCACAAAGAGCACTAGTGCACCCTAAGGTGATGCACTAGGGAGTATGAACCCTTTGTCCAGTTGCTCTTGTAGCTGCTTCTTTAACTCCTCCAGTTCGATAGAATCCATCTTATAGGGGCACTTCGAGATAGGAGTAGCTTCTTGTATGAGTTCAATTGAGAACTCTACCTCACGATCTGAGGGAATTCCGGGTAACTCTTCATTAAATACATCATCGTATTCCCTCACTATGGGCATTTCCTCAAGGATTGAACTTTCCTTAGACTCACCTATTTGGGTGAGGAATTCTTCTTCATAGGCAATCAACACCCACACCATTGAAGGATTTTTCAAAGGGGATTCATGATCTTCCTTGCATTTGTAGAGGAGCATGGGATGGATTGGAATATGAAATGATATTTCCTTTTCCCGGTAGTTGATATGTTCTCTATATAACGAGAGCCAATCCATTCCCATTATAGAATCGAATCCCACCAAGGGAAGTATTACGAGATTTGCTGGAAGAATCTTCCCACATAGGCCAACAGGAGAAGAGTCAAACACATGGGTTGCAATGATTACACTACTTGGTGTTTTTACAGATATCTATACTTCAAGGTTTCGGGACATCGATTCTATAGTTCTAGCCAACATGAAAGATATAAAGGAATGCGTAGAACTAGAATCAAATAAGAAATTTTCCATTATTGAGTGAATAGGAACTGTACCTTATATGAATTAATTTTCATGCTCCACCTCCGCAGTAGTGATGGCATAAGCCATCCCTTGTTCCTTTGTCTTTGGTGGTTTCTGACTTTGATTACCCTTGAGAACTCAATGTTTAGAGCATTGATTTCCATAATTTCAAAGCTCCTTATAGTTGTAGCATTTAACCATGACTGGTTCTCTCCTTTCATCAGCTAAATTCTCCTTCCTTTTCTTGTCTTTTCGACACTCTTGAGCATGGTGTCCTACTTTCCCACACTTGATGCATATCCCCATCCCTTTGAGGCAGTTACCATGGTGAAACTTCCCTCATTTTTGGCATCTGGGTCATTGATTTTTCTTCCCACCTTTGTCACTAGATGCACCGGCTTGAAACTCCATATTTAGTTTCTCATCCCCATAGCCATGAGACCATTCTCCAAACTCCATCTCCACCTTGAGAGAACACCGAGCAACTTCTTCATAACACCCAAAGTCTCAAATTGAAAGATCCTTTCAAAGGTGTGTTTTTAATTCACTAAAGAATCTATCAATTTTTCTATCATTGTTGATTACAAAACCTGAAGCGTACCTTGAAAGCCTTGTGAAATTCACTTCATAGGTTGTGACAGATTCCCCTTCTTTTTGATTGAGCTCAATGAATTCTCTATCCATTTTTGTGCGAATAGTTCTTCGTAAATACTTGTTAAGAAACATTATCTTAAAGTCTTCCCATTCCATCTCTTCAATTTCCTCCCCTGGATTGGTGTTCCTAATCAAATACCACCATTGATCAGATTCTCCATCTAGATGATAAAGGGCTAGAGTCGCCTTCTCCATCTCAGAATAGTGAAGCACAGAAAAGATCTTCTCCAGGTATTTGACCCATTGTTCCGCAACTAGTGGATCGTAAGATCCATAAAACGTTGGTGTTCGTTGCCACATAATATATTCGATAGCCAGTTGCTCCCACTTTGGTGAAAGAGGATGTTCCCCAATATTATTGTTATTATTCATAACCTGTGATAATTGGGTATGAATTGTAAAGACCTGTAAATTTGAAGGGAAAATTTTTGTATCTTAATTTTCTTTGAGATTTTATGCGTACGCAGTTTCTGATGTCACCTGATTCTGAGGCCTGGTGTGCCCGGAATCAATTTCTGAAGTTTAGCTCGGGTACGTTCAGTGAACGAACGAGCGGGTTTTCCCAACTTTTGAATCTGTTCTTAGAATCGAAATCCAAGGGCACCGATGGAATCGCAGCACAAGTAAATTCTTAGAAACACCTTTTCTGGAGTTGTATTTGCACGGGTGTGGTTATTAAAAAAATGGGTTAACTGAGGAGTGAAATAAAAATTTGTGCTACAATTTTTATTTCTATTATAAGCAGTTATAACCTATGCATGGATTTTGTGGTGGGACCCACTACATCCTAACTCCATTTGGTAGGATAATAGTGAGGTGGGGCCCACACGAGCCCCACCCCTTAAAATCCATTTAAACCTCCCTCGTGCATTTGATTGTGTAACACACCCGCACCCCCTTTTATATGACGAGTCAACTCTCGATATTAATTGGACTGTTAAAGGCTCTTCAATTAATTTAATTAATTGAATGAGATCTTTTGAATTTAAAATTAATGTTGGCGTGTGTGTGTGTGTGAATATAATAAGTCAATGTCTTATTTTATTGGGGGTTGATTTGTTGTGCGAGAATGAGGAGGATAGAACTCTTTGGCTCTGAAGAACATCTTCTTCCTCGTCTAAGAACGTGAAGAACGCCGAGTCTACGACGAAGAACTCCGTCACCGCAAGGGGAGATCGTCGTACTGTCTTCTTCCCTCTCCACACCTGGTGGGGGATACCTTCTTCGAAGAACGATGACGCGCTGCATCCTTCATTGGGCGACCGCCGACGACGCTTACAGAGCCTCGATCTGCGACGTCGTCTTCCGCGACGTCCTTTCCCCACGACGATCCTCGTTCGACGACTCCATCGAGGTAGGGGTTTGATTTCAGTTTAGTGGATTAAATTTCTACTCACTTTGAAGAAGATATTTTATTTTGGACCACCTAGTATCGTTATAACGGGAGGAGTTCGGACCACACAAACACGGCCGACCCTCCTCCCCCATTGTTGTTGAATTCGTTGTGGCTCAAACGAAGTCAGCGTGGTGCAACGACACCATGAAAAATCAAGGAGGAACACAACGAAGAATCGCGGCGCCGTCGAGGCCGAATGAAGCCACGACTGGAGTCGGGCCACGGTGAAGGGGCACGACGCCATCACGCTGCACCAGAGAACCGCGAAGAGGCCGCGGATGCAGCGGGGCCACGGCGAAGGGGCACGGCTCCGTCGCGCCGGTCCGAAAAGGCCGTGGCTCAAAGCCGCGGCGGTGCAAGGAGGGGCGGTCAGAACCACCGACACCAGGCACTTCGAACGGACGGGACCGTGGGGTCCCGCAGTGGTAGCACTGGCCAGCCAGCCAGGCTGGCCATTTTGGAAGGACCGGGGTTCGGAACCCCCGGCTAGCCAAGAGGCGGGCCCCCCTCATTGGGGTCGTTCTTCAATCAGGGGGGGCATCCCCCCCCCCCTTTGCGCGTCCGCTCGGCCAGCGCCGAGCCGCCCAGGCCGGGACACGCCCTAATAGGCCGGACCCGGACCTGGGTTGGGTCGACCCGGTTTGGGCCGACCCAGGGGGTCTTGGGCCGGGTCGGTCCGGGCCCAAAACACCCTAAAACCAGACTGGTTCGTTTAAATTCCCATACCTTGCGATATGGAGCTCTGATCAATGCACCGTCAATTGTGATATGACCCTTGGATCAAGACGGTCATTTTGGTATATTACACATAATGTTTTAGAGAACTTTAGGTATGGCCGGGTTGGTTCGAACACGAAACCAACTGGGCCCTCAGAGCAGAAATGCCTATAACTTGAGCTCCAGACGTCTGATTGATGTGTTGTCAACTTTGTTGGATTCCTCATAGTGAGACGGACATTTTGGCTTACTACTCTCGAGATTTGGATGCAGTTGGAGTGCATCCGGGTTGGTTTTGACATAAAAACCAACCGGGCCCCTACAATGAAAACGCCAATAACTCTCAAATCGGGCGTCTGATTGATGCGCCGTCTGTCGCGTTGAGTTCCTTTTGTCGAGACGGAACATTAGGATACATAAACTCCATACTATGTGTCAGTTGATGTATCAAACCCCTTGGCTCGTGGAGTGGACCCTCCTGGAATCGAGTATGTTGTGTGCGGGAACCCTAGAGCTGGCTGTGACTGCGACGACGATGATGACTGCACTGAAATCCTCTGTGGGTTCGGCAATGACAACGACTGCACTGAAATCCTCCATGGGTTCGGCAGCAATGAAGACCGTACTAAAATCCTATGTGGGTTCAACGACGACAACTAGTGTTCTTGAATCCTACGTGGGCCCGGTAGTACTATTATTCCTTTATCCTACGTGGGTCCGGTAGTATTTGACTCTGTACTTGTATCCAACCTGGGTTCGACAGAGTAGCTGTTCTTCTATCCTATGTGGGTCTAACAGCTTAGCTGGTCTAGTATCATACGTGGGTTCTAGCTTAGATGAATCAGTGGCTACATCTGATCATCTCTATCACCTTACGATGAAGTATACCTGTGTGAGTTGAGTCTTGTCTTTTAATCGTTATCTTCGACATGATTGACTTTCTTTCCTATGTGAATTGGGTTGTGTAATATTGTGTGGATTGGATTGTGCTATCCTGTGTGGACGTGATCAAACTTTATCTCGTATGTTGGAGCCAAACTAGAATTGATGACTTAGGTATATGTATGGGCATATACCTAAGTAGTGTTGGATGTTACTTCGTGATTGTATCTTTCCTTTTTGGATTATCCTTTGTGGATTCTGGGAGGCCTTAGGGGGTCTCGGGGTCCCTACTGATTACCATATACTCACCCCTACATGGGCTATGCCCGCACTACATTGTGTTGGATTTAGATGATAGACATCGCTGATCGTGGTTGAGGCTTGTCGAGCAAGTCGGTACCTGGAGGTGGACCACTGGGCGGGACGTACTCAGAGCGGACGGCTGGACCCGAGGAGCTGAGGAGGCTATCTGTACCCACCCTTCCGGTGGGATTTCCAGTGGAAGGCTTGGCGTTGCTGCTTTACTTTTCAGTTGTTGTACATTCTTTCCAGTGGTACATTACTTTCATTTTGGGTTTGTATTCTGGCCCACATACTTTTCCGCGCTTACTACTATACCCAGTTTTACTTAGTGTTTACTTCTTCCTTATTACTATATGGTGTTTTTTTACTTTATAAAGGCAATTCCTTCCCCTTTTTGTCAGGATTTATTCCTTTGGTGCTAGTCTCTAGCCCCTGGCCTATGGAAGGCGGGCTTGGGGTAGTCACGGCATGGGCCTCGAGGACGGGTCGTAACAAATTGGTATCAGAGGAGTTAGGTTCTACCACAGAACTCAGAACTCTGATCTTTCATATATGTGAAGAAATAGTGTTAAGGGTATTGAGTGTGGTTATCAGTCTAGGGAGTCCAGTGTTGGTGCGGTGGCTGACGTATCCTTACACTAGGACCCAGACTTTTGATTTCTGACTCAGTGCACGAAAACATTGATTGCATGTGTGTTTCCAAAGTTTTCTTTGTGATTACTTTGTGTCATTTCACCAGTTATACTATTTTGACCGTGGCATGCCACTTTCTTTTCAGGATGTTCCCACGACATCAGCAATCTAGGGTTCTGAGCTTCGTGCGAGATGACAGCCCACCGAGCGATGAGGCCTCGGTGCAGGGCCCTTTTTCAGCAGAGGCACTGGCGGTACCTCAACCCTCCAAGCCACCGATGCCACCAGCCCCATCCGCTGAGAGTTCACGTCGCCTTAGTGACCTGCACGGGTTTCAGCGCCATTGACCGCCCAGGTTCCGTGGGGATATGGACCCTCAGGAAGCCGAGGATTGTCTAGAGGTTGTAGTTCGAGTTTTCAGGTTAATGGGGACACCGGTTGACCTCATGGTGGTCCTTGCAGCGAGCCTCCTGCACATGGCAGTAGGAAGATGGTGGAGCCTGATTCACTAGGTGCACGATGAGGCATCTCTTATATGGACAGACTTTGAGAGCCTCTTCCAATCAGAGTTCATCCCAGCCACCCTACGTGCGGTGCGCATTCAAGAGCTACTACAACTACGGTAGGATAGCATGACGGTAGCCCAGTACTCGGAGAGATTTACCGATCTCTCATGCTATTCAACGGATGTGGTACGTGACCCATTCTTCCAGTCCTGGACCTTCGAGTAGGGACGGAGGCATATGATCAGGGCATCGATGATCTGTCTCCACATTCCGACGCAGGCAGGATTTCATGAGCGAGCCCTTATCATAGAAAGATTTCTCGCTGAGCATACACCAGCAGCGAGACCTACCGCAGGGCGGCACGTAGCTGAGTCTTCTGCAGCTGTCAGTCAACGATTGTCATAGGGGTCCAGGTGGACCAGACCATCTGGAGGACGACCACAGGACACTGGCTCAAGGGTGCGGGGCACACAACGTAGAGCCAGCCTTCTGAGGAGTAGACAGTGCTACGCATGCAGTGGGCAGGGCTACATGGCTTGAGACTGCCCGACACGCCATGCCGAGGAGCAGCAGACGGTTGAGGGGCCACCCAAGCAGAGGCAGAGGGTCGACCGTGGTGGTCCACAGAGAGAAGGTGGACAGGGTAGAGTAGTTGGCTGGGAAGTAGGTGGTGGGCGATGCTTTGAGGCTTTACCACCACCTCCACCAGGAGGTCCACCCCGACCACAAAGAAGCTGGCAGACAGAGGCATGCTCAGCTTCATGCAGCGGAGGCTTACGACCACGGCATGCCAAAGATGATTAGAGGTACTATCTGTGTCTAGTCCACCATTTCAATAGTTCTTATAGACACAGGAGCGAGTCATTCTTTCATTTCCACTTCCCTTGTTCAGAGCTCGGAGATTCCAACGGAGCCGTTGGCTCGATCATTACGGCTAGAGATTCCTACGAGAGTAGACTCGATGATTACGCACTGGTGCTGGCAGTGTGAGCTTACTCTAAGAGGCAAGAGCTTCGGATGGGATCTTCTCATAGCGGCGTCGAGGCCTTACGACGTCATCTTGGGTATGGATTGGTTATCTAGTCCATGTTCAGATCAACTCTATTAGGCGCAAGGTGCGGTGTGTTCACACCGATGGGAGCAGGTTCACCTTCACCGATGTGAAAGGAGCCTCTCTAGCGCAGGATGGACCCACGTAGAGGAGAGGATATCCGATAACTCATTAGTTGGCTAGCCTCATCCTAGGAGCAGTTGATGTGTGGAGTCCGAGTTTTCCAGTAGTGGTGGATCAGTATGCGGACGTTTTTCCTGACGACATTCCAGGACTACCTCCTCGCAGAGAGGTATACTTATATATTGACATGTACCCTGGGATAGCCCTGATATCCACTCATTCATATCGGATGGCTCCCGCTATGCTTCAAGAGCTATAGGTACAACTGGAGGACTTACAGGGCAAGGGATTCATCCGACCCAGTGTTTCACCCTGGGCTTCCCTAATTTAGTTCGCCAAGAAGGCGGACGGGAGCTTGAGAATGTGTGTCGACTATCATCGCCTAAACCAGGTGACCATGAGGAACACGTATCTGCTACCAAGGATTGACGACCTCTTCGATCAGATCAAGGGAGCACGGTGGTTCTCAAAGATAGACCTTAGGTCAGCCTATCATCAGCTCAGAGTTCGGGACGAGGATGTACAGAAGTCGACCTTCAGATGTCGGTATTGCCACTATGAGTTCTTGTTTATGCCTTTCGGTGTATCCAACGCTCCAGAAGTGTTCATGAGTCTCATGAAAATGATCTTTCATCCATACCTCGATCAATTTGTCGTGGTCTTCATTGACGACATTTTGATATACTCGACCACTGAGGAGGAGCACGCCTACCACATGCGGATTGTGCTGGACACACTCCGAGAGCACCAGCTTTATGGTAAGCTCTCGAAGTGTCAGTTCTGGTTACATGATGTCCACTTCTTGGGACATGTCATCTCTGAGGCGGGAGTTGCGATGGATCTTGAGAAGAACGAGGTAGTACTAGCTTGGGAGCCACCTAGGAGCGTGACAGAGGTATGGAGTTTCTTGGGGCTAGTTGGGTACTACCGGAGGTTCGTGCCAGACTTCTTCAGAGTTGCAGCACCACTCTCAGCATTGACAAAGAAGGGGAAACCCTTCGTGTGGTCAGATAGATGTCATCTAAGATTCCAGGAATTGAGACAGATATTGACTAGCGCACTTATCTTGAGGCTACCGGAGGAGGGAGTAGGGTACGTAGTCTACTACGATGCATCAGGGACCAGACTCGGATGTGTCATGATGAATGAGTAGGCAGTGATCGCCTATGGATCATGACTATTGATGCAGCATGAGCAGAACTAGGCTACCCATGAACTAGAGTTAGCAGTAGTGGTCTTCGCTCTAAATATGTGGAGACACTATCTGACGGGTGAGTGCTTTACAGTCTACTCTAACAACAAGAGTCTCATGTACATATTCTAACATAAGGACCTGAACCTGAGACCGTGGAGATAGCTCGAGTTCCTCCAGGACTATGACTTTGAGACAGTCTATAAACTTCTGGAAAGGGGAACGTAGTAGAACATGCTCTCCGCAGAAGGACGGGCATTCAGCTACTTCGAGAGGTGACGGAGCAGCTAGCCGATTTGCAGATATCATTCATGGATAGAGATGTAGAATCCTTTCTTCAGTAACTCACAGTCACTCCACCACTACTGCAGCGGTTCAGAGAGGCTCAGCATGGGGACGTTGACTATGAGACGCGGCGTGCACAGATATCCTCAGGACAGGGACCTGATGGATTCTCTATAGGAGGAGAGCACGTCATCCTTTTTAGAGGACGTACCATGGTACTAGCTACTTTATAGGAGGAGGTGCTGAGAGAGTTTCACACTTCCCATTTAGAGGTACATATAAGAGTGGCGAAGATGTACCAGGATCTCAGACAACAGCACTGGTGGACGGGTATGAAGAAGGATGTAACAGAGTTTGTTTCTCGATGCCTCACCTACCAGTAGGTGAAGGCGGAGCACCAGGTACCAACAGGCTTGGTACAATCCTTGGAGGTCCTGGAGTGGAAGTGGGATGGGATATCTATGGATTTCGTGACTGGAATTCCACGTACTTCTAGAGGTCATAACTCCATTTTGGTGATTGTTGATTGACTCACCAAGTCGTCCCACTTCTTACCCATCAGGGAGCAGGGCTCAATGGGGAGCTTGGGACGCCTCTACGTACAAGAGATCATATGACTTCATGGTGTGACATCATCTATCATCTCTGATCAAGATGCTTTCCTTACTTCCCCGCTTTGGAAGGGGTTGCAGGAGGCATTCGGGATGCAGCTACGTCTAAGAACCGCCTTTCACCCTCAGACGGATGGTCAGATGGAGAGGACTATTCAAACTCTCTAGGACATGCTTCGTGCATGTGTCCTCTACTTTGGTCGGAGCTGGGAGGATCACCTACCATTAGTGGAGTTTGCGTACAACAACAGCTACCACTCCACCATCGGGATGGAACCATACGAGGCATTTTACGGTCGACCTTTCATATCACCTCTGTGTTGGACATACCCTAGGGAGTCAACACTTGTGGGACCAGAGATGGTCCAGGCCATGAAAGAGAAGTTCAAGGTCATCCAAGAGTGGATGAGGATAGCTCAAAGCCGAGAGAAGTCTTATGCTGACAGGAGGCGGAGACCGCTAGAGTTCGAGGATGGTGACCACATATTCTTGTGGGTCTCACCTCGACGTGGATTACAGAGATTTGGCTGGGGCGGCAAGTTATCTTCGTGCTTCATCAGACCATTCCATGTTCTCAGCAGGATAGGCGAGGTGGATTCTCGCCTGGCTCGACCACCTTAGTTGCACCAGGTGCACGACGGCTTCCACGTATCTCAGCTGAGAAGATACGTGCACGACTCAACGCATATCATCGACCATGGGGAGCTGGACCTTGACGATGGGGTGACTTTTGCGGAGGTCCCGGTGGAGATCCAGGATCGACAGGAGCGGGTCCTACGTGGGTGGTCGATTCATCTAGTGCACATCAAATGGCAACACAAGAACCTCTAGGAGAGCACTTGGGAGCAGGAGGCTCATATGAATGCTCATTACCCTCATTTGTTCTCATAGTTTGTGATTTATCTTTACGGGGATGTAAATCCCTGAGGTGGGATTAATGTAAAGACCCATAAGTTTCAATGGAATTTTTTTTCTTAACTTTCTTTGGGATTTTACGAGTACGTAGTTTCTGACGGCACCTGATTCGATGGCCTAGTGTGCTGGGAATCAAATTCTGAAGTTTAGCTCGGGTACGTTCAGTGAATAAACGAGCGGGTTTTCCAAACTTTTGAATCAGTGCTCAGAATCGAAATCTGAGGGCACCGATGGAATTGCAGCGCCGGTAAATTCTTAGAAACACACTTTCTGGAGTTGCATTTGCTCAGGTGAGGTTATTAAATAAATGGGTTAACTGAGGTGCGAAATAAAAATTTTTGCTACAATTTTTATTTTTATTCTAAGTAGTTATAACCTATGCATGGAAGTTGAGGTGGGACCCACTACATCTTAACTCAATTTTGTAGGATAATAGTGAGATGGGGCCCACACGAGCCCCACCCCTTAAAATCCCTTAAAACCTCCATCGTTAATTTAATTGTGTAACACACCCATACCCCCTTTTAAATGACATGTCAACTCTCGATATTAATTGGACTATTAAAGGCTCTTCAATTAATTTAATTAATTAAATGAGATCTTTTGAATTTAAAATTAATGTTGGCGTGTGTGTGTGTGTGAATAAAATAATACAATGTATTATTTTATTGGGGGTTGATTTGTTGTGTGAGAAGGAGGAGGAGAGAACTCTTGTGCTCTGATGAACATCTTCTTCCTCATCGAAGAACGTGAAGAACGCCGAGTCTACGATGAAGAACTCCGTCAGCGCAAGGGGAGATCGCCATACCATCTTCTTCCCTCTCCACTGCTGGTGAGAGACGCCTTCTTTGAAGAATGATGACATGCCACATCCTTCATCGGGCGAACGCCGACGATGCTTATGGAGCCTCGATCTGTGAGTCCGTCTTCCATGACGCCCTCTTCCATGACGTCCTTTCCCTGTGACGATCCTCGTTCGACGACTTCATCGAGGTAGGGGTTTGAGTTCAAATTAGTGGGTTAAATTTGTGCTCGCTTTGACGAAGATATTTTATTTTGGACCGCCTGTTATCATTATAACGGGAGGAGGTCAGACCGCACGAACACAACCGACCCTCCTCCCCCTTTGTTTTTGAATTCGTTGCGGCTCGAACGAAGGTGGCGTGGTTCAACGGCACCGCACGAAATCAAGGAGGAACACGGCGAAGAAGCGCGGCGCCGTCGCGCCACGCCGTTGAGGCCGAACGATGTCGCGGCCTGAGTCGGGCTGCGGTGAAGGGGCACGGTGCCGTCGCACTGCGCTGGAGAACCGCGAAGAGGTCGCGGCCAGAGCAGGGCCGCGGAGGAGGGGTGCAGCGCCATCATGCTGTGCTGGTCGGAGAAGGCCACTGCACAAAGCCGCGGGGGTTCAAGGAGGGGCGGCCGGAACCGCAGGCCACCGGCACTTCAGAGGGATGGGACCGCGGGGTCCCGCGACGACAGCACCAGCCGGCCAGCAGGGTTGGCCGTTTCAAATGGACAGGGTGCCGTATCCCCCAGCTGGCCAAGAGGCGTTCCCCCCCTTGTCTGGGACGTTCTTCAATCAAGGGGGGCAGTGCCCCCCCCCCCCCCTTTGCGTGTCCGCTCGGCCAGCGCCGAGCTGCCCCGCTCGACCAGCGCCGGGCCGCCCCGGCCGGACCCACCACACCGGGCCAGGCTGCGCCCACCAGGCCAGGTCGTGCCCTAATGGTCCGGACCCAGACCCGGGTCGGGTCGACCCAGTTCGGCCCGACCCAGGGGGTGTTGGGCCAAGTCGGTCCGGGCCCAAAACCCCCTAAAACCGGACAGGTTCATTTAAATTACCGTATATTGGGCTACATACCTCTGATCGATGCACCTTCAGTTGTGATAAGATCTTTGGATTGAGACGGTCATTTGGTATATTACAGTCAAGGTTTCAGTGAACTTTGGGGATGGCCGGGTTGGTTCGAACTCAAAACCAACCGGGCCCTCGGCGTGGAAATGCATATAACATGAGCTCCGGACGTCCGATTTAGGTGTCGTAGACTTTGTTGGATTCCTCTTAGTGAGACGGACCTTTTGGCTTACTCCTCTCATTATTTGGACGTATTTGGAGTGCGGTCTGGTTGGTTTTGAATTAAAAACCAACCAGGCCCCTGGAATGAAAAGGCTAATAACATTCAGACCAGACGTTCTATTGACGTGTCGTCTGTCACGTTGACTTCCTTTTGTCGAGAAGGAACTTTGGGAAATAGCCACTCCGGACTACGTGTCATTTGATGTATCAAACCCCTTGGCTCAGGGAGCGGACCCTCCTGCAATCGAGCATGCTGTGTGCGGGAACCCTAGAGCTGGCTGCGACTACGACGACGATGACGAATGCACTGAAATCCTCCATGGGTTCGGCAGCGACGAGGACTGCACTGAAATCCTCTGTGGGTTCAGCAGCGATGATGATCGTACTGAAATACTCTGTGGGTTCGATGGCGATGACTACTGTTCTTTTATCTTACGTGGGTCCGGCAGTACTACTGTTCTTGTATCCTATGTGGGTCCGGCAGTATTTGACTTTGTACTTGTATCCTATGTGGGTCCGGCGGAGTAGCTGGACTTGTATACTACGTGGGTCCAATAGCTTAGTTGGTCTAGTATCCTACGTGGGTCCCAGCTTAGATGATTCAGTGGCTACATCTGATCATCTCTATCACCTTATGATGAAGTATACTGGTGTGAGCTGAGTCTTGACATCCAATCATTATCTTTGATATGATTGACTTGCTTTCTAATGTGGATTGGGTTGTGTTATCCTGTGTAGATTGGATGGTGAATCATGTGTGGACGTGATCAAAATTGGGCTGGGATGTTGGAGACGAACTGGAATTGATGACTTAGGTGTATGTATGGGCATATACATATGTAGTGTTGGATGTTACTTCGTGATTGTATCTTTTCATTGTGGATTATCCTTTGTGGATTATAGGAGACCTTCAGGGGTCTTGGGGTCCCTACTGAGTAGTATATACTCACCCATTCACGGGATATGCCCGTACTACATTTTGTTGGATGCAGACGACGGACAACGCCGATCGTGGTTGAGGATTGTGGAGCAAGTCGTTACCTAGAGGTGGACCACTGGGTGGGACGTACACAGAGAGGACGGCTGGACCCGAGGAGCTGAGGAGGCTATATGTACCCACCCTTCATGTGTGATTTCCAGTGGACGGCTCGACATTGCTGCTTTACTTTTCAGTTGTTGTACTTTCTTTCTAGTTGTACATTACTTTCTGTTTGGGTTTGTATTCTGGCCCACTTACTTTTCTGCACTTACTACTATACCCAGTTTTACATAGTGTTTACTTATGCTTTCTTACTATGTGGTGTTTGTTTACTTTATAAAGTCAATGCCTTCCCCTTTTTGTCTAGATTTACGCCTTTGGTGCTAGTCGCTAGCCCCTGGCCTATGGAAGGCGGGCTTGGGGTTGTCACGGCACGGGCCCCGAGGACGGGTCGTGACAAGAATCGCTATGAAGTTTTGAACTCCACCTCCCAAATCATTGGGGATGTCGTTCGGGTAATCATTGCATTGGCCCTCGTAAGAGTTGTTGGCCGGATTTCTCCTGGTTCCCACCATTTTCTAAAATAGAAAAGGATGGAACAAAACATAACTAAACATGTCATGAATAACTTATTCATTTAAACAATTATACCAAAAACATAACATATGGGATCCCTAGGTAAATACTCTTGTGTGAAAATTTTTACAGAGTCTCAACCTAGAGGTTTTCTCTGGGGTTCACTAATCCTAATTCCCTAATTAACTAAACCAGGCCTCTGATACCAACTATAACATCCCAGCCTTTTCCTACATTACTATTACATCATTTTAAAGATAAAAAAAATAATAGTATCACAAATATAGGATCCAACGGTTTAGTGTCTTGGGAAAACTAGGACCATACAAAACAAATACAACATCAATCATAAACATTTATTTAATTTCTTCTTCTCTAGGTTCTTATTGGCACATGTCCTCTCCTTTGTACATGTAGCCACCTGAGGATATACATAAAAAGGGGTGAGCTTGAATCCTAGTAAGAGGATAGATATGAACAATATATCATGGGGTGAGAATAATCATAACATGGGCAAAAGATCATGAATCATGAGAGGAGCATTAATAAAATACTTGAAATGTGGCAATGCATAAAAATGAAACATTATGCCATAGTGGTTAACTACCAGACATACTTGTGAACCAATTGATAATCATGTTCACACATCATATCACATTTACAAATGACATTCTTCACTTTACCCAATGCATTGTTGCGCTGTGTAATTCCGGGCGCACCCGTCACTTTGAAACATTCATATTGAGCTATATAATTCTGGGCGCACCCGTCACATCATAACATTATCATTATCATGATTTCCACATAGAATACATATCGAATATTAAAATAACCAGACCATTTAAAGGAGTGTGTTTTATCTCATAATAATACATTCATAATCTTTGGGTTCCTAAATGAAAGAGTGAATAACATACATGTTACAATAACCGTCCACTTTGAGTGAGAAGTAAAAGGGGTGTTCTTAAAAGAAGACCTCTTTAGGAAAACATTTTGTTGGACATAAAAACGAGTGAAAAACATGGATATCCCATAAAGGTAAAGACAATGATAAACAAATGATCTTTAAGGAGTAACCATATCAAAAATGGAGTGAAATAGGAAGAACCTGAAGGAAGAAAATTGGGTTCGAGATTTCCCC
This sequence comes from Viscum album, assembly GCA_963277665.1. Lineage (NCBI taxonomy): Eukaryota > Viridiplantae > Streptophyta > Magnoliopsida > Santalales > Viscaceae > Viscum > Viscum album. Next base: position 307,619,987 of record OY728152.1, read on the forward strand.
TTACCTTTTACCCGACTGATTCATTCTCTTTAATGTCCAGTATAATGACATTATATTAATAAATTAAAAATAAATAACAATTTGTACATTAATATTGTTCATTATGGTTTCATTATGTCATATTATGTTCTTTTTTATGACTATTGAGTTTAAAAACATTGTCCGGTGATGTTCTTTTTTATGGTTTTTCTTGGGTGGTTCACTTGTATTCTTAACTTGATGTTTGGGTAGAACATGAGTAAACATCCAGAAATGATATTACATGTCATTAATGATATTAAAATATATTGAATTATCTTATAATGAATTATATTATATCCATGCGGATGTATCAATAGATAAGAATTAAATGATGTTTATTTGGGTCAATTTGGGCGGTTTTTTTGGATCACAACGAACTTGTTTTAACATATCACTTAGTAATATGTCCACAGGGTATTTAAATAACTTTATATAGAAAATAATACAAATACAATATTCTGGTTCAACCATAAAAATGGTTTCACGACCAGATCGGATGGTATAAATGGAAGAAGAAAGCATGTCGTTCTTGAAGGTGATAAATTAACACCTCACGAACAACGTTCTCTATAATAAAAAAAAGGAAGAGGGAAAGGGGTTCGGATGATATAATACCCCATTAGAATCATAAAATTACATTATATGTATATTACTGGAGTTACAAAAAAAATTTAAAAAGATAGGTGGGGAGAGATCAAGAAATGTACTTGAACTTGAAAGGAAATTAAATGAGAAGAGGGAGGTAAATTACCTCTTGAATACTTCTCTTGAGAACCTATATAAGGTCCTAAGCTTGGTCTTTTTATGGGACTAGAAGATTTTGGACATGGGGGAGGGGATTGGGAAGGTGTTTTTCCAGAGTTTAGTGAAGTATCGGAGCTTTAGAGGTGTGAGGAAATGAGGGTGTGAAGGGTGGCTTTTATAGTGGAGGGGAAAGGGCTTTCCTCAATATAAAATTCATTAGTTTATTATTTCCCCACAAGATAAGGAATAGTGAGTCCTTAAGGACCAAGAATATTAATTTTATAATTTAATCCCGAACCAAGTGGGCTTACATCAGCAAAACATCACACATGACCCTATAACTAGCTTATTTAGCTTGTTTTGTAAATTACGGTATTTCACTATTCATCAAAAAATCAAGTATCACAGAAAAATACCAAATATTTACCCCAACCACTTATCAAAGTGTAGAATCCAAAAATGAATTCCAATTTTCAAAAATATTTTTCTAAATATTATTAATTTATTATTTTATTACAATTATAATTTACTTAAAAATACAGTTTTTAAGATTAAAACTGATTTTATAGTATTTTCAAAAATTATGTAGGGTCTTATAAAATTATCTAAAAACTATAAGACATTTATTAAATAATTTATGTATACATTTTAGTGAAATAAATATTCTTTTAAATTAATTAATTAAATATTATTAATTATTTATGACTTAAAAAATACCAAAACGTTTACTAAGGTCAAATTGTCACTTTTTAAGATGTCTAAATTTTATTATATTATTCATAGGTAATGTTAATCTTATGTTGGATGATTTAATATTTATAAGGGCAATATTACTATTCATAAGGGTATGTTACTATTCATAATGGTAGGTCACTATTCACCAAAAAATATTTTTGATTCATTTGACTCCACAGAACACCTTGAACACAACCGTGTATGTCAAATTTTCAAAATTCCAAACACAGAAGTGACAAACTTATGTTTAAAGGTAACTTATCACTTAGTAGTTCATTATGTTGTGATTTCATGTTATTTTATGACATAAATATAAGAAGGGAATTTCCATTGAAAAACATTGGGTCGTTACAAAATTACCTTAATTAATTTAATATATTTGATGATAATTCTAAAACTATTCATAGTATTGAGCCAAAATAATAAACAAATGAATAATATATTAAAAAAACACTGCTCCTCCACTATCAAAACAACTCCTCACCACCACTTCTCCTCACACCTCTAATACATTAATGTTGTCCAAATTCCATCGATGTCCTTTTCAACAGTTTCTCCCCCACATCCGAGAGTTTCTACTCACCACAATAGTCCAAACCATAGTTCCTTGTGGAGGTTCTCAAAGAGGGGAATTCTAGAGGTATACCCTCTTCCTTTTTATTCTAATTTCATTTCAATTATCTTTTCCAATTATTATCCTCACCTCACCTCCTCTATACAAGTGAGAATTATAAATCAAGTATAATCTATATAATGGAATTATATAATGTTAATGTAATATACATTATCATATACCTTTCTCTCTATCTTTTATTTTAAAAATGAAATCATCATCCATGAGTTGTCAATTTACGACCTTCATGGATAACAGATTATAGTTCATCGATTACTCAATCAATGTTGGGCATGACAACATTTTTATGATTATAACATACAATAATAAATTTATTACAACCAATTTAAGTTTCTAGAACCATTATATATATATATAATAATAATTCATACGTACAAAAATAGTTCATGGTTGTCGAAAAACAGCTATAATAATCTAAAAGATTATCAGTAATGTTTTATCTATGGACTCATCCTTATACCATATAACCAAATCAATAATATAAAAATTTCATATTATGGATGTTAATTAATATCATAATTTTTTATAATTATACACATTCCATATGAACTTCTAAACTCATATAGAAGTATAATGATCATAAAAACCAAGCAAACGGCCTATCCTGAGCGATAAAATTTTATCTTATAACTCATAAAAAATGACATAAATAAACATAATAAAATTATAAGAAAAAAATTGAATAGTTTCTAAATTAATTATTAATTATTCTAATTTCTATTTCAATGATATTAAGTGCGTGTGCATAACACTTTCATACATAAGGTAAGGGTTTTCTCATCTCACTTCTATTTTTGTTATATATTCCTTATTCACAAAAATTTGTTTTTTATGGTGTATGTATACTTACAATTAATATATCAAATCATGAATCTAATTATTTTAATGGTATTAAATGAACTATTTGATTAATATTAATTTTGGGTCAAATGATTTGACAGATTACAAAATGATAAGGGATTATACCCGGACCTTCATTTTTTTCCTTCGGGTTATTCTTTAAATATAATTACATCAATGTAATGATAATTTATTTTTGATTATTTATTATATATTATTTTTATATTTTCAAAAATCATATATACTGATAATTTAATCTTTTTTATTAGTAAATAAATGTTTTACAAGTTTCTCTTCAAAATTCTTCCCAATATGAAATCCCAATTAATGGGAACATCCAAAATTCTTACCCATTTTCATGTGCACAACATAATCTATTTTAATAAATAATTATTTTTCTAAAATAATAAATTTTGTCATGAAACAATAACTTGGTTCATTTATGGTTTTATGAAAACAAACATGCATTTTTAGCTTTAAAATATCTTTAATATTTTCCTAAAACCGCACTACAATGTTTTATTTCTAAAGGTTTCTAAAATCATTTTTACAAGATTTAATTTTAGTGGGAAATAATTTATACCAAAAATATAATTTCAATGTCCTTAATTTTATTTTTTTGGATATAAATCTATACAATCTTATTTTGAGGCATATACTAATGATTTTCCAATAGAACTATTCTTTCTAAAGTAAAAAGGTATTTATTCTCATCTCACTTTTACTTCTATGAGATATTTTAGTTGTTCACCACATATACCTTGTGTGTGTTGTTTATTTCTTTCCATTTGATCTATAATATCATCGTTATTATTATTATCATGAAATTATAATTTTCATTTTATGATTCATTAATAGGGAACACTATTGAAATGTTTCATGGTGGTATCAGATACAATGGAATGGTTAAAGATTGTTTTCCTTATGAAATTTGAAATAGTATCATCATCTATTTCAACATCATTTGTTGGATATTATAATCCATTAAGGTTTATCTCGTAAGATACCATATACTATATGTTTTTGGAGGGTTTATGATCAGTTTGACTATGGATTTGTTATTTGATACAATTCAAGTTTTGTGGTAAAAGTATTCAATTTCATATTCTAATATTCTATTTGAATATATTTATTGTTTATGATTCTCCCTTTCCATATGAGGAATGTATTGGGCTTAGAATGGGATGGTAGAGGAACTCTACAACCACTTTATGAATCATTAGGTCATGTAATAAAAACTAGACCGAGTTTTTACCCATTATGTATTGTGTCTTTACCAAATGTTTGATGGTATGTTTATGATGTATGACATTATGCATTAACTAATTATGAAACTAGTAATTGATATTCCATATTACTATTAGACTAGTATAATATTCATTGGTATGTTTGATTATGGAGTTATGTCATAATCTTTTATACCTACCATATAATGTACCAGATTATGTTTTAATGGCATCTGCACTTTTAGTTATTCACCGGGTCATATTATTTATACTTTTTCTGTATTTGATACACTTGCTGAGTATCCAAGATCACCCCTTTATTATGATTTATTTTTTCCCATGATGTGAAGATATATATTATGAATTACTTTTTGGGATAATATAGGAGTTTTGGATGTTTACAATGAAGTTTCTATTTTTTTCATTTCAAGTTGTATTTTAATGCTCATATATATAATCTAGCTTCCAAAATATAAAACCTAACCAATCCATTGGGATTCCTATATTGTATTTATACCTAATTTATATAAGGCATCATCTCTAAGAAACTAGGATCAATGTTTTTATAGTTAGTATCATAGGAAGTTTAGTAAAATCCCTGTAATGTAGATTTGGAGAACATAGATTGTGGAACACAAACATAAGATAAACATTAAGGATAAGAATAGAAAAATCTACTCTAATTTTGGTAACATAAAGATTATATACATCATACTATAAATAATTCCCTTTATGTATATTACCAGTGGACATGGTTCTATAAAAGATATACCTAGTGGTAACAACTCCAACATGGTGTCCCGGGCCTGACTCGTGGTAAACCTGGTACAAAACAACAGGCCTTACTGTGCACCTTGTTTGACACTCCTGAGGAATATTTTTAGGATAATTCACATTTTATTTAAAAACCATTATTATGGATTTTAATATATAACATTGTATAAAAATATGGTTTTAATATTGAAAATAAGATTACATGATATTCTATAGGTGATTAAAGTTATTTTAGATGATGTTTAGTATTATTCGGAATCCAATTATATTTTGGTAAATAGACTGTTTTGAGGTATAAATGTAGAATTGTTTTCTGGAGTCAAAAATAATTTTATTGTGGGCTTATGGAGATCATGGTTATTTACGGAAATGATTATAATTTATTGGAGAGTAATTGATTTAGGAAAATAAATTTTTTTTACAATAAATTAAGATTTATTGACGTCATTTGGAAGACTATATGATCAAATCCATCTGATTTCAGTGTCATCATCTAGAATTTGTTTTTTGAGGAATGAAAGTAATTTAGAAAAAGATATCTTTGGAACAGTTAGTTTTATATTTTATTTTTTGATATTAATGTTGTTTTTCATCTTATAAGAGTTTATTATTTGGGGGGAATTATCTTATCTTATCCTAACCATTTTGTAATTGGATAATGTATAAAGATAAGAGGAATAGATAATAATACTTTTGTGGGATCTGTGATCTATTGAAGTTTATTTTAATTCTTTATGAATCATAAATCCATCTATAATAATCATTCCTACATATAAGGAATGAAATGAAAATAAACCATAGCACAAAAAAGATGACATTACTCTTATAAATTGAAAATTAATCAAGTGAGGTTAATTTATAAAGGGATTATGTATATGATAAAGGAATCCCATAACTCTTAGAAATGGATTTTGAAACAAAAACGTTGTCCATTAACTTTACTTACTAATATATTCTTGGTCCTTTAACCGATCAAATGATATATGGTTTTGTGATAATTAAATTTCTAATGACCATTTAATCTATCATTTTAGGTTAAAAAATGATAGTTATATTTCTCTTTCATGTCTGTGTTTTCACATTCCACTAATATTCTTCTTATCGAAAGGCATATATTTAGTTGGCCTTCACATTTCCTCTTTCCATTTATTAAGACGATTTTTTATTCACCTTATTTACTATGTGGGTTTCCATAATGAAATTTTAATGTATCAGCCATTAACTATTGATGTTAAATTTTAAACTACAAGGATGAAATTTAGTTAAAGAGGGGAGAATGTAAGACCCCAAGGATTTACAAATAAAATTAATATATAATTCAATGCATGCAAAGTTGTTTCTCTATAAAACAACACTTTATTATTGAAATTATTAAAACATTGTTGTTATAACCGAGAAGTTAAACCTGATAATATTAATGTAAATAACTATTTTTAAAAGTTATTTATAATGGTTTTACATGTTTAAAATATATTTATAATAAAATATATAGTTTTTATTAAAATAAAAATACTTTTTTCAAAATTAACATAGGTTGATTTTTTAGTTTTTTATGAGAAGTTTAATTTACTTGATGCATATTGGAGATACTAAATTTCAATTAAAAAGTAAATTGTTTATTTAAATAATTAGTGTACATTAAATTGATTTTTAAAGTCAAAGTAGATCAAAAACAATTAATCCAATGTTTTTTCATTAGAATCATTTCTATATTGAAAATTAGAAATAATGACTTATTGATATTTTGAATGTTCTTTTTATGCACCTTCTCACCACACCTATGAGCTTAAAATTACACATAATTGTCCACATCTGGGAATTTTATTTTGAAAAAAATACATACATGGTTCCAATCCATAATATATTTAGAGTCAGACCTGATCAACATAATTTTTTGGTGAGTCGTAACTTTACCCTTAGGAATAGTAATATTGCCCTTATGAATAACAATATGAACAAATGAATTTTAACATCGACCTTTGAAGTATAAATAAAATTTCAAAATCTTATAAATGAAGGTATGATATAATTATATCATATTATAAGTAAGTGAATAATTTAATAAATTAATAATTAAGTGTTGGTATTTTTGAAATTCAAAAATATTTAATTAAAAGTTTATATTTATTAATATTTTTTAAAAGAAAATTTACTTTCAGAAAATGTATTAATAAATTAAAATTTTTTTATTATGATTTTATGAGAATTTAATGAGACATTAGTTAATTTTCTATGTGATGCAAAATATAATATAATTTTAAAATATGTATTTTTAACGTAATTGATTATTTTAATTTAAAATTAAATTTCTCATATTTAGAAAATTATTTTCATAAAATGGAGTTCGTTTTTAAATTCTAAAATTTGAAAAATAGCCAGTACAATGTTTTAGGATTTCTCTAAAATACATGATTTTATGGAAAATAGTATAATACTTCAAAATTATGGTATAAAATACATTTCATGTTAAATACACTACCATTTGATGAATAGATGATGTAAGAACCATTATCTTGAACATCCTTTCATTATTTTGAAATATTTGATGATAATTAACAGTCTAATCATTGTCTTAAAGAAAAATAATAAAAAAGTGAATAAAATATTTAAAAAAATCCCCTCTCCTCTGATATAAACACCACCTCTCACCACCACTACTCCTCACACCACTAAGCTTTGAAGCATGTCCAAATTCAACAGAAGTCCTCTGAGGAAATATCTCCCCCACATTGAGTTGGTTCTTGTTATAACCAATGGACAATCCAAGGTGCCTTAAGGGGGTTATAAAAGAGGATAATTCACAAGTTAAACCATATTTCATTTACTTTTAATTTCCTGTAAATTACCTTTTTCATTTTTGATTTGTAAGTGCAGAGCGCATTCAGACATAAGGTAAGGGTTTTTTCATCTCATTTCGGTTTTTGTGAGATATTCCTTATTCACCATTATTTTGTGTGTATGGTGTATGTATATGTCCCATTGATGTATCATATCAAAAATATATTTATTTTCATGGTATTAAATATATAATTTTTTAGTAATTTGGGTGAATATGGTTGGATTGATGATAAAGTGGTAAAGTATTCGACCCGACCCTTCATTTTTTTCATTCAGGTTATTCTTTCAAAATATTTACCCCAATGTAATGCTTCATTATTTTTTTGTACATATGATATATTATGTTTATATGTTCCAAAATAATCTGTACAGAAAATTTTGACTTTATTTTATGGGTAAATATATGGTTTACAAGGTTCACTTCTCAATTATCCTGATAAGAAATCCTGATTAATGGGATCTAAACAAATTCATACCCATTTTTATGTGCACTACAAAATCTGTTTTAATACCACTTTATTTTTATAAAATCAAAAAATTTATCACGAAAAATACATTTTTCCTTTATGGTTTTATGAAAACAATAATTACTTTCCTCTTTAAAATATCTTTAATATTTTCATAAAACCACACTGAAATGTTTTATTTCTAGCGTTTCTGAAAAACAATTTTTACATGATTTCACTTCAGTGGGATATCATTTATTCCTAAAATATAATTTCATTTTACATCACATTTATTTTATAGAATTTAAATTTTTACAATGATATTTTATGAAAAATATAAATTCTTTTCCAAAATAAATCTTCTTTCAAAAGTAAAAAGGGTTTTAATCATCTCACTTTTACTTATGAGAGATATATTCCTTGTTCCCCACATATTCCTTATGTGTGTGTCGTATATATTAAAATTTTATATATAATTTCAGAAGTTTTGTTATTTTCATGAAATTATAATTTTAATTTAATGATTCATTCATAGGGATTATTTTTTAAATTTTTCAAGGTGATATGGGAAACATTGACTTGTTTAATGATTATTTCCCTTAAAAATTTTTCAATGGTATCTTATAGTATTTATACATTATTTCTTAAATATTTTACATATTTGAGGTTTATCTCTAATTATACCATCTAAAATATGTTTTTTATGGGATTTATATTATTTTAACATTGGATGCCCTATTTGATGCAAATCAAGGTTTATGGTTAATATATCTACATTTAGTATGGTAGTTTTTCAATTGAAATATATATGTTGTTTATGTTTCAAACTTTTTATGTTAGGAATTTATTAGGATTATTAAGTGATGGTAGAGACCCTATATATCCTCTAGATGCATCAATAGGTCTCATGAGACAAACTATACTATGTTTTTATGCATTATGTATTGTGTCTAACATGAATCTGTGACAGTATGTTAATGATGTCTAACATTATCAATTTCCTCATTATGAAACTGTTAATTGATATTATATGTTATTAATATAATTGTATAATATCCATGGTTATGTTTTATTATGGATTTACATAATCATTTATTATTATTTATATAATATTCTCAAAATTATTCTTTAATGAAATGTGTACTTTTAGTTATTCACCGTGCATTTTTATTAAACTTTTGTCATATTACTTACCCTTTTTTAGAATTTATGCACGACCTTGTTCTATGTTTTATTTTTTTCCCATGATGTGAAGATATATAATATGAATGACTTGATGGGAGAATCTAGGAGTTATAGATGTTTCTAATGATGTTTATATGTTTTTTTATTTTAATTTGTAATTTAATGTTCATATATGTAATCGAGCTTCTAAATCTACTAAAATGATCTGTCCTTTGAGATACTCGTCTTGTAATTATAACTAATTATTAATACAAGGAACCATTTCTATGAAGCATTGGTGCAGGTCTTTACAATAAAACTCTTTTCTAGACTTATAATATGTTATAATCATCTATGTAACATGGGATAAAAAAATATAATAAAGGAGTGAGATCAAATATTATGTAAGTATAAAATCAACATTTAATCAATATATATATTTTTAGAATGTAGGAAAACATGAGTAGGATATAAACAACCTTTTAAAATTAACATGTAACAAAAATAGTTCTCAATAATTTATAATAGATAATGTGAAACCTCAAATTAATAATGTTGTAATGAGGAAAAAGAGTGAGTGATAATAATGGAAATTTTCTATAAAGAAATAATATCATAATTTCATGTAAAAAATAAATATTCAAGAACATATTAAATCATGATATCATAATAACATTTCAAGGATTAGTTCCAAAAACACAAAACCCTATTTTACTAGGATAACAGCTAGACTCATAAGCATAAGTCAACTCTCACCGTGAATAAAATATAACATAGTGTTCTTAGGATATATAGTCATGCTCCATAAATTGTATCTAATAAGATAAAATAATAAACAAATAAAATATGTATCTATTAGGGTTCTCATAAAATATATAATTGTAATGTGAACATAAGACATGTATAATCCCTGAAAAGGGAATTAATAAAAACATATTATATTTGCTTGGAACATATATATAATATTTTATTGAAATAATTGAGATGAATATAGATTAAAATAGAAAAAATAAAGTTTATATGTAACCCAAGAATTACATGGGTGGTTTAGAAGTTCCCATGCATCAGGATTGAATTCATTCTATGGATGCACCAAACGTCATGACTAATATTATAAATTTTATAAAATACATTTTTTAGAACAAATTCTATATATATTTTAGTCAATATTTACTATCTGTTATGAATTGTGTTTAATTTAAATGGAATCACCTTATATCAATTATATGAGGTGCTTTAGTCAATTCCATTGATAATTTCTAGGTATATTGATTGTTGTCATATGTGTTATTTATATAGTAACCCAAGTAGAACATAGAATATTGTTGTATTCTTTTTTTATTGTATATATATATACTAAAAAATAAATCCTAAATACTATAATGTATTACTCAAATTTTAGAATATATACATTAAAATAGTATTTATTTACAATAATATTTATCCAAATCTACTTTCTTTACATAAGGTACACTTATAAACTCATCATACATAGTACCATTCTATATAACATGGTAGAAAATTACAATATATGAATGGTGGAGAACATATTATCAATAAGGGTAAACATGGAAGATATTAATAATTGAATATATTAGAGAATATCCTGAGAATATGGGTTGTATATCATTATCAATAGAATATTATACCCAAATATTTTGAGATCATAATCATGATTCATCGAAATATCCATTATTATGTAAAAATATTGGGGAATCATAAGAAATAAATAATTTTCCATGTGTTTAAATAGTAGGAATATTCATATTACATAAGACAGTGGAATCATCCTATGAATAGAAACTATAACATATGGCATGGTTAACTACTGAGGCTATCATATCACAATAGATTAGACATCACCACTTGTTTTCAGTATTATTGTGGATCTATAATCCCTAGTTATTCTCCATTGTGGATCAAGAACCTAAAAACATTTACAATAATTATATAATTACATATAAGTTTCTAAGTAATTAATTATTTAGCTATATAAATATAGTTAAACCCATCACATAATGGTAACAAAAAACATATGTTCATTAATAACATTAAATATTTATCATATCATTATAGCATGACAAGTGAAAAATTAATTCATTTTCAAAAAATCTTTTTAGAGAAAAAGTAAACCAATATATGAATTAAAATTGATTTTATCATGGTATCATCCCTCTAAATCATAATAATACTCATATGATGATGAACTAGATAAAAAATACATCAAAATATCATTCAAAATTTTCATGGAATACAAGATAAATATTACATTTTTTTTACAATATATTAAGTATAAAATACAAGAATATTATAAAAAGTTTTTTTATTAAAATATTCTAGGAAATAATTAATGGAATATTAAAATAAATTACTAGTAAATATGGAGGTAACATTCATTCATTCCATATATTTTAATGGAAAACATTATAAAATCTTCTGTTAAAAACGTAAAAAATTACTTATTCAGAAAATATTTACAAATATTCTTTTTCTAAATCATTTAAAAAAATGATAAAAAAATTTAAAATGGAATTTTAAAATTTTATAATGTATATATAAAAATATTTATAAAACAATTTAGAAGACAATGAATATATAATGAAAACATTTTGGACCCATGGGTAAATAATGTTATGTTTTCATTGAAAACATTATTGTGATCTTTCTTAGTACGTAAGATAAAATAATGAATCCAATAAAAAAAATTGACTAATTAAAAGTGGATAAAAATAACTATGGGGTATAAAGGATAAAATCCATAAAATTACCCTCAACATATATTTACCATATATAGTACTACAAAGTATAAATATTGTACCCTAAACCATTTCGTCATGTTTAACATGCTTTTTATGGTCTCTAACTACCTGTATAATAAATGTGTATTTATTATAGTTCTATAAGAAAACTGTATAAATAATTATAATATCTTATATTACCACTCTATTATATTTCTATACCCTTTTATTAAAAATTCATTATTAAAATCATGGTTTGTTGTTGTTAACTAATTTTTTTAGAAGTATGTTTTTGTTCAGGAGTTCTATACCCTAGATATTGATTATTTTTTCATAATCACATAAATTTTAATAATAATGAAAATATAGTACATTTTCATTATATGTATATTTATAAATACCAATAAATGATATAAAATTTAATTTCACTATTTACGGAGACATTAGTCTATACACAATCATGATCAATGTTTTAATATTATAACGAAAAGAAGAAAATAATGAAAATAGATGTTTATACATTGAGGAACCATAAATATATCATAAAAATAATATATAGTCATTAAATATATACTTATTCTAATCCATGTAAATTTAACATGTTAAACAAATCAAACAACTTCATGGAGGTGGTAGTCCAAACGTACACCTAAGAGACGTTATAATTTTCCAATGGATTGGATAGAATGGGGGTTAACATGATATTATAGTTAAAAAAATAATAACTATTATATCAATGTAATATATAAATTTTAAATTGATTATAATATCAACCATGAATGATGGTGATGGTAAATAAATAGATCACTATGTGGATATGGTATTCTGTATGCATTCATGAGCAATAATTCCACCTTTAATTTGATGATAATGAAAGAGATAATGTACATTTATCTTCATAAAAAAATAATGTTATGATATTTAAAATTGGTTTATAGATAGTTAAATAATAAATGAAATCGAATATATTCTTCTAATAGTAAAACCTTTTTGTTGAGAAATGTCCTTTAGCATTCACCAAAGGCCTTGAAAGGGTTATATTCGGATTGAATTGGGAACTCTAGGATATGTTGAGGGATTACAAAAAGGATTTAAAATATTTATTTTTTAGTATAATAGTGTTTTAATTTTGTATGATAGAAGAGTTGTGGTGTCCTTTAATTAGATACAAATATGATGAATTTCAAAATTTTCGAAAAGAATTAATAAATTCCAATGGATTATTCAATAAAAATGTATTAAAACGAATTAAATTTCATAAGGAGACATCACAAGTTAAAAATATAACTATATAATAGATATTATTCACGTTTAATATCGTTTTAATACATTCCATTGTATTTTCATCCAATTATCCACGTTTAAAACTTTCCATTTTAACTGATTTTTACCAACGTTGCTATTAATAATGATTTTTTAAAGTTGCCTCAATATCAGAATTAGAAATATTGGTACCAAATATGGTCACCACTATTTCATATTAAATGTATTAGTTATAAAATATTATTTTAAAAAAAACATTAAAAATTCAATGATAAATGTTTTCTAGAGAAAATAGTTTTTAAATATAAATGTGTTTTAATTCCAAAATTACACATAATTTTGATTCCAATGATATTAATTGAATTTTTAAAAGTCAATTGAAATAATTAAAAATAAAAATAAATAAAAAATTGTAATTTTTAAATATTGAATGTGAATGATTTTTTTCTTTAAAATAAGAAATTTTTTAATATTATGTGAAAAATTAATCTTTTTAGAGAAATGAAATAATTCAAACTTACTGTAATATTGATGTGATGTGTTAGAAAATGATAAACATTAGAAAAATTAATTTTTTATATTTTAGTTAAATTAATTATAATATCCATGCATAAAATGAATTTATTTTTGAAGAAAACATATTTTGATGCATAAAAAGACTTTACTAAAAACTCAGTACTTATTTATTATGAATTAATAAATAAATACTCATTATATATGGGATTTATTATTTTTTTATACTACTTTTATTCTTATACATTGCACCAATTTAAGGGGTATTTTATAATTGTATAATATATCATTATTCATTTGGAGTAGAGGTTTTTCTTTAAGAAACATATAAAATAAAATAAATTTATTTATTTAGAAATATATCCTCAGTTATCATGCTGTAAAATTTTACCCCCTTATATGCATTTACCACTCAATATTTATTCACTCATGTATAATAATTTTCTGGTACATCTACCTCATTACATACTCTAGTTCTCACGTAGCTTCTTGAAATTTTGAATTTCATCAGAAATCATTTACAAGGTGAGAGTTATTATTCAAATAGCATTCTCTATTTACTCAAAAATCACAATAGGTTATCTCTTTTAAGAAAGATCATTCTCTAGTTGTTAAAACTATTACATTAGTTCTTATCTAGGATTGGTCGTGAACTACCTCGAGAGAGATAAAAGAGACACATAATGTACTTGAGAGAGATTTTTTGGAAGCGCTAAACAATAAGATACTTTCCTAAAAAGATAATCAAATTCAAAGTGACTGATATATCTGGGGCTCATTATTCACTTTTGTATGATCCATTTATTTTCTAGGTATGTTCCAGTAGATTTTTTGGTTTATCCTATTTTAGTCGGGGTTTCTTTCTTCATTAAACCATGGTGGTTGAGTCCCCTTTTGGGCTTGGAGATAATTTTCTAGGGAAAATGACAAAATTATAATGGATGGTTGTTGACTTGAATGAATTGAGTCCAATAATAAATTTGTAAAGGGATTATGAGGTTTTTACATGATTATGAAGGATTTAGAGGAGGATTAGCGACTTTTTTACAGAAGTTGGACATAGAGTTGCATACTAGATACAATCATGTCATGAACATGTAAGATGAGAACATATATATAAAGACATCATGAAATGGTTTAGTGAATGAAATGGTTTAACAATTTGAATCTATTTGAAGATTTCAAATGGTCGATCATTGTTATATTAACCTATAGTCGTGATTTTTTAGAATACCTCCTAAATCAATATATTCATGTTATGAAAGGGTTTCACATTATGAATTTCGAAGGATCTATAGTTTTAATCGATGATGGGAATATGATTTATTGACCATCAGCCATGTAGACTTATCTCAAGGTACCTAGGGATACATTCGGTAATTTTGGAGTGATTTATTCCCTTCCAAATTAATCAATCAATCGTTTAATATATGGGAATTTCTTCACTTTTCCCCATCCCTTCCGCTTGTTCTCTATTATCATAGTGTAATCTCATGACCTCTATTGTACCAGATTTTGAATATTTTTGCTCTAGTTTTTTTCTTTGGATATCCTACACCCTTATTTATCGTTTGATTTATTGGTTGACAGTGTTCCTTCAATCATTCAATATTGGTAGTTGTTTATGAAAAAAACATACAGTCTAAGTCTATTTTTCATGTATATGAAATATAATACTATGGTGTTAACAGAACACTTTTATTAATAATTAGAATAATGAATGATTACAATAATATATCTTAAGTAAACAATTAATATCTTTGGATCTAATATTGTTGACACCTAGCTTGATGCTACCCATATGGTGAGATAAACATGGAAAAATAAATAGAATGAAAATGGATTAAAAATATTGTTTATTATGACATGAGAACATAGGTTATTTATTATTATATATTCACCACGGAAATATATTAATCTATTTTTGAAAGGACTAGTGATAGATTGTATGAATTGGGTGTGTAAACTGGAATGATGATAGTTAAATATATATATTGATGAATGAATTGATAATTGAATGAAAAATGGTTATTGGTTGAATTAAACATTTTGTAAAATGATATTGTTTTTTTCTTTTATTTTCATTACAAAATGTGTTGTTATTCATGCTATAATTATTCTATTAAGGGTTTGGGTCGATTATGCTAAAATGATTATAAAAAGGACATGACATGATTTTGTTGAAATTATTATATAATGGGTCTAGCTCATTTATAATTTAATTATTATATTATTGCCTTTTCTCAGTTATGCTAAAATTCTTATATAAAGGTCATGGTATGATTATGCTAAAATAAATATATAAATTGATTGGCCTGCTTATATTAAAATTCATATATAAGAGACTTGTTCATGATATGATGAAATCCATATATAGTTGGATCTTTTCGGGGAATGTGATTATGCAATGTACAAGTGGTTATGGTCGGCAGGGTTTTTCTACATGCTCAATGATATTGTAGAATGGTTTTAAAGTAATTTGATTCTTATATTTTTTTAATTCATGAATTAATACACTTGATTATTGTTTTATATCATGATCCTATCATCATATAGGATTTGTTTCGACATGATGGTAACATAATAATGTGTTTTAATCGCACTCTATTTGGGCCTCTGTTTGTTACATGAATGGAATACATAGATGTAGGTTTAGAATATGCAAAATAAAATTGATGTTTATTGTTTCCTACTGGATGGGTTGGACCATGGAGATGGTACCGACCAAGGATTCGACGCAATAATTTTGATTTATTTGTGTCATATTTTTCTTTGACATATAGGACTTATATCATGTCATTTAGATACATTCTAGAAAGGCATTATATGGTTCAATGTTATTTAGTTTACATGGTTCATCTATTTTCTTTATGTTGTATAATGTTTTCTTTATGCTATTTTTATTATAATGAAATTTTTTTCACATTATTGTAGTTATATATCATGGGTATAGTATCACCTAATGTTCTCTACGCCCTTTCTTATAGTCTATAACCATTGGTGTATAGGTAGGCATGCTTGATGTCCAGTAACCATCATGATTTGGCCATATGGAAGAGTGCCAAGTCTTGCGATGATAGAAATTTTAATCAAAGGGGGTGTTTTTCCATTATTGATTCATTAATATTTGGGAATTTTTGAAATTCAACTAGGATGTGTTGGGAACTGTTAATTAGATTGTGCATTGTGGTAGGTGAGCCATGTAAGGGGGAAAATACTAGTACATAGTTATGGGATTCTTGATCTTGATTTTCCCTCATTACAAATGAAATTATTTCACCTCAGGTGATTGAAATTTTGTGTGTTGTTATTGTTCCCTAAGATTTATACACATGGACATGTATGGTGTGATCTGAGTATATATGCATTATTATAGAAAAATAGGGATATATAATGAAATGAATTTTCCATTATATGGGAATATATATTACATTTGATATATTTTATTGTATAAATTTTGAAATCATATAACTATTATATTTGATTAATGATAATGAAAGAACTATTATGTCATGTGAATTTCCTCTAAAGTATTGTATATAAATTCTATGAGCTAGTGGTTCTCTATTGTTTTAACTTGTTAATGTTGAGATTATTGTTACCTAGTGTTCTAATGAGTGTGTTTGTCTTGTAGAGAAAATACCACCTTCTTGTCTTTGAATTTTGTGTCTAGAGAAATGAAATCATTATTCTCCTAACACAATTGAACCAAAGAATTATATATCTCTTGATGATCATAGAGACATTCAACTTTAATAAATATTATTGAGGGTCATATGAACCATGGAAATAGAGACAAATAAAAATGTGACTTTAATGTCTGAGATGATGACAGATTTTTTGCTATAGAATATTTTTATGTCCACTAGGGTGGGAGGCCATCAGGAAGCTAAGTTCTAGAATGAGTTAGTCCAGATGATCATAAATCACATCAATACACCCACAGATTGGAGGGAACAGATTACTACAAATATGCTTCATGAACTAGCCAAGGGATAGTTAGACATTTTAGGGAAATATAGGTAGCAAGAGGAGTTATCCTGAAAGTAATTCAAGGAAATGTTTTTGAGTCACTTATATCCTAAAATGATTAGGTATGAGAAGGCTCATGGGTTCATGATCCAGACACTTAAGGTATTTTCAATAATGGACTACACAAAATGATCCAATTAAATTTTTTTATTTACACAACATTTAGTAGCTGATGAAATATCTGGAGATAGACATTTCCATGACGAGTTTCTCAATACGATCGGGGAATATGTGAATGTATTTTTCTTGAGTATAATTTTTTTAGTGATGAATTATGACCTCACCATGGAAGTTAATATGATAAAGTCCGTAAGGAGTGGCTAGTATATTTCCATAGGTTGAATTGATATCTCCTATTCTAGTCAGAATAAATTCCAATATGATAGTTATCACCACGAAATTAGCTGAGGAGGAGTCAGGGTAATTGGAATCCATCATAGAATGATGTTCTATTTTTTCTTATTAGTATGGATAGTTTGGATAGAAGTGGCCCTAATTTATATACACGTATTTGGAGAGTTGTTTGTGCAATATTCCCAGACACCTATAGAGGTTTTGTAGGGCCATGCTTCTATAAAGTAGTGGCATAGTATTAGGAAAGGAACACATGTTCAGAAAGGACTCAAGTACACCTCTGCAGACTACTAGATAGAGTTACAATGGATGTTTAGGTCAAGGAAAGGGGGAAAATTCCCATGTAGGAGTGGCAGTACTGTACAGTGGGAGCAGTCTAGGGGAACCTAACTAGAGCACATGGTAGAGGGGAAATTTAGCAACATGCAATGTAGTATAATCTTAATTGTTTGGATATAGGATCATATATCATCCTAGGTATGATTATTGTATCATCTACCATTGCTTTTATTTTCATTGATATAGGATAAATACATTCCATTTCTACCTTTGCTTTTTTCAAATAGAATGGAATTTATAATGGAAATATTTGATTGTTTCTTGTCTATATGGATAACATTCTGATCGTACTCAGAGTATATCATATGATTCATTGCATGATCTCTATGAATTGGTGGTTACTATTTATTTTCGGAAATGTTTGTGCTAAAAATGATGTGTTTCTATTTGATTCATGGAATGTGTTGGTTAGTTATATCCTACGATCATATCTAATATTTTCAAAGGACCCTTGTCATTCTATCTCAAAAAGGTGTTAGTTATTTTCACCTTGGTGAGTGAGATATTCATGTTCCTCATAAAGGTCCCATTCCGCAATGGTTGGATTGTATCCTAACTCATATAGTTTTTTATTCTCATGATGACTATGTAACTCCATAGGATTATTTCCTCCATTGGTATAATATTTTTATAATACTATTCAGGATGATTTCTATGGATTATCAGCTAAGTGGGTGAACATTTTCAAGATTGGGTAGGTGATGGAATAAGATCCAATTTTTATTCCACCTTATAGGATGAAACCAGTAGAGATTTGGAAATTGAATTTTTATGTTTAATGTATGGAATATAGGGGTCTCATAAGTCCTATTATGTCACCATGTGGTTTCTCTAGTTCATTTTTTCAAGAATTTTTATGGTACCTTTCACTTGTGTGTAGAAAATTGACCATTGAAATAAATATAAATCAAGAATTAGTATCCTCTTACTCACATCAATGATATCTTTGACTAGTTAATAGGTTATATGATCTTATCAATGATCTAGATAAGATAATTGTATCATTACTATATATTTAGAACCTCATAAATAACTCAGTCAAATTCTATAATTTGATATAGTTTGTATGAGTATAGGGTGATTCCATTTGGACTTATGAACACACTAGTTCCATTCACGACCATTATGAATTGGGTATTTCATTCAAATTCTAGACCATTTTGTGGTGGTTTTTCCAAAATATCATAGTGTACTCCATTTAGTTGGATAATAATTCCATCATCTTGATAGCATCCTGAGTACATTGAGAGAGCATCGTATTGACACATGTCATACGAAATATTGTTTTTTGATGAATAAAGTGTACTTCATTGGTTGTGTTATATTTGAAGAATGAGTATTATTGTATAGAAACAAGGTTTAGGACATGTATTATTTGGTGCATTAGATGTATTTATCCATTATTGATAGATGTAGCGTTTAGTAGGTTATTATCGGTGTTTAATACATCACTACATTCAATTAGAAGATATAAAGTTCATGATGACCCTGAAAGTGGTGAAGTTTGTATACGTAGGTGCTTGTGAGACTGATTTTTGGGTGATAAAGGGAAGGTTATATATATCCTCGGTCCTCACATTACCTATTCTTATTGTGGAATATATTGTGTACTTTCACGCATTCAAATATGGACATTGGGTTGTTTTTATGGAGGAAGACTAAGTGGTAGATTTTGTCTCTATACTGATGATACCACATGAGGGGAATTATCCTACATATGATCTAGGCTAATATGCAGTGGTAAATTTCCACAGATGATAAATTCACACACTTTTGGGGAACTATTTTTGGGGGTATAAGTACCAGAAGAGCCTGATAAATATCTTTTCTTTGTGGGACATAAACATTCAGTAGAGGAGTTGGTTTGAATATCTACTATCTATTGGAATTGATTTGGATTATACACTAGTTAAGGGATATTCCAATTCAAATAACTTCATTTAGAAGATTCAGAAATAGGTATTGTTGGATTCTAATGATGAGGGTCGGATGATGGAGATCTCTTCCGACACATATCGGGACATTTAGGAATCCTGGAGATGAGTAGCTCTAACTTCTAAAACCATCATATCAATGATTCTTAATCAGATCCATAATAATATTTTATCTGATCTGGAGTGCTTAGATCTTATGGAAAACATATATGGATTTGATACACCATAATTATGACATCTTGAATGTTGTTATGTTCTTCTTATACATGTCCAAGTAAAGTTTCAGCAGGCTTGTTTGGGGAGTTGATTAGAGAGTTTAGTATTTCAAGATAGGTGGTAAATCTAGGTCTGACAAGTATACATCATGATATCCATATATAATAATGGTTTTCTATGATAGATTTCCATATGGTGGACTTTGAGGCTATATTTTTCACCTATCTATTCGTGAATGATGAGCATTACAGGATTGTTGGGCGGTATCAGACCTTTTACATTCCATAATGTAAATGGGATGATTTAAATATAGATTTTGGGACTACATTACCCATGAAACATTAATATAATGACAAAACATAAGTGATCATAGGATAAATGATGAAATTATCCAACTTTTTTTCTATTACGGATGTCCTCACTATTGATGATTTTGGTAGACATTATGTGTGGGAGATATTTCAACTGGTCAATGTTACTTTTAAGATTATTTCTTAAAGAGATTATCATATAACATCTTAGTTATTTAAGGTTATTTATAAGGATCAAGGATCAATTGTTCTTTGAATTAGGACCTATCATTAATAAGTAGACGACCAATATAAATAGAAAATTTAAATTCTAAAGGATATTTTATGAGCTGATGTTGTATATATTGGTGGTACATGGGAGTTTCATTAATCACTCATAGATTCTTCTTATTATCATATCTTCTATTTATCAATTAAAATGGAAATATTCAATGAAATATATGACTCTTCATTCTATTCACCTCTTTGTCTGTTTGAGGTAGGTTAATAAGTTCTTTTTGGGCCTAGTCTCATATAAGAGCCTTCTGACTAGGTTCATTTGATCAATAGGTAGTTGGTGATAGTGAAGATAAGGAAAATGTATTAGGTTGATCAGTAGAGATGATATTTGGTGTTTGATATAAGTAATCATATTTTCTTTTATGTGTCGCCCAGTTTTGTGAAACTCCATATCAAGAAACTGGTAAAGCTAGCGCCTATGATTGTCTGGCCATTCATGAGAGTTTAAATGATTGGTCTAGTGGAATGTGGATTAGAACTTCCACAATTATGTAGTTCCATAGACAAATTTATTCACGTATTGTGTCTTTAAATATATAAATTGGAATCTTCCCAAGTGGTATACATTTATGACATTGATCTTGGTGTAGATGCATACTTTAAGAATCATCCTACATATATTTTTAGACCGCACTGAGAATTATCTTTGGGAAAATTTATACTAGTGTTTTGAGTATAGTGGAAGTGTGGGAATATTCAAGAGGGGACCAGGGAGAGGGAATATGATATTTCATCAAAGAGGCCATAATTGTTCACCAAGACCCCAAATATAATTTTTAATGATATTGGGGACAAGTTTTTATATGGTGGGATGGTTTATTACATATTTTATTTTTCTTGGTTTGTCTCTATTTATATCTTGGTAAATAGACTTTTAGTTGATTTTTCTCTCTTCTTTAAACAATGGTGTTCAAGTAGATGTTTTTGGATGGAGGGAATTCAATTGGTAAAATAACCTGAAGTTTTAGGATGTCAATTTTTTTGAATTAATGGAGTTCATGAATAAAAATGTTAATGTATTATGTGTGTCTTATATGGGTTGGAAGGAATTGAAGGTGGTATGAGTTTATTTTACAAAATATAGGCTAAGATATATCTTCTAGAATCATTCACATCATGGACATGTTACACGCCATGAAAATATAGCTATGAAGATTCCATGAAATGGTTCATAGAATGAAATGGTTTCACATTGGTAAACAATTTCATAACATGAAATGGTCAAATAGGGTTATTTTAACTCGATAGGACACATTTTTTAATGTTTAGAAAAAATATATAAATTTATTTTGTGACTGTGTTTCATGTTGTGAATATATAGGGATTAGTAAATTTAATCAATAATGTGGGCATGACTAATTTCTCCTCTACTATGAAACCATATCACTTAAAACCCAGGGTGACCCTAGAAAATTGTGGAGAAATTTCTTACATTACTATAATATTGATCAAGTGTTTAATATACAATGAGTTACTTATCTTATATCGACCCTATCATTCTCTTGTTCACTATTATCAAAGTGTAATCTAATGGCCTCTTTTAAACCATTTTTTTATCTTGGGTGGACTATATTTTTTCTTATGATCTCTTTATCCTCCAATACTTATTATAATTCCCAGTGAAGATTGTTTCATGAATCAGTAGATAAAGGATGGTGATCTTGAACAAACTCTATGGTATGTTTCTATTTTTTCATATATTTTCAGTATTATGAGTTTTCAATGACAAAACATTCTCGTTGAATAATAGAATACTCATTAATGATAATCATTTATTTGGGATACTCATTTAATTAATTTGGATATAATGGTCTTCAGAAATAGCTTGTGGACACAAGTAGGGTGAGCCTCCCTTGGAATAAAAATGAACATGATAATGGATTAATAATTTAATTTATCATGAAATGATATCTGATGTTATTTATTCAAATATATTCTCTATGAAAAATGACATAATTGATTATTGAAATTAGTGATGATAATTTATATGAATTGGGAGCATACAGTCTAATAATAATAGTTTAAGATATAACTTGTTGAATGAATGGATAATTGAAAGATAAATGGAAATTGGAAGAAAAAACCATTAGATTATAATATTATGTTGTGTTATAATTGTTTTTATTACTTTTTTTTAAATTCATGATCAAATAACTATATAAATAGATTCTACCAGTTATTCTAAAATTATTATATAAAGGGATTATTTGGGTTATGCTGATGAAATTATATAAATGGATTGTCTCGGTTATGCAAGAATGAATATATAATGGTCCCGGACCTGTAATGTAGAAATTATTGTATAAAGGTTTGGTATTGGTTATCATGAAACTCTTATATACAATCCTTGAACAAGTTATACTGAACTTATTTTACATATGACTTGGTCTAGTTTCACTAAAATTATTATATAAAGTGATATTTACTAATAATTTGATTATTCTATAGAAGTTTAGTATGGTTAGCATGGTCATACAACATGCTCAGAGATATTCTAGCATGTTGCAATAAAACATTGATTATTATATCATATTAATTGATTAATTAGTACACCAGATTGTTTCTTTATATCATGAACTTATTATCAGACATGTTCTTTAGACATGGTGGTGTCGAACTATTATGTTTTACTCACCCCCTATTCAAGCCACCATTTTTTCCCTGAGTATATTACATGGATACATTTTTGGGCATGGGAAAAAGAAGTTATTGTTGATTCTTTCTTGATAGAGGGATCATAGCTCGGATATGGGAGAGATCATGGATTTGGAATCAAGTCCATTTTAGTTATTTGTGTCTTCTTGATCTCTAATATATATGAATTCTAACATATAATTTTGTTACATAAAAACATGGAATTAAATGATTGATTTCTATTTGGTTTACATTATTCATCCATTATCTTCAGGTTTTATGATGTAATCATCATTATATTTCGATTACTATGTTATTTTTTATATTCTTCATATTTTAATTCTATACTAGGTTGGATAGTATCCCCTCGACATTATCAACACTCCCATTGTTATTCAGTATCCTCTAGCATACGGGGAGGCCCTCTCGATTTCCATTAACGAAATTGATTTAACCACATGGGGGAGTTTAGAATTGGGGGACATTAAACCTTCATTCCAAATTTCATAAAAATCTTCTATAGAGATATTCAAAAGAATTTTGACTCAACAACGTCAGTCTCTATATCTTACTAAAACTTTTAAGCATATAGGTTATATCAATAATTAGATACACTAATTTATTATTGAATGTTCCCATCCTTCTCAATAATTTCATTATATAGATCACATGCCAATTGATTTAAATATCTATAAATAACCCAATCGCATTACAGTATGGCACATATTTCAGAGAGTAATACTTAATAATCCATCTGAGATCTTAATAGAAATAGTTTTTGGTAAGAAAACTACACAAAACAATGATGATGATCCCAACCACCTTCTAAATCCAAAAAGAAATTTCTCATCTTTTATTCCAGAGTATCAATAGTCCTCTATGACTATACATTTACTTAAGTATGATATAATATAATAAATGTAAAATCTATTTTGATCTAATGTTGAAAACATCTTTAAAAAATCAAGTTAAACCTTGGATCTTGATCAGATATTATAAAATTTGAAACTGTATGAAATTATAAAATATCCTTAACGTATATCTGAGTATGTTAATCAAGTGATAGATCATATACAACGACATTTAAATTTGTTTATTTCATATTTTGATCGACTATAACCACAATAGTATTTCACCTTTAATAATCATTGGTATGTTTGATGAAAAAAATACATTGAAATGTTTTCTAATTTCCATTCATGTATTGACTATGGTTTTAACATCCCTTTAGAATTCTATCTCTCATCCATAACTTTTGGACGTAAAAATCATTAAGATACATATTCAGAAATATCTCTTATCATATAGTCTAGCATGATATATTCTTTCAAATCTCTAAACATCTTCATACATTGAATATGAATAGATAATTATGGTCTATGGGCATCATACAATTACTACTTTAGATATGGTATTTATGGGACCCATAAATGGTTTATAAACTATATCATTCCATAATTTTCATTTTTAAACTAAGGATCGTTTATCCCATTCTTCAATAGATCCACATCATTATTCGACACCTCTTTATTTCCTATATAGATGTGTTGGTGAAAATTAATCTAAGAATTATATTTTCTTTTACATATCCTCATGATTTCGAGAACCATATTCAATAAATCTATAAATTTATGAACTCCTTCAATGATCATAATTTGAGGACTAGAATGGTATTTCAAACTCATATCATTAACTAACTTATTCCACATACTATAGTGGTAATTTATTTAGCATTCATAATATTTAATAAACTAAAATAGTATTATCTAGGGAATATTTATCTATTTATATGGTAACATGTACTATAAACATTCATGATCCTTATATAAGTCACTTATTTCAAAGAAAATATAATTTATATATATATTATATTTAATGATTATTGTTGTAAAATCTAAATCCCAATTCATCTAATTTAACTCTCTTATTTTCCATCGGTGAGAGTAATATTCTAGAATTATATCAATATTTATTATGAAACATCAGAGTAAAATCACTTTTTCATCATTATAGAAAAAACCTTCTTTTTATAGGATAATTTGAGCACTGGTTCACCAACAGACCATCTCTTATGCTCATTGAAATTATCATCACATTCGTCTATCAATAAGAACATAACTACATTCCTATATTACATAGTGATAGGATTACATTGAAATGAGTAATATATCAAAACACATTGGTTGAATACATCCAACCTAAGAAAGATATGAGTCGTATATAAAATTTAATGTTACTTTGTAACCATTTGAGATAATTATTCCTCATGAAGAGAATGTAAGACTCATATAACTGATGTACCCTACATTAGAGGTAAATAGTAATCCCTATACTGAAATAAGGTCATATGTTGAATTGAAATATCAAACACATCTTCCATTCGTTGTTAGTTGACATGGGATCTATATAATGATAGTTATTCCATGTAAACAATCATCTTAAATTATTGTAGGGGAGAGTCAAAATATTTTCAAGAATTATAATCTTGAACACTTTTATGGTAAAGGAGTTAGGTGTTTGGAATGTGATTATCTTATTAGTTATAGATTTTACTAATAACAAAAATTTAATGCCTAAGGATTGAAAAAAAAACATTTTTTGAGGGTCCAATAATATAATAATAATATAATTCCTTATATATTCTCAATTACGACCCATTGATTTCAATATATGACACCGTAGGGTTGACCAAGGTCATTCATTATCATCACCTTTTCAAATTCTTCATAATACTTCATAATGAAAATTTGATTTATCATAAGAATATCCCACAAGAGTGTTTTTTCAGATGTAAAATCTTTGGCCCATTCACTATCCACTGAAGTTCATTGAGTCAATACCTGATATTCCCCTTTCATAGTTTCTTCCCCTAGGGGAATCTGTTCCAAATACTCATCTATTTTGATGTTTCTTGATAAATATTTATTCTAATCATAAAAACAGACAATATATATGGAGGAAAATCTTTAGAATTTTTTCTAATACATACATTGATACCCAGGGTTCTTTTAAAAAATAATTCATGGTCATGACCTGTAAAAATAACAAAAACATTATCTTATACCAACTGTAGAAACCAAACACTAACATAAACTTATACAAAATAATCTTTATAAGTAAAAAATATATCACTAAGATAATTTTTTAAAAAAATTTAAGGTTTTATTGTTCTGGATGACTAGATAATTAAATATCATATCTCTGTAAATTAATTATCATCTCCAACATCTTCCTTTTTGTAAGGAACCCTTACTAAATCATCATACATAGTACCCTTCTTCATAACATGGGGAATAATAAAAACCTATGAAAGGGTGAGCTTATATGATCAGTATGGGTAATTAAGTGACATATCAATTAATGAATTATGTAATAATATTTTTAGTATAATGGTCAGAGTAAATTATCAATAGAAAAATATTCCCATCAATTCATTGATCTTATTAATGATTCATGGAGAAGTAAATTATTATAAAATAGGACCAGGTAATCATAAGAAAATCAATCCTAAAACATGAGATCAAATCAAAAGAATAACAACATTTAGTGAGTGTATTGAACTAGAATACACATAAAAACAATATCATATCTCAAGGATAATTTCAAAAATAATTATATCATAGTGGATTATTCATTACCATCTATTTCCAATATTATAATGGGTGAGGAACCCCTACGTATTTCTTATAGTTGATCTAGCACATAAACCTGTTTTCCATAATTATTTCATTATATATGAGGCTTTACCCAATTTATTGGAGAACTACATATTTTTAGTCCTTCATATATCATCATTAAAACCATTCATATTTGTTCCTTATGTTAATAAAAAATTCATCATATCATCATAGAATAACTCATGGAAAATTAATTGATTTTTTAAATATTTCATAATAATAATAAACAATAATTATAAATAATCAAAATTGATTCATTTAATAATATCATAAAATATTTATAACAATCCATAATAGATTATAATATATATATATATATATATAAATGATTTTATAATATCATTAAGCAATTTAATGTAAAACATGAGAAGTTATAGCTTTTCTTTGATAAAATTTTAACAAAATTCCTTAAAGATTAAGAAAATTATCTTCTTTCAAGAAAACCATGTCAAACATGAAATTAATATTAAATGAAAATAATGGTAAATAATTTAGGAAAAAATATTCATACTATATGTGTTGGATGAATAAATTCATTCCACACTTTTGCAGAAAAAAATAAAAAAAGGATTTTTAAGAAAAATATTATAAAAAATAATTTTTAAATCATTGTAAACAAATACAATCCAGGTGAAAATGAAATTTTAAAAAACTTTTCATCTATAGGTATGAACTTTTCAAAAAACAAATTTGATTTGTAATGTTAGGGAGGACAAATATTTTTGTCCAATGTGTTAATATGGAAGGACTTTATTAAAATCATTTTCTACTCAATTTAATTAATAAATAATGAAAAATGACAATAATAAAAGAAACTAATTTTCACTACCCAATGATGATAAAATATATATTTTATAATGGTTATGATCAGTAAAATTACATTAAATTATAATTTATCTTGGATAATTCTAAAGATAAATGTAATTATAACAAAAACCCTTACCAAAATTCTACCTTACATTATATGTTTTGTAACCACCAATATAATAAATATTAAATTATTATACATATACAAATGAATCAAATAAAAACTAAAATTATCATATAATAAAATTAATCACATTTCAACACCAATTTATGAATACTTGTTTTTTAAAATATATGTTTCGGTGAGTTAATTGTTTCAATTTTTCTATGTTTGGTTTAGATGTTTTTTTCCTATCAAGTTGATCTTTATTCCATAATATCCATCATGTTAGCCCATATATAAATAAAAGAATTTATTCATTGCCTTCATATTCATATCCTTCATTAAAATGGATAAAAAATAAATTACACCATTCATAAAGATAGTTATCTATGAATCAACATGTATGTTGTTTTCATATTCTAAAAAATAATTATTTCATAAATATAATTTATATTAAATATTTATATACTTATTACCAAAATATTATGGATTAAATTTAATCATAATCATATTAATTTATGTAAGATATAGTCTACAAGAATTCTTGAGTAGTGATATAATTTTTAAACTACTTGGAATACAATAAGGTATATAACATATTATAATTAAAGAAGTATAATTACCCCATAAAAATAATATATATAAACTAAATGTATCATAAAAACATGGATTATCGTGATGTAAAATGAACCATATCACTCGTGGACATGATATTCCACATGTAAACATGAACAATACATTCAATAACCATTTGATGAAAAGGATGTGGAAAATTGTTTTCACATCATCATAATAATATGTAAAAGGAAGAAAGACAATATATTAACAATATTACTAATAATAAAAATGTTTTATTTAAGGTTTCAGAATAAATAATTATGAAATTAATTGGTTAATAGTTATACCTCTATAGTGAGAAACATTCATTGGATTTTTCCTTAAGCCTGGAAGGGATGCAATTATTATAAAGAAGAACCTATAGTTCATTTAGAGTGAGTATAGGATTGTATTTGGGTATTTTCTGACTGAGTTTAAAGGCTCTTGATATGTGGATATGGTAAGATATGGAGTGTCATTTTATAAGGGTGGGAGATTAGAAACATAGAATACTTCAAAAGATTAAAATATATTAATGATTTATTCATGAAAAAGGAAAATATGACTCAGCATCGAAGTGGATATGATATTGGGTCTATTTATGATAATCCTATTTGATTTTGAAAAGATTTTATGTAAATATAACAATTATCATTTTAGTTTATTACCATTAAACAAGTTCTAAATCTTATTGTGGTAACTACTTTTTTACAAATGAATCTACAAATAATAAACAAAAAAATTAGATTCACTACTATAATTAGTCATGTTGATTTAAAATATTGATTACAAAATTTTAAATTTGACTTTTTTATGTCATAAATTAGTATTGAAAAACCCAGAAAATGTCAATGAAAAATTGTTTTCTAGAAAAATGAATTTTTATGTAAAAAATGGTTTTAAAAAAATTATTATTATAGATTCTAATTAAATTAATTGAATTATTCTTGATCAAAAGAAACTAAATTTATTTTAAACTAAATTAAAACAATAGGATTTGTAAAATAAATTATCAGGAAATATATTTTCTTCTAACATTTTAATTGTTCAACAATTATTTGAAAATTAAATCTTTTTCGAAAAATTAAAATATCTAAACATAATCTAATTTTGATATTCTAATTCCTAAAATTATATATATTATATTAAGTAAAATTTATATAATTTAATTTAATTATTTAAAATATGTAAACTCAAATTAAAAAAACATTTTTTTAAGAAAACTTATTTTTTTATGGATAAAATGATTTAATTGAAATATGATTACCTATTTATTAATAATTAATAAGTACATTTTATTATAAAATTTTCTTATATATTTGTTTATATTTTGGTTTTTCCTTTTCATAATACCAATTTAATATATTATTTATAATGATATAATATAAAAAATTCTTTGGGACACATGGTTTTATGTAAAGCTACATATATAAAAAAAATTACGGTTTTTAGTAATATATCAGGAAATCATGGTGTCTTGTTGTATAATGAATTATTAATCTATATCATTGTATAAAATAATTTCTTTTATTATTACATTGTCAAAAATATACATAGTTCAATATATTAACATAAAATGAACTTAAATTAATAAATGTTACTTGATATGTTCATTTAATGTTAATATGTTTATGACAGCACTTTATTATTAATATAATTAATTTAATTTGAGAAATTATCATTAATAAATATAAATACTTTCATAAAAAATTATGCATAAAATACACTTTGATTCCATCCATGGTAGGTATATTTTTAAACAAAATTCATCATTTCGTGGAGGTGGTAGTCTTCACGTACACATGAATGATGATCTAACTTATCAATGTATATGATGGAGGGGAAAAATAAAATATATTATCTTTTAATTAATATTATAAATTATAAAAATATTTTAATTTTCCTTTAGATAAGTTTTTTAACCATCCTCAAAAGGAGTTTATGCGATATAAAACACATCGTCCAAGGAAATGGATGTCCGAACGTACCCATGATGAAATCAGAGATTTTTAATTCTATTTCTAAGAAGAATTGAATTGTATATTCCATTTGTATAATATATTTTTTGAATATTATATTTATTAATTTTGACATACTTTTATGGATAGAACATTTTTGATGTCGTAGAAGAGGAAAATAATTAAGAGATATTTATTTAGAACATTACATTCCCTCTTTGGATATTCTTCCATGGGTAACAACTTAGTGATCCATTAAATGGTATTTTGGAAGGATAAAGTTTTATATGATGTGGATATTGAGTATAGGAGTCACTAGGGAAGAGTTTTAATTGAGATGAATATTTATGATGAGTGGATAATGGGGGTGAAGGTAGACTAATTTTTTTATTCACAGTAATGAAATTTTTGTAAATATAACTTCTTAACATAATGGAAGAGTATGAATCACAAGAAATGTAGAGATAAACTAGAAAATAATTTTTTTGGGATGATTTAATGTAATTAATCCATCATATATTCATTTTCATTCATTTTTGAAACATTTATTTATTTATTTTACTCATAGTGTTTCTCACTTTTACCATTTTCAGTTTTTTACCATGATAAATATTATTTACCTATATAATTTTTTTATTTATAAATTAAAATTGAAATTACTAGATTATATTTACATATTAATGATTAATATCAAATAAATTATGTAGTATTTAATTTATATTTATATGAACAAATTATTTTAGCATGAGCACATAAAATGTATATAGAGATATTGTAAAAAAAGTGAATTTTTATGAATAAATTTTGTATTTTGGAATCAATGTCAATTGATTTTTCATTTATCGAAAAATAATTTGGATATAATTAAAAATATTATATTTATATAGATTATAATAAGGTTAAATAGTTAATTAGGATTTTTTATGTCATAGTTATAGAAATAGATGAAAATTAGTTTTTTATTAGAGTAAAAGATTATTTAATTTTAAAACTATTATTTCTGAGTATTATTTAGTAAAAATATTATTTTAAACAAATAACTAACTTCCATAAATATAGTCATTTTTTTAAAAAAAATATAATATTTTTGAGTCAAGTTGGTATCATGAAAATGTCGAAAGATCTATGATATTAAATAAAACATTGATTCTCACTATTTACATAAAAATAAGCTTCATCAAACAATTTAAAATAATTAATCATAATATGATATTATAATTATATTCCTAGAATGATGTTTATTATTTTTTTCAAAATATAATTTTATAGAATTTATCTTTTATGTAAAAAGTGAAAATAATATCAAAACAATCATAGAAAAATAACTCTACATAAATTTAAACTTTTATTTTTCTTATTTTTTATCAATTAGTAATTAAATTGGAATTTATTAATTATTCATATAAACAATATATTTTATATTATAATTATCTTCCTAAAATAAATAAAATAAAAATAAATTTTTATAAAATAAATTTTTATAAAAATGATCCAATTATATATTTAGTTACATTAATTGAGTTTTATTTATTCATTAGTAATAAAATGAATCTTTTTCTTTAGTAAAAAAAATTTGAAATGAAAATAATATTCCTAAAAAATAAATTTTTCTCATAACATCAAACTAATTTCAAATTATATAACCTATGATGATCTCCATATAATTCCTTAAGCATAAGGTATACTCTAGTGGTAGTCATAGGATAAAATTACATTTGGGTAGATCTTCTGGCAATTTTTCATTGAATTATTTCCCCTATTGTTTGATTTCACTCATACAATAACTCATGGAATTCAAAATTTCATTGGTTTGGGTAAAACCTGGGTGAATCTAACAACTTTACAATATTAGATAAATGAGCATCATAATGAATACTTCTATTAATGTAAAATAATTATACTTTCAAAGTGGGTCCAAAATGAAAAAAAATTATATTTTATAAGGGGATCCCATGAATTCCATCATCCACTCATATAGGGATAATGTTTCATTATATTCTAGGATATTCCCCATTAACTTACATCTTTTTCCTAAATTTTCACTTTCATGTTTACTCAATTTTTACATTGGTAATATATTTTTATACCCAAATATAAAATTTATTTTATTACATATTTCAGATATTTTGATTCAATATATGAAAACTATTTTATTAGCATCAACTTCTAAAATCTATAAAAATTAATTGTCAAATAATAAGATTATAATTCATAAAAACAGATAAGAGATAAATGTATTTTTATTCATAAAGTATATTTATTCCTAGGAAATAAAAAATTATAATCATTAGTTGAATTTTAATAAATTTGATTATATATGTGCATAATGTATATAATTAAAATCAATTTCAATGGTGATTAAATAAATTTATTATTGAAAAAATATCAAAAATAATTAAATGAAATTATATAAAAATTGTATACACTATTATAAAAGAATAATCAAATTTGATTATTTTCCTTCAATTTTTGTATCCATACATTAGAATTTTAATCAAAATTTATATTTTATAGAAACATCAAATCAATATTTACAAGAAATAAAAACATAAAATTTTCTATTTTTATAAAAATATAATATAATCAAATATAATGTCTTCATTTCATTCCAATAGTATTAATTAAGTATGAATTACATTATTTTAAATTTAATATCAGTTTTGAAATATTAATTTACAATTTTGATAAATTTATATTCAATTAATATTTATCTGATATCTATAAATCCAAGGGGAATATGTTTAATAATTATATATTGAATAATATTGCGAGTAAATATCTTCTTGTAGTCAAATATAAAGCCTCGTATACATCTATAAAATGACTCATGTTATTTGTTTTCATATTTATCAAAATTTAAATTATATCATTATTTCTTCCAACTTCCAATAGTTTAAATCCAAATTATTCTCTTTAAGGAACCCCACATAGATAATGATTTCCTTAAAACGGAATTTTTATTTACATGGATTTTTATTCCTATTTTAGTTTTCATAATGTCAATTTATATTGAAATTTCAACATATTTGGTGATTATCTAGAACTGTATTATTTTATCTAAAAAAACTCTCAGGGTTTGTTTCGGTTCAATGTTGTGTGTACTATAATATTACAAGGAAATATTTTATATTTCATGTCTTATATGTACTAAAATCATGGGGTACAACATTATATCCCCTTAAAATATTAATACCCCTCAAATAAAATTATTTTATTGAATATTTATGAACTTACATCTTCCTCAACATTTCATAATGTGGAAAATTTCCTTCATCGTTATTATGATTCCTCCAAATAACTAAAATTAGGTGAGTGGTATTTTATTATAGTATTTTATCTTTATAATCAAAAAATTAAACCATTTTTCTCTCTTCATAGAGATTTGTTCTTGTTGCGATAAATATATTTTCATTAAACAAGATGGTTTAGGTATATAAATACTTAAATGTGATAAATGTGAATGATCAGGAATTTTGGATTGGTTTCATGTAATTGAATGATTATAAGCTTCTAAACCCACATGATTGAGTATTTTAGTTTTCCAATATATCTGGGGAAAATATTTCCCTTAATCTGGAATCTCATTACCCTCTTCCATCATAATGGTCAATGGAATGATTTTTATTTGATTTAAAATGTGAAATATAATCAATGATTATATTCATAGAGTATCAATAATATTAAATAATGTATAATGTTCCCCTATATGGTTTGAATATTCTTTGTAATATAATGATAAAAATTATATCCAAGAATCTTACACTCTTTGAAATCATCACAAAATATTTTATCATTTCAACACTTCCCATATATAGCCTATATTATTCCATTTGAATAATATAGTGGTAAATATATTAATATATGAACTCATATAAATATGGTTCTAAAAATAACCTCCTATGAAATCCATTTAATAGGATCTTAAAATATCTTAAACTGTTTTAATGACCCTTACAAATTTTGAATCTGTTTGGAGATGGTATGTGGTTATGAATCTCATTAATATATTAAATTACTAATAAAAAATATATATATAACCTTAATATAAATATAATATCATGATAAGATACACATCCTAGTGATAATCATTGTTTATATACCACATCATTTAATTATGACATATTAATTGATCAAGTGGTAAATATTCCCAAAATATAATCAAAATCTCTAGCTTACTTAGGTGATCAGCCAAAATCCAAATATAATTATTTATATCATTTTTAGAATTAATTTAAAGATAATCATTAATTATAATATCGCAATTCCATATAGGTATGGTAAATTGTTTCATAATCACTATAAACATCTACTTTTCTTTTTTAAAATCTCAGAAAACCAATAATAGAGAGACATACATTTATATATCTCTCTTAAGGATGTTCTTATTGATTTCATTAATGATATATATGTAAATATTTTTTTATTCCAGATGGATGTATAATTATCATTAATATTCATTACAATATAACTCCATTATCAATTCTTGTATTTTTTGGTCAATATTTTTTTCACAAATATTATTATTATGTCACTATGGGGGTTAAAATCCAAAATATTCCACACTATTTTTTGTACCTACATATGCTACATCTATCCACCCTAGATCATCATATGGATGTAAGTTTGAGTACTTTTTGTGTACTGTATCATTTCTTCTCTTTAAAACATTTTAATATTTCATGGACTATTTTTGCATCCAAACGATGTGACGATGTTATATTTCGAGTCCTGGTTAGCCCAGAATTGATATTTGAAAAAATATTAAAATATTAAAATAAAATGAAGGAATTTTTCCAAAAAAATGTGGAATAACATCAAAATTAGTCCCAGATAATAAATATGATAATATTTTTTAGTTCATATAGTGGGGTTTACCCTTGTTGTGACACAATCATTATCATCATCAGCAATTTTAGTAAATTGAAATCGCTTGCACAAATTATAAAATAAATGAATTTAATATATTTATTTAATTATTTTTATGAAGTGACCTAGAATCTTATAATTGAACATCCTTATTCCAAATCACTAGGGTTAGTTTTTGAACCAAGTTATTGAGAGGATCCATTGGAGGGGAGTTGTTGGATGCTCATTGGTAGATGCCAACATATTGAGATCATATCGAAGATCATGAGCCAACATATCTTGTGGATCATATTAATGGAAATGATATTTGATCATTATTAATAAAACATTGATCCAATTAGAATTTTGATTTTTTTGTATTTATCCCCATTTTCTTATACCACAATGAACAATAATTAACCTACTAACCGGTTGATCCAGGGAGCAGAAATTTTACAAGTAAGGTTTTAGTCATGGATTTTGGGGATAGTTAATATTTATTTATTTGTGGATTTTTAACGCTCATAATTAATAAAATTCAAGATAATGAATTAGTGAAAATCCAAAAAACGGATG
This sequence comes from Viscum album, assembly GCA_963277665.1. Taxonomy (NCBI): domain Eukaryota; kingdom Viridiplantae; phylum Streptophyta; class Magnoliopsida; order Santalales; family Viscaceae; genus Viscum; species Viscum album. Next base: position 307,656,585 of record OY728152.1, read on the forward strand.
AGTTGCATTAAGAAAATATATATTTTATGGTTTCCTCCCACCCATTGTATTACGTGTATTCACCATTAGCATTTCCTACTGGCCTAAAATTCTATAAATAACAGATGAGGGTTCATTCCACATTAATTATTTGGAAACAATATCTCTATTTAAAGGCCGGGATGGATATAAGAAACTATGTTTGTGGTTCACAATGATATAATTATATCCACAGATGAATCGGGTGCATATAATTGTGGTTTTTGGAGTGCAGCACAGACAAGGCATGGTGATGTGTGTTTTCAGAGTGATGGATATTTCCATAATCCTCCAAGAAGCTAAAAACGAGACTCATTTAGACCTGATCAATGCTCCTTTGTTTAAAATAATGATACTTTAATATATATTTATGTCATAGAGGAAGATGTGTGAATAATTCAATGGACACTATGAAAAACATGACTACACGGTGTGTAGTCCATATGAATACACATCGTGGAGTCCATTCCCTATGGTTCTAGGGTTTCTATGTAGATATATTTATCACATGCCATGTGAAATGTCTCATGATATATGAAATAAAATTCCAACCAAATCATGAGTATACACATAGGTGTTCTAGTATCCCCACATGCAGTGTACATTGGATTTACCCAAGAAGGCCAAAGTACACGACCAAAGTCGTGTAGCCAGACACATCCAAGTATACATGCACAAACTAATGTACACAATAATTGGTAAAATAATATATCAATTTTCGCGTTGAAATATACATTCCATAAACTATTAGTCCTGATGTGTATTGCGAAAAAGTGAATTTTTTGAGAGAACAAGACATAAAAAGTTCCTAGCTTGTGAGAAACACGGTGAACCTATAGGGATATACCATGTACACATTTTAAGATATTATAGATTCTTATTTATTCTCAAATTGGATTCATTGTGAGTTTGTGTTATTTTACATAGACCATAGTTAGTTGAGTGTGTTCTATTTGGTCTATTCTTATGAGTGGTTTATCGTATCATTCTCTTCATATACCGCAACCCCTATGTGGTTTTCTAATGACCTGTGTTGGTGAGTTTCCTTATTATATAATGAGTAATATCAACCTGATTTTAATGATTCTATACAAACATGGAGCATGTATCCATCAAATATGTTCAGAGTGATCCTCACATCTTTTCTGTTTCTGTATATAAGGTTTTCAGAGTTGGCCTAGCCAACACTACATGGGTTTTTATCCCCTATCTGTGAGGATGTTTCCAGTAGGGTATCTTTCCCACACAAGAGTAATATGAATTTGATCCCTATTTTTTTATCAAGGATATTTTCATTATAATGGGGTATTATTCCGATGAAGTGTCAATCTCAGAAGAACCCTCTTAGTTTCCTATGTCCTTCTTCTTGTCTAGGCTTAATGAGCATGACCTATGGGATGATGTCTTTAGTAGTAGTATATATGAGGGGAAGTTCCTACTAGAAGTAAATAATCTTTGGGATGGTGGGGATGTTCCATCAGCTTAGCAATCCTCGACCACTGATATCTCCCATTTGAGTTCCATTATGGATAGAGGTACTCATGGAGTGATATTTTCTAGATGTGAATTACCTTAAAACCTCAAATTGGATCTATGATGGGTAGTTCTTGATGCCTTTTATGAATCATATTCATTTTAAGTATATTTGGGATATCCTTGGCTATCATTACGTCTGATATCTTATCAAAATAGTTTTTATTGATGAAATAAATACTCTAGATGCTTTATTCGTAGTAAGTTTTGGGTTCCTTAATAGGAGTGGTTATAATCACCCATTTATGGGATCCTACCACACACAACATGTCCTATATAAACAACGACCCCATTTATGGAATCCTTGGTGGAAAAGGTTTAGGTGGAGATTTTTTTGATCTAGATATACTGAGTTGTATAGAAGTGTTTCATTTGATAGTAGTCCCCTCCTCCTAAGAATGTCAGTCATTATTTTCCATTTTTGTGGGCCTATATTTGGAACCTTTTATTCTTTTCCTATAGTTTATTTCATACTCTGGTTGTGGTATTATATATGAATATATTCATTATAATCATTTGTGAAAAAAATCATTATTTTATGGGCTAGTAGGTTTGTGAATGTGTACATGCACATTATGATAATGCCTCCCATGTATGTGATATGGATTCTCAGCACTGAATGAAATCCCTTATCCTATTGGAGGAGGTATTGGGGTATTTATAGCTCAGGACCTGGTGGGTCAAGTCATGGAAGAATGGTATCATAGGGGTTACCTAGCCTAAATTGTAATAACACATAATAGGTTGAAATATTTTTGTCCAAAAGAAGATCTGCCCTAGGACCGGAGCCTATGGGATCAGTTTGAGTTTTATGAAAACTGTGTTAACTGTTTAATGTTTAAAATTCATGATGCGTACCCCAGTGTTGGTACGGAGGCCTAGATATCCATTAAAAAAAACATTGATAAACTTATTATTGAATAATAAATTTAGGCACTAGTTTTTAGGAGAAAATTTGAACATGTTCCATATAAGAGTGGTTTGTGGATTCATTGTCTCTCTTAAGCCTATTCACCTTTTATACTCATTGATTATGGAATGTTTTTTCTTAATTAAAGATGTATTCATGGTAAAATATATCATGGTTTCTAAACCAGTATTGAGATTTATACATAATTAGTAATGAGGTCTCCCTGAAGGGGGTTAGACACAAGGAGGTCTTTCATCCTAATTCCCATTAGGTAGTGTTCTCTATAATTTATCTGCACAAGGACACACATCTAGTGGATCTGGTGGATGAATCATTCCATAATAAGCTGTGAATGCCTTTTTGTTATAGAATATTATGTGATGTGTAAAATAATATATTATAATCTTCTGAGGTAGGGATCGCCTGGGATTCATGGTCAGTAGGACCTTCTGATAATAGGAATTTGACAGAAGTCCCAAAATAAGAGGACTCGTCATAGTTACCAGGGATAGATAATTTCTATGAGTTAGATATGATACTATGATTATGATGATATAGGAATTGTCAATCCATATTTTCCTAACCATTGTGCCACAATTAGTGATGTGGTCAATGAACCACCTAGGAATATGTATTAGCTAGATCAATGAGTTATGTTGGGTGGAAGACATGATGGAGGAGATCAGGGAGTACTAGGAGGTGGAATTATATTTATTTTGATACAACAACCACCATTTCTTTGTTGACCACTCCTATATATGGAAGAATGTGGTCAAAAACTCAAATAGCTGGTGGTGCTAATGGTTCTTTACCTAGAGGCTCCATGAGTGTTTTGAGGTATGATCTATGTTCTTTTGGATCTTGTCATGTTAATTTCATACCCATTTATAAGATACCCTATTTCTTCCATTTTTTTATTTACAGTCTAAGTATACAAAGGGATTTGATATATCACTTTTGATAGTGATTGTTTTCATGAATTTTTGCTTGCATGTAATAGAGGTTGTTCCATCCTGCGATGTAGTATTGAGATGAAATCCTAAACCATCCATGATATTTAGTTCCATCAAAATTTGATAGAGTCACATTGTGGTGTATAAGTTCTATTGAATTATGTATTTGAGTTTGGGTTTTATATTAAGGTGTTAGAGCACACCCTATTTAAGGTAAAAATGTAGGAAAGGGAATATGTGAGTTAGATGAATTAGGAGCGCGTAGAGGATTTGAGTGTAATTTGAGGTGTGATGTATGTCTTCATTATCCCAGTTATATCTTTCATATGATTTCATGAGACACATATCCCTAAGAATACTCCATGTTTGATACATAATGATATAAGTGGGGTACTTTTTATCCACCCTATTATTGTAATAACTTTTAGAAAGGATAGATGATTACAAACTTCCACATATAGAGTGTCCTAACTCTATATGGGGAGAGATCCTTGCATAAAATATCATCATAGTGTTAGTGAGACCATATAATGTATTCCTCGGGATGGTCTAGTTCCCTACAATCAATGTTTAGATGTTTTACACTAGTGAATGTGTTAGTGTATTTAGTTTGTAGGGATGGAATTTTCATACATTGATAAAGAGTGATCCAAGGGAGTTTAGGATGAGCTCATGTGTTAGAGGTTAAAACTGACTTATTTTCATTTAGATAAAGGTACCTTAGGAGTAGTGGAGTATATGTGATTTTTTTATATAATGGTTGTACAGTGTGAGGAAATATTTCCTAAGGACATTCAAGGATTACCTCCCCATCAAATGTTTGTTTTTTTCATGGGAGGTAATAAGGAATGACCTGATAACTACAGCAGGATATCATGTGAATCAATGTAGTTGTGAGAGTTGGAGGTGTGGTTGGAGGAGTCTATAGAGAAGGGTATTTTATAACCAATATTCTCTTCTTAGATAGACATGTGTTTTTTACATAGGAGTTGAATGAGTACATGTGGTACTATATGAATTGGTGTATCTTCAACCGGGTTAAATGACGAAGTGTATCCACTCTCGAGAATAACTGAGTTTTTCATCTAGTGGATTCAGGAGAATTAGTTTTTAGAGATGACCATGGGATTAGTTTTCTCAATATCTATTTTTGGAGCATGATATACCAGATGTGTGTTTCCAAATCCACAATTATTGTTTCTGATCTCATGATGATACAATTTGTTGAGTTGTACGCCAAAATAGAATTGTGGGACTTATGAATGGGATCCTTAAAACATCTTGGATATGTTTATTGTATTATAATTAAATGAAAAATATGAGTGATTAAAATCATATTTAGAGAAAAAAATACAATTTTGGATGACACAGTTTTCCTCCCGTCGATAGTTGTTATCCCTCTGCTTCTTTGGAGAGACGTAGAGGTAAATCTTATAGATGTTGATTATGAGATACTTCAAGACTATATATGTATAGTAAATATTACCCATGTATTTTTTGAATATGGGAATATTTTAATCATTTTTAGAGTGTGGATAGTAAACCCAATCATGTTGTGAGTAGAGGTGATGGGGAGTTGTTTTTCCCAAGCAGTAAATCTTTTGGTGATGTGGGTGAACTGGGATCTTTTAGCATTGGTTAGGAAACCAAGAGAGATGCACCAAATATTTATGATAAACTGTTTTCCCTTTTAGCTTATGTTTATGACAAATAGTGTTTTCTAGAGTGTTTGGAAAAATTATGTGTGCATGAGGTAGTCTGAATTTGGGGAATTCTCTTCATGATCATGTAAGATTTTGATGTTTACATGATGACATGAATAGTGAGAAGATGCATGTAGACTTTGGTGAATCTATAGAAAATGAAAATAGTATTTTAACCCATCATGTGGGATAGGAAATTCAGACCATTTTTGTTCTAGTGAACACAATTCAGGTTTGGATATCAGTTTTATTCCATTGTTGGGAGGATCATCAACTATCAATGGTGTTTGTGTTTCATACTTAATACCACTCCACTATTAGTTTAGCCCAATTTGAGGCCATGTATAAGAGACCATGAAGGCCCAAATTATACTTGGAAGATCCAGTGTGTGATAGAACCAAAGACTTTTGTTGGTTCTAGGAATGGTTTTAAAAGTGTAGTTCATCCAGGGGTAGATGATGACTCCCAAGAAATGAATAGAGTTCTTTACAGACTAATAAATATGGTCTATGTAGTTTGGGAGTCAAAAATATTTATCCACTGTAGTATCATATCTATGAGATTATTAGTCCCTTTATTTCTCCTTTGACTATATCAGGTTAGAGAGGTGGTGTACTTATTAACACCATGACCATGAGTGTTTTGTTCACTTGGTGATTCCACATGATACTACTGAGGAGGTATGTATGTGACTTGTTCCACGATATTGATATGAGAATGTTAGACCATGAGATAATAGTTTCAATTTTCAAGGAGAAATTGGTGTTTAGAACTTGAATAGAAATACCCTTCATCGGAATTTTTTTTCCACATATTTTTGTTTTTTGACAGCACAATAAACCATCCTGATATATTATAGGGGTTGGAGTAAAAGTTGAAAAGTTAGTATTGCCACAATTTTTCCCAGTGTGTGCTTTTCATGATAAAAAATAAGTTATGATGGTAATAATGTGATGTATTATTTTTAAACATGTAATACATTGGAATATTTGATGGAATATTTCCGAAGATAGACACTGAGATGGTGTGAGATTTCATTGACCAGGGAGCCTGAAATTGATATTTAAAAAAATATTATATTAATTAAAATCACATATTTTATATATTCCATAAATAGTATAATTAGTACCAAACAGAGTCTAGGGTCATAAATCTGATAACACCATTGAATTATGAATTCAAGGTTTTCCCTAGCTACGATATATATCTACATTGGGTGTTTTGGTAAAATTATATCATAGAGAAAAATAATAAACTAAATAAATAAATATATTTATTTATTAATTGTGATTATGAAACCTAGAAGCCTCCATTTATATATTAAAATTTTGTACAAATATGGTTATCCATGTCACGTCTAGAATTATTGGAGGCGTTTTAGAGGATCAATTAGAGCACTGTTGATAGACAACAATAGATTGAGATTAGATTGAAGATCTTGTGCCAAAATGTCATTTGGATCTCATAAAATATAATTATGTGTGATAAGTTTTCATTAGGGATTGAAAAAAATTGTGGTATGATGTTTTTTTTATTTATCATAATTTTCTTATCACATAATTAATAATAATTAACCCACTAATAGATCAATTCACTGATCAGCCATTTTGTGGGCATGGGTTTACTTGCAAGACTTGAGGATAATTATTAATTATTTTTTCATTTATTTTTATACATCCTCCTTAATATATTACTTTAAAATGGGTAGAGGATGAAAACAAACCATGCATGAGGTTAATTCCTCACATTTATGGTATATGGTTTCCACTTGGTCTATGTGTATTTATTGTTGGAATTCCATTTTGGCCTACGATTCGAAAAATTTATGGTGAAAGATCATTACGGATTTAGTATTTGGTGAAAACATATCTACCATGGTTTTTGGTTAGAGATACTAAAATACATTTTTAATGCATGATGATGGTAGTATATCCATTCATACATAAGGATTTTATGATCATTGTTTTGCATGTGACACTGATGAGGAATAGTGGTGGGTGTTTCTTGAGTGATAGATGATACCAGAATCTAGTGAGAAGATGAAAGATATACTTGGATTAAACATATATAATATCATTATCTGAAATAGAAGAAAATTTATTGTGATTAGGGGTATGGAGGAACACATGTGATGAATTCCATGGGTTCTATGAAAAACCAGACTATGTGTTGTGTAGTCCAAAATAAATCACACTCTATAGTCCTTTATTTTTGGCACTAGGCTTTTATTTTGAATATATGTATCACTCATCATGTGACATGCGGAACACTCCATGTGACACTTAGATAACTAGCTTTTCATGTACAATGGCTATACATCTTGGTGGCTTGTTGTCCCCACATTATTTTCACATTAGAAGTACATGGGAGGGATGAAGTACATGGGATGAGTTGTCTACTCAAACAAGGTGAAGTACATTGGAAATACCTAGTATAAATTGGTGGGGGAATAATCACACTCCTAGTGCTAGCATGAAATCTATAATCCCTTTACACATGGGACATGTCACATATTGTGGAATAGATAAATTAATGTGAGTGTGACACACAAGAAGTTACAGGCTTGCAAGACAAGTTAAGTGCCCATTGGGACCTACTATTTAGTAATTTAATGATATGTTGGATTCCACTTTATTATCACATTATATTACTTATGATTTTCTATAACATTCCAGGGACCATAATTAGTTGATTGTGTTCCCTTTTGTCTATTACTGTGAGGTTTATGTGCAACAACTCGTTCTACTCATTGAAGGTGACCCTAATAATGATTCATGTTGAGTATTATAGTGAGTTCCCTTATTGTTAAATGATTATTCTTAGTCTTCTAAATTTTTTTAATATATGGATTAGAGAATATATGCCTCATAGAGGCCTAGAGTAATCCCCATTTCCTCTTTTTTTACATATATAGGATTTTCCGATTTTTCATGAACCACACTACATGGGTGTCGACCGCCTACTTATGGGGATGTTTTCAGTATGGTCTAGTGTTCCCCTAGTAATATGAAGTCATTGACACCCTATTAATGTATCAAGAACTAATATATCCAATAGGGTTTAAATATGATGTAGTGTGTATCTCAGAGGATCATTCCTAGTTTCCTATTTCATTATTCATGGCTAAACGTGATGAGTGTGACCAATGGGATGAGTGTCATCAATGGGAGTATTATAAGTCCCCAACATTAAACATTACTTAATCTTGAGATATTTCAAGAATATACCTTGAGGATCTTTTCAGGTTTAGAGTTTTAGATAATTAGATCATAAAACATGCATTACATTCCATATTTAATCAATGAGGTTAAATAAAAGATAGTATTCATTTTTCCCATCAACGAAAACATATTTAAAATAAAACATGGATTCTTTCTTGAAACTTCCTTGACACTATCATCATATCATGTACCTTTCCCTGGACCTGTGAAAAACATTTCAAAAACATGGGATGAGCATAAAAAACTCAGTAAGGGATATAAAAATATGGAAAGGAAACATGAGTACATATATATATAAGAATGAAATCATACATTACCCATAAAACATTAGAACTTTAACATACCTCATCAAATAATGAATAAATCATATAAATCATAAGACATAAAGGTATCTTCAGGCATTCATAACATTCTTACGTAGGGAGTAACCCTTTTGGTTACATTTGGAATACCCATCACTGTATATTCCATAAATCTCTTCAGAGAAACCTCAACGTTTAACCCCTTCGTGTTACCCAATGCATTGGAGAGCAATATCGGGCTCACCCGCCCATATTTTATCACGGAACCACCCGTATTTATAATAATGCCCAAGAACCATAACGTAATCGTAAAACATAAAACATGCATCAAGGAAACATAACATTTCCACTTTTCAATCACAAGATATCAATACAACACATTGATATAAAAACATTATGAAAACAATTTTCGATACCAAAATAAAAGAAAAGTAAAACATGGTGTTTATTTTTATTTAAAAAAAAGGCATGGCATGTAGAGGAAGCCGAAGCTCAAATAATGGTCACGGTGGCAGAGAAGTCGTTGCCGCCGCATACGTACAACAAAAACATTCCCTTTGTCATTTAGTAAAATGCTTCATATAAAAAATATTCCTTTTGTATAAACATAAAAGACAAAGGGGTTTATACACCGTATAAAATAAGGCTGTGTATAAAACAAAATATTCCTCAATGAAAGGAGATTGAGACGAAGTCCCATACCTCGGGTCCGACTTGACTCGATCGTTCATTAAAGTCCTGAATAATAAACCTGAGATAATTTCTAATTTCTTGAGAACCTTTTTCAAGTTCATTATTCCTTTTATATCACTTATTACCATGTCATGAACACTACGTAATTATTTAAGTTAATAACGGTCGTTTTAACGATCATTGGTACTTGAGTCAAAAATATGCTCTTTATAATTACAAGTTGTTCATGTATCAATTATACCCAGAGTCATACTCATGATGTATATATCATATATATCATATATATCCAGTATATATATGCATTTACAATATTACATAACATTTAGAGGTAAGAAATGGAATGCACCGTTCATGGAGACGGTAAGTCGTACGTACGCATGAAGGCTACATCCATTTCTATTTCATATTTAATGGAATTAAAACATAATGATACAAAATATTATTATAATTATAGTATTTTATCATATATAATATCATTAAATATATCCTTTATACGTACCACATAAGGTATTAACGAATCAAATAACTTTGAGGTGGCGGTAGTCCGCACTTCCTAAAATGAAGATATCGCATTTACCGATAATGGAAACCATAAAGGTATGCGAGGAAGGAAAAATAAGAAGCTTAAGTAAAACATAAAAATATTATATATCATATATAAATATAGTGAAATTTTAATGGCCACCTTTGAAGGTGTTATATGAGTGTTGAACAATCATCATTTCATGAGCCAGAAATTCTCCATCCATAGAAACAGTATGTTATTTAACCATTAGATGTTCGTGTGTATAAGTGTAGCTAGAATAAATCTTATAAAAACATCCTAGTATATTTAAGATACTGTTTTTGTTACAAAATAATGTAATAAAAAGAGTTTAGAGGGTTGGAGAAGCAAAATAAAACATAAGAGCACAAGAGAAAACACTACCTTTCAAACAGGTAACTCTTTTTGATTTGAGCTCAAAGGCTTACTTGTGAATACTTCTGCCCAAAGTGAGGCTTCTAGGAGTAATAGAGGGATGTGGAGAGAGAAAGTGAGCAGGGTTCGGCCGGGCCAAAGGCTTTGGAAGTGTGGGTAAGTTGGTAGAGATGGGGGCCTTTTATAAGAAGAAAGGAGGGGCACTCTTGGAAAGTTATAAAAGTTTACTTTATTAGAAAATGATTTTCGGATTTTAAAGGTCCCACATTGATATAATTCAAGGATAAGGTGATACGAGTTCTAAATATACTCATCTAATAAGTTTTTGACAAGTGTAGGTCTTAGATTTTACATTATCTTTTCATTTTTTTGAAATCGTTAAATAATGTGGTAATCGCTGCATCATCATGGTGTCATAAATAATATAATTTTTTAATGTATAAAAATTATAAAAAAATATCATGATTTATAAAATCTTTTTATCTTTCTAATTACTATTTATAGTCAATAATATTACTTGTATAACCCCATTTGAAAATTATTTTAGTAAAACAACTCATGTTTGTGACATTTTTTACCTTAACATTAAATAAAAAGATATTAATGTCATTTTCCTACCAAAGTGGGTCCATGGGTCCCCAAGTTGACCCATGGATTTTATTGGTCGGCTATTACACATCCAATAAGGGTAGGACATGTTTCTAGGTCATTTCATATTATTAAAACATTATTCTTTCCTTAAATTACACTAATTACCTCTAATCGCGATTAAAAACATAAAAGTTACAATTCACCAAAAAATTATTTTAATCCAATTGAACAAAATTTTACTTCCTAATGACAACCATTTATGTTATATTTTTGAAATTCAAAACACAGAGGTGGTAAAATTTCATTTAAACGGAAAATCAGTTTTTATAAGTACCACTTAGTGGTTTCAATATTCATCAAAAATTGAAGTTTTTAAGAAAAATACCAAAACTTCACCCTAAGCTATATTTGATATTATGAATTAAAAAATTATTTCTATTTTATAAAATTCAAAACATATAAGATACATTAATTTATTTAATAATTAATTCCCACTGTCAGAGCAAATAGCATGTTTTTATGAAATAATAAGTATCAAGATATTGACACTAGTTTAAGTCCAATTTTAGAGTGAAATTAATTCCAACGACCACTATTGGATTAAATGGTAAAAATATATTTATATTACACTTTAATAACAATTAAAAAGATAATCTAACCATATAATTAAATTAAATGAAAAAGCAGTTTTGATGTAAAATGCAGTATTTTTCACTATTCATTAAAAAATGAACATTGTCAGAAAAATACCAAAAATTTATCCAATGTAAATTTCAATGCCCCAATTATAAAGAATATGTTTATTTTGACAAATAGAGCTTATAAAATTTTCAAATGTTTGATTTAAAAAAATTTTTCCATTAAAAGTCAATAAAACAATCTTTTAAGAATATTAGTGTATTTCATGCTTAAGATTGGATTTATTCTCATTTTAAGGCTCTAAAACCCTATATAATTTCAAAATAGACATAGATAAAAAAAAATATATTATTCATTACCTACTTGGGATGTTACATCCTTCCCCCCTTCATAAAATTGCATCCCTGCAATTTATTTACTTATCGAATAAGTGGGGGTATTTATCCCTCATTGCATTTTTAGATTCCCATGTTGCCTCTTCAATCATGTGGTTTTTCCACCAATCTTTTACCTGATGAATCAACTTATTTCCCAACACTTTCTCCCTGTGGTCAAGAATCTGGACCAGTTGTTCTTTATAAGATAGGTTCTCTTCCAGCTGAACTACCTCTAGACTCCAAACATGAGATGGATCTGGCATGTACTTCCTTAACATTGAAACATGAAAAACATTGTGTACGAGAGATAAACTCGGAGGTAAAGCCACTCGGTAAGCAACTGATCCAACTCTCTCCAGAATTTCATATGGTCCAATGAACCTTGGACTCAGCTTTCCTTTCTTACCAAATCGCATCACACTTTTCCAAGGTGAGACATTGAGAAAAACATGATCACCTACCTCAAAAGAGAGATCCTTCTTCCTATTGTCCCCATAACTCTTCTGCCTGCTCTGAGCTGTTCTCATGTGTTTCTGTATCAGCTGAACATTTTCTGCCAACTCTTCTACCAATTCTGGTCCCATCAGCTTCCTTTCACCCACATCATCCCAGAAAGTTGGAGTTCGACACCACTTCCCATATAACGCCTCAAATGGTTCCATCTGTATGCTGGAATGAAAAATGTTATTATATGAAAATTCAACCAAAGAAAGATTTTGGTCCCAACATCCCTGATAATCCATCGAACAAGCACATAGCATATCCTCCAAAGTCTGAATTGTTCATTCTGATTGCCCATCTGACTGAGGATGAAAATCTATACTAAAATATAATTCAGTACCCAACGACTTCTGAAGGCCTTTCCAAAAGTTAGAAGTAAACCTGGGATCACGGTCAAATACAATGGAGAGAGGAACTCCATGTAACCTGAATATCTTTTTAAGATACAAATGAGAAAGTTGATCTAAGGAAAAAGTATACTATATAGCAAGGAAATGAGCAGATTTATTCAAGCGATCAACAATAACCCAGATTTAATTATTGCCTCGAGGTGTCTTCGGCAATCCCACAACGAAGTCCATGAATATTTTTTCCCATTTCTATTCTGGTACTGGTAATGGCTGAAGCATCCCTTTAGGTAACTACCTCTCTACATTAACCTGTTGACAAGTCAAAAATTTCATAGTAAAATCAGAAATATCTCTTTTCATTCCATCCCACCAGTAATACTCCCGCAGATCTCTGTACATCTTAGTACTGCGAGGATGAACTGAAAACAGAGAACTATGATCTTCACATAACAACTCTCTCTTCAACTGTGAATCACAAGTCACACAAAATCTCTTCCAAAATCTCATAACACAATCATTATCAATGTTGAATTCTGGGAACATAAATTTCTGAACTAGATCTTCCTTTTTCTACAACTCACTATCTTGCTTCTGTGCTTTCTTGATTCTGTCTGATAGAGAAGATTTCACTGATAACTGAAACAAAACAGAAGGACATCCTGCACCAACAAACTCTATGCCAAATTTCATCAAATCCTTAACCAAAGGATCACATTCCAAACACAACATTGTTAATTAAGCATTACATTTTCGACTCAAAGCATCAGCCACTTTATATGCTTTTCTTGGATGGTAATGAATTGTGAAATCATAATCCTTGATTAATTCTAGCCATATCCTCTGTCTCATGTTCAATTCTTTCTGAGTGAATATATACTTTAAACTTTTGTGATCGGTATATATTTCACACATTACTCCATACAAATGATGCCTCCAATTTTTTAAAGAGTAAACAACATCAGCTAATTTCAAATAATTTGTAGGGTAATTTACCTCATGAGTTTTCAACTTTCGTGAAGCATAAGCAATTACCTGATCATTCTGCATTAAGATGCAACCAAGTCCTCTTAATGAAGAATCATTGTAGATAACAAACTCCCCATTCCTGGAAGGTAGTGCCAAAACTAGATCATTCACCAATCTTCTTTTCAACTCCTGAAAACAATCATCACATTCATTTGTCCAGATAAACTTAACACCCTTCCGAGATAGCTTAGTCATTGGACTAGATAACCGGGAAAAATTTCTAACAAACCTTCAGTAAAAGCCTACCAAACCAAGGAAGCTACAAATCTCAGTTACATTTGTGGGTCTTGGCCATTCTTAAACAACCATTGTTTTTCTAGGATCAACAGTTATCCCATCTTTAGAAACAATGTGACCAAGGAAAGAAATTTATTGCAACCAAAACTCACACTTGATGAATTTCCCATACAATTTCTTTTCTTTTAAGGTTTGAAAAATAACCGTTAAATGTCTTTCATGCTCCTCTTTACTTTTAGAAAACACCAAAATATAATCAATGAAAACCACAACAAACTTATCCAAGAACTCATGTAAAATTATATTGATTAAGTCCATGAATACAGCAGGTGCATTGGTTAGCCCAAAAGGCATTACTAAAAATTCATAATGGGAAAATCTTGTATGAAACGCAGTCTTCGGAACATCTGATTCCTTTACCTTTAGCTGATGGTACCCCGATCTCAGGTCAATCTTTGAAAAATAATGAGCTCCCTGGATCTGATCAAAAAAATCAACGATATGAGGAAAAGGATATTTGTTCTTAATAGTGATGTTATTCAAGGCTCTATAGTCAATCCAAAGTCTCATAGAACCATCTTTCTTTTTAACAAATAAAACAGGATCACCCCATGGTGATGTGCTAGGTCGAATGAAACTTTTCTCAAATAAATATTGCAATTTCTCCTTCAACTCTAAAAGTTCAATTTGAGCCATTCGATAAGGGGGTTTTGAAATTGGCTTAGCATCATGAACTAAGTCTACAGTAAACTCAACTTCCCAATCTGGTATTATGCCAGGCAACTCATCATGAAAAACATCAGGATACTCATTTACAACTGGAACATCATTAATTTCAATAGTTCCCTTATTTTCAACAATGTGTGAAAGGTAACATTCATTTCCATCTTTTACAAGTTTCTCGGCCTCTTGATATGTTATCAACAGTAACCGTTCATTTTTGTACACAAACTGAAAGTATTTATGAAAAAAAAACTTCATTAGCTCTACAGTCAGTCTTATCATGGTAAATAGAGAGCCAATCCATACCCAGGATAACATCAAACTCTACTAGAGGTAAAACAATAAGGTTTTCAAGTATGTTTTTTCCACGGATAAGGATAGGAAGATTCTTATAAATTCTTTTTGCCTCAACATTTCCCCCATGTGTTTTTACCACAAGTTCAGGAGTCATTTCTTGAGATGGTATTCCCATTTTACTAGAAAAGGTTTTAGAGATGAAAGAATGTGTAGAACCTGAATCAAACAACACACTGGCAAAATCTGAAAAAAAAAACAAACTACCTGATACAACTTCATTTGATGGCCCGACATCTGCTGAAGTAGTTTCAAAGGATTTCACCACCCCTTTCTGCTTGTAGTCTAACTGCTTCCCATCACTCAATATCTTTTTCGGACACTCATTTTCATAGTGACCCATCTCATTTCACTTAAAACATTTCACTAACTGTAAATCAAATTTGGACTTACCATCACATTGATCTTTTTCAGTGCAATCACGAACCTTATGTCCCATCTTACCACATCGGTAGCACTTTCCAGAATTCAGAAGTCATTCCCCAGCATGCCTTTTACCACATTCATCACAAACTGGAAACTTAGTTTTCTTACCGTCAGACCTTTTTGAAGGATTCATTCCTTTCTCCCGCCACCTTGGTCTCTTCTTCTGCTGGTTGTTATAGAACACTTGATCATCGGAAAACTCCATTTCCACCTTCTCAGCACATCAAACAAGCTTTTCATATCTTTTAAACTCATGAGAATCCAATTCCCTTCGATTATTGGCTTTAATCCTCAGTAAATATGATTGATTTTACTATCAAGGTCTTGGATAAAATTTGTAGCGTACCTTGCAAATCGAGTGAACCTTTCTTCATAGGCAACCATTGAGTCTTCCTCTTGCCTCAATTCCAAGAATTGTTTTTCCATCCTATGTTGAATAGCCTTAGGAAAATACTTCTCAAGAAACATACCTTCGAATTCATCCCAGTCGAGAGGATCAATCACATCAGCGTCCCTAAT
This sequence comes from Viscum album, assembly GCA_963277665.1. NCBI lineage: Eukaryota > Viridiplantae > Streptophyta > Magnoliopsida > Santalales > Viscaceae > Viscum > Viscum album. The sequence continues at coordinate 307,672,581 of OY728152.1, forward strand.
ATTTTTAACCATCGACCACCACTGATCTGCTTCACCCTCCAAACGGTAAATAGTAAGACTAACATTTTGATTTTCTGAACATCCCATGACATCGAAAATCTTCTCCAGTGATTTAATCCACCCTTCAGCTAGCACAAGGTCAGATGATCCTCTGAATGATGGGGGATGTTTCCTCATGAAATGTTTCACCACTGATATGTTCCTCTACATTTGATCTGGCTGATCTCATGCATGGATACCGCCACCATTTATCTCTTGATTCAACTGTGCCATTATAGCAACAAACTATTCAGTTCCAATTCCTACCATCTCAGGATGCTGATTCGAAAGTTTATTTCCTTCTGTATGCCTTCCTAGCACTGCTTCCCTATTTCCTCTGCAGAAAACCATTCTGAACAAACATGTCTTAGATGTTGCAACATGGTAATTTTCAAATTCTATATCATTTCCATTTGACCATAAAAAAAATATTTTGGGATATTCATTTAATAAAATTCTAACTCCTAATGTTATCTAAACCGACCTCTGATACCAAATATAAGGCCCCAACCTTAAACATTACTTAATCATGAGATATTTCAAGAATACACAATGAGGATATTTTCAGGGTTAGAGTTGTAGAGAATTAGATCATAAAACATGCATTACATTCCACATTTAAACAAAGTTGTTACATAAAAGATAGTATTCATTTTTCCCATCAACGGAAAAATATTTAAAATAAAACATGGATTCTTTCTTCACACTTCCATGACACTATCATCATATTTAGTACCTTTACCTTGACCTGTGAAAAACATTTCAAAATCATGGGATGAGCATAAAAACCTCAGTAAGGGATTGTTGGCGCCAAAAATGTGGCCCGAAAGAAAGGAATGAAAAAGGCCGGCGCGCTGCCTCGCGAAGCTCCACCATGCAGCCCCGCCGCGAAGTGCCCCAACCATGGCGGCGCCGTGAAGCACCAGAGGCGGTAATCCTCTGCGAACCCCTTTGACGTTCGCGAGCCGCCGCGAAGCACCAGAGGCGGTAATCCTCCGCGAACCCCTTTGACGTTCGCGAGCCGCCGCGGAGCTCCAGAGGCGGTAATCCTCCGCGAACCCCTTTGACGTTCGCGAGCCGCCGCGAAGCACCAGAGGCGGTTATCCTCTGTGAACCCCTTTGACGTTCGCGAGCCGCCGCGAAGCTCCAGAGGCGGTAATCCTCCCCGAACCCCTTTTACGTTCGCGAGCCGCCGCGAAGCTCGAGAGGCGGTAATCCTCCGCGAACCCCTTTGACGTTCGCGAGCCGCAGCGAAGCTCCAGAGGCGGTAATCCTCTGTGAACTCCTTTGACGTTCGCAAGCCGCCGCAAAGCTCTAGAGGCGGTAATCTTCCGCGAACCCCTTTGACGTTCGCGAGCCGCCGCGAAGCACCAGAGGCGGTAATCCTCCAAGATCCGATTTGACGTTCGCGAGCTGCCGCGAAGCACCAGAGGCGGCGCGCGAGCCCTGCTTCGTGGCGCCCCTTCCCTATAAATACTGGACTCCCCCTGAGTCCCGAGGAAGGACAATCCGACCTTTCGGCTTCTCCTCCCCCGAATCGCGAAGCACGCTTTGCCCTGGGAATCATGAGCTCCGCGAGGTATTTCTACTTCGTGAGATGACTCTGCTTTGTCTCGTTTTGAGCCCCTCTTCCGGGAGGGATGCCCTTCGTGAAGCTCAAGGGCGTTCGCGGAGGAAGGGGATTCCCAAGGGAACCCGGGCAGCCGCGGAGCACTTGTGCTTCGCGAAACACCCAACCCATATGAGTGATCCCTATGCTAAGGCAGGACCGCTCCACTTCGCGAAGCACACTGCTTCGCAGGGCCCTGCTTCGCGAGTCACCCCTTCTTCGCGAGGCAGTGCTCCGCGAACACTGTTCCACTTCGCAAAGCACCTCCCACTCACACCAATGCCCCATGCTAAGGCCAAGGCACCCCACTTCGTGAAGCACACTCCTTTTCTTAGCGATTCCTCTTTCCGTGAGACCCTCCAGGTTTGCACGATGTGATTTCAAAGTCCCATGGGCAATACCTCCCGTAGCGTTGCTTCGCCTAATGCTTCTTCGCATAGGCACGCTAACGGCTATTGCTTCTTGGCATAGCCACGCTAACGTGGACCCCTCGATGGTTCACTCCACAACCCCCCATGATCATGGCCTTACCGGCACCTTCCCTTCCCCAAGGACCAGAGGGAACCGGTTATGTAAGTGCTAGGGGTGTGGAGTGAACCCACCTCGTCCGAGCTACAGGACGTTAAACTGCCAAGCACCACGTCCTCAACACATGACGTTAAACTGTGACCCAACCTCGTCTCCCTCGTGAAGGGTCCCCCCAACTCGAACATTTTTTTACACCACTCGTCTCCACGGGAATGGAACTCTTCCGCACATGGAATGAGATCCTCCTTGTCGGAGTGGTGTATGCTTGCAGGGGAAGGGCTGCCTCAGAGCGTAAGCCCCCTAGCCTTTGGTACGGATGATTACACCCGTGCATCTCTGTACTTCCCCACTACCATGGTCGGTGGAGGACGTGATAGGGAACGAGGCACCCCCCCCCCTCTGGGCCTCCATCCTGGAGTAAGTCCCAACACCATGGGCCGCCCAACGCGTAAGCCCCTCTTCGCTTCTCACGGACGCACCCTTCGCGACGTGATCGTCAGGTTCTTGCAACCTCTTGTTTCTCACACCGAGCATGACTCACGTGGGATTAGAGTGAACACCAACCCTGACCCCTCCATCCTAGCGAACTACGAGGACTTTGATCCATGTCAAGGCATGGTACTTAGGAAGCCTCCACGAGGTTCAAGCCCACCCGTCGCTCATTCACGTCGGGTCCCATTCCGGTCCAGTGGTAAGCCATTGCGACCCACCACCTGAACTACGAGGACTTTGATCCATGTCAAGGCATGGTAAGTAGGAAGCCTCCACAAGGTTCAATCCCTCCAATAGTGGACCAAGGTCTACTTTCACGTCAGTTCACCGACACACCCCATTTGAACTACGAGGTCTTTGATCCATGTCAAGGCATGGTACGTAGGAAGCCTCTACAAGGTTCAAACCCACCACTAATGGACTCACGAGTCTACTTTCACGTCGGGTCACACCCGTGTCCAGCATGACATTAATCTGCACACTCACGTCCAGCACGACATTAAACTGCATTCCGGTCCAGTGGTAAGCCATTGTGACCCACCCCTAGTGAACTACGAGGACTTTGATCCATGTCAAGGCATGGTACGTAGGAAGCCTCTACGAGGTTCAAGCCCACCAATAGTGGACCAAGGTCTACTTTCACGTTGGTTTACCGACAAATCCCTTATTTGAACTACGAGGCCTTTGATCCGTGTCAAGGCATGGTACGTAGGAAGCCTCCACGAGGTTCAAGCCCACCCGTCGTTTCTTCACGTCGGGTCCCATCTCCGTCCGGCATGATGTTAAACTACATTCCCTTTTAAACTACGAGGTCTTTGATCCATGTCAAGGCATGGTACGTAGGAATCCTTCACGAGGTTCAAGCCCACCCGTCATTTCACGTCGGGTCTCACCCCGGTTCAGCATGACGTTAAACTGCATTCTGGTCTAGTGGTAAGCCGCTGCGACCCATTCCCACCTGAACTACGAGGTCTTTGATCCATTTCAATGCATGGTACGTAGGAAGCCTCCATGAGGTTCAAGCCACATTTCTCGGTCGTTCATTTCACGTCGATTTTCGCCCTCTTCCAGCATGACATTAAACTGTACCCCCCCCCCCCCCCACTCATTGGACCAAGGTCCACTTTCACATCGGTTCTCCGGAAAAGCCCCATTTGAACTACGAGGTCTTTGATCCATGTCAAGGCATGGTACGTAGGAATCCTCCCAGAGGTTCAAGCCCAACTCCCATCGGACCAAGGTCCACCTTCACGTCGGTACGCTGACGATGCCCATCGGACCAAGGTCCACCTTCACGTCGGTACGCTGACAACATTCATCGGGCCAAGGTCCAGCTTCACGTCAATTTACCGGCACCATCCCGAACTACGCGGACTTTGATTCCCTGCCACGGGGATACGTAGGAAGCCTCGTCAAGGCTCAAGCCCAACTTCACTGTCGCCCCCTGCGATGGTCCCATTCCACTCTCCTTCTACTCCATTCATCAACCCACCACCCGTTCTGATTCTCACCCGGACCGTCTTATCCTGGTGAGACCAGGTCGGTACGATCTTTTTCACAGTCGCCCATAGGCTGGCCCCGATATCGATATACCTTCAAGGAGGATCCCTCAATCCGATCTATCCTAGCTAATGCTCTGGTTGGGTTGATCCGTCTCCGCTGGACGTTAAACTCGCGACATACCCTGTGTTGAACACGGGAAGCTGAGGAAAACCTCAGATATGTGTCTATGACATGTAATTCCCCGCGCTCGATGTGGGATGCCTCGGGCTTCCACGCCCTCGAGAAGCCTTGTGATCAAGGATAACAGACAGACATGTCAGGTACCCCAGCATCCAGACACGCTACTGATGCCTCAACGTGACTACTCCCCTGACCGAAGGTTGCTGCCCTGACTGGACCCTTTGGAATGTCCCGACAGAAGCAGTGTAATTAACCGGCGTCCATGGAAACATGGCACTGGGAAGAGTTTCACGAACTATGTATTAAATCTATAAGGGAGACCCGGACTAGGGGATGAGTTCTGAGGAGGAATCCACAGGAGGAAGAACCGACATCCCATCATCCCGTTTCGATCAAGGAGAACACGTCCCTGAATAAGGAGCAAATGCCGCCCGCCTTTGGGAAGCGGGAATGCGGGGCAACAGGCAGCGCGCCCTCCACGGACGGATGCGCGCGCCCCGGCGAAAGCGTCGGAAACAGAAATGGTGAACCCGACGTGAAATTCTTCTCCTCAGCATGGAGATTAGTAGCGTTCGAGACACCAGTAGATTGACGTGTCACCGGATCCAGATATCCGGTGCCTGGTCCCGCCAAGAAAATAGCGGTCCTGTCGTGAAACTCACCAGAAGTTGGGGTAGTAGAACGTGGGGCACTCCGCTCTACAGCGTGTTGGCGTTGATCCTTCCCATAGACATGGAGGATGGAAGAACGCTGGGGCACTGGCTGTCAATCCTTTTCCTCTCAGTACTGATGAGTTGATCCCTTCGTTTTCCAGGAACCAGGTTGCTATTTCGGAGATGCGGTCACCATCCGCTCCTCGCCCGCGCAGGGGCAGGGGCAACACCACGACGGCCACCCCCCGTAGCGCCACTACCGCCATGACGGCTGCCACGTCATGGAATACGGGACGCCCACGTCCCCTTTCCCCGTCATAGGTCATCCAACGAAGGGTGATCAACAGTCTCGTGCGCAGGTATGAGGAAGAAGGGGTCATCCCAACCCGGGATATGGCCCGCCTGGACCTGGAGGCCTCTAGGCCCCGCCGTCAACGCCGCCCTAACAGGCCGCGCAGGGAGCCCCTGCTCCCCACCCCGACATTCAACCGTTTCGGGAGCCTATCCCCGGAACGCCTTGACGACTCCCCGCCTTACGCTGAAGAGGCAGGCGCTGTCCAGCTCAGTCCACTCAGGGCCCCGACCCGGGGCCCCCAGGCGAGAGCTCCCGTCCGGCAGCGTCAGCGCCGCCGTCCGGTCCCGCAGGAAGAGCAGGCAGACTACGTCCCTGCACCACCTGCACCGGCTCGCCTGACCCGACGTCAGCACCGGGCCCGGGCTGAGGACGCTCGCTCAGGCGCGTCCACGTCGACAGCTACAGTGGCCCGATCCACCGCCGACGTGCATTACGAAGCCCCCGCGTACGTTGAGCAGGGGAACCCCTTCACCCAACCAAGATTGAGACCCCAACCGCCCCATGGGCAGGCTGGGTTGACTCTCCGGGTTGCAGGCCCAAGTGGTGATCGCCGCGAGCTAACCCGCGGTGATGCCACCCCGTACGGAGGTCCTCCCCGTACCACTACTCCACAGAGCGTGGGCCTTCCCCGCTCCGAGGTTCGTCATGGAGGCGTGCCTCGTGCTACCCCCATCCTACAGGAAGACCTGCCCCGTGGCAGTGACGCTCAGCGCGGAAACATTTCCCACGCCCGCTGTACAGGGTATGGAGTCCATCCTTCTGAAGGCACCATCCATCCGGTCCTTCTCCAACATGGGGGGCCTCCCTAAGTCCTCTCTACAACCGGAAAAGGTCCTCCTCGCCCCATCAACTCTAGGAGTGAAGGTCGGCCTCTATCCACTCGCATCGACCATGGAGGTCTTCCCCATGCTCCTTCCAGTTCCAACAGAAGCCCCGCCCACATGGGTACTATTCATGGAGGTCCTCCCCATGTACCCTTCGACATTTGCCCTGGTGCCCCTCGCACCCCGGCTGTCTCGAGTGGGGGCCCTCTCCGCCACAGCGCCAGCGCCGCCCCAAGGTTGCCTGATAGGGGTCAACCCTGTCCCGAAGAGCCACCCATGGGCAGAAGAGCGGGTCGTCACCACCCCAAGAAGAATCCTGGGAAGGCCCAGGTGGAGATCAAACCTTCCCGCTTCTCCGATTCGGAAGCGGAATGCGATTCAACGATGGAACCTTCTCCCCGATCCTCTGTATCAAGGACTGGGGCAGGAACCAGACGCATTAGCCTCGTTCTCCTAGAGTTTGAGGTCCACCAGATTCCCGTCTCTCTCCGCAGGTACATCCAGGAGGAAGAAATCCTGGGAATTCTGCAGGTCTCGACCACGCAATCACCACCTCTGTCACCAGAAGAGCCCTCTACCTCTACCAGGGATCACGTAGAGTTGTTTTGGGGGCCCACGACGGTAGAGCGACGACACGACCTGTCGCCGGTAGTCGCAGCTCCTATTCCGGAAGTTGTGATTATCAGCCCGTCATATCGTGACATCGTGTCCAGGTCACCTCACTCTTCGGAGGATGGCCCGGAATTCGGCGGCCAGTCAACTCGTTTGCCGTATTCTCCACCGCCGAGCTTATTATCCCAAAGGTCCGCCTCGGTACCGCTTCCGGTTCCTCAGCTGCCCCCGGTTGACGAGTGGGGCAACACAGGGCCAGACCCTGAGTCCGAGCCTAGGAGCTTCTGGAGTATCCTTGCAGCGGATTACTTCCCGGAGAAGTTCTGGCCCACGGCGGCGCTGAATTTCCGCGTACCCGAGTCTCTTACCCCTGAAGAAGTGGGATGCTTTTGTCGAACCCTGTGGGCGACACACTTCCGCCTCCGTTATGAACGGGTGGTGTACCCCAGAAGTCATGAGCACTTCGAAGAGATTGGCGAAGAGTTCCGCATGGTCGATGCGGCCGCGCTCCTTGTGGCCCAGCACCCCGAGTCGCCAGGCCACCAGAGTGCCCTCCAATGAAAATGCGTTCAGAGTTTCAAAGCACTCCGCAAGATCATCAGGGAAGCCACCCCCCATGTGCAAGTCCATGGTTGGGGACACTATGCTGCCCTTCTGTTTGATCCTATTCGACGACAAACCTATTCTCTATGCGACATCGAGGACATGCCCTCGAGAGGAATCGCGGTCCACATGGCCGACATTGTGGACAGGGAAGACGAACTGGAACTCCTTGATGGAGAATTCCCCCCAGAGGGCGCACTTCCACTACTCGACCCATCAGGGAGAGTTACCCATCATCAGAGGAACCTGTTAGGCCTCCCCGTGCCCACAGAGTCGCTGGTACTCAGTCGAAACGCCGGCAAGGGTAAGGAGCACGTCGGGACAGTCAAGCACTCCGACCCGTCCGCCTCTGTGCAGAAAACGGACGAAGATCCTGAGAAGGCCGCGTTACGCCAGCAACTTGCTGAGCAGAAGAGGCTGGTTGACGAACTCTTGGCTGAACGCACCGCAGAGCGACGACCCGACTATGGTAATCCCAGGCCGGGGCAGCAGGGGCAAGAATAGTTTCCCCCCGGTGAGATGCCTCCGGGCAACCCTGATCATGCTACTGCCGCAGACAAGGCGGAAGCCGGAACATACGGCAAGAGGGCGCGATAAGTCTCGCCAACCCCCCCGAGCGACGGGGCAATCTGAAGAATCCAACCCGGGTTCCCCCAGTCGCCCCGCAGGTCCTCCAGCCAGTTGACCCACGAGCGGCCGAAGCCGTCTACCGTGTTGAAGAACCTGGCAATGCACTTGTGGTTAGGGATCCCCGTCAAGAGAGGGACCCCCACCCGGAGGACCTTATTGCGGCACTCACAGCCCACCTCGAGCATTGGAAACGCGGCAGGTGGCGGTCCCACTAGATGGCAAGCCTTACCCCGCGTGGGTGGATGATATGCCCGCGCCTCCGGGTTTTGGGAACCCCACTTTCTCGCCTTTTAACGGGACAGGGGACCCGCCCCAGCACTTGGCTCATTTCTCTTCCAGGTGTGGCCCCATGCTGGGGACCTCGGCTCTGCAAGAAGCCGCCAAGCTCCGATGTTTCGTACAGACATTGGAAGGTATGGCATTCATCTGGTACAGCCAGCTCCCTATCGGATCGGTGACCTGTTGGGAGGATCTTCGCCGGCAATTCTTATACCAGTTCAGCTCCACCACGCGAAAGACTAGCATTGCGGACCTCTTTAAGTGCAAACAGAGGCCTAATGAGCGGGTTGCAGATTTCATCGCCCGGTGGAAAGGAATTACGTATTCCCTCGATATGCCACTGACTCAGGAGCAATTACTGACGATGTGTGTGGGTAATGTCAAGACAGAGCTGGTACCCTCCTTGATTACCCAGAACTACCCTGGAGGGTTCAGAGATTTCTCGGATAAGGCCCAGCGCCTCGAGGAAGCCCTGCAACAGGCTAGTCAGGCACGTTTGTTGCCCCTATGATCCCAGCCAGGAGGGCCGCCGGGGCTGAACCTACTGTGGTGGCTCAAATAGAAGCCCCGAGGCAGCTGGAATTGCTGTCGGCGGCACCACCCCCGCACACCCGCAGAGGTCCTCCACCTCAAGCACAGGCTCCTGCCCAGCAGCGACCGCCTCAGAACCGACAGGTCCCCCCGCGCAACGCGCCACCGCCACCTAGGTGAGACAACCAGGCGCCGCCTCCTCGGCAGGCCCTTCCGGTCCCTCGACAGGACCAGGCCCCCAGGGCCCCCTATCCGGAAAGAAGGTACCAGACCTATTCGTTCAACGAAAATCAGGTCCCTGGCTACTTCCGAAGTGCTCTAGAGCAAGGGATTGTGCGTCTTCCTGAGTGCAGAAGGCCGGCAGAGGCGCATCTCACCGATCACCCCAACTACTGCCCTTATCATCGGATCCTGGGGCACACCCTCAAGCGATGCTATGTGTTTAAAGACTGGCTTCAGGACCAGGTCAACAACAACATAGTCAAGTTGGGCCCAGTGCCAGCGCAAGTGGCAGGCGTCTTTGCAGGATCAGAAATCGGCAGCGACAGCGAAGGTGAGTGGCAGCAGGTCCCTAGCCGCGGATCCCAGAAATATGACGACTGGATGGCTCGAAAAACCGTCGTCCATTCCCAGGGTATCATCCAGGTGTGCCTGAAGCAGTCGGAACCTTCAGAAGAAGTAGCTGGTGCCTCTGCGTCGTCTTCACAGTCGACCTCTGCCCAAAAGGGCAAGCAGCGGCGACGCAAGAAGAAGCAACGTGCACTGCCAGTGCCGTCGTCGTCCCGCACTCTCGGCGACTTTATGCCCCCCGAAATGGGGATTCCTCCCAGAATCCACCCAGCGGTGGATGACTCTTCGAGTGAAATTCAAGGGTACGCTTCGGTTAACACCGTGGAGCTGGTAAAGCCCTATATGACCCCCGACGAGGGGGAACCCCAGGCAGACCTCCCCAACGTTCCCAGCCGACGTCAACGTCAGCGAAATCGCAATCGCGTCGATCATCGAGGCACGTCAGCGGGCACTTGTGGCCAAGCCGTGCACGCTACCGAGACCAGGCAGCAGGCTCAGCGCAGATCTCAGCACGCGCAGACCCATCCAACATCCTCAGCTCTACCTCCACCGTCGTTCGTGCTACTGGATTGGGGGGAGCCGCCTCGTCCATATCACAGTCAGTCTTGCCCGGCTACAGGCCAGCCTCCGCTGTCTGATCCTAGTCCGAAAATTACTCTCCAGGCTTCTACTAGCAGGCAGCAGGACGTACCTAGTGCTAGCCGACCGCCAGTTCAACCGGCAGGACCCGTTGTGCATCCAAATGCCGAACGACCTCCTGTAAGCTGAGGTTCGCGTTTGACACGAAAGTACGATGTTTTGAAGCACCTGGCCGGCATCCCGGTGAGGCTTTCCATCCTTGAGGCCCTGCGCCTGTCATCTGAAATGCGCGAGGCACTTGCCGAGGCCCTAAGGAGCCCCCTCCAGTTCGAGACAGAAGTAGCAGCTGCGGAAGCCTTCCATACCGAGACGATTGAAAACGCCGAATGTCAGGCGGTTATCTCGTTCTCCGGTGAAGATGAGGACCCTCCCATACAGGGGCACATTCACCCACTGTATATCACTGGCCACTTCAACGGCGTGGAAGTCCGCCGCTGCCTCGTTGACACGGGTTCTGGAATCAACCTAATTCCGACCCGGACGCTGCGAAAGATGGGTCTGTCCGAAGGTGATTTGACTACCTCTGACCTCAGGATCCAGGGGTACGACAGGACAGAGCAAACCCCAGTCGGCAAGATCCGCCTGAAGACTCAGTTCGGTGGCTTTATTGCTAGCACCGAGTTCATGGTTGTTTCTCAGGACACCGCCTACAACGCATTGAGGGGTAGGCCATGGCTCCATCAGCATGCAGCGGTCCCCTCGTCGTATCACCAGTGCCTCAAGTACTCTCTCAACGGTCGAGTAGGCGTGCTCCAAGGAGATGCGTCCCCTTTCGCTTCTTGTGAGGCCCGCTATCTGGATGCGGGTTATTACAAAAGTAAGGACAAGCAAATCCTAGTAAGCGAGGATGAGCCCGCCCCGATCACAAGTGATCCCTGGGCAATCATGGACAATGCCTACATCCTCCCGATCCACCGGTTGGAGGCCACGACCCCCAACATGGGGCAATGTTTTGTTGTTTCAGGTACGCAAGGAAGGCATGTTCCCATGTCCAAGCGATGGTGGAAAATCACCTCGTACTCCTACATCAACTAGGCTCGGGTCATCCCGGAACCTCCTACCCCTGTACGGTACCGGGACGTCAAGCTCATGACAATGGCGGTGCGCCATACGTGTCTCTTCCGCCGGGCTGGAATTAACCGTCTCAGGCCGACACGTCACCACTGCTTTGATATCATCAAACGTGGCCCCTTAGGCTGAAGGCCAGATGGGATAAGATCAAATGAATTCATTGCTATGGTCTCAACGACAAGTGAGTATCCTGATGTGATGACCACTGCTGCCCAAGCCGGCACCAGCTGCCCCTCGGGTTTCGAGAGCCCAGGAGTATCTTTCGTCACAAGAAGTCCCCCCACGGCTGGGGAGGAAGACTTGGAGGATGCTCCCCCAGCCTTTGAAAAGGCGTCTCTACCACGGTTGATGAACTGGTACAGGTGAACCTTGGTAGCGAGGCAGATCCGAGACCCACATTGATCAGCGTGGCCATGTCCCTCGAGGAGCGGCAGCAGTACGTGGAATTCCTCAAAAAGCACCGTGATGTGTTTTTCTGGAGTTACGATGAGATTCCAGGGCTAGATCCCCAAGTGGTCGTCCACCGTCTGGGCCTCCCGGCAAAACATCGTGGGTTCAAGTAGCCTCCCAGGAAAATGCACCCTTCTCATGGTGCTATGGTTGAGGCTGAAGTTGACAATCTTATCAAAGCCAACTTCATTAAGGAGGTCCAGTACCCCAAATGGCTCGCCAACATTGTGCCGGACAGGAATAAGAATGGGTAGATCAGAGTCTGCATCGACTTCCGCGATCTCAATCGCCACTGCCCAAAGGATGACTTCCCACTCCCAGTGACGGAGCTGTTGATTGACGCCACGGCCGGGTTCCAAGCCCTCTCTTTCATGGATGGGTATTCCGGGTATAACTAGATCCGGATGGCCCCCGAAGACGAGGAGTCCACTGCCTTCAGGGCTCCCCAGGGTACCTTTTTCTACCAGGTAATGCCATTCGGTTTGAAAAATGCAGGTTCCACTTATCATAGGGCCATGCATCGCATATTCAAACTGATTCTCGGGACATTGGTGGAATGCTACGTGGATGACCTTGTAGTCAAATCATTCCAGCGCCAGGACCATCTCAAAGACCTTGAGAAAGTGTTCAGTTTCCTCCGTTCCCGTCACCTGAAGATGAACCCACTGAAGTGTGCCTTCGGAGTCACCTCCGGGAAGTTTATGGGTTTTGTTGTCAGATACCGAGGTATCGAGATCGACCCGGAGAAGATCAAGGCCATCAGCCAAATGCCTCCCCCGAGCAACATTTGAGAGCTCCGAGGCCTTCAAGGCCGCTTAGCCTATATACGCCGATTCATCGCGAATCTGGCCGGCAAGTGTAAGCCCTTTTCCCAACTCATGAAGAAAGGTGCTGCCTACGAATGGGATGAGGAGTGTCAGATCGCCTTCGAGGAAATCAAGCAGTATCTACTCCAACCTCCAGTCTTGATGCCACCCGTCTCCAGAAAGCCGCTGGTCCTTTACCTGACTGCCCTGGAGAGATCCCTCGGCGCGCTGCTCACCCAGAAGAATAACGAGGGAACTGAGAACAGTCTCTACTATCTCATCTTCATGCTTCTCGATACGGAGGTCAGATACTCCCCTATCGAAAAGAGCTGCCTTGCGCTCGTCTTCGCCGTGCAGAAGTTGCGACACTACCTGCAACACCTCGAGGTGCAATTGGTCTCTCGAGTGGATCCTCTGAAGTACATCCTGAACCGCCCCATGCTGACTGGCCGACTAGCACGGTGGGCGGTGATTCTCCAGCAGTTTGATATCAGGTTCGTGCCTCAGAAGGCCGTTAAGGGACAGGTGTTGGCAGACTTTTTAGCTGCCCATCCAACCCCCGCGGATCAATCCCCGGACCTGGATTTCCCCGACGAGACGATCCTCTCAGTCGATCATGCTGTCCCGTGTTGGAAAATGCATTTCGACGGCGCCTCCCGGAGCCCCACCGGTAGAAGGCTCAACGACCCCAAGCTCAACAGAGTGGGTCTGGGTATTGTTTTCATTACCCCGGCGCAAGCCATCCTTCCATACTTGTTCCTGTTGTCAGAAGGCTGTACGAACAACGAGGCAGAGTACCAAGCTCTCATCACCGGCCTCGAGTTGGCCCTTGAGATCCATCTTCCCCACCTACATGTGAAGGGAGATTCCGAGCTGGTAATCAAACAGGTTAATGGAGACTACGTCGTCAGGAAGCCAGAGCTCGCACCGTTGCTGGAGTACACCCTCCTCCTAATGGCCCAGTTCTCTTCTCGACCAGAGGTGACCCATGTCCCACGGTCACAGAACGGTCAAGCAGACGCCTTGGCTGGCTTCGCCGCGTCGCTCGAAGAACCCGAGCAAGATGATTTGGTCATACATGTGGCCCACCGGAGAGTCATTGCTCCCGTCACCCAAGAGGACCGTGATAGCCTGCGGGTAAGTCATCTCACTGCCGGACCCTCCATATCGGGAGTCCCGGGTTCGTCAGACGCAGTGGTTGAAACCACCCCCGACTGGAGAGCACCTTTTGTCGAGTATCTCCAAAATGGTCAGCTCCCGGACGACCGGGCCGAGCGCGAGCGAATCTGACGTCGCGCACTTCAATTTTCCCTCCGGAGCGGCCCCAGTCTGGAATAGATCCTTTATAAGTGGAGTTTCGATGGTGTCCTTATCCGTTGCCTCCAAGGAGGGGAGATACCTCAAGTTATGCAAGAGGTTCATGCCGGTTCCTGTGGCTCCCATCAAGCTGGGCCGAAGCTGTCCCATCAAATCCGGAGGTTAGGGTACTTCTGGCCCTCCATGATCCATGATTGCATTGGGTATGCCAAGAGATGCCACGCGTGCCAAGTACACCCCAACTTCTTGCATCGGCCGCCAGAACCCCTCCACCCCACCAAGTACTCTTGGCCATTTGCGGTATGGGGACTTGATGTAGTGGGACCGTATCCGCCGGCAACAGCCCGCCAGTGTAGGTTCATCCTGACTGCTACAGATTTCTTCTCCAAGTGGGCAGAAGCAGTTCCGCTCAAAGAGGTCAAGGCCCGTTCCATCGTTGACTTTGTGAGCTCCAACATTATCCACCGGTTTGGAGTCCCTCACGCCGTCCTCACCGATAACGGAACCAACTTCCGAGCAGCTGAATTGAAGAAATTGTACGCTAAGTACGACATCCGGTCGAACCATACCTCCCGCTACCACGCGCAGGCGAATGGACAGATCGAGGCGTTCAACAAGACCCTCTCTAACATTCTGCAGAAGATGGTTGGTCAGAACAAGAAGAGTTGGCCGGACAAGCTCCCTAATGCCCTCTGGGGTTACCGGACGACGACTCGCAACTCTACCCAGGTGACCCCATATTCCCTGGTGTATGGAGCTGAGGCCGTCCTACCCATTGAGATCCAGCTGCCATCGCTATGCACTGCAGTTTATGATCACCAAACATCAGATGAGGTAGCCGAGATCTGTCTAGCTGAATTAGAGGCACTGGACGAGAACCGGCTTCGTGCCCTGCACAATCTGGAAAGGCATCAGGACAAGATAGCGAGAGATTTTGACAAGAAGGTTCATCTCCGCTCTTTTCTACAGGGTGACCTGGTACTGGCCCTTCGAGCGCCAATGATTCCTGGTAGAAAACCACCCAAATTAGAACCTAAATGGGAAGGGCCTTATATCATCCATAAGGTTTACCCCAACGGAGCATACTCCTTGGTTACCACGGATGGAGATCGTATAACCCCTCCCACCAATGCCAAGTTCCTCAAGCGATACTTTGCCTAGGGAAAAAGTGGTCCTGCATGACCCTAAACTGCGAAGTGGTCCTGCACGACCCTAAACTGCGAAGTGGTCCTGCACGACCCTAAACTGCGAAGTGGTCCTGCACGACCCTAAACTGCGAAGTGGTCCTGCACGACCCTAAACTGCGAGGTGTTCCTGCACGACCCTAAACTGCGAGGTGGTCCTGCACGACCCTAAACTGTGAGGTGGTCCTGCACGACCCTAAACTACGACTTGGTCCTGCATGACCTTAAACTGCCTCTCCGTCCTCACTGCAAGACGTTAAACTGCAAGCCAGTCGGGTCTTCCTGACCAAGGCCTAGCCTCAGGCCCCTTGGCCTCCTTAGGCCCCTGGCCCCGTCTCCACCGCGGTTTGGCCCCTTGTTGTTTTTTTCCCAACTTACCCTCTTGTGGGATTGCACGGTATGGTGTAGTACCACGTCCTCATTCACGCCGGGTTACTTGTTGTACCGTACATATCCCCAAACGAGGTGTTTCTCATCGTCCCGCATGGTGTTAAACTGCATCTCAAGAACTACGTATGGCTTGATTCCCATCTTCATGGGATACGTAGGAACGCTTGGACGCCTCGTCTTGAGCCCAACCCCAAGATTTTCTCTTCCACTATTCCCCCTGGGAATAGTCTCCTTGGAGGATCTTTGTGTAGCAGGGAGTATACTTTCTTGGCCCCGGAAACCCCACTCGCACAAAGATTGTAAAGGTCGCACCATGCGCCCACTCCCGTTCTTCTATCCTCCCACGTCCTCACCGCATGACGCTAAACTGCATGGCCTTCAAGAACTACGTATGGCTTGATTCTTATCCTTATGAGATACGTAGGAACGCCCGGACATTTCGTCCGTTGGCCCAACCCAGAAGCTAAAATCTTCCCCTCGGGTCAAGACATGGCAGGGTGCACACTTTTACCCCGACCCACGTCGAGCAAGCCTCGACCCGGCTGCACATTCCCCCTGGAGGTGTTTTCCCCTTTTGTGGATGGATACAACTATGCTTCACCCACTCCTTGACTGGGATTCCGTCATTTTTCACACCCAGAGGGACCCCCAAGAACAGCCTGGATACAATGCCCAAGGGCTCTCCTACCGATACGGGCCAACGCCCCCGAGGGTTTTCAAGCAACAAATCTATACGAGTCCCGCGTTGCGAATTTGGCCAGCGGTCGATGCTCATTTTTTGCCCCCATACGGGTCACCATAGGAATGTTGTGTCTCGAACATGGTCAACAGTGTCCTGGATCTTCGGGTCCACCCCGAGATGCCCCAGGCATCGAGAACAGTGATTCATTCTGCCCCATCCCAAGGTGACAAACTTCCCCCAGGTGGTGCTAGCGATCCGGGCCACGGCCCAGGATTCCTCATAAGGGTGTTTGGTGTGATATGGGACCATGTCCTCGTTCACGTCGGGATCATGTACCATGCCATACGCCCTCCCTTTATGAGGCCCAGCCTCAGGCCCCTTGGCCTTTTCGGGTCCCCGACCCTCGTCCTCATGTAAGACGTTAAACTGCAAACCAGTCAGGCCTTTCTGACTGATAACATCCTCTTTTCTCCGGGACACGGCCCAGGATTCCTCATAAGAGTGTACGGTGTGGTGTAGGACTACGTCCTCATTCACGTCGGGATCATGTACCATGCCGTACGACTCCCCTTACGAGGCCCAGCCTCAGGCCCCTTGGCCTCCTTGGGTCTCTGGCCCCCCGTCCTCATGTAAGACGTTAAACTGCAAGCTAGTCAGGCCTTCCTGACTGATGCCTGACCTTAGGCCCCTTGGCCTTTCCGGGCCACGGCCCAGGTCCCCTCTTACCCAGGGTGTATGGTGTGGTGTAGGACTACGTACTCATTCACATCGGCTTCTTCTCCATACCGCACACCTCCCTTGTTTCGGAGTATATTACTCCCCTCCTCGTCCAGTATGACATTAAACTGCATTTCAAGAACTACGTGTGGCTTGATTCCCATCCTAATGGGATACGTAGGACCACCTGGATGTCCAAGATTCGGGTCCAGCCCCATCTCTCGGGAATACTCATCACATCTTGGCCCCTTGGCCTATCCTCCCCCCATGAGAGGATCATATGGTGTGGTGTGGGATTATGTCCTCATTCACGACGGTCTCGTAATGACCACGCCATGCTCCCCCCCCCCCCTACTGAGCTGTTTCGTCGATCCCTTTTTTCGGCGGTTCACCAATGTGCTTAAGAGTACTCTGGTTTATTACCTGGAATGACAAGCTTTACTCGGACACGTCCGCACCCACTTTCCAGGCTTTGCGTATCCCCGCATCAGGGCTTTCATCGTCTTTCACACCCATAGGGACCCCCAAGAACGGCCTGGATACAATGGCCAAGGGCTCTCCTACTGATACGGGCCAACGCCCCCCAGGGTTTCGGACAACAAATCGATAAAATCTCGCGTTGTGAATATGGTCAGCGGTCGATGCTCGTTTGTTGTTCCCACCTCAGGCTAACGCGATATGGATGCTGTGTTTCCACCATGGTTAACAGTTTCCCTCTATCGCCATGCCAACCCATTAATCCCAAATGCCGGGTACACAATTCACACCCTTCATCATTTCATCATGTCCAAGTAGAGTCTCGGAACTCTTGGTACTTTTCCCCCATGCACGTCTGCGCATTGGAGGAACAAGCTACATCAAAAGTGTCCTTCGGAACTCTCTGCTGACTCCCCATTGGTGGACGCCCCAAGTATTACGATGAGGATACCCCCCTTGTTTCCCACACCGAGTTTATCTCACGTGGGCTTAGGGATTGGGTTGACATCTGTGCTTACTCGGGAGTTGTCACCATCCACGGTCCGAGCTCTGAGACTATAAACTAAGATTATCATCTGGAACTACGTTCAGCGTGATTCCTATCTCGATAGGATACGTAGGAATGCTCGGACCCCATGTCTCCGGGCCCAGCTTGAGTTCAGAAAATTTACCTCTCTAATCCTGCCTTCAGGACCCTGATCACAGGGCTGTGTGGCGCAGTGTAGGACTACGTTCTCATTCACGTCGGGTTTGCAATAGCTGCACCACGCACGCCCCCATTCTGAGGTTCAGTCCTCCTATTCCCTGTCCTGCATGACGTTAAAAGGCACCCTTCAGAACTATGTGTGGCTTGATTCCCATCCTAATGGGATACGTAGGACCACCTGGATGTTTAAGATTCGGGTCCAGCCCCACCTCCTGGAGATCTCCTGATCTCCCAGTCACCTAGGCCACTTGGCCTATCCCTCTCCATGAGGGGGAGGTGTAGGTATGATACAAGGTTTTGGGCACCGTGACCCCTTCCCCCGGAAACCTGTCATCTCTCGGTCACCCTCGAAGTTGAGTCCCTTGACTCCTTGCAGTGGTTCACCCATGTATTAAGAGTACTCTGGTCTAGCACCAAGAGTGTCAGATTCAACTTGATCAAGTTCCTTCCACTTGTCAAGCTTCGTGTTCCTCTCCATTCGTATTTCCATCACCTTTCACACCCGGAGGGACCCCCAAGAACGGCCTGGATACTACGCCCAAGGGATCTCCTACCGATACGGGCCAACTCCCCCCAGGGTTTCGGACAACAAATCGATAAAATCCCACGTTGCGAATATGGTCAGTGGTCGATGCTCATTTGTTAGTCCTCATTTCAGGCTAACGCGACAGGATGCTGTGTTGCGAACATGGTCAGCAGTAATCCTCTGTCGTCATGCCATCCCCTTCAGTCCTTGAATGTTGGTTGCATGATTCACATCATTTTCCACCCCATCATGTCCAGGTGGAATCTCGACACTTTTGGCGCTATCCCGCAGTGCACCTTTGCATGCTAGGGGGACAAAGCTGCAATCTGGTGCCCTTTGGGGCTCCCATGGTCTGAGCTCTAAGACCATAAACTAAGATCCATTCGGGACTACGTTCAACTTGATTCCCATCCTCATGGGACACGTAGGACTGCCCAGATGCCCTGTCTCCGGGTACAACCCATTCAGGAAGCCAGTCTCTCTCCCTGTTTCACCTCTGTGTAGGCCCCTCGGCCTAAGGTTTCCCTCTCCGGATGGCGTACAATTTGATGTGAGATCATGTCTTTGTCAATTGTGTTTTATAACACTGCACGCATTTCCCTCCTAGCATCGTCTCTGCTACGTCCGCGCTGCATGACGATAAAATGCATGCTTGGTCCTATCATACGACCCTAAACTGTGACATTACCATCCTGGCCGCACGACGAAAAACGGCACCGCATTGTGGTGACCTCGTTGTAGAGGACATCACGTTGGGTATTGGTCACGTGCCATGCCATTTTTCAACGCCCATCACGGCTTGATTCTTGTGGCGACATCACGACCTACTATTCTAGGCCGGTCGCTTCACAAAAAAAAACCATTCACCTTAAAGAACAAACAAGATACATCAAATTCCTCTTCTTTTAGTGCAAGGGCCACGTCCGCACTCCCCTTTTCACCTGGCACTGGTATCCTACCATGTCACTTCCAGAACTACGCATGGCTTGATTCTCATCCTTATGAGATACGTAGGAGTGCCCGGGTGCTTCCCCGCGGGCCCATCCTAACCCTTGTGTTCAGTCCCTCGACTCGAGCATTTCCCCAGAGAATGCATGGTAAGTAGGACTATGTCCTCATTCATGTCAGGGTTTGATGCCATGCGTCCCCTGATCCCTTTACCCATCTATGGTCCGAATTCTATGACCCTAAACTAAGATCTCCCCAAGGGAATTTAATCTGCTCCCTCTCTCTAATACGTTTAGTTGACGTATTCAGATGTGTTTTGACAAAGATCCCGAAGCGTGGGATTTTCACAGGGACATTCCCCTCATCTCGTGACCAAGCTTCGTGAGCTCGCTATTTGGATCCTCATCCTCTTCCACATCCAAAAGGTCCCTCGGACGACGTGGATACCAAGCTTAAGGGCTCTCCATGAATGCTGGACCTAAGGGCCCTTCAATCGTTCCGAGCCAACGTCCCCACGGATATTGGACAACAAATAGATAAAATCCCGCGTTGCGAATATGGTCAGCGGTCGATGCTCATTTGTATGTCCCCATTCTAGGCTAACGCGACAGGGTACTGTGTTGCGAATACGGTCAGCAGTTACCCTCTGTCGTCACGCCGCCATCATTGTGATCTGAATCTCGAGCACCATGATTCACACATTTCCACTTCCTCATGTTCAAGTGGAATTCCATCTTACTCGGCTCTTTCTCTTCGCGCATCTAGGTGTGCTAAATGATCGTGTTAGTGTCATTGGGCCGGTAGTAACCGAGTGTCCCTTTGCCCTAACCTGCCCCCTTTGTGTCGGGAAATTCCCACCACTACTACTTGTTTCCCACACCGAGCACGACTCACGTGGGCTTAGTAGTTTTGGTAGGATGTGTGCCAACACAGTCGGGCTGTTCCCCGTCCCGCATGACGTTAAACTGCGCTTCCAGAACTACGTGTGGCTTGATTCCCATCATCACGTGGGATACGTAGAGACACCCAAGCATTTCGCCTAGGGTTCAGCCCCTGGAATCACGAAATCTTGTTCCTCCCCATTTCCAGCCCTCGCTAGAGTGGCCCTATCTGGAAGAAAGAATGATCCGTGATCAGGCCGATGCGCCCATCTGGCGTACTCTTACCATGATGGTGTAACTACCGAGGTGATGGATTCTCTTTGAACAAACCATCACTCCATGTTCCACGCTTTGAATGCCCCTTATTCGGACCCTCGTCCTCTTTCATGTCTAAAGGAACCCCCTAACGGTCTGGTCTCATGCTGCATCGGCTCACCTACCGTCCTGGGCCAACGTTCCGGAAGACTGGTCATGTTTGGAGGGACCCCCAATAACGGCCTGGATACTACGCCCAAGGGCTCTCCTACCATTACGGGACAATGTCCCGAAGGATTGATCGACAACAAATTGATAAAATCCCGCGTTGCGAATATGGTCAGCGGTCGATGCTCATTTGTTGTCCCCATTTCAGGCTAACGCAGTAAGGATACCGTTTGTCCGCCACGGTTAACAGTTGTCCTTTATTGTCACGCCATCCCCACAGTGTTCCGAATTTGGGTATCGTGATTCACACTTCCCATTTCCATCTGTTTGAACTGATTTTAGCGCCCCTGGTGTTGCCCCGTTCGTGCATAAGAGCACGTTGAAGAAACGGTAATTCGACTATCCTGGAAGTTCCTCCTCCGATCAAGCCTTCCCCATCTTTCGGGAATCTGGATTGGCTTGGGGAATTGTCGTCAAATGTCCCGCAAACATTGTAGGGATGTAACAAGGCAATTCAACAGTGGAAATCGTGCCTGCCATGGCACTCAAAACAAAGGAGAAAGAAAGAGTTGAAGCACAAAAGTGTTAATAAAATTTTCTTTCGGGTTTGGTACAATACTCGAGGGTTGACTTCCCCCATGGATGGGTTGACCCCGTCAAAAGAGCGTTGCAGCTCCGCCACCCGCTGACTTGCGGCGTCCAAAGCCTGTTGCCGCTGATTCAACTCCCGCTCCTCTTCAGCAGCGGTGGGGCGTAATTCGTCAACTCTGGCCCTGGTCCTTTCTACCTCGGCCTAGACGGTAGCCATCCTTCCAGAGGTCTGCCCCATATGCTCCTCAGCCTCTGCCAGCTGGGCCTTCAACCGTGAGACCAGCTCAGACTGCGCATCAAGAGTGGCTGAAAGCTCGTTGGCCCGGATCTGCATCTGTTGGACCTCGCCTTCAGCCTCCTGGAGCTTCCTAATGCTGGTCGTCATCCTCTGCTGCCATCCCACGCTCAGCCCATGATCATGCTCCCGGATCTTCTCAGCCATGAGGTCTCGGATGAGCGCGTGAGGGCGTTGGGCATCCACTCCCCCGACACACAGTTCGCGCAACCTCGAGCGGAGCCTATCCATTTCGGCCAGCCATTGCTCTTGGGGAGTGTCCCTGATAAAGCGCGTGATCAGCTTCCACGACCGGCGACAGACTATGCTGCTGTCTTCCTCATCGGAGGCCGTTTCGTCCCAATCCGCGCGGTTGGCAGGCTCGTATGCAGGATATGCCTGCAGGAATTCCTCAGCGGGATCTGCGTCTGGTGTTGAATCTGGTACGACACCTGACGCCGACGCAGACAGGACAGGACTGGGACCAACTGGTTGATCCTATTCCTCAGAGTCCACCTCAATGATTTCGGGTAAGGCCCTGCTGGCGGACCCGCCGGTGATGGTGTGCGTCGCAGCTTGAGGAGGTGGGGGGACTATCGCCACCATCACCGGCATGCCCCTAGGAGGGACGCCGCCAGACATCCCGACCAGCCTCGCCGCAGCGGCCCACGTCACCCGAAGAATTGTACGACAGAGAGACATAAACGTTAGTTGGCATGGCCTACATGTGACAACGAGGAGACCGGTGGGGGAGACTTACGAAGATCGACCTCCGAGTGCTTCTCTTGAGCCGGTACTAAGGGGACCCCGAGGCGAGGCCCTCCGTATATTGTTGGAAGGCCTGGAGAGTCCAGAGGAGCCACCTCAGGCCCCCTGGTCCCACCAGACGCAGAACTGGACGCAGCCATAGGTGCGGGTTCTGAAGGTCCCGCATCATCACCCGCGAAGGAGCGAGAACGAGGCCTACGAACAAGTTCCACCTGCATGGCTCAAACATTGGTGAGAAGTCCATAGGGACCCAATAAGAGGTCGTAAGGAGAGAAGTTCGGAATGCTACCTCGAGAGCCTCTACGGAATCGTCGGATTCTGAGCTTCGGTCTCCGACCTCACCCTCCTCCAACGGGCTCCCTCCTACAGCCTCATCCCCCCGAGAAGAGTCCTCTGATCCCTCCGGCAAGGGGAAGCGCTCCCTCAGATCGGCAGCTGATAACTGTGGGGGCACCGTCTGATTCAATAGTACCCTCACCCGATCTGTCATTGGGCGAGGAACACCGCTGGAGTGGACGTAATCCTCCAGCTCGTCCAGGTATTGCTCCGCCTCCGCCGGAGACACCATGAATCCAGCCCGAACTGGGCCTATGCCCGGCAATTCCATCCCGAGGCGATTCAGGTGGGCCCACATCTCAGGTGGGCTGAGGAATTTCCGGTTGACATCCCAAATGTCCCAAGCTTCCGGAAAGACAGTATCTTCTTCCATGTCAATGTGATGCAGCTGCTTCCCCGGAGCCTGAGTGGATATCCTACGGAATCCCCTCGGTGGCCGCCCCTCCGAATGGCCCTACTCTTCAGGAATCACCGAATCCACCGCTGCTGCCATACCCTCGGCCGGTGCGGGTATTGTCGCCATGGAATCCCTGCTACCGCGAGCGTCCCTAGCTGCCCTCCGACCTCAACCTCGAGATAGAGGAGTCCCACCGTCACCAACCCGGATCGTTGGCTGCTTCAGCATCTCCCCCGGATAAGCGGCCTCCTAACTGATGGTGTACTCCTTCACTAATCCGAAGGCGGCGGTGGATGGAGGCAATGCAATCCGCATCTTTCCGTCTTCACGTGTGAACATGAGCCACAACTGCCTCATCACACACGGGTGCTCCTCGTGGCGCACCTCCCAGTAGACCTGCGGGGTCAGCCGCTGGAGGCACCGGAACTGCCTCGCGAAACGATGCGGGGTGTACGGTTCGCAGATTGGCTCACAATCTATCCGAGCCACCAAAACTCCACCTCGGAAGGCCAGAAGGTAATCCCGATGTTCTTCCGTTCCTCGCCCGTCGTCAGCAATTATTCCCGTCGGCAACAGGAAGGGGTGGAAATTAAACTCATCTGCCCTCCACACCCGATTCAGCACCTTTGGAACGGCAAGTTTGAACGGGAAGCTCCCAACTGCGTTCAGAATGGAGGGGCGAAAGTCTGATCCCGGTGGCGAAATGGGGTTTGGATACTCGTAAATCCCCCTGATATGCGCTGCGATCCACCCATACAGGAGGTGGAAGGGCCCACATATTCTTGGCGGCTTCTTTCCCTCACTAATGTGCCGCAACATTCTATACAGTTTGGTGAGCATCGGGATCCCCAGGTTGATCCGCTGCCCCATGGCCAACATCGACACCATGATGAACGAGTTGGGCTGCACCCCCATGCTTGTATCTCTCACCGGTAGGATCCAGCCACAGATGAGAGCCGCGATGAACGCCTCCAGCCTGACTATTGGCTGTTGTTCAGTGCTAACACTGAAACCCCAAGTCTTCCATTGGCTTTCCTCCAAGACCCGCCAATTCGAGTTCCCTTTGCCCCGTTGGGCTGCCCTTGGACAAGTTAGAGGCCTTGGAGGGAACTCTCGATCCTCTGGGAAATTCAGGAAGCATTTGAACCATCTTCTGAAGTGGACATCCCTCACTGCCTCCTTGTCCTCTCCAGGGACGAGCGCCATCAGCGCTGACGCCAGTCGCGGCATTTGCTCCGGATCCCCCCACGCGCTGGCAACGGGGAGGAACTCGTCATACATGGCCCCCAAGATCGGGACCCCAGAAACCTGGTGGACATCCCACAGGCTGATGCCCACCTCCCCGTGATGAAAGTGAAAAGTGTTGGTCCTAGATGACCATCTACTTAGCAACTCCGGCATTAGCTGCTTTGGTTGGTTAATGTGGAACTGGGAGGCCCATGCCGCCTCATACAATCCCACACTCCTCAGCTCGGCCCCGAACTCCTCGCATGAGGTGCCTACCCAGTAGGCCCAGGCCCAGTCGTCGGTGAAGTTTCCGCCCTGGCACAGGTCCCACTCATCGGACCATCCCTTCTTCGGATCCTGCAGAGCCGCCTTCAGCATGGTGTGGTAGAGAGGAGGGGATGTCTCCGGTTACAGTGGCTTCCCATCGATATCATTCACATGGTTGTAGAGACAGTCAGCGGTGACGGGTGTGAAGTCCTCCCGCGCGTGACCATCGGCCGCCCTGAACCATTGGTGCTGGCATGGTCTGCTCCTGAACCAGCAAGCTGGTTCATCCCTACTCGCCTCAGGGATGAAGACGTCATCCCTCAGCCCAAAGCCGTACAACGGCAGTTTCTTGCACTGCGGATAATCCTTCTGACCTTCCGATAGCAGATCTGTCAAAGAAGTGTGGTCCGAGTGGCTCTGAACCATTTCCCCCAAGCCTGGATGGTTGGCCATCTCATCTCGACGAGCAGCATCTGCGAGGACCCCCAAGACAGCTTCTTGATGGGCCATTTTAATTCTGGCCCTCAGAAAAGGATTCTTTCGGATTGATCGTGATGCTCGGCCGCGAAGCTCGACTGTGAAGACGGATCGCGAAGATCGGTCGCGAGACCAAGCCGCGGAGTCTGGCCAAGGCCGACAAGAAGTTCTCCTAGCGCGGACGCGGAGTCGGAGACCCGCGGTTCACCGCGAAGCTCGATTTGCGGAGGTCTGTCGCGGAGTACGCGGAGCTTCGCAAAGTCGAGAGCACACAAAAAGACAAGGAAGGCACGTAAAGACAAAAGAGGGTGGACCCCCTATTTATAGGTGGCGGCCCCGGAGCATCGCGGTGCGCCTCACTCGCGTGAAGCATCGCAGCGCGTCTGGATCTGCGGCCCCGGCGAGCATCGCGGGGCCCCTTCGCGATGCTGCATCACGAACCACCGACAATTTTGGCGATTATCCCTCAGACTTCGACCCTTCGCCCTCCGCGGCTCCAAGTCTGAGGGGGGGCATTTGTTGGCGCCAAAAATGTGGCCCAAAAAGAGGAACAAAAAATGTCGGCGCGCTGCCTCGCGAAGCTCCGCCGCGCAGCCCCGCCGTGAAGCGCCCCAACCATGGAAGCGCCGCGAAGCACCAGAGGCGGTAATCCTCCGCGAACCCCTTTGACGTTCGCGAGCCGCCGCGAAGCACCAGAGGCGGTAATCCTCCGCGAACCCCTTTGACGTTCGCGAGCCGCCGCGAAGCTCCAGAGGCGGTAATCCTCCGCGAACCCCTTTGACGTTCGCGAGCCGCCGCGAAGCTCCAGAGGCGGTAATCCTCCGCGAACCCCTTTGACGTTCGCGAGCCGCCGCGAAGCTCCAGAGGCGGTAATCCTCCGCGAACCCCTTTGACGTTCGCGAGCAACCGCGAAGCACCAGAGGCGGTAATCCTCCGCAAACCCCTTTGACGTTCGCGAGCCGCCGCGAAGCTCAAGAGGCGGTAATCCTCCGTGAACCCCTTTGACGTTCGCGAGCCACCACGAAGCTCCAGAGGCGGTAATCCTCCGCGAACCCCTTTGACGTTCGCGAGCCACCGCGAAGCTCCAGAGGCGGTAATCCTCCGCGAACCCCTTTGATGTTCGCGAGCCGCCGCGAAGCTCCAGAGGCGGTAATCCTCCGCGAACCCCTTTGACGTTCGTGAGCCGCCGCGAAGCACCAGAGGCGGTAATCCTCCGTGATCCGATTTGACATTCGCGAGCCGCCGCGAAGCACCAGAGGAGGCACGCGAGCCCTGCTTCGCGGCGCCCCTTCCCTATAAATACTAGACTCCCCCTGAGTCCCGAGGACGGACAATCCGACCTTTCGGCTTCTCCTCTCCCGAATCGCGAAGCACGCTTTGCCCCGGGAATCATGAGCTCCGCGAGGTATTTCTACTTCGCGAGACGACTCTGCTTTGTCTCGTTTTGATCCACTCTTCCGGGAGGGATGCCCTTCGCGAAGCTCAAGGGCGTTCGCGGAGGAAGGGGATTCCCAAGGGAACCCGAGAAGCCGCGGAGCACTTGTGCTTCGTGAAACACCCAACCCATACGAGTGATCCCTATGCTAAGGCAGGACCGCTCCACTTCGCGAAGCACACTGCTTCGCAGGGCCCTGCTTCGCGAGGCACCCCTTCTTCGCGAGGCAGTGCTCCGCGAACACTGTTCTACTTCGCAAAGCACCTCCCACTCACACCAATGCCCCATGCTAAGGCCAAGGCACCCCACTTCACGAAGCACACTCCTTTGCTTAGCGATTCCTCTTTCTGTGCGACCCTCCAGGTTTGCACGATGTGATTTCAAAGTCCCATGGGCAATACCTCCCGTAGCGTTGCTTCGCCTAATGCTTCTTCGGATAGGCACGCTAACGGCTATTGCTTCTTCGCATAGCCACGCTAACGTGGACCCCTCGATGGTTTGCTCCACAACCCCCCATGACCATGGCCTTACCGGCACCTTACCTTCCCCAAGGACCAGAGGGTACCGGTTATGTAAGTCCTAGGGGTGTGGAGTGAACCCATCTCATCCGAGCTGCAGGACGTTAAACTGCCAAGCACCACGTCCTCAACACATGACGTTAAACTGTGACCCAACCTCGTCTCCCTCGCGAAGGGTCCCCCCAACTCGAACATTTTTTTACACCACTCGTCTCCATGGGAATGGAACTCTTCCGCACATGGAATGAGATCCTCCTTGTCGGAGTGGTGTATGTTCGCAGGGGAAGGGCTGCCTCAGAGCGTAAGCCCCCTATCCCTTGGTACAGATGATTGCACCCGTGCATCTCTGTACTTCCCCACTACCAAGGTTGGTGTAGGACGTGATAGGGAACGAGGCACCACCCCCCCCCCCTCTGGGCCTCCATCCTGGAGTAAGTCCCAACACCATGGGCCGCCCAACGCGTAAGCCCCTCTTCTCTTCTCACGAACGCACCCTTCGTGACGTGATCGTCAGGTCCTTGCAACCTCTTGTTTCTCACACCGAGCATGACTCACGTGGGCTTAGAGTGAACACCGACCCTGACCCCTCCATCCTAGCGAACTATGAGGACTTTGATCCATGTCAAGGCATGATACGTAGGAAGCCTCCACGAGGTTCAAGCCCACCCATCGGTCATTCACGTCGGGTCCCATTACGGTCCAGTGGTAATCCATTGCGACCCACCACCTGAACTACGAGGACATTGATCCATGTCAAGGCATGGTACGTAGGAAGCCTCCATGAGGTTCAAGCCCACCAATTGTGGACCAAGGTCTACTTTCACGTCGGTTCACCAACACACCCCATTTGAACTACGAGGTCTTTGATACATGTCAAGGCATGGTACGTAGGAAGCCTCTACGAGGTTCAAGCCCACCACTAGTGGACTCACGAGTCTACTTTCACGTCGGGTCACACCCGCGTCCATCATGACGTTAAACTGCACACTCCCGTCCAGCACGACATTAAACTGCATTCCGGTCCAGTGGTAAGCCATTGTGACCCACCCCTAGTGAACTACGAGGACTTTGATCCATGTCAAGGCATGGTACGTAGGAAGCCTCTTCGAGGTTCAAGCCCACCAATAGTGGACCAAGGTCTACTTTCATGTCGGTTTACCGAAAAACCCCTTATTTGAACTACGAGGTCTTTGATCCGTGTCAAGGCATGGTACGTAGGAAGCCTCCATGAGGTTCAAGCCCACCCGTCGTTTCTTCACGTCAGGTCCCATCTCCGTCCGGCATGACGTTAAACTACATTCCCTTTTGAAATACGAGGTCTTTGATCCATGTCATGGCATGGTACGTAGGAAGCCTTCACGAGGTTCAAGCCCACCCGTCATTTCACGTCGGGTCTCACCCCGGTCCAGCACGACGTTAAACTACATTCTGGTCTAGTGGTAAGCCGCTGCGACCCATTCCCACCTGAACTACGAGGTATTTGATCCATATCAAGGCATGGTACGTGGGAAGCCTCCATGAGGTTCAAGCCACATTGCTCAGTCGTTCATTTCACGTCGAGTTTCGCCCTCGTCCAGCATGACATTAAACTGTACCCCCCCCCCCCCACTCATTGGACCAAGGTCCACTTTCACGTCGGTTCGCCGGCAAAGCCCCATTTGAACTATGAGGTCTTTGATCCATGTCAAGGCATGGTACGTAGGAATCCTCCCAGAGGTTCAAGCCCAACTCCCATCGGACCAAGTTCCACCTTCACGTCGGTACACTGACAACATTCATCGGGCCAAGGTCCAGATTCACGTCGATTTACCGGCACCATCCTGAACTACGCGGACTTTGATTCCCTGCCACGGGGATACGTAGGAAGCCTCGTCAAGGCTCAAGCCCAACTTCACTGTCGCCCCCTACGATGGTCCCATTCCACTCTCCTTCCACTCCATTCACCAACCCACCACCCTTTCTGATTCTCGCCCGGACCATCTTATCCTAGTGAGACCAGGTCGGTACGCTCTTTTTCACAGTCGCCCATAGGCTGGCCCCGGTATCGATATCCCTTCAAGGAGGATCCCTCAATCCGATCTATCCTAGCTAATGCTCTGGTTGGGTTGATCCGTCTCCGCTGGACGTTAAACTCGCGGCATACCCTGTGTTGAACACGGGAATCTGAGGAAAACCTCAGATATGTGTCTGTGACATGTAATTCCCTGCGCTCGATGTGGGATGCCTCAGGCTTCCACTCCCTTGAGAAGCCTTCTGATCAAGGATAACAGAGAGACATGCCAGGTACCCCAGCATCCAGACACGCTATTGATGTCTCAACGTGACTACTCCCCTGACCGAAGGTTGCTGTCCTGACTGGACCCTTTGGAATGTCCCAAAAGAAGCAGTGTAATTAACCGGCGTCCATGGAAACATGGCACTGGGAAGAGTTTCACGAACTATGTATTAAATCTATAAGGGAGACCCAGACTAGGTGATGAGTTCTGAGGAGGAATCCACAGGAGGAAGAACCGACATCCCATCATCCCGTTTCGATCAAGGAGCAGACGTCCCTGAATAAGGAGCGAATGTCGCCCGCCTTTGGAAAGCGGGAATGCGGGGCAACAGGCAGCGCGCCCTCCACGGACGGATGCGCCCGCCCCGGCGAAAGCGTCGGAAACAGGGATATAAAAATATGGAAAGGAAACATGAGTACATATATACATAAGAATGAAATCATAATTTACCCATAAAACATAAGCACTTTAACATACCTCATCAAATCATGAATAAATCATAGAAATCATAATACATAAAGGTAACATGAGGCATTCATAACATTCTTATATAGGGAGTAACCGTCTTGGTTACGTTTGGAATACCCATCACAGTATATTCCCTAAATCTCTTCGGAGAAACCTCAACGTTTAACCCCTTCACGTTACCCAATGCATTGGAGAGCTATATCGGGCTCACCCGCCCTTAGTTTATCACGGAACCACCCGTCTTCATAATAATGCCCAAGAACCATAACATAATCGTAACACATAAAACATGCATAAAGGAAACATAACATTTCCACTTTTCAATCACAATATATCAATACAACACAATGATATAAAAACATTATGAAAACCATTTTCAATACCAAAATAAAAGAAAAGTAAAACATTATATTTATTTTTCTTTTAAAAAAAGGTATGGCTTGTAGAGGAATCAGAAGCTCAAATAATGGTCACGGTGGCAGAGAAGTTGTTGTCGCCGCATACGCACGACAAAAACATTCCCTTTTGTCGTTTAGTAAAATGATTCATATAAAAAAAGATTCCATTTGGATAAACTTAAAAGTAAAATGGGTTTATACCCCATATAAAAGAAGATTGTGTATAAAACCAAATATGCCTCAATGAAAGGAGATTGAGACGAAGTCCCATACCTCGGGTCCAACTTGACTCGATCATTCTTTAATGTCCTGAATAATAAACTTGAGTTAATTTCTACTTTCTTAAGAACCTTTTTCAAGTTCATTATTCGTTTAATATCACTTATTACCATTTCATGAACACTATGTAATTATTTAAGTTAATAACGGTCGTTTTAACGATCATTGGTACTTGAGTCAAAAATATGCTCTTTATAATTACATGTTGTTCATGTATCCATTATATCCAGAGTTATACTTATAAGGCCCAATCCTTAAACATTACTTAATCTTGAGTTATTACAAGATTAAACCTTGAGGATCTTTTCAGGTTTAGAGTTTTAGAGAATTATATCATAAAACATGCATTACATTCCACATTTAAAAAAAGTGGTTACATAAAATATAGTATTCATTTTTTCCATTAAGGGAAACATATTTAAAATAAAACATGGATTCTTTCTTGACACATCCTTGACACTATCATCATATCATGTACCTTTCCCTTGACCTGTGAAAAACATTTCAAAAACCTGGGAAGAGAATAAAAAGCTCAGTAAGGGATATAAAAATATGGAAAGGAAACATGAGTACATATATACATAAGAATGAAATCATACTTTACCCATAAAACATAAGCACTTTAACATACCTCATCAAATCATGAATAAGTCATAGAAATCATAATACATAATGGTAACTTGAGGCATTCATAACATTCTTACGTAGGGAGTAACCCTCTTGGTTACGTTTGGAATATCCATCACAGTATATTCCCTAAATATCTTTGGAGAAACCTCAATTTTTAACCCCTTCGCATTACCCAATGCATTGGAGAGCTATATCGGGCTCACCTGCCCTTAGTTTATCACAGAACCACCCGTCTTCATAATAATGCCCAAGAACCATAACATAATCGTAACACATAAAACATTCATAAAGGAAACATAAAATTTCCACTTTTCAATCACATGATATCAATACAACACATTGATATAAAATCATTATGAAAACCATTTTCAATACCAAAATAAAATAAAAGTTAAACATGATATTTATTTTTCCTTTAAAAAAAGGTATGGCTTGGAGAGGAAGTCGAATCTCAAATAATGGTCACGGCGGCAGAAAAGTCGTTGTCGCCGCATACTTACGACAAAAACATTCCCTTTTGTCATTTTGTAAAACGCTTCATATAAAAAAGATTCCTTTTGGATAAACATAAAAGTCAAAGGGGTTTATACACCATATAAAAGAAGGTTGTGTATAAAACAAAATATGCCACAATGAAAGGAGATTGAGACGAACTCCCATACCTCGGGTCCAACTTGACTCGATCGTTCTTTAAAGTCCTAAATAATAAACTTGAGTTAATTTCTACTTCCTTAAGAACCTTTTTCAATTTCATTATTCCTTTTATATCACTTATTACCATGTCATGAACACTATGTAATTATTTATGTTAACAACGGTCGTGTTAATGATCATTGGTACTTGAGTAAAAAATATGCTCTTTATAATTACAAGTTATTCATGTATCCATTATATCCAAGGTTATACTCATGATGTATGTATCATATATATAATATATATCCATTATATATATGAATTTACAATATTACATAACATTTAGATGTAAGAAATGAAATGCACCGTTCATGGAGACGGTAAGCCATACGTACGCATGAACGCTACTTCCATTTCTATTTCATATTTAAGGGAATTAAAAAATAATGATACATAATAGTATTATAATTACAGTATTGTATCATATATAATATCATTCAATCTATCCTTTATACGTACCACATATGGTATTAACGAATCAAATCACTTTGAGGGGGCGGTAGTCCGCACTTCCTAAAATGAAGATATCGCGTTTACCCATAATGGAAACCATAAAGGTAAGCCATAAATGAAAAATACAAAAGCTTAAGTAAAACATTAAAATATTATATATCATATATAAATATAGTTACATCTTAATGGCCACCTTAGAAGGTGTTATATGAGTGTTGAACAATCATCGTTTCGTGAGCCAGAAATTCGCCATCCACAAAAACAGTATGTTCTTTAACCATTAGATGTAGGTGTGTGTAAGTGTAGCTCGAATAATTCTTATAAAAACATCCTAGTATATTGAAGATAATGTTTTTGTTACAAAATAAAGGAAATAAAAAGAGTTTATAGGGTTTGAGAAGAAAAATAAAACATAAGAGCACAAGAGAAAACACTACCTTTAAAACGGGTAACTCTTTTTTATTTGAGCTCAAAGGCTTCCTCGGGAATCCTTATGCCCAATGTGAGGCTTCTAGGAGTAAGATAAGGATTTTGAGAGAGAAAATGAGTAGGGGTTGGCCGAACCAAAGGCTTTGGAAGTGTGGGTAAGGCGGTAGAGGTGGGGGCCTTCTATAAGAGATTAGGAGGGGCACTCTTTGAAACTTATAAAATTTTACTTTATTATAAAATTAATTTCGGATTTTAAAGGCCCTGAATTGATTTAATTCGAGGGATAAGGTGATAAGGGTTCGTAATATACTCATCCAATATGTTTTTGACAAGTTTAGGTCTTAGATGTTACATTATCTTTTCATTTTATTTAAATCGTTAAATAATGTGGTAATCGTTGTATCATCATGGTGTCATTAATAATGTATTTATTTTAATGTCTAAAAATTATAACAAAAATATAATGATGTATTAAATCCTTTTAGCTTTCTAATTACTATTTATAGTCAAAAATCGGACTTGTATAACCCCATGTCAAAATTGTTTTAGTAAAACAACTCTTGTTTGTGACATTTTTACCTTAACATTAAATAAAAAGATACTAATGTCATTTTCCGACCAAAGTGGCTCCATGGGGTCCCTATGTTGACCCATGGATTGTCTTGGTAGGACAGGACACATAAAATAGGGGTAGGACATGTGTCAAGGTCTTTTCATATTATTAAATCATTATTCTTACCTTAAATTACACTAATTACCTTAATCACAATTAAAAACATAAAAGTTACTATTCACCAAAAAATTATTTTAATCCCATTGAACCACATTTTACATCATAATGAAAACCATGTATGTCGGATTTTTGAAATTCAAATCACAGAGGTGGTAAAATTTCATTTAAACGGAAAATCAGTTTTTATAAGTAACACTTAGGGGTTTCACAATTCATCAAAAATTGAAGTTTTTCCGAAAAATACCAAAACTTCACCCTAATCTATATTTGATATTCCAAATTCAAAAATGATTTCTATTTTACAAAATTAGAAACATATAAGTTACATTAATTAATTTAATAATTAATTCCCACTGTCAAAGCAAATAGCGTGTTTTTATGAAACAATAAGTATCAAAAGATTGACACTATTTTAAGTCCAATTTCAAAGTAAATTAATTCCAACGACCACTATTGGATTAAATGGTAAATATATATTCAGATTACACTTTAATACCATTTAAAAAGATAATCTAACCAAATAATTAATTTAGATGAAAAATCAGTTTTGATGTAAAATGCAGTATTTTTCACTATTTATTAAAAAATGAACATTGTCAGAAAAATACCAAAAATTTATCCAATGTAAATTTCAATGTCCCAATCATAAATAATATATTTATTTTGACAAATAGAGCTTATAAAATTTTCAGAAGTTTGATTTAAAAAAGGTTTTCCATCAAAAGGCAGTAAAACAATCTTTTAAGAATATAAGTGTATTCCATGCTTAAGATTGGATTTATTCTCATTTTAAGCCTCTAAAACACTATCTATTTCCTTAATAGACATAGATAAAAAAATATCTATTATTCATTACTAACTTGGGATGTTACATCCTTCCCCCTTTAGAAAATTTCATCCCCGCAATTTATTTACTTATCGAATAAGTGGGGGTATTTAGCCCTCATTGCATTTTCAGATTCCCATGTTGCCTCTTCAATCATGTGGTTTTCCCACAAAACCTTTACCTAATGATTCACCTTATTTCGCAACACTTGCTCCATGTGGTTAAGAATCTGGACCAGTTGTTCCTCATAAGATAGGTTCTGTTCCAGCTAAACTACCTCTGGACTCAAAACATGAGATGGATCTGGCATGTACTTCCTTAACATTGAAACATGAAAAACATTGTGTACCTGAGATAAACTCGAAGGTAAAGCCACTCGGTAAAAACTGATCCAACTCTCTCCAGAATTTCATATGATCCAATGAACCTTATACTCGGCTTTCCTTTCTTACCAAATCGCATCACAATTTTCCATGGTGAGACTTTGAGAAAACCATGATCACCTACCTCAAAAGAGAGATCCTTCCTCCTATTGTCCGCATAACTCTTCTATCTGCTCTGAGCTGTTCTCATGTGTTTCTGTATCAGCTGAACTTTTTTTGCCAACTCTTCTACCAATTCTGGTCCCATCAGCTTCCTTTCACCCACTTCATCCCAAATAGCTGGAGTTCGACACCACTTACCATATAAGACCTCAAATTGTGTCATCTGTATACTGGAATGAAAACTGTTATTATATGAAAATTCAACCAAAGAAAGATGTTGGTCCCAACCTCCCTGATAATCCATCGAACAAGCATGTAGAATATCCTCCAAAGTCTGAATTTTTCATTCTGATTTCCCATCTCGCTGAGGATGAAAAGCTGTAGTAAAATTTAATTCAGTACCCAACGACTTCTGAAGGCCTTTCCAAAAGTTAGAAGTGAACATGGGATCACAGTCAGATACAATGGAGAGAGGAAATCCATGTAACCGGAATATCTCTTTAAGATACAAACGGGAATGTTGATCTAGGGAAAAATTATCTCGTATAGCAAGGAAATGAGAAGATTTAGTCAAGCGATCAATAATAACCCAGATTGCATTATTACCTTGAGGTGTCTTCGGCAATCCCGCAACGAAGTCCACAGATATATTTTACCATTTCAAATCTGGTACTGGTAAATGATGAAGCATCCCTTTCGGTAACTGTCGCTCTACTTTATCCTGTTGACAAGTCAACCACTTCACTGTAAAATCAGCAATATCTATTTTTTTTCATCCCACCAGT
Organism: Viscum album; assembly: GCA_963277665.1. Classification (NCBI taxonomy): domain Eukaryota; kingdom Viridiplantae; phylum Streptophyta; class Magnoliopsida; order Santalales; family Viscaceae; genus Viscum; species Viscum album. The sequence goes on from OY728152.1 coordinate 307,707,951, forward strand.
AATACTCCCGCAGATCTCTGTACATCTTAGTACTTCCCGGATGAACTGAAAATAGAGAACTATGAGCTTCACATAACAACTCTCTCTTCAACTGTGAATCACAAGGCACACACAATCTCTTCCCAAATCTCAAAATACAAATCATTATCAATGATGAATTCAGGCAACTTACCCTTATGAACCAGCTCTACCTTTTTCTGCAACTCACTGTCTTGCTTCTGTGCTTGCTTGATTCTATCTAATAGAGAAGATTTCACTGATACCTGAAACAAAACAGAAGGACATCCTGCTCCAACAACTTCTATGCCAAATTTCATCAAATCCTTAACCAAAGGATCTCGTTCCAAATGCAACATTGTTAATGAAGCATTACTTTTTCGACTCAAAGCATCAACCACTTTATTTGCTTTTCCCGGATGGTAATGAATTGTACAATCATAATCCTAGATTAATTCCAGCCATCTCCTATGTCTCATGTTCAATTCCTTCTAAGTGAATATATACTTTAAAATTTTGTGATAGGTATATATTTCACACCTTACTCAATACAAATGATGCCTCCATATTTTTAAAGAGAAAATAATAGCAGCTAATTCCAAATCATGTGAAGGGTAATTTACCTCATGAGTTTTCAACTGTCGTGAAACATAAGCAATTACATGATCATTCTGCATTAGGACACAACCAACTCCTTTCAATGAAGCTTCACTATAGATAAAAAACTCCCCATCTCTTTAAGGTAGTGCCAAAACTGGAGCATTCACCAATCTTCTTTTCAACTCCTGAAAACAATCATCACATTCTTTTGTCCAGATAAACATAACACCCTTCCGAGTTATCTTTGTCATTTGACTAGATAACCGTGAAAAAATTCTAACAAACCTTCGGTAATAGCCTGCCAAACCAAGGAATCTATGAATCTCAGTTACATTTTTGGGTCTTGGCCGTTCTTCAAAAACCTTTGATTTTGCAGGATCAACAATTATCCCATCTTTAGAAACAATGTGACCAAGGAAAGATATTTTTTGCAACCAAAACTCACACTTGCTGAATTTCCCATAAAATTTATTTTCTTTTAAGGTTTTAAAAATAACCCTTAAATTACTTTCATGCTCCTCTTTACTTTTATAAAACACCAAAATATCATCAATAAACACAAACACCATTTATCACCTGAATCAACTGAGCCATCACTACAACAAACTGTTCAATTCTAACTCTGACCATCTCGGTTTTCTGATTTGCAAGGTCATTTTCCTCAGTATGCCTTCCCAGAAAATCTAATCTGTTTCCTCTACGAAAAACCCTTCTTAACAAAAATGTCTTAGTTGAAGCAACCTGGTAATCTTTAAATGCTATATCATTTCAATTTGACCATAAAAATATTTTTGGATAATCATTTAATAGAATTCTAACTCCTAAAGTTATCTAAACCGACCTCTGATACCAACTATAAGGCCCCAACCTTAAACATTACTTAATCTTGAGTTATTACAAAATTACACCTTGAGGATCTTTTCAGGTTTAGATTTTCAGAGAACTAGATCATAAAACATGCATTACATTCCACATTTAAACAAAGTGGTTACATAAAAGATAATATTCATTTTTCCCATCAACGGAAACATATTTAAAATAATACATGGATTCTTTCTTGACACTTCCTTGACACTATCATCATATCTTGTACCTTTCCCTTGACCTGTGAAAAACATTTCAAAAACATGGGATGAGCATAAAAAGCTCAGTAAGGGATATAAAAATATGGAAAGGAAACATGAGTACATATATACATAAGAATGAAATCATACTTTACCCATAAAACATAAGTACTTTAACATTCCTCATCAAATCATGAATAAATCATAGAAATCATAAGACATAATGGTAACTTGAGGCATTCATAACATTATTACGTAGGGAGTAACCCTCTTGGTTACGTTTGGAATACCGATCACAGTATATTCCCTAAATCTCTTCGGAGAAAACTCAATGTTTAACCCCTTCTCATTACCCAATGCATTGGAGAGCTATATCGGGCTCACCCACCCTTAGTTTATCGCGGAACCACCTGTCTTCATAATAATTCCCAAGAACCATAACATAATCGTAACACATAAAACATGAATAAAGGAAACATAACATTTCTACTTTTCAATCACAAGATATCTATACAACACATTGATATAAAAACATTATGAAAACCATTTTCAATACCAAAATAAAAGAAAAGTAAAACATGGTATTTATTTTTCTTTAAAAAAGGTATGGCTTGTAGAGGAAGCCGAAGCTCAAATAATGGTCACGGCGGCGGAGAAGTCGTTGTCGCAGCATATGTATGACAAAAACATTCCCTTTTGTCATTTAGTAAAACGCTTCGTATAAAAAATATTCCATTGGATAAACGTAAAAGTCAAAAGGTTTTATACACCGTATAAAAGAAGGTTGTGTATAAAACAAAATATGCCTCAATGAAAGGAGATTGAGACGAAGTCCCATACCTCGGGTCCGACTTGACTCGATCATTCTTTAAAGTCCGGAATAATAAAGATGAGTTAATTTCTACTTTCTTAAGATCCTTTTTCAAGTTCATTATTCCTTTTATATCACTTATTACCATGTCATGAACACTATGTAATTATTTAAGTTAATAATGGTCATTTTAACGATCATTGGTACTTGAGTCAAAAATATGCTCTTTATAATTACAATTTGTTCATGTATCCATTATATCCAGAGTTATACTCATGATGTATATATCATATATATCATATATATCCATTATACATATGAATTTACAATATTACATTACATTTAGAGGAAAGGAATGAAATGCACCGTTCATGGAGACGGTAAGCCGTACGTACGCATGAACGCTACTTCTATTTCTATTTCATATTTAATGGAATTAAAACATAATGATACATAATATTATTATAATTCTAGTATTTTATCATATATAATATCATTCAATCTATCCTTTATACATACCACATATGGTATTAACGAATCCAATCACTTTGAGGGGGCGGTAGTCCGCACTTCCTAAAATGAAGATATCGTGTTTACCTATAATGGAAACCATAAAGGTATGCCATAAATGAAAAATACAGAAGCTTAAGTAAACACTAAACATATTATATACTATATGTAAATATATTTACATCTTAATTTCCACCTTTTAAGGTGTTATATTAGTGTTGAACAATCATCGTTTCATGAGGCAAAAATTCGCCATCCACAGAAACAGTATGTTCTTTAACCATTAGATGTAGGTGTGTGTAATTGTAGCTCGAATACATCTTATAAAAACATCCTAGTATATTTAATATACTGGTTTTGTTACAAAAGAAATTAATAAAAAGATTTTATTGGATTGGAGAAGAAAAATAAAACATAAGAGCACAAGAGAAAACACTACCTTTAAAACGGGTAACTCATTATGATTTGAGCCCAAAGGCTTCCGTGGGAAGACTTCTACCCAATTCTAGGCTTCTAGGAGTAATAGTAGGATTTTGAGAGAGAAAATGAGCAGGGGTTGGCCCAGCCAAAGGCTTTGGAAGTGTAGGTAAGGTGGTAGAGGTGGGGGCCTTTTATAAGAGGAGAGGAGGGGCACTCTTGGAAAGTTATAAACGTTTACATTATTATAAAATCATTTTCGGATTTTAAAGGTCCCACATAGATATAATTAGAGGATAAGGTGATAAGGGTTCGAAATATACTTATAAAATACGTTTTATACTAGTTTAGGTCTTAGATTTTACATTATCTTTTGATTTTATTTAAATCGTTAAATAATGTGGTAATCGCTGCATCATCATGGTGTCATAAATAATTTAATTTTTTTAATTTCTAAAAATTATAAAAAAAATATCATGATGTATTAATGCTTTTTAGCTTTCTAATGACTATTTATAGTAAAACATCTGACTTGTATAACCCCATGTAAAAATTGTCTTAATAAAACAACTCATGTTTGTGACATTTTTACTTTAACATTAAATAAAAAGATATTAATGTCATTTTCCTACCAAAGTGGCTCCATGGGGTCCCCAAGTTTACCCATGGATTTTACTTCTCGGACATGACAAATACAATAAGGGTAGGACATTTTTCTAAGTCATTTCATATTATTAAAACATTATTCTTACCTTAAATTACACTAATTACCTCTAATCATGATTACAAACTTAAAAGTTACTATTCACCAAAAAATTATTTTAATCCCATTGAACTACATTTTACTTAGTAATGAAAACCATGTATGTTGGATTTTTTAAATTCAAAACACAGAGGTGGTAAAATTTAATTTAAACGGAAAATCAGTTTTTATAAGTACAACTTAGTGGTTTCACTATTCATCAAAAATTGAAGTTTTTCAGAAAAATACCAAAACTTCACCCTCAGATATATTTGATATTATGAATTCAAAAATGATTTATATTTTACAAAATTAAAATCATATAAGTTACATTAGTTAATTTAATAGTAAATTCCCGCTGTCAGAGGAAATAGCGTGTTTTTATGAAACAATAAGTATCAAAAGGTTGACCCTAGTTTAAGTCCAATTTCAAAGTGAAATTAATTAAAACGACCACTATTGGATTAAATGGTAAAAATATATTCAGATTTCACTTTAAGACCAATTAATAAGATAATCTAACCATATAATTAAATTAGATGAAAATGTAGTTTTGATGTAAAATGCAGTATTTTTCACTATTTATTAAAAAATGAACATTGTCAGAAAAAAACCAAAACTTAATCCAATGTAAATTTCAATGTCCCAATCATAAATAATATGTTTATTTTTATAAATAGAGATTATAAAATTTTCAAATGTTTGGTTTAATAAAGGTTTTCCACCAAAAGGCAGTAAAACAGTCTTTTAAGAATATTAGTGTATTACATGATTAAGATTGGATTTATTCTCATTTTAAGCCTCTAAAACAATATCTAATTCCTAAAGAGACATAGATAAAAAAATATCTATTATTCATTATTTACTTGGGATTTTATAATACTCATGATGTATATATCATATATATCATATATATTCACTATATATATGCATTTACAATATTACATAACATTTATAAGTAAGAAATGAAATGCACTGTTCATGGAGACGGTAAGACGTACATACGTATGAACGCTACTTCCATTTATATTTCATATTTAATGGAATTAAAACATAATGATAAATAATAGTATTATAATTCAAGTATTGTATCATATATAATATCATTCAATCTATCCTTTATACGTTCCACATATGGTATTAACGAATCAAATCACTTTGAGGGGGCGGTAGTCCGCACTTCTTAAAATGAAGATATCGCGTTTACCCATAATGGAAACCCTAAAGTTATGCCATAAATGAAAAATACAGAAGCTTAAGTAAAACATAAACATATTATATATCATATATAAATATAGTGACATCTTAATGGCCACCTTTGAAGGTGTTATATGATTGTTGAACAATATTCTTTTCGTGAGGGAGAAATTCCCCATCCACAGAAATAATATGTTCATTAACAATTAGATGTAGGTGTGTGTAGGTGTAGCTCGAATACTTATTATAACAACATCCTAGTATATTGAAGATACTGGTGTTGTTACAAAAGAAAGTAATAAAAAGAGTTTAGAGGGTTGGAGAAGAAAAATAAAAAATAAGAGCACAATAGAAAACACTACCTTTAAAATGGGTAACTCTTTTTGATTTGAGCTCAAAGGCTTCCTTGGGAAGACTTCTGCCAAAAGTGAGGCTTCTAGGAGTAAGAGAGGGATTCAGAGAGAGAAAATTAGCAGGGTTGGTCGAGCCAAAGGCTTTGGAAGTGTGGGTAAGGTGGTAGAGGTGGATGCCTTTTATAAGAGGAGAGGAGGGACACTCTTGGAAAGTTATAAAAGTTTACTTTATTATAAAATGATTTTCGGATTTTAAAGGTCCCAAATTGATAAAATTCGTGGATAAGGAGATAAGGGATCGAAATATACTCATCCAATAGGTTTTTGACAATTGTAGGTCTTATATTTTACATTATCTTTTCATTTTATTTAAATAGTTAAATAATGTGGTAATCACTGCATCATCATGGTGTCATAAATAATTTAATTTTTTTAATGTCTAAAACTTATAAACAAAATATCATGATGTAGGAAATATTTTTAGATTTCTAATGATTTTTCATAGTCAAAACTCTGACATGTATAACCCCGTGTAAAATATTTTTTAGTAAAACAACTCATCTTTGTGACATTTTTACTTTAACATTAAATAAAAAGCTATTAATGTCATTTTCCTACTAGAGTGGCTCCATGGGGTCCCCAAGTTGACCCATGGATTTTCTTGGTCGGCCATGACACATAAAATAAGGGTAGGACATGTGTCTAGGTCATTTCATATTATTAAAACATTATTCTTAACTTAAATTACACTAATTACCTCTATTCGCGATTAAAAACTTAAAAGTTACTATTCACCAAAAAATTATTTTAAACCCATTAAACCACATTTTACTTTATAATGACAAACATGTATGTCGGATTTTTGAAATTCAAAACACAGAGGTGGTAAATTTTCATTTAAACAGAAAATCAGTTTTTATAAGTACCACTTAGTGGTTTCACTATTCATCAAAAATTGAAGTTTTTCAGAAAAATATAAAAACATCAACCTAAGCTATATTTGATATTCTGAATTCAAAAATGATATCTATTTTACAAAATTCAAAACATATAAGTCACATTAATTAATTTAATAATTAATTCCCGCTATCAGAGAAAATAGCGTGTTTTTATGAAACAATAAGTATCAATAGATTGACACTAGTTTAAGTCCAATTTCCAAGTGAAATTAATTCCAACGACTAATATTGGATTAAAGGGTAAATTTATATTCAGATTACAGTTTAAGACCAATTAAAAAGATAATCTAACTATATAATTAAATTAGATGAAAAATCAATTTTGATGTAAAAAGCAGTATTTTTCACTATTCGTTAAAAAAATGAACATTGTCAGAAAAATACCAAAAATTTATCCAATGTAGATTTCAATGTCCCAATAATAAAGAATATATATATTTTGACAAATAGAGCTTATAAAATTTTCAAAATTTTGGTTTAAAAAAGTTTTTCCATCAAAAGGCATTAAAACAATCTTTTAAGAATATTAGTGTATTACATGCTTAAGATTAGATTTATTCTCATTTTAAGCCTCTAAAACACTATATAATTCCTTAATAGACATAGATAAAAAAATATATATTATTCATTACTTACTTGGGATGTTACAAGTATGACTCGGGGAGTGGTTAATCCCAAATGATCATGACCTATAGGATGGAAGGGATGCTCCATAATCATACAAATACCAAATGAGTAATATATCTCAGTTGAGTTCTACCATGAATTGAAGGTCTTGAAGAGTGAGATCACCTATATTTTTGTAACCATGAAATATCCTAGAGGATCAATGGATGGAAGTGGATAAGAACTTTTCTGACTTAGATTATTTTATGAGCATATGTGGGATATCCTTCGGTATTGTTATATCTCAAATATTGTTGAAATACCGGTTTTTTATGAGATGAAAAATCATGATACTAAATTATAAGTGACATTAGGGTGTCCTATAGGGTATATTTATAGTCACCCCTATATGGTCTCTACCGAAAAATATCATGGATTATACAAATGATGACAATTTTAACAAATTCATTAGAGGAGAAATAGTAGATAGGGAATATTTTGGGATAGACACATTTATGATTATACAATTGTTTAATTTTACCTTATTCCCCACCTTCTAAGTAGTAAATAGATTGTTTTATGATTATTGTGGGCTTGTCTTTAGATCCATTTATTTATTCTTAATACAGTATTCCTTACTTTGGTTATCAGAATATAGATGTTTGCATTCATTATTATTAGTTTTTTATATTTAATTTTTACATGATCATACCCAAGTGTGTGTTTGTGTGCAGGTATATTAGGCTAATGCCTCCCATGTGTGGGATATTTCTTTTCATCAACGGCCACTATCCCTACGCTTATTGCAGGTGGGTGTGGGTATCTGATTTTCCAAAGAAAGTCGGTTATCTCATGATAATTTGGTCAATATAGGTCATCACCTTGGTTTAAAACATTATCATTAAACATAAAGAATCATTCCCCCCTTTTCACCTTCCCTGGGTGGTAATGTACTTTATAGTCAATGTTAATGATCAAATGCATCCATCAGCTATAATACATGTTCACCAATATTGTTTTTAATATATACATGAGACTGTTATAATCAATATATATATATATCAATATTTTAACCATAATCGAAATTCCTCCAAATTATTAATGTAAATATTAGTACTACAAAACCCAAATAATCTAACTAGTAGTCTTTTTTTCAGGGACCACCAATGGACTTGTGGAATATTATACCACCATTTCATTTTTCTAGAGGACTCATCAAAATCCATTCATTAATGAATCAATGTATATGACACAAATTCAACATAATAGGGATGTTTTTTATGTGTAATAACCATAATTGTAATGAGATCCTTGGAAATATATTCTCATTGATTTTTAAAATGGAACATAAACTCCATTGAATTCACCATTGATATTGAATATGAGTTTCATGGGTAATTTATCACAAAAATTTAAAAATATTCACCCAATCCATCAATACTAAGGATCCTTGTTAGAGTGGTTGGTCTTGAATATTATTATGATTTATATATATTTAAAGGAAGTACAAATATAATCTCACTTGTGATAGAATAACTAATGAATGAAAAATAATATAAAATTTTTCATAGAACATATTATTTCTAAATATATTAATATAATCCTTGAATAATCTCAATGCACACCCTTACTCAAGGAATATTTTAGAATACAATCAAATAAATTATTCAAGATATTGTATAACTTAATTGATAATGTCTCTAATAATTAAATCCGTGAATATGGTAGACGAATTTGTATGTTTTAATGTCATCATTATGAATTTAATTTGTCCATAATTTTTATGGAAATTTATACCTAGTATATCCTACATTTTAAAACATAATTGATGTTAACCAAATCAATTTTCAGTAATTTAAATACATATATCACCTCACGGATGATCAAATAAGTTATCAATTTGAATTATAAGGTAAATGTTCTTGATCATACACATTATAGGATCATTAAAATCAATCCATATATTCATTAATCATCCATTACATTCAATTTTAAAATTAGATCCAATGTAATACATGGATAAACACTTAGGATTTTAATAACCATATTCAAATTCCAATAAATTTGATGTTTAATTCATCTAATACAATAAAGGATATTTTATAATAAATATTAGATATATGTTTATCCTAAATTATTTACATAATGGTAAATGAAACTCATGATCTGTGGAATATATTGAAACCCATTTTGAATATATTAATATATTTATTCACAATTAAAATTAATTCTGTAATTAATTATACCAAACAATTAGGTCTAAGAATGAGATCCACAACACCACTTGTGTGGCTACTCATGTGAAAGTGTATATCGACTAGTAGTGAGGGTCCAAAGTCTATTAATAGGGAGACTATACACTCAATATCATATCTATAGAAAAATAATATAAATATAATAAAAAAATAGAAAAACATTTCAAAAGAAAATTATATAATATTACAAAAATATCATAAAAACATGAAATGAGATCCAAATTAATAATCAAAACTAGTGTCATAAGATTATGATGCAAAATAAATAGATAAATAAAACTACCGAAATTATGTAAAATACATCCATGTTCCACCACTAACATAATTTTACATCATTTAACTTTGATCCATGAGCCTATTTTTTTGATTGTATCTGTACACATGACATTTTATCATACATCAAAATGACAATACATGGTTCTCATAGTAACAGATTGTATGGAATCACCAATGTGTCTTTAATATATATGAATATGTATAAGAAGATGCTAACTTAATAAAATAAATGTTTTAGTAAGAATAACGATCATATTTCGAGAATCTGTATTCTAACCATGCCATCATAAACCCATGACATACCTACATTAGTAAATTTTAATAATAAATATCATTACATCATATGTAATAAATCATTAGAAAAATGCAAGTAAATATACTTCTTTACATCATGTTAAATTTACGCTCGGAATGTTGTAGGCCTTATTTGAGGCATTTTCCCCAGAATCTCCTATGAAACAAGTTATCATACAACTCAAAAACCATTAACCCTTATGTAAACATTACACTTGGAACCCACTAGTATTTTAGTGAATCTAATAGAATATATGATTCATTATCATATACCGAACCATTTCTCAGGTCTGTTGTATCCATCTTTGAAAGTCAGTTCCACTGCCCCTCTAAGGGATAACTATGTCATGATGGACCACCTATTCTGAGCACCAAGAACAACACCTTCAAAGTCTTGGTAATACACATAACATGGGGTACTATACAAAGATATAATATCATAAATCATTATGAATAGTATAATCATTTAATTAATTTGATCAAAATAAATCACGAACAAACTAGCTATAATTATACTCATGGAATAAAGTCCACCAAATAGTTATCATTATATTCAAACACAACCAAATTCAATGAAAATCATGTCAAATATTCAGGTTATGCCAATAAAATAATTATACTATAGAAAAAACTGTATACAAACACACCAAATGGTAACGACCTTAGGACCTTAACATTATTGAGGAAGAAATATGAGGTTAATCAAAGATGAACACCTAAACCAGAAAAGACACCCAAATAGAAATATCTATAATTTCTAGGATTCATAATTCTAGTACAGGTTTATCAGGAATAATGTTCAAAAAAGAATCTCATGAAAATTACATGTTATAAATTGTTTGTATAGAATTACATAGCATAACAAGTCAATCAAAAAAACCTATTCTATGGTATGTTGATAGGGCGGTTGTATATTCACCTAATCTAGTGTTGGTTCATGAATAGACTATATATTCCCCACTAAATCTATATGAGATCCGTTATTCTATAAATAGAGCATTTATCCTACAAAAATATATCAATGTAAAATTAATGGATGATGAGAATCAAGAAGAGGAGAATATGATGTTGATTTTCCTGATGGAAAATTTAACCAAATCATCCACAATTTACAATGAAGAAAATTGTAATAGAATATTATTTTAAATGATTAATATGATAAATAGTGTATTCAACATGATATAATAAGTATAAATAAACCATAATATAATTTCAACATTTAATTATATAAACGTGTGATAAAACCTAGTCATAAAATTGAAGGGTATTAATAGTATTAATGTTATTATAAAATATATAAAAAATTTCTAATCAATATAAATAAATTCAAATATTCTTTATAAATATAATTTCAACTTTAATAAATATATTTTATTCTAAAAATTTGAATTTCCTTGTAAAATGATATTTATTATTTTTTGAGTGAAAAAACTAATTAATTTAGGGGAAATTTAGGAATGTTATTTTAAAAAATTAGATTTTTTTTAAATAATCATATCAAAATTAATATTTTGGTAAATTTTATGATTTTTCATAAAAAAATAATTTTTTAGTGAATAGTGGAAAATATCGATTTAGGGGAAAAATTCATTTATTTTGAATAAATTTTGTAATTTAAAATTACCTTTATTATTTTAATTTAATTGTAATGTAAAATAAATATTAATTAGTTATATTTCATAAAACTAGTTTCATTTAATCCAATTTATAATTCATTTTAATATTAGTACATTTTTAGGTATTAAACCCCATTTTTCAAAAAAAAAGTTATAGAGTGCATATTATTTCATAATTTTATATAATTAAAATAAACAATAAAAAAGATAGAATAAAATAAAATTTATAGATTATATATATATAAATTTAAATTCATTTAATTATTATCAATTATTATATATATATCATAAGGTCATCTTATGATTGATAAATGTATTTATTGAGAACCCCTTTGTTCAACACTTCATTAAGTTAACATCTAAATATATTCATTCCTCTTTTGTGACATTAATTTGATAAAATGGATCAATATTTTTGAATAACAATATTTAATATCATATAATATTTCACACTAAATTTTAGTACATAATGAATTGAAAAAACTATAAAAATATATTACCACAGTTAAGGTTAAAACTAACATAATAAGGGGTTAAATTAAATAAGAAAATGGAATAAAATATTTAATTTGTTTTTTATTTTAGAGAAGTGGATTTTCCTAATATCTATTCTAATACTTTATTTTTATATTTTTTAGGCATGTGGATTGATAGTGACTTCCTATTATTTTATACTTTTTGGTATTTACAAGAATGCCACACATCCTCTCATCTAAATGGGATATCCCTATCCTCTCCTTTCAATACATTAAAATCCATTGAAATTAAACAAAACCATTCCAAATCCATTCCATGCTTCCCTCCCCATATCTTATGCACCTTTTTTCATCAAAAAAAATATTGTAATTATTTAGGTATAATTCTAAATACGTTGTCTAAATAAGTTGAATCATTCATAACTTTGCATCATTGATTTGTTTCCTTATACACCTCATTTAAATATTACTCAATAATTATGATATTATAATTTCATTATCTCTTATATACATATATGTTATTATTTTAAGGGAATATCCTAAATCCATATATGAATCCATCATGTAAAAAAACAATCATTCATTTGTATGGCAGACTACCTCCTCGCGAATATAAATAATTCATTCTCCTTAATATCATCTTTTCTCTATAAATTCTGTTTTAATTAATTTTTTTATATGATATTTATGAAATATTAATCATTCATAAATTTTAATACACCATATGCCTTTTTAACATATTATCAATGTAAAAATGATAATGTCATTTGTCTTTATAGCAGTCTACTACCTATCGAAGCGATGTGATTTTTTTGATTACTACATCACATGTATTTATGTGTATTTTAAAAAATAATCTTATATGCACAATATAATTATCATTTATAAATTAAAAATACTATTTATCTTATTTCCATCATGATAATTGAAAATTGAAATTGTTTCACATGCGTACGCCTACTCTATTGTCCCGATGATTATAGCATTGTGCGTTTTTCAAAACAATCATTAATGATTGATTTTAAAATTATATTTTTTTTATAAAAATGAAAATTATTTAATTATTATTATTCTTTATATTATTGATAAATGTCTACTAGACCAATATCAAAAATCCAATTCCATTTTGAAATAATGAACATAGCATTCCCAAAACACCAAAAAAATCATAACTGAATATGAAAATAAATATGTTACTAAAATTAATGAAGTGAGTGGGTTACTTATGAAGATATATATAAGGTAAATTCATCTTAGAAAATAAATTAATTGATAAAAAATTATTATACTGCTGATAAAAGTCACACAGAACAATGTTTGGACTCATGGTAATGATTTCGTCTAAAAAAATCCTTCTTTGAGATACATTTTATTTTAAGAAACTAATTTTATTTAATTGGTGTATATTAATAGCATTTACATTGTTATAATTAATCATTCATACATTTTGTTATTTTAATTTACAATTTATTTAATTAATTCAAAGGATTTGTGATTTAAAAGTTACAAAAGTTGTAAGGGGTAATGTTTCAATCTCAAATTAATCGGGATTATTTATGATTGAGTATAAGCTATATGAAATTATTTGATAATATTCTTATAAAAAAATTAATTTTATACTCCTATGGTATTTTCATTAAATTTTCACCCAATATAACCATATTATACTCTTTGGTACTTAAAATTTAATGTTTTGTTACATATTAACAACAAATTTTTGGCTCTAGTTTTGAACATGCTATAGTTCGGTTTTTCATTGGAGTAATTTTTGGGGTTTTTCCTAAAATTTGGAAACCCATAGAAATTTTCATGGTTTTTACATAGTTAGGTAAAACTATGCTTTTTGGACAAAGAAACTATGCCAACAAGCATCATCATGTGGAAGGGTGTTCATTTTTTGTCCTAATCACACGACTACCCCTCTAAACCGTGCATATCCGAAAATAGGGGTTATGAATAATTGGAACACGGTTAATTTAATCAATTTTCAATACATTAAACCCATATATAATCTCTATATAGTGTGTCTAGTAATAGATTATTGTTCATCCTTACCATACAGCAAGTCCAGCAAGCTATTCACGTGTGTTTATAAAAACAATTAACTAAAAATTCCTTAGACCGCGATTTAACTTATAATATGCCCATAACATCATTTTGGATCAACATAATCCTTCACTAGATTTTTAGAGGCTTATCTATTCGGAATCCTAGAATAATTCTTTGGTTCTTGATGGATCAACTCATGGAATGTTGTTTTTTGGATTTTGTTTTTTCTATTTTTCTCATATCCTTATAAGATCACTTCCAATATCATCATTTGGTAACAAAAGGAGATGTGTATGCTTAATATATGGTTATTTTATAGATAATTTATATCTTTCCTATTGTTTAGGATTGTTACTATATGATCGAGCCATCCTTACTCACTATTGTTGAAGAATATTATTTCTAAATACATTCTTGAGAAATTTTCCTTATATAATAGATTAATTATATAAATCATCATTCATTTAAAATTATTTCGATATATTAATTTTATAGAATTTATTTTTTTGTATTGGATTTATTTGATATTTAATTGTTTTAAAATGTGTTTTACCTTTAATAATAGTTTTTTTCACATCTAGTGGTTGATAAAATGATCGATAGGTGATTTTCATACCAAAATGGGTTTTTGAATATCAAATAAGTTTTAGATTGTATTTCAAAATGTTTATTAAATTTTGAGAATGGTTTAGAAATAGATTTGGACAAACATGGTACATTGGTGGATCAAGAACCGACATGTTACCCATATTGTGTGTAATTCTTGTATATGTTTTGTGATATCAATGAATGGTGGAAGGACTCGATATTGATTTCTTCCAACATATTCCTGGTATGGACTCTATTATTTATATTATGAATTCTCATATGAAATGGCCCAAAATGATTTTATTTTTTATTTATACTGTTTTTATCAAAGAATTTATTTTGTCGCATATTATTTCTGATAAATTTTCACATGAGGTTATATAACAAGGTTTCACATACTTGGCTATTTCATGTATATACAATTACATGGTCACCATATAATGTATGGATATGAATTCATATTTTAGAACTTATACGTTTCACATTTATGGATTTATGAATATGAAAGGATTTTTAAAAACCAATGGATGATATTTTAAAAATTGTTTTGCATTTATGAAATGTTTTTTTAATTTCTTTCAAAAGATATAAATACAACATTATTTCTATTAGAAATTATATTGACAATTTTTTGTTATCGTACTGGGTTGTGTGATCACACACTATTTTTCCGTTTGGTTGGTTGTAGATGTTGTTTTTAAAGACCCAATTAATGGGATGGGAGTATTGTGTCATTACCTCTTCCATTTTCATCATTTCCTTCATAGGATGATGGTTTAGAGGTGACAGTTAGTCATATGAACACTTGTTGGACTTCTCTTGTCATACAATCTTGTTTTGAATGTCTATCTTGGATTTTATATGTCATGGTTTTATAACATTTTTCATCTTTGTACTATTTTTTATGTCATTTTTTGGATAAATCTAATCATTTTTTGTTATATTTGTTATACCTAACCACCATGATGGTACAACTCTGGTGGATTGTCTAGATGACTTGGGTCTTTTCATTACAAAATGGTATAAGATGAAATAATAATCCTGAATTGTAATAAAAATACCATTTTTTATGTTAGGGTTACACATGAGTAAGGATCATCAGAATATGGGTAGTATGTGTGGGAGTTTCCTAAACAACTCACTTCCATGTCTGAACATGAGTTAACATGATAGTTTTAAAATTAATTTTTAAGTAACTTTGTAGTATATATTTTTAACAATATTTTTGAATATTATAAAATCTAGTCTTTTTTTGTTAGAATAGTTTGTTTTCCTGGAATCAAATCCGTCTACATCATATTCAAAACATCTGATTCAAAATATTTGGAGGTAGACATTATTGTTTTATGAAAGACTATCGTTGCTGCATTTAGAGAATGAATGAAGTTTCTAAAGGGTTATTGAATTAAGATTGTGGAGTAAGGAGATATGAGGTATTCAAACTATATAAAATAAAATCAGATGATTCTTTTCTACTTAATAATTTCTCATAATACATGAAAACATTCTTGATAAAATCTTTTGAATAAATGGAGAAGAGTCTTGATTAATTTTAGAGTTGAAAATGGATTTTTTTAATAATAATTTTGTAATCATAAAATCGTAATCAGTATTCTAAGGATAATCATAAGCTAAATTCTAAGAGAATCATAACCCCTTTTTTGTATAGAATCAGAAATAGCTTTTTGAGGTAATCATAACCAGCATTTTGTCAAAATCCTAAGCATTATTCTGTAAATAATCCTAACCATCAATCTGAGAGAATCATAACTAATTTTTGGTATAGAATCAAAACCATAATTATGGGAGAATCGTAACTAGCTTTCTGTAGAGAATCATAACCATCATTCTAAGAGAATTTTAACCAACAATCTATTAAAGTTGTTACCAAAATTCTATTAAAATTACAACCATATGGAAATAGGAAGGGATTCTAACAGTTGTATCCAAGTATAAAAAATGTTTTAATAGGTTCTGAAAAAAATAGATTGTAACAGGTTTAAAAATAATTCACAATGATCATATTACAAATAAGGATTACAATTTTCAAACATGTCATTCAGTTTTTTAAAAATCTCAAATAAATATAAGGATGTTTTATGAAGTAAAATATGATATTTAAATGCGAGATATTATTTGTGTTTTGAGATTTGAGGAAGTACGAAATATTTCCAGTCTCCCACCTTTGTTTCTTGATTATCTAATAAATAATTTATATATAATTAGTTCATTTTCAAATTTTCTATTCACATTTTAAAGGTAGAGTGTTGGATAAATTTATGTGGAATTTCTCATCTGATTGAATGAGAATTGAATTAATAATTCTAGAAAAGTTTGTGTTTTTTAAATATTGAGATTGAGTTTTTTACAGATTGAGCTTGAGTTCATTATTTTGAAAGAAATCCAAACTAAATTATAACAATGCTATATTAAAAGAAATTGAATCTATATTACATCATCATTGTATTGGATGAAATCCGATCTAGATTATAGTAGTATTTTATTGAATGAAATCAGATCCATATTACATCATTATTGTATTTAAAAAAATCAGCTCCTGATTACAGCATCATTGTATAAAAAAAAATGGAATCCAGAATCCAAACTCATTTTATTGAGAAAATCAGGATTCAACATCATTAGATTGAGGAAATCGGATCCAACCAAATCCGACTGAGGATTTAGAATATTCATTTGTGGAGCAGTTTGAAAAAAGTCTCTATTATTTTGTATGGATCAATTGTTTTAAAATAAAACATTGTAAACTAATGGGAGACTATATAATAATTCTTATTAGGGGATAAAATGTTTCTAATTGGATTTGGAACAAGTTGAATTCAGTTCTTCATAATAGTGTTTTCTATAAACCCATAAGAGTAGCTATGGAAAGGATTTAGATTATCACTCTGTGGACTAACCTTGTAAATCATGGGTTTGTTTCATGCTTTCCTACTTTTCATGCAGTAGTATTTAATAAAATTTTATAAGGAAATAAATCTTAAGAGGTTAGGGGTTATGTTTCTAAATATTTTAAAACTTATAAAAAGTGAACAACTGGTTCAACCCCCCCCCCCCCCTTCTCAATTGTTATTAGATCCTTATAACATCAATTGTTATTAGATCCTTATAACATCAATTGTTATTAGAACATCATGTTTCCTTACTGAATCACTATCATGGATAATAAAAATTCTTTCAATAGAAGAATAATTCCAACATTTTTTGGAAAAAATATTAAGGATTGAAAAATAGGATGATTTCTTATCAACCATCTATTGGTGTGGAAGTTTTTGATGTATACACTATTGGGTTATCACCCATTGAGAAATATCCTCCTATGAAAGTTTCTTATAAGAGAAATATATGAAGTCTAATGAAAATATTGAATTAAAATCCTTATATCCGTATCAGAGAATGTTTATTTGAAGGTGATGGATCTCAAAATGTCAAGAAGTATGTGGGAAAAGCTGGCAAGTGTTTTTCAAGGGAATAAAAAACATAAGGAATCAAACCTAAAAATATGGCATAATATGTTTGAAGACATCAGAATGTGATAAGATGAATCAATTTATGGATTAATCACCAGATTAAATGAATTTTTTTCAATAATGGTGGATTTAGAGATTTACTAGAAGATTCTATAATTGTAAAGAAAATAATGTGAAACTTTTTGGAAAGGTCCAATTGTAAAATTTCTACATTAGAAGATAAGTTTGATTTATCTATTGATGAATTTCATAACATTATTATTTCTTATGAAATGAGGAAATATATACCCTTAAAAAAGATGAAAAATGAAATGGTTTAAATTCTATGAGAAAGATACAAATCCAAGAAAGTGATGAAGATGATCTTCGTTATTTCAATTATATGGAAGATGATGAGTTTAATGAAAAAATAATTTCTCTTATATCTATGTACTACAGAAGAGGAAAAGGAATGAATGGAGTAAAACATCCACTCAAATATTTCATTGTGGTGGAATAGGAAACATTTCAATGAATTTCACCAAGAAGAATGTTAGACAATATCTAGATGATCCAGTTGAAAAACCTCAATGGAAGAAGTGGAAAAAATGATAAAGAAGAAAAGCCATCCAAGAGATACACGAATAATTTTACTTGACACAGAAGTAGTATATTGAGTTATAAAATTGAATTGGACACAACTGATAACAATTATTCTGAAGATAAAAGTTAAATAAAATTCAGAACCTTTTTTTCAAATGATGAAAGTACAAAATATTCCTCTGAGAGTGAATAAGGTGTTGAATAAATCACTCAAGAAAGAAATAATAATGATAAAAAATGATTGTGAAGAAGTTTTTGATGGAAAAAATGATGTCATAAAGTAGGACGAAGAATACATCGAGGACATTTTTTGCCAAAAACAAAAAAAATTCTGAACAAGGAAAGATGATTGAATATCTTTATAAGAAGTTGGAAACTAAAGAATAATATGTTATCAAGTTTCCATAAACACATATTGAGTCTTTAAGTACCCTAAAAAATATGAATGAAAACATCAAATAATCTTTAGAAGTTAAATCGGAGACTTCTAAAGATACTGAGTGGTCTCAATGAAAAAACAAGTGAAATATTCTCTTACAAAAAATTATGTTTCGTTAGAATCATTTATGTTTTTAAGTAAGGGAAAAATTATTGGGAAATCATGGGTGGAGAAAGGATGTGAGAAAACATATTTCACAAATAATGATATTGAATCATTTAGAAAGTATCCCCCTGATGAAAGTAGTCTATGATTTGTGAAGAAACAATAATAACAACAATAATGTTCTAAAAAAGTTTACTATCAATCTATGAAATCAATATTTAGAGGTCGTTATTGGTGTTATGGATTTTTTGGACAGAAATCCTATTCATTCCTGTATAACATGTCTCTACCAGGATACATGTATGAATCATGGGGGAGCTATGATGAAAAAAAAATATAGAATTTTCCTGAGTGTTTTTAGAATATGAAGAGAGTTGAGTATGTTAAAACTGTGTATGTTAAGAAAGTTGAAAAAATTAGTCATGTTGATCCAAAAAAATAAGAAGTGCTTATTTTTTGGCAAGATCAAATTGAAAATGTTGGGATGTTATAAATTGTAAAAAAAGTATCTAATCAATGGGGAAAGAAAAAATATTATGATGAAATGAGAAAAGTTGATAAAAATTTATCAACAGATTGTGGTTTGAAAATTCCGAAAAGATGCATGATATGTGAGAAAGAAAGAATTGTTACTAAAATTTATTTGACATTTATCCCAGAACATGAAGAAGGTAGAATGAATTGTTACAAAATCATTGAAAGAAAAATTTTACTGAAGAAGAAAATATGTTGACATCCTTATCCTAAGTATCTATATTTAAATGAAACATGTTAAAAAATCTAATAATGATGATCAAATGGAACAAAATATATCCAAATAAAAATCCAAGAAGATTATGAAAAACTAAGAAATAAGGGAAGACTCTCAATTCAAAGTTTACTTTTGAGAAGCTATTAGGTTCCTCCTAATTCCTATATCATTTTTTATTTATACTAACATAAAGAGAATGGAAGGAGTTTAAGTAATAATGCTGATGGTGAGTCTCTTACTATTCTTACAAATGAATGTAATAAGGTTATGAAAAGGTTTGTTTTGAATTTTTTGTTTTTAAACCTGAACATTATGATATGTTTTCACAGATGGGAACATGATATTTTTATCTCAATTAAATTATTTGCAAGATCTATCTATGAATGAGAATGTTGTAGGAAAAATGAAAAGGTATTACATGAAAGATGAGAGATGGGAAACATTAATAACCTTGATTATACACTCTTGTTTTCTACACTGGGTTCTCCCACGTAGACATAGATCTTTTTAGTTAGTGGCATGTTTTAATGAAACTCATTTGATACTTATGTTCTTCTGAATAAGAGTTTCATGTTTTTTTAATAGTTTTTGATGGAAGAATCAAAATAAGATTCAATTAAATGTTAAATATTTTTAACGATGTGACTTTGGGTTTCGGTATTAATATAATGAAATTTAATCGCATATGTTGGACGAAAACATAATTCTAGGATATGTCAAAGGAATAGCTTCAAATGGGTTGTTATAAAAAATAAATTTGGAGATAATGTTTCTTGCTTATACTGATTCTGTTTGGGCGGGAGATTATAATGATAGTAAATCAATATTGGGAGGAACATTTTTCATTGGTGGGTGTTGTGTGAGTTAGCATAGTAAGAAAAAGTGCATAGTATCATTGAGCACATCGGAATCAGAATATATTGTAGCCACTTAGGCTTATACTCAAATATTGAGGATGAAAGATTATCTAGAAGATTTTAAAGTGAATGTTTCACAGACATTGAAGATACTTTATTACAATCAATGATAATTTGATCTTTCTAAGAATCTTATCTATTATTCAAGATCAAAACACATTGATATAAAGTTTCACTTTATAAATGAGAAATTTTCTGCTGGAGATTTTTTACTGCAATACTTTTAAAAAAAGTATTAAATTGATGATATCTTTACAGAATCAAAGTCGAAAGATGGTTTTTTGGAATTGAGGTGGCAACAATATGTTCATCCTCCTCCTATTTTTTCCTAAATCACATAAGGATGATCCCCCACTGTGCTTTGTATTATGTTGATAATGGGAGAGAGAAAGTAGAAAATTTATATTTCTTTTTTTAATACAAAGATGTGGTTATCATATAATGGGGGAGTGTGAAAATAAAAGTGAGATAAAAAGATATGTTTAATAAAAATAATGTTAGAAAATAAATAATGTGGGATAGAAAAAGAAAGTATAAAAATAAAAGTGAGGAGAGGATAAATTTACATGGGCATAAAATTATCTTTCCACTGAGGGGTGTAATTCCATCATAAACATTACTTTATATGGTAGTGTGGTTTCAAGACACTCTATTTTGAGAAGGGATATGTTTTGAAAAAAATTCCAAAAGCATGAGTTGTTAAAAATTATGAGATTTGAAAAGTCGTTATGGGGGTTGTCAACAAGTCCAAAGAGAGAGATTGAGGTACCTTCTTAACAAATGTTTTTAAAAATGTTTTTTTTTGTTTGAAACTAACATTTTAATATTAGAATGCTTTGTTTTCCGGAATGGGGTCTATCTTCATCGTATTCAGACCCTCAGATCCAGAACAATTTTAGGTAGAATTTATTGTTTTATAGAAGTCAATACTTGCTATAAAAAGAGAAATAATTAAGATACTAAATAATTTTTAAAAGAATATATTAATGTTAGGATGTATAATGTTTTCATTCATTATAAAACAAAATTAGACGATTCATTTTAGATCGAGAAGTTCTCACATTTCATGAAAACATTAGTGAAAAATGGTTTTAAAAAATGGTGAAGTGGTTTTTCGACTTTCATAGATTGAAACTAGAATTCCATAATCATATTTTTGTAATTATATTTTCATAATCATATTTTTGTAATAATATTTTAGTAATACTATTTTTGTAATGATATATTCCTAATCATAGAATTGTAATTAGCAGTCTGAGAAGAATCATAACCTGCATTCTGATGGAATCATAACTAGATTTCTATCGAGAATTGTATATGTCCCCGTCCTTAATGTAAGAACCCGTATCTTTGTTTTAGGTATGTCATTCCTTTTCCTGGAGTTTTTGAGAAAAGTTGAGATTTTGGAATATTTTGAAGACACGCCGTGTACTTTATAAGTAAACATCGTGTACTCCTTTGCCACTCAAAGTTGTGTTCTGGCCGTGTCTGAGCCACACACACGGTGTGTAGGGGTGATGTGGAGGCCTCTTAAAGCGGAGTATTAAAATACAGAGTACATTCCGTGTACCCCATAAGTACACTTCGTGTATTTTATTTTTTTCATTAAATGGACCGGGGTCGCGTCTGACGGACAGAACACCATTATTCTAGGTTTCGTTCGTCCGAGAGAAGTCGTACGGCTGTGGATCTTCATTGGATTCCTGATCCTCCATCTATTCTTTGAATCAACCGTCGTCGATTGCGTTGGAACTGTAGCAGTGAGTTCTTCCTTCTCCAAGAACCTTGTTTTCCAATTCCTCCTCTTTCTCAAGATATCATGGGTTGGGCGGTTTTGACGTTTTCTCCGATATTCGACGTTCTAAGGAGAATCAATCATTGTGGTTCACTTATATCGATCTTCTAGCATCGAGGTAGGTGGTTTATGCCTTTCTTTTGGAAGTCATTGAATATCTTGTGAAATTCCACCACTTCCCTTAAATGGGGTGTGTGTTTGTTTCCTATTTTCCACCTATTGTGGCATGATTTTCTTGATTGCTTGACTAAAGGTAATTTCTTGTGAATAGGGTATTTTTTATTGTACTCTGGATGATTTTCCATGATTTTTTTTCTTGTTTGGTATTTTTCCAGTTTCCATGCCTAGTTGTAGGATAGTGGAACTGTTGTACGGTTTTTTTGTGGTTCCTTAGAATGATAATCAAGTTGTTCATGAGGTTTACTTGGGTCGATACTCGCGCTATGCATGTTGTTTTATACAGGGCTGTGAGAACCCAGTGTAGTGGACCATAGGGAGAATGGACGTAAGGGCTTCTCCAGAGTGTCTTTAATTTATGATGAGAGACCACCAGGGGAATGGACGTTGAGTTCTTCCTCAGAGAGCCTGTAGTTCCTCGACACGGTCCATAAGGGGAATGAGATATTGAGTGCTTCCCCAAAGAGCATTTAGTACGATACGAGACTATAGCAGGAATTGACAGTGAGTGCTTCCTCAGAGAGTCTATTATTTAGCAGAACCAAAGGGGCGAGACTGTGTGTGCCTCGTAGAGGGTTGCTAGTACTTGTATGGTGACCCATAAGGGTTAGGTTGTAGGAACTACCCAGGGGGTTACCTATTGTTTTACTTGTTGATTGATCATTACTTGTGTACTTTATATGCTAGACACTGAGGATTGTAGCTACTGTGTGCTTTCCTGTTTACTGATTCCTGTATTTTTACTGCCACGTATTCACTGACTGTTAAGCACAGATCATTGGGTGGTTTCCTACTGGGACCATGTCTCACACCCAGTTTGGGCCATGATTTTGGGCCCGAACAGATTATATTGTGGCGGGTATAGATAAGGGCAAGCGCCCTTCTACTTCACTTACTTGACTTGCTGTGGAGTTGGAGAGCATGGGACCAAGCTATGGATTGCAATTCTGAGTAGTTTACCTGTTTTCTTTTGCACTTGGGTTTAGTATTGTATTCTACATTGTGACTTGTTAGGATTCTTTCCTAGACATATGTGTCATGCATCATTTTATATACATGTGTGTGTGCTCCAGTTGTTTACTATCAATCTTCCACTATTTATCGTTTACTCTTGTATGGATGATTATGGTTTCTGCTATTATCTATTTGTTTTTCTTCCTCTGTGTACTCTTCCTATGAGGGAATAGTTTCTACACTATCACAACCAAGGCCCTCACTGCTAGTCGGTAGCCTCTGGCGTTTGGGGAAATGCGCTTCAGGCCATGTGACCAATCGAGTACGGGGCACCTCTGGGTGGATTTGGTAATCGGGATGTTACAAAGTGGTATCAGAGGTTCTCTTTTCTGTTGATTTACTATTTAGAGCCTTTTGCAAGGGATAGGATGGATTCGGTACTTGGTATTAAGTTGTGCTCGGGTGTAGCTAAACCATGTATAGGGAAAATCCCTAGTACCTTTTTTATTGCGGTTTTCTGGTTTTGAGATTTTACGGTTGATATGATTTCACCTAGAGTGATTCACATGCCATGCAATGTTATTGTTGTTGCTATTTTGGTTCTATCTCTGTCGCAACCCAATGAGATGAGGGTTTCCCATCTCATGCATCATATCTGCACTTGTTAGAAAGCACATGTCATGCCTTCTTCCCATGCCATCTAGGGTGAATTAGCGATTGCATGTTGTTGTGATAGACTTTGTGTAAATTATGCATGCTATTGTGAAAGATGATTTGATAAAATCCCTGCTGTTTGATAGAGGACTGTTTATATTTTACTTTGCTTAAATGAACGCCAAATTTTGGTTCTTTAGGTGTTACGGGCCCTCCTGAATTGAAAATTGGTGAATCATTGACCACTTTTTCCTTAAATATGTCTGTATTGGATGCCAAACGTTGATTTGTGGGGAGTATGGGCCCTCACGGATCATAATTTGGCACCTTCATGTTTGTTTTTAGTGTTTTCTGGGCTTTGTTGTAGTTTTAGAGCTATTTCCTGGAAAAACCCAGAATACACAGCGTGTACTTTATATATACACATCGTGTAGTGTCAAACTGTGTCACTGACCGTGTGAGTAGAAACACGGATTGTGAAAAATCACTAGGAACACGTCGTGTACGGTAGGTACACGCCATGTAGTAGTAAGCTGTGTACCCAGACGTGTAACTAATAACACGGGTCAGGGAAGCTCATTACATACACGCCAAGTTTTGTATGAACATGCCGTGTATCCTTGTTCTCAGTACCTGGCCATGTCACGGAAAACACGGGATGGTGTTATCTCCTCCTATGCACACCGTGTTTGTTCAGAACACGCCGTGTAGTCTCACCCATGTAACTGGCCATGTATCTAACAACATGGGTTGTTGAAACCTTGTCTACCACAAGCTGTGTCCACAGGGAACACGCCGTGAAGCCTCAGTTTAAGAGGACCGTGTGGGTTAGCCATGTAATGAGACTCTGGTAGGGGAATAGTGTAACATCCCAAGTAAATGAATAATAAGACATATTTCATATTTATTAATATTTTTGAACTAAATATTAATCTTACATTAAAGGGGTTGCTATGTTCGATAGCATACCTGATACGCAACAACGGGTTTCTTTGGAATCTTACGTTGCACACTAGTAATATAATTTTATTATTTTAAAAGGTAGTTAACTCCTAGCCATTGTAGTGGAGGGAATGAATGAAACTAACTACAATATGATTATACATGTTTGTTATATGTATTTACTTTTTTCTAATAAAATATAGAGTCTTAAAATGTGAATGAATCAAATTTTAAGCATAACTGACATTAAAAGGTCGATTTACCGCCTTTTAATGCAGAAACCTATTTAAATATAATTTTGGTAACTTTAATATATTCTATATGACCAAATATAATCATTCTTTAGAATGGGACATCAAATTTTACTTTGGGTAATTTTTTTGGTATTTTTCTGATAAAGTTCAGTTTTTTATGAATAGTGAAAAATACAGTATTTTAATTCAAAAGTGTCTTTTAATCTAATTTATTTATATGGTTAGATTATCTTTTTAGATGGTTTTAAAGTGAAATTAAAATATATTTTTACCATTTAATCCAATTTTGGTCATTGGAATTAATTTCACTTTGTAATTAGACATAAAAAAGCATCAATCTTTTGATAGTTATTATTTCTTAAAACACGCTATTTGATTTAACACTGGGATTTAATTTTAAAATTAATTATCTCCACTTCAATGTTTTGAATTCAAAAAAATATACATCAAATTTAAATTTGGAATATCAAATATAGCTTAGACTGAATTTTTGTTATTTTTCTGAAAAACTTCAATTTTTTATGAATAGTGACACCACTTAGTGGTAGTTAAAAAACTGAATTTTTCATTAAAATGAAATTTTACCACTTCTGTAAATTGAATTTCGAAAATCCAACATACATGGTTGTTATCAAGGAGTAAAATGTGGTTCAATAAGATGAAAATAATTTTTGGTGAATAGTAAGTTTTGACTTGTATTTACCGCGGTTAAAGGTAAATAAGGTAATTCCAGTTTAAAAGAATATTATAATAATTCAAAATTACCATAACACTTGTTCAAACCTTATTGGTTGAGTCATTAACGACCATGGGCATCTTTGGGACGATTTTGGGACCCCATTGATCCACTTGGGAGTGAAAATGACAAATTAGATTAATTAATTTAATATGAAGGAAAAATTGACATTAACAAAAATATTTTAGTAATTAATTTTTTTATAGAGATATATAAGCCCTATTTTTGACTATAAATATTAATTGGAAATATCAAAGTATTTAATACATGATAGTATTTGTTTTATAATTTTTAGACATCGAATAAAGTAAATTATTTATGACACAATAATGATGCAGTATTTACCTCATTAATACATGATTAAAATAAATAAGATTATAATGATTTATCCAAAACATGTCCAATTCGGATTGGATGATTTTATTTATATTATGATTCATCTTATCTTTGACATTAATGTGTTTTGGACCTTTTGAAATTGAAGAAAAGTTTATAATAAAATAATGTTTTCACACTTTCCTAAAGAGCCCCTCCTCTCCCTTATAAAAGGAGACCACTTCTATGAAATTCCTCACACCTCTCAAGCCATTTTGCTCGTCAAAAATCTACCCAATTAGGCTCCCTAAATCCCTATCCTCCTCCTAAAAGCCTTACTTTAGGCAGAAGGAACTTCAAGGAGTCCTTATGGTTCAAACAAAAGGAAGTTACCTAAATTAAAGGTAACCGTTTCTCTTAAATTCATTTCTTTTATTATACTTCTCCAACCCCTAAAATATTTTTATTTCATTTCTTTTGAAACAACACCAGTATCCTCAATATACTAGGACATTGTTATGACAAGGATTTTAACTACACTTACACACACCTCCATCTAATGGATGAGGACATAATGTTTCTGTGGATGGAAAACTAAGGCCTCACGAAACGATGATTGTTCAATTACATCTTACCGCCTCTCATGGTGGCCATTATTATGGAACTGTATTTATATATGATATATATTATGTTTATGATATCCTTATTCTTCTGTAATTACCTTTTTATAACATGCCATTATGGTTTCCATATTGGGTAAATACGATAATCTCATTTGAGGAAGTGCGGACTACCGCCCCCTCAAAGTGAAGTGATTCGTTAATGCCTTATGTGGGATGTATAAAGGATGGAGTTAATGTTATTATATATGATATTATACTGGAATTATAATATACCTATGTATCATTTTGTATTAATTCCATTAAAATAAGAAATATAAATGAAAGTAGCGTTCATGCGTATGTACGACTTACCGTCTCCATGAACGGTGCATTTCATTTCTTACCTCTAAATGTTATGTACTATTATAAAAAAATGTATATGTTGGATATATATGATATATATGATATACAAATCATGAATATCATTCTCGATATAATGAAACATTGACCACATGAACAACATTTAATTTTAATAAGTCCATTTTTTACTCAAGTACCAAATATCGACAAAATGAACGTTATTGACTTAAATGATTACATAATGATTATAACATGGTAATAAGTGATATAAAGGAATAATAAATATGAAAAAGGTTCTTATGAAAGTAGAAATTAACATTAGTTTATTATTCAGGAGATTAAAGAATGATCGAGTCAAGTCGGACGTGAGGGAAGGGACTTCGTCTCAATCTCCTTTCATTGAGGCATATTCAACAAAGCGTTTTACTAAATGAAAAAAGGAATGTTTCTGTTAATGTACGTGGTGACAATGACCTTTTATGCTACCACGAGTATTATTTGATATTTGGCTTCCTCAACAATCCGTAATGTTATTAAAAGAAAATAAATACCATTACTCTTTTACATATTTTTTGTATTGAAAATGGTTTTGAAAATGGATTTGTTATGTCAATATATTTAAGTGATATATTTTGATTGAAATGTGGAAATGATTTATTTCCTTTATATTTGTTGTATGTGTTATGATTTTTGTTGGTACTTGGAAATTTGACGAGTGGTTATGTGATAAACCAAATGACGGGTGGTTCCATGAATACCAGGACGGGTGGTTATGTTATAACCTCTAATGCATTGGGTATGGAAGTCGTCTGTATGGCTATTCCATTTAGTGATATGTGTGTACATCGATTGTATGGTTATTCCACTTAAGTATGTTTATGTCCCATGTTACCTTTATATGTTATGTGTTCTTTATGTGGGTTTTATGGTAATCGTTTTGTTACAAAAGGGTATGTAATGATCTTTTATTCATTGAAGAGTATTTACTACTTCATAAATGTGAAAAGTGTTACTTATGTTAAAGTATGCATGGTTTACTTGTTGTTTTGAAAAACTAACTGTTTTATTTATTTTTGTATCCCTTACTGAGATTTTTATGCTCATCCAAAGTTTTGAAATGTTTTTCACAGGACATAAAGTGGAATAGGGTCAAGGATGGGGTCAAGGAAGAGTCATGCCGTCTAAAACATGGAACTAGACATGACTCTATTTTTCAAGAGTTTATGTTTTGTAAAAAAAATGGAAACTGAGTAGAAGTATCTAATTTGTAATATTTTTAAATGTAATAGTTATGGCCTAATTCTCTAAAACTCTAAACCTGAAAAGATCCCCAATGTTAATTATTCAATTAATTCAATACTAAACAAGGTTTACAGCCGGGTCCTTTTAGTTGGTATCAGAGGTCGGTTTAGATAAATTTAAGAGTTAGGGTATTGTTAAATTAATATCCATAATGTAATTTATGTTAATATTGAAATGATATAGCATTTACAGATTACAATGTTTCTTCAACTAAGGTATTTCTGTGTTAAAATGGTTTTTTATAGAGGAAACAGTGCAGCTTTTCTGGGAAGGAATACAGAGGAGAATAACCTTCCAATCTGCATCCTAAGATGGTCAGAATCTGAATTGAGCAGTTTACTACAGTGATGGATCAGTTGAATCAGGTGATAAATGGTGGTTGTGTATATTTATGTTATTATGGTTTATTCTTAAAGTAAATAGGATGATGACAGTCATTTAAGGGTTTTCTTTCAACGACTAAAATAAAAGAAACTGTTTGGGAAATTCAGCATGTGTAAGTTTTGGTTACAACAAATTTCTTTCCTTGGTCACATTGCTTCAAAAAGTGGCATAACTATTGATCCTGCTAAAACAAAATTTGTTGAAGAATGGATAAGAACCACAAATATAACCGAGATCCATGGTTTTCTTGGTTTTCCAGGTTATTACCGTAGGTTTGTTGAAATTTTTTCACGATTATCTAGTCCAATGAATAAGTAAACTCGAAAAGTTATTAAGTTCATCTGGACAAAAAACTGTGATGATTGTTTTCGTGAATTGAAAATAATATTGGTGAATGCTCCAGTTTTGTCCCTTCCTTCCAGAAATGGTGAGTTTGTTATCTATAGTGATGCTTCGTTGAAAGGAATGGGTTGTTTCCTAATGCAGAATTATCAGTTAATTGCTTATGCTTCATTTCAGATAAAACCACATGAGTTAAATTACCCTAAACATGATTTGGAATTAGCTAGTGTTGTTTTTTTCTTTAAAAATTAGAGGCATCATTTTTATGGAGTGAAGTCTGAAATATATTCTAATCACAAAAGTTTGAATAATATATTCACTCAGAAATAATTGAACATGAGACAGAGGAGATGGTTGGAATTAATCATGGATTTTGATGGAACGATCCTTTATCATCCGGGGAAATAAAATAAAGTGGCCGATGATTTATGTCGAAAAAGTAATGTCTCATTATCCATGTTATGGTTGGATCAAGATCCTTTGGTTTTTGATTTGATGAATTATGGAATAGAAGTTGTTGGTGAAGGAAATTCTTCTATTCTGTTTCTGGTGTCAGTGAGATCATCTCTATCAGACAGAATAAATCAAGCACAGAAGGAAGAGAGTGAGTTGTAGAAAAAGGTAGAGTTGGTTCAGAAGGGTAAGTTGCCTGATTTTAACGTTGATAATGATTGTGTTTTTATATTTGTAAAGAGATTATGTGTGCCTTGAGATTCATCGTTGAATAATGAGTTGTTATGTGATGCTCATAGTTCCCTATTTTTAGTTCATCCTGGCAGTGCTAAGATGTAAAGAGATCTTCGGGAGTATTACTGGTGGGATGGAATGAAAATAGATATTGCTGATTTAACTATGAAGTGATTGACTTGTCAGCAGGTTAATGTAGAGTGGAAGTTACCGAAATGAATGCTTCAACCTTTACCAGTACCAGAGTGGAAATGGGAAAATATATCTATGGACTTTGTTGTGGGATTACCAAAGACATCTTGAGGTAATAATGCAATCTGGGTTATAGTTGACCGATTGACTAAATCTGCTCATTTCCTTACTATTATAGATACCTTGTCTCTAGATCAACTTGCGCGGTTGTATGTTAAAGAGATAGTCAGGTTTCATGGTGTTCCCCTCTCCATTGTATCTGATTGTGACCCCAGGTTTACTTCTAACTTTATGAAAGGCCTTCAGAAGTCATTGGGTGCTGAATTAAATTTTAGTAGAGTTTTTCACCCTCAATCAGAGGGACAATCAGAAAAATCAATTCAGACATTGGAGGATATGTTACTTGCTTGTTCGATGGATTATCAGGGAAGTTGGGACCAATATCTTTCTTTGGTTGAATTTTCTTATAATAACAGTTTTCATTCCATTATACAGATGGCTCCATTTGAAGAATTATATGGAAAGCGTTGTCAAACTCCAGCTTTTTGGGATGAAGTAGGTGAAAGGAAGCTTATGGGACCAAAATTGGTAGAAGAGATGGCAGACAAATTTCAGTTGATTCAGAAGCACATGAGAACATATCAGAGTAGACAAAAAAGTTATGCAGATAACCGGAGGAAATATCTTTCTTTTGAGGTAGGTGATCATGTCTTTCTCGAAGTTTCTCCATGGAAAAGTGTGATGCGTTTTAATAAGAAGGGAATGTTGAGTTTGAGGTTCATTGGACCTTTTGAAATTCTGGAGAAAGTTGGATCAGTTGTGTATAGAGTGTCTTTACATCCATGTTTATCCCAGGTACACAATGTTTTTCATGTTTCGATGTTGAGAAAGTATATGGAATATCCATCTCATGTTTTGAGCCCAGAGGTAGTTCAGTTGGAAGAGAATCTCTCTTATGAAGAACAACCAGTCCAGATTCTTAACTGTAATGAGAAAGTGTTGTGAAATAAATTAATTTTTTAGGTAAAGGATTTGTGGAAAAACCATATGGTTGAAGAGGCAACGTGAGAATCTGAAAATTCTATGAGGGATAAATACCCCCACTGATTTTGAAAGGTAAATAAAAATTGTGAGGACGCAATTCCCAAAAGGGGGGAAGGATGTAACATCCCAGGTAAATGAAGAATAAGACATATTTCATATTTTTTAATATTTTTTAATTAAATATTAATCTTACTTTAAAGGGGTTTCTATGTTCGATAGCGTACCTTATACACAACAACGGGTTTCTATGGAATCTTACGTTGCACACTAGTAATATAATATTATTATTTTAAAAGGTAGTTAACTCCTAGCCATTGTTGTGGTGGGAATGAATGAAACTAACTACAATATTATTATACATTTTTGTTATATGTATTTACTTTTATCTAATAAAATTTAGAGGCTTAAAATGTTAATGAATCTAATTTTAAGCAAAATTTACATTAAAAGACCGATTTACCGCCTTTTAATGGAGAACCCTCTTTAAATATAGTTTTGGTCACTTTAATACACTCTATATGACCAAATATAATCCTTAATTAGAATGGGGACATCAAATTTTACTTTTGGTAATTTATTGGTATTTTTCTGATAAAGTTCATTTTTTTAATGAATAGTGAAAAATACTGTATTTTAATTCAAATTTGTCTTTTAATCTAATTTATTTATATGGTTAGATTATATTTTTAGTTGGTTTTAAAGTGAAATTAAAATATATTTTTACTATTTAATCCAATTTTGTTCATTGGAATTAATTTCACTTTGTAATTAGACATAAACAAGCCTCAATCTTTTGATAGTTATTGTTTCTTAAAAACACGCTATTTGATTTAAGAACAGGAATTAATTTTAAAATTATTTATTTTTTACTTCTATTTTTTTAATTTGGAAAAATAGATGTCAATTTTTAATTCGGAATATCAAATATAGCATAGGCTGAATGTTTGGTATTTTTCTGAAAAACTTCAATTTTTGATGAATAGTGACACGACTTAGTGGTAGTTAAAAAACTGAGTTTTTCCTTAAAATGAAATTTTACCACTTCTGTGAATTGAATTTAGAAAATCTGACATACATGGTTGTTATCAAGGAGTAAAACATGGTTCAATAAGATGAAAATAATTTTTGGTAAATAGTAACTTTTGACTTTTATTTACCGCAGTTAAAGGTAAATAACGTAATTCAAGGTTAAAATAATATTATAATAATTCAAAATCACCATAACACTTGTCCAAACCTTATTGGTTGAGTCATTAACGACCATGGGCATCTTTGGGTCGATTTTGGGACCCCATTGATCTACTTTGGAGTTAAAATTTCAATTTAGATTAATTTATTTAATGTAAAGGCAAAATTGACATTAACAAAAATAGTTTAGTAATTAATTTTTTTAAGGTGATATATAAGTCCTATTTTTGACTATAAATATTCATTGGAAATATAAAACTATTTACTACATGATAGTAGTTTTTTTATAATATTTAGACATAGAATAAAGTAAATTATTTATGACACAATAATGATGCAGTATTTACCTCATTAATAAATGATTAAAATATATAAGATTATAATAATCAAAATATAATCCCAAAAATGTCCAATTTTGATTGGATGATTTTATTTCAGTTATTAGTCATCCTATAATCGACATTAATGTGTTTTGGATCTTTTTAAACCAAATATTTGTTTATATTAAAATAATGTTTTCACACGTTCCTA
This sequence comes from Viscum album, assembly GCA_963277665.1. Lineage (NCBI taxonomy): Eukaryota > Viridiplantae > Streptophyta > Magnoliopsida > Santalales > Viscaceae > Viscum > Viscum album. Next base: position 307,741,502 of record OY728152.1, read on the forward strand.
AAGAGCCCCTCCTCTCCCTTATAAAAGGAGACCACTTCTATGCAATTCCTCACGCCTCTAAAGCCATTTGGATTGTCAAAACGCTGCCCAATTAGGCTCCCTACATCCCTCTCATCCTCCTAAAATCCTTACTTTATGCATAAGAAACATCAAATAATCCTTTTGGTTCAAACCAAAGGAAGTTACCTAAATTAAAGGTAACCGTTTCTCTTAAATTGTATTCTTTTTTTACTTCTCCTACCCCTAAACTCTTTTTATTTCCTTTATTTTGTAAAAAAACAGGTATCCTCAATATACAAGGAAGTTTTTATGATATGGATTTTAACTACACTTACACACACCTCCATCTAATGGATGAAGAACATAATGTTTATGTGGATGGAAAACTAAGGTCTCGCGAAATGATGATTGTTCAATTACATCTTACCAAATCTCATGGTGGCCATTACGATGGAACTATATTTATATATTATATATACTATGTTTATGATATCCATATGCTTCTATACATCCCTTTTTATATCATGCATTTATGGTTTCCATAGTGGGTAAATACGAGAATCTCATTTGAGGAAGTGCGGACTACCGCCCCCTCAAAGTGATGTGATTCGTTATTTCCTTATATGGGATGTATAAAGGATGTAGTTAATGATATTATATATGATATTATACTGGAATTATAATATACCTATGTATCATTATTTTTTAATTCCATTAAAATAAGAAATAAAAATTAAAGTAGCGTTCATTAGTACGTACGGCTTACCGTCTCCATTAATGGTGCATTTCATTTCTTACCTCTAAATGTTATTTACTATTATATAAACATGTATATATTGGATATATATGATATATATGATATCCAAATCATGAATATCATTCTGTATATAATGAAACATTGACCACATGAACAACATTTAATTATAAGAATTCCATTTTTGACTCAAGTACCAAATATCGACAAAATGAACGTTATTAACTTAAATGATTACATAATGATTATAACATGGTAATAAGTGATATAAAAGGAATAGTAAACTTGAACAAGGTTCTTAAGCAAGTAAAAATTAACTTTAGTTTATTATTCAGGAGATTAAAGAACGATCGAGTCAAGTCGGACGAGAGGTAAGGGACTTCGTCTCAATCTCCTTTTATTGAGGCATATTTTGTTTTAATACACGACTTCCTTTTATACGCTATATGAATACCCTAGACTTTTCAAAGGGAAACTTTTCTACAAAGTGTTTTACTAAACGAAAAAAAGGAATTTTTCTTTTAACGTACATGGTGACAATGACCTTTTCCACCGCCGCGAGTATTATTTGATCTTTGGCTTCCTCAACAAGCCGTAATGTTTTTAAAAGAAACTGAATTCCTTATACTATTTTACGTATTTTTGGTATTGAAAATAGTTTTGAAATTGGATTTGTTATGTCAATATATTTAAGGGATATATTGTGATTGAAATGTGGAAATGTTTTCTTTCCTTTATATTTTTTGTATGTGTTATGATTTTTGTTGGTACTTAGACATTTTACGGGTGGTTACGTGATAAACCAAATGACGGGTAGTGTCATGAATACCAGGATGGGTGGTTAAGTTATAACCTCTAATGCATTGGGTATGGAAGTCGTCCATATGGCTATTCCATTTAGTAATATGTGTGGAATTCGACCATATGGTTATTCCATTTAAGTATATTTATGTCCCAAGTTACCTTTATATGTTATGTGTTCTTTATATGGGTTTTATGGTAATCTTTTGGTGAAAAAAGGGTAAGTAATGATCTTTTATTCAGTGAAGAGTATTTAATAATTCAAAAATGTGAAAACTATTACTTATGTTAAAGTATACATGGTTTAGTTATTGTTTTGAAAAACTAACTGTTTTATTTCTTTGTGTATCCGTTACTGAGCTTTTTATGCTCATACCATGTTTTGAAATGTTTTTCACATGACATAAAGTGGAATTGGGTCGAGGATGGGATCATGGAAAAGTCGCCTCATCTAAAACATGGAACTAGACATGAATCATTATTATCAAAAGTTCATGTTTTGTAAAAAAATGGAAACTGAGTAGAAGTGTCAACTTTGTAATATTTTTAAAAGTAATAGTTATGTCCAAACTCTCTAAAACTCTAAACCTAAAAAGATACTCATTGTGAATTATTCAATTAATTAAATACTAAGCAAGGTTTAAGGTTGGGTCCTTATAAATAGAGTTCATGTACACGCTGTGTGTGGGTACAACATGTCATGTAGTTGGGGTGTTACACGACCAACTGTTTGTGAAGTACACGCCCATGTGTATTGTTTAAGTGAACACACCGTGTAGTTTTGTTTCGTAATCTTGAATGATTCCTTCCCCTGTTTCCATTTTTTACTCTTGTGTTCTTAGTATTTGATGTTCCTGATCTAAGGTATGCTTTTTCTCTTTCACAGCTATGCCTCCGAGACGTCCTACTGTTGTGCATTAGTTGCCAGATGGTGATCAGACACCAGATATGGTTGATCAGGAACTTCCTGCTGATCCGCCAGTTGGGCCAGCCTTGGCACTGGCTGTCATACCAGTTGCAGGAGCTGATGTACAGTTCAGGGAAGGATTTATGAGGATTATGCAGACCTTTCATGGAGCACCGCATCCTTCCACGACTATGGCAGACATGACGCAGGTTTTCCAGCAGTATCATCCTCCTATTTTCTCAGGGGTAGGAGGACCACAAGCTGCATATTCATGGCTGGAATCCATCCTGGCTGTATTTGATCATCTAGAAACACCTCCAGAGAGGAGGGTCAAGCTCGCAACCTATATGCTACGAGACTCTGCCAAGTTGTGGTGAGACGTGATCTCACAGGAGGGTTATCAGAAGGTTGTGGCTTGGGAGGAGTTCCAGCACATGTTTTATGACTACTTCTACACGAAGACCCTAAGGTCCGATCGAGCCCGGGCGTTCACGAGTCTAGAGCAGGGTACTCTTTCTGTTATGGAGCACTCCTCTCATTTCACCGAGCTGCAGCATTTCACACCTCTCTGGGGTGGAGATGTGGTGTTCTTTGCAAGGAAGTTTGTAGATGGTATCAAGCGGTAGATCAGCTCATAGGTGAATATCTTCTAGTTGAATTTCATCGCCTCAATCATCTACCAGGAACTGATTGCAGAGCGCAATCTGAGAGACTCCAGAGATGCAACCAGGGTGGTTCTACTTCCAGAGCTAGTGTTCCTCCAGTTGATAGCAGGAAGCACCATAGTGAGTCTACGCGCGGTGATCCAAGGAGGTGAGATACATCTTCAGAAAGCCCGATAGTATGCTACCAGTGTGGAAGGGTAGGGAACATGAGGCCGCAGTGCTAGAGAGACCCAGTGGTGTGCCGATCTTGTAGAAAGATGGGCCATCTTCAGCATTTATTCCAGGTTTTTTCACCAATAGCTGGTGACGTGGGTTCCTCCATGACTCGTTGTTCAAGAGAATCACCACCAGTTTCTCACCAGTCGGGGAACTGGAGTTCTTCCGGCCATTTGGGCTGAGGTGGAGGTTGAGGCTATGGCAATCAGTCACCAGGCTTTCCGCATCAGCAGGGAGGATTAGCTCAGAGTGGTCAGGAAGGGTCATAGGGCCATGGGGTAGGCCAGACTTTTGCGGTGGAGCAGAACTACTAGGAGCAGGATCCCGGAACTTCAACAATTCGAGGTATGATTTTAGTAGCCTCAGTTTTATCTTCATCTCTTTTCAATACTGGTTCTACGCATAGCTTTATCTCTATTGCGGTTGTGTAGAGCCTTGGTCTCTGTATCCTTTATTTTGCTGACATGTTTACACTAGACACACCTTAGGGTATGAGGACATCTAGTGTACATATGTGTAGAGAGTACCCTCTCGAGGTTGCAGGGTATCATTTCTTATATGATCTCTATGTCCTAGAGATTAAAAGCAATGATGTCATTCTAGGGATGGACTGGTTAGTTCCTTTTGAGGAAGTCATCGATTTTTATTGCCGCAGGGTGACTTTCATTTCACCAGAGGGTGAATCTTTTATTCATAGAGGTGAATGGGATGTTCAGGTGCGTCGAGCAGGACTCGAGCATCATGGGCTAGGAAGGGTTATGGACCAGATTTCTAGTCTTTATCTAGATGATCAGGGGACTTCACAGTTTGACTTTCCTCTTATGGTGGATCATTCCAGGTATGTCTTTCTAGAGGACCTTTCAGGTTTTCCTCCCGAGCGTGAAGTGGACTTCTCTATTGAGCTTGTGCCACGAGCGGCACCGATGTCCATTCCTCCCTATAGGATGGATACACTTTAGTTGTAGGAGCTCAAGAAGAAGTTGGAGGAGTGGAAGATAGAGGTTTTCATCTGACCCAGTACTTCTCCTTGGGGTTCGCATATCCTGTTTGCGAAAAAGGTAGATGGTACCCTTAGGCTTGGTGTGGATTATTGGAAACTGAACCAGGTGACGATCAAGAACCGATATCCCTTTCCAAGGATTTATGTTCTTTTCGATCTTCTTCGAGGAGCCTGGGTGTTCTCAAAGATTGATTTGAGGTCCGGTTATCATCAGTTGCGCGTTAGTCCATCAGATATACCTCTGACAACATTCAAGAGGAGGTATGGTCTCTACGAGTATACGGTTATGTTGTTCGGTCTCACAAATGAGCCAGCTATTTTCATGGAACTAATGAACCGACTGTTATATCCATACATGGATTCCTTCGTGTTGTCTTCATGGATGATATCTTGGTGTACTATCACACTCAAGACGACCATGCTACCCACCTTGAGAACGTTCTGAGTACACTGAGAGTGCATCATCTTTATGCTAAACTCTCAAAGTGTCACTTATAGATGGATTAGATTCACTTCTTGGGTCACATTATCTCAGAGGAAGAAGTATCTATGTACCTAGAGAAAGTGAGAGTTGTAGTTTCCTGGGAGCAGCCGAAGAACTTTTTTGAGGTACGGAGTTTCCTAGGGTTGTATGGATAATACAAACGCTTCAATCAGGACTTATCATGCCTAGAAGCACCTTTTGTTAGGTCTGACCATGAAGGGGGTGGTGTTCTTGTGGTTAGATTCTTGTGAGTCATCCTTTAAGGAGATGAAGGGAAGGTTGAAGTCAGCACTGATACATGTCTTTCAAGAGCCAGGAAAGAACTATACTTTTTATTGTGATGCTTCAGGTATTGGACTGTGTGTTGTGCTTATTCAAGGAGATGGATTGGTTGTGTATGGGTCTCGGCAGTTGAGGCCACATGAGAGGAACTATCTGACACACTATCTAGAGTTGGTAGCTGTTGTTCATGCCTTACACTGTTGCAGAAATTTCCTTCTAGGAGAAAACTTTTTGGTTTTCACTGACCACAATATTCTCAAGTACATCTTCACTCTGTGTGATCTGAATCTGAGTCAGCGCTGGTGGGTCGAGTATCTCCAGTATTTTTATTTCAAACTTGCCTATACGCCGGGAAAGGGCAACACAGTGGCAGATGCGTTGAGTAGGAGAACTCAGATTGAGGAAGTTCAGGAGGCCAGTAGTGAGTGGAAGCTTATGGATCTGTTCTCTGAGATGCATCTGGAGGTGCAAAATAGACAGGTACAGACTTTCCTATCTTCAGTAGTTTTTACCTATACACTTCTTAATCAGGTACGGATGAGGCAACTATGAGACTCGGAAGGCCTAGTTCTGCGGGAGAGTGTGTCAAGATAGGACCCTCTTCCTGGACAGACAGTGGGATAGTATGACATCATGAGTTTCTAGGGATGTGTATGGGTGCCATTAGACATACATGAGGAGCTAGTATGGGATTTTCATTCCTCATTTTGGGCATTTAATCCTAGCGTCACCAAGATGTATCAGGATCTTCATCGCCTGTACTGGTGGCTAGGTATGGAGAGTGATGTTGCTGGTTTCATCTTGATGTGTTCTACTTCTCAGCAGGTGAAGGAGGAGAATCAACGACTAAAATGCCTTTTACAATAGTCACCCATTCTGGAGTGGAAGTGGAATGATGTCGCGCTAGACATCGTGACCAGATTGTCGAGGTCACCTCGAGGGAACGATGCTGTTTGGGTTGTCGTTAACAGGCTTACAAAGGTTGCTCACTTCTTACCGATCAAGGATACCTTCAATGTCGATGATCTGGGATGAATTTATTCTGAGAGATTGTATGTCTTCATGGAGTTCCACACTCCATTGTTTCAGATAGAGATGTGTGCTTCACTTCTCGGTTCTGGCAGGGGATTTAGAGGGATTTGGGTACCCAGGTACTTTTTAGTACAGCATACCATCCCCAGAAAGATGGAATGTCTGAGCATACCATCTAGGTGCTTGAGGATATTCTCCAAGCTTGCATTCTAGACTTTGAGTGTTCTTGGTAGAAGCATATCCCTCTGGTGGAGTTCTCCTACAACAACAGTTTTCAGGCAACTATTCAGATGACACATTACGAAGCATTGTACAGTAGGCTATGATGATCACATTTATGCTGGATGGAGGAATGAGAGGAAGCTTTATTGGTACCTCTTCTGGTTCTGGAGACCTCAGAGCAGATAGAGTTTATTCGGAAGAGGATGGCTATAGTACAATCTCAACATAAGTCTTCTGCTGATCAGTAGAGACGACCTCTGGAGTTCGAGGTCGGCGATCAGGTTTTCCTGTGTGTCGCAGTGATATTGGTACACTAGAGGATTCAGAGATAGGGTAATCTTTAACCGTGGTACGTCAGGCCGTTTGGGGTATTATAGAGAGTCGGTTCGGTTGCCTATCGGTTGAAGTTAACTCAGAGGTATCGATCCATGCACGACGCCTTCCACGTCTCTCAGCTCCGACATTACTTTTCAGACTCATCTCATGTCTTTCAGCCCAAGGAGGTTGTGCTTGAAGCAAATTCATCATTTGAGGAGCATCCTATCCAGATTGTTGATCACAGTACGTAGGTTCTCCATGGGTAGTCAGTTCATCCAGTATGGGTGTTATGGAAGCACATGTGAGTACAGGACGAGACCTGGGAAAGGGAGGCCGATGTACGATCGCAGTGGCCGGAGATTTTCGGGGTTTCTTCTTCTCTGCCTCATTAGGGAAATTTGGGGTCAAATTTCATTAATGGGGAAGTTTGTAAGAACACATATCTTCATTTCAGGTATGTCTTTCCTTTTACTGGAGTTTTTGAGAAAAGAGTATTTTCTGGAGAATATTGAAGTACACGCCGTGTACATTGTGAGTACACGTCGTGTACTCCTTTGCCACTCGAAGCCGTTTGATGGCCGTGTCTGGGCCACACAAATGGTGTATAGGGGTGATGCAGAGGCCACTTAAAGCAGAGTACGAAAAAAAATAGTACACACCATGTACCCCTATAAGTATACGCCGTGTATTTTCTTTTTTTTTCATTAAACAGATCGGGGACACGTCTCACAGATAGAAGACCTTTCATCTAGGATTCGTTCATCCGAGAGAAGTCGTACGGCTGTGGATCTTCTCCAGATTCCTGAGCCTTCGTCTGTTCTATTAATCGACCGTCGTCAATTGCGTTGGAACCACAGTGGTGAGTTCTTCCTTCTCCGAGAACCTTGTTTTCCAATTCCTCCTCATTCTCATGATATCGTGGGTTGAGCGTTTTTGACGTTTTCTTATATCTTCAACATTATAAGGAGAATCAATCATCATGGTTCACTTATATCAATCTCCTAGCTTCGAGGTAGGTGGTTTGTTCCATTCTGTAGGATGTCTTTGAATATCTTGTGCAATTCCACCAATTTCCTTGAATGGGGTGTTGTGGGTGTTTCCTATTTTTCCCCTATTGTTTCCTGCTTTGCTTTATTTCTTGAGTAGAGTTAAATGCTTGTGAATAGGGTCGTTTTTATTGTACTCTGGATGTTTTTCCATGCTTGTTTTTCTTATTTGGCGTTTTTACAGTTACCATGCGTAGTTGTAGGATAGTGGAATTGTTGTACTATTATGCTGTTGTGCCTTAGAATGATAGCCACGTAGTTCTTGAGGTTTAATTGGGGCGATACACATTCTATGCACATTGTTTTACATAGGGTTATGAGAACCTGGTATAGTTGACCATAGGGAGAAGGTACGTAAGGGCTTCTCCAGAGTATCTTTAATTTAAGATGTGAGACCACAGGGGGGAATTGATGTTGATTGCTTCCTCAAAGAGTTTGTAGTTCCTCGACACGGTCTGTAGGGGGTATGAGACATTGAGTGCTCCCCATAAATTCTATAGTATGATAGGAGACAATAGGGGGAATTGACGATGAGTTCTTCCTCAGAGAGTATATTCTTTAGCTGAACCAGAGGGGCGAGAATGTGTGTGCCTCCCAGAGGGTTGCTAGTACTTGTATGGTGAACCATAAGGGTTAGGATGTGAGAACTACCCAGTAGGTTACCTATTGTTTTACTTGTTGATTGACTGTTACTTGTGTACTTTATATGCTATACACTGAGGTTTGTAGCTGCTGTGTGCTTTCCTATTTACTGCTTCTTGTATTTTTACTACCATGTATTCACTGACTATTAGGCACAGATCTTTGGGTGGTTGACTACTGGGACCTTGTCTCACACCCTGTTTGGGCCATACTTTTTGGCCCAAACAGATTTTATTGTTGCAGGCATAGATAAGGGAAAGATCCCTACTACTTCATGTACTTGACTTGATGTGGAGCTGGGGAGCATGGGACCACGCTATGGCTTGCGATGCAAAGGAGTTTACCTGTTTTATTTTGCACATTGGTTTAGTATTATATTCAACATTGTGACTTGTTTGGCTTATTTCCTAGACATAGGTATCATGAATCATTTTATATACATGTGTGTGTGCTCCAGTTTTTTAATGTGATTCTTCTTCTGTTTATTGTTTACTCATGTATGTATGATTATGGTTTCTTCTATTATCTATTTGTTTTTCTTCTATTGTGTACTCTGTCAATGAGGGCATATTTTTCCCACTATCACACCCAAGGCCCCTGCTGCTAGTCGGTAGCCTCTGGTATTTGGGGAAATGTGCTTGAGGACATGTGACCAACCAGTTACGGGGTACCTCTAGGTGGCTTTCGGAACCGGGACATTACACTTAAACATGACATAATCTTGAAAGAAGTTAATAATTCACAATGATGATTTTTTAGGTTTAGAGCATTATAGAATTAGGTCATAACATATACAAAACATCTTGAATATTAAAAGTGGACACATCAACTCACTACCCTTTTTTAACACAAAAACACTTCAAAACAAAACATGACATCATTTCTTGTTTTAACAGCATAGCTTTTTTTTGATACCATCCTTGACTCTATTCTTCTTTATCTCCTTTGAAAAACATTTCAAAACATTGGATGAGAATTAATATCTTAGTAAGGGATACCTAATCAAAGAAAACTCTTAGTCATTAAATAACATTAAAACCAAGAATACATTATTATAAAGTAATAATTTTCACATTTAAGAAGTATTAAAACACATCACTGAATATATGGTCATTTATTTACCTTTTTGTAACCCAAATATCACCACTATCCCATATAATGAAACATATAACATATAAATGTAACTTCGGACATAAACATACGTAAATTGAGTAATCATACGGTCAACTTCCACATATCTCACTAAATGGAATACTCATACGGCTAAATTCTATAACAAATGAATTGGAGGTTATAACGTAACCACCCATCCTTGGTTTATCACGGAACCACCCATAATTTGGTTTATCATGTAACCACTGGTAAAATTTCCCAGTACCCTTATATAATCATAAAATATTACAAATGTCAACTTTTAACTAATAAAATTTCTCTTCCTATCAGAAAAAATAATTTCAAGATATTTAAATACTATATCCATTTTGAATAACATTTTCAATACCAAAACACCCAAAAATGTAATAAGTGATTAATTTTTCCATTTAGAAACTTTAAGGCTTATAGAGTAAGCCAAATGACAATTACAGTGGTAGAGAGGTCATTTTCACAAAATATGTTAAAAAAATTCGTTTTGTCATTTAGTAAAATGATTCATAGATAAAATATTCCCTTTGAATTAAATTAAAAGAAAAAGGGTTTATTAAACACCATCTAAAATAAGGAGGTATATATTATCGAAATATGCCTCAAAAAAAGAAGATTGAGATGAAGTCCCTTACCTCAAGTCCGACTTGACTCGTATGTTCCTTGTTCTTCCTGAATAATATACAGATGTTAACTTCTACATGCATTAGAACCTTTTTCAATTTTATTATTCCTTTTATATCACTTATAACCTTGCTATAACCATTATTTAATTATTTGAGTTCATATCGGACATTTTTCCAATGTTCGAAACTTGAGTCAAAAATTATCTTTTTATAATTACAAATTATCCATCTGGTCAAAAGTAAATTATCTCCGTAATGATTTTCATGATTTAGATATCATATATATCATATATATCTAGTATATATGTATTTATAATATTCCATATCATTTGAATATAATAAATAAAATGCATTGTTCATGGATATAGTAAGTCGTACGTATGCATGAATGCTACATTCATTCCATTTTTACAAGTAAAGGAATAAAAACATAATTAAAAATTGGTTTATTATAATTCCAGTTTAATATCATATATATTTTAATTATCTTTATCCGTTATTTGTTTCATGTATGTCATGAACGAGTCATATCACTTTGAGGGGTATGTAGTCTGCACTTCCTCAAATGAAATTATGATATTTATACAATCTGATAAGCATAAAGGTGTGTTCTAAATGATAATTAAAGAATAATATAGATAAAATAAATATCATATATAATTACAATTCCATCATAATGGCCACCATAATAGGTGGTAGGAGAAAGTTGAACAATCATCGTTTCATGAGGCAATAATTCATCGTCCACAGAAACAGTATGTTCTATACCCATTTGAATGAGGTGTGTGTAAGTATAGTTCGAATACGCCTGATAAAAATAAAAAAGTATATTGAATATACTTTTTTTGTTATAAAATAATTTAATAAAGAGAGTATAGGGGTTGTAGAAAGAAAATAATTGAAAGAATCTTAAGAGAAGACATTACCTCAAATCGGGTAACTCCTTTTGATTTAAGCTAAAAGGCCTTCTTCAATTGACTTCATCCCAAATTGAGGCTTATAAGAGGAATATTGTAATGTTGGGAATTTATTTCGGTATATTATGGATTATATAAGGGGTATTTAGAGGTCTGAGTAAAGGTTAGAGGTGGTGTCCTTTTATAAGAGAGAGGAGGGGAACTTTAGAAAGGTTAGAAAATATTATTTTATTATTAAATGATTTTCGAATTCTAATAAAACCAAAGTACTATATTTAGAATATTATATGAGTATGGGTCAAAGTAATCTTATCTAATGGATTTTAGGCAAGTTTAGGTGACAATATTAACCTTATCTTTTAGCTTTAACCATTAGTAACCTAATTTAACTTTTACTATGTTTTCTTATATATTCATAATATATGGTTACCATACATACTATAAAATGAAATGAGACCCCAAAATATATAATTAATGAAATTTATAACATCGTATATGTAATTTGGTAGAATATTATATTTTTAGGACTATTATATCATTTAATAAAATATTAATTGATTTAAAAATTCATTAATGTCAACTTCTATACTATTCATATCATTAATTTTTAAAAATCCATAAAAACATGATTATTTCAAAAACCAAATTTCATTAATTCAAATATATCAATTCATAATAATCAATAAAATTCTCCTATGGCATAAAAAGTTTATAAATAAATGTATTTTAATATTTATAATCTCATTTATTTAAATCATTCTTTAATAAGGTAATCACTTCATCACCATTTTGTCATAAATAAATTTATTTAAATGATTTCTAATTATTATAAATAATATACTATGATTTAGGAAATATTCTAATAATTCTAATCTATATTTATATTTTAATATATATTTTATATAACCATATATAAAAAAAATTAGTAAAAGATACATGTTTTGGTTATATTTTCTTAACATTAAATTAAAAGTAATTAAATGTCATTTTCTCCCACAAGTGGATCCATGTTGTCCTAAAACAGACCCAAGGATGACCATGGTTGTACATATCTCATGAAATAGTGTTAGGAAATGTGTTTGGGTAATTTAATATTAATTTAATATTATGTTTTACCCTTATTTTCCAGATTTACACTTTAACCATGGTAAATAAAATATTCATTGATGTTACTATTAGTAATGTGTAAAAAAATGTATCAGTTTACATAATTTGGACCCCATGATTCCAAATATGGAATCTATTTCTAAAAATTCAAGACAAAGAAGTTGCAGAAATTATTTTAAAAATAATTCGCGTTGTCAAAACCAAAAAATGTGTGTTTAAGAAGTAAAAAACTAACAAAAGATTGACATGTGTTTATGTCCAATTTCAAAGTGAAATTACTTAAAATGAATTAAGTTGTATTAAATGATAAAAATATAATCTAAATACACATTAAAACAATTTAAAATTATTAACTAATCATATAAATAAATAGGATGAAAATACAATTTTGACATAAAATGCAATATTTTTCACTATTCCTTAAAAAATGAACTTTTTCAGAAAAATAATAAAAAATTACCCAATATAAATATTGATGTCCATATTCTAAATAAGAAGTTTCTTTTTTAGAATGTAACATATAAAAGTGAAAAAAACTATCTTTAAAAAGGGTTTTCCATCAAAAGGCGGTAAATCGACCCTTTAAATAATATTAGAGTATTTCATGATAAAAATCAGATTCATTCTTATTTTAATCCAATAAAATTTATTGGATAAATGTAACGACATTTATCAAACATGTTTAATCATAATATAGTTATTTATGTTCATTCCCATCATTACAATTTCTATTCTTTAACTACCATTTAAAGTAATATTATTATTATATTATTTTTCAGTATAACTCAAAGTTATGTACAACATAAGATTTCAAAGAAACCCATTGTTGTGTGTTGAGTATGCTACCGAAATATGTCCTATTTAACATAAAATTAATATCTTATTCTTAAATATTAATAGATATTAAAAAGTATTATTCTATAAATTCTACGGTCATTACATCCTTCTACCTTTTTGGAAATTGTGTCCTTGTTATTTTAAAATTGGGCTTGGAAATTTCATTGAATGTCCCACATTGAAAAAAGAGTCAATAAAATAATCACATTAAAAGAAATATAAAGAAGTACAAATGTCACCTAAGATAACACATATTGGGATTCCATGTAGTTAAACATATATATGGAAGAGAATCTAACTCTCATAGATTAATAGAGAGTGATTGAGAAATTGATCACGGAAAGTTAACCACCACAATACCATAAATATTTGGTTGGGTAAAATTCTGTTGATAAAAGAAAGCTTATAACATTTTTGCTTCAAGATCCTTTTAATAGAGTTGAAGAATTTTATTACTACCTTGACTAAGATCATAAGGAAATATATTTACATGAAAAGTAGGGTTTCATTCTTTAATAAAATTTCTACCACAAACTCTTATTTTCTCCAAACAATGAGTATTCAAGTTGACTTGGTCACATCTGAAGTTCTAGAATAAACTTCTAGAGAATCACATAATCCACAAACAATGAACTATATATTTCCCTTTCCATGATACATTATCCAAAACCAAAAATGGATTGTATTAGAGAATATAATCTCCAAAAAGGATAATACTTTAAAAACAGAAATATTACTTCTAATCTCCAAAATTTGACAAACAATACCCAAAGTTCAACGAAGACCATTCAATAAGAAACTATCCTTAAAATTCTGCAAAGTAATCCAATCTAATATTGAAACCCAAAACTCAAAAGTATTTAATACCATATTCTTCCACAGTAAATCTTAACATTTATCTCACAATAACATCAACTACTCTTGAAGTCTCATACTGATGTTCAGTTAACCTAATCACATATTCTCTATGAGAGGTTAATGATTTCCATAAATAACCCAAATCACGATATTTCTACAATAAAAACATATATCCTTCCAAAATTAAATATCAAACATTACTCGACAAATGAGATCCCATATTATTCTATTTTCCTTAAGCATATTGTGTTCCCAAAAGAGTGAATGTCTTCCAAAATATCCATTATCACTTAATCACCAAATCAATTTTGTATACTAAGGATATCCATTTGATAAATCATAAGTTCCAAAAATCTACTTATTATTGTACCATAAAATCATTTAACTAAAAAATAATATGTCGTACTAACCAAGAACTTAACGTAGTCTAGTGGTAGGTGATATATCTCAATCGCACATTGGTTGTGGGTTCGATTCCCGCAGCTTTTTCCGACGTGACTGGTTTGTCACATAGTTTTCATGTTTTACTTTTTCAAAAGAATTATAAATTTTTAACATTCCCAAAACTGAGATAATTTCCTCAAAAATAACCATAACATATTTTTACCACAGATGTTATCTCATACCTCACATTTTCATCCTAAAAAGTAATAACATGTAATTTCCTCAAATTAAAGGATCCTATAAACCCAAATGGTTTTTTATAACTATATCTAAAAAAAGATAATTCTTCCTTGAATAATGTATTCACATATCAAAATTTAGTGTTACACATACTAAAAAATGTCTTCCAAAGTAATCTTATCATTAATGCATTTAATCATTTCATCATCTATAGATCCAAAATAACACTTCAATTCCTAAAATGTTGAATTCTAAATCATCAAACATTCTTCATGATCCTTTATCCATGTTATTCCATATAATTATTTTATACTTATTTCTTAAAGAAATACGGAATAATTTCCTATGATTTCATTAATGTCAAAACATGTGCTAAGAAATAATACATACCTTTCATTCGTTATTTTAGATTCCTAAACGTCATTTGGAGTTGAATTAGGAATTGGTAAACATACATTGGTATGATCCAAATGATCCCAACCTCAAACCTTCTTCATTGGACTTCTATTTTTATAATGACGATTCACACCACATTAAGAACCTTCAATTGATCCATCAGATATAATATCATTCCCATTCCTAGAGACAAATGGTTGTTTCCTTTTTCTAGGGTAGGTTATTGCTTTATGACCTTCATTACCACATCTGAAATAGATTCATGTCCCTTGGAAGCATTTTACTAGGCGTTTCTTTCCCCATCCTTGACACATAAGTTTTTTAATATACATACCTTTATGATTATTACCTGAATTTCCATTGGGATTTATTTCTCGCATATACAACGACTTAGAAAAATTACCATGGTTCAAGTGGTCAATAATGACTCCATATAGTTATTTAAGAATAACCACAAGAGTTCTAATTGCATCCACCATTTCATTCGGTTTCTCATTCAGAAAACCACCACAGTTTCCTTCACATCCATTGTTACTTTGCTTTCTACTAGATCCATCCATGTACAAAAACCAAAAAACGTCAGTTTGATTATATCAGTAAAATCATTATATACTATATTATAAGGAGGGTAAACACAATGATATACTTATTCATGTTATCTTAATCTCATTAGATTTATCTAAAATAACAATAACTCTTTTTAATATGATAGCCTTTATGGTTATGTCACTTATACTTAAATAACACCCTAACCACTAAATATATCTAAACCGGCATCTGATACCAACTATAAGGCCCCAACCATTAACATTACATAATATTTAATTTAGTTAATAATTCACATTGAGTGTATTTTCAATTTTATAGCTTTGTAGAATTAGGTTATAACATATACATGACATCTTGAATATTACAAGTAGACACTTTAACTCACTATCCATTTTTCAAAACAAAAAAACTCTTTAAAAAACAGGACATCATTTCATGTTTTAGCAGTATAACTTTTACTTGATCCCATCCTTGACTCTATTCTTCTTTATAACCTGTGAAAAAAATTCAAAACTTGAGATGAGAATAAAAAACTCAATAAGGGATTCATAATGAAAGAAAACTATTACTATTTTAAATAACATGAAAATCAAGATTACTTTATTATAAAGTAATAATTTTCAACCTTAAGAAGTAGTAAAAACACATCATTGAAAATAATCTTATTGCTTTACCTTTCTATAACCAGATGATTACAACCAACCCATAGAATGAATCATAGGTAATATAAAGGTAACTTGGGAAATAAACAAACTTATGTAGAATAACCATATGATCGACTTCCTTAAATATCACTAAATGGAATAGTCATATGGAAGACTTACATACCCAATGAATTAGTGGTTATAATGTAACCACCGATCCTTGGTTTTCTCAGAACCACCCATCATTTGGTTTATCATATAACCTCCCATAAAATGTCCATGTACCATTATATAATCATAAAATATTTCAAATATCAACATTTCACTAATAATATTTCATTTGCAATCATATGAAATATATTCAATATATTGAATTAATCAATTCATTTCAAAATCCTTTTTCAATACCAAAACACCCAAAAATAGAATAAGGGGTTTATTGTTTCCTTTTAAAAACATTAAGGCTCATAGAGGAAGCCAAATAACGATTATAATGGTAGAGTGGTTATTATCGCCACATATGTTAAAAACATTACTTTTGTATTTTTGGAAAAATATTCATAGATAAAATATTCACTTTGAATGAAATCCAAATTCAATGGGTGTTATTATACACCGTATAAAATAAAGAGGTATATATTATCAAAATATGCCTCAAGGAAAATAGATTGAGACAAAGCCCCTTACATCGAGTCAGAATTGTCTCATATGTTCCTTCATCTTCATCAATAATAAACTCATGTTAATTGCTACTTGATTCAGAAACTTTATAAAGTTTATTATTCATTTTATATCAATCATTACAATTCTATAACAATTATTTAATTATCTGAGTTAATATCAGATAATTTGATGATGTTTGGAACATGATTCAAAAAAGAACTTGTTACAGTTACAAATTGTCCACGTGGTCAAAATTTAATTATCCAATGAATGATATTAATTATTCAGATAAAATATATATCATATATATCCAGTATATATTTATTTATAATAGTCCATAGCCTTTGGATATAAGAAATCAAATGCATCATTCATTGAGACGGTATTTCATGTGTACGCATTAACTCTACTTTCATTTATTTTTAATATTTAAAGGAATGATAGATAAATTATACATAATTATATTATAATTAATATATAATATCATATATAAGATCATTAAATACATCATTTATAAATTCCATGTATTTAATGAATGATTCATATCACTTCGAGGGGGTGGTAGTCTGCACTTCCTGAAATGAAATTATCATATTTATACAACAAGAAAAGCAGAAAGTTATGTTCTCAATGATAATTACAGAAGAATAAAGATAAAATAAATATCATAAGTATCATATATAATTACAGTTCCATAATAATTCACACCATAATAGGTGGTAGGAGAATATTGAACAATCATCATTTCGTGAGGCAGTAGTTCGTCATCCATAGAAACAGTACGTTCTATACCCATTAGATGGTGGTTTGTGGAAGTGTAGTTCTAATACATCCCAAAAAAACAACAACGTATTTTTAAGATAATGGTTTTGTTATATAATAACATAATAAAGAGAGTTTAGGGGGTTGGATAAATAAAATAAATGAAAGAATCTTGCGAGAAGACAAAACCTCAAATTGGGAAACTTCATTTGATTTAAGTTAAAAGGCCTTATTTAATTTCTTTAATCCAAAAGTAAGGCATATAGGAGGAAGAGAGGGATATTTGGAGATATTTGGGAATATTTTTAATGATATAATGGGTTTTGAGAGGTGTTAGTAAGGGTTAGAGGTGGTGTCCTTTAATAAGAGGGAGGAGGGGCACTTTACGACATTTTGAAAATATTATTTTATTATTATATTATTTTTGAAATATAATAATGATAAATTTATATATTTATAACACATGATGAAGAAGGATATAAATCCTCTAATACAATAGATTTTAGGAAATTTTTGGTCATAAAATTTACCTTATCTTTTAGCTTTAACCCTTAGTAAAATAATATAATTTTTTCTATGTCTTCTTGTATATTCCTAATATATGGTTACCATAGTTACAATAAAATTTCAAGAGACCAAAAATGGATCATTAACGAAATATATAACATCATATATGTACTTTGGCCTAATAATAGATTCATTGGAGTATTATATCAATTAAGAAAATATTAATTGATTTAAAAACTCATTTATCTAAATTTATATACTATTCATACCATGACTTTTTAAAAAACCATAAAAACTTGATTCATTCATAAAAAACATCATTAATTAAAAGATATAAATTAATAATCATCCCAAAAAATTTCATATTGAATAAAAAGTTTAAAATTAAATTTATATTAATATTTATAATCTTGTTTATTTAAATCATCCATTAATAATGTAATCACTACATCACCATTGTGTCATCAATAAATTTATTTATTTAATGTGTAAAAATTATAAATATTATACCATGATGCTAGAAATATTTTTATCTTTCTAATGAATATTACAGTTAAATAAGTCACATATATAAACCCATATAAATATTATTGTAGTAGAAGATAAATGTTTAGGTTATATTTTCTTAAGTTTAAATTAATAGTAATTAAATGTCATTTCCACACAAAAGTGGCTCCATGGGGTCCTAAAATCGACCCAAGGTTGACTATTATAAAGTCCTAAACTTAAAAATTACATAATCTTGAATTATTTCAAGAATTAACATTGAGGTTTTTTCAGGTTTAGAGTTTCGGAGAATTAGGCCATAAATATTACATTACAACTTGAATATTACATGTAGATACTACTACTTAGTATCCATTTTTAATAAAATAAAAACTCTTAAAAAGAAACATGTTTGGTTCCTTATTTTAGATAGCATGACTTTTCCTTGATCCAATCCTTGACCCTATTCATATTTATGTCTTGTGGAAAACATTTCAAAAACATGGGATGAGCATAAAAAACTCAGTAAGGGTTATAAATTAAGGATGGAAAATGTTATCCCATCAGTAAATACAAATAAATGAAACCAATACATTTCAATCATCACATACCTTACGAAATCATAATATTTATGAATAACACACAAAAATAAAAAATCATAAAGGTAACTTACAACATTGATAACATACTTACATTGTAGCTATCATATCTTTATAGAGAGTCAAATTTGTAATACCCAACACATTATATTCTCTAAATATCTTAGGAGACAGTAATGTTTAATTTTGTCGCATTACCCAATGCATTGGAGAGCTATCTGGGGCTCACCTGCCATAGGTTTATCATGTAACCACCCATATTTGTAACAATTACCAATAACCATAACATATTCACAACACTTAAAGAAATAATAATGGAAATATAACATTTCCACATTGCAATTACAACATATCATTTCAAGATATAGGCATAATTAATGCTTTATCAAACCATTTTCTAAACCATTTAAAACATTTAATAAATAGATTTTTGAATCAAATTCCCTCATAAAACTTTGAATCATTTAAATAAATATCATTTGAAAACATTAATGTCCACATAAATAAATAATTATAACCATTTTATTAAAACATGGAAATTAATGATAATTATTTAGAAGAATAAATATTTAAAACATTTTAACTGATATTTTAGTTAAAGAGTTTTTAACCAAATGAGAGATGCTTCAATACAAATAATTGAAGATTAACATTTAATGAGAACATTATAATATCATGTGAGTAAATACATTCATGATTTAATATGTCAATGGGTAGTATATTAACCATATAAGAGTGAATTGGTGCATAATGACAATGACGTCTCAATGGAATGTAAATTGAGATGAAATCCCTTATAAAAATGGTATTCTAAGATTAAGGATAAATCAATTACATAATAACTTCTAAAAAATATGAATACACTCTATATTATTGGTTTTTCAGTGTAAATAAATCATAGGACATTCACACATCTTCTTTTTAAGACAAAACGAATGACTTGGATGTTTAACTCAATGAATGGATATTGAGTTAAAATTACTCTTATCACATTCATATCGATGACTTGAGAATTTTTCAACGGAGTGATTATGTTTATAAAAAGTATATCAAAACAAATTGGAGTGGAAATTACAACATAAATAAATAAATAGTGATTCCACACATAATCCTATAATAACATAATTAATAATTAGAAGATTAACCAAAGGAATGGAAATTAGGTTAAAAGGTTCCCTTAACGATTTGGTAAGTTCCAAAACATACCACCCATGAAATAAGGATCATAAAATTAAGATGTAAATACCCATAAATTGAATTATATCACACAATTAATACAATCATGTGTAGTACATACACCACACAAAAGAAAATAGTGGAAAATATATCATGAATCTCACGGGAATAAAAAGTGAGATGAAAATCTCTTACCAGGTTGTAATCAATAGAGTTGTATGAAAAAAAGTTAATAACCACCAAATTATTCACATTATAACATGAATATAAAGGGAATAATGATTATATATATCAAATGGAAGTACACAATACACCACCTGCAAGAAATTAGTGTCGAACAATGGAAATCTCACAGAAATAAAAGTGAGATAAGAAAGCCCTTACCTCGTGTCTGACTTGACTTGTTTGATCCTTGTTCTTCCTGAATAGTAAAATTATGTTAATATATAGTTGATTAATAATCCATTTTAAAGTTTATTATTCCGTTTATATCAATTATTACCATTTTATAAACATTATGTAATCATTTAATTTAATAATGGTCGCTTTGTCGATATTTGGTACTTGAGTAAAAAATGAACGCCTTATAATTTCAAGTTGTCCATATGGTCAAGTTTAAATTATCTACAGAATGATATTAATGATTTAGATATAATATATATCTATTATATCTATTATATATATATATATATGTATTTATAATATTACATTACATTTGGAGATAAGAAATTAAATGCACCGTTTATGGAGACAGTAAGTCGAAGGTACGCATGAACGCTACTTTAATTTTTATTTAGTATTTGAAATGAATGAAAAATTAACTATATATAGTTATATTATAATTATATTATAACATCATATACAATTTCAATAACTCCATCTTTTATATGTCCCACGCATGGTATGAACGAGTCATATCACTTTGAGGGGGCGGTAGTCCGCACTTCCTCAAATGAAATTATCGTGTTTACTCATAACAGAAACCATAAAGGTATGCTATAAATTGAAAATATATAAGAATAATGAAAACATAGACATAATATATATCATATATAAATACAGTGACATCATAATGTCTCCATGATAGTTGGTAGGAGATAATTGAACAATCATCGTTTCGTGAGGCGTTACTTTGCAATCCAAATAAACAATATGTTCTTTACCCATAAGATATAGGTGTGTGTAAGGGTAGTTTGGATAATTCTAATAAAAAAATCCTAGTATATGGAGGATACTGGTTTTGTTACAAAATAATGGAATGAAAATATTTTAGGGGTTGGGGAAGTAAAATAAAAGAAAACAATTTAAGAGAAATCGTTACATTTAATTTCGGTAACTCCTTTTGGATTGAACCAAAAGGACTTCTTGAAGTGTCTTATTCCTAGGTTATGTCTACTAAGAGGAATATAGGGATCTTTATAGCTTATTTGGGATGGGGTTGGACTATAAAAGGGGATTTAGAGTTGTGAGGAATGGGTTAGAAGTGAGGGATTTTTATAAGGGGTGGGAGGGGCTCTTTTGGAAAGTGTGAAAATATTATTTTATTATATAATGATTTTCATTTTCTAAAGCACCAAAACATATTAAAATTTAATATAGGATGAGTCATGGTCGAAATAAAATCATCCAATATGAATTTAAAATGCTTTGGAAATCATTTTAATCATTATAATCTTATTTATTTAAATCTTTTATTAATGAGGTAAACAGTGCATCATTATTGTGTAATAAATAATTTAATTTATTTGATATCTAAAAAAATACCCTAATGTCAGAAATCCTTTCATCTTTCCAAATAAAATTTATAGTCAGAAATATAATTTATATATACCTATGAAAAAATTAATTTAGAAAAATGATATTTTTTATGTCATTTTTGTCATTACTTTATATTAATTAAAATAAAGTGCCATTATCACTCTTAAGTGGCTCCATGGGGTCTCAAAATCGACCCAAATATGCCCATGGTCGTCCATGACTCATCCAATAAGTTTATGATAAGTGTTAAGGTAATTTTGTATTATTATAATATTTTTTTACCTTAAATTACCCAATTTACCATTAACCGCGTTAAATAAAAGTCACAAGTTACTATTCCAAAAAAATTATTTTCATCTTATTGAACCAAAATTTAATTAATAATAACAACCATGTATTTTGTATTTTCAAAATTAAATTCATAGAAGCTGTGAAATTTCATTAAAATGAAAAAGTCAATTTTTTAACTACTATTTAGTGATTTCACTATTCATCCAAAATTGATGTTTTTTAGGAAAATACAAAAAATTCAGCCTAAGCTATATTTTATATTCCAAATTAAAAAATGATTTCTATTTTAAAAAATTCAAATCATAGAATTTTCATTAATTTATTTGAAATTAATTTCCATTGTCAAAACAAATAGTGTGTTTTATGAAACAATATCTATCAAAAGATTGACACTTGTTTATACCCAATCTCAAAGTGAAATTTCTTCCAATGATCTTCATTGGATAAAATGGTAAAACTATAATCTAATTATACTTTAAAAACATTTAAAATTTAAATCTAACCATGTAAATATGTTACATTAAATAGGATGTTTTGAATTAAAATACTGTATTTTTCAATATTCAATAAAAAAATGAATTTTATCAGAAAAATACAAAAAATTTACCCAAAGTAAATTTTGATGTCCCTATTATAAATAAGAATTTCATTTTTCAAATAGAACATATAAAAGCGACCAAAACTAGATTTAAATAGGGTTCTCTATCAAAAGGCGTTAAATCTTCCTTTTAAAGAATATTAGAGTATTTATGCTTAATATCATATTCTTTTTTATTTTTAGCCTCTAAAATTTATTGGATAAATGTAAAATCATTTAAAAAACCTGTATAATCATTTTTTATTTAGTTACATTTATTTCATCCATTACAATGGCTAGGTGTTAATAACCATTTTAATAATATTATATTATTATTTTTCAGCATGACCCAATGTTGTGTGCAATGTAAGATTTCAAAGAAACCTGTTGTAGTGTATCGGGTACGCCATAGAACATAGCATCACCATTAAATTAAAATTTATATTTAATTTAGAAATATAAATAAAAATGAAAATATCATATTCTTTATTTACCTGAGATGTTACATCCTTTCCCCGTTATGGGAATTGTGTCCTCACAATTTTAAACTTTGACTCGAAAACATCATTGAATGTCCCAAATTGGAAAAATATTCAATTAAACTATCACATTAAAATATAGAAAGAGAAGTAAAAATTTCCCCCAATATAAAAGATACAAGTATTCCATGAAAACATTGATATGGTGGGAAAATAACCATCAAGTTCTGAGGGGAAGTGATAGAAAACATGATTAGGAGAAAGTTAACCACAAGAAAATCATGATCTTATGATGGGTTAAATAGTATTTGATTCCCTGGTAGGAAAAGTTAACAGAAAATGTTTTTGGTTTTAAGTTACTTTTCATAAATTTGAGAATTTATTTATGAGATTAACTAAAAACATAATGAAACATTCTTACTTGTCATGTACACTTTCATCCTTTACTAAATTCCTTCCACAAACTCATTTTCTCTTCAAACGGTTTGTATTCAAGAAGACTTGTTCACATTTAAAGAGCTAGAATCAACTTCTAGAGAATCACATAATCCACAAAAGAGGAACTATATTTTTTCCAATGCCTTTATACATTAACCAAAACCAAAATGGTTAGTATAAGTTCAGAAAATCCCGAAAAAGGATAATCTTTTAGAAAAAGAAAAAGTACTCTTAATCTCCAAAAATTTTCAACCAACACCCAAAGTTCAATATGTTACATTCAATAAACAATTGTCTATAAAATTATTCAAAGTAATTAAAACTAATATTGAAACCCAAATCTCAGAAGTATTTAATCACATAGTCTTCTATGATAAATCTTAACATTTATCTCTAAATAACATCATTTACTCTTGAAGAATCATATTGAAAATTAATTAACCTAATCACATATTCTCTATGATAGGTTATTTATTTCTATATATAACCCAAAATCAACTTATTATTGATTCATAAAATCATCTAACTAAAAATAATTAGTCACACTAACAAGGGAATTCATGTAGTCCAGTGGTATATGATAAATCCCAGCAGCACTTTGGTTGTGGGTTCGATTTAAACAGCATTTTTTGACGTGATGGGTTGTCACGCGGTCTACGTTTTTTCCTTTTTCAAAAACTATATAATTTTATAACATTACCGAAAAAATATAGATTCATTAAATATAACCATAACATATTTTAACCACAAACATTATCTAATAACTTTCAGTTTGCATCCCAAAATGTATTAACCTATAATTTCCTCAAATTCAATGATCTTATAAAACCAAATGGGTCTTTATAACTATATCCACAAAAGAAAATATAAATATTCCTTTTATAAAATTTTCATATATCAAACTTCAGTGTTACACATAGTATAAAAAATCCTTCTAATGTTATTCCATCATCAAAATAGCCTTAATACTTTTAAGCATTTCACCATCCTGAAATCTACCATAAAACTTGAATCCCTTATATGTTAACTTCTTACTCATTAAATGTTCTTCATGATCCATTAACCATTCCATTCCAAATTATTAAGAAATACTTATTTCATACATACAAAATCATGAGTCATATCCTAAGATTCAATAATGTCTAAACATCAGTTAAGAAACAATCCATACCTTTCATTGGTCATTGTCAGTTTCTTTATCCTCAATTGGAATGGTATAAGGTATTGGTAAAAATATATTTAAATGATCCTGGTGATCCCATTCCCGAACCTTCTTAGTAGTACATCTTTTGGTATAATGACCTTGCACACCATATTTAAAACATTCAATTGATCCCTCATAAATAACATCTTTCCCTTTCCTAGAGACAACTGGATGCTTCCTTTTTCTGTGGTTGGTTCTTGTTTTTTTACCTTCCCTTCAACATAAATAGCGTCTTCTTGTCCCTTTGTTACATTTTCCTATGTGTTTCTTTCCACATCATTGACACATTGTTCATTGAATATACTTTCCTTTATGATTATTATCTGAACTTCTATAGGGATTTGTTCTCGCAAATATAATGCTTTATAAAAATCACCATGGTTTAGGTGGCCAACCATGACTCCAAATATTTGGTAGAGAATAACCACAAGAGTTCTCATTACAGCTCCCATTTCATTCAATTGACCATTCAGAAAATTGTCACAATTTTCTTCATATCCACTATTACTTTGGTGCCTGCTAGATCTAGCCATTTACTAAAACCAAAAATGCCAGTGTGAGTATATCAGTAAAATCATCATATAATATCTTATGAGGATATTTAACACTAAAATATACTTTTTTCTTGTTTTCTTAAACTCATTAAATTTCTCTAAAAACTATTAATCTTTCAAAAATACTAATCATTATGGTTATGTCACTAATTCTTAAAAAACACCCTAACCTCTAAAGTTATCTAAACAGACCTCTGATACCAACTATAAGGACCCAACCTTAAACATTACATAATCTTTAATTATGTCAAGAATTCACATTGAGGATCTTTTCAGGTTTAGATTTTTAGAGAATTAGGCCATAGCTATTATAGAATAACTTGAATATTACATGTAGACACTATTACTCAGTATCCATTTTTCATAAAATAAAAACTCTTAAAAAGAAACATGTATAGTTCCTTAATTTTGACATCATGAATTTTCCTTGATCTCATCCTTGACCCTATTAATCTTTTAGTCCTATCGAAAACATTTCAAAAACATGGGATGAGCATAAAAAGCTTAGTGAGGGTTATAAACTGAGTAAGGAAAACATTAGACCATCAATAAATACACATCAATGAAACCAATACTTTCAATCATAACATACCTTATGAAATCATAATATTTATGAATAAAACAAAAAAAACAATCATAAAGGTATCTTATGGAATTAATAACATACTTATATTGTAGCTAAAATAGCTACATAGGGAGTCACATTTGGAGAATCCATCACAGTATATTCCCTAAATATTTCATGAGAAACATTAATGTTTACCTCTGTCACGTTACCCAATGCATTGGAGAGCTATTTCGGGATCACCCACCCTAGGTTTATCATGGAACCACCTGTATAAGTATCAATTCACAATAACCATAACATATTCATAACACTTAAATAATTAATAAAAAGTAAAACATTTCCACATTGCAATTGCAACATATCATTTTATGATATAGACATAATTAATTATTTATCAACCCATTTTCAAAACCATTTAAAAAATTTTATAAAGAGATTTTTGAATCAAAGTGTGTCATACCACTTTGAAACATATAAATAAATTATCATTTGAAAAAATTAATTTTTATATAAATAAATCCTTAAAAAAATTTTTAAAACATGGACATTAATGATAAAGCTTTAAAAGAATAAATCTTTAAAATATTTTAACAGATATTTTAGTTAAAGAGTTTTAAACAAAATAAGAGACACTTGAATAAAAATAATTGGGGAATAACATTTAATTAGAACATTATAGTATCATGAGATTAAAGATATTCATGATGTAATATGTTAAAGGGTTGTATATACACCCTATAAGAGTGAGTTGGTTCATGAAAACAATGAAGTCTAAATGGAATGTAAATTGAGAAGAAATGCCCTATTAAAATTGTATCCTTTAATTAAGGACACATATATTACATAATAATGTGTGAAAAAATATAAATACACTCAATATTATTGTATACTCAATGTAAATAAATCATAGGACATTAACGCATGTTCTTTTTTAGAAAAAACTAATGACTTGGATGTTTAACTCAATGAATTGAAATTGAGTTAAAATTACTCTTAGAAAGTTCATCTCTATGACTTGAGAATTTATCAATGGACTGATTATAGGTATCAAAATTATATACACACAAATGCGAGTGAAAATTACAACATAAATAATTAAATAGTGATTCCACACATATTCATAGCATGGTGTAATTAAGAATCCGCAGATTAACCCAAGGAATGGAAATTGGGTTAAAAGGTTCCCTTACGGATTTGGTAACTTTCAAAACATACAACCCACGGAAGAAGGATCATAAAATGATGATTTAAATAGCCATAAATTAAATTATATTACAGAATTAATACAATAATAGGTAGAATAAACACCACACACAAGAAAATAGTGGCAAATATAGCATGAATCTCACGGGAATAAAAAGTGAGATGAAAATTCCTTACCATGTTGTAATCAATCGAGTTGTATGAAAAAAAGTTAATAACCACAAAATTATTCAAAAAATTAACATGAATATTAACAGAATGATGATAATATATATCAAAATTTAGTACACAATATGCCCCATGCAAAAAATTAGTGGCGAACAATGGAAATCTCACAAAATTAAAGGTGAGATAAGAAACCCCTTACCTCGTGTCCGACTTGACTTGTTCGTTCCTTGTTCTTCTTGAATATTAAACTTAAGTTAATTTATACTTGATTAATAGTCATTTTTAAAGATTCTTATTCCTATTATATCACTTATTACCATTTTATAAAAATTATGTAATCATTTATGTTAACAATGGTCATTTTTTTATATTTGGTAATTTAGTCAAAAATGAGCACCTTATTATTACAAGTTGTCCATTTCCTCAAGAGAAAATTATCTCCAGAATGATATTAATGATTTAGATATAATATCTATCATATATATATAGTATATATATTTATTTATAATTTTACATAACATTTGTAGATAATAAATGAAATGCACTGTTCATGGAGACGGTAAGCTGAAATTACGTGTGAATACTACTTTCATTTCTATTTCATATTTTAATTGAATGAAAATTTAATGATACTTAGTTATATAATAATTACATTATTATATCATATAAAATTTCAATAAATCCATCCTTTATAAAACCCACATATGGTATGAATGATTCATATCACTTTGAGGGGGTTGTAGTCCGCACTTCCTCAAATGAAATTATTGCATTTAATCATAATTAAAACCATAACGGTATGCTATAAATTAAAAATAAAGATGCATGAAGAAAACATAAACATAATATATATCATATATAAATATATCTCCATCATATTGGCCACTAGGAGAGGCAGTAGGATATAATTTCACAACCATCGTTTCATGAGGAGTTAGTTTTCCATCCATAGAAACAGTATGTTCATTACACATTAAATGGAGGTGTGTTTCATTTTAGTTCAAATAATTCTCATAAAAACATAAAATTATATTTTTTATAATGTTTTTGTTATAAAATAATAGAATGAAAAAAGTTTAGGGGTTGGAGAAGTAAAATAAAAGAAAATAATTTAAGATAAATTGGTAACTTTAATTCGGGTAACTCCCTTTGGATTGAACCAAAAGGACTTCATGAAGTTCCTTCTACATAAGGTAAGGATTATAAGAGGAAAATAGGGATCTTGAGATCTTTTTTTTGTTGGACGAGCCAATGGGCATTATAGGTGTGAGGAATGGGTTATAATTTAGGGATGTTTACAAGGGGGAGGAGGGGTTCTTTAGGAAAGTGTGAAAGTATTATTTTATTATATAAAGAATTTTGGTTTATAAAGGTCCAAAACTTATTAAAGTAAATGATATGATGACTCATGGTTGAAATAAAATAATCCAATAAGAATTGGAATGGTTTTGGACATTATTGTAATCTATATAATCTTATTTATTTAAATCTTTTATTAATGAGATCAACACAAACATCATTATTGTGTCATAAATAATTCAATTTATTTTATGTCTAAAAATTATATAAAAAACTACCATGATATATGAATTCATTTATATTTCCAAAGAATATTTATAGTCCAAAATTTAACTTATATAACACTATTAAATAATTAATTTACAAAAAGATATTTTTTATGTCATTTATGTCATTACTTTTAGTAAATTAAAATAAAGTGTCATTATCACTCTTAAGTGGCTTCATGGGGTCCCAAATAGACCCAAAAATGCCCATGGTCGGCTATGAATCATGAAATAAGGTTAGGAAAATTGTAAAGGTAATTTTGTATTATTACGTTATTCTTTTTACCTTGAATTACTCTATTTACCTTTAACCGTGGTGAATAAAAGTCAACAGATACTATTCACCAAAAAAATATTTTCATCTTATTGAACAACATTTAACTTACTAATAACAACCATGCATGTTATATTTTCAAAATTTAATTCACAGAAGCGGTAAAATTTCATTTAAATGAAAAAGTCAGTTTTTTAACTACTACTTAGTGGTTTCACTATTTATCAAAAATTAATGTTTTTCAGAAAAATAAAAAAATCAATCCTAATATATATTTGATATTACGAATTCAAAAATGATTTATATTTTTAAAAATTAAAAACATAGAAGTTTCATTAATTAATTTCAAATTAATTACCATTGTCAAAACAAATATCATGTTTTTAAGAAACAATATCTATCAAAAGATTGACACTTGTTTATACCCAATTTCAAAGTGAAATTTCTTTCAATGACATTCATTGGATTTAATGGTAAAAAAATATTCTTATTACACATTAAAACCATTTAAAAAGATAATCTAATCATATAAATAAGATAGATTAAAAGGTATTTTTGAATTAAAATACCGTATTTTTCACTATTCATTAAAAAATGAATTTTATTAGAAAAATATCAAAATATTACCCAAAGAAAATTTTGATGTCCCAATTTTAAATAATAATTTTATTTTTTACAATAGAACATATAAATGTGACGAGAACTAGATTTAACGATGGTTTGCCATCAATATGCGATAAATCAACCTTTTAAAGAATATTAGAGTATTTACGCTTAAAATCAGATTCTTTTTATTTAAAGCTTCTAAATTATATTGGATAAATTTAAAAACATTTAACAATCTTGTATAATCATTTTTTTAGTTACTTCTATTCATTCCCGAAATTACAATGGCAGGGCGTTAATAACCATTTAAAATAATATTATATTATTATTTTTCAGTATGACCCAATGTTGAGTGCAACCTATGATTTCAGAGAAACACGTTGTTGTGTATGGGGTACGCCGTCGAACATAGCATCCACTTTAAATTAAAATTAATATTTAATTCACAAATTTTAATAAATATGAAAACTTCATATTCTTTATTTACCCGAGATGTTACAACTATGGTCAGAAATATCTCATCCAATATGGTCAGTAAATGTATTAGGGTAATCTCATATTATTATAATATTATTTTTTACCCTTATTTACCAGATTTACCCTTTAACCATGGTAAATAAAATATTTAAAGAAGTTACTATTCATATTGTCTAAAAAAAAGATTTATATTTACAAAATTTTGACCTCCTAATTCCAAATATGGAATCCATTAATTCAAATTAAAAATAAAAAAGTATCATAAATTAATTTAAAATTAATTCCCATTGTCCAAACTAAAAAACTTGTTTTTAAGAAGTAAAAACTACGAAAATATTGACGTGTGTTTATGTGTAATTTCAATGTGAAAATACTTGTAATGGAAAAAATTGGATTAAATGATAAAAATATAATCTAATTATACTTTAAAACCATTTAAAATGACAATCTCATCATATAAATAAATTAGATGAAATGATAGTTTTGACATAAAATGCATAATTTTTCACTATTCATTAAAAATGATCTTTATAATAAAAATACCAAAAAATAACCCAACGTAAATTTTCATGTCCCGCATCCAAATAAGAAGTTTATTTTGTCAAATGGAACATATAAATGTGACAAAAACTATATTTAAAAAGGGATCTCCATCAAAAAGGTGGTAAATCGGCCATTTATAGAATATTAGAGTATTTATTGCTTCAAATTGACTCATTATTATTTTAGGACTCTAAAATTTATTGGATAAATGTAAAAACATTTTGAAAACATGTATAATAATAATGTAGTTTGTTATGTTCATTCCCATCTTTACAACGGCTATGTGTTAACTACCAGTTAAAATAATAATATATTTATATTATTTTTTGGTATAATTCAAAGTTGTGTGCAACATAAGATTTAAAAGAAATCCATTGTTTTTCACTGATTATGCTATTGAAAAATTTTTCCTATTTAACTTAATATTAATATATTATTCATAAATATTAATATATATGAAAAATTATTATTCTATAAAAACCTAGGTCATTACCAATCGTAACAAGATTTATAAGGGAATCTTATCCATCATTCCATGAAAATCATAACCAACCTTCTATAGAAAATGGTAACCAAAATTCTATGATAATAATAACCGGATTTCTGTAGAGAATTGTAACCAACATTCTGAGTGAATAGTAACCAGCATTCTGTAGAGAATCGTAACAAACTTTTTTAGAGAATTGTAACTAGGATTCTATAAATATCGTAACCAGAATTCTGTGAAGATCAAAACCATACGGAAAGAGGAAGATATACAAGAAAATTATATCCAATCTAATAAAAATATTGTAATTGTATGAGAAATAAAGAAATTTTATATGTTTTAAAAAAATTCATAATGAGCTAATTACGAAGAAGAATTAAAGTGGTCAAACTTAACATTCACTTTTGTAAGAATCTCAGAGAAATATAAGGAGGTTTTTTGAAATCATGGATGAAGTTGAAATGTGATATATTTTTGGATTTTTGAGATTTGAGGATGTGTTATGGATTTCATGTTTCCTGCCTTCAACCTTGAGTAAGCTATAAAATACTTCCTCAGATAATTAGTTTATTGTCCAATTTTATATACATGCATGAAAGGTGGTACATGGGAGAAATTGAAATTAATGTTCTCCTCTGATTGGAGGAGACTTGTTTTTTAGAATTATAGAATAGTTTTAATTTTTTATAGATTGAGTATGAGGTATTTACAGATTCAGTTTGAGTTTATTGTATTCAATGAAATCAGATCTAGATTACAACAACATTATATTGAAAGAAATCAGATCCAGATTACAACATCATTGTATTGAAAAAAATCAGATCGAAATTACAAAAACATTGTATTGAATTATATTGAATATAGATTACATATTTTTATTTAATGAAATTGGATCCAGATTGAAACATAATTATAATGAAAGAAATAGGATCTAGAATCCAGCATCATCGTATTGAGAAGATTGGGTTCCAACATCATCAGATTATGAGAATCAGATCCATCCAAATCAGACGGAGGATTCATACTGAGCATTTGGGGATCAGTTTCAACATAGTCTTTATTGCTTTGTTTGGATCAATTGTTTTAAAAAGAAAACATTTCAAACTGATAAGACATAGTATAATCATTACTATGGGGATATAGAAGGTGTATAATGTGGTTTTCATGAGTTCAATTCACTACTTCATAATAGAGGATTTCTATAGACCCCTGAAAGTAGCTATGTAAATAAAATACATTCTCACACAGAGGCCAAACCATGTAAATCTGGTGTCTTTTCGGTCATTCACACTTTTTCATGCATGAGTACTTACTAAAAGTGGATAAGGAAATAAATATTAATAGTTTTTAGGGGTTGAGTTTTTAAAAGTTTTTAACCTTATAAAAAGTGAACATCTGATCCAACCCCACCTTCTCAGTTTTTATTCAATCCATGGAACTTTATATTCCATGTTTAAGACTTGGTGTTTTAGGTCATTTGAATGGAATGAAAGGGAAGTTTTTTTTAAATGGAAATGTTCCTTATAAAATAAATTTCATTCACTCTTAGAATTTATAAACACTTAAAACTATTTATTTATTAAAAAAATGAATGTGAATTATTGATATTTGTACAATGATTTTGGAATATGATATAAAATATTGGGTCATTGTCTAGTGCTTCACAGATAAAACCTCCAAGAAGATATCTTCCATATATGAGAGTGGATTGTCATCACCCGTCCTCGTGACCCTTCTCGTGAATTCCCCAAGCTCGCCTTCCATAGGCCAAGGGTTGGCAACTAGCACCAAAGGCATAAATCTCGATAAATGGGAAGTCATTTCCTTTATATAAGAAAACAAACACCACAGAGTACACAAGCTGAAGTAAGAACTAAGTAAACAGACTACAAAAGTAAGCGCAGGAAAGTAAATGGGCCAGTATACAAACCCAACTGAATGTATAGAACAATTGAGAAAAGAAAGTACAATAGCTGAAAAGTAAAGCAGCAACCACCAAGTCATCCTCCAGAAGTCCCACCTGATGGGTGGGTACAAATGGTCTCCTCTGCTCCTCAAATCCATCCTTCTGCACCGTGTACGTCCCGCTTAATGTCCTCCACCGGATACCATCCCACACCACAATCCTCAACTACAATCAATGCTATCCATCATCTGCAACCAACACAACGTAGTGCAGGCATAGCTCGTGAAGGGGTGAGTATACGATACTCAGTAGGGACCCCGAGACCCCCAAAGGCCTCCCAGAATCCACAAGGGATATACCACAAAGGAAAGATACAAACACGAAGTATCAACCAACTCTACTTAGGTATATTCCCATACATATACCTAAGTCATCAATTCCAGTTCTTCTCCAACTCATGAGCCCATGTACAACCCAGTCCACACAGGAAAGCATAACCCAATCCATAGGGGAAAACAAAATCAAATCCACATAGGAAATCACATCCCAATCCACACAGGAAAGCATGTCAATCATATCAATGATAATGATTGAATGTCAAGACTCAGCTCAAACTGGGAAGAATAACCGAATCCACACAGGAAAACATAACCCAATCCACACAGGAATGCACAACCCAAGCCACATAGGAAATCATGTCAATCATATCGATGATAATGATTGAAAGTCAAGACTCAGATCACACAGGTAGACTACTCATGAAGAGGGGTGGAGATGATTAGATGTATCCTCTGAATCATCTCCTCTGTCGAACCCATGTAGGATCCAAGTACATAAGTCATCGTTGTTGAACCCATGAAGGATCCATGTACAGTAACCATCGTTGCCAAACCCACGTACGATCCAAGTATAGTTTTCATCGCTGCCGAACCCACGGAGGATCCAACTACAGTCGTCCTCACTGCCGAACCCAAGTAGGATCCAAGTATAGTCATCATCGCTTCCAAACCCACGGAGGACCCATGTACAGTCGCCCACGCTGCCGAACCCACGTAGGATCCAAGTACAGTCATCATCGTCGTCACAGTTGCAGCCAGCTCTAGGCTTCCCGCACACAGCACGCTCGATTCTGGTAGGGTCCGCTCCACGATCCAAGTGATTGATACATCAACTGTAACAAAGTCTAGAGTTTACATATCACAAAGTTCCATCTCGTTAATAAGAACTCAATGCGACAGATGGCACGTCAATCGGACACCCGGTCTGAGAGATATTGGGTTTTCCGTCCTTGGGGTCCGGTTTGATTTTCAAGCTAAAACCAACACCACCATACTCCAGATTCATCCAAAACTTATGTGGAGTAATCCAAAAGATCCGTCTCACTATGAGAAAAACAACATGACTGACGGCACGTCATTCAGACGTCTGGTCGTTAATTTATTAGTGTTTTCGCTCTAGGGGCCCGGTTTGTTTTGGGTTCGAACCAACCTGGTCATACGCAAACCTTTCCAAAACCTCAAGTGTAATATACCAAAACGACCGTCTGGATCCAAGTATCCCAACGAAACTCACGGTGCGTCGATCGGAGGTCCATAGCCCAAGATATGGTTGTTTGAATGAACTTGGTCCAAAAATAGGGGGTCTGGGCCCAGTCCGACCCGACCCAATACCCCCTGGGTTGTCCCAAACCGGGTCGACCTGACCCGGGTCTGGGTCCGGCCCAATTGGGCGCCGCCCGGCCCAGCTGGCGCAGACCAACCTGGAACTGGCGGCCCAGCCCGGTGCTGGTGGCCCGGCACGGCCCGGTGCAGTCTACGGCCCGGCTCGGAAGCCGATCGCGGCTCGGCTGTCGGCCGAGTGGGGTGCAAAGGGGGAGAAACCCCAATTTCTTTGGAAACTACATCCCCCCGGTGGGGTCTTCCCTAGGCAGGTCAAAGGGGGGGGGTTACACACCCCCTGTTTCGGGTTACGGCCGGTCTAAATGGTCGGCCAGTTGTGAGCTATCGCGGGACCTGCTGGGGTCCCGCCTCCTGGACCGCCGGCGGCCTTAGGCCGTGGCTCTTGTTCGACTGGCACCGCGTGATGGCGTCGCACACCACTAAAATGGCCCGATCTGGCCGCGGTCCCTTTGACCCCACCAGCGTGGCGCGACGGCGCCGCGCACCATCGCCACTGCCCACTCCAGCCACGGTCCTCATCGTCCCCGCAAGGTGCAACGGTACAGCGCTGCCTTCGCTTCAAACAACAATGAAGATCAAAAATAAAAAGGGGACGAGGATAGGCCATGTTTGTGCGGTCTGATCTCCTCCGGTTATAATGATAACAAGCGGCCAAAGCAAATGAGATGATCAATGACAAAACAATCCCAATTTTAATTTATTAAAATTGAACTTAACCCCTACCTCGAAGGAAGTCTGCGGTTGTCAAGCGTCGCGGATGATGGCGTCATTTCCGTCATCGTCGATGTATCCTCCCTTATCATAGAGGAAGAAGAGGATGGAGAAATCGAGCCGCCGAGTCGACGGTCTTCATTGGAGAGTTGGTGTTCTTTGTTTAAGAAGAAGTTATTCAACAAGAAGATGAACCGGTCTTCCAAAACTCAATAGCTCCCATCACTTTCTCTTAACACCACAATTTCCAACCAAAATAAAATAAGGATTTTCCTTTTTTTTATTTACTCATGCCAAGAATTTAAAAATTTGAAAATCAAACACTTAATTAAAATAATTGTTGAGGTTCAATTAATTAATTAAATGTGTGTTGGCATGTATTAAATTGAGAGAGTGGGGAGAGGAAGGGTCACCCACTTAAAGGGGAAGCATAACAAGTTAAGATGAGTTACAAATTTTAAGAGGGGGTTAGAGGATTTTTAAGGTATGTGACGGGGTGGGGATCTTGTGGGCCCCACCTCACCATTATCCCCACATGGGTAGTTAGGGGCTTGTGGGTCCCACCCCAACTACCCCATGTTGGATATAACTACTTGGATAAAGAATAAAAATTGTTCAACAATTTTTATTCAATTATTTATTAATACACAATTTTTAACAACTCCTCCTGAGCAAATGCATCATTAGTAAAGGTCCTCTTAAGCAATTACTGATGCTGTAGTTTCATTGGTGCCATCTGATTTTAATTTTGAGCACCAGCTCAAAAGATAAGAAAACCTCGCTAGTCCATTCACTAAACATACCTGAGATAAACTTCAGAAATTGATTCCAGGCACACCGGGCCTCAGAATCAGGTGCTGTCAGAAACTGCGTACTCGTAAAATCCCAAAGTAATTTAGAAAAAAATTTCTTTGAAATTTACGGGTCGTTACCTTACTCCCACCTCAGGGATTTACTTCCCTATAACGATACATCAAAAACTAGGGAAACAAATGAGGGTACAATGCATGCATCTGAGCCTCCCTCTTCCATGTGCTCTCCTGCAGGTTCTCATTCTGCCACCTGATGCACACTAGAGAAATTGTCCGTCCATGTAGGACCCACTCCTGTCGGTCCATGATCTCCACTGGGACCTCCTCAAATGTCACCCTATCATTGATTTCCAGATCCCTGTGGTCGATGATTTGTGTTGGGTCGTGCATGTATCTCTTCAGCTGAGATACGTGGAAGACGTCATGCAGCCGGTGAAACTGAGGTGGAAGAGACATGTGATAAGCCACCTCACATATCCTACTGAGAACCTGGAATGGTCCGATGAAGCACGGAGATAACTTGTCGCCACGGCCAAATCTCCGTAATCCACATCGAGGTGAGACCCGTAAGAAAATGTGGTCGCCATCCTCAAACTCTAGTGGTCTCCGCCTCCTATCAACATAGAACTTCTATCGGCTCTGGGCAGTCCTCATCCGCTCCTGGATGATCTGCACCTTCTCCGTCGTGGCTGGGACCATCTCTGGTCCTAAAAGTGCTGACTCCCCAAGGTCTGTCCAGCATAGAGTTGATATGCAAGGTCGGCTGTACAATGCCTCATATGGTGCCATCCCGATTGTGGGGTGGTGGTTGTTGTTGTACGCAAACTCCTCTGAGGGTTGGTGATCTACCCAGATGCGACCAAAGACATGGACACATTCACGGAGCATGTCCTTGAGGGTCTGAATGGTCCTCTCCATCTGGCCATCTGTCTGAGGGTGAAAGGAGGTTCTCAGGCATAGCTACGTCCCAAATGCCTCTTACAAACCCTTCCAAAGATAGGAAGTAATGTGAGTATATCGATCAGAGAGGATAGACGATGGGACTCCATGAAGTCTTAAGATATCTTGAATGTAGAGGCATCCCAAGCTTTCCACTGAGCCCTGCTCTCTGATAGAAAGAAGTGGGCAGACATTGTGAGTCGGTGCACGATCACCCAGATGTAGTCGTGTCCTTTGGAAGTACGTGGATGTCCAGTCACGAAATCCATAGATATCCCATCCCACTTCTACTCCAGGACCTCTAAGGGTTGTACCAAGCCTTCTGGTACCTAGTGCTCCGCCTTCACCTGCTGGCAGGTGAGGCATCGTGAAACGAACTCAGCCACATCCTTTTTCATACCCAGCCACCAGGGATGTCGTCTGAGATCCTGGTACATCTCCACAACTCCTAGATGTACCGCCAATGGGGAAGTGTGGAACTCCCATAGCACCTCCTCCTGTAACTCAACTGGAACCATGGTACATCCACTGAAAAGTATGATGTGCTCTCCGCCAATAGAAAATCCATCAGGTGCATGTCCTGTGGATATCTGTGCACATTGTGTCTCACAGTCAATGTCCCCACGCTGTGCCTCCCTAACCCACTGAAGTAGTGGAGGAGAGACTGTGAGAGACTGTACAAAGGCTTCCCCATCTCTATCCACGAAGGATATCTGCAAAGTGGATATCTACTCTGTCGCCTCTCCAAGTAGGTGAATGCCCGACCTCCTGCTGAGAGAATCAGCTACGATGTTCCCCTTCCCAGGATCACAAACTATCTCAAAGTAATAGTCCTAGAGGCACTAGATCCATCACCGTTGTCTTAGGTTCAGGTCCTTCTGCGAGAATATATACCTAAGACTCTGGTGGTCAGAGTAGACTGTAAAGCGCTCACCCATCAAATAGTGCCACCACATCTTCAAGGCGAAGACCACTGCTGCTAACTCCAGGTCATGGGTACCATAGTTCTACTCATGCTGCCTCAACTGTCGTGATCCATAAGTGATCATAGCCCGCTCCTGCATCAGGACACACCTGAGTCCAGTCCCTGATGCATCGTAGTAAACTACGTACCCTACTCCCTCCTCTGGTAGCCTCAAGATGGGTGCACTGGTCAATCTTTGTCTCGGCTCCTGGAAGCTCTACTGACATCTATCTGACCACACGAAGGGTTTCCCCTTCTTCGTCAAAGATGAAAGCAGTGATGCAACTTTGGAGAAGTCTGGCACAAATCTCCGATAGTACCCAGCCAGACCTAAGAAACTCACCACCTCTGCCACGCTCCTGGGAGGCTCCCCAGCTAGCACTGCCTCGATATGTGCAGGATCCACCGCAAC
This sequence comes from Viscum album, assembly GCA_963277665.1. Classification (NCBI taxonomy): domain Eukaryota; kingdom Viridiplantae; phylum Streptophyta; class Magnoliopsida; order Santalales; family Viscaceae; genus Viscum; species Viscum album. The sequence goes on from OY728152.1 coordinate 307,780,380, forward strand.
TCCCACATCAGAGATGACGTTCCTCAAGAAGTGGACCACTCGAATCCTGAACTGACACTTCAAGAGCTTACCATAAATCTGGTGCTCTCGGAGTGTGTCAGGTATAACCTACAAGTGGTAGGCGTGCTCCTCCTCAGTAGTCGAGTAAATCAGTATGTCGTCGATGAAGACTATGACAAATCGATCAAGGTAAGGCTGGAAAATCTTGTTTATGAGACTCATGAACACTACTGGAGTGTTTTTTACGCCGAAAGGCATAACCAAGAACTCATAGTGGCCATACCGACACCTAAAGGCCGTCTTCTGCACATCCTCATCTCGAACTCCGAGCTGCTGATAGCCTGACCTGAGGTCTATCTTCGAGAACCATCGTGCCCCCTTGATCTGATCAAATAGGTCGTCAATCCTCGATAGTGGATACTTGTTATTCAAGGTCACCTGGTTTAGATGACGGTAGTCATCACACAGTCGGAAGCTACTATCCGCCTTCTTGGCGAACAAAATCGGGGAAGCCCAGGGTGAAACGCTGGGTTGGATGAATCCCTTGTCCTGCAAGTCCTCCAACTCTACCCATAGCTCTCGAAGCTCATTGAGAGCCATCCAATATGCTGGAGTAGATATCGGGGTTATCCTGGGGTACAGGTCAATATATAAGTCTACCTCTCTGTGAGGAGGTAGTCTTGGAATGTCTTGAGGAAAAACATCTGCATACTGATCCACCACAACAGGAAAACTCGGACTCCACACATCAACTGCTCTAAGGATGAGACTAGCCAACTGATGTGTGATCTACTGCCCTCTCCTCTGCATAAGTCTATCCTGCACTGCAAAGGCTCCCTTCTCGCCGGTGAAGGTGAACCTTCTCCCATCTGTGTGGACACACTGCACCTTGCGCCTAATAAAGTTTATCTGAGCATGAACTGTAGATAACCAATACATGCCCAAGATGACATCGTAAGCCCCCGAAACCACTAAAATAAGATCACAGCCGAAACTCTTACCTCCAAGAGTATGCTCACACTACCGACACCAGTGAGTAATCATCGAGTCTGCTCCCGTAGGAGTCTCTAGCCGTAAGGATCGAGCCAACAGCTCCGTCGGAATCTCCGAGCTCTGAACAAGGGCAACAACAATGAAAGAATGACTTGATCCTGTGTCTATAAGAACTACAGAAAAGGTCGAGTAGACACAGATAGTAACTCGAATAATCTTAGGTGCGCCGTGGTCGTAAGCCTCCACTTACTGAAGCTGATCCTGTCTCTTCCTGCCAGCTCCCTGTGGTCGGGGTGGACCTCCTAGTGGTGGTGGTGGTAGAGCCTTGAAGCGTCGTCCACCACCTGCTGCTCGGCCAACTCCTCTACCTCGTCCTCTTGCTCCCTGTGGACTACCACATTCAAACCTCTACCTCTACTTGGGTGGTCCCTCAACCATCTGCTGCACCTCTAAATGGCGGGTCGGGTAGTCACGAGCCATGTGGCTCTGCCCACCGCATGCATGGCACTGTCTGCCTCTCGTATGATAGGCTCTACTGTGTGTGCCCCGAACCTCCAAACCAGTATACTAAGATCACCCACTTGATGTTCTTCCCCGCTTGGACCTCTGAAACATTTTTCTATTGCCAGCTGCAGAAGACTCCGCCATGTGTCGCCCTATGGTAGGTCTCGCTGCTGGTGTAGGTTCAGCAAGAATTCTCTCCACAAAAGGGCTCGCTCTAGTACTAATGCATGCATCAGAATGGTGAGGGAGATCATTGATTCCCTGATCTCATGCCTAAGTCCCAGATCGAAAGTCCAGGCCCGGATGAATGGGTCTCATACCATGTCTGTGGAGTAGTCCGAGAGATCAGTAAATCTCACCGAGTACTGGGCTACTTTCATGGTTCCCTACCGTAGCTTTAGTAACTCCTTGATGCACACCGCATGGAGGGTGGCTAGAATGAACTCCGAGCGTAAGAGGCTCTCAAAGTCTGTCCAATGTAATGATGCCTCGTCGCACACCTGGAGCATCAGGCTCCACCATCTACCTGTTGCTGTGTGCAGTAGACTCACCGCAATGATCACCATGAGGGCACCTGATTTCCCTACTAATATGAAGACTTGGACAACAGCCTCCATCCAATCCTTGGATACCTAAGGGTTTGTCTCTCCATGGAACCTGGGTGGCCTCTGACGCTGAAACCTGTGTAGTGTACTCAGGCAATGTGCACTCTCATCTGCTAGGGCTGGTGGCATTAGTGGCTCGGCGGGTAGAGGTATTGTCGGTGCCTCCGCTGTAATGGGGCCATGCACCGAGGCCTCGTCGCTCTGTGGGCTTCCATCTCGCATGAAGCTCAGAACCCTAGCTGGCTGCCATTGTGGGGCCATCCTGAAAAGAAATAGGTGCGCCACGGTTAATACAGTATTCCTTGTGAGCTGATACAAAGTAATCACAAAGAAAACTTTTGAAACACACATGAAATCAATATTTTCATGCATAGAGTTAGAAATCAGAAATCAGGGTCCTGGTGTATGGATACATCGGTCACCGCACCAACACAGGTCTCTCTAGACTGATAAACACACTCAATACCCTTAACATTATTGCTTCATAAAGAAGAAATTATCAGAGTCCTATGTTCTATGGTAGAACCGACTCCTCTAATTCATATTTTTCATAACCCGTCCTCGGGGCCCGTGCTGTGACTACCCCAAGCTCTCATTCCATTGGCCAGAGGCTGGCGACTAGCACCAAAGGCGTAAATCTAGATAAAAGGGAAGGCATTTCCTTTATATAAGAAAACAAACACCACAGAGTTCGCAAGCTGAAGTAAACACTAAGTAAACTGAGTACAAAAGTATGTTTATGAAAGTAAATGGGACAGTATAAAACCCAACTGAAAGTACATAACAATTGAGAAAAGAAAGTACAATAGCTAAAAAGTAAAGCAGCAACCACCAAGTCATCCCCCGGAAATCCCACCTGAAGGGTGGGTACAGATGGTCTCCTCTGCTCCCCGAATCTGTCCATCAACACCGTGTATGTCCCACCTGAAAGTCCTCCACTGGATATCATCCCGCACCACAAGCCTCAACTACGATCAGTGATATCCGTCATATGCAACCAACACAACGTAGTGCAGGCATAGCCCATGCAGGGGTGAGTATACGATACTCAGTTGGGACCCCGAGACCCCCGAAGGCCTCCCATAATCCACAAGAGATATACTAGAAAGGAAAGATACAAACACGAAGTATCAACCATCTCTAATTAGGTATAATCCCATACATATACCTAAGTCATCAATTCCAGTTCTACTCCAACTCATGAGCCCAAGTACAACCCATTCCACACAGGAAAGCATCACCCAATCCACATGGGAAAAATAACCAAATCCACACAGGAAAGCACAACCCAATCCACACAAGAAAGCCTATCAATCATATCGATGATAATGATTGAATGTCAATTCTCAGCTCACACTGGAAAGAATAACACAATCCACACAGGAAAAAATAACCCAATCCACACAGGAATGCACAACCCAATCTACACAGGAAAGCATGTCAATCATATCGAAGATAATGATTGAAATTCCAGACTCAGCTCACACAAGTAGACTACTCATGAAGAGGGGTGGAGATGATTTGATGTAGCCTCTGAATCATCTTCTCTGACGAACCCACATTGGATCCAAGTACAGAAGTTGTCGCTGTCGAACCTACGTAGGATCCAAGTACAGTAACCATCGTTGTCGAACCCACGTAGGATCCAAGTATAGTTGTCATCGCTGCCGAATCCACGAGGGATCCAAGTACAGTCATCCTCACTTCCAAACCCACGTAGAATCCAAGTACATTCTTCATCATTCCCAAACCCACGGAGGATCCAAGTACAGTCGTCCACGCTGCCAAACCCTCATAGGATCCAAGTACAGTCGTCGTCGTCGTCACAGTCACAGCCAGCTCTAGGGTTCCCGCACACAGCATGATCGATTCCGAGAGGGTCCACTCCACGATCCATGGGATTTATACATAATGTATAACAAAGTGCAGAGTTGATGTATCACAAAGTTCCATCTCGTCAGTAGGAACTCAACGCGACAGACGGCACATCAATCGGACATCTGGTCTGAGAGATATTAGCTTTTCCGTTAGAGGGGCCCGGTTGGTTTTTTAAGCTAAAACCAACCCGACCGTACTCCAAGTGCATCCAAACCTTAAGTGGAGTAAGCCAAAAATCTGTCTCACTAAGAGGATAACCATTTGGCTGACGGCACATCATTCAGATGTCTAGTCGTTAAGTTATAAGCGTTTCCGCTCCAAGGGTCAGGTTTGTTTCGGGTTCGAACCAACCCGGCCATACCCCAACCTTGCTGAAACCTCTAGTGTAATATACCGAAATGACCATCTAGATCCAAGGATCCCAACTCAACTGAAGGTGTGTCGATTGGAGGTCAAGACCAAGATATTGGTATTTGAATGAACCTGGTCCGAAAATAGGGGGTCTGGGCCCGGTCCGACCCGACCCAATACCACTGGGTTGGCCCGAACCGGGTCGACCCGACCCGGGTATGGGTCCGGCCCACTTGGGCACCGCCCGGAATGGCTGGCGCGGCCCGGCACTGGTGAGATGGCCCGACTCGGAAGCCGGTCGCGGCTCGACTGTCATCCAAGTGCGGTGCGAAGGGGGCGCGGCCCCCTATTCTTTGGAAACGATGGCCCCCCAGTGGGGTCTGCCCTAGGCAGGTCAAAGTGGGGGGGGGGGGGTTACACACCCCCTATTTTGGGTTACGGCCGGCCTTAATGGCCGGCCGATTGGGAGCTACCATGGGACCCGCTGGGGTCCCGCCTCCTAGAGCACCGGCGGCCTTAGGCCGCGAATCATGTTCGGCCGGCGGGGCGTGATGGATCCGTGCACCACCACTGCAGCCTGCTCCGGCAGCGGTCCCTTCACCCCCACCGGCACGGTGTGACGGCGCTGCGCACCGTCGCTACTGCCCACTCTAGCCGCGGTCCTCATCGTCCCCGCACGGTGCAATGACACCGCGCCGCCTTCGCTTCAAACAACAATGAAGATCAAAAATAAAAAGGGGACGAGGATCGGCCGTGTTTGTGTGGTCTGATCTCCTCCCGTTATAACGATAACAAGCGGCCAAAGCAAAAGATATGATTAATGACAAAACAAGCACAATTTTAATTCATTCAAATTGAACTTAACCCCTACCTAGAAGGAAGTACACGATTGTCAGGCACCGCGGATGATGGCGTCGTTTCCGTCGTCGTCAGTGTGCCCTCCCTTGTCACGAAGGAATAAGAGTATGGAGAAACCGAGTCGACGGTCTTCGTCAGAGAGTTGGTGTTCTTTGTTTAAGAAGAAGTTCTTCAATAAGAAGATGAACCGATCTTCCAAAACTCAAGATCTCCCTTCCCTTTCTCTTAACACCACAATTTCCAACCAAAATAAAATAAGGCTTTTCCTTATTTTATTTACTCATGCAAAGAATTTCCAATTTTGAAAATCAAACACTTAATTCAAATAAATTTTGAGGTTCAATTAATTAATTAAATTTGTGTTGGCAAGTAATAAATTGAGAGAGTGGGGAGAGGAAGGGTCACCCTCTTAAAGGGGAAGCTTATCAAGTTAATATGAGTTAAAAATTTTAAGAGGTGGTTAGAGGAGTTTTAAGGAATGTGAAGGGGTGGGGCTCGTGTGGGCCCCACCTCACCATTCTCCCCACATGGATAGTTAGGGGCTTGTGGGTCCCACCCCAAATACCCCATTTTGGATATAACCGCTTGGATAAAGAATAAAAATTATTCCACATTTTTATTCAATTCATTATTAATACATAATTTTTAACAACTCTTCCCAAGTAAACGCATCTTTGGAAAAGGTCCTCTTAAGTAATTACCAACGTTGCGGTTTCATCGGTGCCATCTTATTTTAATTCTGAGCATCGGTTCAAAAGATAAGAAAAACCCATTAGTCCATTCACTGAACGTACCTGAGCTAAACTTCAGAAATTGATTCCGGGCACACCGGACCTGAGAATCAGGTGCCGTCAGAAACTACGCACTCGTAAAATCCCAAAGAAATTAAGAAAAAAATTTCCTTGAAATTTACAGGTCTTTAACTTACTCCCATCTCAGGTCATTACTTCCCCATAATGATAGATCATAAACTAGGGAAACAAATGAGGGTACAGTGCATGCATCTGAGCCTCTCACTCTCATGTGCTCTCCTGCAGGTTCTCATGCTGCCACCTGATGCACACTAGAGAAATCGACCGTCCACGTAGGACCCACTTTTGTCGATCCTTGATCTCCTCCAGGACCTCCGTAAATGTCTCCCCATCATTGATGTCCAGCTTCCTGTAGTCTATGATATGTGTCGGGTCGTGCATGTATCTCCTCAGCTGAGATAGGTGGAAGACGCCGTGCACTCGGTGCAACTGAGGTGGAAGAGCCAGTCGATAGGCCACCTCACATATCTGGCTGAGAACCTGGAATGGTCCACTGAAGCACGGATATAACTTGTTGCCCCGAAAAAATCTCTGTAATCCACGTCGAGGTGAGACCTGTAAGAAAACATGGTCACCGTCCTCAAACTCTAGTGGTCTCGGCCTCTTATCATCATAGGACTTCTATCGGCTCTGGGAAGTCCTCATCCGCTCCTGGATGATCTGCACCTTCTTCATCGTGGTCGGGACCATCTCTAGTCTTACAAGTGCTGACTCCCCAGGGTCTGTCCAGCACAGAGTTTATCTGCAAGGTCGGTCGTACAATTCCTCGTATGGTGTCATCCCGATTATGGAGTGGTAGCTATTGTTGTATGCAAACTACACCAAGGGTAGGTGATCCTCCTAGCTACGACCAAAGTCAAGGACACATGCACGGAGCATGTCCTCGAGTGTCTGAATGGTCCTCTCCATTTGGTCATCCGTATGAGGGTGAAAGGCGGTGCTCAGGCATAGCTGCATCCCAAATGCCTCCTCCAATCCCTTATAAAGCCGGGAAGTAAAGCGATCATCTCAATCGGAGATGATAGAAGATGGAACTCCATGAAGTCGTACGATCTCCTGAACGTAGAGGCATCCCAAGATCTCCTCTGAGCACTGCTCTCTGATAGAAAGAATTGGGCCGACATGGTGAGTCAGTCTATGATCACCCAGATGGAGTCGTGTCCTCTGGAATTAAGTGGAAGTCCCATCAAGAAATTTATAGATATCCCATCCCACTTCCACTCTGGGACCTCTAAGGGTTGTACCAAGCCTGCTGGTACCTAGTGCTCTGCCTTCACCTGCAGGTAGGAGATGCATCATGAAACAAACTCTACCACATCATTTTTCATACTCGGCCACCAGTGATTTCTTCTGAGATCCTGGTACATCTTCACTACTCCTAGATGTACCACCAATGGGGAAGTGTGGAACTCCCTCAGCACCTCCTCCTGTAATGCAACTGGTAGCATGGTACGTCCTCTGAAAAGGATGATGTGCTCTCCTCCTATAGAAAATTCGTCAGGTGCCTGTCCTATGGATATATGTGCACATCGCATCTCACAATCAATGTCCCCACGTTGTGCCTCCCTGACCCACTGAAGTAGTGGAGGAGAGACTGTGAGCGACTGTATAAAGGATTCCCCATATCTATCCACGAAGGATATCTACAAAGTGGATAACTGCTCTGTCAACTCTCCAAGTAGCTGAATGCCCGACCTCGTGTTGAGAGCATCATCTACTACGTTCCCCTTCCCAGGAGCACAGACTATCTCAAAGTAATAGTACTGGAGGAACTCGAGCCATCGCCGTTGTCTTAGGTTTAGGTCCTTCTGCGAGAAGATATACCTGAGACTCTAGTGGTCAGAGTAGACTGTAAAGTGCTCGCCCATCAGATAGTGCCACCACATCTTCATGGCGAAGGCCACTGCTGCTAAATCCAGGTCTTGGTTAGCATAGTTATGCTCGTGCTGATTCAACTGTCATGAACCATAAGTGATCACTGTCTGCTCCTACATCAGTTCACAATCGATTCTGGTCCCTGATGCATCGTAGTAAACTATGTACCCTACTCCCTCCTCTAGTAGCATCAAGATGGGTGCACTGGTCAATCTTTGTCTCAGCTCATGGAAGCTCTGCTGACATATATCTGACCACATGAAGGGTTTCCCCTTCTTCGTCAAAGATGAAAGAAGTGTTGCAACTCTGGAGAATTCTAGCACAAATCTCTGATAGTACCCAGCCAGAACTAGGAAACTCCGCACCTCTGTCATTCTCTTGGGTAGCACCCAAGCTGGCACTGCCTCGATCTTCGCTGGATCTACCGCAACTCCCACCTCAGAGATGACGTGCCACAAGAAGTGGACCTCTCGAATCATGAACTGACACTTCTAGATCTTACCATAAAGATGGTGCTCTCGGTGTGTGTCCAGTATAACCTACAAGGGGTAGGCGTGCTCCTCCCCAGTAGTCGAGTAAATCAGTATGTCGTTGACGAAGACTATGACAAATCGATCATGGTAAGGCTGGAAAATCCTGTTCATGGGACTCATGACCACTTCTGGAGCATTGTTTACGCCAAAAGGCATAACCAAGAACACATAGTGGCCATACCGACACCTGATGGTCGTCTTCTGCATAACCTCGTCTCGAACTCTGAGCTATTGATAGCTTGACCTGAGGTATAACTTAGAGAACCATCGTGCCCCCTTGAGATGATCTAAGAGGTCATAAATCATCGGTAGTGGATACATGTTCTTCATAGTCACATGGTTCAGGTGACGGTAGTCAACACACAGTTGCAAGCTCCGATCCACCTTCTTGGAAAACAAAATCGGGGAAGCCCTGGGTGAAACACTGGGTCAGATGAATCCCTTGCCCTGCAAGTCCTCCAGCTATACCCATATCTCTCGAAGCTCATTGGGAGCCATCCGTTATGTTGGAGTAGATATCAGGGTTGTCCCGGGGTACAGTTCAATATAGAAGTATACCTCTCTGCGAGGAGGTAGTCCTGGAATGTCTTCAGAAAAAATGTCCGCATACTGATCCACCACAAGAGGAAAACTCGGACTCCACACATCAATTTCTCTAAGGATGAGACTAGCCAAATGATGTGTGATCGGCTACCCTCTCCTCTGCATAAGTACATCCTGTGCTACAAAGGCTTCCTTCTCACCGGTGAAGGTGAACTTGCTCCCATATGTGCGGACACACTGCACCTTGCACCTAATACAGTCGATCTGAGTATAGACCGTAGATAAACAATACATTCCCAAGTTGATTTTGTAAGGCCTCGACACCACTACAAGAAGATCCCAGCCGAAGCACTTGCCTTCTAGAGTAATCTCACACTGCCGGCACCAGTGTGCAATCATCGAGTCTTCTCCCGTTGGAGTCTCTGGTAGTAAGGATCGAGGCAACGGCTCCGTCGGAATCTCCAAGCTCTGAACAAGGGAAGCAGCAATGAAAGAATGACTCACTCCTGTGTCTATAGGAACTGAAAAAAGGGTGGAGTAGACATAGATAATACCTCGAATCATCTCAGGTGCGCCGTGGTCATAAGCCTCCACTGCCTAATGCCGAGCCTACCTCTTCTCGCCAGCTCCTTGTGGTCACGGTGGACCTCCTAGTGGTGGTTGTGGTAGATCCTTGAAGCGTCGTCCACCACCTGCTGCTCGGCCAGCTCCTCTACCTTGTCCTCCTGCTCCATGCGGACTGCCATGGTCAAACCTCTACCTCTGCTTGGGTAGTCCCTCAATCATCTGCTACTCCTCTACATGGCGGGTCGGGCAGTCACAAGCCATGTGGCCCTTCCCACCGCTTGTATAGCACTGCATGCCTCTCGTATGATTGGATCTGCTACATGTTCCCCACACCTCCGAACCATTATCATGAGGTCACCCACCGGATAGTCTAGCCTGCATGGACCTCTGCGACATCTGTCTACTACCGGCTGCAGGAGACTCCTCCACTTGTCACCCTGCGGTAGGTCTCACTGCTAGTGTATGCTCAGCAAGAATGATCTCCACAAGAAGGCCTCGCTCTAGTACTCCTACCTGCATCAGAATGCAGAGGGGGATCATTGAAACCCTGATCTCATTCCTTAGTCCCATCTCAAAATTCCAGGACTAGATGAATGGGTCTCGTACCATGTCCGTGGAGTAGCGTGAGAGATCAGTAAATCTCACCGAGTACTGAGCTATTGTCATGGTGACCTGCCGTAGCAGTAGTAACTCCTAGATGCACACCGCATGGAGGGTGGCTGGAAAAAAATCTGAGCGGAAGAGGCTCTCGAAGTCCGTCCAATTTAATGATGCCTCGTCGTGCACCTAGAGCATCATCATCCACCATCTACCTATTTCTGTGTGTAGAAGACTCACTGCAAGGATCACCATGAGGTCAGAGGGTGTCCCTACTAATATGAAGACTCGGACAACAACCTTCATCCAATTCTCGGCTGCCTAAGGGTATGTCTCTCTGCGGAACTTGGGTGGCCTCTGATGCTGAAACCTATGTAGTGAACTCAGGAAATGTGCACTCTCAACTGCGGGGGCTGGTGGCATCGGTGGAACAGCGGGTAGAGGTACCGCCGGTGCCTCCACTGTAATGGGGCCCTGCACCGATGCCTCGTCGCTCGATGTTCTGTCATCTCGCACAAAGCTCGGAACCCTAGATGGCTTCCATCATGGGGCCATCCTGAAAAGAAATAGGTGTGCCATGGTTAATACAGTATACCTGGTGAGCTGATACAAAGTAATCACAAACAGAGCTTTTGAAACACACATGCAATCAATATTTTCGTGCATAGAGTCAGAAATCAGATGTTAGGGTCCTGGTGTATGGATACGTCGACTTCCGCACCAATACTGGACTCCCTGGACTGATAACCACACTCAATACCATTAACATTATTGCTTCACATAGAAGAAATTATAAGAGTCCTATGTTCTCCGGTAGAACTGACTCCTCTAATACCAATTTGTCACGACCCGTCCTCGGGGCTCGTGTCGTGACTACCCCATGCCCACCTTCTATAGGCCAGGGGATGGAGACTAGCACCAATGGCATAAATCCCAATAAAAGGGAAGTCATTTCATTTATATAAGAAAACAAACACCACAGAGTACGCAAGCAGAAGTAAACACTATGTAAACTGAGTACAAAAGTAAGTGCTATAATGTAAATGGTCAAGTATACAAATCCAACTGAAAATATAGTACAACAAATGAAAAGTAAAGCAGAAACCACCAGGTCATCCTCCGGAAACCCCACCTGAAGGGTGGGTACATATGGTCTCCTCCGCTCGTCGAATCCGTTCATCCACACCTTGTACGTCCCGCTTGAATGTCCTCCATCGGATACTGTCCCGCACCACAAGCCTCAAATACGATCAGCGATGTCCATTGTATGAAACCAACACAACATAGTGCAGGCATAGCCCATGCAGGGGTGAGTATACGATACTCAGTAGGGACCCCGAAACCCCTGAAGGCATCCTAGAATCCACAAGGGATATACCACAAAGGAATGATACAAACACTAGTATCAACCCACTCTACTTAGGTAGATGCCCATACATATACCTAAGCCATCAATTCCAGTTCTGCTCCAACTCACGAGCCCGTGTACAACCCAGTCCACGCAGGAAAGCATAACCCAATCCACACAGGAAAACATAACCCAATCCACATAGGAAAGCACAACCCAATCCACATAGGAAAGCATGTCAATCATATCGATGATAATGATTGAAAGTCAAGACTCAACTCACACAGGAAATCATAACCCAATCCACATAGGAAAACATAACCCAATCCATACAGGACAGCATAATCCAATCCACACAGGAAAGCATGTCAATCATATCGATGATAATGATTGAAATTCAAGACTCATCTCACACAGGTACACTACTCAAAAAGAGGGGTGGAGATGATTAGATGTAGCCTCCGAATCATCTCCTCTACCAAACCGACGTAGGATCCAAGTACAGAAGTCGTCGCTATCGAACCCACGTATGATCCAAGTACAGTAACCATCACTGCCGAACCCACATAGGATCCATGTACAGTCGTCATCACTGCCAAACCTACAGAGGATCCAAGTACAACCCTCCTTGCTGTAGAAGCCACGTAGGATCCATGTACAGTCTTCATCACTTCCAAACCCACCGAGAATCCATGTACAGTCATCCTCGCTACCGAACCCATGTAGGATCCAAGTACAGTTGTCGTAGTCATCATTGTCGCAGCAAACTCTAGGGTTCCTGCACACAGCACGCTCGATTCCGGGAGGGTCTGCTCTATGAGCCAAGGGATTGATACATCAAATATCACGAAGTCAAGATTTTATGTATCAAAAAGTTCCTTCTCGTTAATAGGAACTCAACGCGACAGACGACATGTCAATCAGACGCCCGGTCTGAGAGATACTAGCTTTTCCGTCCCACGGGCCCGGTTGGTTTTTTAAGCTACCACCAACCCAACCACACTCCAGTTACATCCAAACCTCAAGTGGAGTAAGCCAAAAGATCCGTCTCACTAAGAGGAAAACAACGTGACTGACAACACATCATTCGGATGTCTAGTCATTATGTTATAAACATTTCCGCTCATGGGCCCGGTTGGTTTCGGGTTCGAACCAACCCTACTGTACACAAACCTCGCAAAAAACACCATTTAAATATACCTAATCGACCGTCTCAATCCAAGTATCCCAACGAAACTGACTGTGCATCGATCAGAGATCTATAGCTCAAGATATGGGCGTCTGAACGAACCTGGTCTGAAAATAGAGGGTCTGGGCCCAGTCCGACCAGGCCCAATACCCCCTAGGTCGGCCCGATTGGGCGCGGCCCAGCCTGGCTGGCGCGGCCCGGCCCGGCACGGGCAGCTAGGCTCGGCGCTGGCAGCCCGTCCCGGCACGGGCGGTCCGACCCGGCACGGGCGGTCCGACCCGGCACGGCCTGCGGCCCGGCTCGGAAGCCGGACGCAGCTCGACAGTCAGTCGAGCGGGGTGCGAAGGGGGCGCGACCCCCTTTGATTCGGAAATGGCGTCCCCCTCGTGGGGTCTGATTTAGGCAGATCAGGGGGGCGGGGTTACACCCCCCCTGTTTCGAGTAACGGCCGGCCTTAATAGCCGGCCGGTGGTGAGCTGCCGCGGAACCCACGGGGGTGCCGCCTCCTAGAGTGCATGCGGCCGGCCGAGCCCGGCCTCCCCTGCTGGAGACTGCTGCGGCCTTAGTCCCTGGCTCCAGTTAGACCGGCGTGGCGTGACGGCGCCACACCCCTCCGCCGCGGCCCGCTCCTATCCGTAGCCTCCTTCGGCCTCACTGGCTTGGCGCGGCGGCGTCGCACACCACCGTCGCGGCCCGCTCCGGCCGCGGTCCCTTTGTCCCCACCGGCATGGCGCGACGGCGCTGCGTACCCTCACCGTGTCCCACTTCGGCCGCGGTCGTCATTGTCCCTGTGCGGTGCAATGACACCGTGCCACCTTCACTTCAAACAACAATGAAGATCAACAATAAAAAGGGGAGGAGGATCAGTCGTGTTTGTGCGGTCTGATCTCCACCCGTTATAATGATAACAAGAGGCCAAATAAAATTAGATTCTCAAAAACAAAACAAGCACAATATTAATTCATTAAAATTGATCTTAACCCCTACCTCGAAAGAAGTCTGCGGATGTCAAGCGCTGCGGATGATGGCGCAGTTTCCGTCGTCGTCGGTGTCTCCTCCCTTGTCGCGGAGGAAGAAGATGATGGAGAAACCGAGCCGCCGAGTCGACGTTCTTTGTTAGAGAGTTGGCATTCTTTGTTGAAGAAGAATTTCTTCAACAAGAAGATGAACCGTTCTTCCAAAACTCAAGAGCTCCATTCCCATTCTCTTAATACCACAATTGCCAACCAAATTAAAATAAGGCTTTTCCTTATTTCATTTACTCATACCAAGCATTTAAAATTTTTAAAATAAAACAATTAATTAAATTAATTGTTGAGGTTCAATTAAATAATTAAATGTGTGTTGGAAAGCATTAAATTGAGAGAGAGTGGAGAGGAAGGGTCACCCACTTAAAGGGGAAGCTTAACATGTTAAGATGAGTTAACAATTTTAAGAGGGGGTTAGAGGAGTTTTAAAGAATGTGAAGGGGTGGGGATCGTGTGGGCCCCACATCCCCATTATCCCCACATGGGTAGTTGGGGGCTTGTGGGTCCCACCCCAACTACCCCATGTTGGATATAACTGCTTGGATAAAGAATATAAATTTTTCCACAATTTTTATTCAATTATCTATTAATCCACAATTTTTATCCACTCCTCCCGAGCAAACGCATCTTTGGTAAAGGTCCTCTTAAGCAATTACTGACACTGCGGTTTCATCAGTGCCCTCATATTTGAATTCTGTGCACCGGTTCGAAATATAGAAACACCCGCTCATTCGTTCACTAAACATACCCGAGCCAAACTTCGGAAATGGATTCCGGGCACACCGGGCCTCGGAATCAGGTGCTGTTAGAAACTGCATACTCATAAAATCTCAAAGAATTTAAGAAAAACTCTTTCATGAAATTTATGGGTATTTACATGGATGACGTGAGATATGTTCTAGAGGATAATACTCTAGTTCTACCTTCTCTGGTTAAAGATTTAATCTATACAATTCAAACTCTAGGTCAAGTGGGAGTCCGAAATCTATAATATGTAGTGGCTCATGGGTTGGAATTTTCTAACATGCATCCACAATTATTTGATTTTTAAAAGTGACCCCCAGAATGTTTCATGTGGAATGAGTATATTTAGAGGATCATAAAAAAAATTAATACTCATTATGAATATAATGTTTGTTTCATTTCCAATATGGTAAAATTACAGGGAAGGATATGGTTGGACTCAATTTTCCATGTTATATGTCATGAGGATCCTACCCTGAATTCTTTGAAGAAAATATTAGATCAACACTAATACCATGATTTTTTATGTGTGGCGATATCAATGGAGTTCAACACCTTGGATCAAGGATAGTTTATTATTCTAGATTATTCCACCCATTTTCCTGAGTTGGTGAATTTTCCACTAAATCTAGTTAATAATGAATACCTCATGGATTGATGGATTGTATTGGGATTGTGTCCTAATATTTAGTCAATTTTGATTCTCATATTTCATCCAACCCTAAAAGTGGTAGTCAAAAAAATAATATAATCTATGTATGACATAAATTTAATGATAGGTTTGGGTGGGGATTTAGATGGTTTAGTTGTTATCGAGGGTGTATTTTCTAGGAATAAAAGAATATAAAATGGAGGTTAGTTTACATAATGATCAATTTCAGGGGCTTCATCAGGTCATCATCAATTCATCCACTACTAGTTTGGAAGGTGTGGTAATACCCAGACTAAATGTATGTATAAACCTAATACTTATCATTATTGGGGACTATGAGGACCTCATATGTGTTTTTTAAAGTATATTATAGGGTAAAAGGAAGGATCCACTCTCCCCAAGGGTTAATAGGTATATACTGATGAAGTGTGGTGTGTCTAATCCCCTATCCAAGGGGGATTTTCAAATGTCTATGGCTAGATGGATTTTTTTTGGAAAGGTATACTACAGGTTTATTTGATG
The DNA here is from genome assembly GCA_963277665.1 of Viscum album. NCBI lineage: Eukaryota > Viridiplantae > Streptophyta > Magnoliopsida > Santalales > Viscaceae > Viscum > Viscum album. The sequence goes on from OY728152.1 coordinate 307,795,979, forward strand.
TATGGAAACCTACTATTGAAGGTACACTGTTTATTTTTTCCTCTATGGTGTAATATTTTTTTATTCTAATTCTACTAAATATTTTATATTGATTGAGAGGGTTGATGTTTCTGGATTATGTTTGGAACTTATGCCATAATGGTTGGAGCATTCCATGAATTTGGGAAAGATGTCTGAATAAGGTTTCAAGTCGCGGATGTGTTAGGTGGTGAAAAAAGACTGTAATGTGATATAAAAGTTTTTATTCATGATATTAACATCTTCAACATGATACATGTACTGAATTAGATGACCATTGTTAAGTCCCAATTATAATTTTATCATCTATGGTGTTATTTTATATCATCTAATGGGTTCACTCATGTTTTTAAAGGTGAGTGGGACTCTAGATCATAAAGGGAGGGGCATGTTGTTCCTTATAGTATAATAATCCTTTTTTAGATTCTATATATTTTTTTGATGTTGTTTACCATTGTTTCATAAGTCTTATTTTTTATATGGTGTGTTCATTCCTAGAGGTTATTTAAATTATTTTTTGGTTACCACTATAGAGAGAGATCAAATTTACTATTTACTTTCTTCGTGGTACGATTCCCATTTCTGTACCAACTTATCGAATGTATCCTATTGAGTTTTTGGAACAAAAGGTCCATATTGAGGTCCTAAAGGCTATGGGATTCAATAATCCACATGTTTCAACATGGGATTCACCATTCCTCTTTTCTAAGTAGGTATAATTGAGTCATAGAACATGTGTTGATAGTTGAATGTAAAATAAGGTGAATGTTTACAACAGATTTCCATTACCCAGGATTGATGATCTTTTTAGCTAGTTAATAGGGGAATTTTTTAATTCAATGATTGAAATTTAGTGATGGAACTACTTATTGAGTGTGGTAAAAAATGATATACCTAAGACATCATTTTGGATAATGTATGGTAATTTTGGATTTTTTTACATTCAGTCTCATTAATAATCCAATGGTATTTATGGATTTGATAAAAAAATCTATTATCGGTGCTTGAATTTTTTTGAATGATATGTTGGTGTAATCTAAGTTAGATGAGGATAATTCAACCATTTGTATGTCTTTAATGAAAAAATTATGGAACATCGCCTATATAGTTATCTATTACAATGTTATTTTTGTATCAAGGATGTTACTTTTTTTTAATCTCATTACCTTATGGGAACCTCAGTTGATCCTAAAATGATATATGATGTTTTTTCCTAAGAGAAACCTAAAATGGTGTTTGAGATTCGTAAATTTCTTTGTTTGTTTAGATACTATTTGGGTATTGTTTAGGATTTTTCCAAGATCACGTCTTAGATGACACCATTAACACATATGGGTGTAATGTTTTAATGGAATAAAACATTTTTTAGATATGTTGAGGAGATAAATGTGAGGTTGTGTTCATCAAAAGTTTTTATTCTTTTGAAACCATTTTTATGTTATGATTAATTATGTGACACTTTTGGTATGTGTTCTTTATGTATTAATGAAAGGGATGTAGGTGTTGGATTATGTGTCACTCCATTTACACACTTTATAGAATAAATACCCTACCCATGATCTTGAGTTTGCAGTAGTTATGCATAAAATCAAAATTTTTATTTTCTATTTCTTTGGGGAGTGGTTAATTGTGTATTTTGATCATAATAGCCAAAAATATAATTATACTTTGAGGGATCAGAACTTGAAATAGATATGTTGGGTGGAGTATCTTATGAACTTTGATTTTGATATTTTAATATAATCCCATAAAAAAGGATGTGTTTTATGGTTCCTTTAAAATAAAATTGTGGACATAGGCCTTGATGTATTTGGTAGAGGAGTGGTGTTTGATAAGTTTGATTCCTGATGTGAACTTGGATAGTGAAGATGTTGGTGGAAATTTGTTCTTGGATTCGATGAAAATTTATTCATTTATCTATGAGAGAGTTTGTCTTGAGAAGAGGACAAAAACTGAGTGATGTGGATTAATAAATGGCATTATGGTGGGGAGACCTCAAGTTAGTGGTCATGGTCTCATAATAGAGACCTCTATATCAGTGACAGGTTGGTTGTTCTGTTTTCTATGAGGAAAAAGTCGGTGGACAATGTTCATTGTCCATCTAAGGATATAAACCATAGGGATACTAATATATATAATGATATGATACATTTTTGTTGGTGTCCATAGGTGAGGTGGTTGATTGCATATTTTTGAATGGTGGATTCTAACTTGTCATGAATTTGAATTGGAACCCCATAAATTTTGTTGTTTGTTTAATACTTTTCCCATTCTAGTATGGGTGTGGGGTGAGCTTTCCATGTACTTCTTCATTTGTTTTCCAAATAATCCTAGTGAGAATGTTTTCATTTGGGTGATCATTAAATGAATTATGTTATCATCAAATATCATACCAATCATGGAGATGATGAAAATATTACAACTCATAGACTTGTGTTTCCTAGAGATGGTGATACTTTATGGGGTTCCCTCTTCGATTGTATCATAAAGGGACCCAAGGGTCACAACCAGTTTCCTAAAAGTTTTGTATTAGGTTATGAGTTCATAGTTCAAAATGAGAAGGACATATCATCTATAAAAGGATGGATATATAGAGGGATATATCCGTATTATTATAGATATGTGATGGGCTTGGGTTCATGATTTTGGTGAAACATTGAAAAAAATCCTCCAGTTGGATTTCCCTATAAAAATAGTTATTATAATTTGATAAATTTGGATCCATTTGAATTGTTTTATGGGTGTTCATGTATATGTCCCATATAGTGGGAAGTATTGGGGGATATGTGTTTGTTTTGGACATGTCATATTTAGGAGATGACCACAAGTATGTTGTTTATATTAAGTTGGTTCATCACATAATAGTGTTAATAAATCCTATCTCTACATTCTTTGTAATACTATATAGTTTTTGTTTGGTGTTCAGGTTATTCTTAGTGTCTCTCCTTACGTGGGACATTGACAGTTGGGTATGTACGGTAAGTTGGTGCTAAGAGTTTTTGTCCCCTTTGAGATTATAGAAAGACTTGGAATGAAAGTTTATTTGTTGGGAAAATTATACTGATTTAATTCGATTAACATATTGTTTCATGATTCCCAGTTGAGGAGGTATCACAAAAATCCCTTCGATTTGATTGACTGAGAGGATGTTAACCTTTAAGATGATATGACCATTTTTGCAAGGACAATTTAGATTATGGATCTCAATGTTATGGTATGGAGTTGTAAAATGATTCACTTAGTCTCGGTACTATAAAATTTATGATGAAATAACCATGATACATGGGAGTGAGAATATATTATAATGTGGAACTCAAATCCACTTTTTGATTGTATGGAATCTTTAACACTTTTTGGGGGAATAAATCCTTTATCAAGTGGATATTACAATGTTCAGTTACAATCTAACATGCACTTATGGGCCCTCATTTTGACTATTATTTGTTTTGGAATTTATTGGGTTTCATTTAGGTATTTAATGAAAAAAAAATTAATCCCATGAGTGTTTTCATAGTTGTCACATGATTAGGGAAAACCATGTGATTTTCCCTAGGAAACCATGCCACAAAGCATTATTTTCTAGAAGGGGCATCGTTTTCCAAACAAAGAAGCCACCCCTCCAATCCATGACACATGAGTAGAGGGGCCATACATCATTGGAGCATGGTAAAATTAACCATGATTTTAAAATATTCCCTAAAAATAAGCTCTATATAGGGCACACATTTACAGCACATAGTTACTTCTAATCGTGTGTCCTCTCCAATAAACCATGGATGCTGATTTTTAATGATGTGATTTTTTAATTAAAAATAAAATGTTGTAAGATCTAAGACTTTTTGTATATTTATCAGGCTCATTTATAAGAAATATTTTACCCTTTTTGGTGTACCTTGGGTTGGATTTGTTTCGTCCATTTTTATGTGAAAATTGTTAATTTTGGCAGAATAGGGCCAATGCATGGTTTGCACACATTTTTTCTATGTAGGGAGCATAACCATAGAAAACTATGCATCCTCATATTTAAAGATATTTAAATGTTATTCCATGATTTTTTAAACTATACCCCCTCATAGAAAAACCATGTACACCTAAGAAGGGCACCTCAATAAGGTGCACTGTGTGGAAAATTGCGAACCTCTTATAGGAAATCATTCATGGGATATTTTAATCCACCTAAAAATTATAAAAAATCCTAAAACCCATACTATAAATTGATAATAACCCCAACTCAGAATTAAACTCATTCCTACATTTTTTAAGCTCTTGGGAGTGTTATAAGTCTCCACGAACCCCGTTCATAGGGAATAAAAGATCCAATCGAAGGATAAGCACCTCCTCTGGTAAGAAATATCTTCATATTGTGTTTCATCTCTATCTCTCTTCCCTATTTATGAAAGAAGAGGAATGTTATTTATAACATTTTAGATATCTCAGATCTTTTTTTATAGATATTTTCCATATGATCTTATTTTTAGGATTTTTTACTTTATATACTTCTCTTTTGTGAATTCAATCATTCAGTTTCAATATGAGAATTTAAATTTGAAGAATTATCATCAATTAAATTCATGTAGGTTGTCTGAATTTAAATCATCATAGTCTTTAATGATAATTGTGTGCATGTATATTTGTAATTTCAATTGCGATATTTGGAAATTGGATCTTGTATCAGATTAATTAATTGATTGAATTAATTACTAAAATTATGGAATTACTGGAATAATGATATTATGATTTTGGTCAGTTAATGGTACTATGAATTTAGTTGATTAATGTAGTTATGAATTAATGGATAATGGGAAATATGGGATGGTTGAATTAAATATATAGGGTTAATGGTTTATATGATTATTTTTGTTAAATGGATTAATGGTTAAATGTTTATATTATTTCCATGTGATTAAAGTGTTGAACCATGATTGTTTTATGATAAACTGAAATGGTTATCTATTATGACAATAATGGAAATTAGGGTTAATGAAGAATAAACTTGGTAAATGTCATATATTTGATATATTTTCTACATATTTTTTTTTGATAAATTGTGCGCGGGATATGGATAGACACTCCAAATAACCTTGGGGTGCTAAAAATGGAATTATAATCACCAAATTCAAGCATGTGATAATGAGTGTGGGAAACTGACTAAAGTTCCAAATAAATTTTTTTTATAACAATTAGGTGAGGGATAGGAAATAATGATTCAAATACCCATGGGGTTCTAAAAATGACATTATATGCCAAGGGCATTGGGATTGGACCATAGATACAAATATCCTTGATATGAATATGGAATTAAATGGTTAATGGAGGCCCATGTTGTAATGAATTGTAATTCCCTTTGTAATATGGATCAGACTCTGGAACATGACAATGTAGGTATTGATGGTTTGATTCCGATCGTGAACCCAGGTAATTATGTGGTTAATTAGAGAATAATTAATTATAAAAAATATTTACATGTTTTATTATACATTATTCTTTTTAAAAACACATTCATTTTTATAGAAAGGATTTTGTTTTAGATGTCATTGGTGGTGGTCTACTAAGTTGTGATAACACCCTACTCAGGCTACCTGCTTGGTACCTGAATAGAATTCATTTATGTAGGATATAATAACTGAAAGATCCCTATGTTAGATGGATGAGATTCTATGGATAATGGTTGAGGGAACAAGACTTGATATCAAGAACCTCTCGAGGGTATTCAATGTGTCGATATTTTTTTATTTTTTTTGTTGAAACATTCAATATATAATGCAGGAAATATTTACTTCTTTTGTTTTATTTTTTTTTCTTTATTTTTTTATAATGTGAAAAAAGTTCCTATTTATTATGGTATTATTATAGTTTTTTATTACCATTTGGTTATTGATTAATTATTTCCTTATTATTGTAACTCTTATAAAAAGGGTATATTCCCCTTAAGTTATATATTAGACCCTCACTTCTAGTTGGTAGCCATCAGTATAAGGGGAGGTACGCCTGAGGTAATGGGACCAATTGGATTGTGAAACTGTTGTGTGGAACTATGTTTAGGATATTACAATGTGGTATCAGAGACAACTTTCTTTTCATTTTCCTTTTGAATTACAGTTTGGTAAAGTTATAAATGATATTAGGAAGATTCAAACCTTTTTCATGATCTCATGAATGGGATTATCAAACCCATATATGGGGAAAAACCAATGTACCCAAGGTTGGATTTTGGTTATTGATGTATGTTTTCATAGTTGGATATTATATCACCTTGGGTGATGCACTTTTTTATGTTATGTTTCTCTATGATTTTATTCATGGACCAGTATGGACCAAGAGTTGTGTATACATGAATCATTCTAGGAACTCGGGAATTATTGTAACATGTATCATTTTTGGAACATGTGTAAAGAATGTTTTGGGTATGTTCTTTGAAAGAAAAATATTTTCATTAATTTTTAAATTTAAATAAAAGTTTCATAATATAAAATTGATATCAATAAAATGAATATAAAATTTTGTAAATTAATATGATAAATGGGTGTCTCAATAGAACAGTGGAATGTGAAAATGTTTTTCTCTTAATTAACCATGTCCATGATGAGGGACAGTTAAGGGTAATGATAGTGCCTCATTTTTGACAGTGTGGATGTTTATGGGGCATGGATTGTTATGGATTTTTGTGAATATATTTTACATAAAGGTGTAAATTTTATGTAATGTTTCTTAAGTTGTGTGTTTGGAATTGTAGGGATATGGGACCATGATGATGCTTATAGATAAGAAGGGATGAAGACATGGATAGAAATGTTCCTCCATAACTAGAACCAGAGGTTCTGAGAGTTCTAGGTGGGGAAGATGGAGAAGGGTACTACGATAACATTTATCAGTTTATTTAGTACATGAAAAGAGACCTTGGTCCATCTATGAAGATAATGTCAGAGATGAAATAGGAGTTCCAGTTGAAGAACACTCCAACATTCACAAGATAAGGTGGAACTGAGGTAGTTATGTTCTAGATTAATTACATCCAGATGATCCTTGATCATATAGAAACTCTTTCTATTAAGAGATTGAAATTGGATTCTTATATGTTATGTAGTCAAGATAAGTGTTGGTTAGATATCAAAAACTGGGATAGATAGATAGTGAATATGGATGGGAAGGACTACCAGTAGAAGTTCTTGGAGAACCTAAATAGAAAGGCGCAAGCAGGAGAGGGAATTCCAGTTCATGAAGATGACCCATAGATGTATGACTATGATGAACTACACTGGTCTCTTTACTGAATTACAATTATTTGTTCTCATGCTGGAAAGAGATGAGGTGACTATGGTGAAATAGGTTTAGTATGGGATTTTTTCTCAGAGCGGGTCGTCACCCTCAGACCAGGATTCCACCCTCGAGATGGGATGTTGCCCTTGATCCGGGCCACCACCGTCGGAGCCAGGTCCCCACCCTCAGAGTGGGCCACCACCCTTGGATAGGAAACCACCCTCGAGCCGGGCCACCGCCCCCGATCCGGGAAACTGCCCTCGGAGCCGGGCTGCCACCCTCGGATCGGGCCAACGACCTCAGACAGGGCCGCCACCCCAGCGGGCAGCCATTCCAAGACCAAGATACTGCCCTAGCAGGCCGGCGCCCTAGTGGGTTGCCGCACCCAGACCGGGTCACCGCCCTAGCAATCCACCACCCCACGCGGGCCGAGCCTCCCCTTTGCAGGCCACCATATTTTGGTCGGGCTGCCCTTGGGGGCCTCCACTCTTGCGGGCCGGATCATACATTGGCCCAGTGGGCTGAGTCCACCTTGGCCACGCCGAGACAGAGTCAGGCCGGGTTGGTCCACCCAGGTCGGACCGGACCCAGGCCCAACCGGGCCTGCGAATACTCAAAGGGTATAATCTTGAAGACCAGACATCTATTTTAAAAATTGTCTATGGTGTTGGGAACCATGAAGAAAGATGTTCCTTTTCCCTACTCTATTATTGTTTTGGGGAAACTTGGAGTTCGGCCGGGTTGGATTGCACTTGAATCCAATAGGGCCCTCAGCACTGAAATGCCAATAACACATAGACTGGGCATCTGACTGATGTGTCGTCTATTGCGTTGGAACCCTTATGTCATGTTCGTTTATCAGTTTACTTCTTTGTGAGACTTCGTGCTGGTTGAGATATGATGGATGGCTTGGGGGAAATTCTCCCAAGAGCACTACGTACGGAACCATACGACTGGCTGAGACCTATCGACTACTGACTTTTGGACTCAAAGTAACTCGATGGCCATGGTACGTGATAGGGAAGAGTACCTTAGAAAACCACTATGGAGGTGGGTGGTTCTTTTTGACCTGGAGGGCCACGGTGGGTAGTATCTATGGTACACGATGAGGACGAGTACCTTAGCCGACCGCATGGGGGGGGGGGTTCTGTGTGACCGGGCAAACCCAGAGTACATTATGGGGAGTAGTAATTCAGTAGTTCAAAGTCAGTGGGAAGTGCCTCTATGTGACGTGGAAGACCCACAATACTCAATAGAGGGGGAGCTCTCTAACAGTCGAGGCATTCAATGTTTTGATTGGGGATGTTACTTGTTATTACCCCTAGAATAAATCCTGGTGTGAGTTGTCTTTAACTTGTTCTTTTTTTTGATGTTATGATATGTGGTACTTTACCTGTGTGGTAATCTACCTTCATGGTGTTTCCCTGGGGATTTTCTTTGTGGAACCCTAGGATACCTTTGAGGTCTCGGGGTCCTTACTGAGTATCGTTATACTCACCCATCCATGGGCTTTGCCTGCACCTTATTGTGTCTTGTTCAGACGACATGCAACATTGATCGAGGTTGAGGTAGCTAGGTCTGGACGGTGCTCATAGGTGGACATTTGGAGTTATATGATGTGGATGAGATGAGAGGAGGTGGAGTACTGTGGTGGTGATATGTACCTACCCTTCAGGTAGGATCCGCAGTGGAAGATCCTGACACTGCATTTCACCTTCTAGTGGTTTTTTACTTTTCAATTGTATGTGTACTTTTACAGTTGGGCTTGTATTCTAGCCCATTTTACATTCATCACCCTTTTACTACAGTAGTTTACTTTATAGTTGCTTCTTGTTGTTTTTTCAAACCATGTTTTAGTACAGGTTTAAAGGCAATGCCTTCCTATTTTAGGGAATATTCCTTTTGGTGCTAGTCACTAGCCCCTAGCCTATGTAAGAGTTGGTGTCCTAGAACCAATTGTTCTTTACTTTGTTTACATAGATTTTTAATATATTATTACATATTTTTTATAGTTCTGTATTATTATGTTGTAATAATTTCCTACAGTATTTCTTGAATTTATAAGGTTATGGCAGTTACCCGCTATGATGAGAACCTTGAAATGTTACAACAATATTCTTAAATATAGTTATATGGTTGGATTATATGCTATGATGGGACACATAGAATGTATACCGTCAGGTGTGAGTACTCGTAAGCATATGAGACTTTCTCTCATGATGTTCACACTTGGTAATCTCTAAGATATGATATTATAAGAATAGACCTGCTAGTAGGAATTCCGCATGTTTTCGTGTTATCAGATATTTCTATCTTCGAGGATGTTTAATGATCCTTAGACTTTAAGATATTCATTAATACGTGTCACAACATACACAATTTGATTTACTAATGAAAACTATCACGCAGACAATTGGTGGGAAGTAGGGTACATTGGGTGTGTCATGAGTGTCATGTTATTAATGGATGAGTCTAGGAAGTATTTGTCCCTTGCATTTATGGAAGTTGATATCTCTACCCTTTTATTGAAATAGAACTGTCACGTGAAATTCAATTCCATGGTGTAATGACAAGTTTATTTCAAGTAGTCAAAGAATGGCGTATCAAGCATTAATGCTGATGACACAGTCATGAAGCCCACTTGATGAGTTGTTGTGAAAAAGGGATTATATTACACAGTGATCATTCGTATGTGGATGTCGTTGTTGTAACTTTATGTTCATTCTATTGCGTGCCTTGACCCATTTCTAGAAAATACTATTGGACTTTAGGAACACTCACCTAATGCCAATGTGAAGGAATCCTAAAGGGTAACACACAAAGTCTTTTTGGTGGTCTTGGTTAAATTCTATTTTAATTTAATTAATTAAATAAATATTATTCTCAAGACCATGGAAAACCCTTATTCAAGTTAAAATGTTCACATAAATTAAATAAAATATATTCATTTATTTTATTGAACATTTAAAAAATATTTATTTACTAGTTTGTAAATAAAATATTTTTTTAAGAGAATCAATTATTTATTTATTTATTTGGGTGTTCAATAAATGGAATTGGAGTTTGAGTGGACCAAGGTTGGTCCGATAGTAACATAATTATTTTCAAGATAGTAAATAACTATTTAACTAGTTGGAAAAAATTAAAACAACTCTTCTATTATATTGTGACATGAAATTTTAATTATAATTTATTTTTGCGCATGTTGGTGAACCATATATAGTGACGAGGTATTATTATTAAATTCCTAGGATTTCTCTAAATTCATGAATGCATTTAATTACTTCTATGAAATTAAATATTATCACTGAAATTCCATTATATAAATAGGCATGTACGCATATTGTTCCATACACCACACCACATGCCTGGTGAATTGAGAATTGTTGAGCCAAACAATTTCTTCCTCGAATCCTATTCTACCACCTCTCAAGAACGAGAGACGTTTCTTAGGGCCAAAGAACAGGCGATCAAGAACGACCGACCCAAGACATCCAATTCACTGCACTAGCTCCTGGAGAATGAGCGGTGTTAATCGTAGGAAATTGGATTACGTGTGGATCATCGCTACAAGGTTCTAGTTTGGATCCTTACAAGCGCAATGAGATAATATAGAAGGGTCATTCTAGATGATCAAAATCATCAATGATGAAAAATACCAAAGATCCAAGTATTATTATTATTTATGAAATTAATTAAATTAATTATAAACAACATGTGTAAGATCCACCCTAATGGTTTAGAACCTCCATCTTCTTTATCTAAATCTTTGATTATATTATGTGGAGACTAGAATTAATCATCGTATTGATCCCAGAATAGTCATTGATTGTCGAAAAAATTAATATTGGGTCCCATCCTAACCACGCTTCTGCTATGCCCAGAACATTAAATTGGTATCAGTGGGGTTACATCATAGTATATAATTATTTAAATATTTCATTGATGAATTACACATTTAATAATTTACTTGTTTCAATTCAAGTTAATCATTCTACAAATCTAAATCTTGAGATCTATTCCCTCTCTTTGGTTTCTAGTTCACCTTAATAAAATGATCTTTTCTTTTAATTTTTATTAAAAGAAAATAGAGGATCTCATCCATAGGTGCCAAAGATTCCTAGCCGTACATCACTTGAACACACAGTGTTTATTCGATAGTACACGTCGTGTAGTCAATATTTAATGCATCGGACTAGTCTGCCAAACCAAGTCGTCTGTTGGAGTCTTTCTAAGTCCTAAATGTCTCCTTATGTTGACCAGGAACATGTGGCATGTGGTTTTCGGATTATATGTCATGAGGCCCAATGGACATAGCTTGTAGTCCATTCGGGTAATGGCGGGACTGCGTACCCCGTACACGACTTGCCATGATGGAGACCGTGTAACGAGGAACTACACGGTGAGTGGCCCACTGGACATGTCATGTACTCTGAATATTTCTGAAGTATACTCAAACGTTGTTTCCTCGGGCTTGTAATTCGGATAGACGGTGAAAAATAATACACATTTTGTAGTTAGAACTACACATCGTGTGTTCATCCAAATTATTCAAATTTGTTAAAATTTATTATTATATTATACAAACCCTTGAGACGTGTACCATTATGCGGGCATAAATTTGAGGCACAACATGTGACAGGTATTTTATGTATATGTGTTGTAAAGACCCCGACCCCAGAAACCCAGGAGTCAGTGCCTTCTGAACATGGTGTGCTGTTTTAAAATAAAACACACATTGTTAACTAAACATAATGTCCCATATAGAGGATTGTGTGTGGTTTGGGTTCTGGGAAACCGTCAAATCCTGAAATGATTCATCTTTTAAAAACTGATACCTGGAAATTTTAAATCAAAACATTGGGTGAGCATTGAAATACTCAGTAAAGGGGTTTTTAAAAATAAATGAAAAGAGTGTAACATTAGAAAACATTCTTTTAAAGGAAATTGAACAGTCACTAAAGGAAAATTGTAACACGTAACATAAAAATGCTCAATCAAGGTTTTCAATAAGAACATGAAACAATTATGTCAATTCTCGAAGGAGTGATGATGGTTATCATAAACAAGTACGACATGTGATTTACGTAAGAAGAAATTAAACAGTTAAGAGTAATGCATAATCAGAGTTGCATATAAAGGAAACAACTTAAATTCTCATATTCTTGTTACTATTTTACTAAATGATAATCACAAATCATGCTCCAACATATACCAGGGAAATAATAACTTTATGAAATCATAAAGGAAATGGTCATGAAAGAATGGGCACTTTATCTTGAAAAGAACTTGTGACATAACTTGAATCATGTGGCATCAATATTTAATTTAGACAATCATTTCTGAATCACTAAGGTCCATCCCCAAGGTGTCATTTGAAAACATTACCACGGTCCATCCCCAAGGCTTCATTAAATTGGTCATCTCTAGAGATTAAGTCTTTACCCAATGCATTGGAGCACTATCATGGCACACCCATATATTTGTCTTTATCATCATGTGAGCCACATCGTTCATTATTTACTTAAACGGTTTGTATATTCAATATGTCCCATACCACATTGAATAACTCATTTATTTTCATATTACCCAAGGTGTCCCATACCACTTTGGGTAATCTAATTTCTTAGTTCATTTGGTGATATGTCATCAGTATGCATTGTGTACAATAATAAACCAAATAAATAACAAACCATTACACATTTAACTAATGCACGATATGACAGTTAACATTGTAAAATAGGTCAATAACTAATCGAAGGCACCCATAGTTTAGTAAAACATTATTTTCACATAATCTAACTACTAAATCATATAAAATGATGATATACTAAATGATGAATTGTTGAAATTATTAATCCATGGAAATGGAGTGCTTGAAGAAAACACTTGAAATCAGTTATGGTGATAAATAGGCCCTTGAACTTGTAAATAAATTAAACCATAACATGATTAATTAATGCATTCACCAAAGTTGGTTCATTTTGTCTTTAGGTAATAAATGAACATAACATGATATCATGGCCCATTAAATATTAAATCCTCTAATATATTTTAAATGAAACCAAAATACATACATTCTCATAAAACTCATCCGGGGAAATGTTATATAAACTTCTTTAATAAAACATGCCCATTTTTGTGTATTAAAAACATGTTGGTTTAGAAATCACACAAATTATATAATAATAAAATCTTACCTACATCAAAGAATAAATTATGTCATGTTATTTATAAAAGAATATAATAGGGTTTGGAAATTATTCCTATAAATACATATACACATACCCATATATACCCGAAGTGTATATATGGGTTTTACACAATTCAAAAAAAATTCTATTAAATTCCTTAGGTACTGAAGGTTTCCAACCATTAATCAATTACGTGGTTGAAAACTAAATCCATATAAGGTTTGTTATAAATGTAACCATATGTATAAAAATTAGGGTTTTAAAAACATAAAATCACTTAAACCAAGGAAAAACATAGTTTTCATATATATGTAAAAAATTTACTTAAAGATTGATACCCAAAAATAGGCCGAGTGAGGTTATAAGAAAATATTCATGAAACTGTATATATACAAAATATACATTAAATATAAGTTTTAGGTTTTGGAAAACTATATAATAAAAACTATATATACCATATGTAAAATCAATACACAACTTGAGGGATTTGTATTGTGTAAATGTACATATATAAACTGTATATACCGTCTATATATATATGAAAATGTATATACACAACATACAAACTGATGGATTTTTATTATGTAAATATACATATATAAACAGTATATATCGTGCACAGGTTTCTCAAAATGAAAACAAAGTATATAAGCACCTGTACATATGCACCCTACGGAAAAAACGAAGGCCAAAACTCCTTGAAGGCAATACAAACCGAGGGGTTTACATTAAGTATATATGTATACCTATATAAACTGTATTTACCGGGAGTATAAAATGAAGATTTTCTCCAAAATATGGCAAGCATGCAAGGACCCTTACATTGCTTGAGGAGAAAACTCGGACCGGAGGTACGTCGTTGGTCTTGCTGGGAGTTTGTGGGAGGGAAGGAGGAGGAACCACCACAGTTTCATGAGGCAGGAGGCATTTATATAGACCTCGGTGTTCGTTGGTGACTCTACCCAAGAGGTTAGATCGACGTGGGAAAGACTAAGGAATAGTGAGATAAGAGGGGGTGTTCGGAGCTCAAGAGGAGCAGTGCGGGGGAAAGAGGCCGAGGCATCCTTGAGCAGGCCTACGGGTCGGGACACCTGTTGTGAGGAAGAAGACGACGAGGTCGACGCGGTAAAGAAGCGGGTGGTGCTGATTAAATCCAAGAATGATCGGACGGCTAAGATCGCGGGATGAGTGTTGAGCATTTAAAAGAAACCGAGGGCTGGGATTAGATCTTGGGAGAGATCAGACGGTTAAACGGTTTGGACGGATGAGATCGACACGGAAGTCTTTTGGACGGTTCTGATCACGCAGAGCGCATCCCACATCGAATTGAAATATGATTGAGGTGCGGTTTATAAATCAAAGCATGCCACCTCCAGTGCAATAATACGAACACACACACACTGGGGCCTTATACATGGGCCCCATGTGGGCTTCAGCCCACCCCACGCAGCACGTGCCATGGGCCTTACACACGGGCCTACGTGCGTCCTAGTAGACCTATGCTCCGCTCGGGACCTGGTTGGACACCCACTAAACGCTCTTGGGACCCCGATGGTCAGCACCTCGGGTCACTTGGGGCTTGGTCTCAGCCTAGAGGGCATGTCCCAAAGGGATTCCCTCGGCTTGGCCGGCCCCAACCCAATTGTTTTGTAAAAACCTATTTAGATTTACTAAATAACTAGTATAAGTATACTTAGTAAATAAAAAAATTGTGTAACACAAATATTTGTACAAACTGAGTTAATATACAATAAAAATATATAGTTTTAATTTGAAATCTAAATCCCTTTTCTATAAATATTTTAGAAGATATACCTCTCATATTTTACATACAAAACAAGTATAATTATTTGGATCTTTAAAATACACCCCTATCTGTTTTCATAAAATTTAAAAGACCAATAGTTTTCCCCAATTCATAATTTTAGCAGTCAAAAGACATAATTATTATAGATACCCTTTAAACATATCTTTTATAAAAAGAATACTATGTTTTCAATCATATAATTATCCATCACGATTTCTGTAAAAAATGATTTATTTCCAAGAATACTCTTTTTATTTTAAAACTATGAATTTTTTTGTGGAAAATACATTATAATAATATCATAAATTATAAGAGCATAAAAACCAAGTTTTCTTATAAATATAAACTTTATCAACCGAAACCCAAAGGTTTTTTTTGAACACCCAACGGCTATATATATATAATGGTCATATCTTAATGGACCCTTATAAAAAGAAGGGTTGAACCAGGAAGGATGGCTCTCCTCATACCATTGTTGTTGAGTATGTGCGCGGTGGTTCTGGATGTTATATTTTTCACACTGATGGACCTTAAAGACGACGACTATCCGATTACTCGATTTGTGATTCTTAGTATTCTTTCTATGACGGTGTTAGGTCTTGTGAATGGTATTTTCAATTAGTTGGGTCTTGTTGCAATGTAACTTTTAAATATATACCAGTTTACCGTATTCTCCATCTTTTATTTCGTTTCAAATTATTTATTAGCACACAAAGCACAAAAATAAAACAAGAGACATCATTAAAATAAATAACATTGTTATCTTGGACCATTTCATAAAACATGGGTCGTCACATTATCCCCCCCTAGAAAATTACATCCTCGCAATTTAATTCACAAAACTACAAGGTTCTGCCACATACTCACCATCTCCACCAATGTATAGGGTCAACATGTTCATTTAGCGGAACCCCAATAGTGATGCTCACCTCTTCCAGTTCCCTAACCCAGATACACCTAGGAAAGGAGGGGTTGCATGTATGTTTTGGGCCTTCAGGCTTCCAGAGGGAAGATCGAACAGTACAATGTTCTGAAATGGCATTACAGACCAACGCACGAAGGACTGTCCGAATTATGTCTTGGTCGAGGACATTGAAGCCATAGATGCGTTCAAACAGGCTAAAGATGAGAAGTTGGAGCATATAAGCCACACAAATATTTCCCTCTAACACAGCCTCCTGAAATTCCACTCTGGACATTTAGTTTCTGCCTAGGGTGAAACATAAAAAGATCCCTTCGTGGTAACTTCCTCACCGTTCACGTCCAGCCAGCTGTGCAGAGCCAATGCGGTAATAAATGGAGGCCTTACCCTGGCAGGTACAGAGAATCTCCGGACTGTTTGTTACCTAAAACCATTGTTTTCACGTTTTTCGCAAATTCTTGAAGGGGTCATACTCGTCCTCACACATTTTGATTGCAATGATTTCCAGAATCTCAGTGGGGAGAGATAACAGGTGGGTTTGTCCTTCCATTTGAATGTTTTAAGGTAGGAGTTCAATCACTTGAAAACCATTCAAGGATAAATAATAAGTAAGGACATGGAAGGGGAAAGACAACATGTCAATAAACATAAGTTTATTATTAAACATTAGCACTTGAGTTTCCTTTAACCATCGACTAACCGAACTCCACACAAAGAAGCGAATCTTCCTAACTCTTTGAACCAAACACAAGCTAATCATTCAGGGAAAAACTCATGGGGGCACCTATGACGTCTTATGAGTCTAGCATGAGAGGTATGGAGTTGGGAGACATTTACATACACTTGTTGTCTGCAAGACAGTCAGGTGGACTTGTCTTCTAACCTTCTGAAGTCCAACAACTGACCCCAGAAGCTGTAGTTTAAAATCTGACAATGGTAGCCCGCTCGGAGGTCCCTGTCAGTAGCAACTTCTTGAAAAGGGATATCAATCATAGTGCCAAAGCACTCACCTGCCGTGAAATTTCTGAAAAGTCCCTCATAGTACCCTCCTAGACGTACAGAGGAGGGAAACTGGGTCATCATCATAAGGAGGTAATCTATTCCTACCCCCTGGTGTAACTGAATCACCCGTGGTGAATTGGATAAGTCGTAAAGGTGTTTGCATGTCATGTGGATATGGGCATTGTTTAGAAAATCTTCACGGCTAGCTAAAGACACAATGGTCTCTAGGGCCACTATGGGGAGAGATAAGAGATCTGTGTCTTCTTTTTCCATCTGAAATTTTAGAAAAAACCCATTTTTTAAATAAAATTGAAGTGTATGTACTTATATATATTTTTGTTTCAGTTTTTGGCTTTCCAAGGTTATCCAAACCGAACCTCTGATACCAACTGTAGAGACCCCGACCCTAGAAACCCAGGAGTCGGTGGCTTCTGAACATGATGTGTTGTTTTAAAATAAAACACACATTGTTAAATACAAATCATATCCCATAAAGAGGATCATGTGCAGTTCGAGTTCTGGGAAACCGTCAACTCCTGAAATGATTCATCTTTTAAAAGCTGATACCTGAAAATTTTAAATCAAAACATAGGGTGAGCATTGAAATACTCAGTAAGGGGTTTTTAAAAAGAAATGAAAACAGTGTAACATTTGAAAACATTCTTTTAAAAGAAATTGAACATTCACTAAAGGAAAATTGTAACACATAACATAAAAATGCTCAATCAAGGTTTTCAAGAAGAACATGAAAAAATTATGTCAATTCTTGAAGGAGTAATGATGGTTATCATAAACAAGTACGACATGTGATTTACTTAAGCATAAATAAAATAGTTAAGAGTAATGCATAATTAGAGTTGCGCATAAAGGAAACAACCTAAATTCTCATATGATGGTTACTATTTTACTAAATGATAATCAAAAATCATGCTCCAACTTATACCAGTGAAATAATAACTTTATGAAAGCATAAAGGCAATGGTCATGAAAGAATGGGCACTTTATCTTGAAAATAACTTGTGACATAACTTGAATCATGTGGTATCAACATTTAATTTAGGCAATCATTTCTGTATTACCATGGTCCATCCCCAAGGTGTCATTTGAAACATTACCAAGGTCCATCCCCAAGGCGTCATTAAATTGGTCATCTCAATAGATTAAGTCTTTACCCAATGCATTGGAGTGCTATCAGGGCGCACCATTAAATTTGTCTTTATCATCATGTGAGCCACATCATTCGTGCATTTCTTAAATGGTTTGTATATTCAAGATGTCCCATACCACCTTGAATAACTCATTTATTTTCATATTACCCATGTTTTCCCATACCACTTTGGGTAATATAATTTCTTAGTTATTTTGGGGATATGTCATCAGTATGCATTGTGTACAATAATAACCCAAATAAATAACGAACCATTACACATTTTACTAATGCATGATATGACAGTTAACATTGTAAAATATGTCAATAACTAATCAAAGGCACCCATAGTTTAGTAAAACATTTTTTTCACATAAGCTAACTACTAAAGCATATAAAATGATGATATAAAAAATGTTGAATCATTGAAATTATTAATCCATGGAAATGGAGTGCTTAAAGAAAAAACATGAAATCAGTTATGGTGATAAATAGGCCCTTGAACATGTAAATAAATTAAACCATAACTTGATTAATTAATGTAGTCACAAATGTAGGTTCATTTTGTCTTTAGGTAATAAATGAACATTACATGATATCATGAACCATTAAACCTTAAATCATCTAATATATTTTAAATCAAACCAAAATACATACTTTGTCATAAAATGCATCAGGGGTAATGTTAGGTAAACTTCTTTAATAAAACATGCCCATTTGTGTGTATTAAAAACATGTTGGTTTAGCAATCACACAAATTATATCTTAATAAAATCTTACCTGCATCAAAGAATAAATTATGTCCTGTTATTTACAAAAGAATATAATAGGGTTTGGAAATTATTCCTATAAATACATATACCCAAACCCATATATATCCAAAGAGTATATATGGGTTTTACACAATTCAAAAACAAATTCTATTAAATTCCATAGGTACTGAAGGTTTCCAACCATAAATCAATTACATGGTTGAAAACTAAATCCATATATGTTTTGTTATAAATGTAACCATATGTATTGAAATTAAGGTTTTATAAACATAACTCCACTTAAACCAAGAAAAAACATAGTTTTCATATATATGTAAAAAAAATTATTTAAAGATTGATACCCAAAAATAGGCCGAGTTAGGTTATAAGAAAACATTCATGAAACTGTATATATACACAATATACATTAAATATAAGTTTTAGGTTTTGGAAAACTGTATAATAAAAACTTTATATACCATATGTAAAAACAATACACAACCCGAGGGATTTGTATTGTGTAAATATACATATTTAAACTGTATATACCGTCTATATATATATGAAAATGTATATACACAATGTACAAACCGATGGATTTGTATTATGTAAATATACATATATAAACAATATATACCATGCATAAGTTTCTCAAAATGAAAACAAAGTATATATGCACCCATACATATGCACCCTATGGAAAACACGAAGGCCAAAACTCCATGAAGGCAATACAAACCAATGGGTTTAAATTAAGTATATATATATATATATACCTATATAAACTGTATTTATCGGGAGAATAAAATGAATATTTTCTCTGAAAGAAGGCAAGCATGAAAGGCCCCCTACATTGCTTGAGGAGAAAACTCGGACCAGAGGTATGTCGCTGGTCTTGATGGGAGTTCATTGGAGGGAAGGAGGAGGAGGAACCACCCCAGTTTCATGAGGAAGGAGGCGTTTATATAGACCTCAGTGTTCACTGGTGACTTGACCCAAGAGGTTAGACCAACGTGGGAAAGATGAAGGAATAGTGAGGTAAGAGGGGGTGTTCAGAGGTCAAGAGGAGCAGTGAAGGGGGAAGAGGCTGAGGCATCCTTGAGGAGGCCTACGGGTCGGGACCCCTGTTGCGAGGAAGAAGACGACGTGGTCGATGCGGTAAAGAAGCAGATGGTGCTGATTAAATATAGGCGTGATCAGACGGCTAGGAGCATGGGAGGAGTGTTGAGCGTTTAAAAGAAACTGAGGTCTGGGATTAGATCTCGGGAGAGATCACATGGTTAAAAGGTTTGGATGGACGAGATCGACACGGAAGTCGATCAGATGGTCTTGATCGCGCGGAGCACGTTCCACATCGAATCGAAATGCGATTGAGGTGAAGTTTATAAATCAAAGCTTTTTACCGCCGGTGCAATAACACGAACACACACACACCAGAGCCTTATACATGGGCCCCATGCGGGCTTCAAACCACCCCAAGAAGCACGCGCTGCAGGCCTTACACATGGGCCTACATGCATCCTAGTATACCTATGATCCACTCAGGACCTGGTTGGACACCCACTAAACCTGCTTGGGACCCCGATGGTCGGAACCTCGGGTCCCTTGGGGCTTGGTCTCAGCCTAGAGGTCTTCTCCCAAAGGGATTCCCTCAGCTTGGCAGTCCCCAACCCAATTTTTTTGTAAAAACTTATTTAGATTTTCTAAATAACTAGTATAAATATACTTAGTAAATAAAAAAAGTGTGTAACACAAATATTTGTAAAAAATGAGTTAATATAAAATAAAAACAAATAGTTTTAATTTTAAATCTAAATTCATTTTCTATAAATCATTTAAAAGATATACCTCTCGTATTTTACCTACTAAACAAGTATAATTATTTGGATCTTTAAAATACACCCCTATTTGTTTTCATAAAATTTAAAAGATCAATAGTTTTCCCCAATTCATAATTTTAGCAGTCAAAAGAAATAATTATTATAGATACCCTTTAAACATATATTTTATAAAATGAATACTAGGTTTTCAATCATTTAAGTATCCATCAATATTTTTGTAAAAACAAAAAGATTTACTTCCAAGAATACTATTTTTATTTTAAAACTATGATTTTTTTGTGGAAAATACATTATAATAATATCATAAATAATAAGAGCATAAAAACTAAGTTTTCAGATAAATATAAACTTTATCAACCGAAACCCAAAGGTTGTTTTTTTAACACCCAACAGCTATATATATATATATCTAGCGGTCATATATTAAAGGACCATTATAAAAGGAAGGGGAATTTCAAAAAATCAAAACACTTGAACCAGGAAGGATGGCTCCCCTCATACTGTTGGTGTTGAGTACGTGTGTGGTGGTTCTGGCTGTTATATTTTTCACACTGATGGACCCTGAAGATGATTACTATCTGATTACTCGAGTTGTGATTCTTAGTAGTCTTGGTGTGGTTTTGTTAGGTCTTTTTCATGGTATTATCAATTATTTGGGTCTTGTTTTAATGTAACTTTTAAATATATACCAGTTCACCATATTCTCCATGTTTTATTTCGTTTCAAATTATATATTAGCACACAAAGCACAAAAATAAAACAAGAGACATCATTAAAAGCATAACATTGTCCACTTGGACCAGTTCATAAAACCTGGGGCATCACATGTGTGTAATTTAACATATGCATAATTTTCATTTCTACTAATTGGGTAGTTTTGAATAGAAATTCACCAGGTTTCCTCCATGTAACAAGTTATGTAAATATATAGTTTTATATGAATTTATTTGTTTAAAATTATGATGGATTAGAATCTCAAGGAAATTCAAAAATGGGTTTAAGATAAAAGGATTTATTAATCTAAGAAGATAATTAATTGATTCGTGCACGATTTATCTTAAACAAGAACGATTAAAGAATTCATTTCTAGTTTTATTTATGCATAAATATCGTTGCATGTATGGATGATCATGAGCTATACCAAGACCTTTGTATGTGGATGGTTACTTTTAATTTATTTATTTGAATTTAATTTGTTGTCCTCTAAGCCTTCTCCACATTAATCTGTAGGGAATGCGTTCGCAAAGTTTATTTTATGAAAAACCCCTTTTTATCCCTCACCTACATGTGAGTTAAAAAAATCCGTATGTAATGGATGGAACTCCCAAGCTAGTGGAGGTGATTCAAGCTAGAGCTGAGACGAAACCAATCCCAGGAGATTTAGAGGTGGACAAGTTGATGCTATAAACACGAACCCAAATGGTTCAAGTTGTTTCTCCCATAGTTCAGGGTTAATTTATCAACTGGTATATAAAATAACCATTATAAAATCTCATGATCATACCATTTACTTTATTTTATTTCTGTCTGTTGCATTCTTTATCATTATGGATGTGTTTTCACGATCCCATAATTAATTAATTAAACAAGAATGCATCATGGAACTAAAATAAACTAGACTTATGCATAAATATTATCAATACATGGTTAATCACTTAATTAATTTCCAATTATGACTAACAATCATGTGATAATAATAATAATAAATTCACCCAAAGAGATAAAAAATCCCTCAAATAAAATATTAAGTTAGAATCAAGGATTCTGTTACATTATTAAGGAAAAAACTCAATAAAACAATGTGTTTGACCAACCCTTGATGGGATGCATACTTTTATACAGGAAGCGCTTATGAAAGGTTTTAGGTTGACTTTACTATAACACATTAAGAGGAGTACCCCTTTCCAGACTTGGTGTAATATTGGAGGCAAGAGTTCAGAAAATCCAAATTTATGATTTCAGGATTGGGGTGTCCACTCAGCATATCACAGAGCTGCAAGACTACAGTTGGCAAAGAAATGCCTACCTAACTACCTTCTAATATCTTGACCAACCCCTGTTGAGGTTATGTGAAGGGGAATACGGATCCATTCCACTAGAATGTCATGGCAACTGAACATTCCAAGTTCAGTGGTGAGGGATATTGGGAAATGAAAAAATATTGGGAGACTTAATAAAATATATTATTTCTTATAAAATGTTATCAAGAAAGTATTAATGATATTCTCTTTTAATTTTAGAATAAAAATGACAAACTCATCAACCATATTATCCCTATAATCAATTCTAGATAAAGACAACATCCTCACTAATAGTAACTTCCACAAATGGTTTAGATGCCATCAGGTTATCCTATGCCATGAACGGATGTCTTATGTGCTGGAGTTAGAATCACCTGATCTGCCTACCAAAGATTCTAGTGATGAGTATTTCCTGGTCTATGGAAAACATATGACCAACACGGTTGATGTTCAATGTTTGATGCTATCTTAAATGTCCAGTGGGCTCATGAAGTATCATGAAAACATGGATTATTATTGCATGCTCGAGCACCTCTATGGTCTTTACCAAGAGAGGGAAATATAGGAAAGTTTTCAGATCTATAAGGAACTCTTTCAGAGTAAGCTTGGAGATGGTGCCCCAGTTGGGAGTCATGTAGTCAAGATCATTGGCTACATTGAGCACCTGGAGGATCTAGGGTTTAAACTCCTCAAATAACTAGGCACTGATCTCATTATTGCATCACTCCCTCAGAGCTTCTCTAACTTTGTTGTCAATTTCAATATGAACAACATTGAGAAGTCTCTATCTAATCTTCTTATTCTCATTATCCAGGTGGACAATGATATGAAGCGTGAAAAGCATTCTGTCCTTATGTTGAATAAGAGGAAAGGGAATTCGAGGATCTTGAAGCCCAAAGAATCTTCACAGCCTTCCAAGAAAAGGAAGATCAATGTTGAGGCAAGGTAACCTGAGGTGGTTTGTTTCACATGTGGAAAGAAGGGCCAGTAGAAGAAGATCTGCACCCAGCCTAAGAAGCAAGGGGGAAGCTTCATGTGCATTTGTTATTGAATGAAATCTATCTATTTCAACAAATTGGTTATTAGATATAGATTTTGGTGTTGAAATATATATCCAAATATAAAAACCAAGTAGATTCAAGAATATTGATCAAGGGGAGGTTGATCTACGAGCATCCAATGAAACCAGAAATGCATCCATAGTTGTCGGGGACTAAAACACCACGTTGCCAACTGAGATGATCTTGGTATTAAAGGGTTGATATTATGTTGCTTCTATTAAAAAAACATTATTTCTATATCCATATTATATACATATGGATTTGTTTTAATTTTTGGAAATGAATGTTTCTTATTTTACAAATATTACATTTGTTATGGTAGGGAACATTTATAAATCGGACATTACGTGTTGGATTACTCAAGCCAAGTAATGGAAATCCACAACAAAGATACTTCTCATAAATCATATCACACTAAACATTGGCATCACCAGCTAGGTCATGTAAAGGAGAAATTCTTGGAAAAGTTACATCAATATGGATAATTAGATTCTTTCAAACTAAAACCACTTAGAGTATGTCATGCATGTTTACAAGGAAAAATGACCAAATCCCCATTTAATGGGAAAGGTGAAAGGGCTAATGAACTTCTTGAATTGGTTCATACTTATTTGTGTGGATCATTTCCAGTTGAAGCAAGGGGAGGGAACTCATACTTCATAACTTTTACTAATGATTTTAGTAGATATGGATTTATCTACTTAATGAGGTATTAGTCAGATTCTTTTGATAAGTTCAAAGAATACTAGAATGAAGTTGGGAACCAGCATGGTAAGAAGATTAAGAAACTCCACTCAGACTGAGGTGCAGAATATCTCAATCATGACTTCATTGATTACTTACGAGAGTCTGGGATCCAATCCCAACTCACTCCTCCTAACACGCCCCAGTGGAATGGTGTGAGAGAAAGTAGAAAACGCACCCTATTATATATGGTGAGATCAATGATGAGTCATGCGAGTCTTCCATTATCCTTTTGGGGATATGCATTAAAAAAACAACACACATACTAAACCAAGTACCAAATAAATTGACAAATGGTATTCCATATGAGTTCTAGAGTGGAATAAAATCCATGTTATCGAATTTACATGTGTGGGGTAGAGAAGAGTTTGTTAAGGCCTCATTAGGTAACAAACTCGCACCCTGAGGCACAAAGTGTACCTTTATTGGATTCCCCAAGGAAACAAGGGGATATTACCAATAAAACCCCTTGGACAAAAAGGTTATAGTGTCAAGACATGCCATATTTCATGATAGGGAGAACATCTCCAAAAGAGATAGTGGGAGCGAGATAGACTTCGATGAAGTCGAGGCTCAAGGTACACATGATTTGGTACATTAAAAGATTCCACAAAGCCCCATGGAAGAAGAATCTATTCTAGAGACACAAGTACTATATAGGAGTACAAGAGAGGCTAGAGAACCATAACGGTACATTTTTCTAGTCACCGAGGATGGTGACTCCTTATTAGTTGATAATAATGATCCTCTAACCTACAAGGAAGTATTAAGTGGCAAAGATGTTTCCAAGTGACAAGAAACTGTGAATTCTGAAATAGATTCTATATACCAAAACCATGTTTGGATTTTGTTAGATCCTCCATTTTATGTAAATCCTATTGGTTGAAAACGGGTATTCAAGAAGAAACAAGACATGGAAGGACATTTCAGTACCTATAAGTCATGACTGGTTTCAAAAGGTTTTAAACAGCGTCAAGGAACTGAATACGATGAAACCTTCTCGCCAATTGCAATTTTGAAATCCATCAGAATTATACATGACATTGTGGCTTACCATGACTATGAGATTTGGAAAATGGATGTAAAAACAGCATTCCGTAATGGTAACCTTGATGAAGATGTCTACATGACACAACCTAAAAGGGTTTATGACTCTGAAGGATGCCAATAAGGTATGCAAGTTATAGAAATACATTTATGGTTTAACGAAAGCATCCAGGTCATGGAACATTCATTTTGATGAAGCCATAAAAGAATTTGTTTTTATCAAGAATGAATGTGATCCTTGTTCCTACAAATGGTTTAGTGGGAGTTCAGTCATTTTCCTAATAGTATATGTTGATGACATATTACTTATTGAAAATGAGATACCAGTCGTACAGTCTGTTAAGGTGTGGTTGAATAAATACTTCTCCATGAAATACTTGTGCGAGGCCATGAATATTCTTGGGTTCAAGATACATCGTGATAGATCCAAGAGATTTCTTGGCCTAACTCAAAGTATATACACTGATAAGAGACACAATAGATTCAGTATGGAATAATCCAAGAGGGGATTGTTGCCAGTGTCACATGGCATTCATCTTTCCACGAAAATGTGTCAGTAGACACATGAGGAAATAAATATAATGGAAAGGACTCCATATGCATCAGTGATTGGGTCAGTCATGTTAGTCAAGATATGTACTAGGATAGAAGTCACCTACGCATTGTGTGTGGTAGGCAGATATCAAGCTGACCCAGGTGACCACCATTGGATGGTAGTCAATTCTATCCTAAAGTATCTGAGGTGTACTAAGGATATGTTCTTGGTTTGTGCAGGATATGAGGATCTAGTCATCATAGAATATACAGATACTAGTTTCAAGACTGATCATGATGACATGATGTCGCAAACGGGATACATCTTCACATTGGATGGAGGTGCAGTGAGTTGGAAGAGCTCAAAGCAGAGTGTAGTCACAGATTCTACAACTGAGTCTGAGTATATCGTAGCTTCTGAGGCAGCTAAAGAAGCAGTTTGGATGTGAATACTCACGTATGATCTAGATGTGATACATAGAATTAATGATCCAATCACACTATACTATGATAATACTGCAGCAGTGGATCGTTCAAAAGAGCCAAGGTCACATCCGCAGATGAAGAACATACCTCAGAAGTATAATATCTTGAATGATTTTTTTCATATAGGTGAAGTTTTAATGATTAGTATTTCAATGGAATACAATGTGGTGGACCCCTTGACTAAAGCCTTGACTCAGAAGAAACATGATCATTATGTGAGGTCTAGAAGACTGAAAGTCGTAGGCAGTTGGCTTTAGTCCAAGTGGGAGTTTGTAAAAGTTGGTGTCGTAGAACCAACTGGTATTACTTTTATTGCAAGGATATTTAATGTATTATTACATATTGTTCATTGTTATACGTGATTATGATGTAATAATTTCCTAGAGTATTTGTTGAATTGATATGGTTATGGCAGTTCCCTGCTATGATGAGAACCTTGAAATGCTATAACAATGTTCTTCAACATTGTTTTGTGCAAGGATGACATTCTATGATGGGACACAAAGCATGAATACCATCAGGTGTGAGTACTCATAATCTGATGTGACTTCCTCTCATGAAGTTCGCACTTGGTAATCTCAAAGATAGGAGATTATGATAATAGTCCTGCTAGTAGGAATTATTCATGTTTTGGTGTCATCAGATATTTCTATCTAGGAGATTGTGTAATGATCCTTAGACTTTAATATTATCATTAATATGTGTCACAACTTACACAATTTTATTTATTAACGAAAACTCTCATGCAGATAGTTGGCGGAATGTAGGGTATGTTGGGTGCATCATGAGTGGCATGTTATTAATGGATAATTCATGGAAGGATTTGTCCCTACCTTGGATGGATATTGATATCTTGGACCTTTGATTGAAATATAACTATCACGTGAAATTCCATGGCCATTGTGTAACGATGAGTTTATTTCAGGTAGTTAAAGAATGACGTATCAAGCATAAAAGTTGATGACATAGTCATGAAACCTTCTTGATGAGTTGTTGCGACAAAGGGATTATATTACACAGTGAGAAATCTTATGTGGATGTTGTTGTTGAATCCTTATGTTCTTTATCTTGTATTTCTTGACCCATTTCTAGATAGTTCTCTTGGACTTTAGGCAAGCCCACATAATTCCAACGAGAATGAATTCTAAAGGGTCACACACTAAGTGTTTTTGGTGGTCTTGGTTAAATTATATTTAAATTTAATTAATGAAATAAATATTATTCTCAAGACCGTGGGAAAATTTTATTCATGTTAAAATGATCTCCAAAATTATATAAAATATATTTACTTATTTTATTGAACATTGAATAAATATTTATTTACGATTTTGTTAATAAAATATTTATTTAAGAGAATAAATTATTTATTTATTTATTCATGTGTTCAATAAATTGAATTGGATTTCGAAAATAATTATTTAACTAGTCGGCATAAATTGAAATAATGCTTCTATTATTTTGTAACACTGAATTTTATTTATGATTCTATTTTTCCCAAGATGGAACACCATAAATAATGAAGTGGTGTTATTATTAAATGCATGGGTTTCCTCTAAGTTCAGGAATGTATATAATTGTTTCTATGTAATTAAATATTGTAACTGAAATTCCATGTATATAATTTGGAAAGTACGCCTATTGGGTCATACACCACACCACACGCCTAGTGAATTGATAATTGTTGAGCCAAAAAATTTATCTCTCGAATCCTCTTCTCTCCCCACTCAAGAACGAGAGACGTTATTCAAGGCTGAAGAATAGGAGGTCATGAACGACCGACACAAGACACTTGATTCACTATGCTACCACCCAACGAACGAGCAGTGTCGATCAAATACCATCAGACCACGTGTGGTCACCACTAGAGGGATTCTAGTTTGGATCGTTACAATCACAATAATATAATTTGGAAGGTACATTACGGGAGATCAACATCATCAATGAAGAAAAATACCAAAATTCCAAGTACTATTTTTCATTATAAAATTAATTAAATTAATTATAAACGTGATGTGAAAGATCCTCTCTAAAGTTTTTTTTACTCTTTCTGCTTTATCTAAATCTTTTATTATATTCTATGGTGACTGGTGTTCATAATCGTATTGATCCCGGAGTAATCATTGATCATGGTAAAAATCAAATTGGGTCTCATCCCAACCATGCTTCCACTGAACCCGGAACCTTCAGGAAAGAGATGAGGTGACTATAGTGAAATAGGTTTACTATGGGATTAAATGTGATAATATGTTTCAGGATAACATCCTTGGGCTAAATAAATTTAATAATATTGTGAATCATACTCTCATTTTGGAGGGGAACCAAATGGAGTCTTCTAGTGACATGCATATGGATTTTTTTGGATGACCATGTGGTTCATCTACTAAATGTAGGATGCATCATGATGAGAATTTTAATCAGCGTAGTGAGAAGCATAGTGGATAAAGGGAATAGTGTGTAATGCAAGACACTACATGAGTGTTCTGCCACCAATGCGGTAGGTTGGGTGACCTTAAAAGGTAGTTCCCCTAATAACTTTTAGAGTTATGAGCTTTTGGAAGGATAGTACATCAAAAATGGTTCGATAAGAACCCATTATAGGTGGGTAATGATGGGGGATCTAGGAAGAATTAATGTATAGGATGGGGGTCTTTTACCCCACATCTTTCTGACATGTGGAGTTCTCCAGCAGTGGAAGTCGAGGTAGTGGACATGGTACTTATGGGAAATTGTGAATGTATTAGTAGAGTGGCCTAGCATAGGGGAATCAGGCCATAGCATAGGGAAGTGGCGAATGACAGTTAGATGTAGTACAAAATGAAATTGTGTATTGCGAGGCTGATCCATTAACAGTTAGAGATACTATTCATATATCTTATATACTCTCTAATGCCTGATTTTATACTAGTTCCTTTTATTATAACATATCCATATTACTTGTGAACTAGTTGAGTTTTTCCATGGAGTTAGTGAGTGGGGTTTTGATGATCAATACACCATATGGAGTATGGTCGAGAGACATATGTTTTTTCAAGGGGGCTTATATTAATGATGGGGAGTACACTTTATACTGGGATCATTACATAATTTTTATTTCATGTTTTGACTTGATATTGGGTATGTATTGGATAGTAGTGTACTGATCCCATATAAATTGTCACCTCCAGAGATAGGCCTTTAAATTTCTTAAGGGTGACAATAATGATAATTGTTTAATGTGGGATATCAAAGAGGACCGTTCAGGTCCAGTTTACTAGAACCTAGGGGATCTCACCGTCTATGTGGTAATTCTTTTACTAGATAATGGTGGTGTGAATTATGATGTCTTTACACTCTTAGTACATATGTTCCAAGATGTTTTTATAGATTAACACTAATGGTTTCATCAAAGAGGTATGTGGAGTTAATGATTGCCCTTATTCTTGGAGTGGAGTTATATTTTATTCCACTTCATTGAATGTTACCAAAATATATTTTGGAACATATGAATTAGCTGGAAGAGTTAATGGATATAGGGTTTATCCATTCAATTACATCTCTTTGTGGTTCATGAGTATTTTTTAGTAATAAGGATAACAAAAACATTTGTTTTTGTGTTTATTACCATAATTTGAAACCAATTACTATGATGATGTGGTGTCATCTACTCTGTATTTATGATCTCTTGGAACATCTAAAAGGTGCATGTGTTTTTCATAGGATTGAATTGAGATTAGGGTATCGTCAGTTTAGATATCATCCCTCTCATATACCATGGACTATTTTAAAAAGACGAAGTGGAATTTATATGATTGTAATGATACCATTAGGAAAGATGAATGAGTATACTGTGTTAATGGAATTGATGACCTTAATAGACAAACCATGCCTGGATTAGTTAGTCGATGTCTTTTTGGATGATATATTGGTGTACTCAAACACTCATGATAACCATGCCCAACATCATTACATCATCTAGAGTACAGTGAGAGAGAATCATCTATACTCTTGTATTTACGTGTTTCAATTCTGGATTGATCATGTAAATTTCTATTGTATCATCATTATGAAGGAAGGAGTGTCAGTGAACCCATACAATTTGTAGACAGATGGTTTGGGAGTAGCCAAATAATGTTTTTGATATTTATAGCATCCTAGGTTTAGAGGGATAATATTGGTGGTTCATCCAATAATTTTCTTACTTGGAAACACCAATTTTTGGATTCACTAAGAAGGGAGTTAAGTTTTAATGGTCTGGAGAATGTAATAATGCATTCAAGGAGTTAAGGAGACATCTTACTATGACGTTGATCTAGATCCCATCCAAGCTAATTGAATAGTGTATAGTGTTTTGTGATTCATCTAAGAATGGATGAAGAGTAGTGTTGATGTAGGGGGTTGAGTTGCGGTGTACACATCATGGAAGTTGAGGACACATGAATGAAACTACCCTATGCATGACCTTGAGTTAGCTGAAATGCTTGATTTTTTTATATGTTTGAAGCATTATCTATTGTGTGAAAATTTTAATCTGTATACGAACCACTTGATCATAATGTATATCTTTTTGAAATGAGATTTTAATATGTGGTAGTGGTGGTGGGTTTAGTATATATAGTCTTTTTATTTTGAACTAGAATATATAGACAGGAAGGGAAACATTGTTTTTGACTATTTGAGAAGGAAAAACAGACTCAGGCAGCTCAAGAATCCATCTCTTGAAGGAATATGATGAACATTCTGGATGAGATACATGTTTTCATTTGGGAGGGCCAGGTGAAGATGACCATCATATTAGTATCAATGGTGTCCATACTTTTTGAACTGGATAAGGGAGAAGTAGTATGAGTATCTAAAGTGTTTGAATTTGATGGAATGACATGATGATGGGGATTCTCCTTCAGACTAAACTATAGATAAGGAATGGATCATCTATGTCTAGAACCACCTTGTTATGCCAAAAAGTATGTGACATGAACTGATGCTTGAGTTTCACTCTTCGAAGAGGGAAATGCATCCTGGTTTGACTAAAATGTACCATGGCCTATGTAAAAACTATTGGTGTTTGGGCATGAAAAAGAATATTAAAGTGTTCATGACACATTGCAACATCTTTCAACAGGTTAAATTAGAGCCTCAATGACCAGGTGATTTACTAAAGTCATTTCCAATTTCTAAATACAAATATAATGACATTAAAATGGAGTTTAGGGTAGGCCTCCCATGGATTCCTTAGATGAATGATTCTATTTGGGTGATAGTAGACAGAATGAAAAATGTAAAACACTTTCTGCATATTCGAGAGTGTTTCTCAGTGGATTAGTATGGATATATGTATGTCTGGGAGATGGTCTATCAGTATGGGGTGCCATGGAGTATAGTTTCAGACCGTGAATCACATTTCACCTCTAGGTTCTAGTACGTTTTTCATAAATTGATTGGTATGGATTTATTTCTGAGTACTAATTTCCAACCACAAAGAGATGTGAATTTGGAATGTACTGTATTGGTTTATGAGGATACTCTACATGAGTGTGTCCAAGATTTTGGTGGTTATTGATAGAATCACTTAGCACATGTCATGTATACAATAAAAACATTTATCAGGAGAATATATAGATAGAACAGTATGAGCCTATTTATGATTGTCCATATAGGTCAAATCTATAAAAGATGAAGGTAGGTGATTCAAAATTGTTGGGACTGAGCCTTCTGTAGGAGAAATTGATGCCGACTTATGAGATCCAAAAATGTATGGTAATAAAATATAGTTGAAATAATCCAAATGTTGATAGACTTAGGGGGAAAATTTAGTTTACATTAGGTGATCCTATGTTCCTTTGGGTGTCTCTTAGATTGGGTCACCATAGGATTAAAATGTATGTAAAACTGGCACCCAAAGTTGTTGGAAATTTGAAGGTTGTTTAGAGAATTGGTCACTAGAATACTGATTCTCTCTTATATTGAGATATAGGGTTATGTATAATTTTTTTTCAAGTGTCACAAGATTATTGGTATCACATATAACCATCTCAAATGATCTGTATTTATGATGTTGATCTTGAGGCCCATGAATCCTTTGAGGAGCTTCATATGTGTGTTATGGATCATAGTGAAAAGGTGTTGTGGGGAAATACCATGAAGATAGGTTGAGTGGTTTGTAAAAAAATTTGTGTTCAAACTAAAACAGGGGAGAGAGAAAAAGATATGTTAGCTCAGTTTCCCAATCATTTTCACTCAAAATCATGGATATGCTTTAGAGTATAGCTTGAGAATGGTTTGTTATAAGGTGGGGATATTTTATTATCCCAACCTATTGTGTAGATGACTTTCTATCCTTTAAAGGTACTCTATTACACTTATTTTTGTATACCACGGGTGGGGTTTATTTAAGGGCGTTTTGGGTGAGAAGTTGAGAATTTTGGAACAAATTGGATAGTTCATCGTTGGCACATGGATTTTCCCAAACCATGTACCTACACCCGGCAAATAGTGAATCCACAGATAGAAGGGATTGTAATTGTTGGTACAAAGTTTGTAAAACCAGGCTCCCGCTTAGGAGAAACTATGAACCCCTAAGGATTGGGGCATGGTTAAGGGACATAGTTTTTAATATCATGCACCACATATAGAAAACATTGCATGGATTATTTTAACCACTTCAAAAATTATTAAAAAAATATAGAACCACCAATATTAATACCAAATCACCATCACATAGACATAGGCTAATTCCTATATTTTTTAATGATCCCAAGAGGCTTCCAAGGCCCATCGAACCCAGTTCATGATGAATCAACGATCCAATTTAAGGATCTACACCTCTTCTAGTATCAAATATATTCATATATGTTTTCCTCATGGTCCTAAATCTCTTTCTAAATGAAGATGAATTTTTTATCTGCAGTTGGAAATTGAGTACATGTAGGTTTCCATGGATATTTTCCATTTGATATTATTTCAAGGATTTAGACCATGATATTCAAAACCATTTGGAACATTGCAATTTAGTTTCAATTTTGGAATTTCTATTTGGAGAACACTCATAAACAACCTTGAGGATGGTGGTCTTAATGTTAGCTCCCATAGACATGAATTATTATTGTGCGTATGTATTTGTGGAATTTCAATTCCAATGGTTATAAATTTTATCTTTAATTATATTTATTTATCAATTGAATTAATTAATGAATGTATGAAATTTATGGAATGATGTCATTATGATGTTGGTCAATTATAGGGATTGTTAAATTGGTTTCTTAATGTGGTTATGAATTGATAGATAATGTGAATTAATAGATGGATGGATTAACATTGATGGGTTAATGGTTTACATGATTAATTGTTGATAAATGGAATAATGGTAACATGTTCAAATTACATCCATGTGATTAAAGTGTTAAAACAAGATTGATTTTTGATAAATTGTAATGGTTCCCTATTATCTCAATAATTAATAAGAGGGTTACCAATGAATAACCTTGATTAATGTGATAAATGTGAAATATGGGATTGATTGATAAATATGGTATACAATAAGGGATGATTCAATAAATACACATGGGGTGAAATACATGGAATTATAGTCATAAAATGTTTTCATGTAATAATAATTTTGGTAAATTCACTAATGATCCAAATACTAATATGTGATAAAAATGAGGTGTGGGAATGGGAATGATGCTTCAAATACCCATGTGGTGCTAGACATGACTTTCAAGGCCCTCGAAATTGGAATTGGATTGGAGTTCCAAGTACCCTTGATATGAATTTAGAATTAAATAATTCATAGAATCCCCTACAATAATAAATTGTAATTACCTTTGTAATATGGACCCGAATCAGTCATGGACCTATGAAGGTATTGATATTTTGGGTGTCCTCGTGAAGTCATCTAATTATGTGGTTAATTAAATAATAACAAATTAGGAAAACAATTTACCTTTGTTATTGTTCTTTATTATTTATACAACTATACAACCCATTATTGAATATATATTTTTATACACAATTTGTTGTGGCCTACTGAGTTAAACTCTCACCCTATTTGGGATTCTTGATTGGCACCTGAATAGAATTCATGCGTGAAGGACTGGATAAGGGTAATATCTCTATATTAGATGGTTGAGTGAGGATGGATCTTTTATGAGGGAATGATACATGATATCGGGATGTTCTTGGGAGTTTTCAATGTGCCATTTTATTCGGGATCTCATATTGACACTTGAAACATATATGGAATGAAATATATATGGATTTAATTTGGATATTGTTTCTGAACAATGGTTTGTTATGTGATACTAGTTGGTATTATGTATGATATTATTCTAGTTTTTTTATTGTCATTTGGTTTTTTTTTTAAAAATCACAGTTGTGTTACTCTAATAAAGAGGGAATAATATCCCGATGTTATATATTAGAACCTCACTGTTAGATGGTGGCCTCTGGAATATGGGGATTTTCTCTTGAGTCCATATGACCAAATGGATTGGGTCACCGGTGTGTGGAACTTGGGTCAAGAAATTATACTAGGGCCATAGTTTATCCTAAAATAACCCTACAACCTCATTTTTTTTCTTGACCTAATATTTCCCTAAATGGTGCCGAGGATTATCTCTTGGGATTCTAGGATGATTTCCTATTTTATTGATGGATTAAATCCGGGTATATTGTGTTTTTCTTCGGGTTTTTTCCTTTTCTTCTTAGATCCTTACTAGATCTCTTCTCCTCTCAACATGTGGACCTGAAGGGGATATGTATGCTATATATAAAGGAGTTTGATGGAGTGCTATAATATTTATTGTGAAATAGGGTCATGAAGACCTGATCTAATATTACATGGTCACCATTGTTGACGTCTATTTATTTCTACCTCCGTTGATGAGGAAGGTGTTTATCAAATGATGGATTTTTCAATGGTTTTTTTCTCAAATGTGTTCAGAAGTGGTTGTATGAAAAGGATTCACATGATTTATTATTTCATAGAAACAGGTTTACTTTTATAACATATGGTTCATGGATATGAATCCCTGTTTTATCACTTATTCATCAAATATTCCTGGATTTTTGTATACGACATGCATTAGTGAAACCCAAAGGGAAATAATTTAAAAATGGGTTTGGATTCATGAAAATGATTTAAAAAACAATTTTATTTTTCAAATCATGAATCGTTATATTAATGTTATTATACACTGTTTAGACTCTCTGGTGGTATTTTTAGAAATAGTGGATGCCCTAGACCCAACATGAATAGTGCATTTGATTTCCATATCGTGTATACCCATATATATACATTGGGTGAACTTATTGTTATTGTGTAGAATTTTATGAATCTACTATTTAATGGTAATCTCTACAGAGTAATTTTCATATAATATAGTTATAGAAGATCCCAGACTATAATGAGAACATCGAGATACTATGAGATTAATCTAAACCAAAGTTCTTATGGTCTAGATATAGCATACATTCTAGAAAAAGATTATGTATTAATATCAGGTACTATGGGATCATAATCATTGAGATTTATTCTTTTTATTTACACACATGGTGATCTCTAGTAGTGAGATCATGAGGAAAGACATACCAATAGGAATACCACATTTTTGGGTCTCATTGGTTCTTCCTATCTATGGAGATGTGTATTGGTATCATGAAATGTAATCCATACCAATATGTTGCATTTTATAATATAATTTTATGAAACCAAAACAAAATGAAAATGAAATCCTGGAGAGGTAACTAGTGTTTGGTGTTTAGTTTGTTTTATGGTATTGATTGAATTTCCAAAAAAAGGATTTCACTCTTTTTGGTCGATGAAGTAATATTTTTCAGACCTTGTTGATTAGGATGATAGTATGTTCACAAGTATTTTGATATGGTAGTCATGAGTAAATTTTTCAAGTGAGATCAACAAATAATAAATTAAGGAAGGCCGATGAAACAAGTGTGCATCCTATATTATGAGATATCTAATGAAAAATAGATTATATCACACAATTAATTTTTGTAGGTTAGTTATCATTACTAGGACTATCCTTAACTCTTTAAGGGTCTTGAAGGGTTGTTGGACTCTCTTATTGCTCTGTGAATACTATTCAATACTATTGAAGAAAGTTCATATAGGGTCATACATGATAGAGTATTCAATAAGCTTCCCTATATAGTTGAATAGATATATCAAACATTGTGATCCCCACAAAAGAGTTAGAGTGTTTTCCAAGTTATCGATCACCGATAAAATAAATAAATTCACTATTTGTCATGTTATGAATAATTTCAATTAAATTATTTGATGTATTTAAAATTGTATGTTATTATTAGGAATAATATTTATTGAATGAATACTATGTAATATTCTTGTTTCATTTAATAATAGTGGTAACAAGTTAAGTTAATTACTAGGTTGTATAACATAATAAATTTAATATATTTTATAGCTATATGATACAATTTAAATTATATTGATGGTGTAGTTTCATTATTTATAACTATTATTTAGTGAACGCCAAATAAATAGGGGTCGGGAACCCTTCTGGGTATTTTGAGCATCCACTATTTAAACAAGGAGAGAGGATCTTGCTAATAACTATTCTGGGCATGTTCATGAGAGCCACTCTCTCTTCTCCCATTTTCTAGAAATATTCAATCTCAATATAGTGGATCAGATAAATGTAATCCCTATGCATCGTAGGAACATCGATGCATTGATCATCTGGATGTCGAAGGTATCATCAGATCTCTGCACTAAAACCTAGAATTCGATGATTTATGTTCATGTAATTTTTTAAGAGATGGTGGCGAATCTATATGGATTCTATGATGGAACCTTGGAGTAGGTATCACCAGTGATGAGTAGATATTGTGAATGGATTTAGAACCAAAGATTATGTATTATATTTTATTTTTGTGTTCTGTTTAATTAACATGAGATACTCAAACTGTACTGGGGCACTAATCATCAGAGACAAAATGTTATTTCTTCCCAACAGAGAAAAATTTTAAATCCTCCACCTAGATACATCATCTACGCACCATGGTACCTACAATTAGTATTTTAGGGATCACACAAGATTTCAGATCTAATTTTTTTTCCCATTAAAATAAAATATAGAGTATTAAATCATTCCCAACATAACAAACCGCATAACAATCTGATTTAGAATTGAAATTTTATGTCTTCTATAAATTATTTATATATACCATTTATGGTTTTATGGGTATTAAACACAAACGAACATATTTTAATTTCATTTATTATGCATTGGGGGAAATAATTTTTGTTGAAGCATACTATTGTGGTCGGAACATAGTGGTTAGAATAGTGTTTTCAATTTGTCCAGTTTGTTGGGAAAAAATCCCTCAAGGTAACATTGTAGTATTTTTTGGTTGATTGTGTTTGTTGAAAAAACAGGTTTCCATGGAAAATTGTCAGGTTCTTGAGAATTTGTTGAAAATCTATGTTGAAAAAGAACGATGACAAAGGAAATGACGATCTGGAGGCGATACAAAAGAGCAGTACAAGGTGGCGCCGTTTGGTGAGCATCGAGAAAATAGGATTTCCATGTAGATCATATTTTTATATGGAAAAGGGATTAGTTTCGCGATAAAGGGATACATTGATTGGATTTTGAGAAGACCAGAAAAATGGAGGTGGTGATGCTTAGAGATTACATC
Source organism: Viscum album (assembly GCA_963277665.1). Lineage (NCBI taxonomy): Eukaryota > Viridiplantae > Streptophyta > Magnoliopsida > Santalales > Viscaceae > Viscum > Viscum album. The sequence goes on from OY728152.1 coordinate 307,834,467, forward strand.
AAAGCTTTGCGAACGGAAGAGATGAAGCGCGTCACGGCGGTGAAGGGATTTGCGAGGGAGCTTCGTAGTGAAGGCATGAAGGAATGTTGACAATGATTCTCCGCGATGATGACGAGCTCAACGATCGAAAAATTAGAGTGGTTCTTCACGACTTGTACAGAATTCGGGCATAAACTTTGGAGCTTCGCAATTTGAGATGACGTGGCGTTGACTTCACGCGGAAGGGTCGAGGGTCGGTGGAATTGCCTATAAATACAGGTTGACCCCCTCAAGAGGAGTAGAGAGATTTTTCAAAGAAAATCATTTGCTCTCGGTTCACAAAGGTAGTTCGCATAGCATGTGTGCTTCGCAAAAGAAGAGCTTTGTGGTGGCTATTGTAGCTCCGTGAAAGTTGCATGCTCCACGTTGGCTTAGTGAGGTTCGTGAGGGATGTTGCTCTGCAATGATGTGAGCTTCATGGTAGTGCTTCGCAGTAGTGCTTCGTGAGAGTGCTTCGCGAAAAAGTAGGAGCTTCGGGAAGGCTTGTTTGAGCTTCGAGAAATTGGGAGCCTCCTGAAGTAGGGTTCTTTACGAATGTGTTTCCAAATTGAATTGCCCAGTGGTTAAGAGGCAAAGAGGAATTCATCAGTGGATGAAATTTGGACATCAACAGAGCATCTATCAATTGTAGAGGATCCATTCATTAGTGATAATGAAGAGACCTACAGGTCTATAAATTGTGAGTGGACTCCCTTCAAGAGTCGTGAGCCTAGGAAGAGGAAGAAGGTGATCCTATCCACCGGCAGTGAGCTAGAGAGAGAGAAACAGGGAGTGACCCTTCGGAAAGCAGTGAGCTGACCCTAAAATTTGTAAAGGCAGTGAGCCTGGGCATAGAAGTGATCTAGCCCAAACCTTGTAATCCACAGCTAGTGAAGTTTAGTGGAATTTGGTACGACCGACAATTTGTCGGCGTATGCTACTTGGACGTAGCCCTTTGCGGTGAACCAAGTAAAATTGATGTGTCTTGTGCATGCTTTACTTTCTATTTACTTTGTGCAACCAGAAAGAGGGAGAAGATTATTTTTCTTAACAGCGAAACAAGATCAGAATGGGCGTTAATTTTCAATTAGTCAAACCCTGATTCAGCCCCCCCCCCCCCTCTTAGGGTATTCAGTCTTTTGGACCTAACAATTAGTATTAGAGGGAATGGTTGATAGTTGTTCTTCTCTCAATGGAGGACATTAATCATAAAGGGATTACGATCTTTGATGGATGTAATTTTTAGATATGGAAGAATCAAATGCAACACTACTTCTGATCTTTGGGAATGGATGTGTTTTCAGTAGCTATGCATGGTATCAAAGCTGATATTAATAGTGGTGCGTTATCAGAAGCTGAACATAGAGAGTTGGATGCTGATTCCAAAGCGATTGATGCCTTAGGGGTATCCCTCTCCAATCCCATCAATATAATGGTGATTTCATGAAAAACATCACATGACATGTGGGAAATTATTTTGAATATATATGAAGGGGATAAAAAGGTGAGAGAGGCAACGCTGCAAGTGTTGTGGAACAAGTAGGAAGATCTGAGAATGAACCTGAATGAGTTTGTTGATGCATTCTTTAACAGGGTAAACATTGTGGTAGAAGGCATGCAGGGTCTTGGAGAAATTATTGGATATATAAAAATAATGAAGCACATATTGAGAAAACTTACACCTCAGTTTAATCCGAATGTTTCTGTTTTAGAAGATAAAGACCCAAAAGAACTGACATTGGATAACCTGCATAGCACTCTTGTTGCATATGAAATGAGAAAAGATTATAACGGGACTGTGGAAAATGGGAAATCCAAAGAAGTGGCATTCACGGCCATGAAGAAGCTCACCATTGAACATTCTAATGAAGAAGAAGAGACAGATGAGGTGATGTCATTCCTTTCTTCAAATCTACAAAGAGGAAAAGGAAAGTTTAAAGGGAAACTTCCACTAGCATTCTTTCGTTGTGGAAAGGTTGGTCATCTTACGGAAAGATTCCCCAAGAAGTTTCAAGATAACGATAATTATGGTGATGAAGTTTAAATTCCCAATAAGAATACTTCAGCGTTTGTGAAAGGGAAGAAACAATTCAAAAGAAATTTCTTCAATAAAAAAGAATCTGCTTTCACAAGAATTTGAATGTTCAGATGAGTTTGAGGATGAAGAGGTTGAGGAAATAGAAATTTGAAGAGATCGTGGGGTAAATGCCTTGGTGGCGATTGTTGGTAGTTCTCAGAAAATGGAAGAAGCTGACGCTGAAGAAGAAGAAGAAATTGAAGGGAGAGTTGATATGGAAGCTGAGTTGGAAGCATCGCTTGAGGAGATTGAGGTTTGGATAGCCAAAATGAAGAAATCCAATAAAGTGGTTCGTGATGCCAAACTCTATATGCAACAACAGGATGAAGAAAAGTTTGAGCTATTAGAAAAAATTGAAAGACTAAACCCCTCAACACCAGAGATCTCCAAAAATATTGTTGAGTAAAAGCTTAAAATTGAGGAACAAAAGAAGAAAATTGATTGTTTGACTAACACAGGAAAGGATCAGGTCAGATGTATCAAAGATATTGAAGAAGAAGTGGTCAGTCTGCGACAAAAATTAAGGATCAAGAAAAAATCTTGACCATCAATGTGATATCAGAAAATTAGGCCATTCAGAAGACAGAGAAGATGAAAGAGGAGCCTAGTAGTTTAGCAGGGAAGAAGTAGAAATAGAGCTCAGATGTTAAGGCCGTTTCAGGGCATAATCAAGAACAAAAATATGTGACAATTGCAGTTAGGCCACAAGCAACCATCCCGAAATTGAAGGTTGATTTGGGCACAAAACAGAATCAGAATATTCAGAGATCCCAAAGGGAAAACCGTATAGTTGAAGTATCACAAAGGAATGCATCCTATATCAGGTGTTATTTCTTTGGGGAAATGTGACATTCACAGTATGTGTGTTCCATATCCAATAGATATATAAGGGAACAGGAACAGAGATGGCAGCCAAACAAAGAACGGTTTTCCAGAACATATTTTGAAGGACACTGTTTTTGGTGTAGAGGATTTGGAAACATGGCTAGGTATTGCACTTCGACCATTCAGAGAAATGTCAAAAAGCAGAATCAAAATGTTCGCAAGTATCAGATCAATAAACTGGAAAGTGAGTTAAAACTTCAGAATAGATTTCTAGCTCTGAAAGATGAAGACGGTCTGTCATACTCTGAAAATTATCATGAGTCTCAATCTATACCAAGTATGGAGACAAAAATATGGACCAAGAAGAAGAGAACAGAGATGGCAGTAGTTGCTAAAATTTCCCTTAAAGCATCAGATTGTTTTGGTGTGTGGATTCTTGATAGTGGTTGTACGTCTCACATGACAGGCAATAAGGACCTGGTTACATGCATAAAATATGACAAAGAAGGAGTTGTCAAGTGTTGAAATGATGAAGGCCTGAAGATAATTGGATTAGGAAAGGTTAGGTTTGGGGGAAAAGATATTATACGTGCTGATGTCTTGGTTGTAGAAGGTCTCAGTCATAATTTGCTCAATGTCAGTCAATTGTGTGACTCAGGACATTCTATACGGTTTACCAAGAAGACATGTACTGTCACGAGAAAATATTGGGTAGTGGTTCTGTAGGGAAAAAGGACAAAAGGGAATATTTACCTTGTAAGTGGAGAAGAATATATGTTCCTCCTATCCAGAGAGGAATAAAACCAGTTGTGGCATAAGTGACTTGGTCATCTATGCCAACCATCTATGGAAGATCTGGTAAAGTGTGATGCTGCCAGAGACCTTCCCAAACTATCACGTGATCGCACTCATACATGTGATGCTTGCCAACAAGGGAAGATCATCTGAAATACATACAGGCCAAAGGAACAGAAATAAACTAGTGTGCTTGAATTGGTGCATGCTGATGTATGTGGACCTATCTCACCACGATCTATAAATGGGAAAAGGTACTATGTTCTTTTCATTAATGATTATAGCATAATGTCTTGGGTATTTGTTATTACCCATAAGACAGAGGTGTTCAGTTGCATAAAGCATTATAGTAGGGAATCAGAAAAGATGCTTGGGCAGAGAATTCAGAAGTTCTGTGCTGATAACAGTACAAAATTCACAAACACTCAAGTTGAAAACTATCTCAAGAAATATGGGAAAAGGCATCAAGTTTCATCAGTAAGAACTCCCCAAAATAATGTAGTGGTTGAAATGAGAAATCATATCATCAACAACATGGCCATAACAATTCTTATTGATAAGGATATACCGGATAAATTTTGGAAGGAAGAAGTTTTGGCATCGGTATATGTTTCAAACAGGTCTCTGTTGTGTCCGAAGCAAGGGAAGACTCCGTATGAACTATGGAACGGAAATAATCCAATGTTGAGATACTTTAGAATATTTGAAAGTAAGTGTTTCATTCTCAACAAAGAAAATCATAGGATGTTTGAGGCACGATGAGATGAGGGGATATTCCTTAGCTACTCAGGAAAAAGAAAACCATATAAATGCTTCAACAAGAGGCTGGGAAAAATTATTGAGAGAAATGATGTCACTATAGTTGAAAATGAACAGAATACTCAGTGATCCAGTGAACTGTTCCTGGATGAATGTGATGATGAGGTAAGAAAAACATGGGGAGCAGAAGTGAAAGAGGCTGACTCAGAAGAAGATACTGATGATGAACAAGAAAGTGTCAAGTTTGTGTCTACAAGGAATCCAAATAGTCGAGATGAAATTGATAGGAAGAATATCAGTGGTGATCAGACAAATCCAGTTCAGACATGAAGAATGAAATCGTTACAACATAAATCATTTTTGTCTCAGGTGGAGCCAAAATGTTTTTCCGATGCAGCTGACGATGAAAACTGGGTTCAAGCTATGAATGAAGAGCTTGATCAGATTGAGAAGAACCAGACATGGGAGACTATTTTGAGGCCAATAGATAAGAATGTCATCAGGACTAAATGGGTTTATCGCAACAAGATGAATGAACATGGCACAATGATTTGGAATAAATCATGACTAGTGTGCAAGGGATACTCCCAGATAGAGGGAATGGATGTTGATGAGACATTTGCACCGGTTGCAAGGCTGGAAACGATCAGATATTTCTGGCCATTGCAGTGCAAAGAAAGATCAAAGTGTTCCAGATGGATGTCAAATCTGCATTCTTAAATGGAGTTCTGCAAGAGGAGGTGTATATTGAGCAGCATATGGTTTTCTCATTTATGAGGATGAGAAAAAAGTTTTTAGGTTGAAGAAGGCGTCGTATGGGCTGAAACAAGCACTGAGGGCATGGTACTCAAGGCTTGATCAGTACTTGAAGAAGCTTGGTTTCCAGCATGGAGAAGTTGATTACAACATCTATTTCAGCAATTACAGTAATAAAAGGATGATGGTGCTAGTGTATGTAGATGACATAATATTTGGAGAATCAGATGAAGCCCAGTGCAGACAGTTTTCTAAATTCATGAAAAATGAGTTTGAAATGTCAATGATTAGAGATCTAGTGTTTTTCCTTGGTCTACATGTGACACAAGGAAGGAATGGAACATTTATTTCTCAATATAAATATTCCAAGGAGGTTCTGAGAAGGTTTGGAATGGAGAAGTCCAAGGATATGAAGACTCTGGTTTCTACCCAGATGAAATTATCAAAAGATGAGGATGGCAAGGCAGTTAATATCACCAAATACAAGCAAATTATTGGAAGTCTGTTGTACCTGACTGCAACAAGGCCTGATATTGTTTTCGCCACATGCCAAGCAGGGAGATATCAAAGCAATCCCAAGGAAATCTGCTTGATTCCAGTGAAAAGAATAATTTGGTATATCTAGGGCACATTGGATTTCATCTTAACATATACTGATAAATATTAGACAGAGTTATTGGGATATACTAATGCAGACTGGGTCGGTTCAGCGGATGAGAGAAAATCAACATCAGGTGGTGCATTCTATCTTGGTGGATTGTGTATTTCTTGGCTAATAAAGAAGAAAGATTTCATTTTGTTGAGCACCGCGGAAGCTGAGTATATTGTGGCCACTCAAGCATGCACACAGTTATTGTGGATGAAGTAGCATCTTGAAGATATGGAAGTTGAAGTGAAGTCTCCGATCAGAATCCAGTGCAATAACTCAAGTGCTATAAATCTCAAAAAAAATAATGTCCATCACTCAATGACAAATCACCTTGAGATAAAGTATCATTTTATCAAGGAGAAGGTTGAGAAAGGAATCGCAAAGTTGGAGTATGTGACTACAGAGCTACAGGTTGTAGACATTCTGACAAAGGCCTTACCCAAGGAAGCATTTGAAAGGCATCGACTGGCTCTAGCAGTTCAGTAGACTCCTCAAACTTGAAATAATGTGGATGGGGACCCCCCCCCCCTCTCCCTGAGGTATGATGTGTCTTTACCTAACGTGCTGATATGTGTTCCCTACTATGTTAAAGACTACAAAGGAGTGACCTTTGGGTTCATTGACAAAGGGGGAGAAAATAGTGATTGTTCAAGGGGGAGACAATGTGGCTATTTGAGACATCATGACAGATATGGGGAGAAGCTGACCAGTGGAGCATCCAGATAGGGGGAGAAATGAGAAAGGGGGAGATTTTTAAATCTAACGATGCTAGAAGTGATCGATCAAAGCATAGATATCACGACATCTGAGGATCGTGATAAATGCAGAACAGTGGTGTTCTAATGGTGATAGAAGGTTTCCAGCTATCACCAATAGGGATCACTGTGGTTCAACAATTGGTATCAATTTAAGAATTGGTATCAGGTTGGAATCGACAATTGGTGTTTGACATGTAGTGATTCATTGATAAAATTTTTGTACTACTTCTCTTTCTCACGCTGAGCATTGCTCATGTGGGATTAGAGTACGTGTTAAGTGAATCCTTGAACACTATCAGAATAACAAGAGGTGAATAGTGGTAGGGGCTGGAAGAAGACTCAGTGAGGTATCAACATGCAGTAAATCTTTCTGAGAAGAGTTAAGAAGAATTGTCAACAAACCCAAAGGGGGATATTGTTGGGAAAAAATCCCTCGAGGTATCATTATAGTATTTTTGGGTTGATTTTGTTTATTGACAAAGCAGGATTCCATGGAGAATTGTCGATTTCTAGAGAATTTTTTGACAGTCCATGTTGAAAAAGAACAATGACAAAGGAAAGAATGATATGGAGGTGGTACAAAAGTGCAGTACAAGGTGGTGCCATTTCCTAGTGTTTGCCAATTTTTTGGGGTCCAAAATTTGGATTTTGGTGAGAATCTTGAAAAAATAGGATTTCCATGAAGATCATATTTTTATATGGAAAAGGCATGAGTTTCGCGAAGATGGGATGCATGGATTGGATTTTTCGAAGACCAGAAAAATGGAGGCGGTGATGCTTCGTGATTAAGTCAATGCTTCGCGAACGGCAGAGTTGAAGCGCAGCGTGGTGGTGAAGGGCCTTGTGAGGGATCTTCGTAGTGAAGGCGCGATGGTATGTGGACGGTGATGCTCCACGATTATGACGATCTCCACTATTGGAAAATTTCCGTGGTGCTTCGCGATTTGGACAGAATTCCGGTAGAAACTTCAGAGCTTCGTGATTTGAGATGACATGGCGTTGACTTCGCGTGGAAGGGTCGAGGGTCAGTGGAATCATCTATAAATATAGGTTGAACCCCTCGAGAGAAGTAGAGAGAATTTTCAGAAAAAATCATTTGCTCTTGCTTCGAGAAGGTAGTTCCCGTATCCTGTGTGCTTCACAAAAGAAGAGATTCACGGCAGCTATAGTATCTCTGTGAATGTTGCACGCTCCGCGTTGGCTCAGTGAGCTTCGCGAGGTAAGTTGCTCGGCAATGACATGAGCTTGGCGGTAGTGCTTCGCAGTAGTGCTTCACAAGAGGGCTTCGCGAAAAGGTATGAGCTTCACAAAGGCTTTTTTGAGCTTCGTGAAATTGGGAGCCTCACAAAGTAGGGTGCTTTGTGAAGGTGTTTCCAAAGTGAATGGCACAGTTGTTAAGAGGCAAAGAGGTATTCATTAGTGGATGAAAGTTGGACTTCAACAGAGCATCTATCAACAGTTGAAGATACATTCATTAGTGATAATGAAGAGACCTACAGGTCTATAAACTATGAGTTGATTCCCTTCCAGATCAGTGAGCCAAGGAAGAGGAAGAAGGTGATCCCCTTCATCGGATGTGAGCCAGAGAGAGAGAAACAGGGATTGACCCTTGGGAAAGCAGTGAGCTGACCCTAAACTTTGTAAATGCAATGAGCCTAGGCATAGAAGTGATCTAGCCCAAACCTTTTAATCCACAACTAGTGATGTTTAGTGGAATTTGTTACGACCGACAACTTGTCGGTGTATGCTCCTTGGACGTAGCCCTTTGCGGTGAACCAAGTAAAATTGATGTGTCATGGGCATGCTTTACATTCTATTTACTTTTCGCAAAATGAAAGAGAGATAAGAGTGTTTTTCTTAACAGTGAAACAAGATCAGAATGGGCGTTAATTTTAAATTAGTCATACCCTAATTCATCCCCCCTCTCAGGGTATTCATCTTTGTGGACCTAACACAGTTCTATCTAGAATAACTGTGGAAGTTATAATAGATATTATTTTTAATATGATAATGTTATAATTATAAAAATTATTATTAAATTATTATTTTTATAATAAAAACAAAAACTATTTTTTACAGAGTGGGTTGTGGGTGGATGTTTTTGAAACTGTAAAAAAAGTATTTGCTGGCCATTTTTATTCAAATGTAACAGAAAATAAAATAAAAATGGCCAATAGTCTACAAAATCCAATGATACAGCATGTCTACTTCCTAGTGGCCCTCCCTCCTCGTTTTACAGGACCACTTCCAACCTCACCACCATCGGAATCTCCTCCCTCGATGGCCGATGTGATCTCCCATGTTGTCAAACTACTTCCCATATCTTGAGTCCTAGAAGCAACCTCTTTCATGGATCTGGTGCCCCTCAACCATGAGAGCCCTTCCAGACTGCCCCACTCTGGTTTTCTCCTCCTTCGTCAGCCTTTTCTGAAGCCCACACGGTGCCCCAAGATTCCTCTCTTCACTGTTAGAAAAATAAGTAGGCGGAAGAAGAAGATATATTCAACCTTTATGTGTGAATTGAATTCACTATCCAAAAGTGTTTGATCCACTGCCATGTCGGTGGTGTAGGGTTCTCGGTGGATGTATCCATCCAGGATTTCACCAATCATTGGGGAAAATGGAACACCAATTTACGATTTCCCCTCTGCAACGATGTTGGGAGAACTCTAGAGAATTTCTAGGATTGAAATTAATTAATTCATACATAAGCGATCTCATCATCACTTATTTTATAGATTAGAAACAGTGAAAAATGCACTGGTTCGGTCAAAGAACACATTGGATCAATACAAACAAGGAAACTCTTGTTGAGGGACACACCACTTCGATCTCACCATTTTGATCAACGAACACATTGGTTCAACTGAAATGATACAACTCTTGGTGAGAGACACACGAGTTCAAATTTGAAAATACGCTCTATTTATTTTAATAAATAATATGAATAAAATTATAATAATAAATATTTTGAATAAAATATATACAATATATAAGAATCCCCCACTTTAATTCATAAATATTAATTCTCTAGTACACATGTGATTCATTAAACATAATAAAGGTATTATTCGATATAAACCTTTACATAGTATCAATATCTCATAGTTTATCATATTTATAAGTTGTAAAAACATTAAACTTATTAAACATTATGATAAACCGGAGAAATCATACCTATAATGATCTTTTTTCCAACATCTCAAATTGTAGCACTTTTAAGGCCGGGTGCTTATATCTTTTTCATCAACTATCTAATGACCAAACCCATTAACTCCTATAAGAAGTGTCACCCCATCTAAGTTCAAATAGGAAAAATATTACAATGTGCTTCCACTATAATATCACATAACTCATTGAGTCTTAAAATTTTGTTAAGAGTTTAAAACTCAACCTCTGGTCATAACAGACGATATTGACACCAAAAATTTGGGTTATAATTTTCAATATCAACAATCATCTTCGTATCATGATTTTACACAACAAACACTTTGATTAGGATCTACCTAAAGAAAGTGTTGGGTTTCCATTACTGAACTAATTTATTCTATGGGTTTTAACCCCATATCTTTATTAGTTTCACGAATAACCTATCTCAATAGAGATTTTTTAAATGGATCTGTAAGGTTTTCACATGATCTCACATAAACAATTGTTATGGTACCATCTTGTAACAATTTTCACACATAATCATGTAACAAAATTATATGTCTAGAATTTTCATTGTACATGTAACTATATTCCCTTGATAATGTTGCTTCACTATAACAATCGATAGAGATAGGAGGCATCATACTAGGCCACAATCTAATATCCAATAATATATTCCTAATTCATTCATCTTCCTTTCCACATGCCGCTAAGGTGATAAAATCCTACTCCATGGTCAAATGTGAAATACATGTTTGTTTCCTTCTCTTCGAAGAAACAACACAACCTCCAAGAGTAAACAACCATCCAGAAGTGGATTGGTTATCACCAATACTGGTAATCCAACTTGCATTGGTGTATCCTTCTAATACGGTTAGATAATCATTATAGTATAAACATAAATCTTTGGACTTTTTTAAGTATCCGAAAATTCTCGTTATACATATCCAATGATACAAACTAGGATTACTAGTATATTTACTCATTTTACATACTACAAAAGAAATATCTAGTCGAGTGCAATTCATCACATACATTAAAGAACCAATTACAGTAGCATATTCAAGTTGTGCTACAGCTCTACCCATATTTATAAAAAGATTAACACTAGAATCAAATGAAGTATTGATATCCATTAAACCAAGATTATAAAATTTATTGAAAATTTTTTATATGTTATGAGACTGAATTAAAAAATAACCCCCACTATATTTTCTATCTTTAATGCCAAGAATAGTATCAACTATTCCAATATCCTTCATTCTAAACATAGAAGATAAGTAATTATTTGTCTCAACTACACCAATAAAATTGGATCCAAAAAATAACATATCATCCACATATAAACACACAATAACTCCATATTATTTAGTAAACATTGAATAAACACATTTATTTGAATTGTTATGAGAATATCCATTAGGTAAAATAACAAAATCTAATTTTTCATGCCATTTTTTCGGTGCTAGTTTTTGACCATAAAAATATTTGACTAGTTTACATACCATGTTTTCATTACCTTGTGAAACAAACCCTTCTGGTAGTGCCATGTAAATATCTTCATTTAATTCACCATATAAAAAATGGTCTTGACATCCATTTGATGAACATACAAATGATTAATTTAAGCTAATGAAAATAACATCCTTATTGAAGTAATTCGTGCTACATGGGCATATATTTCAAAATATTCAATACATTATTTTTATCTAAAAGATTTGGAAACCAATATAGCCTTAAAATCATGTATGTTACCATTGGAATCATATTTCTTTCTGAATACACATTTACTACCAATAGGTTTTGAACCTCTTGGTAAATCCATAATAACCCAAGTATTATTCCCTATAGTAGAATCCATTTCATCACTAATTGGTTCCTTCTAAAAAGAAACATCCCTAGAAGATATGGCCTCTTTATATGTCTTTGGGTCATCTTCTATAGTCAAAACCACATGAAACTTATTTAGAAAATGATTATTTTGATCTCCTTCATCAAGAAAAATTATGGAATCAAGAGAAATAAAATATGGATTTAGATGTTTCTCCTACCTAAATCTTATACTCCATTTAGGTTCAACTCGAGAATCATCATAATTATCTACTATTATATTTGAACTAGATGGATTACATGAGATAGGGATACGAGAAATCACTTCCTCCACATCATCTTTATAAAACATATTTTCAAAAAAAACTCTACATCCCTCGATGCAACAATTATACTAGCTGCTAAATCCACAATTCTATATGCTTTACTATTTTATGCATATCCAACAAAAACACCATTATTTTCTCCAAGACCAATATTAGTTCTTTTAGGATCAGGAACTCTATAATACGCTAAACACCCCAACACTTTGAAATATGAAATATTAGGTCTTCATTCTCACCAAATTTCATAAGGGGATAACTTAGTTTTTCTAGATGAAATCCTATTAGGAATAATAAATACAACTAATAAAGCATCTCCCCATAAATTTAATGGTAACATAGATTTATTTTTCATGAAATTTAACATTTCTACTAATGTGTGATTTATTGGTACCTTCTTCCTCTAATTTATACATGAATTCGTGGGCATCCCAAAACTATCGAGCGATCTTCATTTGGTAGAAGTAGTCGTAGAGATGATTTGATAAATTATTTAGAATGTGTCCTCGACACAAGACTTCATCATATTCACATTTCATATTAATTTTCCAAATTTTCTCGACTTTTGTCCTGTCAACGGGTGTGCTGTTGGATTTTCAAATGGGGAGATTCAGAATCTATCTTTTAGGTTCTGCCTCTTCAAACCCTTTCTATTTTTAGAAAAATAAGTAGGCAGAAGAAGAAGAAAAATTGAACCTTGATGTGTGAATTGAATTCACTGTCCAAAAGGGTTTGATCCAACCTCACGTCAATGGTGTAGGGTTCTCGGTGTAAGTACCTCTCATGGATTTCACCATGGTTTCGATCAAATAACACATTGGTTTAACCAAAATGATACAACTATTGGTGAGAGACACACCAATTAAAATTTTAATAAACAATATATTTATTTTAATAAATAATTTGAATAATATTATAACAATAAATATTTTTAATAAAATATATAACATTCACTGACCACAACCAAATCCAATAGCCAACCTCTTTCGTTCAGAAGAACCGGCCTGACAAGACTCCCTTGAGTAGCACCATCTCCTTCCCATATGATCTAGCTGAATCCCTCCTCCACCTTTATAGTCCAGGGTGCGACCGATAGGGGCCCTCCCAGATTTGGTGGCATTGGTCGACGACGCTCTACCCTTTGGTGAAATAACTGGATCGGGTTGCAAGCACCAGAACAAACTGTTAGAAGTTCCCCCCAACCATCATCGATTAATCATGACCACCTCCTTCTGATCCCACCTCACCTCACCGGTGTGACCCACCACATAGCTTCCATCTAAGATAGAACAAATCACTGAATGAACCTTTTCCCCATGCTGCTGCATTGAATATTCTCCCCCTGTGTTTGCTGAACTGTCATGCACCGCCATATGACATCCTCTGTCAGCCTGATCTGGTCAGTCGACCAATTGGTACACCATTTATAGCCATCATGCAGTCTCCTAGTGTGATGTAAACCGTGGTGAATTACTATATTGACCTCATTAGCTTCCAAAAGGGTTTGGGCAGGTGTGCCAACCAGGTATGGGTCTGGCGGACCTGCCTATCCTATAACACCACTGAACGGGCTTTACCCATCCCAAAATGGGTTTCCATAGGTTCAGCATCACCCGCATTGGGCATGCATAGGTTAATAGGTCATGGTTTATTAAATTAATATAATTAGTTTGTATAATTTTAGAAATAAATTAAATTGATTAATATAATAATTTGACATTTAAAATTGATAAATTTAATAACCCTGTATAAAATTAGTTGATTTTAGGTATTAAATTTAATTAATTGTTAAATTTAAAATTTTCTATTAAATTATATAAATTAAAGGTCCAAATATAATTTAAATTTATAGAATTTAATTAATTCATTTAATTTAAGAAAATACCCAAGTACGTTAATTTATTTTAATTTAATTTTTATCACCGGTTTAATTTTATCCATAGATTGGTCTTGCTAAATTGACTGACATGTGTATGTATTTAACTTATTTAAATAAATAATTAATTTCACGCAATGATTTTAATTAAATATTTTGTTCAATACATCGTCATTTTAGGTTTAGTCAATATGAAAAGGGCATACATATCAATTTACGAAATCTGTATTTTGTACTCTCAAGACCACATCGATTGTGTGCAAGTACACTTGTACATTGGATGACAATGATGTAAGACATGGAACCCACCAACACAAGGTAGTACTCCATATGATTTGTTGACCCCACTAAGAAAAAGAAACATCTAGACAAGGTGTGGATACACTGTATGGGGGGTAAGTGACACCATAAGTCAAGCTTAAACTCAGGTATAATACTCCATGTTCGTGGTTGATCCATTGAGTTTAAATGGATCAACCTATTTTTTACTCTTAAGGATAGTGAGGTAATTAATTTCCGTAATCAATTTATTTATTATTTTTTGAATTTTGTGATAGCTGAAAGACATAAAATACTTAATAGTAATATCCATAAAGAAGTGATTAATATTTTTCCTATAAATATTACATTGTGAACGTGACAATATATATTGAACAAGAGTAATGTAAATATATTACATTTATCGGAAAAAATATAAAAACCATCAAAGATATATTAAGCCACAAAACATCTTCCATCATTATAATTTGAAACAAACGAGTGTTTCAGGTCCTTGTCTGCCAATGTTAAAACTTTTTATTACTACCGAGGAGTTCTTATGAGAGTGGTGGGTTAATTTAAATTATTTTGGTAGAAAATATGTATCAAAACCTAGAATACTATATATTTAGATGAAAGTGTTAAGAAAATAAAATTGAGGATTTTAGAATCTAGGTCTTCAGTCCATAGATCATGGAACAACATGTTAGTGAAGTTGGATAATAAAAATCTTACCTTGATCTCTCCGATTAGTGGTGTAGCCAATGTGTATAGAATATAAGGTTATGTTCAAGGATACATTCCACTAAAATACTCAATCAGAAAAGTTTTTTGATTATAGTAGAGAGGGTTCCTGGAATATGAAAAAATAGTGGTAGACATTTAGTGATATAATTAATCAAAAGAATCTTATTCAGTAATCAAGATAAAAGTACTAATTTTTTTTATTTTTGTAGTAAATGGATAGTAATACCACAAGATAAACTGCAATAATCATTAGATAAAGAATATTTCCAAACTGGAATAAGTTTTCATTGGCAGTACAGGCACTTGCGCACAATACTACAATATTCGAAATTCAAGGTGCTTATCTCCCCAATACATATTAAGAAACCTCATGAATCAAGGGTGTAAAAATGATTATAGGATACTAATGTATTATTCATATGATGTTTATGTCATAATTTTGTCATCAAAGCTTGATTTAAGTTGTGGATACTAAATCTAGATATCAATGATTATACATGTAGTCTCATATTTGAGAATTCTACGATGAGAAAGTGAAGTGAGGTATGAATAAGTATGGATTACAATCTATACATGTAAATTTGAAATTAATGCCACAATATTTCAAATTATACCATTCATACATGTTAAATTACTCTAGTTTCATTTATGATTAAAAAATGACCATGATGGAGTAAACTTGTCACTGCCATTTAGGTAATGTTCTCCATGTAAATAAGAACATTAAGTAATGATTTATCTTTATTCATATGGTGAAAAAGTTGATTGAAAAATACAATAAGGGCAATGGGAAGAGCGACACCAAAGTAACATTGGAATCATAATTCAAAGATTGGTAATAAATAAGTGGTTAATAACATTGAATATCATGAATAAAATATAAGGATGTTTCAATGAATGGAACTGAATTAAAGAATCCTGAAATCACTTCTTCCTTAGGTATATTCATCGATTAGGAGTATTTTATATTACATACTTCTTGGGTATTAAATACAATATTTTTGTCTCATATGTGTATTGAAATATTTTAACCATGTATGCATAAAAACATTATTAAAAGTTAAGTGTATTCTCTTAGTGGATGAGAAAGGGTGATTCCAATGTCAGTGGTGAAAAAAAAAACTTCTTATTTCCAAGTAAATGATTCTAGGAGAACTTTTATTTATTATAAAAAACATTTATATAATGTTTCATTTTTAAAAAAGGAGACCTTACTCTAGGAATAGGAATTAATTATGTTAGTGATGTATCATAATCGATAAATATTTTTGTGGTAAATGAATCAGTGGTAATACATGATGATTATAAAATATAAGAATTATATACCCAGTTCTCAATGATAATTATATGTCAAAAAAACTAAAAGCTGGCATCAATGATATACTAAGTATAGTATTTAGAATCATTTGAGAAAAACAAAATAGGTATTATTGGTGTATATATATATATATATATTATAAATAATACATCAAAAAATGAAGATATTCCATAACAATTTTGGAATTAGTTCATCTAGTGTGAATGAACAATTATAAGGGTAAGCTAGTGGTAAGTATAATTATATTGAATTATGTATTTATGTAATGATGTCTGGAATATGCATATCCAGAAGATATAAAACTCATCAGCCCTACATTCTAAATAATATCTTGACCAATCATTTATCAGTCAATATAATTTAGCATTGAGTAATTCCTAAATGCACATTACCTTTCATACATCATGACATTTATATTAATAAGTATGATCGATGATAAGTATTAGATGTTAACATTGAACAATAAATTTTAATATGGATGAATTCCTAAATGAATATTTCCTAATACACATAAATGAAATCATGTAAGTATAAGGAGCATTAATATTAAGATGTACATTGTTGAAGCATCCATTATATTTCACGATATTCATCACAAATAATGGTGATATAACTTAACTGCATAAGAAATATAACAAAAATGGATATCATATGAGATTTAATATGATATAAATCCATTTTTATAAGAACATGTGTTTTGATGAAAATAGTTTGTTAGGATATAAAAAAATTAATCAAGTAAAACATGATGTTCATTTGTAGTAACTATCATAAATGTTTCTTAGGATATTACAGAAATTCCTATGATTAAAAAAACATATTCAAGTGATGTATTTTATTTCTATAAAATGGTATAAATATATATTAGAGATATTGGGACCAATATTGACTTGGATTTAGTCAATTCCACATATGGATGAGTTTTTTGTATAGGAACAAGTTCCAAAAAAGTTCGTGCAAGTGGATTTTTCGAAAGACACATACTATGTCTCAAGGTCAAAACCATAGTAATGGTTTCATATTTAGTGTGTTTGATGATAAACTATTCATTAAGAATATTATATCCAAAATGTTTGTCATATATAGAAATTAGATAATCTTGGCCTGGTCAATTAAAATTCAATAATGGATTTCATTTATCAATATCAAAAGGGGATTATTATATTGATTAATATGGTGGGTATTAATGTGAGATGATACATGGGAGGTAAAATCATGGAACTTATAATGCTTGATTGGTCATACCAATACATTATGCCTAAATACATTAAAATTTAACTTTTCATAGGGAATATCTATGAAAATTTTATTATTCATTGACATCACCCCTACCAATCGTAGAATGATTCAATTTGAAGAAACCAGAAAGGGATGGAGAAATCTTTGAATGCCATTATGGTTTCATGTTACTGAAATATAGTTTAAATATAATGTATTCAAAAAGATTATAGAAAATTCATTCGGATTGAATCTTTCCCATGTGTCTACCAAAAGTTATTTGGAGAACCATTTTTTTCATGTGAAATACATTTTGTTACATATAGAATATTGATATTGGTATTAGAGTTAGGTAGGACCTGGATGAAAGTATATCCCTAGTGATTAACTTAAAGTAGCAACCTATGTTCTAGGGAAATGGGACTATGGAGGTAGATATAATGGTTTCTTGGATAGTCAATCATACATATAGTTATATGGTATTGAAAAAAACAAGGTAGACCAATTCAAGAGAGAATTGTTTTCAATGCCACATGACATACATCCCTCCAAGTAGAAATTCCTGGGAATTGGAGGAGATTAAATTAGTGAGTTTAATTCCATATATTTTTTAGGTGGATCAATCACATATTCCATGATATGTACAAGAAATGTAATTGCCAACATAAAATTAATATTAGATAAATACCAATTATATCTAGGAGAATTGAAATGGAAGTAGTTATAACCTTCCAATTGTAATGAGGTGGATGAGATATATACCTATTACATGGATAAAAAGGGATACTAGTTTTCATGGGACACAAACCTGTATTCCTTAGATCAATGTGATCTAATATCACAGTCCTGATATAGTGATGAGGGAGACAACATCATACAAACTAGTGGTATCCATACCGTTAAATACCATGTACATTCCAACATTTGAGGTTTCTATAAAGCAATTAATATATTAAATGATTTGTTCCAGTTCATGGAATTACACCTAGTGTATTCAAGAATCTTCCTGATTCAGTTAAAAATGTATATCAGTCATAGTGGGCCCCACCACAGGGTTCGAGTGTTGTCCTAGTGGGTTACATACAATAGTTTATTCAAGAATCATCCCTGTGAAGTTGAATCAGTATATCAGACATGGTGGGCACCGCCATAGGCTCACACACAATAGTGTATTGAAGAATCTTCTCTAGAGGGTCACACACAAAAGCGTATTAAATAATCTCTCCTATTCAGCTAAATAGGTATATCAGACATGGTGGGCCCCACCACAAGGTCTCACGCTATAGTGTATTCAAGAATCATCCCTAGAGCGTCACACATAATATCATAATCAAGAATCTTTACTATTTAGTATAATAGATATATCAGACATGGTGAGTGTAACACCCTGAGATTTTATGAAAAATATTATTTTTAATTTCATTAATGTCTTGTTTTGTACGCTACACCAAAAGAAGCTTGCACAACACGCATACTTGACTTGCCTTTCGTTACACGCAATTTCAACCTTCCTTGATAGCGTGTGTACTACGCAATACCGAGTTTCACTAAACAACGATATGCTATTAAAATATTATTAAAACTAACCGTTATGAATAGTAATAACCACTTTTTGAAATTTTGTATATTTTATTTTTCAAAATGGACTTCATTTTTGGATTCGGAATATCTAAATTATCTTAGGATGAAATTTTGGTGATTTTCGGATAACTTTCATATTATGATGAATAGTGAAAATTACTAAATTTTAATTAAAAACAACGTTTTCAATCGAAATAATTAATAGTGATAAATTATTAATTTGAGTGGTTTTAAAGTATATTTAGAATATATTTTTACAATTTAATACAATTTTGTTCATTGGATGTAATTTCACATTTAAACCAGTTATAAACAAGTGTCAATCTTTTGATAGTTATTATCTCTTAAAAACACGCCTTTTGTTTTGACGACGGAAATTAATTTTTAAATTAATTAATGCAACTGATATGTTTTAAATTTGGTAAAATAGAACTCATTTTTGATTTCATAATATCAAATATAGCTCAGGCCTAATTTTTTGTATTTTTCTGAAAACTTTCAATTTTTGATGAATAGTGAAACCACTAAGTGGTAGTTAAAAAAACTGAATTGTTCATAAAACTTAATTTTACCGCTTCTGTGAGTGGAATTTCAAAAAATCTGAGAGACACGGTTGATTTCAGTAAGTAAAATGTGGTTCAATGAGATGAAAATAATTTTTGGTGAATAGTAACTTTTTACTTTTATTTACCACGGTTAAAAGTAAATAGGGTAATTAAGGGTAAAAATGATATTATTATTACCCTAAAACATGTCCAAATTCTATTGGATAAGTGAAATTCGACCAAAAACAAGCTTAGGAATAAAATATGACCATTTAGGCCCACTTGGATTAG
Organism: Viscum album; assembly: GCA_963277665.1. NCBI lineage: Eukaryota > Viridiplantae > Streptophyta > Magnoliopsida > Santalales > Viscaceae > Viscum > Viscum album. Next base: position 307,854,241 of record OY728152.1, read on the forward strand.
ATTAGGACATTTATTATTATTTAATTCAAAGAAGAGTTAAAAGAGTTAAAATCAAAGTTTATTTACTCAAACATTTTTAATATAGGTTTATACATAAGAAAAATTCGATTGTAAATATTAATTATAAAGCTAAAAAGCTTTAATAAATAATGGTATTTTATTTGTAATTTTTAGACATTAAATAATTTAATTTATTTATGACACAACGACGATGCAGTAATTATCTTATTAATGAAATATTGACATAATTGATGTTATAAATACTCAAATAAATATAATTTGAGACTTTTTATGACTTACACTAATTTTCTAGGTTAATATTACATGTTATTGTTGATTTAATTAACTTTTTTCGAACTTATCATTCTGTTATGATTTTCACAAAAATCAATTACTAAATAGTGTCAAAATTGACATAAAATAGTTTTTAAAACAAATATTATATTATTAATTGTTATTTTATTCCTAAAAATCTAAGGTTCGGCCAAATGACATAGATAAGGTTATATATATTAATAATAAACAATTTGGGCTTCGTTTGGCTTCTTATAGTAAGTTTATTAACCTTATAGTATAAGAACACAAGAAGACACGGTAAAAGTAAAATTATTTAACTTAATGTTAAATCTAAATGATAAGGTTAAAATAGGTACCTAAACTTGTCTAAATTCTATTGGATGAAAGGATTTCGACCCATCCCCACCTTATCCTCGAAATGAATCAATTTGGAGCTATTTAAAACCGAAATAGACTTTATAATAAAATAATATGTTTTGTTATTCCAAAGGTGCCCCTCTCCTCCCTTATAAAAGGACACCTCCTCCCTCTCTTCCTCACACAACTTTGAGCCTTCAATCTCGGCCGACCCCTGCCAAAATCTCTTCTCCACTTCCCTAGAAAAATTCTAGAGGTTATGGTCTTCCTCAAAGACCAATTTTAGTGCCCTAAGAGGAGGTCTCAAAGAGGTGCTTCAAAGAAGAGGTAATTTTCTGTTACCAATTCTTTCACCTTTATTTCTTCTTCCACTTCTTCTTCTTAGGATGTTTCATTATGAAGTAATAACATCAGTATCACTCATATAATGATATTTTATTATAATTATGAAACAATCCTAATTCACCATCTATCCATCCTACGGAAAATGAAATCACCGCGCGTGCGTACGTACGGAATACCGTCTCCACGCCGTGGTGTAATCTGTTTTTCCACAAACACCTTACATGGATGGGTATTATGGTGTAAAGAATAACTATACATAGTTATTATAACATCATAATGATTTTGATATATTGTATCATCCACTCCAATTCAATTCAATAATTATGGTAATGATATCATCGCTCGTGCGTACGTACGGACTACCGTCTCCACGACGCGATGAGATTCATTCTCCATGTTAACCATTTAAGAATGATTATAAAGTATATATAAGCAATAATAATGAAATATATTACATTATAAAGATACTGGATTTATGTGTATATATATTTATGTCATCTACTTAATTCCATTCAACTCAATAAGGAAACGAAAACAGCGTTCATGCGTACGAACGGTCTACCGTCTCCATGAACGGTGTATTTCTTTCCATTTACTGATCTATTATATATATATATATGTATATTATGAATATATATATATATATAAATCATGTTTTATATTATGGAATTAAGTAATCATGATCTAAGTAATCATATGAATAATTACAAGTCAAAACACGGACGACAAATGAAACAATTTTACCCAAAACGCTCTTTAACATGGAGTTTACAAAAGAACGGGTAATATAAAGTCATAAGTGAACCATATATGATATCATAACAATTAATATGATTCTGTAATAAGTCAATGACATTATTTAAATCGTTATACAGGAGGTTCTGACACTTACGAAGCAAATCGGACCTAAGGTAAGGGAAATATCACAATCTCCTTTTTATCTGAGATTGTTTATACTTTGGTATTTAATGGGGTGTATTTTATCATCCACATCCATGTTTCCTCAATATGTAATATTATTTCCATTCACCTACAATTTTTTAAATCCTATTTTACCCTTCGGTGAGTTTTTAGTAAAAGATATGAAAGGAATATTTTGTCATTTTTCATACGAGGTAATTTTTTGACTTTTCCGACAAAAGTACGAAGAATGTTTTTTTTAACTTATACGGCATGAATGGATTTTTAAAAAATTATTTCCAAGAAGTATCCTTTACAAGTTTTCAAGTTTATTTTTAATCAACTTATTTTAGTTTATAATTGTATGACATGTTAAGAAAGGAAAAGTATTTTTGAAGTAGAAAGGATATTTTCCTCAAAAATGAAGTTCAAGTGTTTTATCAAAATTATTTTCCATCTAAGATAATAAAGGGTTCTGTTTTTATCCCTATTATTACATTGATTTGATTATGTTGTGATGAAATTATTTTTATGAATTCTGTTATCTTATATGAATTGTTTTATGGTGTCACGATGTTTAAGATTCCCATTTTTATTACATGGGTTATGCAATGATGTATGTTTTAAGATTTTGTGGCACACATAAGAATGGTATCATTATGAGATGTGTGGGACCTATATCTCCCTCCAATTCATTGGGTAAATATTTTATATCTCATGAGATAGAAATGGCTGGAATGGTAGGTTATACCGGTTCAGTGAAACAGGACTAAAACGAGGGTGACTCGGTTCAGAAAGGGACTTTGTCCACTAAGATATTCTTGGAAATGAGTCTTGACTAACAAGAAATGATTCTCTATGATTATGTGTGCATGCCACAAAGTTTAATGTTTTATGTTTTGATTATTGTGATTACATTTCTCTGCCATGAGTTATCCCAGGTTATGAAATTATGATCTCTTTTACAAGTTAATATTTCCAAAAGTTATGTGCTTATGTATATGATGTGATTGATATTTCTTTTGTTTACCCTTAATGAGAATTTGAGCTCACCCTTTTATGTTTACTTTTCCCCGGGATATAAAGAAAGGTTTTAGGTATAAAAAAAAGGAAGATCTTTATGGGAGATGTTGAAGATCTTTCACCAGGATTAGAAGATTATATTCCGAGTTTCCAAAGACACTAAAATATTACGATCCTTGTGTGTGTGTTTTTTTTGTACTAAGTATTCCGCAAATGTAATGTAATTTCAATGTACGTCAAGCTTCGGGTCTCTAAAGTTGGTATAAGAGGAAAGGTTTAGTCAACCTTTGGAAATTAGGATGCGAAAACGTTAGTGAGATCCCTAGAGATATTTCTAAGGTATGTCTAGGGATGTCCCTAAGGATAAGTATACATATAGGATATAGTCCTAGCACTATGGTAACGATCTTAGAATTTAACCTAAGATGTTAGATATTGAAGTTACTCCCCCTTTATTATGATTTTTGCCTCTCACACTATTCTTTTTGGGTTTTAAAAAATGGCTGGAAACAAGGTGATTCACGATAATGGAGGATATGATGGACAATGGAATGATATTCTTCATGATCAACCAAATGAAATAGGATTTGGAAGTCTAAACATCATTATTATAACGAATTAGAAATCTCATAATATGATCAATAAAGTAAAATTTGGTAAGTTTCCTGACTCGGCTAATAAGAGAAAGATGGAGTTTCATGATGATCATAGGGGAAAGAAAGTTCAATTTCCCCTATGTAAATCATGTGGGAAGAGGCATCAAGGAGAATGTTTCAAAGGAACTGGAAGATGCTTTGGGTGTGGAAAATAAGGACACAAAGCCAATAAGTGAAATGGAAAGGTTTCAGATAACACCAGGGCTGAGGATAATGGTATTGCTATGACATCAACAATGGTTAAATGTTTTAAATGTGGAATGTACGGGCATTATGCAAACCAATGCCCTAAGGGAAAGTCTCATGAAGAGAATCAGTACGGCCGTATGGGTAGTATTTATGTTGATGATGGTGAAGAGACTACAAATGATATGTGAGATGAAAGAATTGTTGAAGCTCGGTCAATGGTTTAAGAAGGTAGTGGAATGATTACATGTTTATCAAGTGTAATGTTGTACTATAGAATAAGAAGACATCTAAGGATTGTTACACCGTTGTCTTTCCTTAAGTTTTGAAAGTTTATGATGAATGGTATGAGTAACAATGAAAGGTTATTCAGATATTTTTTGGAAAGTGGATGATATGTGCATAATGAAGTGATAAAGAGAAAATAAAATGTTTGACAGTATTCATGAGCTCATGATTGATATAAGGACTAAGTGATATCATGGTTTGAGTATATAGAATTTTGAGGATTTTGGTATGGGGAAAGTGTTAACTTTTAACTGCATTCATGTTTTCACTAAGGTTCAATGGGTATTCATTCTTCAAGAGAATACTTGATTAAGGTATTCACATGTTTGTAATTTGACCAACAAGATATATCTTATGATATATGGGGGATAAATGGTGGCATTCACGTGATTATTCTGTGACATTTCAAGTAATCATTTTCTTTATACTATGAGCTTGGACCGAAGTATTTTAGATAAGCCTGAAGATTATAATGGATTATGTTGGACATAAGTTAGGATAAAACGTTTTTTGATATTATTGATGGGATGTTATAGTAATATAGCTTTAGAAAAAGGACAACTTGCAGGACGGGCGACAGCCCATCGCGTCGGACAAGGCTGTGGGAATCGAACCCACAACCGAAGTGCGACTGGCCTTTATCACCTACCACTGGCCTACAGGAAGTCCCTATTTAGTAGAAACTAGTTTTATTATATTAAGCAGTGTGATATATGAAGTATAAGTCCATTTTAGGAACCATATATGATTAATCTCACTGTAGAATGACTTATGTATATTTAATAACTTTTGCTAACCTTTTGTTTGAGATAGATGGAATGACCCGTCATTCTATCACATGATCTGCTAACACTTCAAGAATAACAAATTCAACTTCATTTATTTAAGAGATGAAGTGGAAATTGTTCAAGGCATGAACAACAGTGGGATTGTACCAAAATAAAGTAAGTATTTATTCTAATTCAAATTCTTCAACTTTAGGGAAACGATCTTGAAAACAAAAATTGTTTTCCTAGTGATCTTATATCTGATGAATCAGATGGTACCTTAGATAATCACAAATTTATGGCTTTGTGATTGCTGGCTTTTCCATATCCATGTTCTCTACCACTCTCCATCAGAACATGATGGTTAGATTTCTCTTCCATATCCATATTTTCACCTATGTGGAAACCCAGTGATTAGTTTATTTGGGTAACCATTACGTTTCATACTTTTGTTTTTAAAGATTGGTTTTGGTATTCCTTTTTACAATGTGGGTTTCGATTAAAGAAACTTTCGAATAGTAAACCATTTATAACCCCGACAAATTTTGAGGGCAAAATTCATTTTAAGGGGGGTAGAATGTAACACCCCGAGATTTTATGAAAAATATTATTTTTAATTTCATTAATGTCTTGTGTTGTACGCTACACGAAAAGGAGCTTACACAACACGCATCCTTGACTTTCCTTTCATTACACGCAATCGCGACCTTCCTTGATAGCGTGTGTAGTACGCAATACCGAGTTTCACTAAACAACGATATGCTATTAAAATATTATTAAAACTAGCTGTTATGAATAGTAATAAACACTTTTTGAAATTTTGTAAATTTTCTTTTTCAAAATGGACTTCATTTTTGGATTTGGAATATCGAAATTAGCTTAGGGTGAAATTTTGGTGATTTTCGGATAACTTTCATATTATGATGAATAGTGAAAATTATTAAATTTTAATTAAAAACAACTTTTTCAATCGAAATAATTAATAGTGATAAATTATTAATTTGAGTGGTTTTAAAGTATATTTAGAATATATTTTTACAATTTAATACAATGTTGGTCATTGGATGTAATTTCACATTTAAACCAGTTATAAACAAGTGTCAATCTTTTGATAGTTATTATCTCTTAAAAACACGCCTTTTGTTTTGACGACAGGAATTAATTTTTAAATTAATTAATGAAACTGATATGTTTTTAATTTGGTAAAATAGAAATCATTTTTGAGTTCATAATATCAAATATATCTTAGGCCTAATTTTTGGTATTTTTCTGAAAACTTTCAATTTTTGATGAATAGTGAAACCACTAAGTGGTAGTTAAAAAAACTAAATTGTTAATAAAACTTAATTTTACCGCTTCTATGAGTGGAATTTCAAAAAATCCGAGAGACACGGTTGATGTCAGTAAGTAAAATGTGGTTCAATGAGATGAAAATAATTTTTGGTGAATAGTAACTTTTTACTTTTATTTACCACGGTTAAAAGTAAATAGGGTAATTAAGGGTAAAAATGATATTATTATTACCCTAACACATGTCCAAATTATATTGGATAAGTGTAATTCGACCAAAAACAATCTTAGGAATAAAATATGACCATTTAGGCCCACTTGAATTAGATTAGGACATTTATTATTTTTTAATTCAAAGAAGAGTTAAAAGAGTTAAAATCAAAGTTTATTTACTAAAACATTTTTAATATAGGGTTATACATAAGATAAATTCTATTTTAAATATTAATTATAAATCTAAAAAGCTTTACTACATAATGGTATTTTATTTTTATTTTTTAGACATTAAATAATTTAATTGTTTTATGACACAACGATGATGCAGGAATTATCTTATTAATGAAATATTGACATAATTGATGTTATAAATACTCAAATAAATATAATTTGAGACTTTTTATTACTTACACTAATTTTCTAGGTTAATATGACATGTTATTGTTGATTTAATTAACTTTGTTTGAACTTATCATTCTGTTATGATTTTCAAAAAAATCAATTACTAAATAGTGTCAAAATTGACATAAAATAGTTTTTAAAACAAATATTATATTATTAATTGTTATTTTATTCCTAAAAATATAAGGTTCGGCCAAATGACTTAGATAAGGTTATATATATTAATAATAAACAATTTGGGGTTCGTTTGGCTTCTTATAGTAATTTTATTAACCTTATAGTATAAGAACACAAGAAGACACGGTAAAAGTAAAATTATTTAACTTAATGTTAAATCTAAATGATAAGGTTAAAATAGGAACCTAAACTTGTATAAATTCTATTGGATGAGAGGATTTCAACCCATCCCCACCTTAGTTTCGAAATAAATCAATTTGGAGCTATTTAAAACCGAACTTGACTTTATAATAAAATAATATTTTTTGTTATTCCAAAGGTGCCCCTCTCCTCCCTTATAAAAGGACACCTCCTCCCTCTCTTCCTCACACAACTTTGAGCCTTCAAGATCGGCCAAACCCTGCCAAAATCTCTTCTCCACTTCCCTAGAAACATCTTAGAGGTTCTGGTCTTCCTCAAAGACCAATTTTAGTGCCCTAAGAGGAGGTGTCAAAGAGGCGCTTCAAAGAAGATGTAATTTCCGTTACCAATTCTTTCACCTTTATTTCTTCTTCCACTTATTCTTCTTAGGTTGTTTCATTATGAAGTAATAACATCAGTATCACTCATATAATTATATGTTATTATAAGTATGAAACAATCCTAATTCACCATCTATCCATCATACGGAAAACAAAATCACCGCGCGTGCGTACGTACGGAATACCGTCTCCACGCCGTGGTGTAATCTGTTTTTCCACCAACACCTTACATGGATGGGTATTATGGTGTAAAGAATAACTATACATAGTTATTATAACATCATAATGATTCTGATATATTGTATCATCCACTCCAATTCAATTCAATAATTATGGAAATGATATCATCGCTCGTGCATACGTACGGACTACCGTCTCCACGACGCGATGAGATTCATTCTCCATGTTAACCATTTAAGAATGATTATAAAGTATATATAAGCAATAATAATGAAATATATGACATTATAAAGATAGTGGATTTATGTGTATATATATGTATGTCATCTACTTAATTCCATTCAACTCAATAAGGAAACGAAAACAGCGTTCATGCGTACGAACGGTCTACCGTCTCAATGAACGGTGTATTTCTTTCCATTTACTGATCTATTATATATATATGTGTATATTATGAATATATATATATATATAAATCATGTTTTATATTCTTTAATTAAGTAATCATGATCTAAGTAATCATATGAATAATTACAAGTCAAAACACGGACGACAAATGAAACAATTTTACCCAAAACGCTCTTTAACATGGAGTTTACAAAAGAACAGGTAATATAAAGTCATAAGTGAACCATATATGATATCATAACAATGAATATGATTCTGTAATAAGTCAATGACATTATTTAAATCATTATACAGGAGGTTCGGACACTTATGAAGCAAATCGGACCTAAGGTAAGGGAAATACCACAATCTCATTTTTATCCAAGATTGTTTATACTTTGGTATTTACTGGGGTGTATTTTATCATCCACATCCATGTTTCCTCAATATTTAATATTATTTCCTTTCACCTACAATTTTTTAAATCCTATTTTACCCTTCGGTGAGTTTTTAGTAAAAGATATGAAAGGAATATTTTGTCGTTTTTCATACGAGGTACTTTTTTGACTTTTCCGACAAAAGTACGAAGAATGTTTTTTTTAACATATACAGCATGAATGGATTTTTAAAACATTATTTACAAGAAGCATCCTTTACAAGTTTTCAAGTTTATTTTTAATCAACTTATTTTAGTTTATAATTGTACGACATGTTAAGAAAGGAAAAGTATTTTTGAAGTAGAAAGGATATTTTCCTCAAGAATGAAGTTCAAGTGTTTTATCAAAATTATTTTCCATCTAAGATAATAAAGGGTTCTGTTTTTATCCCTATTATTACATTGATTTGATTATGTTGTGATGGAATTATTTTTATGAATTCCTTTATCTTATATGAATTGTTTTATGATGTCACAATGTTTAAGATTCCCATTTTTATTACATGGGTTATGCAATGATGTATGTTTTAAGATTTTGTGGCACACATAAGAATGGTATCATTATGAGATGGGTGGGACCTATATCTCCCTCCAATTCATTGGGTAAAGATTTTATATCTCATGAGATAGACATGGCTGGAATGGTAGGTTATACCGGTTCAGTGAAATAGGACTGAAACGAGGGTGACTCGGTTCAGAAAGGGACTTTGTCCACTAAGATAGTCTTGGCAATGATTCTTGACTAACAAGAAATGATTATCTATGATTATGTGTGCATGCCACAAAGTTTAATGTTTTAAGTTTTGATTATTGTGATTACATTTCTCTGCCATGAGTTATCCCAGGTTATGAAATTATGATCTCTTTTACAGGTTAAGATTTCCAAAAGTTATGTGCTTATGTATATGATGTGATTGATATTTCTTTTGTTTACCCTTACTGAGCATTTGAGCTCACCCTTTTATGTTTACTTTTCCCCAGGATATAAAGAAAGGTTTTAGGTATAAAAAAAGGAAGATCTTTATGGGAGATGTTGAAGATCTTTCACCAGGATTAGAAGATTATATTCTGAGTTTCCAAAGACACTAAACTATTACGATCCTTGTGTGTGTGTTTTTGTTATGTACTAAGTATTCCGCAAATGTAATGTAATGTCAATGTACGTCAAGCTTCGGGTCTCTACAGTGGGGCCCATCATAGTGTCACACACAATTGCATATTCAAGAATCTTCCCTAGATGGTCACGCAGAATTGCATATTAAAAAATCTTCCCTATTTAGTTGATTTGGTATATTTGACATTATGGGCCCTTCCATTGGGTTTGAGTGTTTTCCATGTTATCAATCACTGAAAAATATATAAATTCATTAGCATACAAGTTATGACTAACTGTGTATAATTTATTTAATATATTAACAAGTTAATGTAAATATGATAAATAATATTAATCAAATGAATATTATTTTAATTTTTCACGTTCCTTTAGTATTAGTGGGAATGAGCCGAGTAAATGACTCATTTTCATCACTTAAAATATTTAATATATACTACATGCATGTGATAAAACATAAATAATATTTGTTGCATGATAAATAAATTGGGGTCAGGAAACCCTTTCAGGTATTTTGAGCATCCACTATTTAAAGGAGGAGAGAGGATCTCACTAGAGACTATTCATGGAGATTTCATCAGTGTGTCTCTCGTATCTATTGTTTTCTAGAGGTAGATTCTCTCAATTCTAGTGACCGAGTCAAGCTGATCACATTGTATCAATGGAATATCAATGCGGTGATCATCAGGATGTGGAAGGTATCATCATATTTCTGCAGTAGCACCCATAATTCAACATTTAGAGTTCCAAAATATTTTTTATGTGAATTTGGATATTATTGAGTGATTCCTCATTGGATCCTTTAAACAGTGATGACCAAAAATGATTACATTTGTACTACGACATCAGATATAAAATTCATTATTTCATTTTCATTTTTTCTCTATTTATTTCAGATGTGATCCTCTGACCATAGTAGGGCTTGGATACTAAAGAAGAAACTTTCCATCATCTCAAAGGTAAAAAAATTTAAATCACTACCCCACTAGATTCATTTGCATGCCCCGCTACCTATAGTATTATATAGTTATTTTTTACCACACCCTAGTTTTTTCATTTTCCAGTTGTAGATTTTATTTAGTGGGACCAAGGTAAAGGAAAGGACATATTGTAGTATATCAGCATCCCTTTTCATCATTGACTTTGTAGAGGGAATATATGGAGGTGATGGTTGGTCACATGGATGATTTTTGGTCCTGTCTTTTCATACTTTCTACATTTGACGGGTTGTCTTGGATTGTATGGATCTTGGATGTATCACTTTCTTCTACATTATACAAAGGATTTATGTACTATTTGGGTTATATTTAGGTTTTTTTCCATTATAATTGTTATATTTCACCACTATAATGGACTAGATTGCCTTATCTAGTTGACTCAGCATGGTTATTTAAATAAAATGATTATGAATTTTTTCAAATAAAAACAGACATTAATTCTATTTTATGTCAAAAATTATTTTTCATCCATATATATATTTTCTAAAATACTATAATGAAATTTTTTAACAACCCCCAAAATAGATATTAATGAAATTATTACTCATGTATGACTTTTTAATAAATATTTCGGAAAGAATGTACTTTTGGTTTTCTAATGGAGAAAGTTTTTTCCTATTTTTAAAATACTGTGATATGAATTCTATTTTTATCTTTGATCGGATATATTGAACTATCCATTTAATTGACAACACAAATCTTTGATAATTTCTTTATTTGATTCCATGGGTCTTTTTAATGAAAATGATTTCAATTAATTTTTTTAATGATTTATATTTTGAATATGTGATTTGAAAATGAAAATGGTATTTTTCGAATGAAATATTCTATGTAATCTTTTAAATACCTTTTCATCAACAACAATATCCATTGATGTTTTGAATTTCTTATATTATATTTATGTGTGTGTGTGTGTGTGTCTGTGACAAATATTTCTCTATTAATATCTTATAAATTAATGTGGTAATACATTTCTTATGTTAATCACAGTAATATCCTGACCCACACCACTAGGTTTAAGACGGAGTGCCACATGACCTCATGTGTGCATCCCCATATAGAAGAGGATTATGACTATTAGTGATGGTATATTTCGATATGTGGTGAGACTTTACCCTCAATATAATGTGAAAGGATCAATAAATATCAATAAAAATAATAATAAACATTAAAAGTAAATTTCCAAACTAAATAAGAGGAATACATGGAAGATCTCCCATAGTGGTAGGACTGGCTAGAGTATAATAAGTATATTATAAAATGATATGTAAAAAAACACATTTGGGGTCAACTAGTGTTAGCTGCAGTTTACTCTAGTTCCATGCCCCACTTCTCTACTGTCCATCAAATGTACATTTCCCTTCACAATATCTCTAGTCTTAAAATTTATAGGAACACCGACTTGCTTGAGTATGGTGTGAGTACAAGACTCAGTAGGTCACCAACAATTCATACTTACCATAACTACATCATGAATATTTTTCTGTATATATAGATATAATTATTAATAAACAAACATACATTGGGTCATGATGGAATAACCAAGCCACTACAAACCCCAACCCCACTTGCTCTACCTCATTACTAGGAAGGATGTGGAGAAGTCACATACCTATATCAAGGAAGCCAAGATCTACTCACCCAGATGGTGGTTCTCACAGGAATACCGCAATATTATGTAAGTAAAAATAACACCTTACCCTTCCAGTGGTTGTCATAAGAACATCACATATTTCATTAAGTCAAACCTTGAACCACTTATCCTTTTAATAACCCTGGACATAGTTTAGTAGGAAGCCATGACTGCTATATTCCAACAAGCCACTACAGTTTCCCTACTACAGGGGTATCTATGTCCAGCTTTAAGGATGTTTAGACTGTATCAGAATGGGTAACCGGCCCCTGGACCACATAAATCTAAACCTCAATGCTTCACCTATGTATCTCAGGAACCTCTAGCTAAAAACTATCCATTCCCCTATATGGGGATAGCCATACCAGAAATTAAGGAAGTTATAACCATGTGAGCTTGGGGGACCTCATACACCCAACCTTATGTCTCCACCAGAGTATCTCAGTACCTTTCAGCTAGTTACTATGAATTCCACTTTATATGGGTATCCATTCCATTCATTAAAGATGTTAGGATTATGTCTGGTTGTGTAACCTCATACACCCAACATCAAGGCCTCACCTAAGTTTTTTGGTACATTCAACACAATTCCACAAGATATAAAACAAAAAATCAATAGATATCATAGAAGGGACTCAAAAGCTAGACCAAGATCAAATTAAGGATAATCACAAATATACAAGTTTTTTCATCGCTACTCACACCGACATGATTATAAAAACAAGAATGAGTTAGTCCAACAAAACATCATATCATGAAAACATAAAAAATATATGAGGCCCATAATGGTAAGGAACTTCCTACCTCATATACATTGATGTCAACAGCTATAAATAAACAAATTTGTGTGGTTATAAAGCTAGAGAGGAAAATCATCATTTATAAACACATATTTATGATCCTTATTATCATAGAGTGCAACATATTGACACAAAATGGTATCCAAGGCTTCCAAAAAAAATATTTTATTTTAAAAATAAATATAATACCAAATGTAATGATCGTTTTTCTCTAATAGATAATTGTCAAATTTTCATTTAAATATGACATTCAAAGATATTTTAGATCACAAAAACAATTTCTAAATTATAATTTAGTACAATACATGTTCTCACAATATTATATATATGAAAACTTATTCTTTTGACAATATCTAATATATAAGCTTTTTATAATTAACTCCTTATAATTTTTCATAAATTATAATTTTATAATTATCTTCAATACTTATCCTATATAATTATCTTTTGATAATTTATAATAAATTACCTTTTATAGTTATATTTTGTTAATTTTTCCTACATTATCATTTTAAAATATTTTTTTGATAATTTATCATAAATTATCCTTTTATTATTATATGTGAAAATTAATCCTAAATTATACTTTTAAAATATCTACTAATAATATATTATAAATTATCCATTACAATTATCTTTTGAGAATTTATCCTATATTATCCTTTAATATTTACATTATGATAATTTCTTATAAATCACCCTTTTATAATTTTTCATTATTAATTTGTATTAAATTATTTTTTTGTAATTATCTTTTATAATGTCTAAAAAATTATAATTTCATAATTATTCCATTATAATTTCTCATAAATTATCCCTTTATAATTATTTATTGATAATTTATTTTATATTTTCCATTATAATTATAATTTTATAATTTATCATGAACTATAATTTATAATTATCTTGATGTAATTTATCATCAATTATCATTTATGAATATATTTTGTTAAAATATTATAAACTATGGATTTTATAATAATATTTTTGATAACCTCTAAAAAATTTATTCTTTGATAAACTTTAAATTATCATTTGATAATTTTAATAATTATCCTTTTATAATTAGATATAACAATCATATTGAAATCTGAATAATTTTTCCCTTGAATAATCGCTAGGATTATCTGTTTATAATTTTTATTATATCAGTTAACCTTTTATTATCTAGAAATTATCATTTTATAATTTTAATAATTATCATGTGATAAGATCAAAATTACAATTTTATAATTTTAATAATTATCCTTTGATAAATTCGTGAAATTATCCATTGATAATTTCATGAAATTATGTTTCGATAATTCATTGAAATTATTTTCTGATAATTATTTATTTTTATCCATCGACAATTCCATGTAGTTATCTTTCGATACATGTAGTAGTTTACCCTTTGATAGAATATTTTTTAAATTATCAGGTGTTAATAATTTTGAATGATGTGTGATAGAAAGTAGGGTTTTAGTTTTATTATTCAACAAATTCATTCAATATTTATTTATAATATGAAAAAAATTAAAAAACAATAATGATATAATAAAAAATATATACCACCTTATTCATTGGTTGTGCTGCACTAATGGAGAAGAGAATAACTTCACATGCATGGATCGGTGAAAATAACCAATGAAGAGTTCATTATTAAGTCTTAGGGATTTTTCAGATTGATCATGCTCAATGGGTTTAATCAACAATGAAGCTGGGTGTTCTCAGCTATTTCAAACCTCAAAATCACAAGAATTTTAAAAAATATTTATAACACCTTATTTAATATGAGATTCAATTTAAAATTGATGGAAGAGTCATTAATTTATCTTATTTAAAGAATTAGAACATCAATAGAAAAAACATTTATAAAACATAAGGTTTTGAATGGTCACCCACATGGTTGAGGAGGTTTAGCTAAATAAGTAGAAGAAGAATTAAAAAATTAAGTGAATTTGGAATGAGATAAATAATTATTATATAATAAAAATATTAATTAACATAATGTTAACTATGATCTGACAAAATGTCTGACGTGCAAAAAAAGTTATGTCTCATCTTAGGTAAATCCAATGTTCTAGACCTAACAGTGGTCTCATATTTCTCATTTGATGCACAATTTGGTAGATATTAAATTACTAATGAAAAAAGGTAAATAATAAAAAATTTATATAATTTTTCATCACCTGTGATCCAAAAAAATGCACGATTCACATAAATTTATTCCATACCTAGGGTAAACCTTACTCCCTATACCTAACAGAGGTCTCATATATCTAATATGATGCACCGTTGGAGAGATATTAAACTATTTTTTTATAAATATTGTGCACATGATAAAATATATGTATTTTTCTAATTTATTATATGATGATTAAATATGGGTCTCAGATTCTCTCCCTAACTTAGTGGCTAACACTGAAAATATTTCATAGAATATTTGACGATGCTATCTTGAATTTTACCCTTACACAAACCCTTGAAATTATTTAATAAGTAATTTTTATTGAAATTTTATATTTTCACATAAAATACATATAAATCATTGAAAAATGGAGTTTTATTATCATTAAATTTTAGGGATTCTTCAATTCACCCCCTCTATCAACTTATCATCATAGATATGTATCTAAAGTAGTCTTTCCCAAACAACTCAGAACAGTAATATCGAATATTAGACTTGCATTATCCAGCCTCCTACTAGATCTCTCAATGCTTCTACCAAATCAAAAATAGTGGTGTCATTTTCCCTCAGAGGAATTTCTCCCATTGGTCTTTAATCCACAATGAACATTCCTCAAAATAGTCATCAGATTCTAAATCAACATCATCAAAATTTATTACTTGTGAAATATCAGGCATGTTCTTCTAAATCTGGTAAACATGGAACACACTTAGAATGCCTGAAAAACATGAGGGATGGTCCAAATGGTCTAAAACAATCCATAATATTTTTTTTCATAGAGTCCCAAAAAACGAGTTTCTAGATTTCCCCGCTTCTCTTGTTGTTGTTTCCCAAATCCAAGAGTTATAGTTATGATAACATTATCTCCCATGTGGAACTCCAAGGGTCTCCTCCTATGATAGAAATAATATCTATTTATACTCATGGGGGATATCCAAGGTTTTTTAAAAAATCACACTCTAAAAGGCCACATATAACAATCTAGGCCCACAACTGCTTTCTCACCTGCCTCATGCTAAGAACTGGTGATCTACACGATCTCTAATAAAGAGCCACATATGTGTAAATCTGAATAGATTCCTAGAAAATGTTATTATATGTTAACTCAATCAAGGATTTCTGATAATCCCACACTCCAAAAATGTCTTTCACACAATCTCAAATAATTTCTTCCAATATGATTATATTCAACTCATACTATATGTTGTTCTTAGGATGGAACATTGTGATCAATCTCAGCTGAGTTCATAGGGATTTTGTAAGACCTTCCAAAAGTGTGATGTAAAAAATGCATATATATCTAATGTAATGATCAAGGGAACTCCATGAATGTGTAAGATATATCAACATAGATCATTCTAAGATCCTCTATAATGTGAGTCGATATGATGGGTATTAAGTTGGTAGGCTTTATTAGCTGTTCAAAAATCACATATACAACATTATGAATCCATAGGGTCATAGGTAACCCTATCACAAAGTCCATCATGATTTCTTACAACTTTAAAATGGGAACTGAAATTGGATAGAATAGAATACTAGGTTATTATTTCTTGAGAATCAACCACCATATAGAAAACATGATAATTTAGAACCACTTCTCCTACAAAGGCCACAAACTTGGATATTTCGTAGCCTATTTCATAGGCCTAAGAGAGTGTACAATGTCATTAAATTTCCCAGGTGTGTGCATGATCGAAAAATTTATCATATGAAAATACTTAACCAAGAACATCTTTTTTAGAAATTTCTTCCTCTCTATGATGATATAATATAGGCTCTTGTGATAATTATAGACAAAAAATCCATCACAAAAGAGGTAATGTTTCTCTCACATTATAGCGTGAACCAAAACAACCATCTCCAAATCATTCATATTTTTCACAAGATCCTCAAGCATTTTTTGAGCCATATGATATGAGGTGTTGAAATGGGATGTTCATGTAGAACGATGTCTTCTCAGCATAATGTACCAATCCTTCAGAGCCACTTCTAGGTCAATGATATACAAAAATTTCAACCCATTAATCAAATTTATGAGTAACCCTAGTTTCTGGGAAGGATGAGGAATGCTAGAGTTTTTGTGAGGGAATATTTGACTATATCCCTAGAAAATTATTCATAGAACATGAACTAATAAAAAGACTTCTAGTTTAACAGTCCCTTATTCAGAAACAAATTATCTTGTTCGAGTGAATTTTCTGATGCATTATCCTACACTTATATTAGTAAATCAAAAAAATACTCCCTCAAAAAATAATTTTAGCCCAGCATCACAAGTTATTCCTAAGAATAAATCAAGGAAAAATCTTCTATAACACAAAGGAACACATATCAGAATATAAATAAAGACATTAGGATAAACCCTAACCTATATGTGGGAGCATACAATGTTTCAATTAAGCATTTTATGGGATCACACAATGATTTTTTAGGAGTCTACCCTTAACCTAACGTTTTCCCCTCCTTGTGATGACCCTTGTTTTCATCCCTGTATGCCAGTCATAGAAATTATATATATAATATCATATAGTATGGTTAGTTAATGTAATTAATACCAATAATGATATATCATAATATCATAGAAACAAGGATATAACATACAAATAGAAACTATCCTAAACAGATAGTACAATTCACAGAATTTAATAAATAAATTTTAAATCAAAATTGTAGGGATATATATATGGAATGTGAACCTATCTTCATAGTTATAATGCATATTCATACTAAAAACCATATTTGAACATAATGTTCATCACCCGAGGTGATTTTAATCTACTATAACATAAAAACATAAATTCCCATTTTATTATTACTAGGACGTCCACTATAAATTACATTATATGCACTATTTTAGTTCCCCTACCAAAATCTCAACTGTGAAATCTCCATTCTATATTGTCCTGTACCCTGTAAAAGAGAATAACATGATTCTGAATCCTGACCCCCTGATTCCATTTTGTAACATTCTGACCTGATCATCCAAGTCTGATTCGGAGTTCCACCTGACCTCATGCCTCCCTCAACGTATTAAAGAGGATATCTACCTGTAGTGATCGTCTAAATATGACTGTGGGGAGATTATACCTTGACTATCATGTCATATGATTGAAATAATTATTATATAAATAATAAATAATCCTATTAAATGAAGAAACATAATAAATGGAATACATATAAGAGCTCAAAAAGTGGTAATATTATCCATAATATAAGAATAAGATAATAAAATGACATGTAAATAAAGAAATATCTATAGGGACCTCCAGTGTCAGCCTCTATCTTCTCCATCTCTATGCTCCACTACTCACTACAAAAAAAATATTGTGTTTATAAGGGGTTATTTTTGACATGATAAGGGGTTATAAACCCCTCTAAAGGCATCAGTGGCAGCTATGGGGAACCACCACTAATGTGGTCGCCTACTGTTAGTTGGGGCGGTTTTGAGTAACCACTGGTAAGATCCTAATAACTTTAGTGCCAGTTACATTAGAGGAGATTTAAAACCCCAATAATGTAGACTTAAAATCACTAATAATATTGTATTATTGGCGGTTTGAATGCAATCGGGATCGGTTCAGGGCACTAGGGGCGGTTTAAACCACCCCAAATGTGGTTACTTTAGGGGTGGTTATGGAAACCGCCTCTAAAACCTCTATTTTTTTATTGTTATGGCGTGCCACCCCGTGTCTACGATGCACCCTCACTCACTCACACTCATCCCCTATAACCCCGACACCGTCCTCCCCCTGTGCTTGTGCACCAGCCTCCCCCTATGTCTCTCGCCACCACCCCATGCCATCGACACCCGCCTCCCCCTGTCTCTCTCCCCATCCCCTATTCCCCCGACACCTACCTCCCCTATCTCTCTCCCGACCTTCTAGTGCCTCCGACACCTGCCTCCCCAATCTCTCTCATTCCCACGTTCCCCCGACACACACCTCCCCCTTCCACCTCCAGTTTGATGTGTCCCTTCCCCAAGACATGCCTCAAGTTTTCCCACAATTATACTGTATTGCCAATTATTTTTATAAAAATGAGGCATTGTGCTGATTCGATCCACAAACTACATTAACAACACAATGAACCAACCTACGGTTTTACCACTACATCATTTCATTTTTATTTATATTAAGTCATAATACCCTCTATTCATATATATTTTATTCATTATTTTAATAATTATTATTTATATCATACATTTTAACACATTTAATACATTTGATTTTTTTTTATAATAATTCATATTACCCTTAATTTATATATATTTTATTCATTATTTTCATTAATATTTTTTATATCATATAGTTTAACACATTTAAACATATTAACTATATATACATTAATATAAACTTTATATTTATATGTATATACACATATGTTTATATATATATAAATATATTCATTTGAATTATTTATATACGTAAATACATATTTATATATTATATACATGTTTATTTATATAATTTATATAAATAATTATATTTACATTTATATATATAGAGAGATATATATCTAAGTATATAAATAATGAATATATTTATAAAAACATTTATATGTATGCGTGTTTCTGTATTTATATAATATTTATATAATCGATGCACAACAGTGTGGACTTCATTTTTCTATATTTTTAATTTGAATCAGTTCTTTTTTTATTTTCCATTGTATTTTCCTAGATTATTTACATTTGAAAAATAAAATAATTGTGTGTAGATATAATATGATTATAATATATATTTATTTAATTATTTTTATATACTTATATGTGTGTTTGTGTGTGTGTGTGATAACAATAATATTATTATTCCTTATTATTATTATTACACTTATTTTTTAAACTATAAAATTTTTCTGTCGGATTTATAAATACAATACATATATATGATGATTTATATCTTTCATATATTGTATTAAATAAATTTATATTATATATTTATTGAAATTATTTATATAATTAGATACATATTTATATATTATATACATGTTTATTTTAATAATATATATATAAGTATTTACATAATATATTTATAAAATGTATATAAAAATTATTTATATAATATATTTCAATACATATATTTATTATTATATAAATTATTATATATTTATTTGTATAAATTGTATAATATTGTATATAAGTAATATATAATTAATATTATATGAAATACATATATATGAAATTCAATTCTTACAAACATTAATATTATAAATAATTTATATTAGATAAAATTAAATTTATACAAATATAATATATGAAATAAAATTTATAAAATTATTTATATAATGTTACGATTTATAAAAATATTTATATAATGTATTTAAATACATATATTTATTATTATTCACATTAATATAAATGTATTCTAATAAATATAATTGTATAAAATTATGTATAGTAATATATATGTATTTCAAAATATATAATTGTTTAATATTACGTACATTAATATACGTTTATTTTTATAAATTGTATATCATATAATATTTATTATATATAATATTAAAGCATGAACATATTATGTGAAAATATATTTTTAATTATTATATTATAAATTACAAAAACATCAAGCTTAGGTTTTTATATGGATTAATTTAAAAAAAATATTTATTTATATATTTATATAATATTTTTATACTTTAATATTATATATAATTAATATTATATGAAATACAATTTATACAAATAAATTTATATTAATGAACATAAAATTATTAAATTATATATATGTATTTATATAAATACAATTAAATATAATCATATAAAAATTCTAAATGATACTCATATATATAAAGCATTTCAATAAATTTATATATTAAGGTTTAATTATATATATAATGGATGTTGCTATTATAAAAATAGTAAGGGTTCACAACCCCCACTAATTTAAAGTCATTAAAGGGGGTTTTGAACCCCCTCTAATTTAAAGACATTTGAGGGGGGTTCTAAACCCCCTCTAATTTAAAGAAATTAGAGTGGGGTTTTGAACCCCTCTAATTGAATACATTAGAAGGGGTTTTCATTCCCGTATAGTTTAAAGGAATTAGAGGGGATCGTTGAACCCCCTCTATAATCCAATTGGACATTAAAAAAATAAGGCTAAAAATTTTAGGGGAGGTCTATAACCCCCTCTAAATTTGATGATTAGCATGTGTTATACATAATATCTCTCTATTTTTTATAGAAAATGAATTTATAGGGGGTTTAGAACCCCCTATAAATTTGATGATTAGAGGGGGTTGTGCGAACCCCCTCTAATTACACAAAAAACGAATTTAGAGGGGGTTGTAAATAACCCCCTCTAAGGTAATATTTTTTATGTAGTGGCCCAACCATCCACAATAGGGCCCTTTTCCCTAAATAAATCATTAGTCATAAACTTTATTAGTGAATCTAAATTTCTGAGTATAGTAAGAATATACAACTTAGTTCGACTCCCAGAATGCATCCTCAACATAAGTTCACACTGTATATAATAGTGTATTTCACGAAATAAATAATGATCAATAAGAAAAATCTTTTGAGTTTTCATGTACTGACGATGTTTCCATGATCCCCAACATCATCTTGATCTTCTCATTAATGATGAGGATATTGAGAAGTCATGTACCATAATCTTTTACCATAATCATGTAAACTAATCTCATTGCACCAATCATGTTGTTTTCACAAGAACACAACACATTCCTCTGTGTCCAAATCACACCCAACCCATTCAGTGGTTATCATAGGAATGTTTCACATTCCTTATTCTTGATCGTCGGCCCGCTTAACCTTTTAATCACCCACGACCCATGTTAATAGGAAACCACAACCGATATCTTCCATAAATCAACCATTATTTCCCCTCTACATGGATAGCCATGTCCACCTTTAAGGATGTTAGGATTACATATAGATGCGTAATGAGTCACTAGAGCATGTAACTCCCACCGTCTAGGCTCCACATGTGTATCTTAGTTGACTACAGCTATCCACTATGATTTATCCTGTATAGGGGCACCCACACCCACCATTAGGGGCATTAAATCCTCCCCGATATTGGTGAACTCCTACACCTAATACCAGGGCTCCTCCAGAGTATCTCAGTACCTACTAGCTTGTTACTATGCTTTCCCCTCTATAGAGGTAGCCGCACCCACCTTTAAGGATGTAATGACTACATCATCTTAGGTGGCATTGTAAATCAAATCTAATGGATTCACGTGAGTATATTGGTACCTTCAACACATTTCAATAGACTATGAAACACAAAAAAATACATGTTATTGTAAAAAATGAAAAACCACACCTGGATCAATGTAAAAATAATCACACATAAACAAGCATGACCATGACTACTCACTCTCCCACATGCATATCAAAACAAGAATTGGATATTCCATTATATCATCACATCATGATAACTTCAGAAATATTTTAGGCCCAAAAATGTACGGATCCTCATACCTTTAGATCGCTGATTTCAGCAATAAGAAATACACTACTATATGTGGTTCTAAAGCTATTTTGAAACCTCAATAGTTAAGAACACCTCCTCACTATCCTTATTATCATATATTCCTAAAAGGAAACACTTGATGGTCTCCATGGGTTCCTTGAACCCAAAGATACTATTTTATTTCAAAAATTAGTAAAAAATCACATGTTATGACACATTCATTCTCATGGATTACTTTTGGATTATCATTAAAATAGAAAAAGTGATGATATTTTATCTCTCTAGGATAATTTCCAAATTATTTTTGAGGTCAAAACATATTCTCTCAATATTCCAAAAAAGAATAATTATACAATGATAATTTCATGTAAATTAACCTTTTAAAATTATCTTTTGATAATATATCGTATTTATCATTTTATAATTATCTTTGATAATTTGTCTTCAATTTTCCATTAAAATTTTCATTTGTTAATTTATTATAAATTATCCAATATAATTATTTTTTGATAATTTATCCTAAATTATAATTTTATAAATATTTTTTGGACAATTTTTCAACAATTATCCTTTTATAATTGTCTATGATAATTTATACTAAATTATCCTTTATATTTATATTTTTATAATATATTATAAATTATCATTAATAAATATCTTTTGATAAATTATTATAAATTATCCTTTTATAATTATCCTATGATAATATATTATAAATTGTATTTTTATAATTATCTATTGATAATTTCTCATAAATTATTGGTGTATAATTATCATTTGATAATTCAAAAATTATCATATAATAATTATTTCATGATAATTTTCATAAATTAACCATTTATAATTTTGTATAGATAATTTATTGTAAATTATCTTTTATAATTAACTTTTTTTTAATTTATCATAAATTATAAGTTATAAATATATTTTTATAATTTATCATAAATCATACACTATAATTATTTTTTTGATAATTTATTTTAATCAATATGTTTTATAATTTTATTTTTGATAAATTTTCAATAATTTATCCTTTAAGAAAAATGATTTTATCATTTGATAATTTTAATCACAATACTTTTAAAATTAAATGAATGTATCGTTTAACAATTCCAATTATTATTCCCTTGAATAATGCATGTGATTATCCTTGGAAATTATAATAATTTTCCTTTCATAATCATAAAATTATCATTTGATATTTAAAAAATTATTCTCAGATGAATTCGTAAAATTATCCTTTAATAATTTATTTGAATTATATTTTGATAATTTGTTATTGAAAATAATTTATTGAATAAAAAATGTAACCCTATTTTTTTACCAATGGTAATTCTCAAATATTATCACCTGATAATATTAAAAAAATTATGAAATTTTAAATTACTAAAACATTTCAAAAGATATTTTTATAATTTTTTGAAATTATCATTTCATAATTCTTCATTTTTATCCATTGAAAATTATTTGTAAATATATTTTGAAATGTTTTAGTAATTTAAATTTTATAATAAATTTTTAATATTATCTAGTGATAATATTTTGGAATTATCATTGATAAAAAATTTAGTTATAATTTCTTATTGAGTAATTTTTTTCTAGATATTTATTATAATGACGAAAAAATGGACGATGACTTATAATCTTTCAAAAATCACACATTCTTGTTAATTAGGTTTGGTCTATTAAGGGAGAAGAGAACATCTCTCCACACATGGATCAGTGAAAAAAAGAACCAATGGATATTTCAACAATCACACAAAGGTATTTTTTAGATAGATCAGGCTCAATGGGATCGATCATCCATAAATCATCAAGGTCATTTCAATTTCAAGCCTTGAAATCATAAAAATTTAATACCGTATTTAGAACACCTAATTTAATATGTTATTAAATGAAAAACTGATGGTCAGGTCCTTAATTTCCCCTCATTAAGGCCTTGAAAAATAAACATAACAAAAAAATGATGAAACATAAGGTTTTTAATGGTTACCCATAGGCTATGGAGGTCTGACCAGAGATGAAAATGAAGCATAAAAAATCCAAATAATTTATAATGTAATAAGTAATAATTATATAATAAAATTATTTTATATCTTAACATTAAGTTTAATATTTCTAGATACTTGATGTGAAAATAATTTATATCCCAAATAGGATAAAGGCACTATCCCAGACCTAAATGTGGAATCAGATGTATCATACTATGCACCATATGGGAGATATTAAAATATTTCTAAAATAATAATAAAATAGAAATAATAAATGAGTTATCCTGATATGAGATGTTAACAAACTCTAGACATGCATAAATTTTTTACCCACCTAGGGTAAAAAAAATTCTTGAGACATAATTGAGGTCTCTAAATTCTCATACAATTCATTGTTTAAGATATATAAAATTATTTTTGATAAATCATACAATAGTTATAAAATATATTTAATATCTTTATTTCATCCATGATAAGTCTATATAGGCCTCATTATCTCTCACTAACAAATCACCTAACTTTGAAAATAATTTATATAATATTTCATGATATTATCTAGGATTTTAACCTTACACAAATCCTAAAAAAAAATTAATGTATTTTTATTGACAATTTACATTGTCACCCAAAAAAACATATAAATCGGAAATAAAAATTATTTTATTGTATTTTAATTTTTATGATGTTTCAATCACTCAAATTCCTTAATTATGAAATTTATTTTGATTATTACATAAGACCATATTATGTAACCCATTTAATTCCATGGGTAATTGTTATGTTTCTTCCTTAAGATTTATTTACTTTTTTGGTACAAATAATCATAAAAAAATTAATGATTGGTTTTCTCTGATAGAAGTCCAGTGAATTGGGTAATGTTTTTAGTCTCATGAGACAATATGTATTGGATTGCGGATTAAACCTATTACATTATGGGACTTTGTCACCAATGTGATATTTTCTAGGGAGATATCCTTGATTGTTGTTTATGTTAAGATATATATTCATTTCACATTTACAATGGTTACATTATCTTTTAATAACATTTTATTTATGTTATTATCCTATACGATTTCTCTGGAGACTTATATTTTAGGTTATCTTTTTATAATATTGTGTCACATGTTATTATTCCCTATCAATTTTATCCACTTATAAGACTTTTTAGATCCCCCCTTTTGTCTATGTATTCCCTATGTTATCACATGTATTTTAGGATCTATGAGGGAATTATGAACGCATTATGGAAAATAATATAAAATGTTTTATTTTATTCTGAAAATGTTATATTATGAAACTAGTAATTATATGACACTATGGATCATGATCTTTGTATAGGTACAAAATTGTTTTTTTTTTAAATTAACAAAATAATATGTGTATATGGAATGGTTTTATATATTTAATATCGTAAAATTTTAGTTAAAATTTGGAAAATATTATGAGAACAATTTTTCAGAACCCTTGGGATAGGTCTAAATATAATTCTATATATAGGCATATATAATGGGATATTGGTGAAGGAAATAGAAAGTGGTTTCATAGTAATTACATCCCTATCTGGAGAATAAACGTGGATGTTTCTCTGGAACAGTTATTCCTAGAAGTATGAAAATTAAAAATGGTATATTGATCTATACTCGATCATCACCGAGTGAAAGAAAATGGGCCCTACTACACATCTTGTTTGAAACTCTTGGGGTACATGTTTGGGAATTTCACAAACTCTTTAAAAACCATTATTAATGTCTCTAACAAATTATTTTTGGAAAAACAAAAAGGAAAGGTTACTATGGTTAACCTAGATAGAATCCTAAAGACTCATAATTTGGGATATAATTTTTATTTACAAGTTATTACATTAAGGATTATAAGTTTACCTATTTGTATATTATTTCATTATTATATTTCTTCATATATTATTTTATGTTAATGATGGGAAATTTTAGAATGAATTCCAACAACCAATGTGATGGAAAATTAATGATTTACCTAAAGAGAGTCGTACCATATTAGCAATTAATGTTTGAAATAATGTGATCATGTCAAACACTATATCTTGAATTATGATTAACAATTATATCCTAAATGAATTTTTTATCACATAAAGTAATATAATGATGTAATATTTTATAAGTTGA
This sequence comes from Viscum album, assembly GCA_963277665.1. NCBI lineage: Eukaryota > Viridiplantae > Streptophyta > Magnoliopsida > Santalales > Viscaceae > Viscum > Viscum album. The sequence continues at coordinate 307,880,955 of OY728152.1, forward strand.
TGTTTTATAGAAGATAGGGATATGAGGATTAAGTTTCCTACATGTCAGAATTATGGGAAGAGTAACTATTGATAATGCCTTAAATGAACTATAAGTTTAATTATGTGTGGAAAAGTAGGCCAAAAAATTCTGATTACTAAATAAAATTGAAGAGTATAGTTAATAAGATATAGAGAAATAATGTTCATCCTATGGTAACACTAACAGTTCAATACCCTAGATGCATGGAACATGGTCATTATCCATATCGATGCAAAAATACATGGATAAATTACTAAGGTTCTATGGTAAGACAATAATTGAAGTAGAATGATTGATTTTTTTAGCTACTGAAACTCTTGAATCATGTTGTTAAAGTATTTTTTATCAATGAAATATTAGTTTTAAGAATCACAAGACTTATAAGGATTGTTTTACAAAATCATTTATTGAAGTATTTTAAAATTATGTTGAATAAAAAAATGGTAATATAAAGGTAATTTTATACTAAGGTTATATTTAATATAAAAACACATAATTAAGGAATGGATAATATTTTATATGTTATTGATGTCGAGGTAATAATAGTGAATTAATATGATTTCATTTTTTGAAATCAAATAAGTTTCCTGGAAGGATTTAGTTTAAAAAAATATTTACTGATTAATGTAATGTTGCAATTGTTCATAATATTTTGATAACATTATACGAATTACATTAAAATATTTTATGGTATGGTAAAACAGACATTCTGGGTGAAAATTCATTATATCCACCAAGGCCATGACCCATGAACCCCCATCTAAAGGGAGATAAAGGTTCAACACCTACCACAACAGAATTTAATGTACTGGCTTGTATGAAATTATTTTTACATAATTTATTTAATGGAAAACATTTATGTTTATTTTCTACAACAAATTATAAGATCAAATCATTTTAAATTTTTAAGTTTCTTAATTAAATAATTATATCTGGGAAATGGTTTATTGGGAATAGATATATATAACCACTAGGTTTAATATAAGGGGTAATTTTTTGAAAAATTCTATTATATTTTTTGAGATGTATGTTGATGGGTAAGGGATAACCTTTTTGGTGAAAACCTTCAATCACGTTGATGTTAATGAAGTTATTTGGTATATAATGTTATTTATTTTTTAAATCTAAATTTCTAAACCTTTGGTTTTATTATAGAATTTTGGAGGTTAATATATTTTTAATAATTTTTTGTATAATCTTAACCTATTTGGTTTTAATAAATATAAGATGAATATATTTTTACACATTTATGGATCTTACGATCTGTTCAAAATTATTTTTAGTGATTCAAACCTTAAAAAATTTGGATATGCATTCCTTTTAGTAAGAGGTGATGTGGAAATTCAACAAAGCACAATGAAAGGATATAATTTCATTTTTGAAATGAAAAGGAATCGTATTTGAAATTTTTTCATTTTTTTATTTTATGATAGTAAAATAATCTTTAAAATATCATAAAAGAATATTGAAACAAAAAAATTTATCATGTTACATTCATCTTTGATGAATCAATGGTCTTTTAATTCATCACCTATTTTTGGTTTTGTGGTTTTTAACATTCTCTTAATCATTAACTATCATTAGATCAAGGATATATATCACTATTTATAATGATTTATTATTTTCAACTATAGTTTAACATCCCCCAAATGTTATCCTACATGGAATCTTAGTCATGTGTTATTCCATATGACCTTGTTATTCATCTTTGCCTCTTTTAATAGGATGTTTTGTTAACTGTTTTTACAATGTGGGTTTCCAAAAATTATTTTTCAAATTTAAAACCCTCGATTACTGAGTAAAAGTTAAACTTTTGAGGATGATTTTAATTTAACGGGTTATAATGAAACACCCTATGATTAAAAAATAAAAATATTATCAATATCATAGAAAAAACCCAAGTTTAAATGAATCACAATATAATATTAAATTTTTATATGAAAATGACCAATATAAACTAGTCGTTAAATCAGATGGTATAAATAGAATTAAATATTTTATGAAATATATAATTTTACCACCCGATACAAATTTATTTAAAAATTATTCATAATTGATCACTCATTATTAATAAATATATTTTATTCTACCAAAAATATTGTTCCCTCTAGAATGTTTTTTTAATTTTTTTTTGAAATAATTTATTTTCTTTTTTATATTTTAGAAATATTATTATAATATATGAACATAATATTTCAAATTACGATATTTATATTTACTGAGGGTTTAAATTGGTATTTTTCATAAGATAAATATTGTTCATTAAATAGTGAAAATACTGATTTTTGGTAAATTTGTTTTTAATAAATTAATTATTTAAAATTAGAATTATAATTTAAATTTTATTTCAAAGTAAAATAAGTATTCTATATATTTTTTTAATCTAGTTAAATATATTTAAATCATATTTTTATAGATGATATTATAATTTCATTTTTAGCCTTTAAAACACATTTTATGGAAAAGATATTAACATGATTAATGTTTCTCCATTTTATCTAATTAAAGTTAGCCTTAATGAGGAAATTTTTAAATCAAAGTTTCTGAAGATATATATAAAAATTAATTGAAACTATTTTCATTACGATTACTTTTAATAATATCATCCTTTTCTTGATAAAATAATTTATTTGAAACCTATTTTCTAACACATTTACTTGTTTTTTAAATTAAATTATACCAAATCAACAAAATTAAATTGATAAAATGAATTCCATATTTTGAATTTAAATTATTAATTTTATATAATATGGGTAAATTAATTATTTTTTATTCCGAATAGTAAAAAAATTAACATTATGTTACAAAAGATGATGTTAAAACTGTTTTACACGGGTAGGGGTAAACAGAAGAGTTAAAAGGAATAACATGTGTAAAACATTTTTATATTAAATTTTATAGGTTTTTATTTGTATTATATTTCCTACAATATTTATTTTAATTTTGGAGGCACATGGATATATATTGGCATCCTATTATCTAACAGTTGGGTATTTACAAGAATGTCACTCATCCTCCCATAAAAAAGGGCACCCACTCTCATCTACATTACAAACATTAATAACATTTTTTTTGATATGAAATACAAAAATACATTATGTAATTCCCCTCCCATGTTCTAGAGTCCATGTATTGATAATAAAACTTTTGTAGGAATGATTTAGGTAAAATCCTAAAGAGGTAGTATAAAGAAGAGATAACATTCTTAAACGACCATCATTGTATTATTTCTTCTTCCAACACCTTATGATATTAATCACTCATGATGATATTATAACATAAATAAATACCATATAATAATATGTTATTAGGTTAATGTAACAACTAAATCCATCGCTATTTCTTTCAAATTGGAAATTAAACCATTGTTCATTTTTATGGTGGATTACTTTCTTACGAACTGATGTAATTCAATTTACTTCATCTTCCTGAATGGATGTTCATGATATTGGATTTAAGGATTATATATTATATTCAATATATATTTATAATTTTTAAATATAATATATCATAAACTTAGTTTAATTAACATCCATTGATAAATGATAATGTCATTCGTGTGTATGAAAGACTACCACATTAATTAGTGATGTGTTTCACTTTTTCTTATAGTTTCAGAAAAACATTATATATAACAATATTATATTAATAATATTAAATTAATTCTATAATTATAATTATGGAAATATATAATAACACTTACATTTATCCCATCATGATCATTGAAAAAGGGAATTATTACTCTTGTGTACGAATAATATACAGTCTCTATGATTATAATGTAGTTCATTTGTCATACACATTATCCAATATTATATTTAAAATAATAATTGATGTGTAAAAACTATGTTTATTCATATATTATTTTTTCATGTGATTTAATAATTACCACTTTGACCAAGATCAACACACCATTTTCATTTTGAAATTATGAACCAGGCATCAAAAAACAGACGATGAAGACATAACTGAACACGTAATTAAATATTTCATTGAAATAAATGAAGTAAATGGGTTATGTATAAAGGTATTAATCATGGAAGTGGTTCATAGGGGGGAAAATAATATATGTTTATTATACTAGGGATAAATGGCATACATAATAACTTATGCACTTGAGGTAAATGTTTTGTCTCAAGACATGCTTCATTAAGAAACAAGTTATTCTTTGAACCTAATTTAATTTAAATTGTGTATATAGTATCCCATTAAATATTTTTATCATGTATAAAAGATAATTTTTATCTAATTAATTCAAAATAGGTATGATTTAAATTATAGAAAAGTTATATGCATTTATTATTCGATCTAATTTTATTCTGGATTGTTCATTCATGAATTCATGATTTTGGAAATTAATAATTAATTTTCAATTAAATCCCATTAATTTTCTTATTCCAATATAATTCATAAATTCTTCATATAATATTACAATTTATTCTATTTCTTACTTAATTTTATTTAAGTAATATTTTTATGTATAGATTATTTCATTTATATCTTCGGTATAAATTCATTCTTCATTAATGTCCATATTAACTAAAATGATTTTAATGAATATTTAACATTATCTAAATGATTTAATTTTTAATTTTTTTCCCCTTGGTTTAATTTTTAATTTTTTTAATTGAATCATATTTTTTTAGAACAAGGATATTTTGGACCTTTTCTACATCTTTATTAGTGGAATGTTTATTTTAACTTATACCGAATGTCTCGAATTACCCAACATCAAGACCACTAACCAATTTGAATCATACATTATATGTATCAATGGATATTTTTATAGAAATTTTTTTCTATATTATTTTGTATTGTTTTAGATAATTATGAAGTGATTTCATTTTGAATAGTTTATTTTTCTCAAGAAATATTTCCGGTAATCTTTTAAATACATTTTCATAAAAACCCCATTGATAATATGGATTGTTTATAAATTATGTATATATTTATCTAACTTATATAACATGATTATTATACCTTACATTTATGGGGTAATACATTCCTTATGCTCATCTCTAAAAATGCTTTCATTATGAAATTTCATTTGAGTATGTAATGATAACATATTATACAACCCATTTCATTCCACTAAAAATTATTATATTTATGAATTATTATTGATTTCCTTATGGTGGAATAGATTATAAATAACAATATATGATGGGTTACCCAGATTGAAATCCATTTCATTGGGTTATATTTTATGTCTCATGAGACATCATGTATGGGATTAGGGAGTAAACCTTATCCATTATGGGACTTTTCAACCGTGTGATATTGTCTAGTCGGTCATCCTTGAATCATGGTTATGTTTATGTTAATTATTGATTAAGAATTTTCAATATCACCATGATATTATGATACCATTATAATTATTTTTTGTTCCCATGTGATTTCTCTTAAGAATTATCTTTTATGATATCATGTTATACTATTCACTAGTATGTTATGATTCATTAGAATATATATTCTCTTACTTTTTTTATACTTTCCACTATGTATTATATCACCTATGTTATCCCATGTAGTTTTAGAACTAGAATACACTTATGATCTCATTATGGAAAATAAACTAAAAAGTTTTTTTAGTCTCACTTGGATTTATTTTGTACATAGTCTTCTTAATACACTATGCCTCATGTTCTATGGGGTTCTAATTATTGGAAATTTATGTTTAAAAAAAATATGTCTAAGAGGAATTGGTTTCTATAAGAATGGATTTCGATTAAACTTTATAACCAACACTAATCTAAAAACAATTCTAAAATTGGTTCATTAGGTTTCATTAAAATTAATATATTGGGAATCATTATACCAAATCAATAAATTAACTCTTTATAAAATATACTGATTAATAAGAAAATTTATGAATAGTGTGTTTTTTATAACATCACTCAATTATAGGTAATATAAAAACCTGGATTCCATATAATATTTCATTATAGGAGATAACTCAGTTAGGGGAGAATAGTGGAGTCTTAAAAATTTAGAGGGATTCATATAAAAATTAGAATGATTAAAAACAGAATCTAAATATCCATTAATGAAGTATTCATATCATTAATTTAATGTTTAAATGGTTTGGACACATGGTTTGACAAACCTTGTTCCAACCATGAACCCTTTTTAAGATTCTGGAAAAGTCACATGGTTTGGTAGAATAGTTTTTCAATCCCTATTCCATGCATGATGTTGGAAATAGGATCATACTAAATGATTTTCTAGGTAAGGTTTCTATGTTTAAAATTTCATAAACCTTAATTATGAACCACTATTTGGGTCTATTCCCCTAGATGAGCAGTTTCTTTTGGAATCTAGATAAATTATTCAAACAATTTTCAAAACATTAATCCATTTAAAGTCCCTAAAATTTATCTACAAACATATAAAATACCCTCGAACTCATCCCAAATAATTCATAGTAAAATAATATAAGATTGAAGGATAAAATAAACTCATGAAAAACTTGAAAAATTAAAGGCCATTGAATTCTCCCCCTATATAGTATACACATCAGCATGAACAATATATATGAATAATTATTGAAAACTCATTAACAATAATACCAAACATCATCCTTCTTCTCCCAGTAAACTCATGGGTACATCCATTCTTCCAGGGTTTTTGTAAATTTTATACCACCGTTCCTCATAATAATTTCACACTCATGTATAAAATCCAAAAAAAACATTTCTATATAAGATACACCCATCTCTATTTATGAATCCTCATAGTTTATTACTTCCATGGGATTAGGAATGTACCTCTAAAACTACAAAACATGAGACAAATAATGCATACCTTAGTAATTTGAAGGATGATCCAGAAAATATTACATTGTCCCAATCCATTCAGTGATCTCTAATTATCCCACAAAATCCAGTTCACTCATCCCTTATTTCATCAAATGTTAATTTCCTAACATGGGATCTACTCTTAGAATAACCTGTTCACCTACAATAAATATAAAATATATCTACTTTTTTTTTGGAATAAAATATATTTCTTATTATAAATGTGATCAGCCACATTTAAACTAGCTGCACTCTCTCAGAGGAATATAAAAACATACTTAGTATCATAACTCATGACTAAGAATCATCATTTAAATAATGTGTAAAATTAAATATTATACCATAAATTACACCAAATGGATTCATTTGAAACAAATCATTATAACATGTGAGTTATAAAAAATAAACCAAGGATATGTGATCATATCATGCTCCACTAAATTATTGAATTCATAATTGATGAATGTACTCTAGTATAAAAATAATCCCCTATGATTGTCGATCTATATTGGGGAGGTATGTTGTACTCAATCTAAAATGAGTTCATATGGAATTTAGAAATAACATCCAAAACCCTGATAGAAATATTACAACATTTTTTGAAACAATTCTCAAGGGAACTCAATGTTAGAATTCTCTCTCCTGAACAAAAAACATTCTTATAAAACTTACTAAGTATGAATCATAGACTATTATGATATTAGACACATTCATTAACTAATCATAAATCACACAAATAGCATCATGACTCCTCCATGTCCAAGGTAACCCCATTGAAAATTCTGTCATGATGTCCTCCCACTTCCACAGGGTCACTGGATGTGGCTGGAGTGGTCCAAAATAATATTGGTTCTCTTTCTTAATCCCAGGATTGGTAAGGATTTGAAAAACAAATTAGCAATATACAATTTCATCCCTTTATATCCAAACAGGTACCTAAAGTCATGGTAAATTTTTTTCACATTTTGATGCACCATCCACTTTGAGGTGTGGATATTTCTCAATAGATATTCTATAATGGAAGTTAGATTACATCTATCCATCCTATTATGATCACGTCCTTATCATCCAATGAACAACCTAGTATCTGGTAAACTTATACTATTTTCTTACTATGTCATAGAAAACCATAGTTCATCCTCAATTCTATCCATTAACTTGTCTACTATAGAATATGTGACCACCAAAAGTACGTAATTCTTAAAAATATTTCCCTTGAAATTATCGAACCTCCAGTCATCCAAAAATATCCTTAAGCATCGATGTTCCACTAAAGTCCATTCACCTTACTTTCAAGGATCCATATTCATAATTCCATGATCATCAAAAATGAATTTTAATTTAAATATTCATTAGGCCATCTCATTATTTAATGTTTTTAGATAATCTACCCAACACATATAAAATATTTTTAGGTCCCACTATGAGAAGAAAAAGAGAAGGCTGTTGTGGTTAATGTAAACAAAAAACCACTCATCGAGATTTAAGTGTTTTTAATAGGTAAAATAATGGATCACTGATTCCACATCAATATCATAGATAATAAAGTTATAAAAATAGGGTCATAACTAATGTGATCCATAAGATACTACATGTTTCCTCTATATCAAGAAATATCTAAAAACAATGCTTCATGAAATGTAGTATTTTACATTAAAAATGTTGGTTTAGAAAGTTTCAACACTAGAGATATAGTATACCTACACTTCATCTCATGAAACGACCCCTCACACAGGTCTAACAACTAAAACATCACCCTATTATTCATCACCAGATTCATCATGGATTAATAATGGGATATGTCCCTAATATAACATTGATAGTATACCTCTAAACCCATATATATGAAATTACTAAACAAATTATGAGGACATGTCTATTAAATCATCACCTCAACATTATCAAGGTATGTGGTCATACCATTATCAAACACAACATTCCCCAATAATATCACATCTGTAATCCAAATTTTACACATTGAAACCCTCGAATAAATGTGATGTTCTAGATGTGTTCTGAGGACTATCTTTGGATATATAGAATGTTTATTTTGGTTTCGTGGTTAAATAGTGATTCATAAATGAAAACATAATGAATGGGTCATGATATTTGTGAATGATCATGTTCATGACATCAATGACCACATTTAGTGCATTTTTTAGTCCAAATTGCAACACCAAGTACTCATATATCCCATACATTATCCAAAGCACTAACATCGGGATTCCCTCCTCTCTATTCCACATTTAGGGGTATATCTAATGTATCTCAATCTTATAGAACCATTTGTCTACCCATAACTGATAGAATGATAATATATACTAATAAATATATATCTATTTATTATCGTTACCTGATTCAACATTTAGTAATATACACGATGTCAAAGACTAAAATCCATATTCTGTGCAGAAAAGATAGGTTATCTGTATGGTGATATTCTCATCCAAATAAATCCCTTCTATACCATGTTACCGATATGAAAATTTACAATATTAAGCTAAGGAGATTCCATATAATATAGATTTATCAAAATGGGATGTTCACCAATCAAGAGAACTATATCAGAATTAACACCTCAATTAGGGATAATGCATATAAAATCATAAAAAAATACATCTTGATATAGATCCAAAACTAGTGAAAAAGACTTGGGATATACCACTATTTCTTCCAAAAGTGATATTATTTCAATCAGTCCAACAACCATCCATAGATGGATAACATTAAAACCAACTAAAACTATTTCTAGTGCCCATTTTCTTATCAACACATTATCAAATCCCATGTATGATGTAAAATATAAATATCTTTGATTTTAATCAATGTGGGTTCAAAAAAATTCATCCAATCCATAAAAAACATCATTGTTTTTTCATATCTAGAATAATTTATTCACATATACATTTATAACTAGAAAAAACTATAGAACACTCTGGGAACCACCACATATGTTACAATTATGTACTATTCAATTTATCACTACGAAACAACTTAGAAGTCCTCTTTATCGACAATACAAGTACCACAATAAATATTTAGATATAATTGAATGGGAAGCACTCATGTCAAATAATGAATTAAGAAATATATATTTGATAAAGATCATACAAAAATAATTATATTTTATCTCTTTCCCATTATCTAGAGTCTAATACACTATATATAACCAGCCTACCTTTTCTCTATAACATATTCAATGATATTCATGACCTGCCTAAGTCATCATCATCTGTGATTAGGTTTAGGAACTTTTCTAGATTCGTTATTCCCTTACCATATCTTACACAATCCATTATTTAAATCTCACCTCATAGATCTAGAGAAAAACATTCACAAATTCATCATAATTCCACATTATTGGAACTATCTCTATGGTGTTTTATAGACACTATGGTAATGACTAACCATCACATGATTTAATCGCTATGGTACTCATCTTGTGGTAACTAAAGAAGCTTAACAATATTCCACCAATATACCACTACCTTATTGTATGTCACATGTTTTCCTGATTCTATAAATAGAATACCCACTCCAGGATGTATTAATAGTTCCACTAACAAAAATACTCAATTGTGTAAAAAATAAAACTTTTCAATAATCCTCCAAAAAAATCTCTATAATCAATTTCTATCATATAAAATATTGGTATTGATAATTCAAAGTTCCTAAATGGTCATCTTATGGTAGGATGGATATTGTTACTGTACTTCATGTCCTTTTGTGTCTTGTTCCCCTCCAATAGAGAAGCATTGAATTCTGTCTCAATAAAACATGGAAAGTATTCAGACACTATCATAGACATATATAATATATCCATTAAATCATGTTATTTTCCAATCCATAGTATATAAAGAATTAATTCTACAAAAAAGTTCTTTAAGGATCCTTTGTTAGATCATAATGTATTATATCCTATCCCATCACTCCCACCACCTTTTGGGTTCCCCATATAGCATGTAAATTAAAAACATCACCATAATATCCTCATGTGTCACAATTATGTGAAAGACACCCCCAATGATATATATCTAGTCCTTTTTATCTCATGAACATTAATTCACTAAAAACCTATTAATTCATGGGGATGGAAGTGCCTGATGTAGTCAACAGTGGATGTTGGACCCCTACTCCCTAGGAAGGAATAATCATATAGACTCCCTACTACGGTGGGACCACTACCTATACAATAGTATTAGGTATGGGACCATTCAAAGATACAATTTCCTAGACATTAGTAATTAGATCATAATAATATTTTCTAGAATGATATATCCATCCCACATCATTTGGTGGTCCCATCATTATCCTTTAGTGAATAATCTACTAAAATTCAAAAGAAAAAATATAGATGAACATAAGCCTTTTTCTTAATTATGATTCATGAATACACACAAATACAATAAATCATTAACTACAATCCCATCAATGGTAAATAAGAGGTTTATTGAACCTTGGATAGAGTTGGATATGGGACCACTCCTACCTGAGTCCCAAAAATCTATCTCCTTTTTACCATATCCCAAGATAGTTAGGAATGAATAAAATAGTTCTATTATTCAATTATTTAACTCCCTAAATAGAACCATTGCATCTTATCTAGAGATCCACAAGACCTCATGCACACCTTAAGAAAAAAAGAGGCAACTGACTAACAGTAGGGGTTGGATATCAGTCAATGGTGATATAATACCCACCATATCATATCCTTCCAAAAAATGTGTAAATAAAATATAAAAACATTGATTATATAATATTAATGAAAATAATATTAGTTGGTACACATATCTTATAATAAATAAATATCTTACCACTGAAATAATACAAATCATAGTTATATGTGTCGATAAGTAAATAAATAAATAATTATATATATATAGAATCAATTTGTTTTTTCTGGTTTTCTCCACCAACTCGATGATACATAGCTCAATCATCCATCATGGGCCCATTCCACTTCCCTAGATCCCTGAACATGAAATCAACATGTTAACCAAAATTCATGTTAACATTCTAAGTAATAACTCCTAGTAAGAAACCACCAATTTGTACTTAACATATCTGTGCATGTATAAAAACAAAATTATATGATAAAATATATTTGAATGATAGCATTATAATCATATATTGAGAATTTATGTGCAAAACAAGACCACAAGATCCCAGACTATACCTGCATCATCTCAAAATTGAAAATAATATCAATAAATCACATGTAATCAAGAATTTAATTAATGTCTAGTAAACAAACTACTCAGAATCATATAAACAATATACATAGAATTTATATCAAGTCATTAATTTTCTTGGAAACATCTAGGAATATAGTGATCTTGCTACTTGACCTTCATTATGCCTTGGGTAAACAAGAAACATGGAATCCAAATTGCTTTATGTGAATAATGTGATATATATATTAGGAAACATCATATCCTTTACCAATTCTCAAGTTCATCATCACCATCATTTCATGTTAGGATCACTACCCCTCTGAGCGATAACCACGCCAAAAATGTTCACTTCTTCCATAAACCAAGAACGAAACTGTAATGACCTGACCTATGGTTATACCATTCCCTGAGCTGGTGGGCTACATGGAATCAGGAACACCTCCTTATATGCTGGTGGTTTCCAACTAGGTCAATGGAGTGCATGTGGTGTGGTTGGGTGACTATACCCTATTTGTTGAGCAGAAAAGTAGAATACAATCATAAACCTGGAATAGTGGCAGAAGCAATTATAAGAATACATAATAAATAAACAAGTGAGGAAGCATAAATAACTGAACAACTAGTAATAATAAAAAATACAGTGCACAGTGACATATTCAAGGATGCATGGAATTCTAATATAAAAAAGGGGAATAGGGAACAATAATACATAATCTAGCTATACAAAAAGTATAAGAATACAAAAAATGAAAAAGATACTCCACTAGAATATTGAGCCTATTATTGGTCCTCTACTCATTTTCTATATCTATATGTAATCATATGAAGAATCTATAGAAGGGATATTTCCTATATGAATAACTGTAGGAAGATAATATGTTCAGGTACCAAAATTATCCAGAGTAGGGTGTCAGATAAAAATATTAGTATTCTGCCACCAATAGTGTCTACATATAATGAAATTAGTTGTCATAACTAAACATTGTGACAAAACTATTTATTATTTTATAATGATGAATAAATAAATAACAACCCACTCGAGTTTTGAAAAGACACATAGTGACTCTTCCTACATCAGCTCATGCCTAGAATAGATGCATTATTTGTCACTATATATATAGAAATAATATATATATATATATATATATTATAGTTATATAAATTTTACCCACCTATATAAACCAAGTATGTGAGGTTTTAAGTGTCCATATACTTGTAATACTAGTTATAGATGGACCATTGTGTAACTCATACATCCATATCTAGTCTAACGAGACTATAAGTTCAAGTAACAAGTTACATACCCTATATCTCATAATGAGTATGAGACGTCATGACCATCACTCGATATGGTGAGTGTTCCATCATTTCGTAAGTCAAACAAGGGACGTGCCATGTCAAGCCCAACCTCCAACTATTTTAAATGATGTGTGGTGTCATTCTCAATAGAAGATGTAAGGGCTCAAGATACCATTATGCTCAATAGATCCTTACCAACAACTCAAAGCCTCTATAAAAGAACAATCATATTTATAAAATTTAGCATGAGGTTATTCCTCTCATGTGTCATGTTTACAAATCCTATATACATAAATAAGGCATAATGATATTTACAATTTTAACAATGAGGCATCACCTCCCTTGCATCTCATTTATCACCTCAATACAAACAAGGCGTTATAATTCAATTAAGACATATGATTATACATCAAGTAATTGGTGTGGACAAACCACAATTATATGTTATCCAATATAAATCATTCAATTACGTTTAGTAAGGGAAACCATTATCTATTATCCATTCCACATAATAAATCCATTCAATTACACATAACCACGAAATCCAATTTATAAGGATCAAGTAAGGGTCAACAAGGCAATTTTCTACATGAGAAAATCCAATAATACGTTGATCTAAAAACTTAGGAATTTCCTCGAGTTCCATTATCATTCTTATATCAATATAAAATCCATTTATATATTTATTTCTTAGCATAAAAGGTGTTATGGAAAAAGGAACAATTAACCACTATATGCCATTCAACATGGCACACCAAAGGGGTGTCCATATGTGTGGTCAAAGAACTCTAAAAAAGTATTCAAGGACCAAAGGGAGTGTGTGTTGGTGAATTTAACAATTTTATATGAAGAACTCGATAACAATGGGATTCACAAAACAAATATATCTTGTGAAACTCTAACATAGCTACGAGACATCAAAACTAATAGGGAAAACATTGATACCAACTACATCAAGGACATAGATGCTCCTCACATTATATTGGCCTCAAATGTGGAGTATGTTGAAAGATATCTAAGAAGGGTTCAAAAATAATAAAAATAGGGGAAAATATCTTTCACCAAAATAGTTTGATGTATTTAATGTTAAATAGAGATTGTAAGGGAGATGTTTTGAGAGCTCATTGTACGGAATCCAATGCCTTCCATTGATCTTGAATTAGATACCGGATTAGAGAGATACTTGAGTGCCTGTGTTGATGGAGTTGGCAGCACATGAAAGAGAAAAAAAGGCCATATGATCTAAAGATAATGGGGAAATTAAAAATTATGTTTAGTAATGATAGTGGGGGAAATTTACTTTTCACAATAAAAAACAAGGGTGGAATTTGTAGTTTCAAGGTTGGCCAAACCATGCACCAACCATGTGACAAGCCACTTCTATAAGGGGGAACTGTGAACAATTAATCACATAATGTTTCTAACCATGAATAGACCAAACTAATGTGGTAATTCCAAAAATTCTAGGGTGCAAAATGGCCATGAACCTTGGGTCACACAGATTTAAAAAAACATGTGTGGCTTTTAGGTGTCCACTGTCTAAAACCGTATGGTTTAGGTAAACTGGTGGGTTGGGTAGCATGGTTTCTTCTAACTGTGTAGCCCAATAGTTTCATTCCATTTCAGGGATTTGTGCTCCGAATGAACCCATGATTCACTCAAGACCTCCTTGACTTTATTAGGTATCTATATTTTGGTTGTTTAAGGAATTGAAATTGAAAAAAATTATCCCCACCTTTGAGAATATACTAGTCATTTCAACTTCCCCTTCCTAAAGAAACTCATCTTATATTTGGACTTCTATGGGTAAATAGGTATCATTAGTGAAGTGTTCTAGACATGGGGCATGTATATTATCTTCCCATACCTAGATATCTTCCTATATCGGGATGTACTTCCATAGTAACTATACCAAAGGAACTGACCTATCTCGGAGTGTCTGAATTCTCTATTCAATTATATGAATGAGATACTAGATAAATGAATAATCTATATCAAATTATAACTCATAAGGATGATATACATGTACTAGGTTAGTATAGTATCGGTGAGGCAGAGATACGTGAAAGAAATCATGCATTCACCAATATTTTTGAGGGACTTCAAAATGGTAAGACACTATTCTGATCTCTTTTACAGCCTGAAAGGGTAAAACAGACCTTAGTGAGAGGTTACCCTACCTCTAAATAGGACCATGGACTAACCTAGGTTAGAATATCATGAAATACATATCTCAAACATTGAACATGAGAGGTCACTAATGTTTTTGTCATATGAATGTTGTCTAGATGGAGATGTCATCATAAATTTTTTTATGAATTAGACCTTCAATGTAGTCTACTTAGTAACACTCCATTCCATCAGATCAATGAATATGCGATAAAGGTAAATTCCTTAGAAAAATGATGAGAAAATATATGTGGAAGTTGAATATTTGAAAAGGGTCAAGTTTGAAATTGCCCGAGTTGAGACAATAACCACCGGCACACATCCACTTGTGCACCACAATAGTGGTGCACAACCATCTTGCACAACCAAAATCATTCACCTAGGATCACCTATTTTACTATAAATATACCCTTGGGGTCTTCATTTGATATGTGAATTTGCATGATGCACAATTGATACACTGGTCACCCTAGTGCTTCCCCTAAGTCTTCTGAAACCTTCAAGGTAGTTCTTTAACACCTAGGGTGGAGTAATTCAAGGAGGATTATAGTAATTAAGTCCCATCAATGTTTTAAATCCATAACACATGTACATCAAAAAAACCCAACCTCCCTAAATAAAAAACACTTATGTTCCACCAATTCCACTCAAAGGATATTGAGCTCCCCACATTAGTGAATAACTGGGAATACTATTGAAGGCATGAGTCAATTCTCAACCATGTTTTAACATCCAGATTGTTCGTCACTTAGGTAAACATCAGGTCACACAATCCTAGTTGTATACCCCTCCCTGTGCACCAGATACCTACTTGGGAGCCACACTTTGATTCACCTTATCCATTCAACCTATACAATCCTTTCATTAAGTATACCCTAATTTCATTCATGGAAAGTATTCATCTTCATTGGATCCCTTCTCTAAAAGTGATTGTGTTGAATCCTCTGTCCAAACGTCCTAACTTACCAAACCCTTGGGAGAGGCACATCAGTGTGTCTCCAATTTGGATTTGTATATTCTTTGTTATCATTTTCACACATTTTTTTATAATGGGGTAAGGATTCAAGGAGTGTCAATGGTTTTTATATCTGCAATCACAAGGACCTTTCCCTTGGAATAGTGTTTGAGAGTTCTTGGTTTAGAGGATTAGGGTTCAGGCCACACCCTTCCCTTATCATCTCTAAATCCTAGAGCCTTAGTTCCCTGGTCGGAAAGTTATAGTTCACACAGACATTTCCTTTAAAAAATAAAATAAAATTCTCCCTCCCCTACCATGACCAACTTTAGGCAGAAATCATAGAATAAGCCCCTGACCTTTTGGGTCGGATCCAATATCCTTCAATCTAATTTCATATTGAGTGGTTCATTGCTCCTCACCCTCATCCACCACCATTGTTTTATCCATGATTTCTTTCTCTAGCATAGAAGGAAAAGTGTGGGAGCATTTGTTGAATATTTCACATCCACTTTTTTCTCACACTGAGCATGACTCATGCGGGCTTAGAGATTTGTGATGATCACAACTATTTCACAAACACCACATTGAATGAACTCTGAGATATTTGATTCCCATAAAAACTAGGATACGTTGGATTCCTTCATAAGGATCAATCTAAATCTCATATCATCCATAAATGGGAATCCACTTTAGGAGTAATCCACAAATTAAACCCCCGTATCACCAATTTATAATTTTTTAGTATGTAAGTCCAAATTAATTTCTCTAAAAGGAATAGAGTCTCCTATGAGACTTCCAGAACTATGTGGTCTTTTATTATCATCCAAGATGAGATACATAAGAATCCTACTTAAGGATTCAAGGAAGAAATCTAAATCAACCAAATCCTTTCTAGGCCACATTCCTTATATGGTCTAATTCATCATGTAAATTCATATCCCTTCCAGGTTCCTTGGGCTACTTCGGTTTAAGCCCCACAAAAACATTTATTAGGAATACTCTGCCTCTGGATCCTTACCACATGAAAATAAACTATATGGATTGGTCCTTATCACACAACCTTAAAAGATATGATGTGTCCTATTACATAGCACTGAACTATGTGGTTTATGATTCCTTTGACAAGGATCCATCAATGGGTATGATCCCAATATTAAAACTACTCATATCTCCCAAGATGAAGATAAATTCTAGAGTGGCTTGCTGAGTGGAAAATAAAACCAGTGTAGTCATAAAAGAGACAAATGAATCTCTAAGTAGTATACCAAAGGACACCATTGGTGGAGAACCTCAAATACATACATATGTCTCCATCAATGAAGAAAATTGAATACAAACATATTATTCTCAAATTCCTTCCAAATCAAAAGGGAAACTCAATTAATACTTGGTTAATTAATAAGTATTCATGTACATGTATTAAATCTATAAGAGAGTCTCAGAGTAGGTAGTAATTCCCCCCAAAAGGGTGTGATGAGCATGACGTCCCATCCTCTCATCCAATGTGTTTTCCAAATAATTTTCATCCAAATGACTTGAAGAATGCCTACCTTTGGAATGAAGGTCACTTTGGATACAAAACAATTGGGTGTTTATGCTTCCCTAAATAAATAAAATGGAAACCGTTCAAGAATAACTCCTCATATCAAAGTACTTTTTGTAGTGGAAACAAATAAAATATAGAACCAGACATTAATCCTTAACCAAGTTGATAGTATTACCCCTTTGTTAAGCCCCATGAAATTGATAAAGGATATCCAGAAAATGGAATCACCCATGCATGTGACAATCTAAAAGAAAATAATTTAATGAAATTATTTTGTTTGTATTTGTCAATTTTTTTCAATTACTCCCTTCTGTCTAAATGTCTTCCTTCATGTTGGCACCCATGAATTCCCTGACTGATGTTCAAGATGGATCCTAATCTGGTGGAAGGATTTCATCACCAACTAAGAATCTTCAACACTGGGTCTCAAATGTATTGGTTCAGGAATACTATCAACATGGTACTATCGCAAACCTAGAGGGTTCCCAACATGATCTATATGTTAACAACAACCCTCGATCTTACTGTCAGTGATGAAAGGTGGTCAAGAAGCGGACGGTGTCAACAACCATCTTCAATATCTTTGGGTCCTTATCTTCGAAATTAAATAACCAGTCCCTCCCATACTATATACAGGTGGATTAGGTGGTAACTCCTGGCCTCAACTCCAAGACAAATGGGTCCTTTGTGAGGTCTCCCACCAACAATCACCACCAACAGAATTGTGAAATAGTGAACCCCCAACATGATGGAGGTATTGCCTTTAGTTGTTCAAGCTAGGTCCATTAGACATGGTCATGTAAGAAGAACCTATAGGGAAAACATCGGGCCAACAGGGAGTAGGTTCCTACCTTTTCCCCCCTCCGGAGAAGTCCATAAAAATAACTTTGTGGAAAGAATGAACATATACATACACCCATATTCCAGAAATAATCTAGTCAGCAGACTCATCTGGTAGTGTCCAACTAATGACACCATTTAAATCTAGTGTATTACTATGAGCAGGCACATACACTTTCTTTCAAACTATCATCTAGTCACCAGGTTCATCTGGTTGTATTCAAGGAAGCCCTCCAATAAAATATGGTAGAAACTTGTAATTAGGAACATAACCATGCCTTCACTCACTAATCCAATTAGCAGTATCATCTATCAGCATTGAAATAATTTTATCAACAATGATTGGAGGGAAAAAACCAATAGGTACATGCACCTACAAGCATCCATCAAGGCTTCTAACACTCTCGATTGGCAGCACTCATAGAATTCATTTGGAAATAACTAATTAAAATACAGGGGTGGACTCAACTCTCTGCCCCCATACATGAGTACTGTCAGTATCCACTAATAAGAAAGGGAGGAAAGGAGTAGGTACATACACATACACCACACACGAAGTGAACATATCATTCAGTTCCGACCACTGAAGTCACCAAACACATTTTAGCAATGGTGAAATGATAGACACAAATTCATGACCTTATTCTGGAAGCCTTCCAAAATATCACAATGGAAACATCAGCAGTACCAAAGGGATAGACACATAATTATGCACCCACACCTCAGATGACTCATTATCATGCCATCCCGGAGCACATACACACCTCTATTCCATTATAGGTGGTTCATAGGGAATAATACTCCATATAATATGGACAACTAGATTAGGAACATATACCCTTTAAAATTAGAGATACCTTTCCCTTTCTGATGACCACTAAATGGAAAGAACATAAACCATCCCATGGTAACCAATTCTTTGTTAATGTGTACTGAACTACAAGTAAAAGATCATCTAAAAAGAGATATCACCAAACATAGTTGTAAAATCAAGAGCCAATGTATGATCTAACTCCTCTTAATGCTGGAGTTCATGAAGACCTAAGACATTTATTTGTTGCAACTCAAGATCCTAAACTCCCATTAAAAAATTTTGGAATTATTAACAGTAATTTTGATGCTCCTCAATGGATACTTCATCAAGAAGGCTTAATTAATGACAATTTGGTCAATTTAGAGAACCTATCTCTATATGAGAGCTACGAAAACCCTCAGTGTGACCAGAAGGCCAAGGAGAATGAGGATTTATCAGTTGCGGTAATCCACTATGGTGGTCCTTGCTATGATTGAATTCACTATAAAAGTTCTCTCCATAGTAGTGTTTCATATTATCAAGATAATTATACAATTGAAAATTTAGTGATGAGAAATCCCTCTTCTCTTGAGGAACTTTCCAACATAATCCATTCATGTCAGATGCCTTGTTAGTAATAGGTGAAATAGTTTCTCAACCAGAAGACAACCCAAGATGATGGTCATTATTTGAACCTACCGTAGGTCATTTTCCATCTAATAGAGCATTTTAAAAGACGAAAGATCATATTTTTTGTGATAAAACAATTGGGAAGCGTCCACTCTGGTCAGACCAACTTGAAAAACCACTATACAAATATGAGGAAGATATTTTTAATATTGAAAAACAACTGGATAAGAGTGAATTTCTAGTCATGTTCTGGCCTTTGGAATACACTTAATACAACATTCTAGAATTGATATCATAATATTTCATTCATGATATTTTCCTCAACATATGGAATAATATTTATCATATGAAATCCAATATATTACCTTACAAAACATATCAATGTCTTGTAAAGGTAATAGAAGGGTTGAAACGCCAAATTTACTTGGAATCTCTTTCAGTTTCCTGACATCCATAGGTTGAGAAGAAGCCGAGAGCCCTTCAAAGGGCATGCCTTGATGCACAGAAGATTCTAATATAGTTAATTATTGACACCCCATATGGTGTTCATATTAGAGGATGGGGTTCACAAAGTGCATTGCAATTCCCTACACTCCAAAATCATCAAAGCCCACCAAAAGTGGTCTAATTTAATATTATTTATTTTGGTTGGATATAATCAACATATTTTGTGTGTAATAAATGATATGCTCAAGAAAAGGGCTCGAGGTCCTCTCAAAAAAGTCTGTCCTAGATAGAGAAATATAACAAGATACATTTTCATCAAGAATCTGAAAATGTTAATAAGAACTACCGCTTAGAGGATGTCAACCATCATATTTCACAAATATCTGAAATTGAATAGAAGTATTCA
This sequence comes from Viscum album, assembly GCA_963277665.1. NCBI lineage: Eukaryota > Viridiplantae > Streptophyta > Magnoliopsida > Santalales > Viscaceae > Viscum > Viscum album. The sequence continues at coordinate 307,902,035 of OY728152.1, forward strand.
GAAACAAGTGATTTATGTGGTTGTCGGATAATGCACCCATACAATATTTGGACCATAATTCATAAAAGAAAAAAATTGTTATGCTAATATTATCCATAGAAGTTCATGATCCAGCCCAGACTATAAGGATGGGGGATTTTTTAACCCAACATTTGAATTAATCAAACAGAGTTTTAAGGTTTAAAGAAGAAGAACAGAAACAACCTCATCCTATAGGGCTGGGAGAAGTTTCACATCCACAATCCCCACCTCAATAGAAGTTAGTTTTCTCATGATTAAGGAAGAATCAAAAAATTGAACACATAAATAAACTCAGCAATGATTCCCTTCAGGTTACTATCTGTAAAATATTTCTCAGGAAATCCGTGTATATAAGGGAAAAGTATCATAGAGGAAACATATGGAAACAATCTTATAGAGATACTAATAAAATTTCATCAACGTATTATGTGTCAGTGAATTTCATTAATACCATTATCAAAGATCCTATATAAAATGTGCCTAGTTTAGTGGAGTCGGATGATGATGTTTATATTCATAATATTGTATACACTAATGCAAATAAAGGAGGTGTTCATACCCAAAAACAGAGGCTTACCCAGAATCTAGGTACTCTCTCAAGTAACCAACTCCAATCTCTTAAAAAGGAATCTAATAATGGGAATGGTAAAGGTAATATCATGTATCACTTTTCAACTATAGAAGGTCAATATTTTTCTCTTAGAGAATGATTTTCCCAACAATAGAAGAGATGAAGGAGTTGAAAAGACTCAATGCAGAGTTACTACAATGCAATATTCTTTCCATACATGCTCCACATGTAGATCCTTAGCTTTCACATCATGTTGGAATTCCATAGAAAATGGGGTTTTTTAACTACAAATGTTGATAATGAATTACCTCCTTTTGGTACACATCTTGGACATGATCAAACACATCCATAAAGGCCTATCTGTAACACCCCGAGATTTTATGAGAATTATTCTTCTCATTTTATTTAATGTCTTTTGTTGTACGCTACACCAAGATTATCTTGAACTATGCACAACATCGTATTAGCTTTTAGTATATGCAACACTATTCTTGGTTTGCATTACATGCAAGAGAAACCTTCCTCGATAGCTTGAGTTGTATGTAATACCTATTTTCACTAAACAATGATATGTTATAAAAATATTATATAAACTAGCGGTTATGAATAATAATTCCAAATTTTTGAAATTTTATAAATTTTATCTTTCAAAATGAACTTCATTTTTGGATTCAGAATATCGAAATTAGCATAGGGTGAATTTTTGGTATTTTTCTAAAAACTTTCAATTTTTGATGAATAGTGAAAAACACTTTGTTATAGTTTAAAACCAAATTTTTTTTTAAATAATTATTTATTTTAGGTCATAATAGACACATAATACCCATGTAAGTTAAATATAATTCATTGGAGTAAATTTATAATAATTTAAGATATATAAAAAATGTATAGAACTTTTCACCATCTTTTACCCACCTCCTATGAGAATTTGAAAATTTACAGACAACATAATTTTACCGCTTCTGTGAATGGAATTTAAAATATCCGAGGAAAATAGTTAATATCAAGGATTAAAATGTGGTTCAATAAAATAAAAATAATTTATGGTGAATACTAACTTTTTACTTTTATTTACCATGGTTAAAAGAAAATAGGGTAATTAAGGGTAAAATGATATTATTATTACCCTAAAACATGTCCTAATTCTATAGGATAAGTGTAATTTGACCAAAAACATCCTTAGGAATAAAATATGAACCACTTTGGTCCACATGGATTATATTAGGACACATATTATTATTTTATTTAAAGAAGAGTTCAAATATTTTAAATCAAAGTTTAATAACTAAAACATTTTTAATATAGGGTTATACATTAGGTAAATTAGACTATAAATATTAATTAGAAAGATAAAAATATTTCATACATAATGGTATTTTGTTTATTTTTTTTATAAATTATATAATTCAATTTATTTATGACCCAATGATGATGCAGTAATTACCTTTATAATGAGATATTAACATAATTTATATTTTAAATACCCAAATAAAGGTAATTTGAGAATTTTTATGAATTAAACTAATTTTATAGGTTAATATAATATATTAGGGTTGGTTATATGAATTTTTTTCGAAGTAATAATGCTGTTATGAATTTAGAGAAAACCAAATACCAAATAGTGTCAAAATTGACATAAAAGAGTATTCAAAAAAAAATATTATATTATTAATTGATATAATGGTCCTAAAAATATAAGGTTCAGCCAAAAGGCTTATATTATAATATATATGACATTAATGAACTAATTGGGGTTCTATTGGTAGTTTATAGTAGGTTTATTAACCATATATTGTAATAATACAAGAAGACATGGTAAAAGTTAAATTAATTAACTTAGAGTTAAATCTAAATGATAAGGTTAAAATGGTTACCTAAACTTTTCTAAAACCTATTGTTTGATAGGATTTTGACCCATCGCCACCCTATCCTCGAAATAAGTCACATTATATCCATTATAAACTGAATATGAATTTATTATAAAATAATATTTTATGTTTTTCCTAAGGTGCCCCTCACCCCTCTTATAAAATGGAACTCCCCCTTATCTCTAATACATGTCTCCAAATCCATTTGGATAGGACAAAACCTTCCCAAATACCCACTCAAATGCCCTCCCTTCATCCTAGCGGCATTCCTTTAGTTAGAAAGCCATCTAAGGAGCCCTTTTGATTAAATGAAAAGGAAGAACCTGGGCAAGAGGAGGTTCAGATATGTACGAACCATATCAGACCTAAGGTAAGGGATAATTTTACAATCTCATTTTTTATCTGAGATTTCTTATACATTACAATTTTCTGGGGTTATATTTTTCATCCATGTCTATAAAAAAAATTTCACACTGTTTTTAATATTCTTCCATGTACGTTTAAAGTCATGTTTACCCATCTTTGACTTTTTCATTGTGTTATGGAAGGAATATTTCTTTTGTTTACCATAAATGGTACTTTTTGACTTTTCCTTTAAATGTATGAGGAGAATGTTTTTTAACATATACGGCATGAACGGATTTTTATAGTTTCATAACGCCTTATTTACATGAAGCTTATTCTACAATATTTCATGACTATTTTCAACAAAATCCTTTTCTTTTAAAATTGCATGGAATTTTGTGAAATGAAAATGATTTTGAAGAAGAAAGGATGTTTTCCTCAAGAATTCATTTCAAGTGTTTTATCAAAACCTTTTTCCATCAAAGATAACAGTATTTCATTTTTGTATGTTTCAATTATAATGTCTCTATGATTTACATGGTTTCACATTTCTTACGATGAAATGATATATATTTTCTTTACATGGATTATGTTATGATGGGATGATGTTTATGAAACCCATTGTATTCTTTGGGTTACGATGAATGGTTTATGTTTATGTTGTGGCACATATAAGAATTATTCCATTATGAGATGGGTGGGACCTATATCTCCCTCTAATGCATTGGGTAATGATTTATATCTCATGAGATAGACATGGCTGGAACGACAAGTAAAATTTGGTTCTGTAATACAGGGCTGGAACCGCAAGTAAACCCGATTCAGTAATGGACATTATCCAAAATGATGGTTTTAGCATCAATGATTTGACTACTATGGAAATCATATCAATAGATTGATGGTTTTCCATAATTACATGTTTCATTACCATGCTATTTTATCATGATTGTTGTCCCATTCTGATATATGCCTTACATACTACCATGTTTAATGTCATTGCTCAATATTTTGATGTTTAAACTTTATGTTCATGTTTTTATGTTCAAATTTATATGGGTTGTTTTATTTTCTCCATGATTACCCTTACTGAGTATTTGATCTCACCCTTTTTATGTTTTCTTTCCCCCTGAGATATAAAGGAAGGTTTTAGGTAAGAAAACAAAAAGGGGAATGTCTTCATGGGAGATGATTAAGATCTTTCAACATGGTTAGAAGTTTACGTTCCATGTTTCCAAAGACACTAAACTATTACGGTCCTTGGATGTCAATTTTTATTTCGTATTAAGTATATCAAAAAAGTAATGTAATGTCCATGTACGTCAAGCTTTGGGTCTCTACACTATCCCCAAGTGTTATCAAATAAAAATACCAAAAACACCACCACCAGTGGTTTTTCCAGTTTTCGTTCTAGTTAAAGCTATATCTATTATACCTGTATAGGTCCCAACTCATTTAGATATTCCCCAAATTATTATGAATACAATTAAGGGATTAACATCTAGATTGGAATCTATGGAAGAATGGTGTGCACTAGTACCACCAGAAAAGAAATCTTACCCCAAATGGGTATATCTGATCCCTCCCCCAAAAAGCTTTTTGATTAACACATTTCAATTCATTAATGGGTTGAGAGATCCGAAGAAGCACTTAACACATTTTGAATAATGTTGTGATCCCATAATGGGGACCCCTCTGTAAAAAGAAGTAGTGATTCTCATATTCTTTGTGCAATCATTATAGGGGCTATCCTTTGTCTGGTATACAAGTTTGCAATCTGGATAAAGTAATGGATGGGAAGACTTTTTTCAGATATTATTTTTCCAATTCAGCTCAATGTTACCAATGGAAACATTTTTTGATCATGAAAATTGCAAATAATTGTAAAATTAAAGAGTTTTAGAATTCTTTTATCAAGGGAAAGGATTAACATATTCATTAAATCTACCACTCCCTCTAGAAGAGTTGGTGCCAATTTCTATGGAAAATATGCCTAATGAGTTACCCACACCACTAATCCTTGTGAAATACACAGGAGGGTCTCGATACCATACATCAACCTACCAACAAGTGGAAGATTTTATTGTGGAATGAAAATATAAATATCACGCAATCCCATCATCCATGGGATGGAGAATAGGTAAAGTAGAGTCTTCTATTGTCTCACTCAAACAAGCGCTGGTACCTGCTTCTACTTCCAATCCTTCATCATCTAGAAGGGCTCCACCTCCTGAGCATTAGCAGCAAAGCCCACCTCGTCATGATGATCCAAAGGATCAATGGGTGAGATAGCTTGAGTAATTAATGAACAATGTTTATTCATTTCAAAATGAATAGATTCTCAGTTACTTCAATTCAGCATTGGAAAACAATTTAGTTCTGTTACCAAGGCCCAAGAATCCAAACAATGAAGGGAATACAGATCTCCCAAATTATTTCCCCTTTCATCCAATGTTGGGGAATCCCATCCTAGAGTATTTTTTTAATGAACTCCTACAAAAAATGGTTGAATCAGGACAAGTGATACTAAAAATTTAATCATCCCAAGTAGCATGTGTTACTACTACCAATCTAGAGGAATAAGTCAGATGGTAGGAAGTCAAATGAAAAATTGAATAGAACTATGATAATTTGATGGTCAGGAAAATAGACAAGAAAACTCAAGACATTCTAAGAACATAGTTGAAACAACCGACTATGCCTCCTACCACTTATGAAACAAAAAATCCATCTTTATCAAAAGATCAGTCCTCAAATGGTCAATCCTCAAAGAAGATACATGATCATAAATGTAAAGATTGGTTAGAAGAAATTGAACTCGTGTTAAGGCCAAATATGTCCTAACCATTGTAATATTTCATTCAAACTTTCCCAAATGCATGAGACCCCCCCCCCCCCCCCTCAGGCATAAAAGGAACAGACTTCTCAATAAGAATCTTCATTAGATGAGGAATGGATCTTTGATTTTGTAAACATTATCCATTTAACATATTACTATGAAAATGATATTTTTGATTAAGAACCTAAATTCCTTACACCTGATTGGAGAACTAGGGGAACAAGTCAAATTCATGGATATAGGGGAAGACATAGGTTTTATAGAAGCAACTATTTTAACTATACCCCGACTCGAATCATTTATGCAGTAGAAAATTGTTGGAAATCCCTTTATTGGGCTCAACAAGAACTAGAGAACTCTCTGACACATGACAGTAATGACCCAAACATTCTCATCTTGGAAGACCATTTACAGGTTACATATTCACTCTCTCAGCAGGTATATAAACCTAGTCTGTCTAATCTACCAAGAATAGAAGTATTTCATGTTTCTTCCATGTAACATGACACATCTACATCATAAGAATCAACCCCCATGGAACCTGCAAAATTAAATTTCCATGATATAGAATGTAAAGACCCGTAAAATTCAAGGGAAATTTTTTCTATATTTTTTTTGGGCTTTTACAAGAACGCGGTTTCTGACGGAACTTTATTCTGAGGCCCGGAGTGTCCGGAATCAATTTCCGAAGTTTGGCTCAGGTACGATCAGTGAACGAACGAGCGGGTTTTCCTATCTTTTGAACTGGTGCTCGGAATTGAAATCTGATGGCACCGATGAACTCGCAACGTCGGTAATCTCTTAAGGGAACCTTTACCGTAGTTGTGCTTGTGCGGGAGAAGAAGATAATTTTTGGGGATTAATTAAATAAAGTGAATAAAATTGTTGAATCAATTTTATTTCATGTTATGTGGTTAACTTCTCCCATGGGAAGTTGGTGGTGCACCCACATCCATCCAACTTCCCATGTGTGGATATTTGAAAGGGTGGGGTCCACACGAACCCCCCACCTTTTCAATTTCCTTAAACTCCCTAACCCTCTTAACCCCTCACTTTCCTAACTCCCTATTAACTCACATTCTTTAATTTTTGACAACTTGTTATAATTAATTAAGGGAGTTACATAATTTCAAACTCTTGAAATTCAAATGGTTTGGTTGTGTTAATAAAATAAGACTTAGTCTTATTTTATTATTGGTTAGAGTTTTGCAACCTTCAGAGGATTGGGGAAGCGGTCTTCTTCTTCTTCAACCTCGACGAAGAACGCGAAGAACACCTCCACCGAAGAACGCGACATCTTCTTCCAAACGACGTTTTCTCTTCGAACGCACCTCGACGACAACAGAATTGACGTTCGTCTTCCGCGACGCGACGTTCTTCTTCCGCGTCGTCCCTTCCGTGATGGTTTTACCACGACGAAATCTCCTTCAACGACTTTGAATCCTCGCTTCGCGACTTCAACATTCGTTTTCCACGACGCCCGACTTCCATGAAGCTCATCTTCCGCGGCTCGATTAACGTGCACCATTCCTGAACCGAGGTAGGGGATTATTTTTTATTTACTTATTTCCATTCATAATTGTAGTTATCGATTATCGTGGATTTTTCAACTAGATGATATCGATTAATGAGAGGGGGGCCAGACTGCACAAACATGGCCGAACCCTCCCTCCTATGATCATGTTTGTTTCCTTGCAGATGGAACGGGATGGTGTGGTGTCGTCGCACCATGCGGGAATCACACGGCAAGTATTGCGCGGCGCCGTCGCGCCGCGCCGTGGAAAGAAATTCAAGAACGCGACGCCGTCGCGCCGCGTCGAAGATAAACGAAGACGCCGCGGCCGGAGCAAGGCCGTGGCGGAGGGGCGCGGTGTCGTCACACCGCACTGGATGACAAGGGCCGCGGCCGGTTCCAGGCCGCGGCGGAGCAAGGTGACCGGCGGTCTGACCGGGCCGCCGGCGTCGGAGCTGGAAGGGGACCAGCCATTGCTTGTCCCGTTGAGCAGGAACCGGCCGGCCAGGTCGGGCCAGACGGAAGGGGAGGAACCGGGGGAATTAAATTCCCCTGGCTGGATTCAAGCGGCCCCAATTAAAGGGGTCGTCGTTTTCCATAAAGGAGGGGCAAAGCCCCTCCCTTGGCTCGCGCGCGGCACAAAGGCCGAGCTGGCCGCGCAGGCTGGTCGCCGCGCTGGCCGCGTCGCCTGCCAGGCCGGGACTCCAGGCCGGGCCGGGTTGTCGGGCCGGGTCGCCGCTCGGGCCGGGTCGACCCAATTCGGCCAACCCAGGGGGGTACTGGGTCGGGTCGGGCCGGGCCCAGACCCCCTATTTTCGGACTGAGTTGGTTCAAACGCCTATATCTTGGGTTACGGACCTCCGATCGATGCACCGTCAGTTGCATAGCGATCCTTGGAACGAGACGGTCATTTCTGTATATCGTACTCAAGCTTTAGGAATACGTTGGGTTCGTTCGGGTTGGTTCGTACGCGAAACAAACACGGCCCTCAGAGCGGAAACTCTCGTATCTTGAGTTCCGGACGTCCGATTGACGTGCCGTCGACTTTGATGGATTCATATAAGTGAGACGAATGTTTTTTCTTACTCTGCTCGAGGTTTGGATGTCGTCGGAGTGTTGTCGGGTTGGTTTGCTCACGAAACCAACCGGGCCCCTGGAACGAAAAAGCCAATAACTCACAGACCGAGCGTCCGATTGACGCACTGTCTGTATCGTTGATTTCCTCTTGATGATACAGATCTTTTGGCATACTTCTCCCGAGTTTTGGATGCAGTTGGATAGTGGCCGGGTTGGATCGCACCCGAAATCCAACCGGGCCCCTGGAACGGAAAAGCTGATATCTTTCAGACAGGACGTCCGTTTGATGAACCGTCAGCGGCGTTGTTGATCACATGTAGAAACGGTCCCTATGATTATACCCTATGAGAGTTCGGGGTAGAGTTGAGATACGGCCGGGATTGGTGCGCTCACGAAACCCACCGGGCCCCTGGGACGAAAAGGCTAGTAACTCACAGACCGAGTGTCTGATTGACGTGTCGTCTGTTGCGTTGAGACCCCTATGACGAGGCAGTCCTTTGAGATACTTCTTCGTGGGAATTTGAGATACTTGGAGTATCGACCTGTAGCTCATGGAGCGGACCCTCCCAGAGACGAGTGTGCGGAGTACGGAGACCGTGTAGCCGACTGAGACCTGACGACTGCTTGACCGACTCGACTTAGAGTGAGTCGACTAGCTCAGTGGACGGAGCACTACTTTCTGAGGTGCAGACCCATGGCGGACGGAGCACTACTTGTGTGACAGTGCAGACCCTCGGTACTCGTCCGGAGAGTACCTCAGTAGGTTACTAGGGGGTGTGCACTACTGTGTTTGGGTGACATACCTCGGCGGGAAGCACTACTGTGTCTGGGTGGCTAACGCGCAGTACTTGACAGGAGGAGTACCTCAGCAGTCTTAGGTTAGTGAGAAGTACCTCGAAGTTGTGACAGGACCACTGTACACTCCAGAGACGGAGCTCTTCAGCAGTTACGGTTTTGATAATGAAAATCCTGGTTTGAGCTGAGACTTTTGACCTTTGTGTTTACCTCATGATTGAGATGGGTCACTTGATAACTTAGGTATATGTATGGGCATATACCTGGGTAGTGGTTATCTGTTGATTTCATGATCCTTGTGTTTCCTCATGATTGAGATGGGATACATGATAACTTAGGTATATGTATGGAAATATACCTAAGTAGAGGTTATCTGTTGAGATCTTCTTTGTGGTTATCCTTGTTAGTTTTAGAGAGACCTTGAGGGTCTCGGGGTCCCTACTGAGTATTGTTATACTCACCCCTACACGGGCTATGCCCGCACCTCGTTGTGTTGGTTGCAGACGACGGGCAGTGCTGACAGAGGCCGAGTGTTCGAGGACTGGATGGTACCCAGAGGTGGACCACACGATGAGTCAGTATCTGGAGGAGGACTTCACGGCGAGACGACACACGGAGGTGGTTGATGGGTGAGAGCATTGATGAGGCTATCTGTACCTACCCTTCAGGTAGGATCCGTGGCGGACGATCCAGGAGCTGTGCTATCTGTACCTACCCTTCAGGTAGGATCCGAGGAGGACGACCCAGGAGTTGCTTCCTTCTTCCAGTTGTTGCTTTTTTTCTGTTGTACTTTCGTTCAGTTTTAGTTGTACTTTATTTTGGGTTTGTATTCTGGCCCATTTACTTTTCAGCACTTCTCTTGTACTTAGTGTTTACTTTTTCTGCTTGCTTACTCTGTGGTGCTTGTTTTCTTTTATAAAGGCAATGCCTTCCCAGTTATCGGGATTTATGCCTTTGCTGCTAGTCTCCAGTCCCTGGCCTATGGAAGGTGGGCTTGGGGTAGTCACAACACGGGCCCCGAGGGCGGGTCGTGAAAAATTGGTATCAGAGGAGTCGGTTCTACCGCAGAACTTATAACTATGATATTCTCTTTCTGTGAAGCAATAGTGTTAAGGGTACCGAGTGTGGTCTTCAGTTCAGGGAGTCCAATGTTGGTGCGGGCGGCCGACGTATCCATACACCAGGACCCTGACAACTGATTTCCGAAATTGTGCACGAAAACACTGATTGCATGTGTGTTTCCAGAAGTTTTATTTAAATATTAGCTCAAACCAGGTCAGCTCACCAGGTATAATCGTCTGACCGTGTCACGTTGTTTCCTTCAGGATGCTTTTCTCAGATGACCAGCTAGAGCCCAGAAGGATGTGAGTACTGACATCCTGTCGAGAAACGAGGCTTCGGTACAGGGCCCTCTTACAGTTGAGGCCCCAGTGGAGGCACCAGCGGTACTACCATACGTTGGGCCACCGATGCCACCATCCCCAGCAGTAGAGGGTGCAGGTCGCTTGAGTGCACTACCCGAGTTCCAGCGCCAGAGTCCACCCAGGTTCCAGGGAGGGACGGACCCGAAGGGGGCTGAGGATTGGTTGGAGGCTGTGGTGAGAGTCTTTAGGCTAGTGGGGACGCCGGCAGACTTCATGGTGATCTTTGCTGCTAGCCTCCTTCAGGAAGCAGCAGGCGGGTGGTGGAGCCACTTGTTTCAGTTTTTGCGACGGGATGGCCTTCGCATGGGAAGACTTCGAGACCTTCTTCAGGGTGGAGTTTGTGCCAGTAGCTCTACATCCCAAGCGTGTACAGGAGCTTCTGCCTTTGCCGCCTGTTTTTCGATCAGTAGCTGAGTCATATGTGGGCAGTAAACAGATGATGCAGAGGTCCAGGAGGACCAGACTAGTAGTTGGACGATCTCAGGTTTTAGGACCGGTGGTGCGGAGAACCCGAGGTGGGGTCAGAGCCAGGCGTGCCAGAAACAGATAGTGTTACTCATGCGGTAGGAAGGGTCACCTGGCACGTGACTGTCTGAATCCGCGTACAGTTGATCCACAGGCATTGGAGGAGCCACCAAGGTAGTAGAGCTCCGGGAACAGGTGGACAGGAGTGGAACTAGTGGATACGTCCCTTGTACTTCTAGTTCCATGTTGCTGTTGTATTCGTGTCTTTGTACTATGAGCTGCAATATTAAAAAGACACTTATCTTTGTTTGCTTTCATGTCCTTTTGTTTGGTTGATACTGAGTGGTCCTGGTTAAAACTGTTGACTTGACCCTCACTTTCGAGATTTCTACTGGAGGAGACCCAATGACCTCACACTGATGCCGACAGTGTGAATCGACCCTTGGAGGTGAGAGTGACAGTTGGATCTCTTAGTAGTTACGTCGAGGCCTTACGACGTCATCCATGTCATGAATGTGTCATTCATGTCAGGATTGACTATATTAGGCAATGGGTGTGGTTCATCCAGGGGATGAGACCTAGTTTCTCTTTTCGGCAAAAGAGAATTTTTAGCAGCTCTTTCAGATCATAGGCAAATCAGGTGAAGATCATCCAGGAGCAGATGAAGACTGCACAATGCAGTAATAAGCAGGAAACCGGCTCCAGTCTTAGAGACTCAAGCGTGTTAAATGTTAAAGAAGAGGAAGCTTAAAGGAGAGATGAGTCTACGAAGCAGCAGACGTGGAGGCAGAGCTAGGAGAGCAGAATGAGGTGGTGTACATCCTAACATGGTACAACCACCCGCCTTAGTTATTCCTGTCAGGCACAGGGAGCTGGAGGGCGGAGGAAGAGTGCGGCTGCATGCGGTCAAGGAGTGTGACCCAATGGCTCTAGAAATGATTCAAGGGACAGTCTATGTCCACTACTAGCTGCTGTAGTAATGGACGTCGATATGAATCATTCCTTGCTTTCACAAATCTTGTTCCAGACCTAGAGTTTCCGGTAAGCCGTGGACTTGACCCTCACGTCTGGAGATACTTTGGGAGGAGACTCGATAATCACACTTACGCCGACGGTGTGGTCAGACCCTCGAGGCGAGAGTTCCGGTTGGAAATCTCTTGGTGGCAGCGTCGAGGCCTTACGACGTTAGTTTGAGTATGTAATGGGCAATAACTGTTCATACTTAAATTGATGGTTTTAGGAAAACGTCGGGATGGGTTTTCCTTGGTCGGCGAAATGGAAACCCTGGGCAGCACATGTTAAACTCATACACAGGAGGGTGCGACCGATCACTCTTGAGTCGTCCAACGTTACCCTCGTGGTGGAAGTCGTTTCGAGTTCCAGTTCTAACAGGAATTGGAGACCTCTAGAGTTCGAGGATGACGATCACGTCCTTATATGGGTCTCACCTCGACGAAGTTTACGGAGTTGTGGCCAAGGCGGCAAGTAAAATCTGAGGTTCAACGGACCTTTCTAGGTCCACAGCTAGGTAGGCGAGTTGGTTTACTGCTTGACCCATCCACCTCAGTTGCACCAGGTGCACAATGACTTCCACTTATCTCAACTGAAGAGATACGTGCTCGACCCTTCGCATATCATTGACCATGATAAGCTGGACGATGGTGATGAGGTGTTTTCCATGGAGGTTCTAGTGGGGATCAAGGATCGACAGGAGCAGATCCTATGAGGATGATTGATTCCTCGGGTGCACTTTCTCTTTCAGTACGGAAACCTCCAGGTGAGCACATGGGAGCGGAAGGCTCAGATGCGTGCTCTGTACCGCTTTTGTAACCTTAGTTTGTGTTAAAATATTACGAGGACGTAAATCCCTGGGGTGGGAGTAATTTAAAGACCCTTAAAATTCAAGGGAATTTTTTTCTAAATTTCTTTGGGATTTTACAAGAACACGGTTTCTGACGACACTTGATTCCGAGGCCCGGAGTGCCCAGAATCAATTTCTGAAGTTTGGCTCGGGTACGATCAGTGAACGAACGAGCGGGTTTTCCTATCTTTTGAACCGGTGCTCGGAATTGAAATCCGATGGCACCGATGAACTCGCAACACCGGTAATCGCTTAAGGGAACCTTTACCATAGTTGCATTTGTGCGGGAGAAGAAGTTAATTTTTGGGGATTAATTAAATAAAGTGAATAAAATTGTTGAATCAATTTTATTTCATGTTATGTGGTTAACATCTCCCATGGGAAGTTGGTGGTGGGCCCACATCCATCCAACTTCCCATGTGTGGATATTTGAAAGGGTCGGGCCCACACGAACCCCCCACCGTTTCAATTTCCTTAAACTCCCTAACCCTCTTAACCCCTCACTTTCCTAACACCCTATTAACTCACTTTCTTTAATTTTTGACAACTTGTTATAATTAATTAAGTGAGTTACATAATTTCAAACTCTTGAAATTCAAATGCTTTGGTTGTGTTAATAAAATAAGACTTAGTCTTATTTTATTTTTGGTTAGATTTTTGAAACCTTGAGAGGATTGGGGAAGCGGTCTTCTTCTTCTTCAACCTCGAAGAAGAACGCGAAGAACAACGCTCTTCAACGAAGAACACCTCTGCCGAAGAACGCGACGTCTTCTTCCAAACGATGTTTTCTCTTCAGACGCAACTCGATGACAACAGAATTGATGTTCTTCTTCCGCAACGCCGTATCCGCGACGCGACGTTCTTCTTCTGTGTCGTCCCTTCCACGACGGTTTTCCCGCGACGAAATCTCTGTCAACGACTTCGAATCCTCGCTTCATGACGTCGACGTTTGTTTTCCACGACGCCCGACTTCCGCGACGCTCGTCTTCCGCGGCTCGATTAACGTGCACCGTTCCCAAACCAAGGTAGAGGATTATTTTTTATTTACTTATTTCCATTCATAATTGTAGTTATCGATTATCGTGGATTTTTCGACTAGATGATATCGATTAACGAGAGGGGGGCCAGACCGCACAAACACGGCCGAACCCCCCCCCCCCCCTCCTATGTTCATGTTTGTTTCCATGTGGATGGAACGGGATCGCATGGTGTTGTCGCACCACGCAGGAATCTCATGGCAAGTATTGCGCGGCGCCGTCGTGCTGCGCCGTGGAAAGAAATTCAAGAACGTGACGCCATCACGCCGCGTCGAAGAAAACCGAAGATTCCGCGGCCGGAGTGGGGCCACGGCGGAGGGGTGCGGTGTCGTCATACCGCACCGGACGACAAGGGCCGCGGCCGGTTCCGGGCCGCGGCCGATTCCGGGCCGCGGCGGAGCAAGGTGACTGGTGGCCGGACTGGGCCGCCGGCGTCGGAGATGGAAGGGGACCGGCCATTGCCGGTCCCGTTGAGCAGGAACCGGCCGGCCAGGTTGGGCCGGCCGGAAGGGGAGGAACCGGGGGAATTAAATTCCCCCGGCTGGATTCAAGCGGCCCCAATTAAAGGGACCGCCGTTTTCCATAAAGGAGGGGCAAAACCCCTCCCTTGGCTCGCGCGCGGCACAAAGGTCGTGCTGGCCGCGCAGGCTGGCCGCCACGCCGCCGCACCGGGCTGGGTTGTCGGACCAGATCGCCGCTCGGGCCGGGTCGACCCGGTTCGGCCAACCCAGGGGGGTACGGAGTCGGGTCGGGCCGGGCCCAGACCCCCTATTTTCAGACTGAGTTGGTTCAAATGCCTATATCATAGGCTACGGACCTCCGATCGATGCACCATCAGTTGCATAGCGATCCTTGGAACGAGACGACCGTTTTGGTATATCGCACTAAAGGTTTCAGAATACTTTGGGTTCGGCCGGGTTGGTTCGTACGCGAAACCAACCGGGCCCTCAGAGCGGAAACGCTCGTATCTTGAGTTCCGGACGTCCGATTGATGTGCCGTCGAATTTGATGGATTCATCTAAGTGAGACGGATGTTTTGGCTTACTCCGATCAAGGTTTGGATGTCGTTGGAGTGTAGTCGGGTTGGTTCGCTCCCGAAACCAACCGGGCCCCTGGAATGAAAAAGCCAATAACTCACAGACCGGGCGTCCGATTGACACACCGTCTGTCTCGTTGATTTCCTCTTGATGAGACGGATCTTTTGGCATACTTCACCCGAGTTTTGGATGCAGTTGGATAGTGGCCGGGTTGGATCGCACCCGAAATCCAACAGGGCCCCTGGAACGGAAAAACTGATATCTTTCAGACAGGACGTCCATTTGATGAACCGTCAGCGGCGTTGTTGATCACGTTGAGAAACGGTCCCTATGGGTATACCCTATGAGATTTCGGGGTACAGTTGAGATACGGCCAGGATTGGTGCGCTCACGAAACCAACCGGGCCCCTGGGACGAAAAGTCTAGTAACTCACAGACCGGGCGTCCGATTGACGTGTCGTCTGTTGCGTTGAGACCCCTATGACGAGGCGGTCCTTTGAGATACTTCTTCGTGGGACTTTGAGATAAATGGAGTATCTACCTGTAGCTCGTGGAGCGAACCCCCCAGAGACGAGCGTGCGGAGTACGGAGACCGTATAGCCGACTGAGACCTGACGACTGCTTGACCGACTCGACTTGGAGTGAGTCGACTAGCCCAGTGGACGGAGCAATACATTCTGAGGTGCAGACCCATGGCGGATGGAGCACTACCTGTGTGACAGTGCAGACCCGCGGTACTCGTCCGGAGAGTACCTCAGCAGGCTACTAGGGGGTGTGCACTACTGTGTTTGGGTGACATACCTCGGCGGGAAGCACTACTGTGTCTGGGTGGCTGACCCGCGGTACTCGACAGGAGGAGTACCTCAGTAGTCTTAGGTTAGTGATCAGTACCTCGAAGTCGTGACAAGACCACTGTACACTCCCGAGACGGAGCTCTTCAGCAGTTACGGTTTCGATAATGAAAATCCTGGTTTGATCTGAGACTTTTGACCTTTGTGTTTACCTCATGATTGAGATGGGTCACTTGATAACTTAGGTATATGTATGGGCATATACCTGGGTAGTGGTTATCTGTTGATTTCATAATCCTTGTGTTTCCTCAAGATTGAGATGGGTTACTTGATAACTTAGGTATATGTATGGGCATATACCTAAGTAGAGGTTATCTGTTGAGATCATATTTGTGGTTATCCTTGTTAGTTTTAGGGAGTCTTTTATGGTCTCGGGGTCCCTAATGAGTATCGTTATACTCACCCCTGCACGGGCTATTCCCGCACCTCGTTGTGTTGGTTGCAGATGACAGGCAGTGCTGACAGAGGCCGAGTGTTCGAGGACTGGACGGTACCCGGAGGTGGACCACACGACGTGTCAGTATCTGGAGGAGGACTTCACGGCGAGACGACACACGGAGGTGGTTGACGGGCGAGAGCGTTGAGGAGTCTATTTGTACCTACCCTTCAGGTAGGATCCATGGCGGACGATCCAGGAGTTGCGCTATCTATACCTACCCTTCATGTAGGATCCGAGGAGGACGACCCAGGAGCTGCATCCTTCTTCCAGCTGTTTCCTTTTTCTGTTGTACTTTCGTTCAGTTTTAGTTGTACTTGTAATTTCTTTTGGGTTTGTATTCTGGTCCATTTACTTTTCAGCACTTCTCTTGTACTTAGTGTTTACTTTTTCCGCTTTCTTACTCTGTGGTGCTTGTTTTCTTTTATAAAGGTAATGTCTTCCCAGTTATCAGGATTTACGCCTTTGGTGCTAGTCGCCAGCCCCTGGCCTACGGAAGGGGGGCTTGGGGTAGTCACGGCACGGGCCCCGAGGACGGGTCGTGACATAGAAAATAGGCCATTGGACAAAAATTATGATGTTTTGAAACAACTATCCCATGTACCTGCCTTGTTATCGATCCAAGATGATTTGAATCTTCTAAAAGTGCTTAGACGGCACTTATTATGGTTTTTCAAGACCTCAATAGTTTGAAACTGAAGTTGCTGCTAATAAGGATTACCATATATAGAATGATTCTATAGAATTTCATGCAGTAATATCTTTCACAAATCAAGGAGGGGATGATGTTGCACATGGAAACATAAAGCCCTTCTTTCTATCTGGTATGGCTAATGATACAGAAATACGGTGAGGCTTCATTGATAATGGATCATGAGTCAACCTAATTCCCATCAGTACACTTTTCAATTGGGTATTATTAAATCTAACTTATCTCCATCCACTCTGATGTTCCAATTATTTGAAAATAATGAATAAGAAACTCTAGGCAAGATTGCACTCAGATCTAATTTTGGGGATCTGGTATTCCAACAGGACACAACTTTCAACATTTAGGTTGGAAGGTATTGGCTACATCAACCTGATACCATTCCTTATTCATTTTACCAATGTCTCATGTATTTATTCAATGGTCAAATTGGGGCATTTCATGGTGGCAAGGCCCCATTTAAAACATGTGAATCCTAGTACATTGAGGCAGAATTCTATCACACAAAGAGAACATAGTCTTTGGAAAAAGATGAAACAAGAATCAATGGTTCAAATGGTCTGGAAAAGATCTTGGATAATCCATTAAAACATCTTAGTGTAGATTAGGTGTTTCCTATCAATAAAATTGAAAGGATAGACCCAAATGAAAGAACTTGTGCAGTGACTTTTGTAATATTAATTGTGGAAATAGAACCTAACAGCATGGGATAATTGTTGATAGTGGAAACATAAATGGAGATGTCTTCTTCTCATCCCCCGAAAATCAGTAAGTCGTTGCTTCATTAGTCAGGCAAGATGAAGTTGTCACATTAATATTGAAAGACATGGAAGATTATTCCCAGCCCATCATTCTCTCATCAATACTCCTAGAAGACCCTTCATCATTATTAGGGTTAGAAATGGTTTACTCTTCATCATGATGTTCAAATACTGACTCCTCCCCTAGCTCTGAATTATTTTCTTCATCAACTACCCTTAAATAATAAATAGAAGAAGTGAAATGGGAGGGATAAGAAGAAGAATATCATAAGGATTCCCCTCCATCATTTGATGAAGGCATATACACCAGTGTGGATGAGCTCAGAGAAATAAATCTAGGAATAGAAGAAGAATCATGCCCTACTCAAATTACTGCATCCATGAGTTTTGAAGAGAAGGAGATGTATAATTCATTTCTAAAGATACATCAAGATTTATTTTCTTGGAACTATAAAGAAATTACAAGCCATAATACCAATGTGGCCACTCATAATTTGGGTTTTCCAGACGAGTATTTAGGATTTATGCATGCAGTAAGAAGAACACACCAAACTCACACCTCTAAAATTGAAGATGATGTGGAAAATATTTTTAAATATATCACTTTCAGGGAGGTTTAACATCCTGAATGGTTGGAAAACATTCTACTAGTGAAAAATAATAATGGTAAAATCAATGATTAAATTGATTTTAGAGATGTACATAAGTATTTCCCAAATATGACTTCTCAGTTCAAATCACTGAGTTCTTAATTGATGCAACAACATGCTATGAAGAATTTCTTTCATGGATGGATACTTTGGGTATAATCAAATTCCAATCGTCACAGAAGATGAATATTCTATAGCCTTTAGAGCCACTCAAGGCATGTTTTACTATCATATAATTCGCTTTTTCTTAAAAAAAATATTGTTGCAACATATCAACATGTAATGCACCATATCATAAAACCCTTTCTCAGAAAATTTGTTGAAAGATATGTGGATGATTCAGTAGTGAAATACAGAAAACATTCTGATCATTTTTCTGATATGTAGACCATATTCAGTAAACTTTGGCAACATAATCCAAAGATGAACCTATTAAAATGTTCTTTTGAGGTTACCTCTTGAAAATTTCTCGCCTTCATTGTATGCTATCGTGGCATCGAAGTTGATCCTAAGAAGACAAAATTTATCCTTTGCATGCCACCTCATCAAAATTTAGAATAATTAAGAGGAATTAAAGGACACTTGGCTTATATTCAATGCTTCAAAGCTAATGTAGCAGGAAATTGTTTACCCTTCACCAAATAAATGATCAAGGGAATCACTTATCAATGGAACGAAGACTGCCAATATGAATATGACACCCTAAAGAAATATATATGAATCCCATCAGTATTAATGCCACCTATTTAAATAATTCCACTCATTCTCAATTTTATACCTTTAGATAAATCATTGGTTTCCTTCCTTGCACAAAATAATGACACTTAGAATGAAAAAACATGTATTTTCTCAGTCAAACAATTCGCAATGCAGACACTTGATATTAAATTGTTGGGAAAAGTTGTCTGGAATTCATATTTGTAGTTCACAAGATGAGGCACTACCTACAACATCACGAGTTATACTTGATATCTTAAAATAACCCACTCAAATTTATATTAAGTTATCCTATGTTTATAGGATTTCTGGCACAGTGGGAAGTTATTTTGCAACAGTTTGATATCCAATTTGTACCTCAAAATCCGGTAAAAGGCCAAGCATTAGAATACTTCCTTGTTAGAAACCCATCAACAGAAGAGACATATTTTAATACTGAATTTCCGGATTAAGAAGTCATCACTATTCAAGATAGTACGCAAATATGGGAGATATACATTCAATGTGTATCCCGAAGTCCAACGAGAAGAAAATATAAGATCTTAAACTCAACAAATAGGGATTAGGAATTATGCTTATCTATATAGAAAAAGTAGTGTTTCCATATTATGTCCTTTAATCATAAGGAAGTACCAAAAATGATTCATAATTTCATTCTCTCATTAGATTCCAAGAATTGGTTTTCTAGGTACAAATGTAAAATATAAAAGTGAAAGGTGATTCAGAATTGGTAATCAAACAAATCAATGAGGATTATTTTACTAGAAAAAAAGTGTTAATCCCTTTTGTGATTATGTCAAAGGGTAATTGGCTGAATTTCCCTCAAAGTAAACATTTTCATATATTCAGCGATCAAAAAATGCCCATGATGATGCATTGGATAATGTAGCCACAACCCTTGAAGATCCAAATCGAGATGAGACAATCATCACTATTTTCCATCATCACGTGGTTTCACATTTTGTTCAAACTATAATGGTTGGAATTAATGAAATCATACCTATTCCTGATCCATATGTTCATATTATAGAATGGTTGAAACCTATCATGGAATATCTTCAAAATGGAATACTTCCACCCGATAGAGAAGGGAAAGAGAAAATCCAATAAAGAGTGTTCAATTTCTCTCTTTATGTTAGCCCATATCACTAGAAGATACTCTACAAATGAGGCTTTGATGGAGTCCTCTTCAGGTGTATTCATGGATAAGAAACAAATGTTATCAGGAAAGAAGTACATGTAGGATCTTGTGGTGGTCAGCAGTCTGGGCATTGGCATTCTGATCAAATCTGATGTCTTGGATACGTCAGGCCTTCAATGACACAGGATTTCATAGATTTCACCCAGAAGTTCCACCCCTATCAAGTGCATGCCAACCTCATTCATCAACCGCTGGAGTCTCTACACATAACTAAATAGTCCTAGCCATTTTCTATATGGGTAATGGATGTAGTAGGACCTTTCATGTAGCTATAGCTAAGTAGTTTAAATATATTCTTAATGCTACTTATTTCTTCTCCAATTGGATTAAGACAATACCTCTCAATGAAGTCAGATCCAAAAGTAATGTTTGATTTATCCAAGAAAATACCATTACCATATTTGGTATCCCTCATACCATATTGATGACCATCTAAACCAATTTCAATTTTACTAGGGTAAATAATCTATATCGGGAGTACAATATCAAATCCAACCATTCGTCTCGCTATTATGCTATGACCAATTGATAGATATATGCTTTCAAAAAGACCATATTAAATATACTATTGAAAATGGTGGATAAAGATAATAAATCTTGTCCTGATAATCTTTGGCATGATTTATAGGCTTATCGGAATACTACCCATACTACCACTCGGGAAACTCTATATTAATTGGAGTAAGGAACCGAAGTAGTTTTTCCTATTGAAATTAAATTTCCTTCACTCCAAGTTGTAATCTATGATTAGTTACCTATATAAAAATAGTCTCAAAATTAATTATATGATCAGGAACGATTATAAAAATGAGATTGAATACTTTAATCCTTCTGATGTCTATTGAAAGATGATATCATGATCTTTTAACAAGAAAGTTCAACTTTTCTCATTTTTTCAGGAAAAATTGGTATTAGTTCTCAGGACTCTGATGATACTAGGAAAAAAGCCTCTAAAGCTTGGGGAAAAGTGAGAAGGACATTACTCTATACATAAGGTCTACTTTAATGATGCTTATTCCCTAATCTCATTGGATAGAGAAATTATTATAACTCCAACCAATGAAAGTTTTTTTGATGAAGTACTTTGTGTAATCACATAGAGTGATATCATTGCAGTCTGACTTAAAATGGAATAGCATAATGTCCTAGATTCAATACAATAAACTATATAAGAACCATATGCATCCCTGATGCAAAACACTAAAATTCATAGCATATTTTTTCTTTTCGCATGACATTAAACTGCATGAAATCATGTGTCCTCGCAACATGACATTAAACTATATGGTTAACATCTTCTCCATTTGATGTTATAAAATACTATAAGATACCAAAAATTTGTATTCCTAGTGGTTCTTTAAAAAAAATATGAGTAGATTCCTTCTATAATCATTAATCTCATCACTGATACTCTTTAGTGGCTCATAAATTCCATTGCAACATATGTTTGAATTAGATATGAATGGAGACCTCATTTCTATAACTATGTTTGGATTGATTCTCATCCAATGGGAGACATAGAGATACATGGATCTCTAATCATGGTCCCTACCACACAAAAAATCCATCTTCCCCACATCAATTCATGACTGATATGGGGAAAAACATCAAGAATTATGTGAGGATTGATTCATGCTTCAACAAGATACACTGTAACACAAGGTTTTTATCACCTAGTCCAGCTAAAATATTCCTTCTCACATCAGAATCACTTAACATCCTCACCTTATGAAAATAAACTGTATAGACCTACATGAACTACATGTAGCTTGATTCTCATCTATATGAGATATGTAGTGATGTCCATATTCCCAATCATGGACCTAGCTCTAGAATTATATAAAAACCCACTTTTATTGTATCTAATAGTCAGATCTACTTGAGGAGATTCAATTTCTCTTCATATCAAATAACCTAATGTCTTCACTGCATGAATTTAAACTACATAGTCTGCAATAAACTATGTATGTCTTGATTATTATACAATTTGGATACGTAGTGAAGACTAGGACTTAACCATTAGTCCCAGCCATGAGATAAGAGAAAATTCTCCCTTACCCTCATACAATTTATAATCTATATAGGAGCTCTTATGTTGGGTCCTCTCCTTAGTGATTCTATCAAGGAAACAAGAAATGTCCCCATTTGACATATGAGTCATATCTATATAAGGAGCTCCATCTTTTTGGCCAATATCATTACAAATATTCCCCTTGTTCATCCAATATTACCCCTTTCACATTTCATACTTCTAATATTGAGTACGTTTAGAGCCTCATAATCTTACTTTAGTTTTTTTTTTGACAGAATATCTAATAACTAAGATCAATTTTTCCGGACAATACAGTATGTGCCCTTAGCTGGACTTGCATAAAATTTTCCTACATAACAGGCCTGACAGTCAAAGGATTCAACTATTTGACTATGAAGCATATGCCCCCAGTTGGCCCTGCATAATACTGCCCCCATACCAGGTTTTTCAAATAGTGATACCTTTTTTCATAGGAGAATCATCTTCTGTCCCTTTAAACTTTAATAACGGTATGTAAGAACCCATTGTTTAAAGTGTCCATCCTTTATATACTTCCCCATATCCATTATTCGGACCTAAAAGATTCCATGACGATGGTTTACACCATTCCCCTTTCCATAAGATCAATGAATCTTGAGATAACCTTGGATAATTTGACCTCTTATCATTCTTTGTTTCCATAATATTCGGGTCCTATTTACATGACCTAAAACTACAGACCCCATAAATCCTATGTTTTGGTTAGATCCTAGAAATCATTTTTCTCTGATTCTTTGTAAATCGTGATTAGAAATACTCATTCTGTATTCATGTATTTTTCTCCATTAAACAAACTCTGTGCTTGGGAAAATCAAAATCCTCATAAACATTCAATGACTTTTACCAATAAAATGTCAAATTCTCAAGAGCACCTTTTTCTCACTATGTAGTACGTGCCCCCGGTGGCCTTGTATAGAATTATCCTATAAAATGGGATTATTAATAAATGGATACCACTATTTGGATATGAAATATATTCACCCAGTTGGCCCTGCAAAATACCACTCCCATAATTTGTCTCTCAAATGGTGGTAACATCGTTTTTTGGAAGATACATCTTTAAATTCTATTAGCCCATTTTCCCATACCATTCTTTAGGTCTGAAAATTTTCAAATCACATTTTACATATCTCCCTTCCCATATCTGAATATGGTAGCATGTTTCGAGGAAAATTATCAATAAATTGGTGACCCATAAACCTCTGTTCAAATCTAAAGACCATTAATTAAATCCCCCCAATGTCATGGCATCATGACATGAAACTATATAGCATAATGTCCTTACTGCATGCCTCTAAACTACATAGCACAATGCAAGAAACCTACATTCTGAACAATTATAACCATTCTTCAAACACCAAATTTCTTTAGTAGTGGGTTCACTATTCATGACCTATGTCGGCACATATGGACATTTATTTTTAGATCTCTTTCCTTGGAAAAACCACCCACTATTTTTTTAAGTCACCCAAATCTTAATTTCCCTTTTCTATCAACAATAAAATGTCAAATTGTTTAGATCTAGTTTTTCAGACTATGTAGTACGTTTATGTAGGTGGCCTTGCATAAAAGTATCCTACATAATGGGCTTGTCATTCAAAGCAGGCCATAGTTTGGATATGAAATACATAACCCTATTGGCCCCACATAATACAAACCCCATAATGGGTTTGTCAAGAAATGGTAACTTCGTTCGTGGAAATGACCTCCTCTGGGTTTATACCTCATCTTCTAGATTTTGTGAAAATAAAAATAATGACTCAATATTACCTTTTTAAGTATCTAAAGAAAATTTTAGTAATTTCTAGACACCATGGCTTGTTTGGGATCTAATTTCACAATTTAAGGTCAAATCTATTCGACCTTAAAACCCAGACTTATGAGTCCAATATTCATGACTCTAAAATTACCTTAAAAAATACATGGTTCTCATCAAATTGAAAACCTAAAATGGGTATTCTGGACGAAATTCAAAGTACCAGATCAATAGACATACATTGGGAATGATTTAGTCAATATTGAGAAACAAAAATTCAAAAGACACAATGTTTTTGAGGTTTTTTGTTTATCCCTAGTAAAAATCAAACTACGCTCACTTGGCCCATTGGCTTAGGTCCAAAAAAGAGCACATCCCTTACCTATCACTGTAATTATGGTTATCCAGTATGAAAATATCATATTATTGAAGACAAATTTAATATTACAATTAATCGGATACAAGGATGAAGACATAAATGATTAGATATAAAATTCATTAAATTTGTGAGTAAAAAATACCTAAAGGAACATCCACAGATCTTAGTCTATCTATCATAAATCACTAGATTTTTTTTATTTAACATATCATATGTTTAATGGCCTCCTGAGCTTCATCAGATGCCTATTGAAGTTCATTTATCCAACCAGTCTCATTCTCTCGATCATGAAAAAGTGCTTCCTTAGCATATGCAATGGTTTTTGCACCATCTTTCTGGACTTCTTCTATTGAATCATGAAGTTTGATACGCTCCCCTATAAAAATATCCAACTCTTATTAAAGATGTAATGGTAGATAATTGTTTTTATAAATTTCTAAAAGAGTCCTGTCAACATTGCAGTACGATTGGCCTCATCTTGGGGTAATTATTCTTGGAATTCATCAATAATGGATAATTGTATCGATTTTATCAGAACATGTTGATATTTCTTCTCTTTCTCCCTTTTTTGAATGATTTCTTTCACTGTATTATGGAATTATAAGTATTAAAAACTACCAAATCCCAAAATATTGAACAACAATGAAAGCAATGGAATTTTTTAGGACAGTTCCTCAAGGGGAATTTCAGATATTATTTTCCATATGTTCTACCATGACTTGTGATGTGAAAGTTGAAGAGCCTTCAGCAGCTTCAGATATGATTCATAATCACTGTCCCATGGGGGACCATATTCTAGGATTAATTAAATTAATGTAGTGTCATGTTTTACTCCTTATTAGATAGTAGTTTCTTTACTTCCTAATGTTGGTTGAACTGACGCAGCAGCTTTACCTATAGTCCTATCCATTGAAGTTGATAATCCTATGTGGTGAATTAAAATTATCCTTAGATTTAAAATAATAACAAGAGTGAAAAAAATCACAATATTGGTAATTCTTACCTAACAATAGGTTGGTATCTTGAGAATAATCCTCCCCAATATTCCCAAATTTAGTAGTTTTGGTTGATGTCTTTTGGTGGGGAATTATTCCTTTAACCTACTCGGTATTCTCCAAATGAATCTTAGGATGATTTTCAATTTTAAATTTCACCTGATACAACATCTCTACAACAGTGGTATTTATATTGATATCAATTCTCCCTTCATTAATCATGAATGTAGAAATTTATATATATGGAACGACATATTTCAACCGATCATGGTTAGAAAATTAATCATAAGATGATTGAAAGGAAGAACAACAAAAAATCACATCCATTTGGTTCTATATAAGGAAGTTAAAAATATTATAAATTATTTGGAATATTAAAGTGTTCTAATACTACTTCACAAGATAGGCCAATATTCATTATATCATCTAATGATATCCATAATACCATGTTAGTCGCACCCATGGAGCACTTAGAGTGGTTTTTTCATGACCCTACTCTGAAAACATTTCATCCCGAACATCTTCTTCTGTAATAGATGTGAGGTCAGCATCAGTTATCACATGATTTTATGGTGTGTGTTAAGAACCTAAAGTATCCTAGAGTGGAATTCAATTGTTTTTACACATAGTTTGTCATGATGAACTTATGATTTACCAAAAGTCTCTCTTTTTATAGCAGGAACAAGAGCAGGTCTAGGAACAGATGATGACTCCTCTGGATTAAATGCCCCTTAAGTCAAAGGATCTTCTTAGTTAGTGGGAATTTTTTCTCCTCTGCAAGAACCCTCCATGGTTCTTCAAGGCTCATCAGTATTTTTACGAAGAAAATAAATTGAAGAAGATCCCTTAGTTCTAATAAGTTTAAACACTATCTATGAATACAGATAAAATTCATGCTATCAATAATTCTAACCACTATTGAGAAAACATTTAACCACCATTATCTTTCTTCAATGTTTGTGTATTTTTGAATTATTGGGAGGACATTCATCATAATACCCAAAAAATGTTTGGGAGACTTCAAGCCCCTAGCATCTCATCATCCATGGCTTGTTGGCCTGGAGATATCTCTCGCAAATGATGAGGTGATCCAATAGCTCCATGTTTAGTATCACCATTGATATACTATAGCAATGGAACCTCATTTTATTTCCCCTTTTTCAACTATATGTTAAATTGGTATTTCCCATGGGAATTTTTTTTGACGAAATTTAAATAGAAAAGTAGAAAATAATCTGATAAAAATAAAACATCCATCATCATGATCAACAAAATCGTGCAATTAATAATCAAATTAAAGGTTAATACCTTAAGCATATCCATGATATATCATCTCAATAGAATTTTTTTTGTGGTAATTGATTCATCAGTTGTTTATATCAGCATCTCCAGTTCCCAGATATAAGTACATACTTCATCAGGGTTGTTCTTAAAAATAATATCAGAAAATGCTCGAAGATCCCCTATTCCGAGAATTCGCAACCCTTCACCTAAATTTATCAAAGTGGTTTCAGAATCACAATGCAAGATTTTCATTTTTGAACCACCTCTGGTTGTACATATTCAGAGTACATTCTAGTGGGTTGTCAAGATGATCCTGCTGTTTTAGATTTGAGTTTCTTCCCAATTCCTACCATCTTAGATGGTGGATGCGAAAATGGGACCATATTCTCTTCTAAATGACGTGGAATAGAAAAACATGATACAACTTTATTTGGTACTAATGGTGTAGCTCTATTGACAATGACAGGTGGATTGTATCTTTTATGAGGTCACATAGGTGAGATTGGAGCCTCTTCACCCCCAACTTCCAACTCCAACGAATCAACATCTGATGATGAGTAATTACCTTCCAAATGAGAGGGTTTGATTATACTACATCTCATTAACATAACCTAAGAGAAAACATTGTTTTTCACCTCTTCGTGGTATGATGAAACACATCTCTTAGCATACAGGATAGTCAATCTTCTTGTTGCATCAGCAGAAAATAATTTAAATATTTACCCAGTTTTATCTACATTCGTCAACAACAATGGTTATCAAGAAACCATCATATGTTTCTATAATATAACATACACTGAAGGATATATGATAATTTTTTTCATAAAATTGAATTAATGTGAGAATCTGTATGGAGAATTGGCATCACATGTGATTTACCCATCAATCCTGGTGACCAATACGCCATCCCTGCAAGCTAACATATACACTCTTAGCTCTATTTTGGTCATCCTGTCATCAACAAATTTTCCCTATAGGATAATTCCCATAAGGGAAAAGATGAAATTACTTTTACAAAATTAACATAGCCTTAACGTCATTAGCATTCAATGATAGAGGTGAAATACCAGAAAAATCTTCAAAAGATGGCCAGAACAAACTTCCAAGGACCTGAACCCCACTCTTCGTAGCATAAGTTCATAAATGAGTGGTGATCCACCCTCATAAAACATGGAATGGTCCTACTAATCTGAATGGATACTTCTATATATAGATATGGAAAACAGTCCAATGGATATTTTCTATAATAGGGGTATCCAACCCTACCATCCTCTTCTTTTCTGGATTTTCCGCTACAAAAAAACTTCGCTACCATATGCCACCCTTGGAATCTTGGATAGGAAATAGATATACACTAATCAACATGGACAGGAAACCTAGAAGATGTTTCTCTATAGTAATTTTGGAGTTAAATTCATAATCGAATATTTTAAACTCTCCCTTATCTAATGCGGGCTAAAAATTATCGGATGTAACTCTCTTTTTTACCTTTGGAAAACATGATTAATGACTTCATGTGGGACCTTTCACCTTATACTTTATCAGGAATATTACCATGCACTCCCCTGGGTGAATATCCCATCCTGTGTTGGACATTTTTGTGTTTTTATTCTTAAGTTTATAAAATATCTTCATTAACTCATTACCCAAGGCCGGTTCGATTCCGAGTCATTCTATGTCTCCTTTGGAGGAGTAAATTCATCATACATGTCACCAAGTATTGGAGCTCCATATATCTTTTAGACATATTACAAACTAATAACTACTTATCAATGTGTCAAATGGAAATAATTAGTCACTAAACTCCATCTAATCAGAAGCTCTGGCATAAAATCATCATTCCTATATACATAGGTCTACCCGACCCATACATCCTCATAAATATATACACCTTTAAAGTAATCCATAAAAATTTTACATGTCCTACAAACCCAATAAACCCACATCCATGCGAGTTTACCACACCCTCCTAGGAGAAAATCTCAACTTTTCTTACCACCTTTTGATTGATCTGTCTGTGAATCTCAAAAAATGGATGAATAGTAGTGAAAATGTAGCTCGAGTGTATGTGTTATCAAATATAGATCACACGGTCTGTGATGCATAAAATGGACCTTAGCATATGTACCATAATTTCAGAGACCTGAATCTTGACATACATGGACATTACATTACTTTTGACGAATACTTAGTACATAATAAAAACAGACACACAAGGACCATAATAGTTTAGTGTCTTTGGAATCTCGGAATATAATCTCCTAATCGTGGTGAAAGATCTTCAACATCTCCCATAAAGATCCTACCCTTCTTTTTCTTACCGAAAACCTTTATTTATATCTAGGGGAAAAGAAAACATAAAAGGGGTGAGCTCAAATTCCCAATAAGGGTAAACATAGATAACATAAAACAATCCATAAACATTTTAATTCAAAAACTTGAACATAAAATCTAAACATAAAAATCTTGAGCAAAGACGTGAATCTTGGAAGTACGTGAGGCATATATAATAATGGAATATCAACCATGATAAAATATAATGGGAATAAAACATTTAATTGTGGCAACCAATCAGCACATGTTATGATTTCCATAGTAGCCAAGGCATTATTGCCAAGACCATCTTAGTGGACAAAGTCCCTTTCTGAATCGAGTTCACTCCTCGTTTCAGTCCTGTAACACTAAACCAGATTAACTTACCATTCCATCCATGTCTATCTCAAGAGATATTAATCTTTACCCAATTAATTGGAGGGATATATAGGTCCCACCCATCTCATAATGAAATCATTCTTACTTGTGCCACAAAATAAACATACATCATTCATAATAAGCCAATAAATAAAATGGGTTTCATAAACATCATCCCATCATCACATAATCCATATAAAAGAAATTGATCATTTAATAATATGAAAAGTGAAACCATCTAAATCATAGAGACATTATTCTGGAAACATACACATATGAAATAATGTCATCTTAGATTAAAAAAAATTGTTTTCATAAAACACTTGAAATGAATTCTTGAGGAAAATATCCTTTCTTCTTCAAAATCAATTTCCTTTCACAAAACTTCATGAAATTTTAAAAGAAAAGGATTTTGTTGAAAATAGTCAAGAAATATTTTTGAGGAAGCTTCATGAAAATAAGGCTTTATAAAACCATAAAAATCCATTCATGTCGTATAAGTTAAAAAACATTCTTCTCATACTTTTGCCGGAAAAGTCAAAAAGTACCTTGTAGGGTAAATAAAAGAAAGATTTCTTCCATACCATGGGGTAAAAGTAAAAATGGGTAAAAAGGAAATTAAACAAACATGAAACCATTTTTAGTAAACATGGACATGGATGATAAATATAACCCCAGTAAATACTTACGATTAAACAATCTCGGATAAAAACGAGATTGGAAAAGTTATCCCTTACCTTTGGTCCGATATGCTTCGTACGGATCCGAAACTCCTCTATAATGATTTAAATAATGTCATTGACTTATTAAATAATCATATTCATTGTTATAATATCATATATGTTTCACTTTTTACTTTATATTACCCTTTCTTTTGTAAATTCCATGTAAAAGCAGTGTTTTGGGTAAAATCATTTCATTTATCGAATGTGTTTTGACTTGTCGTTCTTGATATTATTACTTATATCCTGATTTACATAATATCAGAATGTAAAACATGATTTATATATAATATATATTCATCATATACATATATATTATAGATCGATAAAAAAGAATGAAATACACCGTTCATGGAGATGGTAGATCGTACGTACGCATGAACGTTGTTTTCATTTCCTTATTGAATTGAATGAAATTAAATAGATGACATACATATATATATATACATAAATCCAGTAGCATTATTATGTCATATGTTTCATTATTATTAATTATATATACTTTATTATCATTCTTTAATGGTTAATCATGGAAAATGAATCTAATCGCGTTCGTGGAGATGGTAGTCCGTACATACGCACGAGCGATGATATCATTCCCATGATCGTGGAATTGTATTGGAGTGTATGTATACTTTTTCAGAATAAATATCACTTTAAAATAATCATATATTGTCATTATTTACACCATTATACCCATCCAAGTATGTTGGTGGTGGAAAATAGATTACACCACGGCGTGGAAACGGTATTCCGTACGTACGCACGCGCGGTGATTTCATTTTCCATACTATGGATAGATGGAGAAATAGGGTTGTTTCATAATTATAATAAAATATCAGTATATTATTGATACTGATGTTATTACTTCATAATGATACAACTAAATAAGAAGAAGTAGAAGAAGAAATAATGTTGAAAGAATCGGTAACAAACATTACCTCTTCTTTGAAGCGCCTCTTTGAGACCTCCACATAGGGCACAAACATTGGTCTTTGAAGAAGCCAAGGACCTCTAGGATGTTTCTAGGGTAGTGGGGAAGTGAAATGGGTAGAGGTTGGCCTAGCTTCAAGACTCAAAATGGTGGGAGGAATAGACGGAGGAGGTTCCCTTTTATAAGGGAGGAGAGGGGCACCTTTGGAATAATTAAAAATATTATTTTATTATAAAGTCATATTTGGTTTTTAATAGCTCCAAATTGAGTTATTTTGATGATATGGTGGGTATGGGTCTAAATCATATCATCCAATAGAATTTATACATGTTTAGGTTTCTATTTTAACCTTATCATTTAGATTTAACCTTAAGTTAAATAATTTTACTTTTACCGTGTCTTCTTGTTTTCTTAAACTATAAGGTTAATAAACTTACTATAACAAGACAAAAGAACCCCATGTTGTTTATTATTAATATATATAACCGTATATATGTCATTTGGCTGACCCATAAATTTTTATGAATAAAATAACAATTAATAATATAATATTTGTTTTAAAAACTATTTTATGTCAATTTTGACACTATTTGGTAATTGATTTTTGTGAAAATCATAAAAGAACTATTAGTTCTAAAAAAGTTAATTAAATCAATACTAACATTTCATATTGACCTAAAAAATTAGTTTAATTCATAAAAAGTCTCAAATTAAATTTATTTGGGTATTTATAACATCACTTATGTCAATATGTCATTAATATGATAATTACTACATCATATTTGTGTCATAAATAAATTAAATTATTTAATGTCTAAAAATTATGAATAAAATACCATTATGTAGGAAATATTTTTAGATTTCTAATTAATATTTATAGTAGAATTTATCTTATGTATAACTCTATATTAAAAATGATTTACTTATTAAACATTGATTTTAACTATTTTAACCCTTCTTTAAATAAATTAATATTAAATGTCCTAATCTGATCCAAGTGGGCCTAAATGGTCATATTTTATTCCTAAGGTTATTTTTGGTCGAATTACACTTATCCAATAGAATTAGGACATTATTTTTGGTAATAATAATATCAAATTTACCCTTAATTACCCTATTTACTTTTAACCGTGGTAAAAAAAGTAAAATGTTACTATTCAAAAAAAATATTATCATCTCATTGAACCACATTTTAGTCCTTGATATTAACTGTGTCTCTTTTATTTATGAAATTCCACTCATAAAAGCGGTAAAATTAAGTATTATGTGAATTTTCAAATTCTCCTAGGAGGTGGGTAAAAGACGGTGAAAAGTTCAATAAAATTTTTATATATCTAAAATTATTATAAAATGACTCCACTGACATAAATTGAACATAAATATGTATTATGTATACATTTTGAGCTAAAATAAATTTAAATAAAATAAATAATTATTTAAATAAAAATTCAGTTTTTAAATAGTAACCCAGTGTTTTCACTATTCATCAAAAATTGAAAGTTTTCAGAAAAATACCAAAATTTCACCCTAGGATAATTTCGATATTCCGAATCCAAAAATGAATTCCATTTTGAAAGATATAATTTATAAAATTTCAAAAATTGGGTATTACTATTAATAACGGCTAGTTTATATAACATATCGTTGTTTAGGAAAACTCGATATTGCGTACAACACACGCTATCATGGAAGGTCGTGATTGCGTGTAATGCAAGCCAAGTCAAGGATGCGTGTTGTGAAAGCTCCTTTTGGTGTAGCGTACAACATAAGACATTAATGAAATTAAAAAGAATATTTTTCATAAAATCTCGGGGTGTTACATTCTACCCCCTTAAAATGAATTTCGCTATCGAAATTCATCGGGGTTATAAATGGTTTACTACTCGAAATTTTCATTAATAGAAACCCACATCATAAAAAGGAATACCAAAACTTTACTTTAAAAACTATTGTATGAAACGTAATGGTTACCCAAATTAACTAATCACTGGGTTGCCACATAAGAGAACATAGGTGAAAATATGGATATGGAAGAGAAATAAAACCGTCATGTTCTGATGGAGTGTGGTGGAGAACATGGCTATGAAAATGACAACAATCACAAAGACATAAATTTGTGATGATCTAGGGTACAATCTGATTCATCGGATATAAGGGCACTAGGAAAACATTTTTTGGGTTTTTAAGATCATTTCCCCAAAGTTGAAGAATTATTATTAGAATAAATACTAACTTTATTTTGGTATAATCTCACCGTTTTTCGTGCCTTAAACAATTTACACATCATCTCTTTATGAAATGAAGTTTAATTTGTCTTTCGTGAAGTTATAGCAGATCATGCGATAGAATGATAGGTCATTCCATCTGTCTCAAACATAAGTTAGAAAAAGTTATATACATAATTCCATCTATGGTGAGATTAATCATATATGGACTTATACTTCATCTATCATCCTTAATAATAAAATAAAAGTAGTTTCTACTAACCAGGGACTTCCTGTAGGCTAGTGGTATGCAATAAAGGCCAGTCGCACTTCAGTTGTGGGTCCGATTCCCACAGCCTTTTCCGACGTGATGGGTTGTCACCCATCCTGTAGGTTTTCATTTTTCTAAAACTACATTACTATAACATCCCATCAATAATATCAAAAAACTTCTATCCTTAAACAATACTAACTTATGTCAAACATAATCCATTTTAATATTTAGGCTTATCCCTAATACTGCAGTCCACTCTCATATTATAGTGAAAATGATTACCAGAGATTTCATATAACAAGCATGTTAATACCATCTTTGATCCCCATATATCATAAGATATGTCTTGTTGGCCACATTCCAAACATTCGAAGGACTTAATCATGTATTATCTTGAAAAATAAATACCCATTGAATCTTAGTGAAAACATGAGTGCTTTCAAAAGTTAACTCTTTCCACATACCAAAACCCCAAAATTCAATATACTCAAACCATGATATAACTATTTCCTTATTTCAGTCATGAGCTCATGAATACTGTCAAACATTTCATTTTCTCTTTATCCCTTCATTATGGACATATAATCTTCTTTCAAAAAATTTCTCAATCACTTTCCATGGTTACCTGTACCATAAAATTATTGAAAACCACAATAGACCAATACATAAATATTCCAATATTCCACGATACTATATACAACATTATTTTGTAATCCCATTACATAAACACTTAATCATTCCACCACATCGTTGTCATATTCAAGATCGCCAATAGTGATCGCATGTGACTTCCCTTTTTTCCTTTTCCTTAAGTGGTTGCTCATATCGATCATCATTAACCCTTGGATTAGGGCATTGATTATCATAATGCCCCATTTCATTGCACTTGAAGCATTGAAGTGTTAGTGGTGCGTTCTCTGTAGTATTTTCTTTATTCACATCATTAGAAACCCTTTTTCCATTACTTTGACACTCAGAATCTCGATGACCTTCTTTCCCACACTTAAACCATTTTCTAGTCCCTTTAAGACAATCTCCACCATGATTCTTCCCATACTTTGAGCATAAGGAAACATTCATCTTCTTTTCACCATTATTCTGAGATTTCTCCTTGAACTCCATCTTTCGTTTCTTGTCAAAAACATGAGGTGGATATGTAACACCAACTTCCATTTCTAACTTGATAGCACAACACACAATTTCTTCATAGCTACTGAAGTCTCTTATAGCTAATTACCTTCTATGATTTGGTTTTAAGCCACTGAAGAATCGATCAACTTTACTTTCAGGTTGGATGATAAATCCAGATGCATACCTTGCAGGCCTTGTAAAATTCTCTTCGTATATACCAACAGATTCATCATCCTTTTGCTTTAGTTCAAGAAACTCTGTCTCCATCTTTGTTCGAAGAATACGAGGGTAGTACTTATTGAAAAATAAGTTCTTGAACTCGTCCCATTCCAGGGACTCAATTTCATCTCTTGGTCGCGTATTCATGATAAGATTACACCATTGATCAGCTTCACCTTCCAAATGATATACTACTAAGATGACTTTATCATGTTCAGAACATTGAAGAACTAAAAATATCTTTTCAGTGGTACAGATCCATTGTTCAGCAACAAGTGGATCAGAAGACCCACTGAAAGAAGGTGGATGTTGCCTCATGAAGGACTCAATAGAATATTGTTCCCTTCTCTGTTCATTTGGAAGTCCAGAATGATTCATAGATTGTGTAATTATATCAATAAGATTTTTCACTCCATCTCCCATAAAATTTTTTTGTTCAGGAGGAAAATCATTGCATTGTCCATTACAATGATCAACACGGTTCCTTCGGGTTCCATCCATCGTCTAAAACCCAAAAAGAATAGTGTGAGAGGCACAAATCATACTAGGGAAAAAACATAATAAAGGGAGATTACCTTCAATATCTAACATATTAGGTTTAATTCTAAGATCTTTACCATAATTATAGGACTATAACCTATACTTATAATTAACCTTAGGGACATCCCTAGACATACCTTAGAAATATCTCTAGAGATCTCACTAAAGTTTTCGCATCCTAGTTTCCAAAGGTTAACTAAACCTTTCAGCTGATACCAACTGTAGAGTCCCGAAGCATGACATACATGGAAATTACATTACATTTGTGGAATACTTAGTACATAACAAGAACAAACACACAAGGACCGTAATAGTTTAGTGTCATTGGAAACTCAGAATATAATCTTCTAGTCGTGGTGAAAGATCTTCAACATCTCCCATAAAGATACTCACCTTTTTTCATACCTAAAACCTTTCTTTATATCCTGGGGAAAAGAAAACATAAAAGGGGTGAGCTCAAATTCCCAGTAAGGGTAAACATAGAGAACATAAAACAATCCATAAACATTTGAATGCAAAAACATGAACATAAAATCTAAACATCAAAATCTTGAGCAAAGACATGAATCTTGGAAGTACGTGAGGCATATATCATAATGGAACATAAACCATGATAAAATATAATTGGAATAAAACATGTAATTGTGGAAACCATTCAGCACATGTTTTGATTTCCATAGTATCCAAGGAATTACTTCCAAGACCATCTTAGTGGACAAAGTCCCTTTCTGAATCGAGTTCACTCCTCGTTTCAGTCCTGTAACACTGAACCGGATTAACGTACCATTTCAGCCATGTATATCTCATGAGATATAAATCTTTACCCAATGCATTGGAGGGAGATATAGGTCCCACCCATATCATAATTAAATCATT
The DNA here is from genome assembly GCA_963277665.1 of Viscum album. Taxonomy (NCBI): domain Eukaryota; kingdom Viridiplantae; phylum Streptophyta; class Magnoliopsida; order Santalales; family Viscaceae; genus Viscum; species Viscum album. Next base: position 307,938,286 of record OY728152.1, read on the forward strand.
CTTACTTGTGCCACAAAATAAACATACATCATTCATACTAACCCAATAAATAAAATGGGTTTCATAAACATAATCCCATCATCACATAATCCATATAAAAGAAATGGATAATTTCATAATAATAAAAGTGAAACCATGTAAATCATAGAGACATTATACTTTAGACATTCACATATGAAATAATGTCATCTTAGATGAAAAAAATGGTTTTGATAAAACACTTGAAATGAATTCTTGAGGATAATATCCTTTCTTCTTCAAAATCAATTTCATTTCACAAAACATCATGCAATTTTAAAAGAAAATGTTTTTGTTTAAAAATAGTCATGAAATATTTTGGAGTAAGCTTCATGAAAATAAGTCTTTATAAAACCGTAAAAATCCGTTCGTGTCGTATAAGTTAAAAAAACATTATTCTCGTACTTTTGCCGGAAAAGTCAAAAAGTACCTTGTAGGGTAAATAAAAGAATGATTCCTTCCATACCATGGGGTAAAAGTCAAAATGGGTAAAACAAAAATTAAACATACATGAAACCATTTTTAGGAAACATGGACGTGGATGATAAATATAACCCCAGTAAATACTTATGAATAAGCAATCTCGGATAAAAACAATATTGGAAAAGTTATCCCTTACCTTATGTCCGGTATGCTTCGTATGGATACGAACCTCATGTATAATGATTTAAAAAATGTCTTTGAATTATTACATAATCATATTCATTGTTATGATATCATATATGTTTCACTTATGTCTTTATATTACCCGTTCTTTTGTAAATTCCATGTAAAAGCATCGTTTTGGGTAAAATCATTTCATATATCGTATGTGTTTTGACTTGTCGTTCTTGATATTATTACTTATATCCTGATTTACATAATTTTAGAATGTAAAAAATTATTTATATATAATATATATTCATCATATACATATATATTATAGATCGATAAAAGGAATGAAATACACCATTCATGGAGACGGTAGGTCGTACGTACGCATGAACGTTGTTTTCATTTCCTTATTGAATTGAATGACATTAAATTGATGAAATAAATATATATATAAATAAATCTAGTAACATTATTATGTCATATATTTCATTATTATTAATTATATATACATTATAATCATTCTTGAATGGTTAATCATGGAAAATGAATCTCATCGCGTTCGTGGAGACGGTAGTCCGTACGTACGCACGAGCGATGATATCATTCCCATGATCATGGAATTGTATTGGAATGTATGTATAATTTTTCAGAATCAATATAAATTTAAAATAATTATATATTGTCATTAATTACACCATTATACCCATCCATGTAAGGTGGTGGTGGAAAATAGATTACACCACGGCGTGGAGACGGTATTCCGTACGTACGCACGCACGGTGATTTCATTTTTCGTACGATTGATAGATGGTGAAATAGGGTTGTTTCATACTTATAATAACATATCATTATATTAGTGATACTTATGTTATTAATTCAAAATTAAACAACTAAAGAAGAATAAGTAGAGGAAGAAATAAAGTGGAATGAATTGGTAATGGACATTACCTCTTCTATAAAGCGCCTCTTTGAGACCTCCACTTACGGTACTAAACTTGGTCTTTGAAGAAGACCAGGACCTCTTGGATGTTTCTAGAGAAGTGGGGAAGTGAAATGGGAAGAGGTTTTCCAAGATTCAAGGCTTAAAATGGTGTGAGGAAGAGAGGGAGGAGGTGCCCTTTTATAAGGGAGGAGAGGGGCACCTTTGGAAGAACAAAAAATATTATTTTATTATAAAGTCATATTCGGTTATTAATAGCTCCAAATAGAGTTATTTAGAAGCTATGGTGGGGATGGGTATAAATCCTCTCATCCCATAGAATTTAGACAAGTTTAGGTTTCTATGTTAACATTATCATTTATATTTAACCTTAAGTTAAATAATTTTTCTTTTACCGTGTCTTCTTGTTTTCTTACACTATAAGGTTAATAAACAAACTATAAAAAGCCAAAAAAACCCCGAGTTGTTTATTATTAATATATATAACCTTATATAAGTCATTTTTCTGAACCTTATATTTTTAGGAATAAAATAACAATTAATAATATAATATATATTTCAAAAACTATTTTATGTCAATTTTGACACTATTTGGTAATTGATTTTTGTGAAAATCATAACAGAACGATTAGTTCGAACAGAGTTAATTAAATCAATACTAACATGTCTTATTAACCTGTAAAATTAGTGGAATTAATAAAAAGTCTCAAATTACATTTATTTGGATATTTATAACATCAATTATGACAATATTTCATTAGTAAGATAATTACTGCATCATCTTTGTGTCATTAATTAACTAAATTATTTAATGTCTAAAAATTATAAATAAAATACAATTATGTACGAAATCTTTTTATATTTCTAATGAATATTTATAGTAGAATTTATCTTATGTATAACCCTATATTAAAAATTATTTACTTATTAAACTTTTATTTTAACTATTTTAACCCTTCTTTAAATAAATTAATATTAAATGTCCTAATCTAATCCAAGTGGTCCTAAATGGTCATATTTTATTCCTAAGGTTGTTTTTGGTCGAATTACACTTATCAAATAGAATTAGGACTTATGTTAGGGTAATAATAATATCAATTTTACCCTTAATTACCCTATTTACTTTTAACCGTGGTAAAAAAAAGTAAAAAGTAACTATTCACCAAAAAATATTATCATCTCGTTGAACCACATTTTAGTCCTTGATATTAACTCTGTCTCTTAGATTTTCTAAATTCCACTAACAGAAGTGGTAAAATTATGTTTTAGGTGAATTTTCAAATTCTCCTAGGAGGTGGGTAAAAGACAGTGAAAAGTTCAATAAAATTTTTATATATCTTAAATTATTATAAAATTACTCCAATGACTTAAATTGAACTTATATAGGTATTATGTATAAATTTTTACCTAAAATAAATTTAAATAAAATATATAATTATTTAAATAAAAAGTAGGTTTTTAAATAGTAACCCAGTGCTTTCACTATTCATCAAAAATTGAAAGTTTTCAGAAAAATACCAAAATTTCACCCAAGGATAATTTCGATATTCCGAATCCAAAAATGAAGTCCATTTTGAAAGATAAAATTTATAAAATTTCAAAAAGTGGGTATTACTATTCATAGCGGCTAGTTTATATAACATATGGTTGTTTAGCGAAACTCGGTATTGCGTACAACACACGCTATCGTGGAAGGTCGTGATTGTGTGTAATGAAATACAAGTCAGGGATGCATGTTGTGCAAGCTCCTTTTGGTGCATCATACAACACAAGACATTAATGTAATTAAAAAGAATGTTTTTCATAAAATCTCAGGGTGTTACAAAAATTGATATATGTTCCTGCAACATAAATATTGGCTCATGAGAAATTGGATTGGTCTGGAAACCATAAATGGGGAAAATAATTCTTTGGATCCTGTATGTTGGAATCATGCATATGGTCATAACCATATAGAGGAAAATAAATACTCCTTGGGAAATAGAGGAGATATTTCCTCAGATGAATTTCCAAATCTAGGAGGGTAGTGTCACAGATGTGAAAGTAATAATGCCTTACAACCATCACCAGATTTCCAATTATCTTTCTAAATGATTCGTCAAAAGTTTTGATATTCTCTGGATCCATTAATACTATGAGAGATATAAAAATTCTTATTAAAGTGAGCTTGTTTTGGATTTTTTGACAAAATAATTAAGAAAAATTGACATAGGCAATAAGGCACGGGAGTATGCATTCTGTGCGAAAGTATAAATCTAGTCGTCAAGTATGATGCCCATTCGGTGGTGGAAAATAAAAAACGTATAGAATAAGCACGAATGAGATTTTCAGCAGGAGAATCTGAACTAAAACACGTGCATTCCGAGAGCTGGATTTCTAGAATCCTTTGTAATTTTCAATGAAGTGAATCCACTACATTTAAGAAATGAATACTACCCTATGTTCAGTGACATTGAATATCTATACCTAATGTGCTATCAGTTTGCAAGCGATATCAAACTCTTCGACCTTATTCATAAATTTACCTCATTATAAGACAGTCTCTTCATTTCAGATCCAATTCTGAGGGGGGGGATTTTGATGACACTCTATTCCATCACATCTAGGGAAAAGTGGCCATGGGAATTGGCTTAGAAAAAAGAATAGAAAATACGTGGTGAATTTCAAGATTTGAAATGGTCCCAGTTTCAAATCACCCTTGTTGATCTAAATCACCGTCAGTATGCTACCACTTGTGTGCCACAATGTTGTCATGAAACCCACTTATGCTACCAAAATACTTCACTTAGTGTCTCATATTTTCCTATAATTAGACCCTTTCGGTCATCATTTTACAGATGAATTTCCCTAAATCAAAATTGCTCCTCTGGTCACCCTACTGATTCACCCAGGATTTCTAAAACCTTCATGGTAGATAATTAACTCCTAGGGTAGAGGGATTAAAGGAGTATCATAGGACATATGTCCATTAAATTTTTTAAACCCATAACACTATCGTGCCTAAATTTCCCAACATCCGTAAATCAGAAACACTTTCTCTCCACCCATTCCTTTCAAAGGAACATGAGCTCCCCACTTCTGGGAATACCTGTGAATACTCTTGAAGTCTTGATTCATGTATCACATAAGTTTTAACATCTAGGATGTTTGTAACATAAGTAGACATCATGTCTCCCAAGCCTACCTACACACCCATACCTACGCAGCAGATACCTACTTGGGAACCCCTCTTTGATTCACCTTATCCCTTAAGCCCATATAAACCTAAAATTAGGCATTCTTTAATGTCATTAATGGAAATGATTCCTATTAATTTTCTATCTTGTCTAATAGGGATTATGTTGAATCCTCTGCAAAAAACTCTTGACATACCAAACCCTTGGGAAAGTAACATCAGCATGTCTCCCATTTAGGTTTGTATATTGGAAATCAATGGTTTATCACATTTGTTTTATAATGGGGTTAGGATTCATGGAGTGTTTTGGGTTTCTATATCACCATTCACATGGACCATTCTCCCAGTAATAGTGTCGTGGAGTTCCTAGTGTGTAGGACAAGGGTTCGGTCCATTCCTTTCCCTTATCGTCTCAAAAACCTATAACCACATGTCCCTGGTAGAAAAGGTATGGTTCACTCCTAATTTTCCTTTTTGGAAAAAAGATATGATTCCCTTCACTTCCAGGAAATATTTTAGGGCATCATTCATAGAATAATAATCTAGAATTTTGGGCCAGATCCAATATCCTTAAAACTATTTTCACATTGAACGGTTCATTACTCCGCGCCCTCATCCTCCATCACCGCTGTAGCCATATCCTCTTCCACCAGAAGAGGAGGAAAAGTGTGTGAGCCTTTTTTGAGTCATTCATGTCATATTTTTTATCACACTAAGAATGAATCATGTGGTCTTATAGATTTGTGATGATCACAACATTTAACAAAAACCACATTGAATGAAAAACAAGAACTCTAATTCCCATCATAACTGTGATACATAGGGAGCCTTCCTATGGCTCAAGATCCGTATCATCTCATCCATAAATGGATGTACTCTTTAGGAGTATGCCCCAAATTTAACACCCAAATCACCAAGGAAACATTATTAGGAAGAATATAAAAAATCATTTCACTAGAAGGACTACACAATCCTATGTGACTTCTTGAACTACATGTGCTTTGATTCTTATCCAAATGAGATATGTAGGAAGCCTCCTAGAGGTTCAAACTCAACAATCTAAATCAACCCTATCCTTTCTGGGACATATTCCCAATAAGGTCTATTTCAACATGGATATTCATATACCTTCCGGGTTCCTTGAGCTTCTTCGGTATAAGTACCACACCAAACATTGATTAGGCATATTCCACCTATACATCCTTACCACATGACGTAAAAATATATGTATTGGTCCTTATCACATGACCATAAAAGGTATAATGTGTCTTATTACATGGCATCAAACTACGTGGCTTCTGATTCCTTTCACAAGGATACAAAGGTATCCCATCTATGGGTACGATCTCAACATTAAAACAACTCCTATATCCTTGAATGATGATAAATTTCATAGTGCCTCACTGAGTGGCTCTAAAACTAGCATAGTCATAATAACGACCAAATAATATCTATGTATTATACCAAAGGCCACCCTTGGTGGAGAGCCTTCGATATAAACCGATGTCTCCATTGATGAAGATCCTCATATAAATAGGGATGATTCCAAAATTATATACATGTTAACCATTGATTATTGCATCACAAGTGAAACTCATTAAATACTTGGTGAAATAATATGTATTCATGAATATATCTTAAATCTATAAGGGTTTCCTAGAGCAGGTAATAATTCCCCCCAAAATGGTGTGATGAGCTCGACATCCCATCCTCTCAACCAATGTGTATTCTGAAGAATCATCGACCAAATGACCTGACAAATACCTGACTTTGGAAAGAAATTCCCTATGGATACATGAACCATTGGGTGTTTCTAGTTCCATAAATAAATCCAATGGAAAACATTCGGAAATAAAAACTAATATCAAAGTACCATTTCTAAGGGAAACAATCCTACATAATATATCATCCAAGAGTAGATACCTTCCCTTCCTTTATCCAGCACAGAGGTGAACGATAAGGCATACCATATAAGTGTTGATATCTTAACGGTAGCCTGAAATCTATTATTATATGCTAACACTATAATCCAAATGTGTTTCTCCTAGGAATCCCCATTGTCAAGGACGCACACAGAGATCATGTCCTCTAGAAACTAAGTAGTATGATTACCCATTCCATTGGTCTGTGGGTGATAGGATGTGATTTGAAGAACCTATTTACCTAAGGCCTTCCATAACCCCTATTAGAGTCATAATGTAATACAAGAATCTTTTTCAGAAATGATAGAATGAAGAGCTCCATAAAGGCGTACAATCTCCTTATCATATATAAACCCTAGATAATCTATCGATAAAGAGTTATTAATAGGTTATAGGGGTGTTACCATTATGAAATAATCAACAAAACCCCACATTGAATCATTTCCATGAGATGATCTGGGTAAACAAGTCACAAAGTACATCAAAACATTATTCCATTCCAACATAGTAAAGGAAAATTTCCAATAAATTTCCATCAAATGATGATGTTATACCTTCACCTACTGATAGGTGGAAATGTGACTAATAATTATAACAATGTCATGTTTCATACTAGGACACTATTACTAGAACTACATATCCTAATACATATTGGTGACACTGGGGTGAATCACCAAAGATGTGGCATGATATTCTAACAAGATGTCCTCACAAATGTCCTCTAGGAACCATACACACCCTTGGAATAACAATGTATCATCCCCATTCGTAGTCCATGATTAAGATGTATCTTAATCTATCTTTCATTCACTTAGTAATAAGAAATCGTGATTAGATAACTATCTCGTTCTTACCTATCCGTGATGAGTAGCAGCCCCTATTGGGGTTGAGAGAATTGTATTACCATGTTCCTCTTGATCCTCAATGTGAATATTATAGAATAATTCCATGAGATTCCATTCACTAGAAGATTCTTGAACTAGCCGTGTCTGATTCTTCTAGTTTAGAGTATCGGCAACAACATTTCCTTTACTATGTGTGTATCCAACTTAATATTAAATGACTTTGGGTACTCTAACCAACTGCACTATCAGAGATTCAAATTTTTATGTGTGAAGATTTTATTTAGGATTTTGTGATTAGTGAACAACAAATAATGATATCCATGTAGATAGTGTCTCCAATAGTATAAATCATGTACAATAACACTAGGCTCGAGGTTATGAATTTGTTAATTTTGTTCGTGTGGCCTCAACTGAAAATACCCCTGCACTAGAACTCTCTCATCTTGCATCAGAATAGATCCACGCCTGATACATGATCTTTTATAGCATTCTATATAAATCCTTCCTATATTTAGAAAAACCAATGTCGGAACTGATGTCAAACATTCCATCAACTCCAAAAATCATGCTTCACAAGCTACTGACAATATAAATTTCCCACCATATTTTTAAATCCCATAATCACTATTGGATGGAATTAGATGTCTTGTATGAATAGTATATAATATTTTTAAATCCCTAAGAAACTCCAAATATCAAATATTTTCTTGGGATTCTCCTAGGAAACAACAACTCTCACTTTTAATGGGTCTACCTAAATAGTTGACTCTTAGATTATGCAACCCAAAAAGTGGAATTTTTCAATAAAAAAGTGGAATTTACTAAGATTATCATTTAGATGATTCTATATCATTGTATTCATTAGGATCTAAATATAGTTTTCATTTTCATGTATAGATCATCAATACACTAATATATATTCAAAAAATACTCAAACGAATGAATCCAGATATGGGTGGAAATCCGATTCATAAGATCCATAAAGACTGAAGGTCCATTCATGAGTCCAAATGTAATGAATAGGTATTTATATATACCATACCTACTCCTGAAGGATATGAAAGATATGTTTGAATTCATGTAATTCACATGATGATAGCCCATCCTCAGATAAATCTTTGAAAATACCGTTGATTCATGGAGTAGATCAAGGAGGTCATCTATTCTTGGTAGAGGCTACCAATTCTTTATCATTAGTTGGTTTAATCAATTATAATATATACAAATACTATGATAACCATTCAACTTCCTGGTAAAATGGATGGGGGGAACCCCAAGGAGAAGTGTTGGGTTGTATGAAGTCTTTATCCTCTAGATCCTCCAATTTATTATTAATATCCAGAATCTCCAGAGGTACCATACTATAAGGAGAAACGGGAATTGGTACTACTCCCATCACAACATCTATAGTGAATTCAACCTCTCATACTAAATGTAGACTAGATAAGTCATTAGGAAATAATTCCCTGAAATGATCCACAACCAATTGGAAAAATGTGGGCCATAATCCTTGGTCACACTAAAAGCGAATAGAGATATGAGCTGGCACATTACTATACCACTGTCACCTAGGTCCTACTCATGTCACACTGACATATAATTCCCCCTTATACATGTTCATAACACCATATTGTGTTATAAATGTCACTATATAGCGAAAGTAGTCAATGTGAGCTTTATAGGAAACCCACTCGTCCATCCCGATGATTATGTTAAAGCATGTCATGTCGAGGACATAAAGTTTCCATGTGGAAAGGAATATACCTATCTCAAGGGGGTTTTTAAAATTTATTATTCCTTCTAATCATACACATAAAAAGGTATCTAGAATCATAATTACATATAATTTCTTGATCTCAAGGCCTAGAATTCCCAAAATATTCTTAGATATAAATGAATTGGATACTCCTGTGTAAAATAATGTAGACACTAAAGTGGTGGATACTAGAATAATACCTCATAGAATAGAAGTTTTGGTTCTCTACTCCTTTGGAATAGGCCATACTACATGTAACAGACCTATACCACAACTTTGAGTCACTTCTTGACTTTCTTGAGCAATCCTGCTCTACAGACACTAAGAATTATATGTTTTACTACCTCTTATTTGGCCACCTTCTCAGCATAATCAGCCAATTTAATTCTAGCATCTGACCTATCATGAATTTACTGTCCCCACTCCTAAATAAAGAGTGGGAGAAGACCCCCTCTCTACAGACCTGGATGGAAACATTCTACAGATATGATGGAAATGGACCATTCTTATACAGCCACAGTACTCCACTAGATCTCATAATCACTAATTTTTATTGTGTCCTAGCTTAATGCACTGATGACATATCAATAAATTTTCATCATGGGGAACCTAACTATTTCTACCTCCATGAGTATCCTTAATATGTCTATTTAAATTAGAATAATAACCACTAATAGATCTAGGTGCCAATCCTCCATGACAAACACCATCATCTTCCCTCATATTTCTCTCGGTGGTATGGGACTAGTTAAAGATTTCAGAAATGGTCACTAATTATAGTACATTAACCTATCATTTAAAGAAATAAATGAACCCATCCAAGAATCACTTGGAAGTAATAATATCATCAACTTCTAGAGTAGGAATGTACCACTATAATTCATTGAAAATATATGAGTATTCCCTAAAAAACATGCACCCTTACTATAGGTTCAAGAATTCTATAGGTCTCTCTACCCTTAGATTATAGAGAAATAAATTGTCATAAAAGATCTTCTGTAAATCACCCTAGACTGTATTAGGATTCTAATATTCCTGGGTGATACGGTCCCCCCACCTCTTGGAAGAATCGAAAATTATATAGTCTAAAATATTTACCCTCCACTCTAGAGGTATCTCTAGATGATGTAATATAGAAAGAATGGATTCAAGCCATGACTCTGCAAAGTGAGTTGTTCCAACCCTCAGAACGGTGGGTGCTTGTTACTTTTAAAATTTTTGATTTTGTTATTTCATGCTCAAAGAAGGTCGAGTGACACCTTGCATATTCTGAATCACCCATTGAAATCCCTCGTGGAATTGGGAGTTGATTCCCAGGTCAAGAATGGGAAGAGGTGACACAATTGGAACTATTGGATGAATCACTATTAGCACACGGATCCCCACCTCAGGTGAATGGCCATCACCACCTTCAGTGCGTGTGATTGGAGGACATTGTGGTAGCATGATACTATAATTGCAAACACACAACTCAAAATTGATTTCAAGAATTATAAAGATTTCATTTAGAAAACAAGGAATGGTGTAAATCCTTCTTGTAGAAATGATCACACTTATCTTACTTCTCAACAAGACTGGTCTAAGTGGTAGAAAGTGACCACAATTGGACATATGAACACATGAGATACACCCCTACCCACAATAATGGTCAGGATCAGTTCTCTATTTCACTTATACAGATAACTAATTTCACTTTAGAAGTTATAATCATTTTGAATTTTTTTCTCATTTAATTATGTAAATCACATGAAATAGATGAATTAGGTGGATTAACATTTCTAATCCATAAGGTTACAAACTCATTATGAACCAAAATTTGGAATCTAAATAACCCACACCATAATTCCTTACATCCCATGCGACCTATGGTACATGGCTCTATGTTCCATAACTGATTTCTTATGGTGTCAGAATTATCCTATTAAGGAAAACAATATTATGTTATGGAAGGAAAATTATGTATCAATTATGTTTTATAATCCCTTCAAAAACTGTCATCAAAATTCAACACATATTCAAGGCACTATCAATATGAAATAAAAAAATGAATGCTGAAAATAGATGTGAAAATAAAAAATAAATGGAATATTAGTTCGAGTGTTCCTAATAATGATTCATGGTCTAGTGAAAATCTATCATTTAATTAGGCCATGGTGACGAAATCATCATTCCAGCAATACCAATAATAATAACACCATAAAAATTGTTCTACACCTAATAGTGAATTTGTATCAACTATAAATGGAATAATTAATAATAACAATTTTCTAACTGATGTAATTTAAGTTTACCTAGTACATAGGTTAGCTAAGTCTAGGAACAGGGTCAATTCCACAATCCTGTAAATCATAGACTCATTTCTAACACCTAAAAAACAAGGAAAAAGAAATTTTTTAGCTCTGATACCACTTTATAATGTCCTGACCGAGGGTCCACTAAACTTTTGCCCTGATTCAGTGGTTCACGTGGCATCAATAGAACATCCTCAAATGTCAGAGGCTGCTAACTAGAAGCATGGGTGTAAAGGTGGTGAAGTGGGGGAGAATATACCCTCGTATTAGAGTGGAACCATGTAATACAATCATAATAATACAGTAGTTTAAGAAGACATTATATGTAGATAGGATAAATAAGAATGTGTAGAAGAGTAAGTAACTGAAAAAATTATAATAATATATAAGACACTATGTGGTTTCATATACATGGATTCAAGGAAGGCTGATATGCAAATTGGGATTACGGGTTAAGAAGATACAATCAAGATATACAAAAAGAGGAAAAATTACCAAAATAAGAAAATATTCTCCACTACTATCTCAATCCAATGTTTAGGCCTATTCTGTTATGCTCCTTCAATAAGTGAGCATATCAAGAACATGAAGATGGGTGATTTCCATTATCCATACTTGTAGGAAGGTAGTACTCTATAGTACCTATTGAATCTTGAGTAGGGTGTGAGATCAAAATCATAGTAGACCACCACCAATGGTGTCTATATGCAATCCATGAAGTTCTCATAAAAAATAGTGTGCAGGAATATTTAATTAATTAAAAATTGTGAATAAATAAATATCTGCCAACTCCGGTTCCTAGAAGACACCTTCCTGGTCTACCTACTTTAGATCATGGTATAAATTGGAGAATAATCGGTCAATATATATATATATATTGGGTGATAATATATATATAAATATATATTATAATTATATATATTGCATCCACCTATATGAACCATGTACATGTGGACTTAAGTGGCCATTTGTCTAGAATACTAGTAATGGTTGGACCATTGTGAACTTATAAATCCATAACCATTCTAATGATCCCATAAGTTCATGAAATAGGGTATATTCCCTACATCACATAATGTCTTGGAGATGTCATTCTCGTTGTATCGCCTCCGAGGTGGTGCGTTTCGGGTGGGGTAGAAATGATCTGACAAGGATCATCACCCATCCCTTTTTCTAAAGATGGTTTCCTATCAAATTCACCATTTATTTTGTTTCGACCCATTCTATATCATTATCCTTTAGAATAATATTGGATCAATCCTACAGGGACAAAGCAATTCACCTATTTTTCATTTTGAAGGAGATTCCATAGTTAGTCGGTCCCAACAGGCGATTTCTTGGGGTAAAATACCTGTGAAATCGGTCATCCTCGGATATAACATCCTCGAATAGTCTAAAATGGGGTTTTTGTGAGATAAAAACACTCAATGAACCTATTTTCCTTGATTCATGGACTTAAATTCCAAAGTCAGGTGCTCATTGACTGATGATTCATCCAACGACACTTGTGGACTCCAATGGCCGAGAGGATGGGAGGTCAGGGTCACCACACACTACTGGGGGAGGATTATTTTCTGTTTCTAGAATCTCTTATAGATTTAAGACTTGTTAATATGTTCATGAGTCCTTGTTTCATTCCTGAAGAGTGTTTCCATGGGATTACCTTGATTTTTAATATTTCTATATGCATGAATATATTTGTTGTTACTGAGGTATTTCTGACTTGAGCCATATAATAAGGCGATCTAGATTTTATTGTCATCTAGGGGACAGAAGGGGATTTGATGTTGGGATCGGAACCATAAGATGGGTTTCATATGGATCCTCAAGATAGGAATCAGAACCCATGTAGTTCATATTTTCTGGGGTGTGCGCAGGTAATCTTTCCATTTAATGGATCATGATTGGGTGGAACCTTTATGGGAGGGATCCCTTTTGAGCTCAGGCCTTCAACACGGCATTCTACATATCTTGTCTTGATTAGGAATCAATTTTATCGTAGTTCGGATGGATGGGGCTTATGCATGGAGGCTTACCATTTAGGGGATCATGATTGGGTGGACCCTTTTGGATGGGCACCCTTTTGAGCTCAGGCCTTCATGCAGGCATACTACATATCCTAGTTTGATCAACAATCAGATTTCTTGTAGTTCAGATGGCTTGGGATTATGCATGGTGGCCTCCCATCTAGGGGATCATGATTGGGTGGACCCTTTTGTATGTGAACCCTTTTGAGCTCAGGCCATCAACATGCATCCTATGTATCCTAGTTTGATCAAAAATCAATGTTCTTGTAACTCTGATGGATTGGGATTATGCATGGATGATTCCCATTTAAGGTGAACATAATTGAGTGGACCCTTTATGGGAGGGCACCCTTTTTATCTCAGGAATTCAAGTAGGAATCCTACATATCCTGGTTTCATCAGGAATTAGATTTCTCATATTTTAGATTGTGTGGATGTTGTAAACATCACAAACCTCAAATCCAATGCGAGTCATGCTCAGTGTGAGAAATAATAGGATGTGAATGATTCAACAAAACACAATCATTATCTCCTATTGGTGGGAGAGGGAGATCCTATGGTGAATGAGGCTGGGGAGACTGTGGGTGAGGTTCTAGAGTGATGAACATTTCCATGTGAGATTAAATTAAAGTTCATGTAGCCAAGCCTCGGAAAAATGGGGAATTACCATAGTAGGAGGTCATAGAATACGTTCTAGGAAAAGGGATGAGTTTCATCCTCATCAATATAGAAGAGAACATAAATCCTTCGAATGATCACTATTCCTCATTGAATGGAAATGAAATTGATCACCCTTAATCCCCAGATGGGGAGGCTTACATCAACATCCCAAGGTTGGACTCTGGGTTACCATGTGAATGTAGACCCATAGGAATTCCCGAAGCCCGAACTGTGGTTGGGAGAGCCTTTGTGACTCCACTTACTATTGGTATGTAGACTCAAAGGGGCGTACTGATGCACTCGATGGTCTGATCATATGGGTCTAGTGGCTTTGGAGGAGGATTTGGACTAATGTTGGAGGACTGGATAGCATATGGACTATAGAGGAATGGATGGTAGTGGAGGGGTGAGGTTGGGACCCCAGGAAATAATTATTAAAAATACCCCAGTCCACGTATTGGTTTCTTATGTGAGATGGGGGAAGCTCTACATACCGTAGTGGTATGTGGGAAAAGTGGCCACCCACATACTAATATGGTATGGGGGAATGGGTATAGACGACGGCGTACCATAGTGGTACGCGGCCCATCATGCCACATTGGGTTCCATCAGCATACTGAGGCAGTACGTGATGCTGGGTGTAGTCTGTGTAGCGGTATACCACACATGGCACCATATTGAAGGATGGTTCTAGGGATTATCATTCATAAGAGGTTCATCCATGAGAATTGTATAGTTTTCAGTTTCACCATTTAGGTTCATGGTTCTTTTTATTATTATGTTTCCCCATTTAATGGTTTGCGGCCGGATGTACCTGTGGAGACCATGGTTTATGATTAGGGGTTCTTTGATGATTCGAGACTGAAGCCAGAATCATATCCGACTTCTTACATCCAACCCATGAGTCCCCATTATGATTTTTTAATCTGTATCCTTGTCATCTTCATCCACTCATTCCATAATCAATTTATAAAGAATCATAAAAATCATATCTATGGGAATGTGGAACCATTTGCAGTGGCCCATGAGGAGATATCCAGACCCACAGAAGACATGGCCAACTGCAGTGTGCCGAGGCTATGGTTCGAGATAATGGTTCACATAACCCTGTCCATTCACTTTGTTTATGAACTAATGAGTTCTTGGAATGGTACATTGATGGCCCTCATGCGCATGGGTTCTTTAGTGATACGGTTCACGGTTGGCTAGGTTTGCTAGAAATCGTTCCTCAGGCCAGCAGTTCATGGATCGTTTCGCGTACTAGGTGGTTCGTGTTAAAGGTGGTCCACAAACA
Source organism: Viscum album (assembly GCA_963277665.1). Classification (NCBI taxonomy): domain Eukaryota; kingdom Viridiplantae; phylum Streptophyta; class Magnoliopsida; order Santalales; family Viscaceae; genus Viscum; species Viscum album. Next base: position 307,953,808 of record OY728152.1, read on the forward strand.
TTTCCTGGTGATGGTACGCGGGCCACATGGAATTCATTGAAAACATGAATTCTTTCATGTTTCTTATGGAATTTGAAACTCAATTTGATTCCATTCACCCTGCTAAACTTGTAGAACTAATTTATTGCTTTTGTAAAGTGATTGTGGGGGTATTTTATTCCCTTGGAAGAATTATCATTACCGTACAAATCCCCACATCAGAATGGGGTCCGTTCGGAATGAAAAGGGGAATATTCCGATGTAGAAGTGGTCTTGAACTGTAATGGTTCATGGTAGAACTGGTGGGCCCAGTTGGAGGGGGACATTCCTATATATAGGAACCCATGTCATTTTTCTTTTACCATTTCTCACAGTAAAAAATACCCTCGATTCCCTCGTCTTCCTCTATAATTTCGTACCATGCTCCTAGAAAAAGTCTTGTTTGCGAACTGCTTCGTATATAATGAGAACCAATCTTATCACCATTTCTCTTCTGCATACCATATTTTTGTTTTTCACAAACGGAGCTATGGAATTTTAGATCTAAAATCTAGATTCCACGTAGAAGAATGATATGCTACTTGAGATTTGGCATACCAAGCATGAATTGGTGAACTGAAACATAAGATCTAATAATACAAACATAAAATTTAAACTGCAACTTCTGAACATGAACTTAATGAGGCCTAGGTTTGCGATATCCACCTCATGTTAACCATTCTGTTATCTAGACAAAAATACGTGGGCCAATGCCTAGTGGATTGTTCATGTACCATGGTTGAATGTGGTGAAATGCATACAAGTACCAAAGCTGTAGGGGGGTTGCTTCTACGCATCGTGTCAATATGTGGTATGATGCATCAGCACGTTATGTAGTATGAGGGATTTACATTCTAGGTACCATTTTTGAGAATAGTGTGTTGAGTCATATGCAGACATATTTTAAGTCATTTATCTATTCTTCCATAGCTTGCATCCAATAATTTTTATTGGACTGACTTTTTGTCAGCTTCTGGATACAGGTTACAATGGATGCTTCACAGGATGTGATAAAATCAATGAAGAAAAGGGTGATTGTGGTAGTGAATAGTGAGGATAATCTTTGAGCCCACGTCATTCCTCATGATAGCTTCTTAATGGATCTCTTGATGCCAGAGCATTTAGTCTACCTATTATATGTATTGTTTCCACTTTACGGCTTTGGTATCCCTGATGATGTTCCTCTGCCATTGGATGACCCTGATACCCCTTTCATCCTCTTAGAGGCACTGCAAGGACATGATGGCACCAAAATTTCCCCAATATGAGAGGTCATCACCACTCTGATTCAGGAGAACGTCTTCAAACTAGGAGGATCTTCATGGACTCAGGGAAACCACGAGGGTTGCAATGTTATACCGAGACTAAGATCCTGAGAGTACCCATATATTATCAACATCTACCAAGAAAACCCAAATGGTGGGTGGAGAACCAACTGGGATATATGGGCTAGAGGATGTTTCCTTGATGAGTGGGCCTAGGAATTCTAGGTACATAATACTTGTTTGAAGTCACCTAAACAGATGGAGGTGGTGAGATTGAATTATGAAGCTTGGGTTTCTCAGTTCGCAGTCTTCTCCTTAGGAGAAGTCCTTACTGAGATGCTGAGATGCTAATGTTCAATCACCAAGACCTTCCACTTATTGCATGTGGAGGTGGGAATCAACTTGTGGGATCTACACCATCATAGATAAGTCCCTATTATTAGTGATATGTATGTTGAGTTTCTCCTTACAACCTCTACTTGGAATTCCACTGACCATGTGACCCCCTTGACAAGGATTTTGTTGGTCACGATAGAGGGATTACTTGATCATCCCCTTAAGGCTAGCTCTCTTATCCCATTGGTGGCATGGATATGGTTATTATTGTAGGGTAATAGATCCATGTTGAGGGATCGCCGCCACTGGACTCATCCATACCGTTAGTCCTGCCAGACACTATGGTCATATTATGCTTCACGTGAAGCATGACGATATACCATATGGGGATATGAGCTTCATCCAGACATATCACATGAGCTTAGATTAGTAGGTTTCTTTTCCATGTTATTGAGTAGATGGCTTTTCCCATCCTGCGATGTCTATACTGGGATTCAGGCATGAACTTTGATGATGGTGACCACACTAACAGAGGGTCGGCCCATTAATTTGGCCCTTCCCACTCTCACTCAGCAATATGAGTTGTTCGAGAAAATAGAGGAAGGTATCCCCCCACATTGTCTCAGTAGATCGTTTCAATTTTTTTATAGGTGGATGGTAGAACAGTTCCCCTATAATGAATTTCAGCATACTTCAAAGGTTCCTCATTCTGACATTCAACCTATTCTTCTCAACATTTTCACTATTCACCCTAAAACATTAAGAGTTATTGATGTTGTCGGGTTGTTAAATGACGCTTCTTCATTCTCGTTCACACTACATCCTACCCACCATGGGTCATTTAGAGGTCATTGAAATATCTATTTAGAGGAATTATCATACCTCATCATAGTTCTGGATAAGATTCTATCCACTCATATAGATCAAGTAGTCATTTGTGAGCCATACCTCCCCTACCAGTTTTCCAGGCTATTTGGATGCCTTTAACATATTGCGTCGCTTCTGGCTATTTAGTTAAGGGGAGAGTCTAATCCTATATTTCCTCACCAATTATGGCTCATGATGATGGATGAAGGTGCCTCTATATAAGTTATCATTCCTAACACAACAGAATCCACGTTGTTATTGTTGGAATATTCCCAATTGTGGGTGGATTATTACCCTGATAGGGTACTAAGAGAACTATTTCAGCGGGTGTATAAACTTTTAACCATTCCCCACCATGTTACTTTCACAATTAAAATTAAACACATTCCATATACTGTAAAGTGTGATACAGCCATGCCTTTTACTTCTGTCTGTACGGTTGCAATGATGGATACACAACCTGATCCTACTCTTTTGGTAAGAAGATGCTTGGTTCATCGTCAGAAGCATCTTGAAGGGGCTTCATCGGTACAACCTTTTTCTGTGGGGATTGATTTAGACTTCACCCCTCCTGCAGATATTTTCCAAGACCTTAACGAGGTTGGCACCAGTAGAGTATCACCGATCACCCCGGAAGCCATAGATACTCCTCCGCAAGTAACTCCAGTGATTGAACCATCTGAGGGAAAAGATTGTCCCCCCATCTTGAGTGGCATGTCTTAGGTCCCATCCCACTCCCATGGAAACACATCCTGCATATAGACACGTTGTGGTGGAGGAGGATAAAGTTACTAGTGCTGCAGTGAGGCACCAAGCTGTGAAAAAAGGGGCATGGCACCAGTTATATTCTCTTTCCACAGAGATTCCTATGGATAATTTTGCTGATGAGGATGATAATTTTCAGAGAATATTTACTGATTTGGGTTTTAGTGGATTTTATTACCAGCACTTACACATCCTAATCTACCAATTTTCATTTCCCAAGAAGACAATGCCTCCTGCAAGGACAAGATGGCCATGTTCAACTCTTCCCATTACTAGGTGGAAACCATCTGATATGTTTAGGAAGAATTTGATCATCTAAAGGTTGAGGAGGAGAGGGCTCATGATTTTTTTGGACACCCATAGGGAATCATTAAAGTATTTCAATGCCCACGTGACAAGGTTGAGGGATCAACTATCCTCTTCGAGTTCCAACTATGAAGAAATCCAGTAGAAGGGGCATGACCTTAAAGTTGTTCTCAGGCATGTGTGTCCGATGGTCAAGGCCAAAATGGAAGAGATATCTTATTTGTGGAATACTATTGAAGGCCCACATAAATCACTTTCCATCCTTCTATAAATAGATAACTAAACCATGCTGTAGTTCTGTCCCAAATCCTGATATGTACACATCCCTTTTTTGATAGTTTCGACATACTCTAAACTGTGGATGATCCTCCATTTTCATTAAACTCAATGAAAATGATTTTCCTTAAAATCATCTTTCCTTTCCTTTCCCTATCATGTCAATTGATCATAATTAATCATATATACATCATTCCAATCAGGTATAAATTTTAAACCATTATCAGTAATCTAGAATAATCAAATCAGGATCTAATTGTTTTCCCGAGCCATAGGACTAAACGAGTGTAGTTAGACTATTACTGAGGTCTTATGGAACACCTCAAAAACTATTAGGTATTTTTCATTATTACCTGAATTTTTTCCTAAGCATACTTGACATGGGAATAGTGGTTATAAATCAACTTTTTCTTAGGCCTCCCTTTGCAGGTTTTTGACCTGAAAAGCTTTATGCCTTTTATTGGTGGACCGGTGTTTTTAAAGAACTGATATTCATGTTTTCCCAAGAGGTTCCTTCTATGGATTTTCCCTCTGGAAAGAATGGTGACTTTTTTGCTGGTAGTTCATAGTCATTCCAATCAAACTTATTACTGATGCTTTTGGTTGAACAACTTTGATGAAACTTAACAGAGAAGGGACCTAATTCCGAATCTTCGTTCAAGAATGTTCTAATATTCTTTAAACACGAAATAGGTTTTTTTTGTCCCTAAGGTTTTGGATTATGGACATGAACGAGGCTTAGGATCCATTTAAGGGGTACAAAGGTACTAAAGGACTCTCCTAAGAACGAATTTTCCTTTGATTGACAATAGTTTTTGTGGGCGAAAAATGCAGAGCCACCATAGCATGTTGTACATAGTCAATCAAAGGTGTATTCATAACACTAACCTTCCATATCTGATGAACTGGTAGGGTTGTGCGACACCATGAATTTATTTTGATGTTTAGAGCCACAGTGGGTGGCTCGCCTGAATTGTGGTATCTGAAAAATATTATGGACATTCATATCGGCTTTGAGTAGGAAACTGTTCTTGCAAGGATTATACTTGCGTGAGGGAGAGCTAGTGAATGGTCAATTCAGTTATAAATATTTCTTATGTCGGAGAAATTTATAAAGGGGAAGGTATGTAAGTTGTTATCCAGATGTTTTCCAAATCGGAGGGTGTAACAGGACATGAATGTTGTCCAAGAAAACGGAAGCAGGAAAGGAATCTCATAAGAAAGAATTTTCCTTTGATTGAAGTCCATTTTTTTGGTAAAATATGCAGAGCCCCCAAGGCATGATCTGCATAGTCAAACAAAGTTATCCTCAAGAAAATGGACTTTCGTCTCTAATGGCTACGGAAGATTGTGGAGATTGGGAACTTTCTAAATACTATATGGGACATTCAACAAGGGGTGCATGTAAATAAAAAAAGTGTAATTTTAACTAAAATTATTTAGGGGAAACCCGGAAAAAAGTGGGGGCACTCTTCTTCTGTATGCGGATCAACTTCACGCATATGGATGGGTTATCCTTAGAAACCTCAAAAAGGGACCATATATGAATCGGGCCCACATGATCTAATATATCCGGGATGTGTGTAGGGAGGAAAATGTAAACCATGACTATGAGGGCCCTTGAATCAAGAGGGATGGAATGAGTCTTGGAATCCATTGGGAGTATTGAGTTAGGAGATGACTCTCTTGGGGACGAATTTGTCGTTGATTGATGGTCGTTTTCATGGGAACCATATGCAAAGCCACTGGGGCATGATGCCCATAGTGAAGAAAATGTGTCCATAGGACACTAGAATTCCATCCCTGATGGCCTTGGAGGGTATGGGGATTCAAGATCACTCAGAGCATAGAGTTTGGGGTATGGAAGATGTGTATCCGGGCATATTGGGGACATTTGTGCTGCAATTTACTCATTTAATTAGGCATCCCTAACGTAGATCTAACTCATACGTTGGGTGAGTTGTTCATCCCATCTTTGGGGCACCTATATATTTAACGTCACATGTTCAGGATGTAGGGTTCCTCTTGGGGATAGGAACCATGAAATGCCTTTTAGGGTCATGCTGCTAGTACCAAATTAACTAGTATGGTTTTTCATAATGTAATGGTGGAAATATCACTAAGATCCATAAACCCATGTGAGATATTCTATTTGTGAGAAGAATGGGTTGTAAGTATTATGTTTCATTACCTAGGAATAGAAAAATCAACACCGATGAGAACATTGAGAATAAACCATTCATATGTTGTTTAACTTCATACAACAAGGATGATTTTGGAATCACAGTTTAATGATGTGCAGTAAGGACATGATACTTTTCATTTTATAGTCATGCAGTGAGGATGATTATGTTGTCATAAAGATCATTAATTTTTTTGAGTTAATCTGAATCAGGATGTTCCGATGTTCCTTATATGTGAGTGATGATAGAAGGTGTAAACGATAGTCCTGGGGTAACTTGAATATGGAAGAATAACATAGGGATTGAAATCCATTCGGCTTATAGAGATGGGAGAGGACACTCCTGGGGACGAATTTGCCTTTGATTGATGACCATTTTTGTGGGAATCATATGCAGAGCCACTAGGGAATGATGTGTATAGTCATGAAAAGTTGTCTGCATGACATTGGAATTCTGTCTTAGATGGCCTTGAATGGTTATGTGAATCAAAGTTTTCCTAGGGTATGGAGTTTGAAAAATAGGAAAAATGTTCCTAGGAATGTAAACAATACACATGCCATGATTTATTGTTAACTACTGGAGCTTCCACATAGGACTTAATAGTACGTATGGTGGGTAAGAAGGATATTTTTACTTCTCAAGAGTGAAGGTAATGTGCAGGATCTCACTACAATGAGGACTAGTCCACACATAACTCTTGAATAATTTCATATTTTATCGTCATGAGATTAGGACCTTTCAAGGACTCCCTATATAAGTCTGACCTACTTGCCTGGAAAGGGTAATTTTTTTGATAGTGGCTGGGCCGGGATGCCATATACATGCATCAATACAAATCCTTCATAGGTTGGAATCAATTCATACATAGTTCTGAACGTTCCCTACAAATGTTTTCTCGATGTGTATGGACACATGAGTGAATTATATTTTATGATGTCTTGGACAAGATACCCAATACAGGCATCACTATGTATCTTACATGGGTAGGAATCAGTCCATACGTAGTCATGAGTTTTCCCTATACTGATCTGGTCCAGACATGGAGATGTGAAAGTTTTTTTTGTTTTCTATTGGTGTCCGGTCTACCATAACTCTCTATAACTTGTTTGAAAAAAGAAATCCATACAAATGATCCTAAGATCATGTGAGTTATACTCATTTTGAGAAACAATTAGTGGACATAGGGTTTTCTTCGCAAGAGTGGGGAGGTAGAGGATATGATGGAGGCATTTTTTGGGTGGGGGATATGCCAAGAACGAGGATCGAGGTATCTCTATGTATCCTATGAGGGAAGGAATCAAGTAGTGCATAGCTCTAGGAGAGATCATGCAGATTATTGTCATGTTATTAGGATGCTTTGTGCTATGTAGTATAAATTCTTACAGTGAGGACATGAGTCCCAATTTAATTTCAGGTTTCAGGGACGAGTTCCTTATAGTTTAACCTCATGTGTGAAGGAAAAAATACTCGTAGTTTAAGGTGTTAGAGTTTGGACCATGTCCTTGGTGTTTTATAACTCATAGTTTGGGTATTAGAGTTTGGACCATGACCTCATGGTTCAATGTCATGTTTCATGGAATAATACAGTAATGTTTAATGACTTGTGGTATGGATGATAACTCATAGTTTATGGTCAGAGAGTTTGGACCTTCACATCATGGTTCAATATCAGGTTTCATGGACTAATATCGTACAGTTTAATGGAATATTGTGAGGATGATGACTCATAGTTTAAGGTCATTGCGTTTGGACCAAGGCATGGAGTTATTATAAATCATAGTTTAAGGTCGTAGAGTTTGGACCAGGGAATCATGATTCAATTTCATGTGGAGTGACTAATACAGTACATTTTAATATCATGTGTTAAGGACTATTACTCATAGTTTATGGTCATAGAGTTTGGACCATGACATCATGGTTCAATGTCATGTTTCATGGACTAATACAATACAATTTAACGTCATGTGTTAAGGAAGCTAACTCCTTGTTTTTGGTCATAGAATTTGGACCATGGATTTTGGGTATTATAACACATAGTTTAGGGTCATAGAGCTGGGACCTTGACTAAATGGTATTACTACTCATAGTTTAAGGTCACATAGTTTAGACCATGGAATCATGGTTCAATGTCATATTACATGGACTAATACTATATAGTTTAACATCACTTGGTAAGGATGATAAATCATAGTTTATGTTCATAGAGTTTGGACCATGGATTTATCGTTTCTATTACGTGAAGTATTTCTTCATGAACTTTTAATATGTGGGAGCTATGTTGAGAAATCCATCCATCAATATCAGGGAATATTCTCTATTGTAATAGACCCTATGTAGGACATATGTTCCTTACCACTTTGGTTCAAGCTTTGGGGGATTCTTCTCGAGTATCATTATGGTTCTAAGGACTAAAACCACTTCTCCTTCGAGGAAATATCGAAGGTGAACCTTCTTGTTGAAGGATTGTGCAATCCGATTTTGGAAGATTTTCAAATGGTTGAAAGTGTGAATCCTTTTTTTTCTAGCTTCTCCAACTCATAAAACCCTCATTGGGATTGATCTCCCATGGAATGTTGATCACAAATGGCCACATGAAGTGATGAAACATGGATTTTAAAATGCCAAACTGCCTCTGCTCTGTATACTAGTGAGTATGGGGTTGCCAGGGTGGCAGTGTGGGACGTGGTCTGGAAATCCCATAAAGCATGAAGGATCTTTTCTAGCTACTATTAATTATCCTTATCTACCATTTTTTGGAGTTACATGGAAAAAGTCTTGTTCAAAGCCTTTATCATCCCATTGGTGACCGCATGGTAGCAGGATGAATGGTTGGATTTATTCCATAATCCTGTTATAGCTTGTCCAAATCAGTAGAGAAGAAGTTGGTGTCATTTTCCATTAGTGTTTTATGAGGGACACCAAATTTGGTAATGATGTTTTCCTTCACAAAGATAACATTTTTTTTCTCCCCAACTTATTTATAGGGTATGGATTCATCCCATTTGGAAAAAAATGTCGGTCACTGTCAGTATGAACATGAATTGTCTTGGTTTGGTGTGAGGATATAGTCCCACAACATCCATCCCCCAGGCAGCGAATGGCCAAGAGTACTTAGCTATATAGAGTAACTCTAATGTTCGGTGTATTAAATTAGCATGAAATTGGTAGGAATGACACATCATGGTGAATATGGAACAATCTTGTATCATAGTGGTCCAGTAATACCCAAGCCTTCATATTTGGTGAGAGATCTTGGTTGTTGATTGATGCACTCCACATGAACCGACATGCACTTCTTTCAGGACGACATCAATCAATTCTCTGTCAATGCACCTAAGAAGGACTCTCTCAAGGCCTCTTTTGTAGAGAACCTTTTCTTGGTTTAACTCATCGTACAAGACAAAGTTGACTACCTATCTTTAGACCTTCTCCCTTCCATCGGAATCTAGTGGGAGTTCCCCATTCCGAAGGTAATTTGAAATGGGAATCATCCAGATGATGGTGTGATCATAAGGCTCAGAAATGGGGATAATTTCATCAATCTCCTCTTTATTTTGTTTGATGAATGGCAAGACCATCTGGTGGTGCGAAACTCTAATGAATGTTTCTTCCTAGTTTGGATCGACCAAGGTTGTGGCTGCATTTCCAAAAGTGTTGGATTGGCCATTTTGAGACTGAGGGACATAATTCAATGTTGGATCTAATGGGAATTCGGCCATTATATCTCAAACATGTTTCATCAAGGGAACCAATACTTCATTCTTAATGACATAGTCACCACTGACCTATGTCATGACCAAATCTGAATCACCTATATTTTTAGGTGTTTGTCTTGTAAATGAAGTTCCAGTTCTAGGCCTGTAATGAGGGCATGATATTTAGCTTCATTATTTGTACACCCTTCCAAAAGAATGAAAGAGTAAGGAAAGATGACATTTTTGAGGGATATGATTATAATTCCTATCCCCACATTATTTAGATTGAGACCCTCTATTATTTTCCCTGTCGAGCTTCCGGAATCACCATCGAAGTACATTTCCCATGTCTGGGGTTCTCCTAGATGGAGAACACTTATTCATCCAAAATTTCGGAATCCAATGATGTTGTTTCATATGAGGGGTGATCTTCTAGGATGGCTGATAATGTTTGGCCTTTGATGGACTTCTAGGGCATGTACCATATGTAAAAATATTACACGATGGCTTCCCATAATGATAGGCACCCATCTAGCATGGGATAGTTGATGATAAATTTGAGCGGGTTGCAGTGCGATACCATGTAGACCTCATAGTGCTTCAAGTAATGGCAGAATTTCTGAACCACAAATATTAGGGCTAGGTAGTTCTTTTAAATTTTTGAGTACCAAGTTTCATCATAAATCATTATTCTGATGAGGTAATAGAGTATGTTCTCATTTCCATCATAAATTTTCTGTGTGGAGAAGGTGCCTAATGAACATTCCAGGGTGGTCGCGTTCAAAAGGAGGAGTCTCCCCTCAACTAGTGGAATTAGCACTTACGGACAGAGGAGATATCTTTTGAGATTTTCAAATTCTTTATGGTAATCATTATCCCAATCATACACAACTCTTTTTACCATGAGAATCATGAAAGGTAAGCATTTAACCATCAAGTTGGCTATGAAGCGCTGAATGTAGAAGAGGTTTTCTTGGAGACCTCGAAAATAGGTGAGGTTCTAAGGTGGGGACATGCCAAGTATGACTTTTTTCTTCTTGGGTTTATCTTCGATGTCGCGATGGATTACAAAAATGTTGAGGAATTTTTCCAAGGTAACGCCAAAGGATTATTTTAGGGGATTCATTTTTAAACCGTGATTCTATAATTGGTTGAAGATAGTTTCATGATCGTCTAGTTGGTTCAAGCAATATCATTATTTGACCACCAAATCGTCGACATAAAACTCAGTGAATTTTCCCATGAAGGGTTTGCAGATGCAATACATGGCACATTGATATGTGGAACTGTAATTATTTAAGCCAAAGGGATTTACTTTATAACATAAAACTCCCTAAGGGGAATTAAAAGTAGTTACATCTGCATACTCTCGACCCATCCAGATCTGGTTGTATCCCAAGAATTTTTCCATGAAAGAGAGAGCCTCATATCCAGTTGTTCCATCGATCAAAAATTCTGTGATCAAGATAGAGAAATCATATTTTTGGAAATGACAATTAAGGACCCTGAAATAAATGTAGATTCTAATATATTCATTATTATTTTTTATAGAGACTATTTTTTCCATCTAGATAAGGTATTGGACTTCCCATATGAAGTTTCCTCTCATCTGCTTCTAAAATTCAGCCTCTACTTTGGCAGCATGTGTTGTGTGGGTCCCTCTTGCTACCTTCTTATAGCCTTAGTGATCTTCTGGTAAGCCAAGATGATGAGTAGAAACATCAAGATTGAGGCCCAGCATTTCTAAGTTATTCTTGGAAATCACATCTTCATTTTTCCTTAAGGAGGATTTATATGCCTCCTACTCCTTGACAGTCATAGCCACACTGATCAGAGTGGGTCGTGGGTAATTTTTGGTGCCCATGTTTATCTCTATAATTTCATCGATTGTGGTAGATACACCATCTTTGAATGTACGAGGGGAATTCCTGGGGTCTTCTTATTCATAATCTTCTTCATCTTCATCTGATGGGGAGAGGATCTTTGAGGCGAAATCTCTAATATTGAGAGAGAAGTCACAATTTTACATAGTGAGTAAGGCAGGGGTAGTTTGAGGTCCTATAGACGGGCTGACAGCAACTTTGATAATGATTTTCCTAATATCATGGGAGTCAGACCAGTCTTCTATGTCTATGGACTTGGTGGCTACTATGGAGATCATGAAGAGAATTGATTCTGCATTCATACTTTCACATGGGCATTCATCTTGGTTGATGGGTAATACATACTCCTCCCCAAACTGCTGGAGGGGGTCTGTGGGAGTTGTTTCCTATCCTTTCGGGGCAGTAATCTAATCATTGTCATTGGCTGAAAGATGTTTTTCATCTGATTCATAGAACCCTATGTTGATATAATGTGACTTATGAGACTCAAATGGGGATTTATTAGCATGAAATGTCGCTTTCTCCCCATTAGTGAAATGTTAGATGCATTGGCAGTATGATAAAGGAATTTTAGCATACTGATGTAGGAAAGGACACCCTAATAGAACATGTATGGTCGTACTTTTCTATACTATCAGGAACTCAGAATCTGACATGAGGTATCCAAGTCGAGTTTTAAACTTGAATCATCCCAAAAGTTTCTACTCTCTTTTTTCATATCCCAATAGATTTTTAGTGTAGGGTGTCAAGTTTCCTCCATCATATCCTAGCCGACGATGCATTCATAGCGAGAGAAGGATAACTTCATAGCCATTTTCGATGAAGATTCTCTGAACATCAATTCCATTTATCTTTCTGGACACATATAAAGGTTTTATCTTCCCTTGCATGATGGTGTCTTCATCCCTATCTCTGATGGAGATGACAACGTGACTTTATTTGGGATTTTCCTCTGTCTGATTGACTTCAAATGATGTTAATTCATCCTCCAACTAGTAGGGACATAGTGAGGCTTTGATGATTGCCTCTATAAGATCTGCGGATAGAACTAACGCATCCCAGATTGACATCTTTGCTGATACTAAAGCTAGCTGATTTAGAATATCATACATCTTCTCTAAAGGTCAGAACTTTTTTGCCTGGGCTTGCTCTTTCATAGACACTATAGGGTTTCGGGATATGGATGGTGATGGTTAGACCTCTATAGCCGGGGCAGATAGTGTTGTGATCATTTCTAGGTTTGGAGAAACTGGTACGCCTGCATGCCTTGGGAGATTTCATATTTGTTCTTCCCCTGATGGATATTCCAAGATAATTGGGCTAGGGGTGGAAGAGCATTTAGGATCTTGTTGTGTATATCAGAGGGTCCTTCCATGAGTTCCCTCAATGTTAATGGTTTTGATTATGGTGTGGATGAGAATTTAACTCCTGCCATGGTCATGACTTCTGGGAAACCTCCAGCGTCGACGACCTCTTCTTCCAACTCTCACGTTGGGCATGAGTAATTTGGGTTTGTGGCCATTGTATTTATCTGATAAGGGGTATATCAATTGAATAACATTAATGGAGATAAAAATTAGTTATTCATCTGATAATGTTTCTCTCTGACTATCTCCTTCTGATGGTGTTGTTTGACTGGGTGGTTCCCATTGTACGATTTGGCGGGGCGTTGCCCATTGTGCCAAGTATATTGGGATGAAGTCTGAAACTATCAATACTATATTTGGCCTTAGTGTCATCCCATATTCTTTCTCCATATTTCATCCCTTCCAACCTTTAGGGGACTCCAGGTCCATGGAGGTTGGTGTGATGTATTAGGATCTTTTTGGGGCACAATTTGTTATTTCAACTGCACCTAGAGGATTCCATAGACTCGGTTGATAGTCTTACGGGATGTGAAACTTTTAAAAATATTCTCCTTTTTACTCGAAACTATTTTCAATTCCTATTCCTATTTATAGTCTGAGGTAGAAACATACACCACCTATGTTGGTGGTGGTACAAACATGACTTTCCTGGAATCCACCATCCTTGGTAGGAGATCAGTTAAAGAAAAGAATTCTTGGATGGATTGTCCCAAAATCTAGTGATAGGGATAGTAATTTGGATGGTTTTATAGACCCACTTCTTCAACTCACTTTATCTCTCGTAGCTGGTGAAAATTTCAATTCCTGGAAGCTATGAAATAGCTGCGGACCTGGTTCTCTTGGAATGAGTATTCTTTATTACTTCATTTTTATAACTGATTTCTTTTATCACCATGTCCCTCATCTTACTGAGGTGGGGGTGGATGTTGTTATCTACGGGTCCTACAATGTTCGGTGGGGTCCTCACAACTAGAGCTAGTGCCAGGGGTGGCTTAAGCATGATAAAAGCCGATTCTGATATTCAGGTTCTTTTCCCAGGGGCTGATGGGGCCACTCAGGACTTACGATTGGTCCTTTTCAAGGAGTGTTCTATTCATTGTTAAATGGCAGAAAAATCTGTAAACCTACTTGTGTACTTTACTACGATGAGAGGTGTTCACAATTCATCCCGAATGTTATCGATGCACATGGAGAGAATCTCATCCCGAGGGATCTTCTGGTTCAGGGAATATGTCAGGCCCTTCCATCTAACAATAATTTTTGAGACTCTTTCATTGTCTTTTTTGTTTTCCATTAATGAGGTCATTGAATGTCATCATAGGCAGCAGTGAACTAAACTGGAAGATAAACTACCACTGAAGGTCTTCCCAGCCTGTGATTGAATTGGCTGGCAGGCTAGTATACCGTATGAAGGTCGATCCCTGTATGGACAATACAAAGCTCTTGAGTTTTACTAACTCTTACTGCTCCAGATTTCCCATCATTGGGTTGAAGTAAGAGGTGTAGTGCATTAAATGTTTTTCCATTTCTCCCAAGCCATTGAACATTGGGAATATCGGGTTTCTGAAGTTTGGCGGTGGCGGAACATTGCTTACCCCCTCGTGGTATTGTTTTCAATCTAGTTGTATCTGAGTGCGCCGCCCAACCATGGATTATTGTCAAGCTGTTAATTGCTCAACGATATTCAAGATCCATTGATGCATATCCTGTTGGGATTGATCTTGAGCTGGTGTCACAGTGGACAAGACTGGGTGTGCCGGTGCTGCTGGAATTTTGGGTGGATTCCCAACCGGAGGCACCATTTGTGGGTTTACCAGAATATATTCCGGCTACCTTCCTATTGGGGGAATTCTTGATGTCTATATGGGACTGGGTTTAAGATGGTTTCCAGTCTCGACGCTAGATTGGATGGGTCTCTGAGGTTTTCATTATTCACCAGGATGATTTCATGTTGTAATGGAACCCCTTCTGGGAGAACTTGATGACATTCTGCAGGGGAAGCACATACGGCGAGTTAGCTCCTTTGACATAGCTTAGCATTAATTTGCCTAAGATCTTTCATTTTTACTCATACTTGTAGAACCACTCCTCGAGAGTGAGGGACACATTCCAAGGGGATGAGAATTGAGTCATACATAACCTTGGATTTATTGTTCTCCTTTTTTGAGTTTCACGTGGGAGGTAATGTTGGATTGGCTAAGGGGTCACCCAATTTTAGGACCTCTATCGGGTTCCTAGTATGCAAACCATCTGGCTCGGCATGGGATGCATTAGGGAGGGACCATTATCATTTGCATCTTCTCCCTCTACATCATTTACTATGAGATCTGCTGTGTTGACGTTTACCACGTTCACTATGTCATACCAAATTTCGGGTGGTGTACCCAGTGCCAAATTGTAGGAAGGCTTTCTGTTTCCTTTGTTTGATTTCCTCCTTCCATTCTGCAGTATTTTTCGAGTTTCTTGGTGAATATTGACCCAAAGGGATCCCTAGTCTGACCTTGTAACATGCATTTGTCTCGAAGGGTGTGAACCATGCACTACTGAAAAAATGACCTATACCCACAGTTCAAAACCGTGGGTATAGCCCCCAAAAACGTGGGTATAACCTATACCCAAGGTTTTGGGAACCGTGGGCTGGAAAGGCATCAGTATAGGGGTCTCAACCTATATCGATGGTTTTCCTGAACCATGGGTATAGGCTTCTCAAAGCATAGATCACGTTGTTCCAACGTGGCACACAATAGTCCCCACAGTTTTCAAAACCGTGGGGTATTTAAAATTCAAAAATCAGCCTCTGCAGGAGTTCGAACCCGCACCTTACGAACCACCTTCCGGCCATGCATCAACCAGGAGCCAGCGGAGCTATCAATTTCACTTGTTAAATTTACATATATCTATTTATATATAGTAATATTATCCACGTGCGGGATTTGAAAATGAAAGACGCAGGTTTAATAATTGAGGATGCGGGGTTTGAAAATTGAGGACGCGGGGTTAGAAAATTTAGGATGCAGGGTTTCATAAAGGAATCCTGCCCAAGGGAGACGCCATGACGAACCAACCAAGATGTGGAGATTTTTGTAAAATATATATATTAGTATACTTATATTAATAACTGTTATATATTAGAAAAAAAATGATGCCGATATTTGATCCCTGGACCGGGAGAAATAATAAACGACTGGTTAACCGACTCAGCAACAATGTTTTTGTTGTTTATTATTTCTATCTGCCTAATTATATTAATCCGGATCGTCTTCCCACCAAATTTTTTGTTGTTGCCCCACGTAATTTTTTTCTGCCTTATGGAAAGAATTCTATACCCACAGTTATTTAAAACCGTGGGTATAGGTCTTCAAACAAAATACCCCAATACCCATTGTTTTGAAGAACCATGGGTATAGGTCATCCAAAAAAACTCTATACCCACGGTTTGGCCGAAACCGTGGGTATACATCTGAAAAAAACACCTATACCCACAGTTTTGCAAAACCATGGGTATTGGTCTTTAAAATTAATCTATACCCACGGTTTTGTCCAAAACCATGGGTATAGGTGACCTATAACCAAATTTTCTGAAACAGTGGGTATAGTTCCTCATATTATCCCTATACCCAAGTTTTTCAAAAACCGTGGGTATAGGGGTACCCTATAACCATGGTTTTTTGCAAAACCGTGGGTATAGGCCCATTTTCCAGTAGTTATTATAAGGGGTGGAACAAGTGACTCCTCTTTCCATCATTCTTCCTAGACGGTGGAATATAGATGTCCACTGTATGGGAACATGAGGTAAAAATTCCCCCAGCCCTGCAGGTTGGGGGTTTTTCCATTCTTCCATAGACTCACTATGACCTATATTTCATGGTCATATAGAGGAACTTTGATATAAAAATTCTTCCAGCCCTATGGGTTGTGGTTGTTCCAGCATTGCGGAGGAAGCATCTGCTATTACAACCTTTAAAATTTCATGTACTCCTATGTGGGTGTGAGAAGAGTGTGGTATTATGGATGCATGGAGTCTATGGTATTTTGATGACATGACCACTACTTTTTGGTTGGTTTCCCTTAGGCAGGAAGCCTACAAGATGTTCTTTGTTACCTGACTCAGATTCTTTTCAATGTCTTGATCTCTTCACCCCTAATGCTTTTGAGACTTACTCCAGGCTGGTTTTTGTTGAGTATCACATCTTTCCGGAGCATGGCTTTTATTTGATTGCTGCCTCTGGGTGATGAATTTTTAGGATGTCATTTCCAAAGTTATTTTCATGACATAATGCGGGGTGATGTGTAGAGCTCCATGTTCTCCCCATCCATGAATGTGAACTCCAGTCGGGGTGTCGCTAATGAGGAGACACAACTTATGAAGTTCATGGAGGCAAGAATGTTCCATGTTTTTCTTTCGCCTTTCTAATTGTGGTTGTCATGTGGACGATAGGGCGTCTAGGTCTATTAGATGACAAAGCTCCCCTAATGTGTTGACATAGTACGCATACCCTTCATAGTTTAGGAATATTTCCTTCAGCTGGAAATGAGTTTTAGATATATTTATGTGAATGTCATGTATACATTTCCCAAAAAACACTCATGGTATGTTGAAGTTAGAAGTGGTCATGGGCCAACACATCACTGGTTTATTTTCCTTATCTAGTTATCTTCTCACAAGAAATATATCATATTTTGTTTCTTCTAAAGGCTCTTATAATTGATATTCCCAGCTTGATTGAAACGTAATAATTTCATTCCAAGAAACTGGCCTAGTGGGAGCCTCATTGATATGCGAACAGTGTGGGGGTGGCTCAAAAGATGATCGTGGCCCTGGGCCATCCTCTGGTTGAGAAAGAATATCACTTGTTATAAATGAAGTGACTGATGTATCTGACTCTATATTTCTGAGTTCCTCAGTATATGAGGGCTTTCTATCATTTGATACGACAAAGGGAGGACCTTACGACAAGTCTGAATTTTGGTTGCATGGATGACCTTTTCAATGGATGTTTCAATGGAGAGGGATACTATTGCAACTTGACGCCTGACCATGGGAAATTTCCTTATAGAGTATACCCTAGGGGGACCTTTAGAGAGGGATTCAGTAAAGGGAGGACCTTCTTGCTTCCATATGTCACTAAGTGGAGAACCTTCACATCAACAAAAATTGCTGGGAGGGCCTTCACAATGATCATCATCATGGCGAGGACTACCATCCTAAATTGATACCTAGCTGAAGGGAGAATTTCTGTAGTGAAAATCATGGGGACGGCCTCTAGGATATTCTACAATGAGGGGATTAATTTCTCATTGCCTAACATTACTATGGGGAGGGCCTTTACAGCAACTACCATTGTGGGGAGGGCCTTCGCAATGATTGTCATCATGGTGAGGACTACCATAATTATTTGATACCTGGATGTAGGGAGAATTTCTGCAGTGCACATCTTGGGGAGGGCCTTTAGGATGTACCATAGTGAGGGGAAGACCTTCTAGTTGGTTGATTTTACTATGGGGAGGGCCTTCACAACAACTTCCATTTCGGGGAGGGCCTTCTCAATGACTGTCATCATGGAAAGGACTACCATCATGACTTAATGTATGACTGTAGGGAGAAGCATATCTACATCGTATACCCTGGGTGGATCATCAGGGTGGATGATAGCAAGGGGAGGACCTTCTTGGTGTTTGATCTTAATTTTGAGGGGAGGGCTACCACGACACACATCCTGAGATAGGCTCTCATGATTGATCATTCATGGCCCAGAGAGTGAGCCCCACATGGGTGTTATATAGAGGACCTTCAGAGTTGCTGGTATTCACATTGCGGGGAGGTCCTTTGTAACTTCTACTACCCCTTCCATAATATTTTAATGGACTGATAGGTTCTTGAGACATTATTGATATATTCTTGAGGACATCAAGAACCCTAGCTTCCTGCAGAGCAGGATCACGTATGTGCTCGTCATTTTCTAGTTTCGTTTGGAACATTTAATTTTTTAGTGCTATATTATAGATAAACGGGGACATCTTATATTGGTAATGGACCTCATATATGGTTACCAATCTTTCTGCGTCTCGTGATGTCATTGATATATGTCGATAGGCATCTTGTGTTTTGGTAGGAATATATGCCAGCCTAAGAGTGGCGACCACATTGGGCCGACATCCCCCAGTTGGAATGAGTATTTGATCCCGATCTAATTGTTTGTTTGTCACAGAATATTTCTTCTAACCCTCCTGATCTAGATAAGGGATTCATAACTATTCCAGAGTGACTAACTCATTTTGTGAGCGATTCATTCCAATCATGGATACCGGGTCGTGGGACTGATTTCTCACCTTTACAGATGACGCAATGATATCTTTTCATGTTTGGATGAAATGGTCTGGGACCAATGTATAATCTTACATCATTTCTTGGATATTTTGAGACACATATTTTTCTAGATTGGTTATGAAGGCCCATTTCAATGTCAGAGTATGGGATTGTTCCCGCTCTTTTCCTCCTTGAGTTTTCAATAGATACTGGCAGTTATCCTTTGCCGAGATCGCGGAATGAGTCTGCCATTGGTTGTCTTCTCTGTTTGCCACTGTATTTGACTGGTGGTATACATATTCATGATTGGGGATTTTCATCTACTCTCTTGCTTCTATATTAGTCTCACGGGATTTGTATGCATCCACAGTAATTTGACTCTGCTCAAATTTTCTTTCCACCGTATTTGGATAGCGGGATTGATACACATCTATAGGTATTTTTGCATGCTTATAGCTGGTTGCCACCCTATTTGGTTGACAGGCTTATTTTTAATCAGAAGATGTCTACATCTACCTATAGTTTTCCTCTCTCTTCTGCACGATGAGACCAGAGAGCACTAATAAGAACGTTCATGTGCTCATACTATGCCAACCTATTTCTATGGTGGACTTGAGTCGAGGGGGAAGAGTTGTATGTCTTCCCATTGAATGCCTGCATGTTAGTGTAGCGGAGTTGCTCCCTGGGAATCAGGGTGATGGCATGGTCCTGATTATATATTATCCTCCCTTGGCGGGCATCCTGAGGGACCCGGGTCCCTTGCACTTTAGTAGGTGACCTTGGCATAAGATCCTCTTTGGTGGGATCAAGTCTGGTCATCTGGTATCAGCAACAACGATATCTGGTAGGGGCCCATGAGTAGAACCCTTGTTCAGTTGAGATGAAGTTGTTACAATTTAATTCATATGCCTCTCTAAGATAAAGGAGTTGCTTGATGTCACATTCCAAGGATAGGTTCCCGAAACAGTTTGAGAAAACCACCGGAGCCGCCATGTGCTAGGGTTCTGGCTATGACTAAGGAGGCGAATAGTGAACCTTTGTAGACTGGTGGCCTAATCTCACGGCCTCCAACGTGGGTAGAGTACCATTTTGGTGGCACTATTTGATCAGTGTGTTGGATACCCAACGTTGAAGACGATGGGTAAGAGTGGGGGATATACTCTTCATTGGGGCCCCATCCGCCTACAGGATCACTAAT
Organism: Viscum album; assembly: GCA_963277665.1. Classification (NCBI taxonomy): domain Eukaryota; kingdom Viridiplantae; phylum Streptophyta; class Magnoliopsida; order Santalales; family Viscaceae; genus Viscum; species Viscum album. The sequence continues at coordinate 307,974,274 of OY728152.1, forward strand.
TTTCATGTATTCATTGGTCGTCAAGATTTCATTCGGATCGATGGTTGCTCTGTAGGATCCTTCAATGTACATATATGACATTCAAACCACTAAAACTCATCAATGTATCATTCTTTAAAACATATGAATATATTGAAAATTTTATTGGCCCCCTTCCCTCTTTTATTCTATTGTGGGAGGAAGGGGATTGAGATGGATAAGACTGCCACCTTGGTTAAGGATTCACATCGGGTTAGCCATTTTTGTTTCTCCTCTAAGGTGGTGCATTTTAGGTGGTGCGAAAATGGTCTAACAAGGATCATCACCCATCCCATTTTTAGGAGATGTTTTCATATAAAATTCAATATTTCATTAGTTTGGACCCATTCTGTTTCATTATCCTTTAGAAGAAGTTTGGATCAACCCCACGAGGACTGAGAAATTCACCCCTTTAGCATTGAGAAATAGATTCTATATTCTGTCGATCCCAGTGTGGGATTGTGTGGGGTCATGTACTTAGGCAATTGATCCATCTTGGATATAACAACCTCGGATGGTGTCAAAATAGTATATTTGTGGATCCAGATACTCCCAATGACTCTGATGCCCATGATTCGTGTACCTTCTTTCCAAAGGCAGGTGCTCGCTAATTGATGATTCAACCAATGACACTTGAGGACTCCATTGGTCGAGAGGATGGGAGGTCAAGCACACCGCACTCTTTTGAGAGGGGATTATTTCTTGATCTGGGACTCTCATATAAATTTAAGTCATGATCATATGTTCGTGAATCCTTGGTTCATTCCCAAAGAGTGTGTTCATGGGATACCCTTGGTTTTCAGGATCATCATAGGCATGCATATATTTCATGCTATGGAGGTATTGTTGACTTGAAAAATAAAATAAGTCACTCTGGAGTTTATTTTAATATTGGTGGGATGGAAGGTGATTTGATGTTGGGATTAGACCCATAAGATGAGTTTCCTACATATCATCGAGAGAGGAATCAGAACCCACGTAGTTTGGATTTGCTGGGGCTTACACGTGGAATCATCCCATTTGATGGGGCATGTTACGGTGGACCCTTTAAGGGGGGGAACCATTCTTAGATCATGCCTTCAATAAGGAATCCTACGTATCTTGGATTGATTAGGAATTAGAGTTCTCCTAGTTCAGATGGATGTGGCTAATGTATGGAGGCTTCCGATTTAGGAGATCATGATTGGGTAGATCCTTTTGGAAGGACACCCTTTTGATCTTAGGCCTTCAAGAAGGCATCCTACCTATCATAGTTTGATCAAGAATCAGAGTTCTCATAGTTCAGATGGCTGGGCCTTACTCATTGAGGCTTCCCATTTAGGGGATCATGATTGGGTGGACCCTTTTGGAAGGGCACGCTTTTGAGATCGGTCCTTTAAGCAGGCGTCCTACGTGTCTTGGTCTGATCAAGAATCAAAGTTCTCATAGTTCAGATGGATGGGGATTACACATTAAGTCTTCCCATTTAAGGGGACTGTAATTGGGTGGAACATTTATGGAAGGGAACCCTTTGGGGCTCGGGCCTTCAAATAGGCATCCTACGTATCTTGGTTTTATCCAGAATTAGACTTCTCATAGTTTATATTGTGTGCATGTTGTAATATTCATTAACCTCTAAATCCACATGAGTCATTCTTTGTGTGAGAAACAAGAGGATGTAAAAGATTCATCAAAACACAATCTTCCTCTCCGGCTGGTGGGGGAGGGTGAGCCTATGTCTGATGAGTTCAGGGAAACCGTGGGAGAGGGCACGAAGAAATGAACCTTTCCATGTGAGATGACATTAAAGGCCATGTGGATCGGCCTTATAAAATTGGGGACTTACCTCACTGGCAGGGCCCCAAAATACGTTTTTGGATAGGGGGGAGTTTCTTCATCATCAAAGGAGAAGCGAACAGAACTCCTTTTACTGATAACTATTCCTCATTGAATGGAAAAGTAAGTTATCACCCTTAATACCTAGAATGGGGAGGCCCATGTCGACATCTGAAGGTTGGACTCTGGCTTACCATGTGAATGTAGATCCACGGGAATTCATGAAGCTAGAACCATTCTAGGGGAGCCTTTATGACTCCACTTACCATCTGTATGTTTACTCAAAGGGGCGATCTTATGCACCCGATGGTTTGATCATACGGGTCTGGTGGCTTTGGAAGAGGATTTTCCCTGATTTTGAAGCACTGGTTAGTGGAGGGACTACAGAGGATTGGACGGTAGTGGAGGGATGAGGTTGGAACTGGAAGAAATAATACCCAAAATACCCCATTCCGTGTAATAGTTTCTTATGCGGGATGGGGGAAGCTCTGCATACCACAGTGGTATGCGGGTAGAGGGGTCATCCACATACTGATGCAGTACATGAGAATGTGTATATGAAACTGCATACCATAGTGGTGTGCATCCCATCACACCTCTTTGGGTTCCATCTATGTACTGATGTAGTACGTGATGCAGGGTTCAGTCCGTGTAGCAGCATACTACATGGAGAAACATATTGAAGGAGGGTTTATGGGATTATCGTTAGCGGAAAGTTCATCAGTGAGAAGTATATGGTTTTTGGTTTCACCATTTAGGTTCATTATTCTCTTTTTATTATCAAGTTTCCCTGTTTTATGGTTCACAACCAGATGTACCTCCGAAGACCATGGTTCACGATTCGGGATTCATTGATGAATCAAGACTGAAGTTAGAATCTTCTTTGAGTTCTTACTTCCAACCCCTAAGTCCCCTTAAATATTTGCTCATTTTTCTCCTCTTTGTCATTATCCATTAATTCGGTGCTCCTTTTATAGAGCATCGAGGTACTCATATCTATGGGCATGCAAAACCATTTGGGGAGGCCCATGAGGAGATATCCTGACCCACAGAAGACTTGGTCAATCAGGGTTTATGGAGGCTGTGGTTCACAATAATAGTTTGGGGAACCCTACCCCTTCACTTTGTCGGTGAACTAATTAGTTCATATAATTTCACACGTTTGTACTTAATGTGCATGAGTCCTTCAACGACATGGTTTGCAGTCGACTGGGTTCACTGGTCATTGTTCCATAGGCCATCAGTTCGCAGATAGTTCTTTGTACCTGGTAGTTCGTAATCCAAGTGGTTCATGAACCTTTCCTGGTGATGGTACACGAGGCACTTGAAATTCTTTGAAAAAATTAATTTTCTTAAAGTTTATTTTGGAATTTTCAACCCAATTTTAGTTCATTCACGTTGCTAAACTTGTAGTATTACTTGCTTCCTTCGGAAACGTTATTGTGGGGGTATTTTCTTCAGTTGGAAGAACGTCTAGGACCCTACACTCATCACTGAAGATGGTGACCGTTCCACTATGTCAACACATTAACAAGGGATATGACACATAAATCCCAATGTCCAACTAGTGTCAATGGTGCAATACATATTACTCAACACCCAATTTAAGGGGGCATGTTACCATCATCCTCAAAAAAACCCTTACCATCAACTCATAGCCTCTATAATTGTATAATCATATTTACAACATTTAGCATGTGGAAATACATATCATGTTCCATTCTCACCAAGCCCATATATATAAATAAGTAATAATCATATTTATAAATATATTCATGAGGTATCACCTCCCATGAATCTCATTTATCGTACTCAATATAAACATGGCCTTATAATTCAATTAATACATTTTATTAAACATGAATTAATAGTCATGATCATACCACCCTTAGAAGTCATCCCATTTAAATCATCCAATTAATTTTAATATGGGAAACCATCATGTATTATCCATTCCATTTTATTCATTAATTCAATTTATCATAACATGGAAATTAAATTTATAATGCTTCAATATCAATTTATAAGGTTATAGGGTTGACAAGGCAAATTACTTCTAGAAAAAAAAATCCAATTACAGGCTGATCTAAACACTAAAAGGTGCCTCAGGTTCCATAAAAATTCTTATATAAAGGGAAAATATATTTAAAATCTATAAAAATAGGTAAAAATGAGTTCCTATCATTGGAACAATGAACCACTAAGGGTGGGTCAACATGTCACACCCAAGGGGTACCCATATGTGAAGTCGACACACTCTAAAAAACTAAATAAGGATCAAAGGGAGTGTATCTAGTTTCATTGATCAATTTTATAGGAAGAATTCAATAAAAATGAGATTATATGGATAAGATGACATAAAACATAATGCCATAGCTACGAGACATCAAAACTCATGAGGAAAATGATGAAACCAACAACCTCATGGTTTAAGATGACTCCTCATGCGATATCAGCCTCATATCTAGAGTAGGTTAGAAGAGATCTATGAAATGGTCCAACACCATAAATATAGGGAAAATGAGCATTCTCTTAAATACAATGATGGATTCAAATATAAAAATAGATTTAAAGGGATGGGATTCAAGAAATTACCTTGTGGAAATCAAATCCTTTGATAGATCATGAATAGGATACCAGATCATATAGATACTTAAATGCCTAGGTTGATGAAGGTGGGTACTTATATAAGAGGAGAACCATGTATATATGATTTAAAGGGATGTAGGAAAATTAAAATTAGTTTTAATAATTAAATATTGGGAAAATTTACTTTTCACTAAAAAAAGGCCTCCAGGTTTGGACGTACGGTTGGCCAAACTGTGTGCCAATCGTGCACTAATCCACAACTATAAGGGGGATCCTCACATACTTAAGTGAACAATTATCAAAATGGGATATGTAGAAAATTCTTATTGGACTACACAGTCATGCACTCGAGATTGTACAATTGTAGACAAATCTTGTGGCTTCTAGGTCCTATTATATACAACTGCTTGGTTTTGGAAAACCATAAGGGACGGGAAGTGCGTTTTTTCGTAACTATGTGAATCGGCCGTTTCTTCTCATTTCACGGTTCCAAGATCCAAATGAGGCTCAAACCCACCCCATAACTTTTGGACTTGATCAGGAATCATTATCTGGTTCGTATAAAGAATTTAAATTGAAAACTAATAATCCATACCTTCTACAGAATACAGGTCACTACAAATACAACCAATGGAATGATAACAATCATAATATGGTAATACATACAAATAAGTCATAACATATCAATATGACAAATAGTAATAACATAAAACATATATGGTCAACATTCATCATGATAAATCAATCAACATCTATGCTCATGAAACCATGTGCCACAAATGGGTCTGATGGGACACTCACACACACCAACATGAGATCACAATCAAGTATAATCATCATGGTATTCCAAAATAAGAATTATAGTAGGGAAATATGTGAATATATAATACCAAAATGGTTTATAACATACTACAACACAGTTATTGATGATTAACTCCAAGGATCATCATTGATGAAAACAAGAACCAAATTAGATTCCCATGGAGAACTAACTCGCACATCATGGATTCCTAACTTAGATTACAGTTCATTAATAAAGAGTTTATTAAGGATAGAAAAGATGATTCCATGACATAAAGGTTGTTTCTATAATCACATTATTCATAGAGTCTATCAATGAAACCAATTCTTTGGTTTTTTGATGGAGGGGTCACCAATTCAATAGATCTGTTTTCGATTGAAGAAGAGCTCTTTTGATCCTCTACATACCTATAATTAAACCTTGGTTCTAGACAATTGACCTCAATAAAACAAAAATAAATCAATATAAATGTTATTCATGGAGCTATTTAAGAATTATAGTGTCTCAAGATGATTTATCTCTAAAAATTTAACGAACAAATTCCACCATTCACATATAATTCAAATCCATTCCAACTGGATGTTGTTGACATTTCAAACCCACTATCAATCTAGGTAATATTATTTAATGAATCATTAGTCCACATTAAAATTCATATATTGGGTATTAACATGATGGATATTTTAATCGTGTAAATATAATAGATTTAGATCAAGGATAATACTTATAAATGGAGAGTTTATTATCAAATACCTCAATTTAATTACTTCACCAAAAATGGATTCACAATAATCTAGATTTAGAGGAGAGGAATATATCATGTAAGGATAGATGAGTCTTACATATTGAGAATAATTAGTATAAATATAATAATTATATAGAATATATTATAAATTTATGTTAATATAGTATTTAGAAAATAAATTTCACTTGTGGATGGTTTCTTGAATTGTTTGATAAACAATGAATTGACCATGTTCCCTTTCTAGTATTCTATAAAAGAAAATTGTTTGTCTATATGGAGTTTTAAAAATTGTGCAAATCATGATATCAGCCACTGGATATTGGTACATTGTTGTCTAGCATATCCTAAAATGGTTTCCAAACTATGAGGCTTAATGATGAACCTCCCTTAGACCCACTTCCTCTAGTTGAATGTTTTCTTGGAGAATCCAAAATGTTTTGTAAAATAGTGTACCAACCATGAACCCTTATTAAAGTCATAAAAATCATCATAAACCATAATAAACAACTAGAACATAACTCGAACAATTCATATTAAAAATTAATACTAAATTTGAAGATAATTCAACATGCACCATAAAATTTTGAGGTAATTTCATATATAATATTTTGTATCTCACCAGAATATTGAGTTAAATACCCCTCATTTTTGGGAACTAAGACCAATATATTTGGAGTAATTTTTATATGGAGATCCCAGTCATCCTTGCACTGATATAAAATCGTCATTTTAAATAGAATTTGGAATTATATTTCATTATTCATGAAAATGGATTGGGATAAATATAGAGAGATAAAATACTTATATATAGTAATATAATATTCAACAAAATATATTACAATAAAACATATTGGAATAACTTTTCTCAAAATAAAAATTAGAGTGAATCTATAGATACAAAATACAATAATTTCACTATTGATAATTTAACCAAATAATTTGATATATATCAATGTTGGAAAAGAATAAATTGTCTTAGAGACTTTACATGATATGATAGAGGTCAATGAACTGGGTTAAAATAATAAAAATCAATTTATTATATACCTATTAATACACTAATTGCAGGATTCTATAATCATCCCCTTATAGTATCCAATATTGTTATCACTAATATTGATAGACAGCAATAAAATTGAGGAATCACTAGGTATGTAATATTAATCATATTATATCCTAAATTATGAAAACATCATTTTAACCTTTTCTATTTCTGGTTCTTCCTAAATTATATTTGGTTTAATATAGGCTGCATTATATTATATCTTATTATACTTCATATAAGAATATCAAAAATAAATAAACCATAAACTAATACCAAATAAATACCTGACAATAACATACATATATAATACATTAGTTTACATGAAAATAAATTATATCTGTTAAAAACAATAACAAAAATCATATATCTTTAGTTGTTATAGAGGATATATATTTAATCATCATATTTTAGATTTTTAATGATATCTAAAAAATGTTTTTCACATATGATAACATTATAATATAATAGGTGTAACAATGATATTCATAACCAGGATATAGTGAAATAAAATAAAGGGTGATTTCCAATGATTATAAATCAATGAACATAATATATATCAATATACAGTCATGAGTGAGCCTTATATAAACAATTTAGTATATGAACATAATCAAAATAATTGAGTATAACATATTGATATAAAAAATTGAACACATGTATCACATATAATAAACCATGGAATTAATCATTTAGCATAATATAAGGCATTTTTCATAGGAATCTGGAGACATCATTAAATATTCATTATTCAAGAGATAACTGCATTCTTATGGTGCCCAAAAAATGATGTATATGATATATATTCATCGAAACCATAACATATGTTATTGGATGACACCATAAACTTTATATAAAACTAACTATGTTGACCACCTTCCTATAGCATAGTTTACTAAAGATAACATAAGGAATCCAATAACATATTCAATTTAGGCATACCTCCGATGTAAAATAATTATCTTATAAGGTATAAATAACAAACCAATAAATTTGAGGCATATAATAGGCCAAACCATCATATAATGATAAATGGTACATATCTATATAACATAAACATGAGAAAATTCTTAATTCCATCATAAGAATAATCAAAATTTAAGAATTATTTCGCAAAACATGATCATCAGGAAACTAGAAAAGAAATTTAAATGGTTTCCACAGATCATATCCCATGTGAATAATAATAAACAATAAATAACAATTTCAAATATAAAAATAATTTATTATGGAATATGGAAAATACATTGGAATATATAAAACATCCATTATTTTTTTAAAATTTTTTGTCCATTGAAAATAATAAATAAAACATTGAGAGTAAAAATTACCTTGGAAATTAATGAGATGATTGAAAGATAAAATTATAAATAAAACTAATGATGATAACAGAAAAATTTATTAATTCATAGAAAAATAAAAAAAATGACTCAAATTAAATTTTATAACTAATTTAAATATAAAATAACCTATGAGAAAAAATATAAAAATATATTCCTTTGTTAATTTCAAAAATAAAATAACTAAGTTTAATTAAAAATGATCTTAATCCATCACATAAGTCTAGGTATGGTGATTTATAAAAAAATTATAATTATGGACTTGTATGTGATTTATTTCACACTAAAATTATGAGATAAAGTCAACATGAAACACCCTGTGATTTTTTGGTATGTATCATCTCAAATTTAATCTCTTCGATAGATTACGTTCAACAAAACAATGATCTTAAATGAACAATGATATACAATTAAAATTATTACTTAAAATGAAATTATATCATTGTTATTAAATTTGTGGTTATAAATATAATTAACTAACTCATTAAAATATTTTGTTAAATTAATTAGTTACCAATTAATAAAGATGTAAATATAAAAACCAAATTAATATAAATGAAATGATTCTCTGTGAAAAATATTTTGTTTTTATCCTATGAAATAAAATTTATTACTATAAATGAATTTTATTAATTAAATTTATATATAATATATTCAATTTGATGTTTAAAATTCATCCTATGTGTTTTTAGACATGATAGAAAAATAAATCCAATTTTTATGCATAAAAGTAATATTTTAATAAAGGCATATTTTATTCCTTTTGATGTAAAATTTGTTTTAAATATAGTATTTGAAAAATTGATAAATTATATTTTAAAAAAATAAATTTCTTACTTTAACAAGTAATATAAAAATTTACTTTAGTCTTTTTTCCTGATATTTTTCATTTTTTGATAAATAGTGAATAAATAAAGTATTTTAATTGAAATATGCTTTTTCATCTAACTAATTTTTTGTGATAAAATGTATTTTTGATGGTTTATAAAGTAAACATTGATCAATTTTATATCATTTAATCTAATTTATTTCATTGGAATCAATTCCATATTGAATTTGGATATAAAATCATTCCAATATTTTGAGCATTTTTTTCATTAAAAACCCTATGTTTCACCCCTTCTATAGTATTAATATTTAATGAATTTTAGTAAATTTAGTGAATTGAATTGGTAAAAATAGATTTCATATTTTTTATCCTAATGTAAAAATTCAATGAACAAGGCCCTTTTATTTTTGGACCTTTTGAACAGAAACAGTAATAATTTCTGATTAACACTGTTAAAGGTAAACTGAGTAATTAATCGTAAAAATGATAGTATAAACATTATAAAATTATTCTACTTGAAGTCCAAATTTAATTAGATGATTTTTTTACCAAAATAATCCTTGGATCGAAATTATAACAATTTTAGGCCACGTTTATAAGAGTGTTATATTTTTTATATTTCATTTAAAGAAATGTCAATGTTATTATACTCATATTTTTAATAATTATATCATTATTAATATGGGGTTATATAGAAGATAAATTAAACAATAAGTAGTCATTTTAATTATAAAATAATAATATTCATTATGATAACATTTTATTTTTATTTTTTAGGGAATAAAAAATTAAATTAAAGGCTTGCTCAATGATGATGCAATAATTGTTTAATTATTCGACATATCAAATAAATGATTATAATAATATTAAAATGAAAATATTTCGAGATAATTAATGTTATCTAAGAATTTTAAAAATTAAATTTTAAAATTTTGTTATTTTTAAATCAATTTTTTGAATATATCATGTTTTTATGATATTTTAAAAACATTAAGTAATGAAAAGTAACTAAATAGACAATATTGATTTTTAAAAATAAATAATATTTTATTAAATCATATAAATTTCAAAAAATCAGAAAAATCAGAAAAATTATTTGTATTAGGTTTCAAATTTTATCCATGAATCATTTATGGTAAGTTCTGAAATTTATATAAATTATATTAATCTTCAATGTATAAAAACACACATTGTCACGGTAAGAGATAAATGGTTTAAATAAGTGTTAAAACCAAATATAAGGGTAATAATTTGAACTAAAAATGTCTAAAAAATATGGTATGAAAGGATTTATACCCATCATTATCTTATCGTCTAAATAAATCACTTCGGACACATTTTTAATTGAAAAGTAATTTATATTAATTAAATATTTTAAAAGTTTCTTAAATAGCCCCTCACCTCAATGATAAAAGGGCAGCATCTCCCTCACTTATTGACAGCCCCATGATCCTTTTATCTTGACCAAACATAAAAAATTATCATCCAAAAATCCTTACCCATGTTTTTTAGTTCCTCATCTTCCAAAAAGACCAACTCTAGATCCATTAAGAATAGATCAAGAGGGCTTCCACCGAAGAATACGTAATGATTTTTACCAACTCTTCCAAGTTCATTTATTATTATACATCATATTCCTAAGTTGTTTACAAGAAAAATTTATAAACTTGGTATCAGATATATTCTTTGATGTTTTTATTGTTATGGTACAACTATACTCCACCATTTATCTATCCCACAATAAATTTTGTATGTGCGTTCGTAAGACTTACTATCTCTATGACGTGGTTTAATTTCTTTTTAATCACCACTTTACATGGATTGGTATAATGATGGAATTAATGTATATATATATATATGATAATTATTACATGATATTGACTCTATAAAAATTAATATACAGTGCACTCCTATTTTTTACACCATTAATGAAATGATAATGTCACTCGTTTGTACATACGACCTACCGTATCCATAACGAGATGTGATTAAATTTCCATTTCAAGATTCAATAATGATTATAAAATGAATAAAATTAATAAATATAATATATTTTATATTAATATCCTTATGTAGAAGAAATAACTATATCATATTTAGAATAATTAGGACATACATGACAAAAAGTACTTAAGAAAATGAAGTAGTTTACACCCGAAACAAGGGTAGTGACAAAGTATTTTTAACAAACAGGTCAAAATATGATATAAGATGATTATATAAGATATTATAAACATAGATATGATTCTATTTTAAATTAATAACTTGATTTTAACCATTATGCCATAATTGAACACACATTACACTATAGGATGTGTAATATTTGAGATTTCTGGTGTGAGTTTTTTTATTAAAATAGATAACATTAATGACTAATATTACGCGAGGTACATGTTCAAAGCCATGAAGGAAAATTTTCCAGCCAGAGCTGGTTGGAGTTGAATGGTTCTGAGGCCTGTAGCTGATGGACGATGTTGTTACCTTCCCTTTTGGTAATGGGGAATGTGCAAAAAGGGAAGCGTTGGAAAAGGGAGAGAATTCTGAGGATGATGATGCCAAATGACTGGAGCCCACCATCGTTGTGGTTAATAGCATCGATTACGGTAAGGCAGTAGGACTCAACAATGATATCACTCCATTCACATTCCAAGGCATGAAATATACCAGCAAGGATGGCCATAGCCTCAACAACTGCATGATCCCAGAAAGCCTGATTTGGTTCGTATTTTGCAGCACAGATTTTCCCCTGATGATTTCGTGCCAGGAGGCCAAGGGAAATAGACCCATCCATTGGGAGAGACGATTCCACATTAATCTTAAGAGTCCCTTTCGTGGGGGGATTCTAATGATGGGGGAAGGAGAGGGTAACACCTGTCATAGAATGTCCATTGTGGTCTTTCCAGCCCTCAATCCAAGAGGTGTCCCATTCAATCTAGAATTCGAAGTGTTTGTGAGATTGATGAAAAAAAATCGTTGCGACAGACCCAACTAATCCATGCTAGAGTGAAAATTGAACCCAAAAAAGCTGAGGAAAAAGAGGATCACCAACGCGTTAGAAGATCGGGAAGGTCAGAGGCCAATGCCATTGAAGTGGCATTAGTCGGGCCCCATTTATCCCAAATTTTCATAGCTCGCGGGAAATGAATGATGGCGTGCAATGGAGTTTCTAGAGTGTTCGGGCAGAAAGGGAAAAAGGCAGTACTGGCCATATGTTGGTATATGAGGAGCCTCATGGTTGGGAAAGTACCCATGCAGACCATCCACCGAAATTGGAGTACATTAGGGGGGGACATTGAGCTTCAAAATCAAATTCCATGGTCCCTCATCCCGGCCAACTAAGTGGATTCCAAGAGCCAGTTTGTAGCCAGACCTCACCATGTAATCGCCCTAGAAATCATTGATTCAGAAAAGCTGGTTAGGGCATGAATCAGGGACCCAGGGAATGATAAGGATAATTATTTGATCCCTTTCATTAAACCAATTGCAGATTTTTTCCAGACACCACCCATGTCCCTGGTCGGAAAGGAGGCAGCTGACAGTGGCGTCCTCAAGACCTGGTTGGATAGGGGATATAGCCCCCATACCAACCTTATCGATAATACAAGGATCAGTCATAATATGGACCGATGAGCCAGACCCAATCCTCTAGCCTAGTCCCTTTTCCAGGAGATTTTTAGCCCCCCATACGCTTCTCCAAAGGAAGCTTGGATGAGGACCAAGAGAGGAAGCACGAAAGTCCACATGGGGAATGTACATAGCCCGGAAAACCCATGCACAAAGATATGATTGACGGTTAAGAAGATTCCATCCTTTCTTGGCCAACAGTGCATCATTGAAGAGATGCAGATTCCGGAATCCCATCCCTCCCTCAGATTTGGGTTTGCAGAGTTTCTCCCAGGACATCCAGTGGGGTCGATACCTTCCATCATTCTTCCCCCACCAGAAATTGGCGGTGCATGTGTGGATCTAGTCGATGATGACTGTCGAGAGCATAAACAGGGACATAAAGTAGCTAGGGATGGACTGGATGTTAGCTTTGATAAGGGTCCCTTTTCCAGCTTTAGAAATTTTTTTAGGGGACCAACCTAGAATTTGTTTCTCTATCTAGTCCACAAGAGATGTGAAGATTTATTTTTTGGATCGGCCAATCACCGTGGGAAGCGCAAGGTAATTCTGGGGTTTCACAACCATATGGATACCGGCTAATACACATAGCTCATCCCTCTTAGAAAGTGGCACCCCAACACTGAAAGAAATTTTATATTTTCCTTGATTGATCGATTGGCCCGACGCCCTCTCATACTATTGGATCGCATGGATGATCACCCGACATTCATTAATTGATGCTCTGGAAAACAGGAGGCCATCGTCGGCAAAGAAAAGATGCGACACTGGTGGTATAACATGGCAGACCTTTTCCCCATGAATAGATTTATAGGATGAAACCCTATAAATAAGATTACAAAACACATCGTCCACCAGAATGAAGAGAAAAGGGGAGAGTTGATCTCCCTGGAGAAGGCCTCGAGATGGGATGAGCTCCCAATTGACCTTGATTTTGAAGGAGATCGTCGAGATGCAATTCATGACCATATCTGTCCATTTAGCGCAAAATCCCATTTTCAGCATGACTACACGAATGAAGTGTCATTCCACTCTATCGTAGGCCTTGGTCAGGTCCAGTTTCCAGGCCATGGTTCCACTTTTCACGGTGGAGCGTGATTTCATAGAATGGAACACTTCTTAGGCCACAATCACATTATCATTGAGGTAAGCATATCCCTCACTTATTCACAACCCCATGATCCTTTTATCTTGACCAAAACATAAATAATTCTCACAAATGTTTTTAATTTCATCATTCCCTAGTATCCAATAAATTATATTATGAATCATATGTATACAAACACAAAGGAGGAATAATGGTAGACTCGTTGAAATTATTTGTGTATTTTATGTTTTAAAAGGAAATGTGAATATCAAGTATGTATCTAGATTACCAAGACTACTAAACTATTCAGTACTTTTGGATGATATTGATTGTATCTTTAGACAATGTGATAAAGCAAGCCACTAGCTCTGGGCTATAGGAGTCAGGTTCTTTAATGTTTTTTATAAGAGAATGTTTAGTCGACCACTTGGGAACTAGATTTAGGAAAATGTAGATTAGGAACAAAACTCATTGCTTTTATGTGTTATTTTTTTAAGGAATAATTATTTTTCATTTTATTGACATATATTTAAAGGTATAGATAACTGTTAGGTTTTATATGATCTTTGAATTTAAGGTAATTATGGGTATTTATATTATTGGGAATACAAAATGAAACATATGATATAAAAATTTGGGTTAAAACATTTCTTTAATATTTAATATATTTAATTTATTTTTGAGTATGAGTATCACATTTTTGGAAAATATTAACAGTGTTTTAGAAAAATCACAACCCATGGGATGGGTGACATCCCGTTGCACCCAGAAAGGCCATGGGGTTTGAAACAACAACTAAAGGGAGATGAGGGTGCATCGCATACCTCTATCATACATTAAGTCTTTGTTAATATGAAATATTTTTTAGTTAAAATATATAAGGAATAATGTTTTTTAGAGGCATTTGTTTAATCAAATAAAAAAAATTTATTGGAAAATGATTTTTTGATTTAGTGATTAATGTAATTTCAGAAGACATTCCCTATTTTGGGAATATTATATGACTAATGAAAAATGAATAATATAAGGATTAAATGTTTAAATATTTTTTAGATTCAAATATGGATTTATAATATTCTAATTATGAATCTAGTTATTTATAGAAATTGTTAGCATATCTTAGAGATTACGAGATTTAGGAAATTTAATTTTTGGTGTAACCCATTATGATTGATTAATGTTATTTGGAAGAATATATGATAAAATACTTCAGATTTTTGGGTTCCAATCTCAGTATAGAATATTTTTTATAAATGATTGTTATTTTTTCAATGATCTATGTTGAATGTTGGGTATTACTATTGAATGTTTAGAGATTAATGTTTATTATGGGGGATTATCTTATCTTATCTTAACCATTTTGGTTTTGGTTAATGTTTAAAAGGAAGAGGAATAGATAGTTACACTTTTTGGGATTTTTTGATCCAAAGAAGATGATTTTAATTCTTCATGCATGAAAAATTCTTTTAAAACACACATTGTTTAGAGAAAAAGATGTGTTTTTATGTTAATTGATTGAATAATGAAACTCTAATTTTCATGTTAGTATGTCTTCATATGTTTTAATTCTTGGAAGTAAATTAATTTTTTAACATTAGGAAAAGGATTTTGGAACAAAATACATTATCCATTTACTCTTTTATGAAAAAATAAATAGCCTTCAACCCCATTATAGATTTAAGGTTATGTGATTTGGTATCTTTCGCATGACCATGTAATCTATAAATATGTACTAGAACTTAATAGTCATTTTTCATTAACATATCCATCTTTTTTTATGTGGAACCCAAGAATGTGTTATTTTTGGTGAACTCAATACCTCTCTTTCTTTCTTTTATAGTAGAAGTTTAATTAACCCTTGTGCCAATGCATAATTTCAATAAAGGTATTTTAAATTGTGAAACCATAGTTACCAAACTATAATTAAAAAATATGGGGAAATAATTTAATAAAGTAGGGAAAAATGTAACGCCCCAATATTTTTTGGAATGTATCTTTTCAACTTTAATCTATTTGATTTATTTCATTACAAGAAACAATGAGCTTAAAGAAACTACTATATACTATTTAAATTATTATTTCAAATTATATTACCTCATAGAAATTAAATTGGTGGTTATGAATAGTACTAACTAAATTATGAAAATATATGACTGAATTCATTATCTACCAATTAATTTGAAATATATTTAAAAACTAATTTATTATAAAGGAAATGTTTTTTTATAAAAACTATTATATTATATACAAAAAAATTAAATTAATTTCTAGTAATGAATTATATTAATTAAATTTATATATAATTTATTAAATATAATTATTAAAATTAATCCAATTTGTTTTCTATATATGATAAAAAAATAAATCCAATTTTTATGCATAAAATGTTGTATTTTTTATAAAGGTATTGTTTCCGCCTTTTGATGGAAGATTTGTTTTAAATCATGTTTCTGAAAAATTTATAAATTAAATTTCAAAAAATAAACTTATTATTTAAAGTTTTCATATAAAAATATAATTTCATTTAATTCTTAGTATTTTTTTGATATATTTTATATTTTTGATTTATATTGAAAAAATTATATATTTTAATTAAAAACATATTTTTGGTCTAAAAGATTTATAGTGTTAAAATATAATTTTATTGGTTTTAAAGTATAACTAGAAAAAATTTAAATAATTTATCTCAATTTATTTCATTATTATAATTTCACATTGAATTTTGTAAAAAAATCATTTCAAACTTTGGAAAATTTTACATTAAAAACACATCATTCCATCATATCTGTAAAATTAATTTTTAATTAATTTCTCCAACCTATGTAAATTTAATTTTTAAAAATGAATCCATTATTTTTAATCTTAATGTAAAAAAATTTATATAGCTCCCTTCTATTTTTGTACATTTTTAATAGTAACTTTTGAAATGTTTTATTATCTCGATTAAATGTAAATCGAGTATTTAATGGTAAAAATATTATTATTAACAATAGAAAATTTACCTAACACTTTTTCAGAATTAATTGGATTAGTGGGTGTCAACCGAAATTATCTTTGGGAAGAAATTATAAATTCTTAATTCAATTTTATGATAGAATGAAATTTATAATATTTTATATAAAGAAAAGTCAAAGATGGAATACTCATAATTTTAATAAAATTATATTTTTTAATATTTTTTAATAAAAAATATAAATTCATCTAAAATTATTCATTATAAATATAAAATTTTTATCTTAAATATGATAATTATTTTTTATTTTTTGGGAAGAAATAATTAAATTAAATGCTTTTACAATCATGATGTAGTAAATGTTTAATTATTCAACATATTAAATAAATTATTATAAAAATATTAAACTAAATATAATATGATATAATAAATGTCATCCAATAATTTTATTGACTATTATGATATATTTAGTGATGTTTTCTGTGATTTTTTCAGAATATGTCATGATATTATGCTATTTTGAAAAATTGAAATAATGAATACTATAAATATTGACAATAAGTATATTTTAAAATGAATAATATTTTGTTAAATGATATAAAAAACATAAAAATATAATCAAAATCCAAATTATTATTAAACGGTTTAAAATTTCATTCCATACTCATTTATGTTTCTTTTGGAATTTTATAGTTACTATATTAAAATTCAATATATAAAATAAAATGTTTCCATTGTAGGAGACAAAGTTTCAAATAAGGGATAAAACCAAAATATTAGTGTAATAATGTTTCCTAAACTTTTATAACACTTATTTTATGAGAGTATTTAGACCAATAATACACTTATATTTTAAATAAATCATTTTGGAGCCATTGTTAATTGAAAATTAATTAATATTAATTTAATATTTTAAGAGTTTCCTAATGTATACCTCACCTAAATTATAAAATTGATCCTCCTCCATCACTTAATTACCACACTACGAGCATTATATATCAACCAAACCCTACCAATTTATCCTTAAAAAATCCTTATACATGTTATAGAAGACCTTTAATTCCAAAAATACCAACTCTAGAACCCGTAAGTAGAGATCAAAAATAAGTATACTGAAGAAGTGGTAATCATTTTTACTAACTCATCCAAGTTCCTTACTATGCTTAATTCATCTTCATGTGTTATTCACATGAAAATGTAATAACTCAAGAATATTATATATTATAATATATTATTATTTTTATGGTATAACCATATTGCACCTTTTTTCATCTGATGAAATAAAAATACACCGCACGTGTGTACGTACAAATTGTTGTCTCTACACCATGGTATAATCCATTATTCATCGACATATTAAATGGATTTTAATAATTATTGAAATATCGGATACATATGTCATTTATTAAATGATATTTATTTTATAACAATTAATATTCCATAAAATTTTTATCCTTTCATCGTTAATTGATTGATACTTTCACTCCTGCGTACATGTCATGACCTGTCCCCTAGGGCCCGTGTCATGACTACCCCATGACTACCTTCTATAGGCCATGGGCTGGCAGCTATCACAGAAAATGTGTATCCCTTAATGGGTAGGCATTGCCTTTAAACCTGTACAAACACACAAATCCAAGAGCACAACAAGAGGCACCCACGAAGTAAACTACTGTAGTAAAAAGTGTGATGAAAGTAAAGGGTACGAAATACATGCCCAAAAGGAAAGTACAAGTACAACTGAAAAGGTAAAAATAGCTCTTGGATCGTCTATTGAGGATTCTACCTAAAGGGTAGGTACATCTCATGATTATTAGTAATGCGTCACGCCACGTCAAATGGTCCACCTCAGAGCACCGTCCAGTCCTAGCTCCCTCAGCCTCGAGCAACATTGTTCATCGACTGCACAAGACACAACAATGTGCGGGTACAACCCATGAAGGGGTGAGTATAACAATACCTAATAGGGACCCTGAGACCCCCGAATGACTCCCAGGGTTCCATAAAAGAAAAACCACAAAGCAAGACCTCAATCACAAAGAAAAAAAGCAGTCATCAACTATACATTGGTATATTTCCATACATATATCTAAGTAATCAAGATATACTCATCTCATATAGGAGGGAAGAATCTCATAATGGTAACACCACAAAGATAACACCTTGAAGTTACGAGTACCACATAGGTAACTTCACTTAGATAAAACCACAATGTTAAAAGTTCCACACATGTATAACCACGAAGATATCACCAAGAAGGTAAAATTACCACACAGGTATCACCACGATAGTAAAATACTCACCTCACACCAGGTATTAGTGAAGTATAGAAGTTCATATGATTATTCGCAAATCTAGATCCTCTTATTATTTCAAGAGGCAGTGTTTATAACCATACGGAGTCTGAACCACACATGATTGATATGTACTAACCCTCATAAAGATATACATAGGATCTGACCCGCCTAGAGTCATTAGGTACTAACCCCTGTAATGACCCACACAGGATCTGACCCACACATGATCGGTATGTGCGGACCCAAACAAGATCGATGAGCGCTGACCCACATAGGATCTGACCTACATAGGATCGGTATACATTGACCCACACAAGATCATTGATCACTGACCCACAAAGGATCTGACCCACATAGGATCTGTGTTGACCAACATAGGATCGCTCGGTATTATCCTCTGTATGATCTATCTCCAACCACTGCCTCACATCCAGCCACTAGATTCCCTCTTATAGCACATTTGGGAGAACTTATCCTAAATCCATCGGTCCTACCTCAACCACCACGAAGTTCCACGAATAATATCCTAAAGGATTTCCATGTCGTAAGGGTTCAAACATGAGATAAGATGTGTCAATCGAACGCCAAGCCTTTTAGTTACACCCTTTTCCAAGAAACGTGGGTGATATCATCTTGGTCTGACCTGGCTCGGTCGAGACCTCCAGAATATGCCAAAAGGACTGCTTCCCAAAAGGGATCCCAACACCAATAAAGGCATGTCGAACAGACACCTAGTTTTTCTATTATGGGCATTTCTTTAATCAGGGACTGGTTGGGTCTGGGCTCGGTCTGACTCGGTCATGCTGGCCTGACACAATGTGTCCTAGGATCTACCTAACCCCACTCATGTCTGGCCTGCTATGGGTTGTCCCATCAGGGTCGGAAGAGTTCATTTCGTAGGCCTGGACCACGGTTGGCCCAAACCGTCGGGAGGGGCATCACCTACCCGCATTGGCCCACTAGGTCGCGTGCTCGGCCCAGCCCACTGAGCCACATGTCTGGTCCGTCAGACGGGTCTGGCCTACCCGCCTGACCTGAACCCAACCCATTCTTCCATAAGGCAGACACGTCATCCTAGTTGGCCAGGTGAGTGCAGGTCCATTTTAGCCAGCCAGTGGGGAGCTACCCCACCGCTTAAAGGTTAGCCGCTTTGGTTGCCAGGGGTCCGCCAACCCGTCACGGCAAGGGGCCGCCCTGCTCTCCACCTTTGGTGGCCGGCTCGTTCCGGCCACCCTGATCGACCGCCTGAGCGGAAAATCCACGAACATTATCTGCTAGCGGCGTGCGACAGTGCGCAACATCACCTCCGGGGCCGACCAGTGTCGACCGCTCTACTATCCATCGCGGAATAGTGTCTTGACCTCCTCTTACAGCACACGATGGTGAGCCACCTTCATCGTGACCGGACGGTGCCACCGGGACTATGTTTTTTCATAGAGAATGCAAGGGTAAACAAGGTAGAGGAGGGTCCGAGCAATGTTCGGTTGGCCCGCACCCTATGTGTTAGCTTGAAAACATGAGGGAGGAAAAGGATTTAACTATAATTTGAAATTATAAAAAAACAAATCCCTACATCATCCTTCAATATTTATTCCCGATCCTGCAAGACAAAATCATCCACAAATCAACTTGTTAGTGAGTTGATCTGTGTTATTAATTTTGAATAGAAGAACATGGGAAACAATAATCACATAGATTTAATCCCCTACATCTTGATCATTGGAGAACATTGTGTTTGAGGAAGATACATCATTTGACATCCCTGCAAAAAGCCTCCAACAACACTGCTCAATTTTCATTCTTCGGTTTTGGTTTTTTTGTCTCTTGTCACGATGCGTGGGAATCGGTTAGCTCCTCCATGGTGTTGGAATCATGACACATTATCAAAACTTTGTCTCTTTGTGTAGTCGGGCCAATATTCTTCCCCAAGATCTATATAAATAGGAGAGAGGGAGGGTAAGTAACGATCGTACAATTTATGGGGGTTCCTATAATAGGAACCTTCATAAATTCCAATGATGTTGTTACTTAGGACTTGAAGGGTCAAGCCATTTAATGGCTTGAAATGTGTCTGGTCCCACACTACCACTCATCTATTGGAGGAAAAGAAAGAAAAAAAATAAAGTTATTTTTTTATACTTTTAAAATACCCTAAAATCTATCATTTTCTCCAAACATACTACGGTCGAGGTGAATCCTCCCTTTAGCAAGTCCCATCGCTGCAGATTCAACGGTGCCCTTGGATTTTTAATTCGAGCTCCTGTTCAAAAGATAGAAAACACCGCCCGTGAATTTAATAAAGGAACCTTGAAAAAGTTAGAAATTTATTTTGGTTACATCGGGCCTCATAATCATGCGCCGTCAATTTTCACAAACTCATAATAATTCTATATAATTAAAAAAATTACATATAAAATCCGTGACTTTACATTCTCTCCACCATAGGTCTTTTCATCCCCAAAACTAAAAACATAGACTAAGGAAACAATGGGGGTACTGAGCACAAATCTAAGCCTCCTTCTCACATATTCTCTCTTGGAGGTTCCCGTGGTGCCAACGAACGCACGCCAAAGGTAATGATCACCCACAAATGACCTGCTCCGGTCGATCATAAATCTCCACTAGGACCTCCTTAAACATCTCCCCATCATCAAAGTCCAGCTCACCATGGTCAATGACATGAGATGGTTCATGCAACTATCTCCTCATCTAGGACATGTAGAAGACGTCATGCACCCTCTCCAACTGTGGTGGTAGTGACTAGTGGTATACCACCTCACAAATCCTCCGAAGTATCAGAAATGGTCAAATAAATCTCGGTGATAACTTTCCTCCTCGGCCAAATCTTTGTAAACGTCATCGAGGTGAGACCCGTAGGAATACATGGTCTCCCTCCTAAAACTCCAAAGGTCTTTATATCCTATCAGAATAAGACTTTTGTCTAATCTATGTATTCTTCATCTACTCTTGGATGATCTGCACCTTCTCAGTAGTAGCCCGTACTAACTCCTGACCCATACGTGCTGACTCCCCTAGTTCTGTCCAGCATAGAGATGATCTGCAAGGTCAACCGTATAAGGAATCTAATAGCGCCATACCGATGGTGGAGGGAGAGATGTTGTTGTATGCGAACTCCACCAAGGGAAAGTTTTCCAACCAACTATGGCCAAAATCTAGGATGCAAGCACGTAGCATGTCCTCCAACGTCTGTATGGTTATCTCTGTCTAACCATCCGTCTGAGGATGAAAGGTGGTTCTCAAATGTAGCTAAGTCCCGAACACTTTCTATAATCCCTTCTACAACCGGGATGTAAAACATGTGTCACAGTCATAGATGATTGTTGATGGAACACCATGAAGTCATACAATATCCTGTATGTAGAGGCATCCCAAGCCCTCTACTGATCCCTACTCTCATTTGGGTAGGATGTGGGATGACTTGGTGAGTTGATAAACGATCCCCCAGATTGTGTCATGTCCCCTAGACGTATGTGGAAGCCCTGCCCCAAAATTTAAGGAGATACCATCCCACTACAACTTTGTCACCTCTAGTGGTTGCGCTAAGCCTGGTGGAACCTGATGCTCGACCTTCACTTGCTGACAAGTGAGGCATCATGAAACAAACTATTCCATAACCTTATTCATCTCTGGCCACCAGTGTTAACATCAGTGGTCTTGGTATATCTTCGCCATACCATGATGTACTTCAATAGGGGATTTATGGAACTCCCTATACACCTCCACTTGTACCAACACTGGTACCATGGTGCATCCTCTAAAGAGGATGATGTGCTCCCCACCTTCAGAAAATACATCAGGTGCTTGTCCTGTGGATATATGACCACATCATACCTCGCAGTCAGTGTCCCCATGTTGTGAATCCCGAAATCATTGAAAAAATTGGGGGAGTGATAGTTGTAGACAGGAGGTAAGCTTCTCCATCTCTATCCATAAAGGATATCTACAACGCGGCTAGAAGCTTTGTCTCCTCACTAAGAAGCTGTTATACATCCCTCCTACTAGGTGTGTCTTCCACTACGTTCCCCTTCCCAGGAGTATAGACTATCTCAAATTCATAGTCCAGATGGAATTATAGCCATCATCATTGTCACAAGATTAGTTCCTTCTGGGAGAAGATATACCTGAGAAACTTGTGAACAGAGTAGACTGTAATACGTTCACCCATCAAGTAATGTCACCACATCTTCAAGGTGAAGACCACTGCGGCTAATTCCAGGTCACGAGTGGTGTAGTTTTGGTTTGGATGCCTTAGATGATGTGAACCATAAGTGATCACTGCTCACTCTTGAATCATGACACATCCATGTCTGGTCCCTGATGTGTCGCAGTAGACTACATACCCAATGCCTTCTTCTGGTAGCCTCAAGATGGGGGCACTCGTCAGTCTCTGCCTTAGATCCTAAAAACTCTAATGGAATCACTCATTCCACGTGAAGGGATATCCATTATTCTTTAAAGCTGAAAAGGGTGCCTCAAATATGGAAGATTCAGGTACGAACCTCCGGTAGTACCCAACTAACCCCAAGAAACTCTGCACCTCAGACACACTTCTAGCTGGATCCCAAGCTAGAACAACCTCTATCTTTTCCATATCTACTACAACTCCAACCTAGGAGAAAATGTGTCCTAGAAAGTGAACCTCTATTATCTAGAACTAGAACATTGATATATTATGATAAAGGTGGTGCTCTCAAAGTGTGTCCATAACTATCTACAAATGATAGGCATGCTCCTCATCCTTTGCTGAGTACACCAAGATTTCATCGATGAAGACCGCAACGAATCGATCGAGGTATGGCTAGATGATCTGGTTCATGAGTCCCTTGAGCACTGCAGGGGCATTGGTCATGCCTAAAGGAATATCCAAGAACTCATAGTGGCCATAACAACATCTGAAGGCTGTCTTACGCACATCCTTATCTCGTACCCTGAGATGATGATAGGCTGATCTAAGGTCTATCTTTGAAAACCTTCAATCTCCCTTCTGCTGATTGAAAAGATAATCAATACTTGGAAGTGGATACATTTTCTTCACAGTCACATGGTTTAGGTTCCGATAGTCCACACAGATTCTCAAACTCCCATATTCCTTCTTGGATAAGAAAAATGGGGCTGCCATTGGAGAAACATTGGGCCTTATGAACCCTTTCTCTATAAGTCCTCCAACTATACCCATTACTCACGAAGCTCCACAAGATCCATTTGATATACTGGTGTAGATATTGGTACCATCTCAGGGTATAGATCGATGTAAATGTCTAACTCTATGTGTAGAGGTAGTCCCAAAACATCATCAGGAAAGACATCAGCATACTGGTGCACCACTACAGGATAACACAGACTCTCAATGTCAAATTATCTGAAGGTAAGGCTAGACAACTAATGTGGGATCGGTTTTACCCTACTTTGGGTAAGTAAATCCTATGATGTAAGGGTTACTTTCTCACTGGTGATGGAAAACTTGGTCCCATCCTCATGGACCCACCACACTTTGTGCCTAATATAGTAAATATGAGCATGGATTGTGGATAACTAGTCCATACACAAGATGACGACGTTAGGCCTCGATGCCGCTACTAGAAGATATCAGCTGAAGCACTCGCCTCCTAGAGTAATATCACACTACCAACACCAGTGTGTAATAATTAAATCTTTTCCTGTAGGAGTCTCTAATTATAAGAATCGAGTCAATGACTCTATCAGAATCTATGATCCCTTAATGAGGTCTGTGTAAATAAATGAGTGACTGACACTTGTGTCTATATGTACTGTGGCTTGGGTGGAATAGACATAGATCGTACCTATAATCCTCTCTGGTGTTCCATGGTGGTAGGCCTCAGCTGCCTGGATCTAAGCTCATTTCTATCCTCCTGCTCCCTATGGTCGGGTTGGACCACCTGGAGGTGGTGGTGGTAGAACCTCAAATCTCTGTCCAACGCCTGTTGCATGACCAGATCCTCTGCCACGTCCGCCACCCTACAAAACACATCACTGAAATATGTTCCTATGCCTGGTTGGTCCCTCGACTGTCTGCTGATCGTCGGTATGGTGGGTCGGGCAGTCGTGATCTATTTGACCATGCTCTTCGCATGAGTAGCACTGCCAGATCCTCAATTTTCCTCCTCGGTCTCGTGAGCCCCTAACCACTGAAACTGTATCCTGAGGTCTCCTACAAGAAGGTCTAGAATGCTTGGGCCCCATGTTTCTTCTATCTACAGCCTTCCGTGGATGAATCCACTACCCGACGTCTGGTGGTGGCTCTCGGTATCAGTACCAGCTCAGCTAGGAAGCTCTCCACCAAAAGTTCTCGCTCTAGCACCCCAGCCTACATCATAATGTTGAGTGACACCATCGACGCTCCGATCTCTCGTTTAAGGACCTGATCAAAGGTTTGATCCCTAAAGAA
The DNA here is from genome assembly GCA_963277665.1 of Viscum album. Taxonomy (NCBI): domain Eukaryota; kingdom Viridiplantae; phylum Streptophyta; class Magnoliopsida; order Santalales; family Viscaceae; genus Viscum; species Viscum album. The sequence goes on from OY728152.1 coordinate 307,999,842, forward strand.
AGGGTCTCGTACCATATCGATGGAGTAGCGGGAGAGGTTAGAGAACCTCACCGAGTACTGGACCACGGTCATTCTTCCCTACTATAAGTGTCGCAGCTCCAGTATACGCACTAAGCATAGAGTCTCTAGGATGAATGTTTCCCTGAAAAGTCCCTCAATGTCCCCCAGGTGAGGGTTTCCTCATCGTGTAAATGGAGTGTCAGACTCCACAATCTCCCAGTAGCTCCCTGGATGAGACTGGAAGCTAGGATCACCATCGGATAAGATGGTGTCCCAACTAAGTGAAAAACTCTGGCCACAACCTCCGGCCAGTCCTCAGCCACCTGGGGATAAATCTTGCCATAGAACCTCAGATCTCTCTACCACTGAAACTCATGCAACATGGCCAGTCTGGGTGCACCCTCTTCTAGTGGGGCAGGTGGCATCTACTACCCAATGGGTGGTGGTGGTACTGGTGAAGCACCCAATGGTAGTATCACCATAAGAGGGCCCTGCAACGAAGCCTCATCGCTCGGTGGGACATCACCATGTACTCTCTCTAGAATCATGGTTGGCTAGCTATGTGGAGGCATCATGATAGAAAAACAGGTTCACCATGGTCAATATGTTATACATGGTGAGTTGACTAAAATAAATCATAAGTAAAACTTTTCAAAACACACACAATCTGTGTTTTCATGCACCGAGCTAGAAATCAGAATTAAAAGTTCTCCGGTATAGATACATCAACCGCAACACCAATACTAGATTCCAAAAATTAAAAATCACACTCATAAAACATAATCATTTTTTCACAGTGAAAATGCTAGAGTCTTAGTTCTTCTATAGAATCGAATCCTCTCATACCACGTTGTTACGACCCGTCCCCCAGGGCCCATGCCATGACTACCCCAAACCCACCTTCCATAGGCCAGGGAAAGAGACTAGAACCAAAATGGTGTATCCCTTAACGGGAAGGGATTGACTTTAAACCTATACAAACACACAAATCCAAGAGCACAACTAGAGGAAACCATGAAGTAAACTTTTGAAGTAAAAGTGTGCTGAATGTAAAGGGGTCGGAATACAAGACCATGTGGAAAGTAGAAGTACAAATGAAAAGAGAAAAACAGATCATGGATCATCCACCAAGAGTCCAACCTAAAGGGTAGGTAATACTCATGATCAGTAGTAATGTGTCGTGCCACATCAAATTTTCCACCTCAAAGCATTGTCCAGTCCTGGATCCCTCAGTCTCAATCAATTATATTTTTCTTCTGTAGAAGACACAACAAGGTGCTGGCGAAACCCATGCAGGGGTGAGTATAAAAATACCCAGTAGGGACCCTGGGACCCCAGAAGGTCTCCCGTAGTTCCACAAAAGAAAAACCAAAAAGCAATACCTCAATACAGAAACATGAAGCAGTCATCAAATCTACTTAGGTATATGCCCGTACATAGAATTAATTTATCTAGATATCCTCATCTTATATATGAGAGAAAAATATCACAATGGTAACACCATGAAGGTAACACCACGAAGGTAAGTGTACCACACAGGTAACACCACGAAGATGACACCAAGAAGGTAAAAGTTCCACACAGATAACACCACGAAGATATCACCACAAAGGTAAAAGTACCAAACATGTATCACCACAAAGATATCACCACGAAGGTAAACATACCCCACAGGTATCACAACTAAGGTAAAAGACTCATCTCACACCAGGTATTAGTGAATTATAGAATTATAGATGATTAGTTGTGAAGCTAGGTCATCTTATTCTGTCAAGAGGAACTGTTGTTGACCCTACGGAGTCTGAACCACACAAAATCGATAGGTACTAACCCCCACAATAATCCTGATAGGATTTGACCCACCCAGAGTTATTAGGTACTGTCCCCTGAAAGGACCAACACATGATCTGACACACACATGATCAGTATGCACTGACGCACAATAGATCGCTGAGCACTGACCCACACATGATTTGACCCACACAGGATCAGTATGAAATGACCCACAGAGGATCGATGAGCACTGAACCACATAATATCTGACCCAAACTAGATCGGTGTCGACCCACATAGGAACGGTGCTGACCCACATAGGATCGTTTTGTACTGACCTCCATATGATCTATCTCCAACATTCACCTCACTACAAGCCACTAGATTCCTTCTCATAGCATGTTTGGGAGAACTGGTCCTCAAGCCATTGGCTGTAACTCAATTTACACTATGTTCCATGAATAAGTATCCTGAAGGACCTCCATGTCGTAAGGGTTCCAACGCGATAGATGACACATCAATCGGATGCCCGGTCTGCTAGTTACACCAATTTCCATGAAATAAGGGTGATCACACCATGCTCTAGCCCGACTCGGTTGGGCCTGCAAAAATATGCCAATGGGACCACTTCCCCAAAGGGATCCCAATGGAAATGAAGACATGTTGAACAGACACCTGGTTTGTCAGTTACAAGTGTTTCTTTATTCGGGGACCAGTTGGGTCTGGGCCCGTTCAAACTCAGTCAAGATGGCCTGACCCAATGAGTCATGGGGTCAACCTGACCCCGCTCATGTTCGACCCACTAAGGGTCAGCCCAGTTCGGTTCATAGCCCCAGGCCATGGTTGGCACATCCCGTCGTGTGGGGATCATCCCACCTGTGTTGGCCCACGAGGTCGCGGGTTCAGCCGGGCCCGTTGGGCTATAGTTCCGGCCTGGCCTGCTGGGTGGGTCCGATCACCCAGTAGGCTGACCAGTCTTCCCAACTGGCCCTGTGGGTGGGAGTCCATTTCAGCCAGAATGTGGGGCACTGCCCCACATTATAATTATCGACCTCTTTGGTAGACTAGGGTCCTCTAACCTGGTGCTTTGGGGGGCCGCACCACTCTTCCTTTGTCGTGACATAGAGTTGTGGCCTCCTCCAACAGTGCACTTTGGTTTGCAGCTCCATTTCCACCTTATGTGCCAGCTCGTACCGGCCACCCAACTCCACCACCACTGCTAAAAAGCTACGAACCTTCTCCGCCAGCGGCGCACGATGGCACACCGCATCAACTCTACGGCCAGCCTGTGCCGGCCTCTTGGCTATCTTCTAAGGAATAGTGTTGCAGTCTCCTCCTATGTTGCACGACGTTGTGCCACCTTCATCGTGGTCGTCCGGTGTTGCCATGCCAGTGGTCTCTCATGGAGAACCCAAGGGTCAACAAGGTAGCGGAGAGTCTGGGCCATGTTCGTTTGGCCAGAACCCTCCGCGTTAGATTGAAATCAAGAGAGGGGAAATTGATTTATCAATTAAATTAAATTATTACAAAAATAAATCCCCACATCAACTAGAAATATTGATTCTGAATCCCGCAAGAAGAAATCAACTACGGATCAACTAGTTAATGATTTGATCAATGTTCTTCATTTATAAGTGATGAACATGGGGAAAAATAACCACACGTATTTAAAACCATACTTCATGATCATTGGAGAAAGTCACGTTCAAAGAAGAGTCCTCATTAGTTGTCCCCACAACATGCCTCCAATGATGTCACTAAATTTTCATTCTTCGGTTCAGGATTTAGTGTCGCTCATCACCGCTCACAAGAATAGGTCACATCCTCCAAAGGTTTGGCATCGAGATATTTTATCAGAACATTATCACTTGTTGAATATATGGCAATACTCCTCCCCAAGTTCCATATTAATAGTAGAGGGGGAGGGTAAGTAATGATCGTGGAAATTATGGGGGTTCATTTAATATGAACCTTACTAAATTCCAACGACACTGGTACTTAATATTTGAAGGTTCAATCCATTTAAATTCATCACACATCAATGGTCTAACACTACCACTTGTCTGTTAGAGGAAAATAATGAAATAAATAAAATAACAAAGTTATTTTATTATTCTTTTAAAATTTCACAAAATATAACTTTTTCAGCAGATTTACTACGGTCGTAGTGAAGCCTCCTTTAAGAGAATCCCAGTGCTGCGGATTCAATGGTGTCCTCATATTTTAATTCGAGAACTAGTTCAAAAGACATAAAATGTTGTCCACCAATTTACTGAATATACCTTAAAAAGTTTATAAATTCATTTCGTGCACACCGATCCTCAGAATCATGCACCTTCAATTTTCACATACTCATAATAATTCAGTATAATTAAAAAAACATGGAAAATATGGGTCTTTACATTCTCCCCACCCTAGGGATTTTAGTCCCTGAAATCCACAACATAGAATAAGGAAACAATTGGGGGTACTTAGTAGAAATCTGAGCCTCCCACTCCCATGTTCTCTTCTGGAGTTACCCATGTAGCTAGAGAACGCACACCAGAGGTATCGATCGCCCACAAAGGAACCACTCATGTCGATCCTCAATCTCCACTAGGACCTCCATAAATTTCGCACCATCATCAAGCTCCAACTCGCCATGGTCTATGACATGAGATTGGTCATACATGTGTCTCCTTAGCTGGGATACATGGAAGATGTCGTGGACCCTCTCCAACTGTGGAGGTAGTTCCAAGTGGTATGCCACATCACTAATCCTCTGAAGTATCAGAAATAGTTCGATAAACCTCGGTGATAACTTCTTGCCTCATCCAAATCATTGTAAAACTCTTTGAGGTTAGCACCATAGGAATACATGATCTCCCTACTCAAACTCCAAAGGTATCAGTCTCCAGTCAGCATAAGACTTTTGTCTGCTTTGTGCAGTCTTCATCCTCTCCTCAATGATATGCACTTTATCAGTAGTATCCCATACTAAATCTGGACCCATACGTGTTGAATCCCCTGGGTCTGTCCAACATAGAGGTGATCATCAATTTCGAACACATAAGTCCTCAAATAGTGCCATACCAATGGGGGAGTTATAGCTATTTTTGTATGTGAACTCCAACAAGGGAATGTTTTCCTCCCAACTGTGGAAACAATTTAGGAAGCATGCACGTAGCATGACCTCCAATGTTTGTATGGTCTGATCTGTCTGACCATCCTTATGGGGATGAAAGGTGGTGCTCAAACATAGATGAGTATCGAACGCCTCCTATAATACCTTCCACAACCAGGATGTAAAATGTGTGTCACAATCAGTAATGATCATCGATGGAACCCCTTGATGTCGTGCAATCTTCTGTATGTTGAGGCGTCCCAAGCCCTCTACTGATCCCTACTCTTGGATGGGTAGAAAGTGGGCCAACTTGGTGAGTTGGTCAACAATAACCCATATGGTATCATGTTACCTAGACGTACATGGAAGAAGTATCACAAATTACATGGAGATACCATCACACCTGAACTCTGGCTCCTATAGATTCTACGCTAAGCCTGCTGGAACCTGATGCCCGGCCTTCACTTGCTGACAAGTGAGTCATCGTGAAACAAACTCTGCCACTTCCTTCTTCATACCTGGCCACCAGTGCTGACGTCTGAAGTCTTGGTACGTCTTCACCACACCAGGATGTACCATTGTAGGGGAAGTATGAAACTCCCTCAACACCTCCTCTTGTAGTGCCACTGGTAACTTGGTGTGTCCTCAAAAGAGTATGATATGCTACCCACCTTCCAAAAATCCATCAGGTGCATATACTATGGATATCTGAGCACATCGTGCTTCATAGTCAATGTCCCCAAGATGTGCCTTCTACACTCACTATGGAACTGGGGGAGTGATATTCATAGACTAGGGGTAAGCTACTCCATCTCTATCCACAAAGTATATCTTCAATGCGGCTAGAAGCTCTGTTTACTCACTCAGTAGTTTTAATTTAGACCTCTTAATAAGTGCACCTTCCACTACGTTACCTTTTCCAGGAGTATAAACTATCTCAAAGTCATATTCCTATAGTAACTCTAGCCATGTACATTGTCTCGGGTTCAGTTCCTTTTGTGGGATGATATACCTGAGACTCTTTTGATTAGAGTAGACTATAAAACATTAGCCCATCAAGTAATGTTGTAACTTCTTCATGGAAAAGACCACTACGGCTAACTCCAATTCAAGGGTGGCATACTTATGCGCATACTTCGTCAGTTGTCGTGAACCATAATTGATTACTACTTTCTCCTTCATCAGGACACATCCAAGTCTGTTCCCTGATGCGTCGCAGTAGACTACATACCCAACGCCTTCTTCGGGTAGCCTCATGAAGGGGGCATTCATCAGTCTATGCCTCAGATTATGAAAACTCTATTGGAATCTCTTTGTCCACATGAAGGGTTGTCCCTTCTTTTTCAACGCCTACAAGGGTGACAAAACTCTATAAATGTTGGGTAAAAATTTCTAGTAGTACCCAACTAACCTTAAGAAACATCAATCCTTGGTCACACTCCTAGGTGTCTCCCAAGCTGGCACAACCTCTATCTTTTCCGGATCTACTGTAACTACAGCCACATAGATAACATGTCCCAAAAATTGAATGTCTCGTATCCAGAACTATAATTTCAAGATATTACCATAAAGCCAGTGCTCTCATAGTGTATCCAGAACTATATGTAGATGATAGGTATGATCCTCCTCCGTCACTGAGTACACCAAGATGTAGTCAATGACAACCACAAATAATTGATCGAGTTATGGCTGGAAGATCCTTTTTATGAGTCCCATAAACACTACATGGGTGTTGGTCATGTTGAAATGCAAAACCAAGAACTAATTGTGGCCATAACAACATTTGAAGGTCATTTTTTGCACATCCTATCTCGTACCGTGAGCTGATGATATCCAAATCTGAGGTCTATCTTCGAAAACAATCAAGATCCCTTCATCTAATCAAAAAGATCATGAATCCTTGAAAGTGGATACTTGTTCTTCACGGTCACCTAGTTCAGGCACTGATAGTCCACACGGAGTCTCAAACTCCCATCTGCCTTCTTGATGAACAAAAAAAGGGCTGCCCGTGGAGAAAAATTGGTCCTTATGAACCCCTTTTTCTATAAGTCCTCCAACTATACCCATAACTCACACAGCTCCATGGGAGATATTCTATAGGATGGTGTATATATTGGTGTCATAATGGGGTATAGGATGATGTAAAAGTCTACCTCTCTATGTGGATGTTGTCCTGGAACACCAGCTAGAAAAACATCGGCATACTGGTCCACCACTACAGGATAGCTCAGACTCTCAACATCAACTGCTCTGAGGGTAAGGCAAGCCAACTAATGTGTGGTTGGATGAACCCTCCTTTGGGTAAGTCCATCTTGTTCTTAAAAGGTTCCCTTATCACTAGTGATGGAAAAGTTGGTACCATCCTCACGAATACACCACAATTTGTGCCTAATACAGTCATTTTGAGAATGGACTGTGGATAACCAGTCAATACCCAAGATGATGTCGTATGACATCGACACTGCTACTAGAAGATCCGAGCTGAAGCTCTCACCTCCAAAAGTAAGATCACACTATCGGCACCAGTGTGTAATTGTAAAATCTTCTCCTGTAGGAGTCTCTAATTGCAAGGATCGAGCCAACGAATCCATTGGAATCTCGGAGCTCCAAACGAGGGCTGTGGAAAAAAAAGAGTGACTCACAGCTGTTTCTATAATTACTGCTACTAGGGTGGAATTGACATAGATCGTACCTCCAATCATCTCTGGAGTGTCGTGGTTGTTGGCCTCAGCGACCTGGAGCTGAGCTCGTCTATGTCCTCATTCCCCCTTTAGTCGTGGTGGACCACTTGGAGGTGGTGGTGGAATAATTTTGAATTGTCATCCATTTCCTACTACACAGCCATCTCCTTTTCCACTTCTACCTCCCCACAGACCACATTGATCAAAACTATTCCTTTTCCTTTGAGGTCCCTCAACCGTCTATTGATCGTCGGTACGGTGGGTCGGGCAGTCACAAGCCAAGTGACCCTACCCGCCGCATGAGTAGCACTGCCTGATCCTCAACTATCCTCCTTTATCTCATGATCACCTCACCACTAACCTTGTATCTTGAGGTCCCCTCCTTAAGGTATGGCCTTCTTGGTCCCCTACATCATCCGTCCACTACCTGCTATTTATGAATCCACTACCTGATGTTTGGTGGGGGCTCTCGCTGTTAGTGCTTACTCAACTAGGAAGTTCTCCACCAAAAGCGCTTTATAAAGCACCCCATCCAGAGTCAGAATGATGAGTGAAACCATTTATTCACTAATATACCATCGAAGACCCTTCTTAAGGGTTTAGTCCCTAAATAAAGGGCCTCTTAACATGTCAGTTGAGTAGCAGGAGAGTTCAGTTAACCTCACCGAGTACAGGGCCATGGTCATACTACCCTGCTGTAAGTGAAATAGCTCATGTATACACACTGAACGTATATTTGCTGGGATGAAATCTTAACTGAAAAGGCCCTTGATGTCCACCCAGGTTAGGGTTTCCCCATTGTCTAACTGTAGTGTCAGACTCCAAAATCTCCCCGATGCTCCTTAGAAGAGACGGGTAGTTAGGATCACCATCAGATCAGCTGGTGTCCCAACTAAGAAAAAAACCATAGCCACAGCCTCGAGCCATCCCTTAGCTGCCTGCAGATCCATCTCGCCTCAGAAACTCAGAGCTCTATGCCACTGAAACTCGTGCAATGATTTTAGTCGGTGTCAACCCTCTACTGGTGGGGCTGTTGGCATCTACTGACCAACAGATGGTTGTGCTATTAGTGCACCACATGATGGTACTATCGTCATAAGAGGGCCCTACACAAAAGATTCATCACTCGATGGGCTATCATTGTGTACTCTCTCAGGAATTTGGGCTGGATGTTTACGTGGAAGCATCCTGAGAGAAAAACAGGTGCACCATTGTCAATAAGTTATACCTAGTGACCAGACTCAAAGAAATCATAAGAAAAACTTTTCATAACACATTCAATCAGTGTTTTTGTGCACTGAGCTAGAAATCAGAATTTAGGGTCCTAGTGTAAAGATACATTGACCGTCTAACCAATACTAGATTCCCAAAATGGAAAACCACACTCATAACAATTAACACTATTTCCACTTAGAAAGTTCAGAATCCTAGTTCTTTTGTAGAACCGACTCCTCTGATACCACTTTTTCTTGACCCGTCACTCAAGGACCACATCATGACTACCCCAAGACCACCTTCCATAGGCCAGGGTCTAGCAACTAGCACCAGAAATATGTATCCATTAACGAGAATTAATTTCCTTTAAACCTGTACAAACACACAAATCCAAGAGCACAACAAGAGGTAACCACGAAGTAAACTTCTTTCATAAAAAGTTTCCTAAATGTAAATGGGCCAAAATACATGCCCCACTTGAAATTAAAAGTATAAATAAAAAGATAAAAAAACTCTTGGATCATCCACCAAGGATCCTACAAGAAGGGTACGTACAACTCACAATTAGTAGTCCTACATCACACCATGTGAAATGGTCCAACTCTAAGAACCATCCAATCCTGGCTCCCTCAGCCTTGATCAACATTGTTTTCCATCTGCACAAGACATAACAAGGTGCATGAGAATCACATTTAGGGGTGACTATAAAAATACCCAGTAGGGACCTTGAGACACTTGAAGGTCTCCTAGAGTTTAACAAAGGAAAATCATAAAATCAACACCTCAATCACAAAGCACGAAGAAGTCATCAACTCTACTTAGGAATATGCCCATACATATACATATTTTATCAAGATATACTCATATCATACTTATGGGAATAATATCACAAAGGTAACTACATGAAGGTAACACCGTGAAGGTAAGAGTACCATACATGTAACTTCATAGAGATAACACCATGAAGGTAAAAGTACCACATAGGTAACCCCGGGAAGATATCACCATAAAGGTAAAATTACGACACAAGTATCACTATGAAGATATCACCACAAAGGTAAAATTACCACATTGGTATCACCACAAAGGTAAAAGACTAATCTCACACTAGGTATTAGTGGATTATAGAAGTACAGATGATTAGTCATAAAGCTAGAACATCTTATTCTGTCAAGAGGAAATACTTCTGACCATACTGAGTCTGACCCACACAATATCGATATGTACTAACCCCCACAATGATCCACACAATATCCTATCCACCCAGATTCATTAGGTACTAACCCCCGCAATGACCCACACAGGATCTGACCCACTCAAGATCTGTATGCGCTGACCCACATAGGATCATGGAGCGTCTACCCACATATAATCTGAACCACATAGGATTGGAATGTGCTGACCCACATAAGATCTCTTAGCATTGATCCACATAGGATATGACCCACATAAGATTAGTTCTGACCCAGATAGGATCACTCGGTACTATCCTCCGTATGATCTGTCCCAAACCACCATCCCACTACTATCCACTGGTATCCCGCTCATAGCATGTATGAGAGAAATGATCCTCAATCAATCAGTCAATCCTAAACTACCATGAAGTTCCATGAGGAAGTGTCCCAAAGTACCTACATGTTGTAAGAGTTCCAACAAGACAGACGTCACATCAATCATAAGCCTGGTCTGTTAGTTACACCCATTTCGGTGAAACGGGGGTGATCGCACCTTGGTCTGATCCGGCTTGGACAGGCCCACCAAAATATGCCAAAGGGGCCACTGCGCAAAAGGGATCCCAAAACCATTGAAGGTGTGTCGAACGAACACTCGGTTTTTCAGTTATGAGATTTTCTTTATTCAGTGACCGGTTGGGTCTGGTCCCTGTCTAACTTGGTCAGGCCAGCCCGACGCAATGGGTCCTAGGGTATACTTGACCCTGCACAGGCCCAGCCTGCTAGGGATCAGCCTAGTTTACTGGGTTCGACCGATTGAGGTCATCCCGGTTTGGTTCATGGGCCCAGGCCATGGTTGGCCCCACCCATCAGGTGGGGCTCTGCCAACCCGTGTTGGCCCACTTGGTCACGGGTCCGGTCCGTTTGGTGGGTATGGCCCGCTCGGTCGGCCCTAATCCGGCCTGGTCTGCCAGAAGGTGGACTAGTCTTCCCAGTAGGCCCCGTGGGTGCGGGTCCATTTAGAACAGCTGGTGGTGCTCTTTCCCATTGCTTAATGGTCGGCCTCTTTGGCCGACTGGGGCTCCACCAAACCGCCGCAGCGCGAGGCCGCACTGCTCTGCACTTATCATGGCATTGATCCATAGCCTCCTCCAGTGGCGCAAGACATTATTTCGCTCCACCTCCAACTTTTGTGACCAGCCCACGAGGACCGCCATGCTCGACCATTGCGGCTGAAAAGCCACGACCCTTCTTCACAGGCATCGTGTGACGGCGTACCACTTCACCTCCGCGACCAGATGGTGTGGGCCACTCTGCTATCCACCGTGACATTGTTCCATGACCTCCTCCTACAGTGTGTGATGGTGTGCTGCCTTCATCATGGTCAGACGGTGCCACCGCGCCGATGTTCTTCCCTGGAGAAAGCAAGGGTAAACAAGTTAGTGGAGGGTCCATGCTATGTTTGTTTGGCCCGTGCCCTTTTCATTAGAATGAATACATGAGGGAGGAAAATGAATTAACAATCACTTGAAATTATAAAAAAAAGAAATTCGTACATCAACCTATAATATTTATTCCCAATCTCGTATGAAGAAATTATTTGTGGATCAAATAGTTAGTGAGTTGATCCACGTTTTTCGTTTAAAAGAGAAGAACATGGGAAACAATAATCTCATAGATTTGAACCCCTACCTCAAAATCATTAGTGAACATCGTGTAAGAGGAAGAGTTAGAGTTATTCGTCCCTGTAACAAGCTTCCAATGATACCACTCAGCCTTCATTCTTTAGTTTGGGATTTGGTGTTGCTCATCACCACTCACCGAAACTGGTCATGTCCTCCAAGGGGTTGGTGTAGCTGCACATTATCAGAAAATAGTATCTTGGTGAAGTTGTGCCAATAATTCTCCCCAAGCTCCATATAAATAGGAGTGGGGGAGGGTAAGTAACGATCATGGAATTTATGGGGGTTCATTTAATAGCAACCTTCCTAAATTTCAACAATGTTATTACTTAGGATTTTAAGGTTCAATCCATTTAATGGCTTGACACGTCACTGTTCCAACACAACTTCATGCCCATTAGAGGAAAATAAATATGTAAATAAAATAACAAATTTATTTTATTATTCTTTTATAAAGTCCCAAAATCATACTTTGTTTATAAACTTACTACTTTTGAAGTGAATCCTCCCTTATGTGAATCCCGGTGTAGTGGATTCAACGGTGCCCTATGATTTTTTGTCCAAGAACCAGTTCAAAAGATAGATAAGGCAACCCTCGCGTTTACTAAACATACCTTAGAAAATGTTCAGAAATTCATTCCGGGAACACTGATGCTCAGAATCATGCACCTTCAATTTGTGAAGACTTGTAATAATTCCATATAATTAATAAAATACATGGAAAATCGGTGTCTTTGTCGTACGCATGACCTACCATCTCATTAATGTGACGTGATTCATTTTTCATGTTGACCTATAAAGAATGATTATAAAATGTATATAAATAATATTTATTATATTTATGATCTCAATAAAATTATATAAATTATGGGAGTATATCTAATACACATGAATCAGGGATTTAACTATGAAACATGAGAAGGAAAATGAAGCAGTTATCACCCAAAACAACTGTAATAACAAAATATTTTTAACAAATAGTTGATAAAATGATATAGGTGGGTTATAATAGATATCATAAATATAGATATGGTATTGTAATAAATTAATAAGATTATTTAAACTATTATAAATTATTATAAATAATTTTTAACTAAAGGAAGTGTAAGGTAGGTAATTTGTAGTCTCAATTTTATTTCTGTGAGACAAAATTCATATTCATCACTTGATTTGGTGTGGTGTGTCTAATAAACATTTTTGATATATTATATCATTAATATCCCTTTTCTCATGCTATTATATATTGAATTTAATTTTTTTCTTTCATGGTTCTTAGGTTTGGAAAGACTAAAATTGTTAGGGGACACTTTTGAATGTTTAAATATTATTTTCCTCTAGAATTTTTCAATGGTCTTAGCGAAATTATTTTTTATATTTAAATAACCTTTATTAAATGATTTAATTCATTGAGGTTTATCTCATATGATACCATCACCCATATTTTACTAAAAGGATATTCATTAGATAGACTGGGGATGTACTATTTCTCACTATATTACACTATATTGTTTGTGATGAAAGTTTTTTACCTTTTGTATTCTAGTTTATATATAAATGTATAAGTTGATTATGCTTCACCCCATTCATATGGGGAATTTATTGGACATAAGAAGTGACATTTGAGGCCCTCTATATCCCCTTTATGAATTAGTATGTCTCATGATACAAACTAGATTTTTTATTTGATGAGCCCTTACCCATTTATGTACTATGTCATGGTCGTAGACTTGACTATATGTTTATAATGTTCGACATTACGAATTACCTAATTATGAGATGAAATTTTGGTATTCCATGTTATTATTCAACTAGTTTAATATCCAAGGATAATTTTCATCATAATATGATTATTTATAGGGAATTATTTACCCATATATCATGTATTCAATATTATGCATTGGTTATTGATTAATTGACATGTGTTTCAGTTATTAACCTTTCCATAATCATTTACTATTGTTTATGATTTCATCCTCTATATATATATATACCATTACTGAGAATCTGAGATCACCCCTTTTTAATGTTTAATCTTACCGCAGGATTCTATGAAGTATGTTATGTCTCACATGAATACTTACACAAATGGAAAATAACAACATACTCAATGAAATTAATTTTTTATTTTATGTTCTAAAAGTTAATATGGATTTCAGGTATGTATCTAATTTTTAAAGACTACTAAACTATTTGGTCCTATGGGATGTGATCATTTTTATCTTATGATAATATAATAAAGTAAGGTACCAGCTCTGAGTACTAGAGTCTGTGTCTTTATAAGGATCCAATTAATGAAACCATATAATTGAGTTGTAATCCAAATAATATTGAAATAGTATGAAAACATGTAAAACCTTAAAATAAAAATAGGTTAAGAAAATATATGTTCATTAATGAAAATTAAAAATCATGTATTTTATTTTCTAACATAGAAGTGTACAATTATAAATTTATAGATAGAGAGAGGAAAATAAAAAATTACTTCTTTGGTGACTTTTGAATGAAATCCTAGAAAGACAAAATCAATGATATGTTTTAATATAAAATTAATTTATTGATATTTATATGAAAAATCATTAATGGGAACTAAATTCATGAAAAAATGGAAATCATGAGGTAAATTGGTGTCATGCATTTAGGAGGACATATTTAGTTGAAAAAACTTTACCTTAGATTTGGGTTGGGATTCGACATACCCTAAAAATATATAAAATAAATGTAGGATTGTTATTTCGCTATCATGAAACAATAATTTTTATTAATTTTTCATGATAAAATACATGTATAATTTTATATTAAAAATTCATTAATAACACTTTTTTTTATTAATATTCAAGTATTATTTATCTAATAAGTTTTATGATAGCCTATGTATGGATGTTCTAGTTGATTCTAATTATTATGAGTTCATCACCCAATGATATTTAATAAATATATAATAAATGTTTTTGATGTATATTTTTAGTATGATATTTATTAAATATAAGTTATAATGAAAGTTAATAAATCAAGGTTCAAATATCATTATTTTGAATTTTTATTAAGGAAAATAATTGACTCCAAAAATGAATATTATAATATATTTATATAACCATTAAATAACATTGAAAAAAATATTTCCTTATTAATAATTATTATGAATACTATTTATATTTTTTATTCATTTATTATTTAACATGTATAACATCATTCTTATAAGTGGTGAAATCGACAAAAATAAGAACATTTTAAAATTAATGAATGATTATTAACATGTTATTTAATAATTATAATATAAATTTTATAAAAGACTAATTATTTAAAAGAAATATTATTAATATATTAATTCATATATAAGTATATAATTACAGATAAGCAAATTAATAATGACTTACGGGAAAATGACACTTATACTGATGAATTGAATATTTTCCTATGGAACCACTTGAAAATGAGGGATTTTGGTATTTCCTTTTCACTATAGTTTTACAAGTATTATAGGGATATTTGTGGGAGGGATATTGGTTAGTGATTCATCTAGAAAACTGATGAATTTTCTAGATTGAGGTAGGTAGGGAAGGGTTTGTTTTGAAGGTTTTCATGGGTATCACTTCACCAATACCCACTCCTTATTGAATAAGAGATGTAATTTCTAATTGAATGTGGGTTCAATGTGGACCTTTTTTGGTGCAAAAATTCATGACAAAGAGAAGGCCTCAAGATAGCCCCACGGACTACCTCGCGAAGCCACTTCGTGGAGTCCCTTCAGCACCGCGACCGCCGCGAAGCAAAGAAGGCGGGAGGCTCCGTGAACACATTTGACGTTCGCGAGCCCGCCACGAAGAAAATAATGTGGGATGATCCAATAATGCATTTGATGTTCGTGAGCCCTCCGCGAATCAAATGAGGCCGGATTCTCCAAGAAGGAATTTGACGTTCGTGATGTTGTTGTGAAGCAATGAGGTGGGACGCTCTGCGACCCCATTTGATGTTCGCGAACAGCTGTGAAACCACCAAGCCCCTCTTCGTTCCGCGTGATCTCCGCTCTGTGGAGACATTTTCCTATAAATACAGGGCTCCCCCTGAGCTCTCGGGATGGAAAATCTGACCTCTTGGCTTCCCAGATCCCAAATCGCGAAGCAGTCTTTCGTTGGGTGAACCAGGAGCTGTGTGAGGGACTTCTGCTTCACGAAGTGCCTCCCCATTGTCTTTTATTGATCCCCTCATCCGAGAGGGATGCCCTTTGAGAATTATAAGGGCTTTGGCGATGGAAGGGGATCCCCAAGGGGACCCGGGTTGTCACAGAGAATCTATGCATCACGAAACACCCTTCATGTATACATGATCCACATGCTAAGGCAGGGTCACTGTACTTCACGAAGCACATTTCTTCCTGACACCTTGCTTTACTAGAAACCTTTGCTCCATGAGGTTTTGCTTTGAGAATGCCCTTACACATCATGAATCACATCCCATTTTCACCTCCGCCCCATGCTATGGCTAAGGCGCACCACCTCACAAAGCACATACCTTCACAAGTTCCCTCTGCCACAGGGAGCAAACGAGCTCCATAATGCCCCTGCCTATAGACCCCTCTGCTTGGAAAATCCTTTTCCCATGCGACCCTCCAGGTTTGAATGGTGAGACTTCAAATTCCCCTGGACGATACCACCCATTGCATTGTTTCGCCTAATGCTTCTATGCTTAGGCACGCCAATGGTTATTGCTTCTTCACATAGCCACGCTACCATGGACCCCTCGATGGTTCGCTCCACAACACCCCCTTAGTACAGCATTGCCGATGCCTCCCCTCACAAAATGATCAGAGGGTATCAGTCATGTATGCCCTAGGGGTGTGGAGGAAACCCACCTTGTCTGATCAGCAGGACGTTAAACTTCCAAGTACCTTTGTCCTCAACAAATGACGTTAAACTGTGACCTGACCTCATGCCTCACGCGCAGGGTCCCCCAGCCATGGGAATTCTCCATGCCCCCTAGTCTCTATAGGGGATGATATCCTCCTTCTTGGAGTGGAGTTTGTATTTGGGGAATTGTAGCCATCTTGGTGTAAGCCCCTAGCTTTTATTGCAGGAGGCATCACCCCTGCTCCTCCTCACTTCCTCAGTGTCGAGGCCAGTGGAGGGTGTGATAGGGAACGAGGCTCCTCCTTTCATCGGTCCCAAATCCATATCCCATTGTGATTTGTCACCATCAGGCCTCCATCTTAGAGTAAGTCCCAATATTTCTCTCCCTAGGCCTCTCAACACGTAATCCCATCTTCACTTCCCACAGACGCACCTTTCATGATGTGGTCGTCAGGCCTTTTCTGCCTCTTGTTTCTCACACCAAGAAAGACTCACGTGGGCTTAGAGTAAGAATCGACCATGACATCGCCCCCATCCCACATGAAGTTATACTATATTTCGAGTTTTTCCCACATGAAATTAAACTATATCCATCCCTCATGATGCTAAACAGTACAATTGAACTATGAAAACATTGTTCCATATCAAGGAATGGTATGTAGGAAGCCTCCACGAGGTTCAAGCCCACCACCCAGTCCTTCTGACCCCCTTCATGTTGGTTCACCAACACCTTGGGAAACCTAGAGTGTAAGCCCCATATCCTCCCTGAACTATTTGGTCTTCGATCCATGTCATGGAATGGTATGTAGGAAGCCTCCACGAGGTCCATGCCCAACTACCATTGGCACCGACCGTCTCTGTGTCGGTCTACCAAGCCCCATTTTCACCTTGGGAAGCCCAGAATGTAAGCCCCAACCTATAAAAACTACGAGGACTTTGATCCATGTCAAGGCATGGTACGTTGGAAGCCTCGTGAGGTTCAGGCCCATCACCCATCAGACCCTCGGTCCATCTTCACATCGGTTCGCCGAGACGTGCCACCCAAACTATGGGGACTTTGATCTATGTCAAGGCATGGCATGTAGGAAGCCTCCATGAGGTTCAATCCCATCACCCATCGGACTCCTGGTCCATCTTCACATCAGTGTGCCAACAGGTTCTGCCCAATATATGGGGAATTTGATCCATGTCAGGGCATGGCACGTAGGAAGCCTCCACGAGGTTCTAGCCCAACACCCATCGGACCCCCGATCCATCTTCACATCGGTTCACTAGCACCCACCCTGAAATACATGGTCTTTGATCCATATCAAAGAATGGTACATAGGAAGCCTCCACGAGGTTCAATCTCACCACCCATTGGTCACTCCAACCCCCCTTTATGTAGGTTCGCCCCATCCCGAATGATGTTAAACTGTATTCTCCATTTGAACTATGTGGTATTTGATCCATGACAAGGTATGGTATGTAGGAAGCCTCCCTAAAGTCCATTCCCACCACCATGTCGTTCCAACCTCCTTCTCGTCGGTTCATCCCCATCCAACGGTAAACCTTTGCAACCCCATCCAGCGGTAAGCCATTGCAAACCCATCCAGCGGTATTCCATTGAAACCCCATTCTACGGTAATCTGTTTTCAACCTCATTCAACATTAAGAAGTCGCCAGATGTAATATGCGAACATTGATTTTTTACGATGTGGATATGTAGGAAGTCTCTTCGAGGATCATGCCCAAAACCATCATCCATCATGATTCTTACCTGTGCCGCCACATACCGGTGAGATCATGCCACCTCATTCCCTCCATAGCCTTCGGGATTCCGCCTACGTGCTGGCCCCAATATCGGTGTTCCCTCTAGGGGGTTCCTCAATCTGATCCACTCTAAACAGTGTTCTGATCAGTCCAATCCATCTCCGCTGGAAGTTAAACTTGAGGCATACCCCATGTTAAACACAAGATGCTGAGGAAAACCTCAGATACATGCCTATGGCATATGATTCCATGCGTTCGATGTTTGATGCCTCAGGCTTCTGCGCCCTCGAGAAGCCCTATAATAAGGTACAGAAGAATGACACACCAATCCCCAGCATCCAGACACGTCAGTGATTCCCCAGCGTGACTACTCCCCTAACTGATGGATGTTTCCCTAACCAGACCCTTTGGAATGTCCTGACAGAAGAAACATAATTAAGTGGTGTCCATGAAGATATGGAACTGGGAAGACTTTCACAAACAACATATGAAATCTATGAGGGACACTCGGACTAGGTGACGAGTTCCAAGGAGGAATCCACATAAGGAAGAATCGACATCCCTCATCCCATTTCGATCAAGGAGAAAACATCCATGAATAAGGAATGGATGTCCCCGCCTTTGGAAAGCAGGAATGCGGGGTAACAAAGACATGCCTGTCGTACACAAGAAGACGGATGCACGAGCCTCGATGAAAGCATCAGAAATAGAAATGGTGAACCCGACGTGAATATCTTCTCCTCAATATGGAGATTATTAACGCTCGGGGCATCCATAGATTGTTGTGTAACCGGATCCACCTATCTGGCACTAGGTCCCACCAAGAAAATAGTGGGCATGGAATGAAACTCACCTGATGTTGGGGCTGTAGAACGTTGGACATCCCATTCTGTGATGTTGTCAGCGTGGATCCCTCTTAATGGTCACAGAAGATGGAACGGTGCTGGGGATCTGGTTTTCGATCTCTTTTCCCAGCAGTGTTAATGATTCATCTCTCAACATCCCAAGAATCAGGTTACTGCCACAGGAACACGATCACTACCCGTTAACCTACACAACGGTATGGGAAACTCCAGCACAACTGCTCCACATGGCTTCACCGCTTCTGCAAATGCTTATGTGTCCATGACTGTGGGGCGCCCATGCCACATCTCCCAATCTGAAGTCATCCGATGAAGGGTGATTAACGACCTCGTATTTCCTTATGAGGAGGAGGGCATAATCCCAACCCGGGATATGGCCCGCCATGACCTGGAGGCGTCCAGGACCCACCGTGAACGCCTCCCCTAAGGGCCGCGCAGTGATCCGCTGCTCCCCCTCCAACATTCAATAATTTCGAGAGACTATCCCCTAAGGTCTTTGATGACTCCCTGCCTTACGCTGATGAGGTGGGTGACATCCATCCCAGCCCGGTCCGAGTCTCAACACAGAGGCTCCCAGAAAGGCCCCCCTCCCGGCCGCGTAAGCGCTGCCGCCCAGCCTTGCTAGAGGAGAAGGTAAGTTATTCACCTGTACCACCAGCACCATCTCGCCCGACCCGACGCCAACGCTAGGCACGAGGTGAGGACACCCACCAAGGGGCGTCAACATCGATGCCTACTATGGCCCGATCCATCTCTGTCACATATCATCAAGTCCCTACACACACTGAGAAGGGGCGCTCATATGCCCAATTGGGATCGAGGCCCCAACCTCCCTACGGGAAGGATGCGTCAACTCTCCTGGTTACAGGCACAACCAGGGGTCACCGTGAACCAACCTGCAGTGATGCCACCCCGTACAGAGGTCCTCCCGATACCACTACATCTGAGAGCATGGGTATTACCCACTTCGAGGCTCAGCATAGAGGTCTGCCCCATGCTACCCCCAATCCAAATGAAGGTATGCCCTGCGGTGGTGATGTTCGGTGCGGAAGCCTCTCCCGTGACCATCACACCATGTATGGATCCCTTCCTCCTGCCCCCGACCGTCTATGTGGAGACGTTGGCCATATGGTCTCTCTTCACCATTTGGATCCTCCCTACGTCCTCTCCACAGCTGGTGAAGGTCCTCCTCTCCGCGGTAACAAGAGGGGTGAAGGTCATCCTCGCTCCACACGCACTAAGGATGGAGGTCCTCCCCATTCTCCCGCTGGTTCCATCGGAGGTTTTGTCCCCTCATGTTCTGTTCATGGAGGTCCTCCCCACGCTCCAGTCGGTTCTAGCGGAGGTTTTTCCCCCTCAGGTGCTTTTCATGGAGGTCCTCCCCATGTCCCCTCTGACATTTTTCCCAGTACTCCTCGCACCCCATCTGTCTCAAGGGGAAACCCTCTCCACCCTGGCACCAGTGCGGCCGAAGTAACGAATGTCAGAAATCAGCCATGTGCTGGGGAGCCATCCAGGGGGAGGAGGGAGGGTCATCAACACCACAAGAGGAATCCTGGGAAGGCTCGAACATAGATCAAACTGCTCTTCTTCCCAGACTCTAATGTAGAGTGAGACTACGCTCAGGAACCCCCCCCCCCCCTCACTCATCCGAGTCTAGGGTCGGGGCATGGATGAGGAGAATTAGTCTGGTGCTCCCAGAATGCAAGTTCCATAGGATTCCTACCTACCCCCGTAGGTTTATCACGGAGGATGAAAATCTGGTGACCCAGTAGGTTACGGTCGTGATGTAACCACCATCATCACCGGAAGCTCTTTCTACCTCCACAAGAGATCATGGAGAGCTATTCTGGGGACCAATGGCGGGAAAACTGCAGCATGACCCACCACCAGTAGCCCTGGACCCTAATCCATGAATAGTGGCTGTCAACCCGTCCTATCACGACGTAGAGACCAAGTTACTACACTCTTCGGAGGGCAGCCTGAGAATCGGTGGCCAGTCAACCCGTTTGCCGTATTCTCCACTGGCCAACCTGTCGTCCGAGTGGCCTCCCTCAATACCACTGCCAATTCCTCAACCACCCCTAGTTGTAGAGTGGGGAAATCATGGTTCAGACCTTGAATTTGACCCGAGGATCTTCTGGAGCATCCTTGCAGTGGACCACTTTCTGGAAATGTTTTGTCCTGCAATAGCGCAGGATGTCTGCATACCCGAGTCCATCACCCTAGAGGAAGTTGAGTGTATCAGCTACACCCTATGGGTGATGCCTTCTAGTCTCTATCATCATCGCATGTTATATACAAGGGGCCATGCTTATTTTTATGACATCAGTGAGCAGTTTCATCTAGTCGATCTGGTGGCACTCCCTATGGCCCAGTGCCCCGAGTCACCAGGCCACCGTGAGGCCCTCCCGAAGCAATGCATTCAGAGTATTAAGGTACTCCACAAAATTATCAAGGAGGCAACCCCCCATGTGCAGGTCTATGGATGGGGGAAGTATGATGCCCTCCTCTTCATCCCTTTCTGACGGCAGCCTGACGCATTATGCGATATTGAGGACATGCCCCCGGGAAAGGTCACAGTCCACATGGATGACTTCATGGACAAGGAGGAAGAGCACGAGTTTCTAGATGGAGATTTACCTTATAAGGGTGTGACACCACTACTGAACCCATTGGGGAGGATTACTCGGCAGCAGAGGAACCTCCTAGATCTCCCTGTGCCCACTGAGGCATTGGTGCTTAGCTGGAATGTCAGTAAGGGTAAAGAGCATGTCAGAGCTGTCAAGCACTCCGACCCATCCACCTAAGTGCAGTATACGGAGGAGGACCCTGAGAAGGCCGTGTTGCGCAAGCAACTTGCTGAACAGAATAGTTTGGTCGATGAACTCCTGGCTGAACATGCTGTTGAGAAATGACCCGACCATAGTGATCCTCAGCTGGGGCAGCAGGGGCCGGAACAACTTCCCCCCGGTGAGATGCCTCCGGGAAACCCTGATCATACTACTCCCATGAACAAGGATAAAGCCGGAACCCATGGAAAGAGGGCGTGGTACGTCACACCAAACCATCCTGAGCGCTGCGGCAATCCAAGGAATTTGGCTCGGGTTCTCCCAGCTTCCCCGCAGGTTGCTCCACCAGTCGCTCCATGAGCCGCTGAACCTGTCTACCATGTCGAAGAGCCCAAAAACGCACTCGTGATTAGGGATCCCCATCAAGATAGTGACCCCACCCGTATGATCCTATGGCGGAACTCATATCCCGCCTTGAGGCATTAGATATGTGGCAGGTGGAAATCCCACCAGATGGAAAGCCTTACCCATCCTTGGTGGAAGATATGATGGCACCTCTGGGTTTTGGAAATCCTGCCTTATCCCCCTTTAATGGGATAGGGGGACTCGCTGAAAAATCTGGCCCACTTTAACTCATGGTGGGGGCCCATGTTGGGGACTCCAGCGCAGCAAGAGGCCGCCAAGCTCTGCTGTTTCGTTCAGAAACATGGTGGGGCCGATATTCATCTGGAACAGCCAGCTCCCTGTCGGATCTATGACCAGCTGGGAGGACCTTTTCCGGGAGTTTCTCTACCAGTTCTGCTCTACCACCTAGAAGCCTAGCATCACAGACCTATTAAAGTGTAAAAAAAGGTCGGATGAGTGAGTCACAGACATTATCGCCTGGTGGAAGGGTCTCACTTACTCCCATGACATGCCACTAACTTAGGAGAAATTACTGAATATGTGCTTATGGAATGTCATGATGGAAGTAGTTCCCTCCCTGTTCACCCAGAACTATCACGGAGGGTTCCGAGACTTCTCCGACAAGGCACAACGCCTTGAGGAAGCCCTGCAATTGGCCATATAGGCACGCCACTTGCCCCTTGTAATCCCAGCAAAGAGGGCTGCCAGAGCCGAGCCCACCGCGGTGGCCCAAATAGAATCCCCCAGGAAGCTAGAATTGCTAATAGTAGAAATGGTCCCACAAACTCGTATTGTCCCTCCACCTCAGGCACAACCTCTGGATCCGCAGCGTCCTCAGAATCGGTAGTCCCTCCCGCGTAATGCGCCGCCACCGCCCAGGTGGGATAATTAGGGTCCACCTCCTCGACAGGCCCCTCCGGATCCTAGTAAAGTCCAGGATCCAAGGGCTCCCTATATAGAAATAAGACACCAGCCTTACACGTTCAGTGAGAATCAGGTCCCTAGTTACTTTCGTTGTGCCCTAGAGTAGGGGATTGTATTCTTGCCTAAGTGTAGAAGGCCGGTAGAGGCGAATCTCACCGATCACCCCAACTACTGCCCCTATCCTCGGATTCTAGGGCACACCCTCAAGCAGTGCTATGTGTTGAAGGAATTTCTCCAAGACCAGGTCGATAACAACATAGTCAGGCTGGGGCTGACCCCGACACAAGTGGTGGGTGTTTTTGTGAGGTTAGATAGTAGTAGCGACGGTGAAGATGAGTGGCAACAGGTTCCCAACCGCGGGTCCTAGAAGTACAATGACTAGATGGCTCGTAAAATGGTTTCTCATTCCCATGGAATCATTCCAGCATGCCTGAATCAGGTATATCCTTCAGAAGCTTCCACCGCAACCTCTATATCATTATCTTAGACGGCCTCTTCCCAGAAGAGAAAGCATCGGCGGTGCAAGAAAAAAGCAGTGCGCCCTGCCAGTGTCGTCTTCATCCCGCGCTCTCAGTGAATTCATGATCCTTGGGATGGGGATCCCTACTAGAATCTACCCCGTGGTGGATGATTCGTCAAGTGACAGTCAAGGTTACGCTTCGGTTAACACCATAAAGTTGGTAAACCTCTATATGACTCCTGACGAGGGGGAATGCCAGGAAATCCTCCCCAACGTCCCTAGCTGATGCCAATGTAGGTGGAGCAATGACTATATGTGTCGTCAGGGAATGTCAGTTGGAACCTATAGCCAATACGTGTATGCCAGTGAGACCAAAAAACATGCCCAATGCAGAGCTCACCATGCGTAGCCTTTTCATCCAGTGTCGTTAGGACCACCCCCACCACCGTTTGTGCAACTGGATCAGGTAGAGACAGTTCGGTCGTACAGTGAACAGATTCTCCCCAATACAGGATAATCTCAGCCATACGATTCTCATATGGAAGCTACCCTCCAGGCTTCGACTAGTGGGCATCTGGATATGCCCAGCACGAGCCAGTCGTCGGTCCAGCCGACAAGGCCCGCCATGCCTCCAACCGCAGAGCGGCCTACTGTAAGGATAATTTTGCACCTAGCACGGATGTATGATGTTTTCAAGAATCTCAACAGAATATCAGCAAATCTATCCATCCTCAAAACCCACTTCTTGATGAAAAATATGCGTGAGGCCCTCACTGAGGCTTTAAGGAGCCCCCTCTTGTTTGAGACAGAGGTAGCAACTGCAGAAGCCTTTCATGCTAAAGCAGTTCAGAATTCCGAATGCCAGTCCATCATTTCATTCTCCGGAGAGGATGAAGGATCTCCCATACAAGGTTACATCCGCCCGTTGTACATCACTGGCCAATTTAAAGACGTGGAGGTTCACCACTGTCTCATTGAAACTGGCTCCGGGATCAGCCATATCCCGACACAGATGCTGCAGAAGCTGGGATTATCCGAGGGTGACCTGATTCCCTCCGATTTAAGGACCCAAGGATATTACAGGATAGAGCAGATCTCGGGTGGCAAGATCTGTTTGAAGAACCAGTTCGGTGTCCTTTTTTCCAGTACTGAATTTATGGTCATCCCCCAAGACACTGTGTACAATGCATTGATGGGTAGACCATGGATCCATCTACACGCGGTGGTCCCCTCATCATTTCACCGATGCCTCAAGTTATCCCTTAATGGACGAGTAGGCATACTCCAAGGTGATGTATCTCCTTTTGCCTTTTTTGAAGCCTGTTATCTAGAGACTGACTATTACAAGATCAAGGATAAGCAGATTTTGGAAAGTGAGGTTGAGCCTGCCCCTGTCACAAGTGACCCCTAGGTAGGTTTGGATGACACCTACATCTTTCCAATCCATTTATTGGATTCCACGACCCCCAGAATGGGGAAATGCTTTTTTTTTCTGGTACAAGAGGAAGGCATATTCCCAAGTCCAATAGACGGCAGAAAATCACCACGTACTCCTACACAAACTAGGATCAGGTGATCCCGGAACCTCCTACTCCCATACGGTATCGGGACGTCAACCCCATGGAAACGTCAGTATGTGATAAATGTCTATTCCACCGACTGGAATTAACCATATCAAGCTGACACACCACTATTGCTTTGATTTCATCAAGTGTGGACCCTAGGCTGAAGGCCAGATGGGATTGGATCGACTGACTTCATCACTATGTCTCTGCGGCACATGAATCTCCTGATTCGCCGTCCACTACTGTCCAGGGTGGTAACAGCCTCCCGTCAGGTTCTTCCGACCCAGGGGAAGAACCACCCACTAGGAATCCCTCCTCCACAAGCAAAGGAGAGGATCTGGAGGATGCTCACCCCTCCTTTGAAGAATTCCTCTTTTCCACGATCGATTAACTAGTATAGGTGAACCTTGGTAGTGAGGCAGATCCGAGACCCACATTGATCAGTGCCTCCATGTCCCTCGAAGAGCTGTAGAATTATGTGGACATCCTTAAAATACACCATGATGTATTAAATTGGTGTTGCAATGAGATGCCAGGACTAGATTCTCAGGTAGCCATCCTCCGCCTCGGTCTCCCAACAATCAATCACAGGTTCAAGCAGCCTCCCAGAAAGATGAACCCTTCTCACGGTGCCATAGTTGAGGCTGAAGTTGAAAAGCTCATCATATCCAAATTCATCAAGGAGTTCCAATACCCCAAGTGGCTATCCAACATTGTGCCAGTTAGGATGAATGAATTGACATATTAGAGTATGTATCGACTTCCGAGATCTCAACTGTCACTGTCTGAAGGATGATTTTCCCCTGATGGTGACAGAATTGTTGATCAACGCTATGTCTGGGTTCCAAGCCCTCTCCTTTATGGATGGTTACTCTGGATATAATCAGATCTATATGGCCCCCGAGGATGAAGATTCTATGGCTTTCAGTGTTCCCCAAGGTACTTTCTATTAACAGCTAATTCCCTTCAGCCTGAAAATTGCAGGTTCCACCTATCAGTGGGCCATGCACCGCATATTCAAGCCAATCCTCGAGAAATTGGTGGTGTTCTATGTGGATGATCTGGTGGTCAAATCTCACCCTCTCTAGGACCATCTCAAGGACCTTGAGAAAGTGTTTGTCTTCCTCCGTTCCCAACACTTGATGATGAACCCACTGAAGTGTGACTTTGGGGTAACTTTCGGGAAGTGTCTTGGCTTTGTTGTCAGGTACCGAGGCATCGAGATCAACCCATTGAAGATCAAGGAAATCGGTCAGATTCCTCCTCTGAGAAATATATAATATCATTGAGGTTTTCAAGGCCACATAGCCTAAATACGTCGATTCATTACGAAGCCGGCTGGAAAGTGTAAACCCTTTTCTCGGAAAATGAAGAAAGGATCTGCCTACTAATTGGACGAAGAGTGATAGGCCTCCATTGAGGAAATCAAGCAGTATCTGCTCCATCCTCACGTCTTGATTCCACTCATCTCCGGAAATCTTTTGATTCTCTATGTTACTGCCCTGGAGCGATCTCTTGGTGCCCTTCTCAACTATAAGAACAATGAGGGGATAGATTACGGTCTCTACTACCTCAACTACATGATTCTCAATACAGAGACCAAATACTCCCCTATCGAGAAGAGTTACCTTGCGCTCATATTTTCTGTGAAGATGTTTAGACATTAACTGCAGCACCATGAGGTATAGCTGGTCTCTCGGGTAGACCCACTGAAGTAGATTCTAAATCGGCCCATGTTGACTGGCTGTCTAGCACAGTGGGCGGTAATCATCTAGCAGTTCGACATCAGGTTCATGCCTTAGAAGGCTATCAAGGGGCAGGCATTGGAAGACTTTCTAGCTACCCATCCAACCTCCGCAGGCCAGCACCTAGACTTGGATTTTTCCGATGAGGCAGTCCTCTCACTAGATCATGTCATCCCATGTTGGAAGATGCACTTTGATGGTGCCTCCTGGAGCCCTACCGATAGGAGGCTCAATGATCCTATACTCAACAGAGTAGGCCTGGTTATCGTCTTCATTACCCCGACACAAGATATTCGGTCGTACTCATTACTATTGTCATAAGGCTGCACCAACAACGAGGTAGTGTATCAGGCTCTTATCACTGGCCTCAACCTGGCCCTCGAGAACGATGCACCCCATTTTCATGTGATAGGGGACTCCGAGCTAGTCATCAAGTTGTTCAACGGTGGCTATGTTGTCATAAATCCAAAGCTCACACCATTATTGGAGCGTACCCTCCATATAATGGCCCAGTTCTCCTCTCGACCAGAGGATACCAATGTCCCTCGGTCACAGAATGGCCGAGCGGACGCTTTGGCTAGCTTAGCTACATCACTTGAAGAGCCCGAACAGGATGATCTGATTATACATGTGGCACACCAGAGATTCGTTTCCCCCGTCACCCCAGAAGATGACGACAAACTATGAGTAAGCCATCTTACCATTGGACCCTCCACATCAGGACCACTAGGCTCTTCAAATGCAGTGATTTAACCAACACCCAACTGGAGAGCTCCTTTTGTCAAGTATCCCCAAAATGGTTGCCTCCTGGTAGATCAGGCCAAACACAAGTGAATCTGACACTGCTCGTTGTAGTTTACCCTTCTGAGTGGTCCCAGTCTTGAGCATATCCTCTATAACCATGATTTCGATGGAGTTCTCCTCCATTGTATGCAAGGAGTCGAGAATCCACAGGTCATTCAAGAGGTTCATGCCAGTTCCTGTGGTGCCCACCAGGACGGGCCGAAATTGTCTCACCGGATCTAGAGACTGGGGTACTTCTGGACCTCTATGATCCATGATTGTATCGAGTTTTCCAAGAGATTTCATGCATTCCATGTTTATTCTAACTTCCTGCATCAGCCACCAGAACCTCTCCACTCCCTCAAGTACTCTTGGCTATTCGTGGTGTAGGGACTCGATGTCGTGGGACCATATCCACCAAAAATGGCTCGCCAATGCAGGTTCTTCCTAACCACCACAGATTTATTTTCCAAGTGGGAAGAGGAATTTCCGATCAAAGATGTCGAGGTCTATTACATCATTGGCTTTGTGAGTTCAAATATCATCCACCAGTTTGGAGTCCCCCATGTTGTCTTCACCGATAATGGCACCATCTTCCGAGCACCTGAGCTGAAGAAATTGTACGCTAAGTACAATATCCATTAGAACCATACCTCCTGATATCACATGCAGGAAAATGGACAGATCTAGGAGTTCAATGAAATCCTCTCTAACATTTTGTATAAAATGGTTGCCCGAACAAGAAGGGTTGTCCAGACAAGCTCCCAAATTCCCTCTGGGCTTATCGGACGACGACTCGTAATTCCTCCCAGGTGACTCCATATTTCCTGGTGTATAGGGTTGAGGCCATCCTGCCCATCGAGATCCAGCTGCCTTCGTTACGCACTGCGGTCTATGACCATCAGGCACCATATAAGGTGGCCAAAATCCGTCTACCTAAATTGGAATCACTTGACGAGAATAGGCTCCGCGCCCTGCACAATCTGGAAAGTCATCAGAATAAGAAGGCTAGAGCCTTTAATAAGAAGGTTCGCCTCCACTCTTTTCTACAATGTGACCTGTTATTGGCCTTCCGAGCACCAATGATCCCTGGTAGGAAACCACCCAAGTTGGATCCCAAATGGGAAGGACCTTCCATATTCCATATGGATTAGCCCAATGGAGCATACTCCTTGGTGACCATGGATGGTGAGCGCATAACTCTTCCCACGAATGCCATGTTCCTCAATACATACTTTGTCTAGGCCTAATGGTCATGCACGACCTTAAACTAGCCAGTCCCATATGACCCTAAACTGCACGACGGTCCTGCATGAACTTAAACTGTCTAGTCCTGCATGACATTAAACTGTGCATCATCTAGAATGAAGTTACACTACATTTTGAGAACTATGTATGGCTTGGTTCCCATCCACATGAGATACGTATGAATGTTCAGACGCCTCATATTGAGACTAGCCCCAAACTCTTCTTCTAGACTATTCCCCTGGGTATAGTTCTCTCGAAGGATCCTCACATGATATGATGTAGGATTCCACAACCCCACTCATACCAGGATTGTAATGGCCACACCTTGTGCCCACTCCCGTTCATCTATCCTCCCACATATTCACCGAATGACGTTAAACTGTATGGCCTTAAAGAACTATGTATGGCTTGATTCCCATCCCCATGGTATACGTAGGAATGCTCGGACATTTCTTCTATTGGCCCATCCCAAACGCTATAATTTTCTCCTTGGGTCAAGATGTTTGGCAGGGGTGCAAACTTTTCCCCAATTCACGTTGATCTTACCTTGATCTGACCATACGTCCTGCTCCCTGGAGACGTTTACCTCTTTTAGAGATGGGTAAAGCTATGATTCACCCACTCCATGACTGGGATTCCATCACCTTCCCCATCAAGAAGGGCCCCTGAATGGTATGGATTCTAGGCCTAAGGGATCTCCTACCACATTGGGACAACTCCCTCAAGGATTTCGATCAAAAATCCGATACAATTCCCACATTGTGAATATGGTCAGTGGTCAGTGCTCATTTATTTATCCCATTTGGGTCACTATAGGGACCCTATGTTTTGAACATGGTCAAAAATCGTCCTGGATCATTAGGGCCACCCCAAGATGTCCCAAACGTCGAGTGTAGTGGTTCATTCTACCCAGTTATATCTCCAAGTGACAAACTCCTTCTGGGTGATGCTATCTGTCAGGCCTCTTGGCCTTTTCGAGCCCCTATCTTAGGTTGTCTCTTATAGGGTTGTGCAGTTTGGTATGGTATTATGTCCCCATTCACGTCGGGTTATTCACCATGTCGTACACATCTTCGGATGAGACACCTTATCCCCTCCTCATCCTCACTGTAAGACGTTCAACTGCAAGTTGGCCAGGCCTTCCTGACTGAGGCCCATCCTCAGGCCCCTTGGCCTTTCGGGCCCCGACCTAGGTTCTCATAATGGAGTTTATGGTGTCGTGCGGGATTATGTGCTCATTCACATTGGGTTATTTGTCGTGCCGTACACCTCCCTTGTGTGGGGTATCCTACTCCCCTCTTTGTCCTCACTGTAAGACGATAAACTGGAAGTTGGTCAAGAATTCCTGACTGAGGCCTAGCCTCAGGCCCCTCGACCTTTTACGGGCCCCTGACCCATGTTCTTATCTATAGCGTATGGTGTGATGTGGGAATATGTCCTCATTCACGTCGGGTTATTCACCATGTTGTATACCCCCCGTTAGGGTATCCTCCCCCCGGGTATCTTCAAGAACTATGTGTGGCTTGATTCCCATCCTTATAGGATACGTAGGACCACCTGAATGTCTAGACTTCGGGTCACGCCCCTTCTCCCGGAAATCTCCATTTTACCTTGGCCCTGTGGCCTACCCTTCCCCGAATATGAGAGTATATTGCATGACATGGTATTATGTACTCAATCATGTCATGCTTGTAATGACCACACCATGTGCCTCACCCTCCTGAACACTCTCGTCGACCCTCTTCAGTGGTTCACCAATGTGCCTAAGGGTACTCCGGTTTAGTACCTGGAATTCCAGAATCTGGTCGGACATGTTTCCACCCACTTTTCAGGCTTTGTGTTCCCATTAATTATGTCTTACATCACATTTCACTCCCGAAGAGACCCGCCAAGTGGCATGGATTCTAGGCCTAAGGGCCCTCCTACAATTAGGGGTCAACGTCCTCAAGGGTCATGGACAACAAGCCAATACAAATCCCACATTGTGAATATGGTCAGCAGTTGACACTCATTTGTTGTTCCCACATTAGTCTAATGCGATATTGATACCGTGTTTAGAACATGGTCAATAGTTATCCTCCATCACCACGCCGAACCCATTAAGCCCAAAATGACAGTTTCATGATTCACATCATTTTCCACCTTATCATGTCCATATAGAACTTTAAAACTCTTGGTACTATTCCTCAGTGCCCATCTGCGTGTTAGGAGGATCAAATCTGTGATATGGGCGTCATTCGGGGCTCCGCATTGATTTCCCTTTGGCCTGCGTTCCAGTTATTGCAAGATACATCTTCCTCCCTTGTTTCCCACATCGATTTTAACTCACGTGGTCATAGGGATCGGGTCGAGGACTAAAATTACTTGGAGGGTTTTCACTCCATCCATGGTCCGAGCTCTAAGACCATAAATTGAGATCTCGTCTAGAACTACGTGTGGCTTGATTCCCTTCCTTATGGGATACGTAAGACCACTTGGATGTCTCGTTTTCGGGTCCATCTAATTTGGGAGCTAGTTTCTCCTACCCCTTTCCCTCTTACCCATATTTGGGCCCCTTGGCCCAAGGTTCCCCTCTCGGAATTGTGTATGGTGTTTTATGGTATCATTTCCCCATTCATGTCGGGTATATTTTATTGTGTAGTACACATTCCCCACCTAGTATCATCTCTACTATTTCTGTGCTTGATGACTTTAAAATGCATGTTTTGTCCTATCACATGACCCTAAACTGTGATATTATCGTCTTGGCCACACAACGAAAAACGACACTGTATCAGGATGTACCCACACAAGGGGACACCATGTTTGGTATTGGTCACACACCGTACCATTTGTCAACAACTTTTGTGGCTAGATTCTTATGGAGACTCCAGGGCCTACAACCCAAGGCATGTCGCTTCACAAAAACAAACTCACTCACCTAATGGACACACAAGATTTTATCAAATACTGCTTCTCTTGGTGCGACGACCACGCCCGCATGCCCCTTTTTCTCTGGCACTAGTACCTTACCGTGCCACCTCAAGAACTATGTGCAGCTTGATCCCCATCCTCATGGGGTATGTAGGAACACATGTGTACTTTGTATTAGGCCCAGCTCAACTCTCATTTTTGGTCCCTCGACCTAAAACCTCTCCAAGGAACACATAGTGGTCGGTACCCCCGGTTCCCATTCATGTCGGGTTTTTGTAGTTTCCATACCACATGTATCCCATTTTTCATACCATCCATAGTCTATGTTCTATGACCCTAAACTAAGATCTCCTTATTGGAAGGGCTTCAACCCCCTCTATCTAATACGTCTCGTTGTCATATTTAGATGCGCCTGACAATGATCCTGAAGTGTGGAATTTCCATGGGGACATGCCACTCGTTCCGTGACCAAGCTTCATGAACTCACTATTTGGATCCTCATCCTATTTCACACCATAAAGGATCCCCGGATGGCATGGATGCTTGGACTAAGGGATCTCCTAGAATTTCAAGCCAACGTCCCTAAGGATCTCAGATGACATTTGTGACAGGTCCCTTATTTCAAACATGGTAAACAGTTGACCCTCATTTGTCTATCCCCATTCCAGGAAAACATGATGTGGATGTTTTGTTTCCGCCATGGTTAACAGTTATCCACTATCGTCACACTTCCATCATTGTGGTCCAGATTTCGAGTGTCATGATTCGCACGTTTTCACTTCTTCATGTTCAAGTGGAATTCCAACATACTATGCTTTATCTCTTCACGTGTCTAGGTGAACTACATGGAAGAGTTAGTATCATTGGGCCGGTATTCACTTAGCATCCTGTCACCCTAACATGTTCCTTCCTGTATCGGAAAATCTCCACCACTACTTCTTGTTTCACACATCGAGCACTAATCTTGTGGGCTTAGTAGTTTTTTTAGGATGTACACCGGCGCAGTGAGGCATCTCATCGTCCCACATGACATTAAATGGTGCTTCAAGAACTACGTTCGGAATGATTCCCAACCTCATGGGATATATAGAGACACCCTGGTATTTCGCCCAGGGTCCAGCCCCAAGAATCATAAAATCCTACTCTTCCCCATTTCAGGCCCCCTGGCCTGACCCCTTGTGGGGAACCATGTAACAAAAACTTTGCCCTGAACAAGTTCGGGATACCACATGATGAAATTGGGAGGCAACGGCTCCCTCTCCATAGAGGCTCCTTCTGAAAGAAGGAATGATCTATGATCAAACTGATACATCCATACAATGTGTTGCCACCACGGTGGCATATTTTCAAAAGTGTTGGATTCTGTTCGAACAAACCCTCACTCCACATTCCATAGTTTCTGTGCCCCTTATTCGAACCCTCATCCTCTTTCATGTCTGGAGGAACCCCCTAATAGTATGGTTTTTCAGCCTATGGCCTACCTATTATCTTGGGCCAACGTTCTAGAAGACTAACGATTGGTATTTTGATTCAGGCCATGTGTTTTGAATATGGTCAACAGTCAGCACTCATTTTCTATCCCCACTACAAGCTAATGCAATAAGAATGATGTGTTTTGAATTCTGTCAACAGCTATTCTTTATGGTCATGCCACCCCCACAATGTTTTGAATCCTGGGTATCATGAGTCACATCTCCCATTCCCATCTGTTGGGATTGATTTCAGTGCCCCTAGCATTACCCCGTTCGTGCACAGGGCACACTAGGAAAATAGTAATTTGACTATTCTGAGAGGTTCATTCTCTAGTCAGGTATCTCCCGTTTCAGCCCAGAAATCTAGACCAATTTCTCAAACCTCGGATGCCCAAATATTGGATTGCACTCCTACGTTCGGATGGGGTGATAAGGTGGACATCCCTTGTTTCTCACATTGGGCTCGACCCACGTGATCATAGGGAATGATAGCTGGACACTCCGTGAACATCACAAGGATGAAGTAAAACAATGTAAACAATGGAACTCATGCATGCTACGACATTCAAACAATCAAAGCAAGAAAGTACGTTTAAGGGTTTGTAATCATTACAGTACCCGGGGGTTAACTACCCCCATGGAAGGAATGACCTCGTCGATGGAATGTTGCAGCTAAGCCACCCTTTGGCTAGTGGCATCCAGGATTTTTTTCTGCTTATTTACCTCATGCTCCTCCTCGATAGTCAGAGGGCACAATTTGTTGGCCGCAATCTCGGCCCGCTTCACGTCGGCCCAGATGGCGATTAGCACCCCAGAAGCTCACCTTAGGCACTCTTCGGCTTCTGCCAGCTAGGACTTCAATCATGATATTAGCTTATATTGCGCATTGAGGGATTTCAAGTGCTTGTCTTCCTGATTCTGTAGCCACTGGACCTCGTATTCAGCCTTCTGAAGCCTCTTCATGTTTATCGCCTTCCTCTACCGCCAGCCCACGCCAAGGCTATAGTCATACTCCTGAATCTTTTCGGCCATAGGTTCTTGGATGATCTTGTGTGGATGTCAGGAATATACTCCCCCAACACACATTTCATGCAGTCGCGAATGAATTCTGTCCATCTATGCCAACCATAGCTCTTGGGGGTTTCATTGAAGAAGCGTGTGATCATCTTCCATGATCAGTGATGGACTATTTTTTTCCTCCTCGTCAGAGGCTGTCTCGTCCTAGTTGGCGCGATTGGTAGGCTCATATGTAGGGAATTCCCCGAGGAACTCCTTGGTGAGGTCCACATCTGGCGTCGGATCGGGCGTGGCGGGGCCCAAATCGTCTGGTTGATCCTTATCATCAGATCCCACCTTGATAATCTCAGGCAGAGTCCCACTAGCGCCCACGCCAGTGATTGGGAGAGCTGTAGTTTGATCATGCCGGATGTTCACCTCCACAACCATTCGCATGCCCCAGGGGAGGGCACTACTAGATTCCCTGACCAACATCACTGCAGCATCCCAGGAAAATTGAAGGAATGGACACGCGATAAGGGGGACGTGAATATCTGTTAAAGTGGTCAGGGTATTGCCATTGTGAATTCAGTAGAGAAGACATACAGAGGTCAAAAACCTGGTTTTTCTCTTGGGATGATGTCGTTGGAACACTGAGACGTGACCCCCCATATATGGTTGGCAGGTCTGGAGACTCCGGGGGAGCCGCCTCAAATGTCCCAACCCCGCCAAACATCGTGGTTTTTGTAGCCACAGGCATGGATCCTGAAGTTCCATCGTCGGCACCCGCTGAGGGGTGAGAACAAGGTCTATGCACAAGGCCCTCATGCACAGTACGGACGCTGATAAGGAATCCAATGTAACCTAAGGGAGGACTCTAAAAAAGGAACTTGAGATTTTACCTCGAGATCCTCTGCAAAATCTTCAAGATCCGAGGACTGATAGCCAACTTCACCCTCCTCCGGTGGACTTTCTTTACCAGCCTCGTCTCCCCAAGAGGACTCGTCCGATTTGTCTGGCAGGGGGAAGCGCTCCCTCAAGTCAGTGGCTGACAGTTGCGGAGGGACCGTACCACCCAACAGTACACTGACTTGGTTTTTCATTGAGTGCAGGGTGCCCTGGGAGTGGATGAATTCTTCCATCTTGGCTATGTATTTCTTTGCCTCTTCCGGGGATACCGCAAAACAGGCCCTAATAGGTCCAATTCCTGGCAAGTCCATAATGATGTGGTTAAGGTGCTTCCATAACTCGGATGGGCCGGGGAAGTTCCAGTTTACTTCCTAGATGTCCCAGGCCTTCGAGAAGACAGCAGTCTCTAGCATGTCAATGTGGCACAACCGTTTCCCCAGTGCTTGAGTAGAAATCCTACGGAATCCCTTATGTGGCTACCCCTCTGGATGACTCTGTTCTCCTGGGACAACTGGATCCGTTGCTACTGCCAGAACCTCTACCGCTGCTCCCTCCTCAACTGGTGCGGGTGTCACCACTACAATAGCCCCGCCACCACAAGAAACCATTTCCACCTTCCATCCTCAGCCCTGTGATCGAGGAAGCTCACCCTCAATGACCAAGACGGTTGGCCGCTTCAGCATCTCCCCTGGATAGACCGCCTCCCAACTCTGGGTGTATTATTTTACTAGCCCAAGGATGATGGTCAACGGAGGTAGTACATTCCGCATCTTCCCATCTTCCCATTTGAACATGAGCCACATCTGCCAAATCACACACGGGGGCTCCTCGTAGTGCACCCCTAGATAGACCTGCAATGTTAGCCGCTGCAGGCACCAGAATAGCCTTGTAAACCTTTGTGGGGTGTATTCCTTGTAGAGATGCTCGCAGTCCACCCTGGCTACCAAGGATCCACCTCGAAAGGCGAAGAGGTAGGCCTGATGCTCTTCTATCACAGGGACGTCATCAGTGAAGGCCCCCTTCGGCAATCTAAATGGGTGGAAATTGAATTCCTCTACCCTCCAAACCCGGTTTAGAACCAGTAGTGTGGTCAACATGGTCAAAAATCTCCCTGTAACATTCAATATTGAGAGACGGATGTTCGACCTTGGAGGTGAGATAGGGTTCAGATACTCGTAGATCCCCCTGATGTGCACTGCCATCCACCCGTACAGGAGGTGGAATAGCCCGCATACCCTATGTGGCCTTTTCCCCTCACTGATGTGCCGCAACATTTTGTATAACTTGGCGAGAATTGGGATCCCCAGGTTGACCCGCCCTCCAGTCGCCAAAGTGGAGGCCATGAAGAAAGTGCTTGGACGCAGTCCCATGTTTGTATCCCTCACCGGTAGGATCTAACGATAGATGAGAGCTACGATGAATGCCATTATCCTGACTATTGGTCATTGTTCATTGCTAACATAGAACCCCTAGGTATTCCACTGGCTATTCTCTAATAGCCGCCAGTATGAGTTTTCCTTACTCTGGGCACCCTTCAGGAATGTTCGAGGCCTTGCCGAGAACTGCCTATTCTCTGGGAAGTTCAAAGACATCATGAACCAGTTCTTGAAGTAGACATACCTCACTTCCTCCTTATCCTCCCTGGGCACGAGCTCCATCAATTCCATCGCCGGACATGGAATCTGATCTAGATCCTCCCATGCACCCATAGCCGGGAGGAATTCATCATATATCGCCCTCAGTATCGGGACCCCCGAGATCTGATGCATATCCCATTGGCTGATGCTGACCTCCCTGTGAAGCAGGTGGAAGGTATGGGTCCCCGGTAACCACCGGCTCAACAACTCTGGCATTAACTGCATCGGCTGGTAGACATGGAACTGGGAAGCCCAAGCTGCCTCATATGGGCCCACTATTATCAGTTCCACCCAAACTTCTCGCACGAGGCGCCTACCCAGTAAGCCTAAGCCCAATCATCCATAAAGTTGCCACCCTAGCACTGGTCCCATTCCCCAGACCACCCCTTTTTCAGGATCCCCAGCACCACCTTAAGGATGGTTCGGTATAGGGGATGTGACATCTATGGCTGCAATTTCATCCTGTCAACATTGTTCAGATGATTGTATAGGCAGTCGGTGATTACAGGTGTGAAATCTTCTAGGGCATGTCTATTGGGTGCCCTGAACCATCAGTGTTGACACGACATGCTCCGGAACCAGAATGTTGGACCATCCCTACCTGCTTCAGGGATGAATACGTCATCCCTCAGCCCGAAGCCATGCAAGGGAAACCTACTACACAGCGGGTAGTTCTTATGGTTCTCCAACAGCAGCTCCACCAATGAACAATGGTCTGAGTGGCTCCAGACTAGATCTCCTAGCCCCAAACTGTTTGTTATTTTGTCCCTCTGGGTTGCATCCGCAAGGACCCCCTGGGAAGCTTCTTGGTGGGCCATTCATTCTAGAGCTATGATATTTATTTGGCGAGTACGTGAAGATCGTTCGAAAAGCACGTTCTCTAATGCCGCTCGTGAAGAATGTTCGCGGGCCGCTTCCTTAGTGTTCAAAGTCGGATCACGGAGTGCAAACGCGGATTCGGGGACTTGTTGTGCGCAGTGAAGACCTGATTCATAGAGATCACTCAGGGAGTACGTAGAGCTTCGCGAATCGAAGCGCAAGAATACAAGATCGCTGAGAAGAGAATGGGAAAAAGAGATGGCAGGCCCCCTATTTATAGGCTACGACCTTCAGAGCTTCGCGGTGCGTCCGATCCGCACGGAGCTTCGCGGCGATCCTGGCACGTGAATCCCCTGTCTTCCTCATGAGACCTCTTCGTGAGTCAACACAGCAAATGACCGAGGAGTTTTGGTGATTTCCCTCAGACTTAGACCATTGATCTCTCTGAGGCTCCAAGTCTGACGGGGGGGAATTTGTTGTCGCCAAAATTCAGGACAAAGCGAAGGCCCCAAGACGGCCCCACAGACTGCCTCGGGAATCCACTTCACGAAATCCATCTAGCACAGCGACTACCGTGAAGAAATGAAGGCGGGAGGCTCTGCGAACGCATTTGACGTTCGCGACCCCGCCACGAAGAAAAGAAGGGAGGAGGCTCCACGAATGCATTTGACATTCGTGATCCCACTATGAAGAAAATGATTCGGGACGCTCCGTGAATTAATTTGACGTTCGCGAAGCCGCCGCAAAGAAATTAGGCAGGACGCTCTGTGACCCCATTTGACGTTTGCGACTAGCTACGAAGCCACCAAGCCCCTCTTTGCATTGCGTGAGCTCCGATCTGCGGAACCTAGTGCCTATAAATATCAGGCTCTCCCTGAGCTCTCGATATGGACAATATGATCTTTCATCTTCCCATCTCCTGAATCGCAAAACAGTCATCCGCTCGGTAAACCATAAGCTGTGTGAGGTACTTCCGCATCACAAAGTGAATTGTCTTGTTTTGATCCCCTCTTCTGAGAGGGATTCTCTTCGCAAATTATAAGGGATTTGGAGAAGGAAGGGGATCCCCAAGGGGGCCCCGGTCATCATTGAGCATTTATGATTTATGAAACACCCTTTATGTATACATGATCCACATGCTAAGGCAGGGTCACTGTACTTCATAAAGAACATTGATTCCCAACACCTTGCTTTGCGAGGCACCTTTGATCCACGAGGCTGTGCTCCATGAATTCCCTTCCACTTCGTGATGAACCTCCCATTTTAACCTCTTCCACATGCTATGGCTAAGGCACACCACTTCGCGAAGCACATACCTTGGGACGTTCCCTCTGCAATGTGGAGCAACAGATCTCCACAAGTCCCCTTCTTATGAACCCCTCTGCTTGGAAAATCCTTTTCTCATGCAACCCTCCAGGTTTGCACCATGGGACTTCAAAATCCCATGGATGATACCACCCATTGTGTTGCTTCACCTAATGCTTCTATGCATAGGCACGCTAATGGATATTTGTTCTTTGCATATCCACACTAACGTGGACCCCTTGACGGTTTGCTCCGTGACACACCCTCAGTACGGCATTGCCGGTGCCTTCCCTCCCACAAGGAGCATAGGGTACCAGTCATGTAAGCCCTAGGGGTGCAGAGAAAACCCACCTCGTCCGAGCTACAGGACGTTAAACTACCAAGCACCTTCGTCCTCAACACATGATGTTATATTGTGACCTGAACCTGTGCATCGCACGTAGGGTCCCCCCGCCTTGGGAATTCTCCACGCCCCTAGTCTCTATAGGGGATGATATCCTCCTTCTTGGATTGGAGTTTGTCCGTGGGGAAGGGCACCCATCTTGGTGTTAGCCCCTAGCTTTTCTTACAGATGGTAGCACCCCTGCTCCTCCTCACTTCGTCAATGCCAAGGCCAGTGGAGAGCGTGATAGGGAAGGAGGCTCCACTTTTCTTCGGTCCCAAATCCCTCTCCCACTGCACATTGTCACCGTCGGGCCTCTATCTCGTAGTAAGTCCCAATATTTCTCTCCCTGGGCTGCTCAATGCATAAGCCCCTCCACACTTCCCACAGACACACCTTTCACGACATGGTCGTCCGACCTTTTCTTCCTCTTGTTTCTCACACCGAGAATGACTCACGTGGGATTAGATTAAGCATCGACCATGACATCGATCCCATCTCGCTTGACGTTAAACTGTATTTCACCTTCGTCCCACATGACGTTAAATTGTATCTGTCCCGCATGATGCTAAACTGTACACCCAAACTATGAGGACTTTGATCGATGTCAAAGTGTGGTACGTAAGAAGCCTCCATGAGGTTAAATCCCACCACACGGTCATTCTGACCCCCTCCACGTCTGTTCACCAACACCATGGGTAACCTTGAGTGTAAGCCCCACATCCTCCTTGAACTACATGGTCTTTGATCCATGTCAAGGCAAGGTACATAAGAAGCCTCCACGATGTCCAAGCCCAAAAACCATTGGCCCTGACCATCCCTGTGTCGGTGTGCCAATCCCCATTTTCATCTTGGGAATCCCAGAGTGTAAGCCCCAACACATCCGAACTATGAGGACATTGATCCATGTCAGGGCATGGTACGTAGGAAGCCTCGTGAGGTTCAATCCCATCACCCATCGGACCCCCGGTCCATCTTCACGCCAGTTCGCCGACACATGCCAGATGAACTACGGGGACTTTGATCCATGTCAAGGAATGGTACGTAAGAAGCCTCTACGAGGTTCAAGACCATCACCCATCGGACCCCCGATCCGTCTTCATGTCAGTTTGCCGACAGGTGCCACCCGAACTACGGGGAATTTGATCCATGTCGAGGCATGGTACTTAAAAAGCCTCCACGAGGATCAATCCCAACACCTATCGGACCCCGGTTCCATATTCACGTCTGTTCACTGGCACCCACCCCTGAACTACGTGGTCTTTGATCCAGGTCAAGGCATGGTTCTTAGGAATCCTTCACAAAGTTCAAGCCCACAACCCATTGGTCTCTCTGACCCCCTTCACGTCGGTTCTCCCCATCCCACATGACGTTAAACAGTATTCTCCTTCTTAAATGCATGGTCTTTGATCCATTTCAAGGAATGGAACACAGGAAGCCTCCATGAGGTTCGAGCCCACCACCTGGTCGTTCCAACCTCCATCTTGTTGGTTTATTACCATCCGACGGTAAGCCTTTGCAACACCATGTAACGGTAAGTCATTGCAACCCCATCCATTGGTAAGCCGTTGCAACCCCATCCAGCGGTAAGTCATTATCAACTTCATTCGACTGTAAGTCGTCTCCAGATGAACTACGCGGACTTTGATTCCCTACCACGGGGATACGTAGGAAGTCTCTTCGAGGCTCAAGCCCAAAACCATTGTCCATTTTGATTCTTACCCAGGCCGCCACATCTCAGTGAGATCATGACACCTCATTACCTCCATAGATTTCGAGAATCCACCCACGTGATGGCCCCAATATCGGTGTTCCCTCCAGGAGTTCCTCTGTCTGATCCAGTCTAATCAGTGTTCTGATCAGTCCAATCCATCTTTGCTGGACGTTAAACTTGCGGCATATCCCGTGTTAAATACAGGAAGTTGAGGAAAAACTCAGATACATGCCTATGGCATATGATTCCCTGCATTCGATTTGGGATGCCTCGCGCTTCTGCACCCTTGAGGAGCCCAATATTAAGGGACATATTAGACGCACACCTATCCCCAGCGTCCAGACACATCAGTGATGCCCCATCGTGACTACTCCCCTAACCGAAGGTTGCTGCCCTGGCTGGACCCCTTGGAATGTCCTGACTGAAGCAGTGTAATTAACTAGTGTCTATGAAGATATGGCGCCAGTAAGAGTTTCACGAACAATGTATTATATATATGAGGGATACCCAGATTAGGTGACGAGTTCCAAGGAGGAATCCACGGAAGGAAGAAACGACAACCTATCATCTAGTTTCGATCAATGAGAAGACTTCCCGGAATAAGGAATGGATGTCGCCCGCTTTTGGAAAGCGGGAATGCGGGGTAACAAAGCCGCACCTATCTTACTCAAGCAGACGGACGCACACACCCTAATGAAAGTGTCAGAAACACCTGTAATGGAGAGATTACATAGAGAGGTAAATCATTCCCTTATATACTCATTTAGAGAATTATTTACCATATTTTAATACTTTACCATTCAATTCACCCATTTTACAATATTTTTTTTGTTTACTATAGTATTTCAATTTTTAATTTCATAACATATTTTCATGATTAAATTGAAATTCAAAAAATAAAATAATTTTATTATTTTTATTATTATTATATAATAAATTGTATAATGTTCAACATAGATTGTTTGTAAATATTTATTTTAAAATTATAACTGTATAGTGCATACTTTTTTTGAGAAAAATATATTTTAATAAACAGAATATATTTATTTATTTTATATAATAAATAATAACTATAATAAAAATTTATAGATAATTAATAATATATATACCATTGTGTTAACTTAATTTTTCAAATTTCCTTAATAATTAATTACTATGATCCTTTCTTCTCAGAAAATAAAACATCATCTCATTCCATTGTGATAGTCCCTATAGTTCTTCTTCGCATTTTTTCAATATATAGGAAATTGAATCATCTGCACTACATGGTCACCACCACCAATGATCTCAGTGAACTATATCATTCCCATATTTGATGGGTTTTTGATACTGTATGTTTTTTTAATTATATATCATGATAACTAGTTAGGAATAATCATTATATCATTTATGTAAAGACCTGGAATTTCTATGGAAAATTGTTTTCATAAATACGTGGGAATTGTATGAGTCTGCGAAAATTTACGGCGCTTGATTCTGAGGCCCATTGTGCTCCAAATCTTTTTTGAAGTTTTGTTCAGGTACGTTTAGTAAACGTATGAGAAGGATTTTATATCTTTCGAACCGGTGCTCGGAATTGATATATGAGGGCGTCGATGAACTCACAACTATGATATTCTCTTAAAAGGACTTTCACCTCGACGGAAGTCAGTCGAGAATGAAAGTTAGTTTTTGGGGTTTTTAAATTAAATTAAATAAAAATAAGGCGATAACTTATTTTTATTTTGTGCTGGTTAAAACCTCTAAGAGGAGGTTAGTGGAGGGGTCCAATACACCATAACCTACCTTGAGTGGTTATGGTTGTGGGGCCCACCCGCACATAACCTCCCTTATAAGGATATCCTTGGTGGGGCCCACACGGTCTTTAAACTCCCTTTAACCCCACATTTATGTGGGAGAAAACTCTTCACCTTCCCCACCATT
Source organism: Viscum album (assembly GCA_963277665.1). NCBI lineage: Eukaryota > Viridiplantae > Streptophyta > Magnoliopsida > Santalales > Viscaceae > Viscum > Viscum album. The sequence goes on from OY728152.1 coordinate 308,042,919, forward strand.
TAATTGAGCCAACCAGTCTCATTTATTTGGATATGTTTCAAAATTTAATTAAAATCCTTTTGAATCCGTTTGAATTCTTTCCAACCATTAAAATAATAGATAGTCTATTATTTATGGTTGGCAATTCATTTGGTGGAGGTTGAGAGAGGGATTGGAAGAACTTGGAGAACTTCATCCTTCCAACAAAGAACGCCACTCACCATCGAAGAATGACGAACTCCTTATTCAATCCTCAATCGTGCCAAAAGAGAAGGAGTTGACTGCAAAGAACGCCGTCTTTGACTTCGTCCCCTTTGAATGCTCATCCGCCAATGACAGGTATCCTCTTCCTTTTCTGACGTCAATGAAATGATGCCCGCCTTCCCACGACTCCGTCAATGATCGTCAGGCACAGTAGGGGATTCGAGTGGAATTTATTCCCGTTCATCATCATTCAATAAGTGGTTTGAGAATTTCCGATTTATATCACCATAACAATGAGTAATCAGACTGCACAAACATGGCCCGACCCTCCCCCTTGTTGTTCTCTTTTGTTGAAGACGGAGGCGGAGCAACGACGGCCAGCATCGGGCCGACCACAAAGGAATTTCGGCGTGAAGGAATCGGCGGCGCAAGGCCACCAAGACGCCTGAAGGGCACAACACCATAGGGCTGCGTGGAGGAGCATGGGGCCGCGGCTGGGCCAGGCCGCTGTAGGGGGAGCGACACCGTCACGCCACACAGTGGAGGTGAGGCTCGGCCAGGGCGGGCTGCGGCGGAGGAGAAGGGCCAGCCAGCGTCGGCCGGCTGCCAGCAGTGCGGAACCGGCTAGCCGCTCGGCCATCCAGACAAGGAAGGACCCCCGGGTCCCGTGGGGTACTGAACCAGCACCTAGAGCTAGTTATGTTCCGAAGCTAGGGTCACGCCCCCCCCCCCCCCCCCCCCCCGGCCCCCACTCGCGGCTGGGGCGAGCCCCGCAGGGCGCTGCCAGCTGGCCCCGTGGGCCGCCAGGTGGCCATGCTGGCCGCCAACTGGCCACGTGGGCTACTAGCAGGCCATGCGGGCTGCCAGCCAGGCCACGCGGGCTGCCCTCGGGCCAGGCCGCCCCCTCAGGCCTGGTCGGACCCGCGGACCGGGTCAGACCCCATTCCGGACGCGTTTGACCCAAAAAAACTTTTTTGTATATATCTTGGGCTATGTGTGTTCGATCGATGAACTGTCTGTGGTGACAGAACACTTAGAGTGAAATGGTTCTTTTGGCATACCCCACTTGAGGTTTGGACACAATTGGGTTATTGTCAGGTTGGTTTGAACCTAAAATCCAACAAGGACCCTAGAACAGAAATACCAATAACTCACAGACCGTGAGTCCGATTGACGTGACATCTGTTGCATTGAGACCCCTATGACGACGCGGACCATGAGATACTTCTACATGGGACTTCATGACAGTTAGTATATTGATCATTAGCTCATGTAGCGGATCCTCCTGGAGACGAGCGAGTGGAGTACGGAGAACTAGTTGCTGGATGATACCTGGCGACTGCTGACCTTTCGACTCGGAGTGTTTCGACTAGCCCAGTGGGGAGTGCCTCTGCGTGACGTAGCTGACCCAAAGTGGTGATTTCCTATGTGGGAGGTGAAAGACCCACGGTACTCGACAGTAGGAGTACCTCAGCAGGCTACAATGGGTAGCGCCTCTGTGTGAGTGCAGTAGACCCACTGTGGGGATCGCCTCTATGTGACACAGAAGACCCACGATACTCGACCGGAAGAGTACCATAGTAGTCCATGATAGTTGGAAGCACCTCTATGTGGTGTGGAAATCCCACAATACTATATAGAGGAGGATTAAAATAGAATCTGAGGTTTCAACGGTTTGACTGGAAGTGTTACGTGTTACCACCCTAGAATAAAATCTTGGTTTTGAGCTGAGTCAACGACTTTTGTGTTTCCTCATGATTGATATGGGTTTCTAGATAACTTTAGTATATGAATGGGCATATAGCTATGTAAGGTTTAACCATTGATACTTTACTATGCAGTTAATTCTTGTTGGATATTGTGAGACCTTGTGGGTCTCGGGGTCCCTATTGAGTATTGTTATACTCACCCCTGTACGGGCTATGCCAGCACTTCATTTTGTGGGTTGTAGACAATAGACAATGTTGAACGAGGTAGAGAGTAGTAGGACTGGACGGTACCTGGAGGTGGACCACTCGGTGTGACGGTACACGGAGCGGACGAACAGACGTGGACTGATGAGGAGGCCATCTATACCTACCCTTCAGGTAGGAACCCCAGGGGATGACCTTGTAGCTAATTATCTTTACTTCAGTTGTATTTGTTTTTTTGTTGTACTTGTACTTTACAATTGGGATTGTATTTCTGGCCCCTTTTTACTTTCCAAAACTTCTTTTGTATGCATATTTACTTAGTGTTTTGCTTCCAATTTTGTACTCTGATATGTTTGTTTAAAGTTATAAAGGAAATTCCTTCCCTGTTTAGGGATTTACACCTTTTTTTTCTAGTCTCCAACCCCAAGCCTATGGAAGGCGGGCATGGGGTGGTCACGATACGGGCCTCAGGGGATGGTTCGTGACAAATTGGTATCAAAGGAGTAGGTTCTACCATAGAACATAAGACACTGGTATTTCTTTTCTGTGATGAAATATTGTTAAAGGTACTAAGTGTGGTTTTCAGTTCAGGGTGTCCAGTGTTGGTATGGCCGGCCGATGTATCCATACACCAGGACCCTAACTTTTGAATTCTGACTTAGTGTATGAAAACACAGATTGCGTGTGTGTTTTCTTTTGTTAATTCTTTATGTCAGCTCAACCAGGTCAGCTCAGCAAGTATAGTCTTTTGACCATGTCACATATATTACTTTCCGGATGCCACACCACAGAGCCCCGAGAGTCATACGCTCTGACAGGCCACTAAGCGAAGAGGCCTCGGTGCAGGGACTGTTTCCATTTGAGAAACTAGTGGAGGCACCAGCTGTACTACTTCCTGTTGGGCCACTGATTCCAGCAGCCCCAGCAACAGATGATGCACGCCGCTTGAGCGCGTTGCATGAGTTCCAGCGCAAGACGCAACCCAGGATCCGAGGAGAGATGGACCCAGAGGTTGCTGAGGATTGGCTGTAGGATGTGGTGAGAGTCTTTAACCTAGTAGGGACACCAGCAGACTACATGGTGATGCTTACTACGAGTCTCCTTCAGGAAGAAGTATGTAGATGGTGGAGCCTGATGCTCCAGGTGAATGTTGAGGTGACACATCTATGGGCAGACATTGAGAGCCTATTCCAGGTAGAGTTTGTACCATCCACCCTTCGTGCGGTGCGGATACAGAAGCTACATCATCTACAGCAGAGCATCATGATAGTAGCACAGTACTCAATTAGGTTCACTGACCTCTCGCGCTACTCCACGGATATGGTATGGGACCCATTCTTCAGGGCCCAGACCTTCGATCAGGGACTCAGGCGAGAGATCATGGTATCGAAGATCTCCCTCAGGATCTCGACGTAGGAAGGGGTGTTAAAGAGGTCCCTCCTAATAGAGAGTTTTCTTTCTAAGCAGACACCAGTTGCGAGACCCACTACTAGTCGACATGCATCGGAGTCTTCTACAGCTAGTAGTAGACAGTTGACACAGAGTTCCAACAGGACCAGACCCATGGGTGGACAACCAAAGGACTCAAGATCTATTGTGCAGGCCACCCGAGGAAGTGACTTACCTGAAATGAGTAGGCAGTGTTACTCATGTGGTAGGCAAGGTCACATGGCTCATGACTGTCCAACCAGCCATTCAGATGATCAGCAGACAGTTGAGGGACCTCCCAGGTAGAGGTAGAGGTTCGATCAAGGTGGTCCATAGGGAGTAGGCGGACGTGGTGGAGGAGCTAGTCATGCAGTTGGCGGTGGTCAACGTTATGAGGTGTTACCACCACCACCACAAGGAGATACACCTTGACCGCAGGGGGTAGGTGGAGAGGGGATAACTCACCTTTAGGCAGTTGAGTATTATGACCATGACGCTCCAGAGATGTTTTGAGGTATGATCTGTTTCTACTCCATCTTAGTTGTAGCACTTATAGACAGAGGTTCCAGTCATTCTTTCATTACCACTACCCTTGTTCAGAGCTCGGAGATTCCGACGGAGCGGTTGGCTCAATCCTTACGGCTATAGACTCCTACGGGAGAAGAATCGACGATTACGCACCAGTGCCGGCAGTGTGAGCATACTATAGGAGGTGAGAGCTTCGGCTGGGATCTCCTCTTAGCGACGTTGATGCCTTATGACGTAATCTTTGGTATGGACTGGTTATCTATAGTCTATGCTCAGATTGACTTTATTAGGCGCAATGTGAGGTGTGTCTGCACGGATGGGACCAGGTTTACCTTCACCGGTGAGAGGGGAACATTTGAAGCACATGAAGGACTTACTCGGAGGAGGGTGCATCTGATCACTCACCAGTTGGATTCCCTTACCCTCGGAGAAATAGATGTGGAGAGTCAGACTAATCCTATAGTGGGGGATCCGTACGTGGATGTTTTCCCAAATGATGTTCTAGGACTACCTCCCTGTAGAGAGGTGGATTTATACATTGACTTGTACCTCGGGATGACACCGATATCTACCCCAGCATATCGGATGGCTCCTATTGTGCTTCACGAGCTGCGGGTACAGCTGGAGGACTTGTAGGGGAAAGGATTCATCTTGCCTAGTGATTCTCCCCGGGAAGCCCCGATTCTATTCATCAAGAAGGTGGATGGGAGCATGAGGCTTTGTGTGGACTACCATCACCTGAACCAGGTGACCATGAAGAACAATTACCCACTCCTGAGGATTGACGACCTCTTTGACCAGGTGAAGGATGCTCGATGGTTCTCAAAGATATACCTCACGTCAGGCTATCACCAGCTTAGATTTAGAGATGAGGATGTGAAGAAGGCGGACTTCAGGTGTCGGTACGGCCACTACGAGTTCTTGGTTATGCCCTTTGGTGTAAACAACACTCCAGCAGTGATCATGTCTCTCATGAACAGGATCATCCAGCCATACCTCGATCACTTTGTCATAGTCTTCATCGAAGACATTGTGATCTACTCGACTACTGAGGAGGAGCATGCCTACCATTTGTAGGTAGTACTAGACACACTCCGAGAGAACCGGCTTTATAGTAAGCTCTCGAAGTGCCGATTTTGGATTCAAGAGTTTCACATATTGAGACATGTCATCTTAGAGGCTAGAGTTGCAGTGGATCCAGTGAAGATTAATGTGGTACTTTCTTAGAAGACACCCAGGTGTGTGATGGTGGTAAAGAGTTTCCTGGGCTTGGATGGATACTATCGGATATTCGTCCTAGACTTCTCCAGAGTTGCAGCACCACTATCAGCCTTGACGAAGAAGGGGAAACCCTTTGTGTGGTCGGAGAAATGCCAATAGAGCTTTCAGAAGCTGAGTCAATGGTTGACAAGTGCCTTCATCTTGAGGCTTCCAAAAGAGGGAATTGGGTACGTAGTTTACTACGATGCATCATGGACCAGAATCGGGTGAGTGCTGATGCACGATCGAGCTGTGATCGCGTATGGTTCTCAGAAGCTGAGACAAAATGAGCATAACTACGCTACCCATGACCTGGAGTTAGCAGTAGTGGTCTTCACCTTGAAGATGTGGCAACACTATCTGATGGGGGAACATTTTATCGTATACACTAATCACTAGAGTCTCAGGTATATCTTCTCCCAGAAGGACCTGAACTTGAGACAACATCGATGGATTGAGTTCCTCCAGGACTATAACATTGAGATAGTCTATACTCCTGGGAAGGATAATGTTGTTGCAGATGCGCTCAGCAGGGGATCTGGTATACAGCTGCTTGGAGAGTCTATAGAGCAGCTGGCTGCCATGCAGTTATCCTTTGTGGATAGGGATGGAGTAGCCTATCTACAGTCTCTTACAGTAATTCCTCCACTTCTTCAGAGAGTTAGGGAGGCACAACGTGGAGATGCTAACTGTGAGACACGATATGTTCAGTTATCCATAGGACAGACACCTGATATATTTTCTTATGGTGGGTGGTAGGTCATCCTCTTCAAAGGATGTACCATGATACTAGTAGAACATCATGAGGAAGTGTTGAGGGAGTTCCACTATTCCCCTCTAGTGGTAAATCTACGAGTGGAGAAGATGTATCAGAACCTCAGATGATAACACTGGTGGCCAGGTATGAAGAAGGCAGTAGCTGAGTTTGTATTTCGGTGCCTCACTTGTCAACAAGTGAAGGAGGAGCACCAGGTACCAGCAATCTTGGTACAACCCTTAGAGGTTCCAGAGTGGAAGTGGTATGGGATATCCATGGACATCATGAAGATTCTTCCACAAACATCCAGGAGTCATGAATCGATATGGGTGATCGTCGACCGACTCACCAAGTCTGACCACTTCCTACCAATCAGAGAATAGGGATCAGTAGAGAGATTGGGACGCCTCTATGCGCAAGATATTGTGCGTTTACTTGGAGTAACTTCTTATATTATATCTGACCATGATGCATGGTTTACTTCCAGACTATGGAAGGGGTTTCAGGAAGCTTTCGGGACACATCTTCGCTTGAGAACTGCCTACCATCCTCGGATAGATGTTCAGACTGAGCAGACCATTCAGACCCTCATGTACATGCAACATGCTTGTGTCCTCATCTTCGGTCGTAGCTGGGAGGATCACTTACCATTGTTGGAGTTTTCATAAAACAACAACTATCACTCCACCATATTCATGGAACCTTTCGAGGCCTTGTATGGTCGACCTTGCAGATCGCCACTATGCTAGACAGACCCAGGGGAGTCAACACTAGTGGGACTAGAGATGGTACGAGCTACCACAGAGAAGGTACAGATCATCCAATACTGGATGAAGACTACACATAGCAGGAAGAACTCTTATGCTAACAGGAGATGGAGACCTATGGAGTTCGAGGATGGTGACCAAGTATTTCTACGGTTCTCACCTTGACAAGGTCTATGGAGATTGGGATGAGGCGGCAAGTTATCTCCATGGTTCATCGAACCTTTTGAGGTCCTCATCATAATAGGCAAGGTGGCTTACAGCTTTTCTCTTCCACCTTAGTTGCACCAGGTGCATGACCTCTTCCACGTATCTCAGCTGAGGAGATACGAGCATGACCCTTCCCACATCATCGACCATGGAGAGCTGGACATCGATGATGGGGAGAATTTCACAGATTTTCCAGTGGAGATTGAGGATCGATAGGATCCAGACCTACGTGGATGGTCGATACCTCTGGTACGCATTCACTGGCAACATGGGAACCTCCAAGAGAGCACATGGGAGTTGGAGGCTCAGATGCCTGCTCAGTTTCCCCATTTTTTCACTTAGTTCAAGTTGTAGCTTACGGGGACATAAATCCCTAAGGTGGGGAGAACTTCAAGACCAGGAATTTCTAGGGAAATTTTTTTCTTAAATACATGTGAATTTTATGAGTCCACAAAAATTTATGGCATGTGATTCCGAGGCCTAGTGTACCCAGAATCATTTTCAGAAGTTTTGTTCGGGTACGTTCAGTAATCATAGGAGCATGATTTTTTAACTTTTGAACTGGTGCTCGGAATTGAAATATGAGGGCACCGTTGAACTCACAGCATTGGTATTCGCTTAAGTGTAATTTCACCTCGATGATAGTCGGTCGAGAATGAAAGTTAGTTTTGGGGTTTTAAATTAAATTAAATAAAAATAAGGTTATAACTTATTTTTATTTTGTGGTGGTTAAAACCTCCCAAAAAAGGTTAGTGGTGGGGGCCACCACACCATAACCTCCCATGAGAGGATACGATGGTGGGTCCCACCCGCACATAACCTCCCTTCAGAGGATATCCTTGGTGGGGCCCATGCGGTATTTAAACACCCTTTAACCTCCCATTTATGTGGGATACAAATCTTCACCTTCCCTGACATTTAATTGAGTTAACCCATCTCATTTATTTGGTTAAGTTTCAAAATTTAATTAAACTTTTTTTGAATCTATTTGAATTCTTTCCAACCATTAAAATAATAGATAGTCTATTACTTTTGGATGTCAATTCATTTGGCGGATCTTGAGAGAGAGATTGGAAGAACTTGGAGAACTTCATCCTTTCAACGAAGAACACAACTCACCACCGAAGAACAACGAACTCCTTCTTTGATCCTCAACTGTGCCAAAAGAGAAAGAGTCGACCGTGAAGAACACCGTCTTCGACTTCATCCCCTCCAAACGCTCATCCTCCAATGATAGTTATCCTCTGCCTTTTCCGACATTGAAGATACAACGCCCGCCTTCCCGTGACTCCGTCAATCATCGTCAAGAAAGGTAGGGGATTTGAGTGGAATTTATTCCCGTTCTTCATCGTTCAGTTTGTGGTTTGTGAATTTATAATTGATATCACCATAAAGAGGATTGATCAGGCAACATGAACATGACCCGACCCTCCCCCTTGTTATTCTCATTTGTTGATGACGAAGACAGAGAAACAGCGACCGACATCGGGACAACCGAAAAGGAAATTATCCGTGAAGGAACCGACGGAGCAAGGCCGTCAGGACGTCAGAAGGTCGCGGCACCATTATGCTGCCCAGCCAGGTTGGGCCGGGACAGAGGTGGCGTGGAACCGTCGGGCCCCGCAGAGGAGCAGGGGGTTGCGGCCAGGCCAGGCCGCGGCGGAGGTGGTGCGGCACTGTCGCGCTGCGTGGTGGAAGTGATCTGCGGACAGGGTAGGCCACATCGGAGGAGAAGGTGCGACCGGCATCGGACGACCACCGACGGTGCGGAACCGGCTGGCCGCTCAGCCAGCCGAACAAGGCGGGGACCCCCCGAGTCCTGTGGGGTACTGAACTGGCGCCTAGTGTCGGTTCTGCTCGAAATCCAGGGGGCGCGGCACACCCCCCCCCCCTACTCGCAGCTAGGGTGGGCCCCGCTGGGCACTGCCAGTTGGCCACGCAGGCCGCAATCTAGCTATGTGGGCCACACACTGGTCCCACGGACCGCCTGCAGGCCGCACTGGCTGTCTGCATGCCACGTGGGCCGCCCACAGGCCAGGCTGCCCCCTCGGGCCAGGTCGGACCTGCAGACTGGGTCGGACCCTAGTCTGGTCCCTTTTGACCCGAAAACACTTTTTCGTCCAAGTCTTATGCTACGATTGTCCGATTAATGAACCATTTCTGACGATGGAAAGCCTAGAGAGAGACGGTTCTTTTGGTATACCCCACTTGAGGTTTGGACACAGTTGGGGTACAGTTGGGTTGGTTTGAACATAAAATCCAACCAGGGCCCTGGAACGAAAATGCCAATAACTCACAGACCGGGAGTTCGATTGATGTGTCGTCTGTTGAGTTGGGACCCCTATGATGAGGAAGACCTTTAGATACTTCTAATTGGGAATCCGTGATAGTTGGAGTATCGACTAGTAGCTCATGGAGTTGATCCTCCTAGATATTAGAGAGAGGAGTACAGAGACCTAGTAGCTGGCTAAAACCTGATGACTGCTGACCATTCGAATCGGAGTGTTTCGACTAGCCCAGTGGGGAGTGCCTCTGTGTGACACATCAGACCCATAGTGGGGAGAACCTTTGTGTGATACATCAGACCCATCATACTCGACCGGAGGAGTACTTCAGCAGGTTACGAGGGGGAGCACCTCCATGTGAGCGTGGAAGACCCATAGTGGGGAGCGCCTCTGCGTGACGTAGGAGACCCATGGTACTCAATAGGAGGAGTACCACAACAGTACAAGATAGTGGGAAATGCCTCTGTGTGACGCAACATGCCCTTAGTTCTCTATAGAGGAAGAGTACACCATCAGACGAGGTTTCGACAGTTTGACTAGATGTGTTACGTGTTACCACCCTTCGAATGAAATCCTGTTTTTGAGCTGAGTCAATGACTTTTGTGTTTCCTCATGACTGAGATGGGTTCCTAGATAACATAGGTATATGTATGGGCATATACCTAAGTAATGGTTAACTGTTGATTTTTTACTTTTCAGTTTATTATTGTAGGATTTGTGAGACCTTGAGGGTCTCGGGGTCCCTACTGAGTATCATTATACTCACCCATGCACGGGCTATGACCGCACATCGTTGTGTTGGTTGAAAATGATGGACAACTCTGACCGAGCCAGAGAGTTACAGGATTGGATGGTTCCTGGAGGTGGACCACTCGGTGTGACAGTACACATAGCATACATACCGACATGGAGTGCTGAGGAGGCCATCTGTACCTACCCTTCAGGTAGGAACCCCATAGGACGACCTAGTAGCTGCTTTACTTTACTTCAGTTGAATTTTATTTTCAGTTGTACTTATACTTTATAGTTGGTCTTGTATTGCTGGATCCTTTTCACTTTCCTACACTTGTTTTTTATACAGATTTACTTAGTGTTTTGCTTCCTATTGTGTACTCTGATATGTTTTTTTACAGTTATAAAGGCAATGCCTTCCTAGTTTAGGGATTTAGGCCTTTGGTGCTAGTCACCAGCCCCTACCCTATGGATGGAGGGCTTGGGGTAGTCAGGATGCGGGCCCCGGGGGACGGGTCGTGACAATTTACTATAGTAATCATCACATGTTTTTCCCATAAATTAATTTTCTATAACATTAGACATTAATCATGTTCCTTCAAATTCCAACCATTGAATAAAAATGACAAATAATAGTGTGAGAAACAATAATCATAGTAGAAAAGCATATAATTATTAAAGATAACAAATAGGATATCTAAATCATATCACTTTCTTATTGACCTGGGACACAATATGATTAAGGTTTGTTTTTTATAGTCATAATATTTTTAAATCCTTCATCATTGTTTGTAAAGTGTTTTTAAATATTAAAAACATATTCCTAGGAGTGTCAAAAAAGGTCTACAACAATGCCCATTATTATATTCTAGTTGAAGATCATGTCAAATCCTAGTACACTATTTTTGGAGTTATTAACCCTAGTAATAAATATTCCAAAGTCTCATCCAGTTGTAGTATCTATATGTGAAAATAATTTCCTTAAAACCACTAACTCTATCCTTCAAAAAAATTTAAGGGTATTTTAGTGTAAATATAATTTTACATAGACTAATACATAGAAAAATAAAAAGGGATCTCACTAATGTTTTATCATCCTAGTTTTCGATGTTTAAGTAAAAAATTCTGTAACACCAACTATAAAGAACCAAACATATCAAAAAATGATCCCATATATTAATTTTGGAACATTATTTATATAAAATAGTGACATACTATATAATATTGTAAGACCAATTCCTTTGGAAACATTTATACATAGTGTATTGGTGCATATGTGAACTATATCATCCAATTCTAGGATCATTATATATAGAATATTTATTATACACTTCATAAATAAATCCTTTCTCCATAACATATGGAATGGTAATATAAGGAAAGGTCAGTTTAGATGCTCAGTAAGGGAAACCAAGGGTGATATCTATATAACATGAGAATAAGGTTATTTGAGTAAGAGAATAACATTTGAAAATCATACCTTGCATTTCAGAGCTAAAAAATTTGATAAATTTCATAAAAAATGGATGTTCATAAGACGTAAATCATAAAAAAATCAAGTAACATGCTCCTTGTAATCATATCCCTGGAATAATAAATATTATTGTCTCATAAAAATAATCATAAAAAATAATTTCCTGAGTTATCAAGTATTCACTCCCTAGACAAAGAATATATATTTGGTTCACCCTCCAATTATTCGTAGTAGTTATGGTACACTCTAAAGTCTGTCATATTGGATTAGGTTTAATTCAAAACCAAATTAGATGTCATAGTTCACTACCCTTATTATCCTAGTGTAAAATAACCTTAATGAAAGGGGATCACTCCCCGTTCTAGTCCAATTTATCCAATGAGATATAATTCTTTACCTTTTGAAATAGAGGGAATTATATGTCACACCTATCATATAAAACACAAATTTGAATTCCATATGATCATAAAATATTCATAAAATAATATACTATAAAAACAAATCAAGTTTAATACATATTTCATCATAGTATATAAAATGGTAAAGAAATAGTTTTCATAAAAATCTAATCATTGCATAACTCATGGGAAAGAATTATGTTTTATAAAAAATTTTAATTATAGTCATAAATAATACATAGAACTAATAAGGATAGAATCATATATTCATTTTCATAGTAAATATTAATAACAATAAATGTATTTTATCATTATTTTAAAATGATTCTAAAATATAACATAGAACATTTCTTGTGTAAAATAACCTTTCAACATTGAAAAATCTATTTAAAATATAAATTATTTTAAAATACTAAATATTTTTTTTGATAAAAATATACATTGAATTTGTAAATGAATATTTAAATCATTGAGAGTTAATTTTCGTGGAAAATACATTTCATACTATACACATCAAAACATAGCTTTTCACATTTTTAGTAAAATTTGAAAAGAGAATTTTTTCCGAAAAATAAAAGATGAATCAATTGATACCATTTTTTAAAATATCAATCATGGGATATATTTTACATAAAAATAAATCATGATTTATAAAAAAACAATATTTGATAAATATTTATAATAAAGAGATATAAAAGAAAATGGATTTTTTACCGAATAGAGAAATAAAGTGTATTTCATAAAAAAACATTCTTTTCTTATCATTAGTTTTAAAAGAGTGAAAAAAGAAATGATAACATGTATTCTATAGAAATAACCATATTATAAGATAATATAAGAGTTTATTGAGAGGTAGATCGTATAAATTCATCATTGAAAATTTACTTATAATCCATCCTGGTAAATAATAAAATTGTTATATAAAACATGTTACAGTTAGTAAAACTTAAATAAAAATCCCCATAAAATTATAAATTTAAATGAAAATTTCAAGACAAGGATAGGAAATAAATTAATTTTATACCATTTTATTTTTGATGTATATAAACCTCCAAAATATGTATAGGTGAAAAACATAGAATATGACTGAATGAAGGTAATTTGAGAAACAAATCTCGTACATAAAATATCAAGTTTCTTCCTGTAAGATTGAACCTAAAATATATTAAATATATGTTAGTTGTAAATATATTATAGAATAAAAATCATCTATATAATATCATATATTATATACACATAACCTTTTACCACCATTTCATTTAATTTTTGTTTTCAAATATAAATTTTTGGGTAATAATTGTTTTTTTTAATGTATGTCTCACTATGGTAGTTTTTTTCGTGAACATTGATTCTATTTCAATTACCTAATTAATTTTAATAATAATATAAATATAATATTTATTAATTATATTAAAATTTTTGGTCATCCATTAAATTTGGAAACAGAAAAATGGATTACACCATCCATGGAGGAAGTTGGCCTTGGGTACACATAAAAAATGTCTCTATTTTCGTGAAAGATGGAATAAAATAAATAAAAATAATATATGTCCTTTAAAAATCATTTATTTCTCATATATATCATATATACTCATTGGATCTATATTTATTAATATCCATGTCAAAATGAAATGTAAAACAAATCACATCAATTTGTGCAGGTCATTGACTATATGTATGCACAAGAAACATTATTGTTATCTATTGTGTATGAAGGTAAGTTTTTATTTGTGATATTATAATTATTTGTGTCTTAAAATTACAAAAATATCATATAAATATAGTATATGTATCATTTTTTCTATCCAAGAGAGGTGATGATGGAAACCGAATTACATAGGTTTGTGGGTGGTAGTCTACCACATAAATTATCGATAGTTTCATTTCCCTTTAAATATAAGGTGATATGGATATAGGTTATTAAATAATCAAAATAAAATCATAGTTCCTGGAATATACTTGTTTTATTACATTATAATTATTAATAGTTGAATGAAGGTGTTTATAAAATGAGTGAAAATAAATAGATTATTGTGGTTAATCGCATTCTCTTAGAACAACCACCAATGGGTATCTTATTACGGACCCTAGGGTTAGAATTTTGGGAAGACCAGAAGCTCTATCAGATGGATATGGATGTTGGGGATATAATTTTTATGTATTGTTTGATGAAAAAATTCTTAGGAGGTGTGAATAAGTTTTGGGAAGAGGTAGCCTTTTATAATTGAGGAGGATCAGTATTTTTTGTTCATACCCAAAATTTGTAAATAATGAGAATCAATATCAATCCAAGTTACAAAAAAAACAATACATAAATTATTTTAGGTATTTTTTTCTCCATAAAGGCCACAAATACAAATTATTTTCAACATATTTTTCCTTAACATCTGATATTAATAACATTTTCTATTTTAGTTTTTACTGTGGTAAGTTTACTTTGTACATATGTAGTTTATCTTTTAAGTCTAATTTTTTTCCTTATCAGATAATTTATACTTATTGGGTACAAATATGAAATAAATTTTATAAAATAAAAATTATATCTATGTGTAATATTTATTTTCACACAAGCGCATGCAATATAATCAATTTTCCTTTACCCTTTACCACGGTAACATTATTTTTAAAATTTAGTGGCCGATATATTTATTATAAAAGGAAAATTGTTCCATGAATGGATTATGATAGATAATTATATATATAATTAAATTTAAGGAGGGTATAATTTTTAGTTATTTTTTATCATTTAATAAAATATTATATTTTATAAAATAACATTAATGTCAATTTTGACACTATTAAAATAATTTGACTTTAAAAACCGCTATACCAAAGATGAATGTGAATAATTTATTTTATCACCTATATTATATGTTATATTTATCTAAAAAAATCAAGTAATAAAATAAAACTTCTATTTTATTCGAATTTTAGTATTTTTTCATAAATATTTTTTATCTATTAATTATAAATTATTGTGTTGGATTCACATTAAATTATATTATAATTATATAATAAATATATAAATATATTTACTTGAAGAAAAAATATTATTTTTATAAATATGACTATTAATGTTTGTTAACATATTGAATTCATCCCTATGCTATCACATAATTTAAATTTAAAAGAAAGAGTGTTATATTTTTCTGTTTTCGTCCCATAAATTATTATATTGGTCAATTTAATTGAAAATTATCATATAAGAAAATATGAATAGACATTATGGTTATAAGGGTGTAAATATGTCTTTATAATTTAATTTTGAAAATTATTTAAGTGATTGGATACATTTTATTTTTATTTTTAGCTTCGGTAAATCTATTTTAGCAGAAACCACAGAAATTAATATTTATTATTTTTACTCTTATTTATGATAAAAATTTAAATTTAAATTATTATATAATATTAATAATTATGATATAAAATATGGAATAAATTTAACCAATTTAAATATTTAACTCCACCATAATTTAGAATATATATATCATTAAATAGTAATGATTTATTTTGTAGCTTTCATTACATGGAAAAATGATTTTTAATAAACTTCCTTATACTATGAATATAAAAATATAAAAATATTTCTTATATAACCTAGATATTAAATTATCATGAATAAATAATATTAAATAAATTCTTAACTAGATATAAATGTTCTACTAAATTTATAAATGGTTAGTAAAGAAGCACTAAATTTTTATTAAGGGCGTAAATTTATTAAAAAACTATTTTTAAATCAAAAATGATACATTATTGAGAAAATATTTTCATTAAAATTTAGAAATTTTAGAAATTATATTTTATAATGTGTGAATAATGTTTGAAAAAATCACATCAATACTAACTTATGGTGAAATTTTGGAATTTTTTTGAAAATATTGATCCTTCATGAATAATGAAAAATAGGGATATTTTGAAAAATTTTCATTTCAATTATATAATTTAAGTAATAAAAAAGAAAACATATTAATTTAAATTATTTAAAAGTAAAATATTTATTCCTTATTATGATTTCACTTAATGAATGAAATTTAAATAATCTTTATATTGGATTTTAATATAAGTTTATTTTTTCTTTAAAACACATTTATTTAGAAAATAATTTAAATTGCACATTGTTTCACCAATTTAAATAATATATTATCTAATTTGAAGAATTATTTAAATTAATTTTAGTTAATATATATCTAAAAATTTTAATTAAAATTAATTTAATTATGATTAATTTTTATAGAGTAATTATAGATCATCTTATGCATGAAAAATGCATTTCATGAAAACTAATTTTTTTGAACACATTTTTGGTTTAATGATAAATTACATTACTCCACTTCTATGAATATAGTTTTGTAAAATTGACTGCATATTTATAATATTATTAATTTATATTATATAACATGGTAAAAATAATTTATGGTTATAATGAATATTTAAAAATTAAAGAATATTTACCAGGGTAAAAAATTAAATAATTAAGCATGTTTGACCATATAGGTAAATATGATAAAATGTATACAACATGTTTATTATTTATGATAGAAATGTGAATACACTTTTGATATCTTACAGTATTTCACATTATTAATTTGTTATGAACTTGTCTTGAGAGTTACTTCCCATTATTGAATAGTTTTTTGTATATACCTGAATGCCACCCTCCTCCCTTATAAAAGAGATCCCTCTCTCCTATCCTATAAAAAATTCAAAAACCCATTATATCTACCAATACCTGAAAAAATACATTTCATTATTCCCACCCTACATCGTAAAATCATTATATTTATCTTAATTCCTTTCTACGATGGATTTATGTATAATCCAAAATAGGTGGTCTGAAAAAGAGGTCTCATTATCAACCGATCATCTTTGTTTTATTTATTCATATACCATATTAAAATACTATTAAATTAAGATCAAATAATAAAATATGTATATAACATATACTAATTTGTTATTTTGACAATTTCATAACCAAAATCCTTCTCCAGTTCCATTAAATGGGAAAAACCATCCATCATTTGTATGGTGGACTACCACCTCGCAGACTGATGTAATTAATTTTCCATAATCACCACACATGGATATTTGCGATAATGTATTTACTGTTTATATATTATATTAATGATATTTTGATAAAAATGGAAAAATAATATTTCATATACTTTCTTATAATACAATCCATTTAAAAAAACTTCGTTCGTGTGTATAAAGGACTACAACCTAACAAAGCAAAATGATTTTTTTATTACTGCCTCAAATGGATGTTATATTAAAATTTATTTAAGTAAATAATATTATAATTATTATATAATTATAATATTGGAATAATAAATTAACACTCACCTTCATTCTATTTTTACTGTTGAAAAATAGAAAAGATATTCTTTCATTGATATAGCCTACGATCTCTATGATTGTAACATAGTTCACTTTTTATAACCATATTTCATGGTTGTTTATAAAATTATAGTTTATATTTTAAAATTGTTATTATATTATTATTTTTATTATACAGATTATTTAAAAATGTCCCCTTTGGCAATTTTCAACCTTATGATGTCATTTTGAATTTATGAACCAAGTGTCCCCCAAACACTTATTGTTGACATAATAAGTTTAGAAATCAAATAAATAAATAAAATAGATTAAGTAAATTTGTTAATTATAATATATTAAACCTATAAAATTGTTTTAAGAAAACAAATAATTTATATATATTTTTTATATTGGAGATAAAATATATACACAATAATGTCTGGACTCAAGGTAATGTTTTCATCTCAAAACATCATTCTTTGTGACACATGTTATTTTATGCACCTTATTTAATTTAAACGATTTATATACTTCCCCATTAGATATTTTATCTTTAATAAATATTAAAACATGATTTATTATGTCATTATTAATTTATATATTTCATGGGAGTTATAATTAAAATGTTTTTAATTTGGTAAGAGGTTATATATCATTCACAATTTAATATGAAATGATGAGAAATGATTTTTTGTGGATTAAAATTATTTGATCACATTAAAATAAACCCATTTTATTTTATTCTCATTTTTTTAGTCATGAAATTTTCATATAATATTACTATAAGAGCTCCAAATCTACAGTTTTAGATCTCATGCAGAAATCATATACATTATACTTTTGTCTATGAAACCAATGAAGGTGACCCAATTTTGTCTATCCTAAACATTTAATATCAAAATAATATATTGGATTGCATAAATTTTGAAGGAAAATAATTTTTAGTGTATTATAGAATATGGAAAAATAAATTCATAATTAATACCCATGTTTTTACATGTGAATTTCACTCAATTAACCAGACATTTCCAATTTCACATTATGTCTTCATCATCAATAATTTTAAAATATTCTAACAATAATTTAATAGAAATTATTATTGATTTCCTATGAAAAAGGAAAAATAATAAGTGTTATCTAGAATAATATATATAGGTAAAAACAATAATTTAAAATTGAAAGTCATAAAGGAGAATAATAATTTGATAAAGGTATGATTACATAATCAGAGTGCATGAGAAAAACATAAAAAATTCATACCCATAAATACCTAAAAAATCAATCATAAAAATATAGAATAAGGATTTAAAAAGGATAAATGATAACAATAAAAAATCATGATCAGTTTTATATCAATATTGATCAAAGGAAACATTATAAAACCATTGAAATCATAGATCAAACATATTGGTATCATAAAACATTATCTTTATTAAACCCTTCGAAAACCCTTACAGAACCCTTAAAAATGGAATACCTATGTAGTTGAATGACGTAAAAAATTCATTATAGTTTTATCATTGTGCACACATCATATAATCTATAAGATTCTCGACTATCACTATTTGGGAAAAACCATCATTTAATTATTTTCCTAATATTGTATCATGATTTAAGAAAATAGAGTTCACATTTCATCATAAAAATCCTAAAAATAATTACATTTCTTTCTTAATATTATTTACTAATGGAAAAAAATTGGGTTACAAAACGTTATTTTTGGATCATGATTAACACAAGAAAAATAAATAGATTTCATGATGATCACTTTAAAACCTGACTATTCATTGTAAAAGAAATGGGTTCCATAATAATCTCTTTAGAAAAATATTAATCCATCTAGAGAATGAATGATTATAGCATCATGAAAAAATAAATTCATTATAGAATAAATAAAAAAAATGGTTGTTGAATTTATTGAATTGGAATACTGTTAAAAGATCCTTAATTTAATTTTTAGGAAAATAACATTTTCATTTTTAAAAATCACATTAAAAAAGTAATAATAATAAGAATTTATGAAAATGATTTTTATTTAAATAAAACCATGGAAACATATAAAGGAATATTTAAAAATAATTTAAAATAGTATATATGAAAAAAAATCATTCAATTATTATATAAAAAAAATTAAAAACTATATCATTTTGAAAATAAATTTTTTAAAATTACCTCAAAAATATATAATGTCAGATTTGAAAATAATTTAAAGAATTTAGTGAGAATAACACACTTTCCAATTTGAAAAGTACTTTTTAAGAAATAAAAAAAATTGAAAATATATTTCTTTGAAAAGAATCATGAAATCATGTACTAGATTATTAAATGAATAAAATTGTCACGATGGAGAGAAATACCATTCTGTCTATACAAATTAAAAAAAAAATTCTTTCAGATTATTGATTAAATCCCAATGGGCATTTTTTCTAAGGTGACATGAATATTAATTAAAAATATATAAGTAAAAAGTCAAAAAGTGTAAAAATGAAATTGATAAATAATTTAATAATGGTAAAGAAATTGTTTTTAGACATTAATTTAGATGAAAAAGGTTTTTTGACCGAAGAAGGAAATAAGGATTATTTTCCCAAACCAATTTTTTTGAACTCAATAGTACATAAACAGATGAGATTAGAGTGAAAATATGTACTCACATGACAAAAGAAAATGATAAAAAATTCACGATTTTCATTATATATGGGTAAAAATATTTTATCCTTGGAAACATAATCACATGCAATCATAATAAATGATGATGTTGTGATATAAAATCTTTACCCCTTTGGGAACATTGAATTATAATCCCTATAAAGGAATAACAATAAATGAAACTTAAAATTTCATGAATATAAATATATTCATTATATTATATATCATGTGGACTATATATACACTTCATTAAATAAGATAGGTTCATAAAATAACATATATTTCATGCAAGAAAAAGTGAGAAAGAATTCTCTTTCCACTTTGGAAACCTTCGTACTGTCATCCCCAATAAACAGTAAATAAAAATAAAACAATTACTGACATGAATATTAGGATATTTATGATATAAAATGTAAAGTTTCTATATATTCACCTCATAAAAGGAAATTTCTTTATAAAATACTGTTTTTCCTAAATAAGACTATGTGAGACTAAACTTTCTTTCCACTTTGGTAACTTCAGAACTATAAGACACATGAAATAGAGATCATAAAGTTTTTATTTAAATTCCCATAATTATAATGTGATTCATTGTAAAATTAAATCATGGGAAGTAAAGAGGTAGTCATTTAAAAATTTATAGAAAAAAATAATGAAAAATTATTATATTTATTCATAATTTAAAAATTTTAAAACAATTATGATTTTTGGTTGTAAAATTAACAAATTTACATTCACGGAGATGGTAAGTCATAAGTACGCATGAGTAATGTTTGAATTTTTCAATGATCATTGTGGAATGAATGTATGTATTATTTTCTATATAAATAAAAATAATAATATCCTAAATACCATATTTTTTTCTTTAAATTTACTAATATATATATATAACTATTGTGATGTGGTGAGGAAAAAAAGAAATCAGATCGCTTTGTGGAGGTGTTAGTCCCCACATACATAACTGACAATATAAAATTTCAGTGTCAAAAATAAAATAAGAAAGTATATTTTTAGATTGATAAATATTTCATTAATATCATTATATTTTCATTTTTATCAAATATATTTGTCAACATTTGCCTTATTACCTTCCATGTAAATCATTAGTGAAAAAGTAATCACAATGCTTCGCGAGGTGGTAGTCTTCTATACTCATGAGTGATCTTATAATATCCCCCAAAAATGGAAATTTAAAAAGGTATACATTATATAATAACTACATAAGTGAAAAATATATTATAAATATCATATTTAAACATTGAATTAATCTTTACAACATTCCATGGGAGGTGATGATATAAAATGAAATACATCGATTAACGAGGTGGAAGTCTACCATGCACATGAATGATGATTTCATATCTCATTTGATAGAATATTAGTTTGATTATGGATAATAAATTAATAAAATAACATCTCAATATATATATGATATTGTTTTATTTTAAATTTATCGTATTTTTATAATATTTGAAGGATGTGGAAGAATAAATAAATAAACACAAATTTAGGAATCTACCTCTTCTATGACCTCCTCTTTTGTGTTATACCTATAGTATTCCTAAAATAGATTTTATTATATAAAAATGCATCTAGGATGAATAAATGGATATTTTTTTAATTTAATTTTGTAGGTTTGGTTTGAACCAAGATGGTTTGAATGTGTGGATAAGTGAGGATATGTGGTGATATTTTATAAGTGAGGTGAGTGGCATGCCTATAAAATTTGAGAAAATGATGTTCCCTTATTTCTCAAATTATACTATAATCTAATGTGGAGTACTCTTGATACATAGACATGATTATATCAAAATATTAACATAAATTAATTTTATTCATGTTTTTATATAACTATAACACTTTTCATTATAGTTTAATCCCTAGGTAAACCCATTTTTACCTTCACTATGGTTATCAATATATACTATTTTCACTATTTATTATGGTAAAAAATTATTTTCAACTTATTATAAACTTTGAATTATTCTGATTTAAAAAATGGAATCAATTTTATCAAAATTTATTTTCAAAAATTAAAAAAATTAAATTTATAACAAAACCTATAGTTGTGAGTAAATGTGGGGTTTTAAGATGTGTATTTTTCTATAAAAAGATGAGTCTATATTAAATCTATGATTTTTAATATTCATTATGAAAATTGAAATTAAATTTTTTATTTATAATATATAAATTTCATTTAAAAATCTATTATATATGGATATCATAATTTAGAACCTAAAGAAACATTATGCAATTTAAAACACTTGGGAAACATCTCGTTTTTATACCAAAAAACAAACTTATACTAAAATCAAATATGTGGTGGATTAAAAATAAATTATGATGATTAAATATAAAAATTAATATATATATATATATATATATATATATTACTTTACATCATATTAAAAACATAATGGGACTTTTAAATTTATTATTTTATTTAAAAGAAATAAAAGTTATACAAAAATTAGTTTTTTCACTAATCACTGAAAAATAAATATTTTCCAGAAAATCCCAAAAATTTTACTCGAATAAAATTAAAATTTTTATATTTTTTAAAATGAAATTTTTTTATAATATAAATCATAGAAAATTTACAAATATTAATTATTATTTTTCAAGAAATGAAATAAAAATCATTTTTTAGGAAAAAATATTTATGAATGATAAAATTTATTTTCTAAGAAAATGATTGATTGTTTAATAACAATTTATAAGAAAAAAATATTGTTTATTATATATATATATCATAATATTTTTTAATTCTATTCAAACCCTCCAATTTAATCACTTCTTTTATAATGGTAATATATATCGCTAGTCATTGAAGTTTAGTGTTACGTGTCAAACATGCTACTAAATAATGTTTTATTTTCACGAATCCCACGGTTTCACAACCTCACACTTTAATAAATTGAATATTTAATTTCTAGAATTTTATTGATTATAAATGGATGGATATCTGAAATTACTTTTTTTGAAACCCATCATAAGAAGGGATAATAATACATCCACATGATAAGATAGAAATGTGTATTCAAAGATCATAACCAAGTGAATGACCAAGATAAATTTAACAACCATAAAACCATAAACCAAGGAGGTGTCAAACGTTCATTGATATCATCTAAAATGATGGTAATAAGATAAAATTTTGTTTCTATTTCCTTTTACTTGTAATGAAGAATTCTATTTCCTTCTATACTAATATCACAAGGAAGTATCCTTAGTTGATTTGTAAAATTTCTCATATTTCTCAATTACAACCACAATTAAAACATTTTCTCTAAAAAATGTCTATTTTAGATGAATGTTCAATGCATGTGGCACAAAAAATCAACTTTTGAATGAACATATAATGATAATATGAATAATAATATATTACTCTTATATTTAGACATCAAAAAAAGAACATTGTTAGCACAAGGGATGACAAATACCCAATTGAGTAAACCATTATATCATGAAATATTACATTAATATCCAAAATTAATCATTAATACCCAAATTTAAAACTAAATAATTAAAAATAAAATCAACATTAAAGTTGTTTGTACTCTAAAATTTTATCTTATACCATCAATATTTCTTACCCAATAATATGGAATTCTTATTTATATGTAACATTAATAACTTAGTCACCCAATCAAAATTCAATCATATCATTATCTATATGATAAAATAGTTGTTCTCAATGGTCATATAAATACTAAATTTTATCTAAACCATAAATATTAATTTCAAAACAAATTCAATAAATACTTCATGATAAACCATAGCATTACAAATACTTATGCATAGTAAAACATCTATTAAAATCTCAGAAGACACCTTAATATCTAATCGTTAAAAACATCAATGTGGTGACAGAGATGTTGAACTAATGATTATAAATCTATGATGGTATTTATAAATCTCAAGATAATACACATTAAATCATCCAAATCTACATATTTATCTAAAATTTTTGTCTTATAATAATTAAAATAGCCCAAAACATACACTCTGAGATCTGGTGAAGAAATCATAATCATTATTTTTAGGGCATTGAAAATAATGAATGTGACCCAATTTTCACCATAAAAAATGAAAATACAAAATCTAAATATTGGATCATTACAACCTCAAATGATTTTCACTTTATAGGTTTTTATAATTAATAGAAACTCTTAAAAAAACATTAACCTTTCCATTAACCTAGTATTTCTCATTCCTAAAATGAATTTTATAATTTCACATTATGTCTACATAATTATCCATATTAAATCTTTATAAAAATAACTCATTCAACGTAATTATTAATAATAGAAGAAAAATAAAATATAATAATAGTGAGTACATATTCTCAGAAATTGAATATTATCTTGATATAACACCTACATAACCCTTATAGAACCCATACAAATGGAATAAACATAAGGTTGAATTCAATACCAAAGAAGTTGTGTTTTATCCAGGTGAACGCATTATATATGTTATAATGGGATTACCCAGTAAAAATAGGAGCACCCACCATATAATAAATGTCTAAGAACCACAACATTAATAAAGTAAATAGAGATTTCATTTCGTTATAAAAATCAAAAAAATTATTATTCCATAAATTAGTTAATCAACTTGTATAAAATAAAACAGTTCACAATGATCTAATTTAAACAATATTAACTGGTGGAAAAGAAACAGGTTCTCCAACAATCTATTTAAAATATTTTTATACCATGGAAAAGAAAAATTTCCCATAAAAATTAATTTAAATCAAATAATCAATCAATTAAAATTATTAAGATGGTATTTTTACAAAATATCCCAAATTAATAATAATTAACAATATGGGTTATCGACATTGATGAATATTAATACCATTATAATATCATTAATGGAAATTTGAGGAAGATGACTCTTTAATTTAAAAAACAACTTTTCAAGAATGAATGATTCATAAAATATTGTTAAAATAACTTTTATTGAAAATACCGAAGAAAAAAAATACAAATGAAGATTTAAAAATCAATTTTTAAAATTTCATCTGGAAAACATCCATTTCATTTTGAAAAACACTTTTTTAAACCCTAATAAATTTTTAATATTATATTCATTTAAAACCACCTTGAAATCATATAAATGATGTGTTAAAAATCATTTGAAATGTTTCATGCAGAAATTATCATTTATATAATGAAAAAAATAAAAAAAAATTAATAAGGCAAATGTATTTCAAATATCCTTGAAAACATATAAATTATTCTTAAATTAATATAATTGTCACGATGGTGGTAAATTACATCAATACAATACATGTTAAAACCAATATTCTTTTCACATTTTTGGTAATATCAAAAAGGACATTTTTTGGAAATTTAATTGAAGATTCCTTTAGAAACATTTTGTAAAAAAGAAAACACAGGTAAAAAATGTATTTAATATGTCATTTTAATATTGTTAAAAATATTGTTGATTTTTTTTAAAAATACGGGTTTTTCCTGGAAATGGGTTCGCGACTGAAGAGATAAATTTAAATGATTGTACGTAAAAAATTATTTTCAAATATTGTGTATATAATGAGAGGATGATGAAGGGAAAACAAGTATTCTCATGGAATAAACAAATAATAATAAATACCATGAGTTCATTGGGAGATGGATCCTAATATTTTATCATTATAATCGTAATCTTAAAAAATCCTAAAAAATTATAAGATTGTAATATCAAATCATTACCACTTAGGAATTATTTAATTGTAGGCCCCATGAAGGAAAAAAATTATTTGAAACATAAAATATAATTAAAATAAATAAAATCATGATATTTGATATGAAATGGGTTTTATATACAACTCAAAAAAAAAGGCGAATAACATAACGTAAGTCTCAGGGAAGGAAAGTTGATATAAAAATATCTTACTAGTTATGAAATATTCAAATCATAACCCCATGAAAGAATATGTTACACCCCGACCCTAGATACCGAGAGTCTGTGCATTATTACATAACATTGGCATGATCACAAGAAAGACCAATTCTTGAAAGACCGATTAGTTTAGTAGCATTGGAAACACTAGATATATTCATAAAGATTACATTACATCAATAAGGGAAAAACTACAACAACATATTGTCTTTATATGCCCTCATACTATCCCTACATGTCATTCATAAAATACTTCTTCACATCCTGGGAAAAATAAAACTTTGAAAGTGGTGAACTTAGATGCTCAGTAAGGATAAAAATATAGTAGAAACATTCATAAATAAACTTAAAAATTGAAGGCAATCTATAACTAAAACCAAAGCCTTTTAAACTTGAACATCAGCATAATATGGCAAGGATAAAATGAAAGAATTCCATTTACTTATTCACATGGATATTCTACTAGTCGAATAATCACAGGAAAATATTAATAACCACATTCATAATGAGGGATTGCATAATGCCAGACTATCATAACCACGTAGCCAAGGCCTCGTGCCAAGACTACAAATAAGATTTTGTCAAGGCCTCATGCCAAGACACTAGTTTGTCTCATAATATCTACAGATGCATCGGGGAGTTATAGCAGGCTCCACCTGTCACTTACTAAGTCTAATGCATTCCTCATATGAAAAGTTTTAAACATAACATAAACATTCGTTTTAAAACTAGCATATGAAATGTCAATAATTTATCCACAAACCATGAATGGTATAAAAATAGCACATCCACAGACAAATATAACTCATTCGATACAATATGGAAGATTGTATTATATCATATTAACCTCAATCGAGAATGATGAAGGATATTGACATAGATGAAAATAATCATCAAAATAATTAGAGTGAAATATCCACCTTTTTCTTGAAATCATTTAAAAGTCACACTATTCGTCAGGAATCCATTTAAAATAGATTTTAGAATCAAAGTGTCCCATACCACTTTGAAACATTTAAAATGAATTTTGATTTGAAAACTTTAATGTCCATATAAATAAATCCTTAAAACCATTTTTAAAACATGGACATTAATGAGAAAGATTAAGAATAATCAATCTTTAAAACATCGTAAAATGTCATTTTAGTTAGAGTTCCTAACAAAAAGAGAGACACTTGAATAAAAATAATTGAGGCAATAAAAACTTTTTAATATCATGATAATAATGGGATTCATGATATATTATGTCAAAGTACATTATATACACCATATAAAAGTGATTTGGTGTATAACAATAAAGGAGTCTCAATGGAATGTAAATTGAGATGAAATCTCTCAAAAAGGTTGTATCCTTAGGTTAAGGATAAATCAACGACATAATTATGAGTGACATATATAAATACACTCAATATTATTGGATATTCAGTGTAAAACAATCAAAGGACATTCACACATATTCTTGTAAAAACAACACCAATGAATTGGATGTTTAACTCAACAAATCGAGATTGAGTAAAAATTACACTTATCAAGTTCATACCGATGACCTGATAATTTATCAATGGAGTGATTATGTGTATCAAAAGTATATCCACATAAAGGGGAGTGGAATTTATGACATAGTCAAATGAATAGTGATTCTACACATAATCTTGGAGTAAAATAATCAATGAAGTATGCATAAAGGCGAATGAGTGGAAATTGAAATTTCAAATTCCCATATTGATTTGGTAACATACAAAACATACACCCATGAAATAAGGATCATACAATGATGACATAAATATACATGAATTAAAGTATATTACACAATGAATACAAACATGGGCAGTACACACACCATATGTAATAAATTAGTGGTGAACAATGGAATTCTCACGGAATTAAAAGTGAGATAAGAAACCCCTTACTTTGTACTTTTTCCTTGGTCGAAGGTAGGTTAACCTCCTGTATAGTGGTGAAATAATTGTTATTGAATTATACAAGAATCATTTACATTGATATGATATCATATATGATCTTTTAACATTGATTTGTTAATAATATCTTAGTATTATCGTCATTTCGGGTGTTAACTTACTCGTTTTCCTTTATAGTATTTGTTACGTAAGCCATTTTTGTTATGGATAGGTTGTATCTTATTCATATCCTGAATTATATCAAGTCCTTAAACGTTATTTTTAATCATCAAATGAGAAATATACTTGAATGGATACGATGGAGAATGAATCTCTCCGCGTTCGTGGAGACGGTAGTCCGTACGTACGCACGAGCGACAATATCATTATTTTGATGCTAAAATAAAATATAATTGGATGGTATATCATATAGAAATAATAATTATCATGTTATATTTATTATTTACATGAATTACACATCATTATTATACCCATCCAGATAATAATTTATTGAATGACAATTACACCACGACGTGGAGACGGTAAGCCGTACGTATGCACGTATGGTGACATGCCATTCAAAGGATGGACAGAATACTGAATATGGTTGTACCATATTTATAATAACATCACTGTATATAGATGATACAGGAGTTATTATTTTAGAATATAAATAAGAAAGAACAAAGAAGTTGAATAAGAAAGGAACTTGAAAGAGGGTGGTGAAATCATTACCTCTTCTTCGGGTTATTTATTTTTGATTTGATCAAAAGGGCTCCGTAAGTTGGATTTCTGATCAAACTGAGGCCCTTAGGTTGTATTGAGGGATGTTGAGAGAGTATTTGTGAATTTTTCGTCTGAGCCAAAAGTCTTTGAATGTGTGAATTAGTGAGAAGGGGGAGTTCCCTTTTATAAGAGGGGTGAGGGGCACCTTTGGAAAAGCTAAAAATATTATTTTATAAAAAATTCATATTCGGTTTCTAATGGTTCCAAAGTGTATTATTTAAATTTTATGGTGTGTGTGGGTCTAAAACCACTCAAAAAATATAATTTAGATAGGTTTGGGCCATTATATTAGCCTTATCTTTAAGTGTCAACTCTTAGTTAATTAGTTTCATTTTTACATGTCTCTTTGTATTTATATATTATATGGTTAATAAACATACTATATACATCCAAGAGACCCCAAAGTGGTCCATTAATGATACACCTATCATGATATAAGTCTCTTGGACGAACCTTAGATTTTTAGTAATTTAATATAAATTAATAATATAATATTTGTTTTAAAAACCCCTTTATGTCAATTTTGACACTATGGGTATTTTGTTTTTGATAAATTCATAACAGCATTATTAATTCGAAAAAAATTTATATAATCAATACTAATATGTCATATTAACATAGAAAATTAGTTTAATTCATAAAACGTCTCAAATTAAATTTATTTTGATATTTATAATATCAATTATTTTAATATATTATTAATTAGGTAATTACTGCATCACCATTGTGTCATAAATAAATTAAATTATTTAATGTCTAAAAATTATAAATAAAATACCATTATGTATAAAATATTTTTATCTTTCTAATTAATATTTGAAATAGAATTTATCTTATGTATAACCCTATATTAAAAATGTTTTAGTAAATATACATTGATTTTAACTCTTTTGACTCTTCTTTGAATTAAATAATAATAAATGTCCTGATCTAATACAAGTGGACCTAAATGATAATATTTTACTCCTAATGTTGTTTTTGTTCAATATAAATATGTCCCATAGAATTAGGACATTTTTTAGGGTAATATTAATATCATTTTTACCCTTAATTACCCTATTTACTTTTAACCGTGGTAAATAAAAGTAAAAAAGTTACTATTCACCAAAAATTATTTTCATCTCATTGAAACACATTTTACTCCTTGATATTAACCGTGTGTCTCAGATTTTAGAAATTCCACTCACAAAAGCGGTAAAATTATGTTTTATGAAAAAATCAGTTTTTTAACTACCAATTAGTGGTTTCACTATTTATCAAAAAATGAAAGCTCCCAAAAAAATACCAAAAATTAGGCCTAAGCTATATTTGATATTATGAATTCAAAAATAATTTCTATTTTACCAAATTCAAAACATATCAGTTTCCTTAATTAATTTAAAAATTAATTACCATCGTCAAAACAAATAGCGTGTTTTTAAGAGATAATAACTATCAAAAGATTGACATTTGTTTATGTCTAGTTTAGATGTGAAATTACAACCAATGAAAAATATTGTATTAAATGGTAAAAATATATTCTAAATATACATTAAAACCACTCAAATTAATAATTTATCACTATTAATTATTTCGATTAAAAAAGTTGTTTTTAATTAAAATTTAGAAATTTTCACTATTCATCAAAATTTGAAAGTTATCCGAAAATTACCAAAATTTCACCCTAAGCTAATTTTGATATTATGAATACAAAAATGTTGTCCATTTCAAAAGATAAAATTTATAAAATTTCAAAAAGTAGGTATTACTATTCATAACGGCTAGTTTGATTGGTTGTGGTGTGTTAGAATCTCTAATTTGCATACAATGCACACCATTGCATTATTTAAAGGGAAACGTACCATGTAAGCTTGGGGTGTTACATTCTCCCCTCCTTCAATAAATTGCTTCCTCGCAATTTTTTTTTTAAATTGGGCTTTAGAATATAATGGAAAGTCCCACATCAGAAAAAGAGTCAATAAAACTATCACTTTAAAAGAAAGGAAGAGAGGTATAAAGGTCACCCAAGATAACCCATACTAGGATTCTATGTAGGAAAACATAGATATGAACGATAAACTAAGTGTTAAGTTCTGATGGAGAGGGATAGAAAACATGATCAAGAGAAAGTTAACAATAAGAAAATCACAAACTTGTGTTGGGATAAAAGGTTATTAGTCTCCCAGTAGGAAAAGTAAATGGACAACATTTTTTTGTTTTAAGTTACATTACATAAGGACGAGGAATTCATTTATGATATTGACTAAGAACATAAAGAGATATACTAACATTTTTAGTAGAGTTTCATTCTTTAATAATTTTTTCCACTTACTATTTTTTTTAACAATGATTATTCAAGAAGACTTGGTCACAATGGAAGAGCTAGAATAAACTTCTATAGAAATACATGATCCACGTAGGATAAACTCTATATTTACCCTGTATTTAAAGATTAATCAAAACCAAAATGGTTAGTATAATATCTGATGATCCCCCAAATGGATATTCCATTAGAGAAAAAAAATAGTAATCTTAATTTCTAAAATTAAACCATCAATACCCCAAAGTTAAATAAATACCATTCAATATTCAATTGTCCTTAAAATCCTTCAGTATAATCCAAACTAATATTGAAACCCAAAACATATAAGAATGTAGTCTTCCATGACAAATTGTATCTCCAAATGAAATTAATTACTCTTAAGGTCACATACTTAAATGTAACTAACCTAATCATTTCCATTAATAACCCAAATCACTATAAATCTATAATAAAAACATAGATTAAAATCCACCATTACTCCTCAAATGAAATCCCATACTATTCTATTTTCCTTGGGCATATTGTGTTCATAACAAAGCGAACATCTTCCAAAATAACATTTATCACGTAATCACCAAATCGTTTTCCTATACTAAGGGTATTCATTTGATAAGACATAAGATCCCAAATCAAATTATTATTGATCAATAAAATCATTTAACTAAAAATAATAGTCACACTAACCAGGGACTTCATGTAGTCCAGTGGTAGGGGATAAATCCCAATCGTACTTTGGTTGTGGGTTAGATTCCCACAGCTTTGTCTGACGCGATGGGTTTTCACACAGTCTGCGAGTTGTCCTTTTTCAAAAACTATATTTTATAACATTACCAAAATGAGATAAATTCCTCAAAATAACCATAACATAATTTAACCAAAAATCTTATCTCAAACCTTTCATTTTCATCCCAAATTAAAATAACTTATAATTTCCTCAAACCCAACGATCATATAAAACCAAATGGTTATTTATAACTATATCCACAAGAGAAAAGATAATTCTTCCTCAAATATCATTCTCACATGGAAACTGTAAGGTAAAAAATACAAGAGAAAATTATTCCAATTTAAACCCATCAACAAAGAGAACAAATACTTCTTAAACATTTCTCCAACCATTTATTCCCACATAGCTTCTTCTTTGACCAATAAAATATCCTATAGAATAGTTCATTCACTCGGGTAATGCCCAGGTCCCCTACATTTATGGAAAATTACTGTAAATGGATTCTTGGGACCATTTTTATCTTCTTCCATAATACTCTTCATTTTTCTTCGGGAATTCTTCACTTTATTTCCTTCCTTCCTGCAGGTAAAGAATTTCTTTGTCTCGTTGATACACTTTCCTGGGTGTCTCCTTCCACATTTCTTGCATGATGCATATTGAGGATTCCTTTCTCCATGGTCTCCACTATTGGAGCTCTTATCATTCATCACCTTTCTCTTCTTTGTTGAGTCCGGGAATTGGTTAATATATATATTGTTGATCATATTTTTGGAAAATTGATTTGGCATAATGATGATATCTTTTACGCCTATCAACATTCCATTTTGTTTCTCATTGCCACCACTTTTCCCACCTTGTACAGCATTCTCAATGTCACTATGACTTCCTTGAAATCCAGTCATTCACTAAATCCAGAAAGCATTGTGTGAGTAACAGTAGTCATAAAATCATTTAGAGATTAACATGTCACCATATTCTCAATTTGAAACACATTAGGATTAACCAAGGTCATTTACTCTCATCTTATATATATAATACTTCAAATCAGATTGTAAAGAAAATGTAAATTATCCTAAGCATATCCCCTGGGAGTGTCGTAACCAAGAGTGCAGCAAGGCCCGTTGTCATGCACCAGTTCCCATTCGAGTCTAGCTCAAAGAACTGTTTTCTTTTTTTACCCCTAGGTACATATGTGCCAGAGCCGCCTCTACCTGCTCGAATCCATATAGGGATGTATTTATCGGAAAACTCACAAAAATCTCTACCATATAAATATTCTAAGAAGTTCTTCTATACTAATCTTCAAAGTTCATCTTAGTTCTACGTGCTCTAATCAGAGTTTATCTAAATATAGCTTCCAAGGTTTGTACTAAACATCCTCTGATACCAACTGTAACGCCCCGACCCTAGATACCAAGATTCGGTGCATTATTACATAACATTAGCATGATCACAAGAAAGATCAAGTCTCAAAATACCGATTAGTTTAGTAGCCTTGGAAACACTAGATATATTCATAAAGTTTACATTACACCAATAAGTGAAAAACTACAACAACATATTGTCTTCATATCCCCTCATTCTATCCCAGAAGGTCATTCATAAAATACATCTTCACATCCAAGGAAAAATAAATCATTGAAAGGGGTGAGCTCAGATTCTCAGTAAGGATAACAATATAGCGGAAACATTCATAAATAAACATAAAAATTCAAGGCAATGTATAACTAAAACAAAAGCCTTTTAAAAATTAACCTCAGCATAATATGGAAAGGATAAAATGAAATAATTCCATTTACTTATTCACATGGATATTCTACTAGTTCAATAATCACATGAAAATATTAATAACCACTTTCATAGTGACGGAATGCATAAATCCATACTATCATAACCACATAGCCAAGGCCTCATTCCAAGACTACAAATAAGATTTTGTCAAGGCATCGTGCCAAGACACTAGTTTCTCTCATGTGATCTACCGATTCATCAAGGAGCTATAGCGGGCTCCACCCGTCACTTACTAAGTCCAATGCATTTTTCATATGAAAATTTTTAAACATAACATAAACATTTGTATTAAAAACAACATACTAAATGTCAATACTTTATCCACAAACCATGAATGGTATAAAAATAGAACATCCATATTCAAACATAACTCATTCGATACAATATGGAAGATTGTATTGTATCATATTAACCTCAATCGAGAATGATGGAGGATATTGACATGGATGAAAATAATCATCAAAACAATTAGAGTGAAATATCCCCCTTTTTCTTGATATCATTTAAAAGTCACACTATTTGTCAAGAATCCATTTAAAATAGATTTTAGAATCAATGTGTCCCATACCACTTTGAAACATTTAAAAGGAATTTTGATTTGAAAACTTTAATGTCCATATAAATAAATCCTTAAAACCATTTTTAAAACATGGACATTAATGAGAAAGATTTAGAATAATCAATATTTAAAACATTTTAAAATGTCATTTTAGTTGGAGTTACTAACCCAAAGAGAGACACTTGAATAAAAATAATTGAGGAAATAAAAACTTTTTAATATCATGAGAATAAAGGAATTCATGATATATTATGTCAAAGTACATTATATACACTATATAAAAGTGATTTGGTGTATAACAATGATGGAGTCTCAATGGAATGTAAATTGAGATGAAATCTATCATAAAGGCCGTATCCTTAGGTGAAGGATAAATCAACGACATAATTATGAGTGAAAAATATAAATACACTCAATATGATTGGATATTCAGTTTAAAACAATCAAAGGACATTCACACATATTCATGTAAAAACAACACCAATGAATTGGATGTTTAACTCAACAAATCGAGATTGAGTAAAAATTACACTTGTCAAGTTCATACTGATGACCTGATAATTTATCAATGGAGTTATTATGTGTATCAAATTTATATCCACACAATGGGGAGTGGAATTTATGACATAATCAAATGAATATTGATTATACACAAAATCATGGATAAAAATAATCAATGAAGTATGCATAAAGCCGAATGAGTGGAAATTGAAATTTCAAATTCCCTTATTGAATTGGTAACATTCAAAACATACACCCATGAAAGAAGGATCATACAATTATTATGTAAATATACATGAATTAAGGTATATTACACAATGAATACAAACATGGGTAGTACACACACCATATCTAATAAATAAGTGCTGAACAATGGAATTCTCACGGAATAAAAAGTGAGATATGAAACCCCTTACATTGTACATTTTCCTTGGTCGAAGGTAGGTTAACCTCCTATATAATGGTGAAATAATTGTTATTTAATTATACAATAGTCATTTACATTAATATGACATCATATTTGATCTTTTAACATTGATTTGTTAATAATATCTTAGTATTACCGTCATTTCGAGTGTTAAATTACTCGTTTTCCTTTATATTCTTTGTTATGTAAGCCGTCTTTTTTATGGATAGGTTGTATCTTATTCATATCCATAATTATATAAATCTTTAAACATTATTTTTAATCATCAAATGAGAATTATACTTGAATGGATACGATGAAGAATGAATCTCAACGCGTTTGTGGAGACGGTAGTCCGTACGTACGCACGAGCGACAATATCATTATTTTGATGTTAAAATAATATATAATTGGATGTTATATCATATAGAAAGAATAATTTTCATGTTATATTTATTATTTACATGAATTACACATCATTATTATACCCATCCAAATAATAATTTATTGAATGTCAATTACACCACGACGTGGAGACAGTAAGTCGTACGTACGCACGTATGGAGACATTCCATTCAAAGGATGGATAGAATACTGAATATGGTTTTACCATATTTATAATAACATCATAGTATATAAAATATACTGGAGTTATTATTTTAGAATAGAAATAACAAATAACGAAGAAGCTGAAGAAGAATGGAACTTGAAAGAGGGTGGTGAAAACATTACCTCTTCGTCGCGTTCTTCCTTTTGATTTGAGCAAAGGGGTCCATAGGTTGGATTTATGATCAAACTAAGGTCTCTAGGTTGTTGTGAGGGATGTTTAGAGAGTATTTGGGCAGGGTTTGGCCGATCCAAATGGCTTTGAATGTGTGAATTAGTGAGAAGGGGGAGTGCCCTTTTATAAGAGGGTTGAGGGGTACCTTTGGAAAAGATAAAAATATTATTTTATAAAAAAATAATATTCGGTTTCTAATAGCTCAAAAGTGGATTATTTAAATTTTAACGTGGTTGTGGGTCGAAAACCTCTCAAACAATAGAATTTAGAGATGTTTGGGGAATTATATTAACCTTATCATTAAGTATTAACTCTTAGTTAATTAGTTTCACTTTTACAATGTCTCTTTGTATTTTTATATTATATTGTTAATAAACTTACTATATACATCCAAGAGACCCCCCAAGTGGTACATTAATGATACACCTATCATGATATAAGTCTTTTGGACGAACCTTATATTGTTAAGAATTTAATATAAATTAATAATATAATATTTGTTTTAAAAACCCTTCATGTAAATTTTGACACTATTGGGTATTTTGTTTTTGATAAACTCATAACAACATTATTACTTAAAAAAAATTATATAACCAATAATTATATGTCATATTAACATTGAAAATTAGTTTAATTCATAAAAAGTCTCAAATTACATTTATTTTGATATTTATAATATCAATTATTTTAATATTTCATTAATTAGTTAATTATTGCATCACCATTTTGTCATAAATAATATAAATTATATAATGTCTAAAAATTATAAATAAAATACCATTATTTAGTAAATCTTTTTTTCTGTCTAATGAATATTTACAATCAAATTTATCTTATATATAACCCTATATTAAAAATGTTTTGGTAAATAAATTTTGATTTTATCTCTTTTACCTCTTCTTTGAATTAAATAATAATAAATGTCCTAATCTAATAAAAGTGGGCCTAAATGATAACATTTTACTAATAAGGTTGTTTTTGGTCGAGATACACTTGTCAAATAAAATTAGGATATGTGTTAGGGTAATATTAATATCATTTTTACCCTTAATTACCCTATTTATTTTTAACCGTGGTAAATAAAAGTAAAAAGTTACAATTCACCAAAAATTATTTTCATCTCATTGAACCACATTTTACTCATTGATATTAACCGTGTCTCTTGGATTTTCTAAATTTCACTCACAAAAGCAGTAAAATTATGTTTTATGAAAAATTCAATTTTTTAACTACCACTAAGTGGTTTCACTATTCATCAAAAAAATGAAAGTTTCCAGAAAAATACCAAAAATTAGGACTAATATATATTTTATATTATGAATTAAAAAATGATTTCTATTTTACCAAATTCAAAACATATCAGTTGCATTAATTAATTTAAAAATTAATTCCCGTCGTCAAAACAAATAGCATGTTTTTAAGAGATAATAACTATTAAAAGATTGAGACTTGTTTATGTCTGGTTTAAATGTGAAATTACATCCAATGACCAACATTGTATTAAATGGTAAAAATATATTCTAAATATAATTTAAAACTGTAGAGACCCTAATCTTAACGTACATGAACATTACATTACTTTTGCGGAATACTTAGTACATAACAAAAAATACACACACAAGGATCGTAATAGTTTAGTGTCTTTGGAAACTCGGAACGTAATCTTCTAATCGTGGTGAAAGATCTCCAATATCTCCCATAAAGATCTTCCCTTTTTTTACCTAAAACCTTTCTTTATATCCTAGGGAAAAGAAAACATAAAAGGGTGAGCTCAAATGCTCAGTAAGGGTAAACAAAAGAAATATAAATCTCATCGTATACACAAGCACATAACTTTTGGAAATCTTAACCTGCAAAAGAGATCATAATTTCATAACATGGGATAAATCATGGCAGTGAAATGTAATCACAATAATCATAACTTAAAACATGAAACTTTGTAGAATACACACATAATCATAGAGAATCATTTATTGTTAGTCAAGACTCATTTCCAAGACTATCTTAGTGGACAAAGTCCCTTTCTGAACCGAGTCACCCTCGTTCCAGTCTTGTTTCACTGAACCGGTATAACCTACCTTTCCAGCCCTGTCTATCTCATGAGATATAAAATATTTACCCAATGCATTGTAGGGAGATATAGGTCCCACCCATTTCATAATGATACCATTCTTATGTGTGCCACACAATCATAAATCATACATCATTTCATAACCCATGTAATAAAAATGGGAATCTTAAACATCATGACATCATAAAACAATTCATATATGATAAAGGAATTCATAAAAATAATTCCATCACAACATAATCAAATCAATGTAATAATAGGGATAAAAACAGAACCCTTTATTGTCTTAGATGGAAAATAATTTTCATAAAACACTTGAACTCCATTCTTGAGGAAAATATCCTTTCTACTTCAAAAACATTTTCCTTTCTTAACATGTCATAGAATTTTAAACTAAAAGAAGTTTAATAAAAATAAACTTGAAAACTTGTAATGGAATATTCTTGGAAATAAGTTTTTTTTAAATCCATTCATGCCGTATAAGTTAAAAGAAAACATTCTTCTCGAACTTTTGTCGGAAAAGTCAAAAAGTACCTCGTATGAAAAACGACAAAATATTCCTTTCGTATCTTTTACTAAAAACTCACCGAAGGGTAAAATTGGATTTAAAAAATTTTAGGTTGATTTAAATAACATTACATATTGAGGAAACATGTATGTGGATGATAAAATATACCCCAGTAAATTTCAAAGTACAAACAATCTCGGATAAAAATGAGATTGTGATATTTCCCTTACCTTAGGTATGACTTGCTTTGTAAGTGTCCGAACCTCCTTTATAATGATTTAAATCATGTTATTGACTTATTCCAGAATCATATTCATTTTTATTATATCATATATGGTCCACTTATGACTTTATATTACCCGTTCTTTTGTAAATTCATGTTAAAGTAGTGTTTTGGGTAAAATCGTCTCATTTTTCGTTCGTGTTTTTAACTTGTAATTATTAATATGATTACTTGGATCATGATTACTTATATCCAGAATTTAAAACATGATTTATATATAATATATATTCAGAATATATATATATATACATATATATATATATATAATATATCGATAAATGGAATGAAATACACCGTTCATGGAGACGGTAGTCCGTACGTACGCATGAACGCTGTTTTCGTTTCCTTATTGAAGTGAATGGAATTAAGTAGATGACATACATATAAATTTACATAAATCCAGTATCATTATTATGTCAAATATTTGATTAGTACATATTATATATACTTTATAATCATTCATGAATGGTTAATCATTGATAATGAATCTCATCGCGTCGTGGAGACGGTAGTCCGTACGTACGCACGAGCGATGATATCGTTTCCATGGTCGTGGAATTGTGTTGAAGTGTATGTAGACTATTTCAGTATCAATATAACTTTATAATAATCATATATAGTTACTCATTACTCCATTATACCCATCCTATTAAGGTGGTGGTGGAAAATAGATTACACCACGGCGTGGAGACGGTATTCCATACGTACGCACGTGCGGTGATTTCATTTTTCCGTAGGATGGATAGAAGGTGAATTAGGGTTGTTTCATATTTATAATAAAATATCAGTATTTAAGTAATACTGATGTTATTACTTTTTCATGAAACAAGTAAAGAAAAATAATTTGAAGAAGAAATAAATTGAAAAGATCGGTAATGGATATTACCTCTTCTTTGAAACGCCTCTTTGAATCCTCCACTTAGGGAACTAAGATTAGTCTTTGAAGAAGACCAGGACCCTTAGAATTATTCTAGGGAAGTGTAGAAGTGATTTTGTCAGGGGTTGGACGAGCTTGAGTGCTCAAATTGGTGTGAGGAGGAGGGGGAGGAGGTGTCCTTTTATAAGGGAGGAGAGGGGCACCTTAGGAATATCTCAAAATATTATTTTATTATAAAGTCAAGTTCGGTTTTAAATAGCTCCAAATTGATTTATTTAGAGGCTAAGGTGGGTATGGGTCGAAATCCTCTCATCCAATAGAATTTAGACAAGTTTAGGTTCCTATTTTAACCTTATCATTTAGATTTAACATTAAGTTAAATAATTTTACTTTTACTGTGTCTTTTTGTGTTCTTACACTATAAGGTTAATAAACTTACTATAAGAAGAAAAACGAACCCCAAATTGTTTATTATTAATATATATAACCTTATCTAAGTCATTTGGCCGAACCTTAGATTTTTAGAAATAACATAACAATTAATAATATAATATTTATTTTAAAAACTATTTTATGTCAATTTTGACACTATTTAGTAATTGATTTTTGTGAAAATCCTAACAGAATGATAAGTTCGAACAAATTTAAGTAAATCAATACTCACATGTCATATTAACCTAGAAAATTAGTGGAATTCATAAAAAGTCTCAAATTATATTTATTTGAGTATTTATAACATCAATTATGTCAATATTTCATTAATAAGATAATTACTGCATCATCGTTGTGTCATAAATAAATTAAATTATTTAATTTCTAAAAATTACAAATAAAATACCATTATGTAGGAAATCTTTTTATATTTCTAATTAATATTTATAGTCGAATTTATCTTATGCATATCCCTATATTAAAAATGTTTTATTAAATAAACTTTGATTTTAACTCTTTTAACTCTTCTTTGAATTAAATAATAATAAATGTCCTAATCTAATCCAAGTGGGCCTAAATGGTCATATTTTATTCATAAGGTAGCTTTTGGTCGAATTAAACTTATCCAATAGAATTAGGACATG
This sequence comes from Viscum album, assembly GCA_963277665.1. Classification (NCBI taxonomy): domain Eukaryota; kingdom Viridiplantae; phylum Streptophyta; class Magnoliopsida; order Santalales; family Viscaceae; genus Viscum; species Viscum album. The sequence continues at coordinate 308,083,295 of OY728152.1, forward strand.
TGTTATGGTAATAGTAATATCATATTTACCCTTAGTTACCCTATTTACTATTAACCACGGTAAAAAAGTAAAAAGTTACTATTCACCAAAAAATTATTTTTATCTCATTGAACCACATTTTACTTACTGATATCAACCGTGTTTGTCGGATTTTTGAAATTCCATTCACAGAAGCGGTAAAATTAAGTTTTATGCAAAATTCAGTTTTTAACCTACCACTTAGTGGTTTCACTATTCATCAAAAATTGAAGTTTTTCAGAAAAATGCCAAAAATTAGGCCTAAGATATATTTGATATTATGAACTCAAAAATTATTTCTATTTTACCAAATTCAAAACATATCAGATGCATTAACTAATATAAAAAATTAATTCCCGTCGTCAAAACAAATAGCGTGTTTTTAAGAGATAATAACTATCAAAAGATAGAAACTTGTTTATAACTGGTTTAAATGTAGAATTACATCCAATGACCAACATTGTATTAAATTGTAAAAATATATTCTAAATATACTTTAAAACCACTCAAATTAATAATTTATCATTATTAATTATTTCGATTAAAAAAGTTGTTTTTAATTAAAATTTAGTAATTATCACTATTCATCAGAAAATGAAAGTTATCCGAAAAGTACCAAAATTTCACCCTAAGCTAATTTCGATATTACGAATCCAAAAATAAAGTCCATTTTGAAAAAAAATAAAATTTACAAAATTTCAAAAAGTGTTTATTACTATTCATAACAGCTAGTTTTAATAATATTTAAATAGCATATCGTTGTTTAGCGAAACTTGGTGTTGCGTACAACACACGCTATCGTGGAAGGTCGCGATTGCGTGTAATTCAAGCCAGTTCAGAGATGTGTGTTGTGAAAGCTCCTTTTGGTGTAGCGTATAACACAAGACATTAATGAAATTAAAAAGAATATTTTTCATAAAATCTCGGGGTGTTACATTCTACCCACCTTAAAATGAATTTCGCCCTCAAAATTCGTCGGGGTTATAAATGGTTTACTATTCGAAAGTTTCTTTAATCAAAACCCACATCGTAAAAAGGAATACCAAAACCAATTTTTAAAAACAAAAGTATGAAACGTAACGGTTACCCAAATAAAAAAATCACTGGGTTTCCACATAGGTGAAAATATGGATATGGAAGAGAAATCTAACCATCATGTTCTGATGGAGAGTGGTAGAGAACATGGCTATGGAAAAGCTAGCAATCACAAAGCCATAAATTTGTGATGATCTAAGGTACCATCTGATTAATCAGATATAAGAGCACTAGGAAAACATTTTTGGTCTTCAAGATCTTTTCCCTAAAGTTGAAGAATTTGAATTAGAATAAATACTTACTTTATTTTGGTACAATATCATTGTTGTTTGTTCCTTGAACAATTTCCACTTCATATCTTAAATAAATGAAGTTGAATTTGTTATTCGTGAAGTGTTAGCAGATCATGTGATAGAATGATGGGTCATTCCATCTGTCTCAAACAAAAGGTTAGCAAAAGTTATATACATAAGTCAATCTATAGTGAGATTAACCATATATGGTTTCTAAAATAGACTTTATACTTCATATATCATACTGCTTAATATAATAAAACTAGTTTCTACTAAACAGGGACTTCCTATAGGCCAGTGGTAGGCGATAAAGGCCAGTCGCACTTCGGTTGTGGGTTCGATTCCCACATCCTTGTCCGACGCGATGGGTTGTCGCCCGTCCTGCAGGTTGTCCTTTTTCTAAAACTACATTACTATAAAATCCCATCAGTAATGTCAAAAAAAAGTTCTATCCTTAAACAATACTAACTTATGTCCAACATAATCCATTCCAATCTTTAGGCTTATCCATAATACTTCAGTCCACTCTCATAATATAGTGATAATGATTACCAGAGATTTAATACCATCGTTGATCCCCATATATCATAAGATATGTCTTGTTGGTCACATTCTAAACATCCAAAGGCCTTAATCATGTATTCTCTTGAATACCCATTGAACCTTATTGAAAACATGAATGCAGTTAAACGTTAACACTTTCCACATACCAAAATTCCTCAAAATTATATATACTCAATCCATGATATCACTTAGTCCTTATATCAATCATGATCTCATGAATACTGTTAAACATTTAATTTTCTCCCAATCCCTTCATTATGAGCATATCATCTACATTCCAAAAATATCTGAATAACATTTCATGGTTACTAGTACCATTAATCATACACTTTAAAAACTTAGGAAAGACAATAGTGTAACAATCCTTAGATGTCTCTTTATTCCATAGTACCATGAGATTACTTATACAACATTACACTTGATAAACATGTAATCATTCCATTACCTTCTTAAACCATTGACCGAGCTTCAACAATTCTTTCATCTCACATATCATTTGTAGTCTCTTCATCATCATCCACATAAATACTACCCATACGACCATACTGATTCTCTTCATAAGACTTTTCCTTAGGACATTGGTTTGCATAATGCTCGTACATTCCACATTTAAAACATTTAACCATTGCTGATGTCGTAGCAATACCATTATCCTCATCCCTGGTGTTAACTGAACCTTTTTCTTTACACTTACTGGCTTTGTGTCCTTCTTTTCCACACCCAAATCATCTTCCAGTTCCTTTGAAACATTCTCCTTGATGCCTCTTCCCACATGATTTACATAGGGGAAATTGAACTTTCTTTCCTCTATGATCATCATGAAACTCCATCTTTCTCTTATTAGCCGAGTAAGGAAACTTGCCAAATTTTACTTCATTGATCATATTATGAGATTTCTGATTCGGCAAAATAATGATGTTTGGACTTCCAAATCCCATTTCATTTTATTGCTTATGAAGAATATCATTCCATCGTCCATCATATCCTCCATTATCGTGAATCATCTTCTTTCCAGCCATTTTCTAAAACCCAAAAAGAATAGTGTGAGATGCAAAAATAATATTAAGGGAGAGTATATTAAATATCGAACATCTTTGGTTTAATCTAATATCGTTACCATAGTTCTAGGACTATATCCTATATGTATACTTATCCTTAGGGACATCCCTAGACATACCTTAGAAATATCTCTTGGGTTCTCACTAACGTTTTCGCGTCCTAGTTTCAAAAGGTTGACTAAACCTTTCCTCTGATACCAACTGTAGAGACCCTAAGCTTAACGTACATGAACATTACATTACTTTTGCGGAATACTTAGTACATAACAGAAAATACACACACAAGGATCGTAATAGTTTAGTGTCTTTGGAAACTCGGAACGTAATCTTCTAATCGTGGTGAAAGATCTCCAATATCTCCCATAAAGATCTTCCCTTTTTTTACCTAAAACCTTTCTTTATATCCTGGGGAAAAGAAAACATAAAAGGGTGAGCTCAAATGCTCAGTAAGGGTAAACAAAAGAAATATAAATCTCATCGTATACACAAGCACATAAATTTTGAAAATCTTAACCTGCAAAAGAGATCATAATTTCATAACGTGGGATAAATCATGGCAGTGAAATGTAATCACAATAATCATAACTTAAAACATGAAACTTTGTGGCATACACACATAATCATAGAGAATCATTTCTTATTAGTCAAGACTCATTGCCAAGACTATCTTAGTGGACAAAGTCCCTTTCTGAACTGAGTCACCCTCGTTCCAGTCCTGTTTCACTGAACTGGTATAACCTACCGTTCCAGCCCTGTCTATCTCATGAGATATAAAATCTTTACCCAATTCATTGGAGGGAGATATAGGTCCCACCCATCCCATAATGATACCATTATTATGTGTTCCACACAATCATAAATCATACATCATTTCATAACCCATGTAATAAAAATGGGAATCTTAAACATCATGACATCATAAAACAATTCATATACGATAAAGGAATTCATAAAAATAATTCCATCACAACATAATCAAATCAATGTAATAATAGGGATAAAAACAGAACCCTTTATTATCTTAGATGTAAAATAATTTTCATAAAACACTTGAACTCTATTCTTGAGGAAAATATCCTTTCTACTTCAAAAACATTTTTCCTTTCTTAACATGTCATAGAATTTTAAACTAAAAGAAGTTGAATAAAAATAAACTTGAAAACTTGTAGGGGAATATTCTTGGAAATAATTTTTTTTTAAATCCATTCATGTCGTATAAGTTAAAAGAAAACATTCTTCTCGTACTTTTGTCGTAAAAGTCAAAAAGTACCTCGTATGAAAAACGACAAAAGATTCCTTTCATATCTTTTACTAAAAACTCACCGAAGGGTAAAATTGGATTTAAACAATTGTAGGTGGATGTAAATAATATTAAATATTGAGGAAGCATGGATGTGGATGATAAAATATACCCCAGTAAATTTCAAAGTACAAACAATCTCGGATAAAAATGAGATTGTGATATTTCCCTTACCTTAGGTCCGACTTGCTTTGTAAGTGTCCGAACCTCATGTATAATGATTTAAATCATGTTATTGACTTATTCCAGAATCATATTCATTGTTATTATATCATATATGGTCCACTTATGACTTTATATTACCCGTTATTTTGTAAATTCATGTTAAAGTAGTGTTTTGGGTAAAATCGTCTCATTTGTCGTTCGTGTTTTTAACTTGTAATTATTAATATGATTACTTGGATCATGATTACTTATATCCAGAATGTAAAACATGATTTATATATAATATATATTCAGAATATATATATATATATAATATAATATATCGATAAATGGAATGAAATACACCGTTCATGGAGACGGTAGTCCGTACGTACGCATGAACGCTGTTTTCGTTTCCTTATTGAAGTGAATGGAATTAAGTATATGACATACATATAAATTTACATAAATAAATTATCATTATTATGTCATATATTTCATTAGTACATATTATATATACTTTATAATCATTCATGAATGGTTAATCATTGAGAATGAATCTCATCGCGTCGTGGAGACGGTAGTTCGTACGTACGCACGAGCGATGATATCGTTCCCATGGTCGTGGAATTGTGTTGAAGTGTATGTAGACAATTTCAGTATCAATATCACTTTATAATAATCATATATAGTTACTCATTACACCATTATACCCATCCTATTAAGGTGGTGGTGGAAAATAGATTACACCACGGCGTGGAGACGGTATTCCGTACGTACGCACGCGCGGTGATTTCATTTTTCCGTAGGATGGATAGACGGTGAATTAGGGTTGTTTCATATTTATAATAACATATAAGTATGTAAGTAATACTGATGTTATTACTTTTTCATGAAACAACTAAAGAAGAAGAAGTTGAAGAAGAAAGAAATTGAAAAGATCGGTAATGGATATTACCTCTTCTTTGAAACGCCTCTTTGAATCCTCCACATAGGGAACTAAGATTGGTCTTTCAAGAAGACCAGGACCTCTAGAATTATTATAGGGAAGTGTATAAGTGAATTTGGCAGGGGTTGGCTGAGCTTGAGTGCTCAAATTGGTGTGAGGAGGAGGGGGAGGAGGTGTCCTTTTATAAGGGAGGAGAGGGGCACCTTAGGAATATCTCAAAATATTATTTTATTATAAAGTCAAGTTCGGTTTTAAATAGCTCCAAATTGATTTATTTAGAGGCTAAGGTGGGGATGGTTCGAAATCCTCTCATCCAATATAATTTAGACAAGTTTAGGTTCCTATTTTAACCTTATCATTTAGATTTAACATTAAGTTAAATAATTTTACTTTTACCGTGTCTTCTTGTGTTCTTACACTATAAGGTTAATAAACTTACTATAAGAAGCCAAACGAACCCCAAATTGTTTATTATTAATATATATAACCTTATCTAAGTCATTTTGCCAAAACTTAGATTTTTAGAAATAACATAACAATTAATAATATAATATTTATTTTAAAAACTATTTTAAGTCAATTTTGACACTATTTAGTAATTGATTTTTGTGAAAATCCTAACAGAATGATAAGTTCGAAAAAAGTTAATTAAATCAATAATAACATGTCATATTAACCTATAAAATTAGTTTAATTCATAAAAAGTCTCAAATAATATTTATTTTAGTATTTATAACATCAATTATGTCAATATTTCATTAATAAGATAATTATTGCATTATCGTTGTGTCATAAATAAATTAAATTATTTAATGTCTAAAAATTACAAATAAAATACCATTATGTAGGAAAACTTTTTATATTTCTAATGAATATTTATAGTCTAATTTATCTTATGTATAACCCTATATTAAAAATGTTTTATTAAATAAACTTTGATTTTAACTCTTTTAACTCTTCTTTGAATTAAATAATAATAAATGTCCTAATCTAATCCAAGTGGGCCTAAATGGTCATATTTTATTCATAAGGTTGTTTTTGGTCGAATTACACTTATACAATAGAATTAGGACATGTGTTAGGGTAATAGTAATATCATATTTACCCTTAGTTACCCTATTTACTATTAACCGCGGTAAAAAAGTAAATGGTTACTATTCACCAAAAAATTATTTTTATCTCATTGAACCAAATTTTACTTACTAATATCAACCGTGTCTGTCGGATTTTCGAAATTCCATTCACAGAAGCGGTAAAATTAAGTTTTATGAAAAATTCAGTTTTTAACCTACCACTTAGTGGTTTCACTATTCATCAAAAAATGAAGTTTTTCAGAAAAATGCCAAAAATTAGGCCTAAGCTATATTTAAAATTATGAACTCAAAAATGATGTCTATTTTACCAAATTAAAAACATATCATATGCATTAACTAATTTAAAAAATTAATTCCCGTCGTCAAAACAAATAGCGTGTTTTTAAGAGATAATAACTATCAAAAGATAGAAACATGTTTATAACTGGTTTAAATGTAGAATTACATCCAATGACCAACATTGTATTAAATTGTAAAAATATATTCTAAATATAATTTAAAACCACTCAAATTAATAATTTATCACTATTAATTATTTCTATTAAAAAAGTTGTTTTTAATTAAAATTTAGTAATTATCACTATTCATCAGAAAATGAAAGTTATCCGAAAAGTACCAAAATTTCACCCAAAGCTAATTTCGATATTACGAATCTAAAAATAAAGTCCATTTTGAAAAAAATAAAATTTACAAAATTTCAAAAAGTGTTTATTACTATTCATAACATCTAGTTTTAATAATATTTTAATAGCATATCGTTGTTTAGCGAAACTTGGAATTGCGTACAACACACGCTATCATGGAAGGTCGTGATTGCGTGTAATTCAAGCCAGGTCAGAGATGTGTGTTGTGAAAGCTCCTTTTGGTGTAGCATATAACACAAGAAATTAATGAAATTAAAAATAATATTTTTCATAAAATCTCGGGGTGTTACAAAAAACAATCAAATTAATAATTTATCACTATTAATTATTTCAATTAAAAAAGTTGGTTTTAATTAAAATTTAGTAATTTTCCCTATTCATCAAAATACGAAAGTTATCTGAAAAGTACCAAGAATTCACCCTAAGATAACTTCGATATTACGAATCCAAAAATTAAGTCCATTTCAAAAGATAAAATTTATAAAATTTTAACAAGTAGGTATAACTATTCATAACAGCTAGTTTGGTTAGTTGTGGTGTGTTAGAATCTCGAAGTTGCGTACAATGCACACCATTGCATTATTCAAATGGAAACATACCATGGAAGCTTGGGGTGTTACAGAATAATATTAAATAAAACATATAATATTATTAAAATAAGTATATAAATGATATAAAATTCAAACTAGGATTTATATTCCCCTCAATAAATAATTTAGGTTCATAACATAATGTATATACCAAATATGAAAAATTTTGACAAAATACAATAACTGCTTTGATAACTTTTTAACCATTGAATCTTTAAAAGAGAGATCCTAAATGGATATATAAATGGAAATAATTTTTAGTATAATCATCATAAAATATGTTCAGGGAATGTTTATACACCTCAGAAATGAAACGAGTGTTGATTATGACATGTGTCTCATAAAAGTAAAAAGTGAGATGTAATTCTTGTACATTCAGTCCTGACTTTCCTTATATATCCTTCAAATATTGTATAAAAATAATATATAAATTATATTATTTATTAATAAAATATTAGAGGATTAGAAAATTATTATTATATATTTTATATAATTTATTTTTAAATAAATCATTAAATATCTAATCAAATAAGCTGATGTTGGGTTTTTTGAGGATGTATAGATCATTGTTTCAAAATAGATTATGTGTGTTGAACGTGTTCAAAGAGGCCATTATGTAAAAATATCAAACATAATAGTGATGAAATAATTATAATATATTTTAATTAGTTTTATAATTAAAACCAAACAGGATTTTGGAATAAAAAAATTTACTAAGGAAATATCATGGGTATGGTAGGCTATACGTACCCATGAGTAACATTTCCATTTTTCAATGATTATTATGGAAAAAGGTATACATTAATTTTTATTATATAAAGATAAAAATATCATAAATTTAATTTTATTTCATTAAATATACTTATATGTATATATATATCATTATTTTGATTTAGTTTAGAAAAAAATATGACATCACTTTGTCGAGGCAGTAGTTCACATGTACATGAACGTCTTTATCATTTTTTGTGTAATAGTGAAAATGACATATTTTTCATTTCTTAATGTTACATATTTCATTAATATAAATTTCATTTCATTTATATCACATATATTCCCTATAATTTTCCTTATTACCATCCATGTGAAGTGTTAGAGAAAAACGAATCACATCACTTCCGGAGGTTGTAGTCCTCTGTACCCATGAGTGATGTTTTTTTACCCAACACAATATTAATAGTATAAAAGGTATATGTGAAATAATAACTCTATTAGTATAAATATGTTACAAATATAATATATATATACACATAAATAAATCATTGAAACATTCCATAAGAGTTGATGATGGAAAATGAATGACGTCTCTTTGCAAGGGGGTAGTCCACTGTACACACGAATGATGATTATGTATCCCATTTGATGGAATGGGAGAAAGAATTCTGTAATTAAGGTAATATAATAACATATGAATATATATTATGTAATTGTCTTATCATATTATAACAGTTTTATAATAATTTAAGGTGGTGACTGAATGAATAAAACAAAAAAAACATAGTTATGAATTTTACCTATTCTCAGACCACCTGTCAAGGATTATACATAATTCATTCCAATAATGTATTTATGACACATAAAAGGAATATAATATGAGGGTATAAATGTTTTTTATTTTATTGGTTGGGTATTGGTCAACCAATTGTTTTATGGTGTGAAGAATAAAAGAGATGGGGTGGCCTTTTATATGTGAGGTGAGTGGCACAATTATTATTTTGCAATAGAAAAAGGTGTGCCAAAGTTTTTCACAACCTAATATGATAAAAATGGTGAATTATTAGTTTTTTTAAATGATTATGTTGATATAATACCACTAAATTTATTTTGGAAAAGGTTTTAGATAATTTCAACCCTAATTCTTTTTGTTGAACCCCCGACAAACCAATTTTTAACCTAACCATTGCAATTAATTTATACCATTCCGTATTCATTATAATCAAAAATTATGTTGAAATTATTTTATAACATATAATATTCTTATTCAAAATAGAGAATATTTTTTTTTAAAATTCAATTCACATGAATAGAAATTTTAAATTTTAAATAAAACCCATAGACGCGATGAAAAATAATGTTCTTAATAAGTGTATTTTTTAAAGATATTTTTAATAAGTCAATGGTTAATGATAGTCATTGTATGAATTTTAATTTTTTTTTTGATTTATAATAGATTTATTTTATTTAAAATGATACTAAATATGTATTATCATATTTAATTAAAATAATGAATCATTATCAATTTTAAAATAGTTTTTAGAAAAGTTTAGTTTTTAAACCCAGAAAAAAATATATACTAAAATCCCATATGAAGTTGAATAAATAAAATTATCTTGAATAAATAAAAATTGAAATAAATAAAAACATATTAAAAAAATAATATTACTATTAAATTTATTAATTTATTAAAAAGAAATGACATTTTTACAAATAACAGTATTTTTCACTATTTAATAAAAAATAAATATTTTCTTAGAAGTCCAAAAAATTACCCCAAATTAAATTTTCATTTTAAAAATTAAAAAATATTTTAATTTTATCAAATCATTATTATAAAAGTTCCAAAATTTAATTATAATATTTTTTAATGATAATTTTAAAAAATAAATTTTGAAAAGAACTTATTTATAAAAAATAAAATTACCTTATGAAAAAGGTGATTGTTATCAATAATTTATATTTATTAAGATATATATATATATCATAATGTTTTTAATAATATTAATACATTATAATTTAACGGTTATGTTGTAAGAGTTATATATACCATGATTCATTTAAGCTCGTTGTTACATGTCAAATATATTATTGAACGTAGTTTTATTTTTTAAAATGTATAGTTTTTTTTAAAAAATTAATATATTTATTAATAAAAATATTTATAAAATATTCTTAAGAAAACGTGATATAATTTATCTCTTCAGTCAACAATCATATTTCTTAATTATACATGTTCTATAAAAATAGTTTAAAAATGATTTTTTTAACATTTTATAAATGATTTTTATAGTCATTCCTACCAATTTTTTAAATTTTTAATAAATGTTTTGAATAGAATAATATTTTATTTTTCATAATTTGGTTATTTTTTAATTTTTTACATTAGTTTGAAGAGAATATTTTTATACTTATACAGCTTGTATGAAATTACCCCTCTCAAGACCACTCAATTCATTTATGATTCGTTAATTACATTCTAGTGCCCAATTTAAAGATAATTGTTTACATAAAATTTAGGAAATTTTCAGATTTTTATGTAGTGATTTTTTATTGAAAATGGTATTTTTATCATGAAATATTCAATGTAATAATTTATTGAAATTTTCATCAATTATGACAAACATTTATGTTTTCGAATGATTTTATGTTAATTTCATATGTCTCTTAGATTTATATAACTATGGAATTATCCAAATCCATTGATGGGGTAATACATTCCATATGTCCATTTATCAAATTCCATATTTAATAAAAATCATTTTATTTTGAAATGATGTAATATTATTTAACATATTTTCTTTCATTGTAAATTCCCATATTTATTCCATAAAATTACTTTCCTTATGCGGACCACATATTAATGTAAAGGAAATTAATGTGATTGGTGGGAACGAAATTATGTAGCCCTCTAATTATTTGGGGGTTATTTTAGTCTTATGAGACATCATGTTTGGGAATTGAGGGTGAACCAAATCCATTATGGTATTATGTCAACCAAGTGACATTTTCTCAGTAGTTTTCATTGACATATAATTATGTCATGTTTTATGTTGATCCATATTTCCTATATAAACATGATAATTAGATACCATGTTCCTTATGTTATTAATCCATGTGATTTCACACAAGGATTTTATTTTATGATATCATGTTAATCCTTTAACCCACTTTTTTGGCTTCCCTATCATGTTTATTCCCCTACTATTATTTTTATATCACCCACTATGTCTATGTCTTCCAAAATTTATCCCATGTTTTTTTGAATCTTTAAGGGATTTATGAGCTTATCATGGAGAATATAATATAAAATTTTATATTTTCCATACCTTCATATATTATTAACCCGGTCTTATAAATATTATATTCTTTAAGATCGTTAGATTGTAATTAATATTTTTTTGGTTTATAATAATTTTATAATATCTTTAAAATTCATGTGTTTTTATAGTTAGTATCAGACTAAAAGCTTAGTTTAAATATGGAAACTATCATGGGAAAACTACATTGAGAGAAAAAGGGGTTATTTAATGATAAGTTTATGGATTTGACTATTTTTATAAAAAAATTCCAATACTTTTGAGGAATTGTAGAGTGAGTGGGTTCAATGTAATTACATCCCAGTCAAGATAAAAAATATGGACGTGGATCTGAATTTTTTTTACCATGGGGTAAAAAATTTGAACGGTTTATATTGTTATGGACTTCATCATAACTTGGTGCATAACCATGGGAGTTTATGTACACTCAATTTGAATGTCCCTGGTTATATTATTTGAAATTTCACAAACTCCTTACGATACACTATATATGAAATGAAAAAAAATTCGTCTAAAAACATAATAGAAACATTTATATAGATAGTAAAGATTAAAATATGGAGACTTAAAATTTAGGATATACTTATCATTTACAAGTTATTACATATAAAATTAAAGATTTCCCATTTATATGATAATATATCCTAATGAGATGCCTAACCAAATCCGAACGTCATTTTAACATCGTGTCAAAATTAAAAATGATATATCTCAAATTATTGTTTCCATCTATAAGAAAGTTTATTTTCCAAAAAAAATCAAAGAAGATAAGGATAAGATCTAATTGAAGATCAAGTTTCAAATATGTTAATGAAATGAGGATTAAATTTCCTTTATGTGAATAATGTGGTAAGAAGAACCATTTAAAATTACCAAAATGAACTATAATATTTATCAAGTTTTTAAAGATAAGGCACAATGTAACTAATTACTAAAAAAATGAATATTATAGTTACCAATATGTGGGGAATAATTTTTATCCTAAGGAACCACTTATAGTTCAATGTCATAGATATGCAGAACATGGTAATTATAATATTCAATTACCAAATACAAGGATTCATTTCTAATGGAATATTTTGTTACAAAAATTTAAGTGGAATTGTTGAAGGGTTTATGTTTTGGAATTAAAGAATAATATTTTGTAGTGTTTTTTAATGGTATTCTAGATATAAGAATCTTCAAACATTTAAGGATAATTCTAAAATAGTTTTAATTTAATAATATTCAAGAATATTTTAAATTGTACTAATGTCTGAGAAGGGATATTTTAAGGTTAGTTGATATGTTATAAGAAAATTCGTGATTTTGGAAAAGATAATCACTCATATGTACATGATGTTAAGTAAAATATAAAAAAAATATTTCATTTTTTGGTAAATAAATTAGTTGTGTATAAGTCATTAGTTGTTAAAAAATTATTTGATGATTACAGTTATTTTAATGATTTTCATCATATATTTCAGTAAATTATAGGAATTATATAAATTTAGATTTTGAAAAGGAATTAACTATATGTTCGGTGACAACCGAACATATTCGTTAAGGCTGTAGGGAATGAACCCCTAACCGAAGGGTGATAAGGGTGCACCACCCACTGTAGTCCTATATGATGTACTGGTTTGTATGATATTATTTTAACTAGAATTATTTGTTGTATTAATTTTATCTTAATTTTGGAAAATATATTAAAAATATAAATTATCTTTTTAATTTTTAGTATTTACATGACATTAATGATATTTTGGTAATCATTTTAAAACACCACCTAAAAATCCTCACACCCAACGTCGCTCGATGACCACAACACAGAAAAGGCCGTCCCACTCCCTATAAAACCATTTATTAAATAATCAGTCTGTCTGTCAACCTGAGAGTCTAAAACACCACCTGAAAATCCCCATACCCAAATCCCAATGTAACTACCATTACCCCATATACCTCTTAGGCACACTTACCACACCCTTCTCACAGAGACAAATCCTCTTTCCACCCATGTACCCACAACCTACACAGGGATAGAACCTCAAAAAATCCAGTACACAACCACACCTATCAAACATGATATATTATGATTTTTTAAACTCTTTTATTTAATAAACATTGACAAACATGGGTGATAACACATGGGTTTTCATCTGGGGGCATCCATTTCATTTAACCGGGTACACATGATTAAGCATATATCATGTTACGACCAATTACCTAACATTATAATGAAAAAATAACACCATAATTGTGAAATAAAGGAACACAAAAAGACTTTATTTTTAGAATACATATGACCAAAACAAACCTAAATGAATCAAGGATTACAAATAAAATAGGTGTTTAACATCAAACAATGCTCATCCCGTTATTCCATTAACAACTTTACCTTTTGATCATATTTACTTTTTGTTTATTTCTTGTTTTATGAAAATTATTCACTCGATCTTCATAATAAATCACAAGTAAACCCACCCTGCATGATGAAATATTAATTAGAGACAGATGAAATCCCTAGTAGGAACAACATGAGGCCAAAATACTTCTTTGCATCGAAATAGAGGATCACGTGAGCACTAGGGAAGAAAATCCAAGAAAAACAGTGCAATATGGGATTTATCATAGGTGCATGAATTAAATAAGGGAAAAGTCTCTAGGCACACCAAGAGGGAATGGAAAACACAATAGGTAGGGAAGATCTCGACTTTAAAGATCCAGATCCTATAGTAAATTAAGAACAATTTTAAAAGTCATTAATCATGGGATCACGGTCACGATCACATAGTTTTAATATCAAGTAGTCCCCATAGTGTTAGGATATTAATGATATGCTTAATATCCTTTGAGGCACACTCAAAAAATCCCAAATAAGGATTTAAATGTGGTTTATGTCAAGTAAAATTTAAGAGGGGTGAAACTAAAAAACTGGGAAAAATTGGAAAAACTGGAAATGGTTTAATGATGGGTGAGTCACTGATGGGGGAGGAATAGATTCAACAACCTACCGACACCTCGAGCTACCGACACTGAGCTACCAATGTTGAGATACTGATGCAATAACCTACATACACCTCAATATTCTGACCCTGAGCTACCGACATGACCAATCAATGTTGAGCTACCGACAAGAACTATTGATGCCGATACCCCTGAATCATTGATGTAGATGCACTGATATGCTCCCACACTAATATGCCAACACACTAACATGTCGACGCTAATTCCCTCGACTCACTAATGTGACACACTGTCATATCGATGCACTGACATGCTGATGCCCTGATATGCCGACACACTGACATGCTGACCCACTGACATGTCGATACACGGACGTGACGATGCAATGACATGATGACACACTGACATGTTGATGCATTAATATGCCAATGTTGACACCATCAATTCATTGATGGAAAAACCTGAAATTTAGAAAACTCTTGGAACAACCTACTATTGTATCCTAGAACACCCTAAACAATAGGTTTTCACAAAGGAATGTCCAGAAAAAGTATGTGTCATTACAATATTGTTATTATAAATGAAATGAAATACCTACATAAAAATATATATACTCGAGGTAAGGGTTTCGTATCAAAATAATATTTTTGGGAAAAATTATATTTTATGCAATAAAATCTTTTAAATGGTGTTTATAGTACAAATTAACATCTTGTATCATAAATTATTTATAATTAATGATATATTAAATTAAGAATCATTTACATCATTCAGGGGAGTTTTGATTCAAATGTTTCAAAAGTGGTAAATATTTATATTTCAATGTCATTTCAATCAGAATTATTTAGGGTTGAATTATACTATTGAAAATTATTTGATGATTTTTATATTTAAAACTTTGTTTCTTAAAATATATTTACTCCCAAAATATTATTATTATTTTACCATTTTCCACTATTTTTTACTTACAATTATTTAGAAAATGTTTTTAAGAAAAGATTACATACATTCTCTCTTTGGTCAAAAATCCTTTTTATTTCGTATCCATGTTTTCTAAAATGGATTTAATTTTTTTACATTGTAAATATGATTTATTAATGATTTTTTCTACCATGTTTAACTTTTTACAAAACTTTTATAAATGAATATTTCGGTCATCTACCAAATAAATTACATCTAATATTTTTTACAATAGTGTTAAAGTAAATATTTTTCATATATTATATGTTTGAAAGGACCCAGCATCAAGAAAACTAAATTATTTTAGTCTTTCAATATTAGTATCAAATTTTATTTTAATATTAACATTTTTCTATAATATCTATGAAATCTTTATATTTTCAATATGTGAATTCAAATAAAAAATGGTATTTTTCTGATGAAATATTACATAAATAATTTTAAAGTCACTTTCATCAATCATGATGACCTTTTATATTATTGAATAAATGTAAATTACTTAAATATGTCAATTAAATTTATATAATTAACCCATTATCCAATAATTTGTTAGGGAAATACATGAATTATGTTAATTTCTCCAATTCCTTCATTAAAAAACCTCACTATCTATTGATATTATAAAGATTATACAACCCATTTTCTATAATGGGTAATTATAATATTTATTTATTCTGATATATTTCATTTTGTGGAAAAAATATTCATGTAAATTAAATGAAAGTGATGTTTGGTTATAGAATTATATAGTCCTTTAATGAATTGTGTAATTTTTTAGTCTCATGAGACGCCTTGAATGGGATTAGGGGAGAATCTAATCCATTATGGAATTCATTCCACTATGTGATTTTTCCTATGTGATTCTCCATGGTTTATGTTTTTAAAATTATTTATTTTTCTATGTCACTAACTATAACCCCATTTCCTTATAATTCCATGTTAATTATTTCATGCTTCCATGTGATTACTCATGAGCCTCCTCTGTTATGATATAATGTTATACCTTTGACTCATATGTTATATTCTCACATAATTCTTATTCCCATATTGGGAATTTAAAAAAAAAAGTTTTCCCTATTTATTTCCCATTTTATAAAATTTATTTTTAGTATCTAAAATATATTTATGATCTCATTATAGATAATGAAATAAAAAAATCTTTATTTTAGTCTATGTTTGATGTATTATGAACCTAGTCATCCAAAGACACATGGTCTTGCGATTATTGGGGTTTAATTAATATATGTTTTTGTTAAAAATTATTTAATTATTTTTCTAGTAAGTTTATATGTGTATAATATTAAACTAAGTGGAATAATTTAATTTAAAACTAAAACTACAATTGTTTTAAATTTTTTTCCATAAAATTCAATTTTAAAAATATAAAATGTTTTTATTTTAAAATTAAAATCGAAATAGATTTATATCACTTAAATTTGATTAATAATAATATTATTGAATAAAATATCCTTTTATAATATTTTATAATACAATTTATCTTTTAAATACATGAAATGCAAATTTAGTTTTCAAGAAAAATTAGTATACTTCACTATTCATCAAAAAATTAATCTCTTAAAAAACATATCAAAAATTTACTCTAATATAATTTGTATATGTTGATTCAAAAAATTGAGGACATTTTATTAGATAATTTTTATAAATTTTTAACCAATTAATTATTATTATTAGGTTTACAAAAATGAAATAATTTTATTTGAGAAAGGATGTATTATTGAAAAGTATAAATACATTACAAAATAGAATGTACTTATTTATTAATATATTTCATTTATAAAAAATATTCATTCAATATTTTGAAATTTTGGTTGTTCATATTCAAAATTCCATATATGATGGATTTTTTAAAATGTCCAGATTAAATCATAATATAATAATAAAATATAGTGGTTCATTTAAAGTCAATGTTGAATGAAATCCTAAATAACAATGAAGGTTTTTTGTGGAAAAAAATACTAGGGTGGTAAAATAGCATCATGGAAATTTATTTATTTTTTAATATTAATATATGGATATATTGATAAAGAGTCAATAATATTATTTCTAAAATATATTCATTTAATAAAAAAATGTATTATGAATGGAAATATAACACATGGAATTTTCAAATGATATGACACAAAATATTATGTACTTATATGAAACATATATGACAAGAAGATAGGAAATTATTAGAGAAATAAGAAGGAAATTCCATTGAATTTATACAATATAGAGAAAATCTCGAAAAATTATTGATCTAGTTTAGAAAACATTTTGATGAAATTACCTAAAGATAATAATATATACATAAAAAATGTTTTTTAATTATCTATTTTACATATATATGAAATATTATTATTAAAATTTAAATAAATTAGTTTCATAATAAATTCTTAGCATTTGCATAAAAAAAATATAGAAGTCACTTTTAAATTAATTTTCATTGAAAGAAAATAAATCATCCAAAATCACTGTTTTAATAATAAATAACTTCCTTACTATATCTATGAAATCATATAATGATGAAAATGGATTAATATTCATGGATGAAATGATACATTAGTGTATTTATTTTTAAATAAGTTTATTCTCTTAATTTCAAAAAAATTGAAATAACACACAATGATGAAAGAGATACAAAATCACTTTTTGGGAAGAATTAATTGAAGAATATATAAGATTAGAATTTAAATTAATATATAACATTCAAAATAACAAAAATTAAACTTTTTAAAAAGATTTAATATGGATATAGAAAATACAAAGACAATATAATAGATGATAACAATTCTTAACAATGTTATATATTATTATTTCTTGAAATAAGTCAATCGAATTTGTTTTCAAATTTCATTTTAATATAATTTGTGTTAATGAGAAAATAAAATAAGAGATCAATAAATGTGAAAATATATCAATTAGAAAAGAATACAGTGAATGACAAATGATTACAACTCATGTAATGAAGAATTTGTTAAAGAAATCCCGAACAAAATTCACATATATCAGTTATGAACTAATCAATGAGGGGTATGAAAATAATATTAATATATTTATGTTAATATGTGATAATAGAATTTATAATTTTATAATTCAATAAATATATATTATCTTATAATATAACTAAATGGAATAAATTTTATAGAATACATTTGGTGGGTAAGGAAAAGAAAAATTGTAAACTTTATGGAAATTATACTAATAATGATATATAAAATGGTCAAGGAATCTATATAGATATGGAAATTATTAAAAAACCAAATGATTAAAATATCAAAATGATAAAATATGAAAAAATAAATGGTGAAAAATAAAAAAGGAGTGGTGTAAATATGCAATTGTAGATGTAAATATTATATAAATACTTAACATAATGAAAATAAATAATAATTATAAAATAATAAAATTGATAAATTGAGTACCCATTTTTCTAGATTATATTTTTCGTTTACTTCCATAATAACCTTAAAAGAAAAAATTATGGTTTGTCTTGGAAGGCTTCTTATTATTGAGTGAAATGGGGAATTATATTGTGATTATTACCAAAAAATTTATAATTGATAAAATTTGTAGAAAATACTGGAAGAGTATAGTTGTGAATCCTATTTTTTGGGAATACATAGAAAGATTTGTTGGAAGTAATTTTATTAAAGATAATGAGTCTATTTTTTAAAAATCAAATTTTATATAGTGTGAAACAGAATGAATTTTACAAGGGAAGTGGTGCCAAAATATTAAAATAGTGGGGATAGGTGACAGAAAATAAACCAGAAAATTTATTTTGAATATTCTATGAAATTTTATCACATTACACATTGTTTAACCTTGGAAATTATTTTATAAATAAATCTATTAAACCACATTTTTTCCATTAATATAGTATTTTTCTAAAAATAAATGTTTTTCATATTATTAAATTATCACATGCCAATTCCAATTAAGTAATCTATATTGTTAAATAAAAATAAAAAAATAAAAAATTTAATTTCACAATAAAAAACATTTAGTTAAAAATATTTTTTTATAAAATCATCATTCGAATCATTAGTTGAATTTATTCTCATTTAATTCCAATAAAAAATACATTACTATAATTCTTTAAGACCCATACTCCCAAATTTTATAATAAAAATATATTCATTACATTTCTTTCTTGATAAAAATGAATATGAATAAATTTTTCTACTCAAAATAGATATCATCAGATTGAAATTGATGAGCACTTGCATTCTGAAGTACGATTTAGGTTTAGAGTTTTAGTGAATTAGGAATAATTAAGATATATGTAAATGAATAGATAAAAAAGTAGTTCATTAAAATATATATAAAAACCCACTATGTTATTAAAATATATTAAAATTTATAGGCATAACATACATAGAACCTTTCATCATCACTTATGGAAAATGAAACATAAGATGGTTGAGCTCATACAATCATTAATCATAAATATAACATTAAAAATTGAATGTCATCAAAGAGTATAAAATCAGAATAAGGGATTGAGGAAATAATCATAGTGGATAAATAAAAAATAAGTGAATTAACAACTATTAATTCATGAATCATTATTGATTAATAATTGTGTAAATATATAATAATGTAAAGAGTCAGGGGAATCAATAATAAAGATCCATGTTTTGTCAATTCTGAGTCATAACAATCATAAAGATAATGTGTTTTTATCATAAAACATTGTCTTCATAAAACAATTACAATATCCCTTACATATGGCATAAAAACATATTTAATACCATAATCTCATTGTCGTAACTTATCACCCAGTTTACCCCATCACCCTTTGGAGTTACTTATATTAAGTCAACTTTGTCTGCATTTACCAATTTATTGGATAGCTATATCGGGCATACATTTCATCATGATCTATATTTGTACGACCTATCACCATAAACAATGTCCAAGACCAATAACATAATTATAATACATGAATGATTTCATTTTGAATAAAAAAATAATTTTTCAATCATAGCATGATTTCCCCATAAAAAATAAATGGTTTCCATGATAATATCATTGAAAAATCACAATAAAACTAGAGATTAATTAAATAATGTATCATTAAAAAATATCCTAAGTGGAACTATTTAAACATCCTGGTGTGTAATCATTTATGAAATTAAATATCAATAATTTAAGATAAAATTTTTTTGAAAGAAAATAAATTTTACACTTTTAAATATACTTTTGAAATTGAAAAATTGTGATATTATTTGGGCCATAATATTCTTCATAAAAAAATATTAAAAAATATAAATTTTGATTTAGTTAATTGGGTGGTTATGGTGGTATGTAATTTTTTCATCCCATATTTTTTAAAATAAAGAATATTCTCTCATATTTGGTAAAACTATCTTGTTAATAAAATGAAAAGATTAATATTTGTAATCAATTTTAAATAGTACAATAATGTGTAAAAATTACATTAATAAATCAGTGATGAATATTATAAAACATTGTTGAACTTTTTTTTGGAAAACATGGATATGGAAGAATAGTTTTTGACTGAATCATGAGAAATAAAAGTTACATTTCTTGAAAAAAATTGAACCATTTAAATATTCAATGAGGGAAAATATTACTAAATTAAAAAAATCCCAAAAATTTACATAATACAATTAAAATGATAGATTATTATAAAATATGGATAACTTAAGTTCTTCAATGTAAATTCATGCATAAACACTCCCAATTAAAATGGGATTGACACATAAACCTCTTATCGAATTGGTAATTTTTTTCCATCAATCACGCTAACGAATAACATCAAATGTATTATAAAATACCATTAATATAAAGATATTTATTATATAACTTGAATTTTTTTAGTATATATATGTAACATCCCAGACCTCCTTGGTCGACTAATTTTTAGAAATCTGGTGGCTGAGGTGATCTGGGAAGAAACAAAGACTCATTTCAAGAGTTTTTCATAATCAATTTTTTCAAATGGTATCTCATCTGATGGTGGGTCATCCAGTAATAGGTGGTGATGGTAGGTCGCACTGGTGAGTCAGGACCAGTGAGTCTGAATGGTGGCTTTCCATGGTGGCTTCCAACGGTGAGTCACAACAGTGACTCAACAGGTGATTTTCAATGGTGGGTCGTGAAGGTCGGTCACTACTGATGATTCATCGAATAGTGGATCGCAAATGGTGACTCATATAATGGTGATTAAACTAAAAGTGACTCATCCAATAGTATCTCATCCAATAGTGAGTTTTCCAGCAGTGAGTCATCCACCGGTGACTCCCGATGGTGACTCACCCAATAGTGAGTCATTTTGATAGTTTTCTAAAATATCTAGTTCCTATTAGTTCTTCCAAAATTTCCCCTTTAAAATTCTACTTAAAGTGAAATGAGTTTAAAATCAAATTTTATTGATTTTAAATCTGTTTCAAGTGTCATGAATCATATCCATGAATTTTATAAAATCCAGAGACTTTAAAATTTCCAAGCAACATGGTCTTGGTCATGATCTTCCTTTAATGGAATTTAAATATTTAGATTCATTGATATAGGTTATTTCCATTCTACAGTTTAGACCCTTTCTTCCTAGTAATTTAATCATCACCCTTACTACGAAGCATCCCCAAAACCATTCTTCCCCAAGGATCCATGTGTCTATGTTTTACCTTTGGCTCATGTTTCTCTGGAGCCTTTCATACCCCCTATTTTGGTTCAATGAGGAAGTGTTAGTTGGCTATTCTTTGTGGTTGGGATCCCTTTGACCGACTTATATGTGTATCATGTGGGGTGGCTATGTGAATGCTTCCTAGGTGAAGGAAATTGAATCCAAATCTAATTAACATGATTGAATTTGTTTTAAACCAATAGACATGGGTTGAGGAAATCTTATACATGTTTTTTTATTATTTATTGATATTGAGAGTTTTATGTGATGTATGCCTATTGAAAATCATGTTTGTTGGTGGTCTTTGTTTGTGACTCGGAAGGACTTATGATGGACTATTTTTGATCATGTGTTTAATGGTTGAATATGAGAAATTGATTAACCATGAAGATTCATTTAAATTAATGGATTCCTCATGATTGAAAATGATATGTGAGAACCCATAAATTGTCAAAATACAATAAAAGAATGACTCATTTCTAAATATGAATACACTTGACCTTGTTTGGTGTGGCTATGTGATGTGTGTGGTTTTGTTTTATCTTGTACATTGTGTGGTTTTTTGGGTATGATATTTAGATAATGGTTGAATTTTGGGGTGGTACAAGTGGTGTAATAGAATCTAAGGTTGATAGATTTATTGATTATGGAATGGATGGGAAATGCTTGAGAAGCGGGGTTAAAGGTTCGACTTGTGATATGTTTATGTTGATGGGTGGGATGGGTGTGGTGTAATTATAAATCAATAAATTCAGGTTTGGTTGTGATGATATTTATTTATGGGAGTGTCTGTGAGTAGGCAGTTGTTTTATTTTTGTTGAAATGGTGGATTGCACAGAATGAATTTTAAGAATGATGACGAATGTGGTTTTTATGTGTGTTATTTGGAGAAGAAATGTGAACTGGGATGTTTAACTAGGTTCTTCTTCCATTTTTTGGTGTATGTTGTGCGGCTTGTGATATGATGGGATGGGTATTTTATCAGGTATAGATAGAATGAATATATAAAATGATTAATAAAGAATGATAATTGGTTAAATGCATTGTTTGAGTTTATGAATAAAATTATATCTTGTTGTATAGTTGTGCATTTAGGGGTGGTAGGATATGTAGTTTTGTGGGATGGTTGTTTGTTTTGAAAACACGTAGTTTTTTCTATGTATATGAAACCTATATATATATATGTACTTCATTTTTATTTCTACATGCACCCCACCCTATATGTGCTATATGTGTCAAACAGCCCCACTGTCAGGGGGAGGGTTACATTTTCCAATATCTTGATGGTAGGATAGGTGATGGTTATTGTATCATCCCTGCTACCTCTTTTAGGAATCAGTAGCCTAAGAATCCTCGGCCAGGTTATGGTGTGGTTGTGAGGCCTTGGTGTCTGTGAGGGAGGTGTTCATTCACAGGTGTCTACATGATGAAATGTGATGTGATTTCCAAGGTTTAATTGGGATTAGGTATGGATGTGAGTCCAAGAGTTTCTGTGGGTGGTCTGTGATATGGATGTTCCCTAGGTTTCTACGGGTAAGATGTGGTGAGATTAGTTTTCCTATGATGCGGGACAAGCTATGAGGCCCAGGTGTGTGTGGGCGGGTTCTAACATGGGGCTTGTGGAAGATTCTGGAATCTCCAGGATCTTTTCCATTAGGGTTTGAGTATTTAACTTGTTTGATGTGGTTCGGGGAACCCAAAAATCGATGTGGTTATTGTATTAATTTACATGACTTGCATTATTTGGTGTGAATTCCTTGGTGAGGTAAGTATGAATAGTATCCCTTGTTAGGTGCTATTGGTTTCTGATGTTTTCTCATTGGAGAATTAGTATGCTTCTTCAACTTCTACAACATAAAAATTATCTTTTTTACTACATATTATATTTGTATGGTCACCCTACATATATAAAACATCTTTTTGGTTATCAAAAGGACTATATAGACCATGTTGGGTAGTACTAGCTCGGACATTGGGACAAATTTCGTGTCACTGCTTAGATTTTACATTTGGTACTTACCTTGGAGACTGTTGTGTTTGTATTAGTTTTATCTAAACATGCACGATGGCTGGATTTTTGGTTTTAGTATATATATATATATATATTGGAGTTTTTTGTGGTTTTTTCATCTTATATCGTGATATTGGTTACTATAAAAAGGGTAATGCCTCCCATTTTTTGAGATTTTTATATCCTTAGTGATGGTCGCCACCCCAGGGCCTACTAAAGGTGGGACTTAGGGTTCATTATCTCTCTTCCTACAGTTCTAGCTTTGTTGGGGCATCTTCAGAGGGTGGGGTTAATGAAAGAATTTTATCATAGGAGATAATTCAGAGATAGGATGGAGTTTGGAGTTAGGCATAGTGAGGATTTTAATGGTGGGTAGGGAAACTATTTCAGGTGGTCTTTGTGCATTAAATAGGATAGGAAATACCAACTAGGACACATTATTTTAGGTAACCTCATGTTCCAATGAAAGAACACTTTTTTTCAAATGACCAAGTGAGGCTATATTGTTTTCAGGGTAGGGACCCTAGGGAAGGTACATGCATTGTAATGACATGTGTCCCTATTTGAAATTGGGAATCTTGGGAAATTTTTGAAAACAAATAATGTAATGAGTTAAATGAATTCAATTGATTCTTAAATTAAATTACATACTACTTGAGATCAGGAATTTCTTATTTTCCCTTTATAGTTATGAAACCTGGTCATCATCCATGTGTGGATCATGCAATTTAGACTCGTTAGGCTGATTCAGTTGGTTGGGAATGGATTTTTCCAGTAGAGGAGGATGGCCTATTATAGAATATTCTATTTTCATTCAAACAGAATACACTAGGAATGTTTGAGGGCAACATTTCACATAAGGAGAGGGATAGTTGGATTGAGATTCTTGTAATCACCTTCAGTTTGATCCAGAATCCAATAAAGTATTAGCTTCTATTAGAGATGAGTCATATATAGGGATTTTTGAATCAATGATGGATAATATACCTAGGGGAGAGGAAGGGGGATGATGTTATGTTGATCAACATTGGGAAGGAATTCCGAGAAGATTTCCTTTCATCGACCATGAAGGCTGAGAAGAGGCAGGAGTTACTCTCCCTCCAGTAGAGAAGTATGTTAGTACAAAATTTGGGGATCAATTTCAAAGATCTCCTTTTCTTTCCTCTAAATATATTTTTGGATGAGGAGTGTCATGCAAGATTCTTTGAGGTGGATCTTCATCCTTATCCCAAGTACGTGGTTACTCCCTTTACAATACTAACATAATTGGATGTCCATAAGAAGGAATATGTATTTGAGTAGATACACTCACAAAGAGATCTACCATGATAGGGGATCTAGTAGTGTTCTTCTACATGAATTTCGACTAGTCACAGGGCCTGGGTGCTAGATCCATCCATGTTTAGGGAAGTAGGGATTCGACCTTAGCGATTCTTGTTTCGGCCTTCATGTCCTTGTGCTTTTCCAGTGAACTTGGGATCGAGTTTTTTCTCCTATAGATCCCGTATCCATCTTTATATTCAAGGATTGATGTCCATTCAAACATAGTATAGAAGAGGTGGAAAGGTCTAGTGACCACTTCAAGAGTAGTTTTTGGGAGGTTAGTTTCAGTAGAAGGGACAACAAGCTCATTCTCCCCCAAGGATGGATAGAGCATGTAGAGTCTGTCCTCAGGGGGTCCCATAGGGACCTTGACATGGATGTGATCATGGATTTTTTCATCAGTAGAGGGTAATAGGATTTGGTTGTGGTTATTTTCACACTAAAGAGGCAGTAGTCCCCTCAGGGTTATATATCATTCATGGTATGATCAATTTTTTCAGTACTCTTGCTTGATCTTTGTTTGATCGAGGATCTTCAAACTCCTTTGTTTCACCTATTCTAACTTATGCAATAATAATAGATGTAGAGAGTCTTATTATTCCTCTAGTGTTGAGTACATCAGTCGAAGGCTAGACCAACCTATTTGATGTGTTTCAAGGGTGTAGGCTAATTATGGGGCCACATCATTCCTGTGGGGATCTTTTCATGATACAGATATAACTATAATATATCATCGTTATCATCGAATGGTTGAACTATATGCATTATATAATTTAAATATTCTAGAGTAGATTCTTGTTTTCAGATGTGCATATCCAGTGTATAGCTTTCATTGGTTAGGGGAGTTGTCAAATGGGTAGTCAGTGTGTGGAGCATTTTCTTTCATTATTGGCTGGGATATCAGTGGAATTGGTGGGTGATAAGATGGAGGAGGTTCTCATAATTTTTGGGGAGTTCATGTATGTTTTTATTGAGTAGGTTATGACTCTACCCCCTCTATGTGATGTTGAGTTTTGGATAAACTTGTATCCCGATGCTTATCTGATTTCGATGGATCGATATCATATGTCTCCTTTGTATATCCATGAGTTGAGGATTATGATAAATGATCTGATGTATAAGGGTTTTATCTGTCATTGTTTGTTATCATGTGATGCCACTGTCTTATTTGAAAAAAATGAAGATGATGGCATGTGGTTTTGTGTAGACTACTTGAGGACGAATCACGTAAAGTTGAAGAATAGTTACCCTCTCCTGATGATAGATGATCTTTTCAACCAACTAAGAGGAGGATGTTGGTTTTCTATGATTGATCTGTAGTATGGATATCACCATGTGAGGGTAAAGAAAGGTGATATCCTGAAAAATAATTTTAGTTGTTAGTATGGGATCTTCGAGTTTGTTGTTATGCCATTAGGTGTTATGAACCCACCAGTTATGTTCATGGGGATCATCAAATTTGTTTTCCTTGAGTTCCTGGACTAGTTCATCATCAAATTCAATGATGAATTACTAATCTACTTAAATTTAGAGGTGGAATCAACTGATCATCTCAGGACTATCTTGTAGGTTCTTCTATGCCACCATCTCTATAGAATGATATCCAAGTGTATATTCTGTAAATGAGAGGTACACATACAAGGACATTTTGTGTCTTAATAGGGTATAACAGTGGACCTGTTGATAGACAAGGATGTTGTTTCTTGGGTATCAACCAATAATGTTATAGAGGTTTGAAATTTTCATGATCTAGTAGGATATTATAGAAGTTTTGTACATGATTTCTCTCTATTTACATCTCTATTAATAGCTCTGACATGAAAAGACCATGCTTTTGTGTGGAGTGAGTAGAGTGAGGCAATATTTGGTTATACGAATGGGAATTTGGTCAGTACTACAATTAACTAGTTTCTAAAGGAAGGGGTGATGTTATAGGTATTTTGTGATGATTCCCTATTGATCATGGTATGTGTGTTGACGCAACAGTGGGGAGTGATCTCTAATTTATATTGGTAGTTATGTCCCCACGAAAGTAACTACGGAACCCATGATTTTCAACTAGTGGTGGTCATGTTTGTACTGATGTTGTGGTGGTATTTCATATGTGGGGGGTGCTTTGGTGTCTTTTTAGATCAAAATATATTGAGGAATATCTTTTCCCAGTGTGATTTGAACTTGCAACAATGGAGGTGGATGGAGTTTCTCTAGGCCTATGTCTTTGAGATCTCTTACACCTCAGGAAATTGAAATGTCAGGGCTATTGGTATTAGTAGAAAGTCACAAGATAAGGTTTTTCGAGAATCTACAGACACTAGGATAATGATTGAGGAGTTGGATACCTTGGATATAGATACAATAATGGTTGGTGGTAGTGGATGTATGTTTATGATGACAGTGTAGTATTCTATTATTATTAATGTAAAAGAGTCTTTGCGGGATAGACTTAGTGCTAGAATTGATGTGTGATCATGTTGACTGTGGTGATTCTCCCGAAGGATTGTCATAGGATTGATATAATCCAATGATATTACTTTAAATGAAGTTTTTTTCTAGTGGTAATGTGTGAGGGATTTCTCTATGAGTTTCACATATCTCCTTTATCAATACACCCAAGAGTTTCCAAGATGTACCGTGACTTGAGAGAGCAATTTTGGTGGCCCTGGATAAAGTGGGATGTGGTAGAGTTTATTGTGAAGTGATTAGTGTCCCTATAGATGAATGATGACCACTATTTTCTTAATGTGTTTTTTTCATTCCCATGATTTCCCTGAGAGTAAATGGGAAGACATCTTAATGGATTTCATTACATGATTACCCAGTGCTCAGTGAGGCTATGATGCGATCTCGTTTGTTTTGGATCGGTTGATGAAATCAGCTCACTTCTTAGCGATTAAGAATTAGGAAAAAATGGATGCATTGGAAATAAGGTATTTGGATGAGGTGATGTAGTTTCATGTAATTTTAGGATCCATTGTTTTAGATTGGGAAAAACGTTTTTCCTCACAGTTCTTCCAGGCATGGCTGCAGGTTTGGGTTGTTCTATGTTTATATTGCTAGGTGTGATGGGTGTGGTGGGTGTGATGTTGTTATATAGTAGGGTTGAATGGTTTGGTTATGATGAGATGTATTGATGGGATTTCATGTGAGAGGGTGTTTGTTTTGATGTTGTGGAGATATTGGATTGGGCATAATGACATTGATGAATGATGGTGGAAGTGGTTGTCAAGGGAGTTAAGTGGAGAGGAAATGTAAAGTGGGATATTTGACATTGTTCTTCTTTCTCTTTGTCATTTATGCTATATGGCTTATGATGTGATGATCATGGTAGTTTCCTATGTATCTATGTAATTAATAAATTAATTTTTTAATAAATAAAGATAATTGGTTAAATAAGTGAGTTGGTGTTATGAATAAAATTGTGGCTTGTTGTATAGTTGTGCATTTTGGGGTAGCAGCAATGGTGGTTTTGTGGGACGGTTGTTTTTTAGAAAAAATCTATAGGTTATGTTGTGCGTTTGATCCATATAAATATAATTGTACTTCATTTTTATTTTTATACACCCCCACCCTAGTTGAGGACTGTGTTCCGAACACCCCCATTATCATATGGGAGGGTGACCTTTCCCAACATCTCGATGGGAGGATGTATCAATGGTTATTGTTTGTCCAATGTTCCATCTTATAGGAATTGGTATCCCAAGAGTATTCAGGTATTTCATGGTGTGGTTGTGAGGCCTTGGTGTCTATAGTAAAGGTGTGATTTCCTAGATATCTATGGGGTGAGATGTGGTGTGATTTCCCACATGTCTTCTGGATAAGGTATGATTGTGAGTACCATGTGTCTATGGGAGGGATGTGGTATGGTTGTGTACTAGGTGTATGTGGGTGGTATGTGGTGAGATTATTTTTCCTAGGTTACGAGACTAGATCTGAGGCTGAGGAGTGTGGGTGGGTTGGGACATGGGGCTTTTGGAAGAATGTGGAAGCGCCGAGATGTTTTCCATTAGGAAATGAGTAGTTAACCAATGGGAAGTGGTGTAGGGAACCCAGACATCGATGTGATTATTGTATTACATTACATGACTTTTTTAATTGGTGATAATTCCTTGGCAAGGTTGGGATGGCTGGAATTTCTTTTTAGGTGTTTTTGGATTAATTTGTTTTATCATAGGGGAATTTGTATGCTTCTTTCAATTTTCCATTAGAGAATATGGTTTTCCCTACTTAGTATACTTGCATGTTCACCTTACATATATAAAACTACTTTCATGGTCCCCTTAGGAATACATGGATCTTGTTAGTCTCTACTATCTCGGACATTGGCATAGTTGTCGTGTCACTTCATAGATTTTACTTTTTGTTCTTACCTTGGAGTATTTTATGTTTGTATCATTTTTATATAAACATGTATCTGGGAAAGATATTTAGTATTCTTATATATATATATCAAGGAGTTGGTTTGTGGTTGATATATCTTATCTCCTAATCCCTGTTACTATAAAAAGTGTAATGCCTCCCATTTTGTGAGATTTTCATAACCTTGTTGCTGTTTGCCACCCCAGGGCCTACTAGTGGCAGGACTTAGGGGTCATTATCTCTCTTCCTTCATTTCCAACTAAGTTGGGTAATATTTGGAGAGATGGGTCAGGATAAAATACTTCCTAAAAGATGAGTGGGGCATAATGCAATCATATGTCCCAAAGAAAGTGAATTTGAGACGAATAACCCTTATAAAGATCATATCATTGAATTGAATAGTATTTACTAGGGAGTTTACATTTAAAAATTTATATTCAGAAAAAATTTCAAATAAATCTTATCTCAATCAAAGTCCATTTAATATATTTAATCCAAAAATAATGTTATGAATAAGGAGGCTATATAACCCAATTAATGAAAATTGAGTTATGTAACCCTACCACATGGTAAAATTCATGTCAAATCCCCTTGGATAGAATAATTCTTACTAAAACATTAAATACCATGATTTATGAAATATTAATTATATAATATGTATAATGGGAAACATACACACCATATAAAATAAATTAGGCACATAATATTAAAATTTTCATCGATAAAATAAAATTGAAACAAAATCTCTTTCATTGAGTCTAGTAATGCAATAATATCCTTTATCTCCTATATAATAAAAATATATCCATTATTTTTATCCTTAGTAACAATTTTCAAATATTATTACATATTTTATTTCTTCTATTAGAATTAAACTATTATTATATGTTTTGAGGGTATTTAATTTAGATGATCAAAATGAATTTAGTAAATTGACTATGCTCGAAGAGGTCATTATTACATCATCTACATAATAATAATACTAAAATAATTAATATTTATAAAAATCCATTATCATTTTTAAACTGACTATGAAATATGGTTATGAAAAAATAACTAGTTTATTATCATGAAGACTGCAGGTCATATGTATGGAGTAGTAATATTTCTATTTTTTAACGATCGTGACAAAAAAGAAGGTTAGTATAATTTAACCCCTATATAATGATGATTATACCATAAAAATAATGTTATATATGTAAATAAATATTTATATATTATCCATGTGATGTGATGATGAAAAACTAATCCCATTTTTACACGCACTTGGTAGTCCACATAAATAAGAATTTAAGGTAATTATTTCAAAAAGTTTTTTTAAAAAATTAAGATGATAAAAAATAATTTATATTTACAATATCCTTTTATAACCTAAAAAAATTATTTTTATCCCAATCATGAATGATTATATATATTAAAATACTGAAATTGTCATTTTTATACTTATATTATCATAGAATTATATATAAGTCATTTTTAAATGAATGTAGAATTAAATATCTATAATTATATTCTAACATGGGTAATTTTAGACCCCACTAGGCAAATATATTTAGGTAATGTTTTAGGGTTATTTTTATCCCTATCATAATATTTTTAACAATAATTGCATGATTTAACCTTAATGAGGTGAAAAATATTTAAATATTTATTATTCATCATGAACAAAAATTAAAGGGAACTAATTACCAAATTTCAACCTCTTAATTCCAAATATAGAATAAAATTATCATGATTGAATTCCATGAAATGGAAAAAATTTATTTTATCATGAATTTTTAAAACACAAAGAATTTTTTAAAAAAAATTCGACATATTATTCAAAAATGGACATATTCAAAAATCAAGGATTATTATTTATTATAAGTTATTAATTAAATTATATATTATTAAATAATACATATGTTATGTAAAGATAAAATAAAAATTTTAATCATTAATTTACATAAAATAAATAATATTTTTGGAAATAACATAATATTTTACTATTTAGTGAAAAATCATTATTTTCATAAAAATCTAAAACTATTACTCTATGTTTACTAAGATATGATAATTTAAAAAGATGATATAATTTTTATTAAATAAAATATCTAAATTTTATAGGAAATAATTGTAATATTTTATCATGAAAATATATAAACACCCATTTTTGAATAAAACATATTTTTGAAGAATATTATTACTTTAATAATATTGAGTGATTATATACTAAGAATTAACCAATAATTTTATTTATTGTGTAGGACCATTATATATATTTCATAATTTCCGTAACCCTATTTGTACTAACATATATAACATTTAAATATCAATATTTCATGGGCCATTTAATGCCAGTGTTGTGTGTTGTATAAGCTATCCAACATATAGTAAAAGAATATAATGAAATACACATAATTCATTTGTAAAATTTCATCCTTCATCAATTTAGACTACAGTATTATATTTTTCTCTAGTCTATGAGTATTGTAGAATAATTTTTTATCCCTCATCCATGAAAATCAACTTCTAACGAATCACATACCTAAAAAATGGATAATAAAATTTTCAACCTATCATTATACATTATCCAAAACCATTATGATTGAAAAAATATAAGATATCTCACAAAATTAATAAACCTTCGTGTGAAAAATTGATCACAAAATTTCAATAATGATAAGACGATCCACTTATCTGATGAATAGGACTCCTTTATTTGTAAAAAAAATCAACATGTGTCTAAAAGAAGGAGTATAATATTTATCCCTCTTAAAAAGAAAAATAAATCCAAAGGAAAATGATCAACCCAAATGAGATCTTTTCCATCCCTAGGTCTGTTAGAATGACCATCTGCAAAAGCATTGTATTCCTTATATACATGAGTGACAATGTAACTAATGGATGAAAGAAAATCCAAAAAAATTATCCCTCAATTAGTAAACCTCAAAAGTACATGTGTAGATCTTGTTCTGACATCATAAACAACTGTAGTGGAGTAAAAATCTAGAAAATATTTTCTCCAATGATAGTAATTGTCATTATTGTTTTCAATAATAATTCTAATCATCTCAACTTCAAGTGAAGAAAAAATTACTCATGATAAATGTAGACACCCTAATAAATTCAAGTAACTATCCTTAAAGACATCCACATATTCCGATGGGCCTAGATAACCTATTTATGATTCATTATTATTAATATTAATCCATACTATTAAAGGATATTTCTAGAAAACATCCATTATTCTTAAATGATGGAGAAAGTTACAATTGATTCTAATTTACTTTAGAACTTATAAATCCTTAATTAAATTATAAAAAAATCATTTTGGATAACATTATCAATTTTTACAATGGGTAAAATATGATCCAAAGTAACATGATCAGTGAAAGAAATAACATCATGAATCCACTTATTCCTCACCTATAATGGAATGAAATACAGTTCAGATGAAACAAACTAAAGTTGTAGAAAATATTTGGTGGTAAGAAAAAAAGTCATACAGACCATGATAATGTCTATAAAGGAGACGATGTAGAGAAATGATACATCAAAAATTTCATCAACCGCCTTTCAAATGGATTATTTTGTGATGCATCTTAAAAAAAATTATATAGGTCTTCTTTATGTTGATGAAGAAGGGCTCAAACTGAAAAAATGATAACATAGATCCGAAAAAAATTGTCATGTCGAATATTTCTAGGATCCATGCTCCAAAAAAGATTGAATTTGAAGGATCGATATATTTCCTACTAAGATTTATAATCCACTGCATTCCAAATACTGAACCAGTGTTATGGAAATAAAACAATTAATATGTAATAAATCCACTTTCATCATCTTCTTAGTTCTAAAAATAACCATGTGAAGAAAAGAAGTAAGATAGAAGTACCTCTATGTTGTGATCACGAAAATCCTCATTGTAATCTATTTGGTATTTGATCAAAAAAAATATGTACAGGATTGAACCATCATGAGTATGGATGTCAAGAAAATCAACACCATTCCAATTAGTGGTCTCCAAATTAAGAGTATAGTCTCTATAAATGGACTATCTTGAATGAGAATCCACTAAGGAAAAATGGACTTGATGGAAGGTCAAAAAAAAGAATAAAAGTGATTATAATTTATAGACATGATTTTTCTCTAGAATATATAAATAAAAAATCAATGAACTTCTGAATTAAAATTGAAAATATTCCATAAAAATCTTTTAAGGATTGATTTAAATATATGATATTCTTGATACCCAGACCCCATCCTCAAATGGTTTTCAACTTGTCTTCTCGGGAACAGTGGATAATTTTCTACTTAAAATGCTATTACTCTAAATTATGTAGGTAACTGAAAAAATAATGTATTTAAGGAGACATACAAGCCACTCATAAGTAGTAAAATAATAGAAATATTTATAAATGATGATAGATTTAACAAAACACACCTGACCTTCCATGGGGGGAGATTTTCCTTTCAAATTGAAAAAATACATTTTGAAATCACTAATATTTCAAGAAAAATGTAAAGATTGTAGAAATACTAAAAATATAGGTACAACAAGATATATAAAATGAAAGATTCCATCTTTGATACCCAAATCTATGAAGATCTTAACTTTCTTGATAGAAGTTATTTTTTATCCAAAATATACAAAATATTTAATCAATATAACTTGTTGACCTAAAACATCCTCATAATTAAAGAGATCATTCCTAATATTTTTTGTGATTCTCTTATCAACATGGATGAAGAGATTAATATAATCAATATAATGAACATCTGTAGTAGCATAAATACCTCTACCAGCACAAATAGGTTTCACCTTCCCATTTCCTACCATGATATACAACATCCTACTGATATAATCATCATAAATAGTGAATAAAATAGTTGATAGACGATCACCCAGCCCAACACTTCTAGAATAAGAAATGGAACCCTTAGGGTACCCATTGATAAGCACATAGATATAGCAGGACCCAAAATAAAATTAATCCAATTAAAGAAAACTCCTTGAAAACCAAACCTCGAAAGAACCATTAAAATGAAATCCATATCCATAAAATAAAAAAACATTTTGATATCATTATTTATAGTAATTTTTCTACCTCTAAAAATATTTTTGATAATATTAAAACATGTTGAGGCATTGACTAGACAGTTTTAAATAGCCCTCCCTTTAATGAAACCAAATTGATTGATAGAGGCAATTTTTCTCGAAAAGTGATCCAATCATTTAGATAGAATATTGATAATTATATTATAAATGGAATTAACCATATGAAATTTTTTAATCAATTTTTCCTCATTCTAAATTTCCTCCTTTGTAATATAAGATTGAACTTGAGCATTCAACCCCTGATGTAGAGAACAACCCTTAAAGAAATGGGGAACGTGCCAGCAAACATCAAATAGAATTTATAACAAATTTAACTTATAATAAAACATATAATTATAATATAATAATGGTCTCTATAAATCTTAATATATCCACAGATAAAAATATCTTAATCAAAAAATTTATCCAAACATAGCATAATGCCAATTATAATTCTCAAAATTTTGAAATCTCAGACTCTGAGATAAAAAAATAATCATTATATTTTTTGATTTATATAGATTATTGTGACTTATATTTATCCATATATAACATAGAACATAAAATTGAAATACTAGATCACTTATTTACCTAACGAACATTTATATTTATAGTTTTAAAGAACCAGGAACACTCTTATATAGAAATTTTAATATATAAAATATTGGTTCATAAAAATATATTACAAACCCTACTACATTCTTCTCATATAGTAAATTTCAATATTGTAACATAATTAATATCATTCTTCACAAATCGAGTAAAAGGAAATATAAGATGGGTGATATCAAACACTCAGTAATGGTAAACATTGAATTAAAAATTGTTTTTCAAAATTTTAATTAAAATGTGAATAAGGGTATCCTGGAAGAATAAATTTGGTTGAGAATAACATAACATAATTAATAACAGTTAATGAATTTATCATCAATCCCAAAAACATGGAATAAGGATTTATCAATAGAAATAGTCATATGGATCAAAATCAAGATCAATGTTGGGTAAATCTTGAACAAATTAATCATCAAAAACTCATAGAATGCATAAATAAAATGAGTTCATATCATGGATCATTATCTTCATAGAACCAATATAAAACAAATTACAAACTTTATAACATTACCTATTTAATATCAATAATATTAATGGAGATACATGATAACCGGTTAAATCCATCACCTCTTAGGAGATACTTATATTCTATAAACTCATATGTCAATATAAAATGTTTTAAATAGCTATATCAAGTTCATCCATCATCCTAAACTATATCAAGCCCACCCATCATCCTAAATAATGTTCCGAAACCTCCAAATAATAATGATACATGAAAGAAAACATTATCAACAAATCAATATACACTGTTCTATAATAGTTTTATTTAATCATGGAAAAGAAACATGTCCCATGACAGTCTCATTAAATCAATCATAATAAATCTAGACAAATAAAAAGGATTGTATCATTACATTATATCCCTATTCCAGGAAAAATAATAAGTATTTTTTTCAATATTGAATAGAATTACTAAAAAATACCATTTAAATAATTCTTTTATAAAATAACCTTTTCAATTTCAAATTAATATTTACAAAAAATATCAATAACATTATGAATAAATTTTATTTTAAAAATATTGGAAGTAAGTAATGGATTTATCAATGTTTTTAGTTTCTATAATGGCCAAAAAGTATATTCATGTAGTAATATTAAAATTCATGATTATGTCCACCCCATTAATATATACTACTTATTAAAAAACCAAAATGAATATTCCCCTTAAACAATTTCTAAAAAAAATTGGTTAATAAAAAGATTAAATAATTATTGATCAATATTTAAAAAACTGAAAATATTTATAGGATTCCTAGATATCGAATAAATAGTTTTTTCACATAAAGGGGGAAAATAGGATTGTCTTTCCATAAAAACATATCCTGAAAAATTTTGAGAACCAAAGAGACAAAGATGGAACTAAAAAATAAATATTACAATAATAAGCCTAGGAAAAGAAAAATTATATTGTTTTTTCAATTATGTGGCATAAAATTTCACTAATTGAGATTCAATCATAAAAAATACCTATTAAAATGGGATTGTAACATAATCTCATTACCATTTCTATATCATATGAACCATAAACA
Organism: Viscum album; assembly: GCA_963277665.1. Taxonomy (NCBI): domain Eukaryota; kingdom Viridiplantae; phylum Streptophyta; class Magnoliopsida; order Santalales; family Viscaceae; genus Viscum; species Viscum album. The sequence continues at coordinate 308,120,493 of OY728152.1, forward strand.
CCATGAAAGAATAACATCAAATGAGATTTAAAATATCATGAACAAAAGGATATTAAATATAAAACTTGTCAAATGGGTAGAATATACTCATTATAAATAAATATTGGTTGACCCAAATGGCCCGACGACCTTGATTTTTATTAATTTTTGATAAAACCCTTTTGAGATATGATGGGGAACCTTTACAAGGCATGTAGGATTAGTGATTACATGGACCACGGGCTTAAGAGACATTACGTGACCCGAAGGAGTTAGGGAATTCAACCAGACTATAACTACAAGAAAGTGACCCTCCCTAGAATATGCATTTTCATGGTATCTCTCCATCATCGCATAGATGTCTGGATAAGCTTCATGTTCATGTACATGTTGGTCCCGATGGCGTAGTAATAGCCTCTCATTCTTCCAAATCGATTGGATCTACATGTTTAGTGTATATTCATTGAATCCTTCACTAGGGCTTCTCCTTTTTTGTGGAGTCTGTCTGGGGCTGGTCATGTGGCCCAAAGGCCATGAGGTGGCCTAAAGGCCATAGTGGTGGCCTAAAATCCTTACTGAACCAAAGGCCTCGGTGGCCCGAAGGCCTTATAGACTACAAACCCAAACAAGTGGCCCATGTTGAATAGTTTCAGCTACTACAGTACTAAATATAACCTGCTACAGTACATGATACAACACCCGCGGAGTCATATTACAGTGACTACTAATGTATGGCTACAGTACCCGGAAATATGTCTTCGCCTAGTTTTAAACCTGGGTCTCATGGATGCACTTATGGATACCTCACAAACTAGTCTAAGGCTCATGTTCAATAAATATAGGTTCAAAATGAAAAAATACTTTATAAATTAATAGAATTTGTGTAAAACAACCTTTACAAATATTGTCTAATTTAATAGGGGTTAATCAGTGATCAAATTTTGTGAAAAAATGTAAATCTAACAGAAAAAAGTGCATTTAAGGAATAGTCCAAAAAAACCATTTCACAATTGATCATGATATAAAATAATCAATGATTGAGTGATTTAAAAATTGGAACATAAAATGTGTTATGAAACCCAAAACACATGATAACATTCATGTCAAATCCCTTTGGATGAAATAATTTTAATTGAATAATAATCTACCATTAATTATGATGTATTGGGGATATAAAATGTAAAAGGAGAAACATATACACCATAAAGTGAAATTCTATGGATTATATTATGATATTACACAATGAAATAAAATTTAAACATTATCTCATACCTTGATTCCCGAATTTCCATGAATTTTTTTTAACACTATTATAAAAAACATATTTTAATTGTTTTATTTCTTGAAAAAAAAATTCATGTTTCTTATTACTTTTATTTAATATATTTCATATTTATATTATATTCATTAATCCTAGATCAGATGTTTTTATGGTATTCAACTCATATGAGTAAAATAACATTGGAATATTAGATACGGTCTATGTGGTCATTATTCTGTCATCTATAAAATAATAATCAAGAAATAATTATATTTTTTAAAATAAATTATATTTTTAAAACCTACCATGAATAATTGATTTTAATATTGAATTGGGTTACTATCATGGATATCGTAAAACATACACAAGCACAATAAATGTTACCATTCTTCAATGATCATGATTCAATGAACATAAGTATTGTTTTAATATTTAAGTATGATTAATATATCCTAAATATTATATAATATATTTTGAATAAACTTATATAACTTATCCTTGTTATTTGGTGATAAAAAAGCAAATCATAGCCTATCATGGATGTTGTAATCCATACATATGCACAAATGATGATAAATTTTTTCAATAAGACATGTAAAAAAATAAGTAATATAATATGATACATGGGTGATAATTATTACATGAATATAAAATATATACATTAAATAAATATTTATATCCTACCATTAGTGGTGGTGATGGAAAAAAAATTACATTTATTTTAATAGAAGTAATCCACCGTACACAAAAATGATGGTTTTCTTTACCATTTTTTGGAAGTGGAAATGGTTATAGGTTATTACATTAACATTTAAAATATAATTATATTTAGTATACATGTTTTATATTTTAATATTTGTATAGTACAATTTATGGAGGTATGATATGAAATAAAACTAAAACATTTGGTTGAAAAAATACATCTTATTCAATCAACCTCATTTTTATTATAACTTTATTCAACTAACATTCATTTTTGGAAACAATTTAGTCTTATAGAATGAGTGGAGGGTTGTTTTTGATGTTTTTGGGATGTTCTTGAATTTCCCAAATTGTTATGGATTTTAAAAGAAAAGAGTAGTGTAGGTTACCTTTTATAAGTGTGGGATGCCGAATTCTTGTAATTTCATAATCTATCAAATTAATATAATTTAATTATCATTTATAAATGGATCAAAATTGATATAAATATAATATAATATGATACATAGTCTAAATAAACTGATAAAAAATAATTTCGTAATGATTACATTATTTTTTACACATTTCATTTTTTTGGACCCCCCATTATCTCATTTGATAATTGCTACGATGTTACATATTTCTATAATAAAAAAGGAACGAAAATTAAAATAAATGGAATAGTGATCCATAAATGGACTATGAATTATATTTTCGACCATGAAACATTCACTTAGATGAAGATCATATTCTTTTGAATTATAAATCATTTAATACAGTATTTTTTATAAAATATCATTGATGTCATTTTTGAAAAACACAAAATATTATATTATAATATGTTTCTAACTGCTGTTAAATTGTTTAATAATGAAATATATTATATGATAATAAGTATTTGGTAATAAAATTTTCATAGAATCAAAATTTTATAGATTCATATGTATTTTTATACCTTAACATTTTGATTTACCACATGGTTAACTAATTGTAACCAAAATTATAGTCATTAGTTATTCAGTGTTGAGTGGTTATAATTTTACTTATAAGAAAGCAATTGGAAAATTAATGGATTATGGATTATTTTTTTACCATTTATCATCATAATTTTCATATATATTTATTTTATTATTTTTAAATACATTAATTGAAATATTCATTTTTTCATGTATTTTTTGATATAAAGTAAATTTTTTTTGGAATATTAAATGAATAATATTTATGGTATTTAAATGTATCTATGTCTTGTGGAAGGATACTAAGATTCATGAAAAATGAAATAAAGTTATGAATATACCATTCTACAAACACTTCAGTCCATGTCGCAAATTAGTGTAGCCCGAAATTTTTATTTTGAAGGAATATAGATACATTCAAATGGTCATGGGAAAGTGAAGAAGCAATTTCGAATGTCGTGAATGAATAAAAATTATAATAAATAAAAAAACCTACTAAAAAGAAAATAAATGTCTTATATGTGACATTCAAGATGTGTATCATGAAGGAAAACAGGTTTTGAATCAATCTGTGGAAGGTTTTGGCCCCGCACATTACATATCATGTATACCAATTACATGTTGTGTAAATTGTCATAGAAGACAAAAAATGGTCCAATCTGACATAATTACTAAAATAGACCATTTTTATGACATCGATACATACATTAAATACTTTATGAACATCTTATGATGTCATTTATGGCACCCAAGGTAGACTCAATCCTAGAAATACAATCTCATGCCAGAAGAGAAAGAGTTGGTTCTTGGGGATCTTCCGCTGCATTGTGATCTTGGCATACTCTTAAATTATGATTTCCTTATTTTAAATTTATAGTTTTAATTTATTTTCCCATGTAATGGATTCATATTTTAATTCAATTATTTCTCTTTTCCCTTCTATCACTCTTTCTCTCCCACCCATAATCTCATTCCCTCTCTCTTCCAACATTCTATTATAATCCCTATTCACTTCACAATGGAATGTAACTAACATGAGGCTCGGACCTACGAGAGGTTCATGTCATTCATTATGATTATGTTTCAATTGATCAAGTTGTTAATATATTTTTTCGTGAGAGAGTATTTTATGGGTAAACTAGTCATCCATAAGACATTATTTCAAATTTCATTCCTTTTCATTGATTTATTTCTTTTTCCATCCCTTTTATTTCGGGAAAACACACTACTACAAACACGGCCTTTATCAGCGCTAAAAATTTCCTTTATCAGCGCTAGAAAAGCGCTGATAAAGCCAGCGTAGATAAATGGGGGGTCCCCTTTATCAGCGCTCCGAAAAGCGCTGATTTAGGACCCCTTTTTCAGCGCTAAAAAAAGCGCTGATAAAAGTACCCCTTTATCAGCGCTTTTTTTTAGCGCTGATAAAGGGGTCCTATATCAGCGCTTCCTTTATCAGCGTTCTCGTTTTAGCGCTGATAAAAGTTAAAAAAAATTAAAAAAAATTAAAAAAATTTTAAAAAATTTTAAAAAATTTAAAAAAATTTAAAAAAATTTAAAAAATAGTGCCAATCGGGGGGGCTTTTATAGCGCTTGAACTCCCCTTTTACAGAACTTTTCGGACCCTATACAACACCCCATGCACCCCCCTCCACCCTTTAACAGTGCTTGCTCCAATATTCCTCATGCGCGCGCACCCCTGCCTCCACCAGGATTTGAACTCGAGACCTCCCCCCTGCGCGCCTAAGCCATTACCACTACTCTATTTTGATTTGCTTTCCAATTCATGATATCTCTATATATATATATTTATATATTTAGTTATATTTATTCGTATAGTAATATATATTTATATTAATATATATATATAGTTATATTATAATATATATAGTAATATTAATATATATATATATATAGTGGTATTAATATATATCTATATCTATATATATATATAGTTATATTTATTCGTATAGTAATATATATTTATATTAATATATAGGTATATTAACATATATATAGTTATATTAACATATATATAGTTATATTAACATATATATAGTTATATTAACATATATATAGTTATATTAACATATATATAGTTATATGAATATATATTTATATAGTTATATTAATATATATATAGTGATATTAATATATATATTTATGGTGATATTAATATATATATTTATAGTAATACTAATATATATATATGTAGTTATATTAATATATATATAGTTATTAGATTAATATATATAGTTAGATTAATATATATATATAGTTAGATTAATATATAGGTATATAAATATTCATATATTGGTATTTTAAATAAAATGGATATTAGTTATTATTTAGATAAAGCTAATATATTTTATATGTAAATATGTTTAATTATTTATTTAAAAAAATTAATTTTTAGGTGCGAATATATAAAAAATATGTACATATAGTTATATATTTGATTATAAATAGCAGTTCATTATAAAAAAGGATGAAATTTCAAAAAAATAATATCAATATGAATGTAATACCTTGGAATAAATTTAGTCCCCACCAAGAAAAGCCAATAATACCCTCTTAAACGAGTTTGAAAATCCACAAAATGTTAAAAAATCTGGGTACCCCGAAAAAAAACTCAGTTTTAGAGGCCTTATGGGCCTCTTTTGGCCTCTAAAAACGCTTGACATGGGTCCCCCTGATTCACAGCAACGTAGAGCTCGTCGCAGGCTTCGATTTGATATGTGGTAGAGCTCAAACGGACACCCGGATCAAAAGTTATGGCCGTTTGAAGTTTGAGTTGCGTTTTCAACATATTTTGGATCTTTTTTAAAAATTTTAAATTTTTTTAGTCCTCAAATTGTTATTAAATGACTATTACTCCATAATGATTATCAAAATATTAATTAAAAATATTTTTTTAATTTTTTAAGAATTCATTTTCACTAAATATCTTAAATATTAAGTATAATAAGTGTAAATGTACATTTATACTTATCTAAAATATATTTAAAAATTATTTATTATATTTATATAACAATATAACTATATTTATATATTAATATATTTTTAAATTTTTTTTGAAGTCGACCCTTTATCAGCGCTAAAAAAGCACTGATAAAGGACCCCCTTTATCAGCGCTACTAAGCAAGCACTGATAAAGGGGGGCCCTTTATCAGCGCTACTAAGCAAGCGCTGATAAAGGGGGGGCCTTTATCAGCACTACTAAGTAAGCGCTGATAAAGGGGGGGCCTTTATCAGTGCTAACAAAAGCGCTGATAAAGGGGGGTCCCTTTATCAGCGCTAAAAAAAGCGCTGATAAAGGGGTGCCTTTATCAGCGCTTTTTTTAGCACTGATAAAGGCACCCTTTATCAGTGCTTTTTTGAGCGCTGATAAAGGGACCCCCCTTTATGAGTGCTTTTTCGTTAGTGCTGATAAAGGGGGGCGCTACGAAAAACTGTTTTTGTGGTAGTGTGAGAATGATGTGAACCTTATTCATGGGAATGATCTGGGGGTGATATGATGAATAGAGGGGCGGTGAGGCATTAATTTGAAGAATTCTAACAAATTAAATTTCTAAATTTTTTTTTTCAAGGACGACAACACTGTTGGTATTTATTGTTTACCAAACCATGAATCAACCATTTGAAATTGGCTAATCAAACTATAGGCATATGTCCCATGGTTTCCACATGGTTTCACCATAACCTACACTTACAGTGAGATCAGTATAGTGTTTCTAAAAACATATAAATTTCAGTCCAAAATATTAAATTAAATTTGAATGATGAATAAATTAATAAATAATGGAAAAACATACCATAAAATGACAATGTGTTTGTGATTGGGATTGTATTTTTACACCCATAATGCTTCTATTATAATATATTCTATCAAAATGAAAACAATATTATTAATATATCATTTTATAACAAAACTATACCTTATGTAATGTTATTTTCTATAAAGTAGTGGGACTATAGTAAGCCCTCCTTTATTTTTGATCCATCTAGCTTCTATAAAAACACATATGGTGTTTCCTATTTTTCTGAAAAATAACATTCAAACTCCACCATTAATTGAGAGTCATTTCCATTAGATCAAATGAATATATAATTATGTTTTAAATTCTAGATTAATGATTTTCAAAATACTGATATTAATTCTGAAAAAATATATTAGTTATTTAACATCTATTTTATAACTAGTATCTCATCCTTAGGACTTTCAATTTCCAAGTTCTTCTTCTTAAATTGTCCATTTAAATTCTCAACATGAAAATTTATTTCACTATATTATATCTTCGCTTGTTCATCATGTTGTTTTATAATAAATTACAATGTTCCTCTATAGTATGTTCACTTTCTATTTCTCAACATTATTTTATAAATAATTGTTTCAATCATATCACCTGGATGCTTCAATTTTATTACCATAATTATTACAATTTCTCTTTAAATAATTAATTAATTTAAATTCAATTCATTTTTTTCATCCAAAAATGTAATTATAATACACCTTCTATCATTTTGATACTTTAATGGTTTAAAATCAACTTTTAAAATGTGTATTTTAATATGTTTTTTGGGAAAAATCTCTGAACATACTACATGATGCCTTTAATTCATCATTATAATATTTATATGGAAACAAATATACATAGTTATGTTTAAAATAGTCATATTCTAAGAATATATAATTAGTTATGCCCAGGGAATCAATTGTTTTAACTAAATAATATAACCTGCATTCATTGACTCTGTTTCCCGTTCATATTCATCTTTCATTTAGGCAAGTGATACAACCCTTTAATAGTGTGGAACTCTAGATCTTCAATTTATTTATTCACGTTATTAGAAAATATATAATTAACATTTTTTAAAATATATGTTTATCCACAAAAATATTCTTGCTATATCGACATTTCATTTGATGTATTGTAGTGAAAAAATTATTATTTCGTATTATTGTTTTGGGTCCCTCAATCTAAATATTTCTTATTTATTCATAAATATTTAATTTTATTTTATATATCTCAAATATATATATATATATAACCACTCAACAAAATATCACAACAGGATCCAATGTGATATTTAAAATAGGTATTGATTTCATTTTTTAAATGTGAATTGAAACATGCATAAAAAATTGGATCGTTTACTATTTAATCTATATCAATCAAAATATTCAAAAAAATGATAAAGGTATAATAATTGAAAACCAATTATGCCTATATACTACTTATTATCTCTTTATACATTCTAAGAGATACTTTGAGTTATGGTTTTTTCTAATCCAATTTTTTCTTTTCTTCTTATTTACTTTATTTCATTTAGTAAATTGTTTCCATATAGGCTATAAAAATTATTCCTCTAGTTCTTTTAAAAAAATCAGTGAAAAAAACATGCACATAAATTAAAATACTTCATGAGATCAAACTTTTACATGGTTCACCCAAATTTTATAATCATAGGAGCACACACTGATGAATTATAAGTGATCCACAATGTAATAACATTCACATTAATGTTAAAAATATTTAGATGGGTTCACTACTAATCCTTGTTCACACTATTTTCCTCACATAGTGCACTGCATCTATAAAGGACTTGTTTAGTTTTAGAATTGATGCAATTTTAATTATCATCACCATATTCATAATGTATTTTCATCTCTAATTCTAGATATAATCTCTTTAGTAATCAATATGATGCACATTTTTCATCATCAAACCCTATGGGTACAACTATTTATAAATGAGGGTTTTTTATTTTTATTTTATTGATCCATAACCCCACATCATCCAATATTATGACTATTTCACAATTATAATTGGTCTTTCCTCATTAATTTTTCAAAATATTGGTTTAATAGTGGTAAAAATATACATTCTTCTCCAACACCTTCTACCTTTAATGTCTTTTAGTGTTTTTTGTTATAAACTTATCAATAACTTTACATTATTTTGTTCAAAAAAAAACCTATTACAACTATATGAACATGTTCAATTCTCTTTCCACTTATTTCATACATATCAATGTAATTCACACACATTCAATATATTTCTCCAATTCAATAATTTGGAAACAGATATATATTTTTATATAAGTAACTCCTTCCTTTTTCCATCACCAAAATCAAGATATGAAAATATATCACCATTCTATCAATTTTTTTAGAACTGCCTCATGTAGTATTGATACATACATGCACAATTATATTCTATGAAACCAACAACATATATCACTTATTATTCCTACCTATGCTTCACATTATTTCCATGTGTATCATGGAATTATTTGATTTTAAATCAAATTAATCAACCAAATCATTATGTATGATCTTCAGAAATCAATATAAATATTATTTACATGCACATAATATATTTGTGCATTTTTTCAAATATATTTCTTGAATATTTGAAGCTATATGGTTTATTCTAGGTTATTTGATCCTCATACATGCTTACAAATTCATCAATAATTTGTACACAAACTAGAATCATAATTATTTAGTTTTATAATGATCATTACAAACCAAAATTTTTCAATATTCTTCATTCAAATGTTTTCCCTTTTTGTGTTCATTTATTATCCTTATGATGAACTATTTTGAATTTATATAGTTTCATGACTATCCCATAAACATGATGTAATCCTAAAACTTATTGTGGGATAAAAAACTCCCATAATTTCATGATTATATGGAATCTAGAGTATTATGTGTGATTAAACTATGCCCAATGTGAGGTTCAATACGGTAGGAAAAATATCAATTAATTTATAATATTGATCAAATATTCTTTATAAATTATGAATAATACCCACCAAAAGAAGATTTCTATATTGGAAATTCATTGGTACTCTTGTATGGTTTATTAACCATGGTGGAACAACTAACCATTGAACAAATATCTTAGGTACCTTCCTGAATCAGTGGGTGATGTGCCACCATATGCATGATGTATTCCTTTCCTTCACACACCCCAGTTCTGACACACACTTCTCCTCACAAGAAATCATGCCACCTTTGGATATCCTATTCTGTTGTATCTTTTTACCACATATTGAGTTCAATGCATCATCTAGTTTTCTATGAGTTTTCCTATTATTTAATAAAACTTCACACATTGAAAAAATATTCCCCATCAGTATATATAATATTTACTTATTTTTCAAATCAAATCACACCATCTAATTTCATTCATTATTCCAAAATATATCAAATACTTCACAAACATATCAACTTCTCCATACCAGGAATGTAATTCTTCTGTGTAATTCTCTATACTTATATTCATCGTGAATTAAAAAAATCCTCTAAGATCCACCATGAATCCACATTCATTAAACTTATTTACATTAGCACATAAAATAAACATTCAATCATTTATTATATATTATCAAAAAATAGAACCAACAGTCTCATGAATACAATAAGGTATAAATTCATATAGTCCATCTGATGACGACACTCACCATGTAACAAAACATTTTCTTCATCCCAATGAATGAAAAAAATTAACCAAAAATAATAAATGAAGTCAATCACAAAATATAACCAATCTATAATGATGATTATATTGTATTTTTTATTATAATTAAAATCATGTCACATGATACCATATTCTAACCCATAGTAAACTTATAACCTTGGAACACATCATGAAGCCATGATTGAACTCCAAATACAATATTAAGCACCTAGGGAACTGAAACCCCCTACATCATATGTCAAAGATATCATAGTAATGAAAGTGAAATAATATAATTTAAATATACTATAAAAAATAAATAAAATGCCAATGTTGATGATATAAAGATAAAAATAAAATTCGACCTCCCCATAGTGACTAAAACTCCTTCACATGAAGCTAGCCTCATATTTCTTCTCCACCTCATTGAACCTGATGAAAACCATTTCCACGAATACAAACTTTATTTGTACCCTTTATCTATTTTCAATACCACTGTCGTACTATTTTATTAGATCATAGATATAGGCATGCATTGTTTTCATTTTTTTCACATTTCATAATTGTTTAGGCTTGGAGATGTGTGCATGTGTATAGATACTTTAGGGTATTGCCTCTAATTTTTGGAATAATCCCACTTAGATATGGTTACCAACCCCTTCCCTATTGGAGGAGGCTTGGGTTAGTCATGGTCGGAACCTATTGGGATGGATCATGATATAGTTGTATCAGAGGAGTCGGTTATAACTTAGGACCGGATTTGGTGAGATTGGTTTGGGAAAGGATTGTTTAGTATTTCAAGTTCATCTTTCATTGTAGGGAAAACAATATTGGTACGAAGGCTAACATATCTGTACTATAGGACTCTTGTCACCTTCCTCTCAACTTCACACATTTAAACATTGGTTGGAGTGAATTTTTTGGTACTTTTATCATATAGTAATGGGGTTTTCCTTACATGTCCTTTTTGAGCCAACTCCCCACATATGATCTTTTTTTCAAGGTACTTATTGTTATATTTCAAGATGCCACCACATATGCATCCATTATTGATTCCAATATAGGATAATGAGGATGATATACCTAGTTATGAGGCATCAGTACAAGGGCATGTACCAGAGGCTACCCCTCCTGGTGGCTTACCAACTATGCCAACACCCGTTGAGAAGTACCTGGTGATGACTATACCAGTTGATGATGCATACCGAAAAAGTGTATTGCAAGAGTTTCAGAGGTAGTTCCATCCCATTTTTTAGGGTTATCTAGTCCCTCAGGTGGTTGAGGAATAGATAAAGGTATTCACTTGTGTTTTATGCCTTATGAGGATGCCTTCAGATGAGATGGCAGTCCTCACAACAAAAAAATCTTTAGGGCTCCACTGGGTAATGGTCGATCCAAGTGACTCAATCACATGATGATCTTACTCTCTCATGGTAAAACATTGATTGTATCATTAAATTGGATTTCTATCATTCCACATTGAAATCATTACACAAACATGAGCTTTTATATGTGTAGTAGGGCGGCGCGGTCATGGAGGAATACATGGTGAGGTTTACTGGTCTCTCACTTTAATCCTTAGATATGGTATGGGATCAGTTATTCATATCTCAGACCATTGAGTGGGACTTATCTTGGGACATCCTAGATTTAGTGGTATCTCTTTTCATTCCCACCTATGATGGGTTTCTTGAGCGGGCCTTGGTGGTGGAGAGATTTCAGGAAAAGCAGGAACTGATAGTGGGTGCTAGTAGTGGGATCCCATTAACTAATACCTTGACAGTAAGTAGTCGATGGTATTCATAGAGATACAAGAATGTTATAAAAATTAGTAGGTGATCCTAGGAAACATGTTATGTGGTTCACGTCTCTCATGGTAGCTTGAATCAGCCATGGGAGAGGCAATGTTTCCACTGTGATGGTTAGGGACATCTATCATGGGATTGTGTGACTCTCTATACCGCTGATCATGAGACTATAAAGGGACAATAAATTAAGGGTAAAAGGTGGGATCATGGTGTTATGTAGGGTAGATGATGTGGTATAGGGACCAGAAGAGTTGCAAGAGGTGGTTAGAGGTTCTACATGTTTGCAACACCACCCCCAGGTGGTCCGTGCTAGGATCTGGGAGCTGGTGGACGTGGATGAGGCCAGCTATAGGCTATGGTGGCCTATGACCCTGAGGATCAGGAGATGATACAAGGTATGATCTATTTTTTTATACATTAGATGTAGTATTTATTGGCAGAAGACTATGTCATTCCTTCCTTTCCACTTATTCGGTTTGACACACAGAGATCTTGGTTGATCCATTGGATCAACCCTTGTAGTTAGAAAGACTAACAAGCGGTGACTCCGTGATTGAAAACTTGTGACAACAGTGTAATTTGAATCTCATATTTGAGATTTTTGTATGGGATCTCTTTTTAGAAATAATTATTCCTTACAATTTCATCATAAGTATGGACTGGCTATCCATAGTTCATGACCAAATTCAATATTTTAGGCAGAGGATGTGGTGTGTCCCCAGTGAAGGAATTAGTTTTTTCTTTTTGGTTGAAAAGAAAGAGGCCAAGGTAGTGAAGGATGAGAATAAGCATAAAATATTTTATCTGATTACTCACCAGTTGGCTAACATTAATCTTGGAGTAGTGGATTCTTTTGGCTATTAGTTTCTTATGGTGGTGAAGGAGTATAAGGACACCTTTTCGGAGGATGTACCCGGTTTACCCCCTAATGGGAGGTAGAATTATATATTTACATGAATCCTAAGATAGAAATGATATGTGCACTAGTTTATTGGATAGTTCCCACATATCTTTCCGAGCTAAGGGTCCAAATTTTGGTTTTGTAGGAGAAGGACTTTGTGAGAACCTATGTTTCCCACTCCGAAGACCCTGTGTTGTTCTCCAAGAAGGAAGATGATAGAATGAGTTTATGTACGGATTACCAACACATGAATATGGTGACCATGATGAATAAGGATCCACTAATGAGGATGAATAAATACTTTGATCAATTGATATGGGTTAGATGGTTCTCAAAGATTTACCCCAGACTAGGCTATCACTAACTGTGAGTACGGGATGAGGATATAATGATGATAACATTATGATGTCACTACTATCACTATGAGTACATTGTGATTTCATTCTATGTAAATAACCCCCAATAGTATTCATGAATGTCATTAACTAAGTCTTTTGTCCTTTTATAGACTGGTTCGTGGTTGACTTCATCGATGACATCCAACTCTATTCAACATTCGAGGAGGATCACACAAGACACTTAAGGATTATCCTAGACACACTATGAGAAAACAAAAATTATGGGAAGATCTTGAATTTTTATTTTTTTATTATATAGGCCCACATCCTTGGGAAATTCATCTCAGAAGCAGGATTAGCAGTTGATATGATCAAGGTTGAGGTAGTGATTTCTTGGGAACCACCAAATAGTGTTACCATGGTGTGTGGTTTATATGGGTTGGAAGGGTATTATCGGATGTTTGTACCTCATTTCACTAGATTTGAATCACCCTTTAAATCCAGGAATTGGAGGGGGGATCATTTAATGTATATGAAAAGATTCCATTTATTCTTTCAGGAGATGAGGTAGAGGTTGGATAGTGCTAACATCATCATATTTCTAGAGGAGGGTGTCGAGTACAAATTTTTCTATGATATATCAGGGACTGAACACAGTTGTGTTGTGCATTTGAGGTAGATAGTTATATCTTTTTTGACATTATATGGGGCCACATGATCAAAACTACAGGACCTATAATATTGAGTTAGTATTGGAAGTCTTCTCATATACTATATGGCCACACTACCTGATGGGTGAGTGGTTTATCGTTTACACTAACCAAAATAGACTTAAGTATATAGTCTCATTGGATGATTTTACCATGAAGAAGAGGCCATATCTAGAGATCCTCTAGGACAATGACATCAACATTATCTATAATTTTGGAAAGGGGAACATGGTGGAAGATTCTCTTGGTCAGAAATCATGATCACATTTTTTGATCCCAATGTCATAGCAGTTATCCTCATTATAGTTGTCCTTGATGGACAAGGATAGTGATTCATATATGTAGTCAATGGTTTTTACCTCATATGTTTTATAGATTGTGAGTGATTCTTATCACGGAGATACCAATTGTGAGACATTATGTGCCCATATATCCAATGGGAATTCTTCTGATGAATATTCTTAAGGTGGGGAGCATGTTATCCTTTTTAGAGGATGGACTTTGGAGCCTTTCATGTTCTGGGATGAGGTGATGTGAGAGTTTCATACATCCCCTTTGTAGGTACATACAGGTGTGTAACAAATATACTAGTACCTTGGATGTTAGTTTTGGTGGACATGAATGAAGAAGATGGTTACAGAGTTTTTCTCTAGATTCCTCACTTGTGAGCATGTGAAAGCTAAGCACTAGGTTCTTATGGGTTTGGATCTACCCATTTAGGTTCCATAGTGGAAGTGGGATGTGATATCCATGGACTTTTTTATGTTCTTACCACATATGTCCAGAGGATATTCCACCCTCTAGGTGATCATAGAATGACTTAGAAAGTCATCCCACTTTCTACCTATTCCAGATTAGAGTTCAGTAGAGTGCTTGGGATGCATCTACATTCATGAGACAGTCCAACTACATATATTTCCCTCAAGGATCTTCTCTAAACATGGCACTCTCTTCACATCATGGTTATGGAGTAGATATGAGGATTCCATTGGAACTCATTTATGCTTGAAAAAAGTATTTCATCCTCTATCAGATATCCAAATAGAGTAGACCATTCAGGTCATGGGGGACATGTTATGGGATTGTATGTTGGACTTTTACCATATTTGGGGAGATTAACTACCCCTTGTAGAGATTTTATACAACAACAGATGCCATTACAACATTGGTATGGCACCATTCATGGTTTTTTATGGTTGAACCTACAAGTCACCACTTTCTTAGACTGATCTAGATGACTCAACACTCATGGGTCTAGAGTTGGTACAAGCTACTGTAGAAAAGGTGCAGATCATCTAGGAGTGGATGACGACTACACAGAACTGTCAGAAGTCTTATGCAGACAAACAACATACCCATATGGTGTTTGATGATGGAGACCATGTATTCTTAAGGGTATCACCTTGACATGGATTTGGGAGATTTGGTTATGGTGGAAAGTTATCTTCATGATTAATTAGTCCCTTCCATATACTATATAGAGTTATATAGGTGGCATACCACTAAGATCTATTTCCATAGTTAGACTGAGTACATGCCATCATCAATGTGACATAGATGAGGTGGTACATGAACAACCCATTACGTGTTGTCAACAGAGGCAAGCTGGACATCAATTATGGAGATAAATTTATTGAGAACCTGGTGGAGATTTTGGATCAATAGGAGAGGATCTTTTGTGAGAAATAAATTCCACTTATGTGTGTTTGGTGGCATCATAGGAATCTTCAGGAGACCACATGGGAGTGCCGTACCCATAAGAGAGCCCATTACCCTCATCATTTTGAGTATTCATTTTTATTTTCAGTTTGAAAATCCCAATGTTGGGGAGAATGTAATGACTCAAATTTCCATTTATTGTTTTTTTGATATTATATAGATTATTTTTGAGACCAGGCACTCAGATAACATGCAATTCTAAGGCTCGGTGTACCTAGAATAATTTAATGAAATATATTAAATATATTAAATAGAACACATATTTATGTTTCCTAAAAATTGTAATAAATCCCACATAGGGCCTGGAATCAAAAATATAGGTGAATCGTTGAGTTTAGAAAGTGGTTTTTACCCTAGGCATGACGTAATATTTGTTAGTGTGTGCATTTGTTGAAAAAATCATCATGAATGTAAATAAATAAAATGAAGAAATGAATTATTATTTTTTATTTATTTTGACAAGGTGATTTTCCCCCTCTATGTATGTGGTTATAATAATTTTCCCCACAGATGTATTAAAAACCATGGAGGCCTAGAGACAACTAGATGTGAGATTTCTTAGGAAATGAGGGCTGATAGGGCTGGATCATGGATCATTGCACTAACACGTTTCGTGGATCTCGTCAATGATTGCAACACGGCCATTCTTCATCAAAGATCAGTCCAAAACCCTGTTAGGATGTTTAATTCTATTTTTTCCTTTCCATTCATTATTCCTGGATGAATTCTAATCAATTCCAGGAATATGATTGATATTTTCACCATTGGTCGAATTTAACTAATTGAATTGTTTATTTTTTTCTTTTTGATTTATTCCTATTTTTTTCTTATTCTATGAAAATGAATTGGGGGAGAAAGAAAGGGAAATGTTCATTAATCATGTTTATCTGTTGGATTTCTCCCATATTTTTCAAACATTCAACATGTGAGTTTCTTTTCACCCATGGTTTGATAGATTCCTAGTATTTGATCATTGTGAAACTGTTCTATAGAATAATGGATCATTATAATATGTATGGTTTATGACCTTTGGTTTGGTCATGGTGTGATAATGGTTATGAGTAATTGGGATCAGAACTAATCGAATTATGGTTCCCATTCTTCTAGATTTTTATGGATAGTTATATTTTCTTCTCGATGGTGTTTTTTTAAGAAAATTTGAACCCAGATTTTAGTCGGTGACGATCACAAGGCTTGGATGATCTTTGACATACAGGTTTTGGCAAGGGAGGTGGATTTGGTTATGAACATAATAATGTGGAAGAGATCCTAAAGGATTTAGAAAATCTCAAGCAACACAAAGTGTATTTTAAGATTAAATGCCATGTGGGGACCTCTCAGCAGTAGCTAGGGTTTTAGGCTTGAATTGAGGATAACATGGAGTGTGACCCCTATCAAAGGGGTGTGGACCTTCCGTGATAGCTTGTAGTGTAGTTTGGAATGTACACAAACATGGGAAAACATAAAATTCCAGAGGCACTCCATGTACTCGGACACAGAAATGGTCAGGTGTACACAAACACGACCACCTATACCTGTGTTGGTGTAATTGTAAGAAAAAGTAAAAAATACATGTCCATTGGCACATGGGAAGGTGTTTGATGATATATACATTCCATGTAATCCTCCATACTTTATGTGTAGTCATAGATTTACATGTTGTGTGAGGATTTAGCACACATGAATAATTGGGGATAGTTGAGCATGTCATGTACCCTTGCACACACTGTGTACCCATAGTACATTACTTGTACCCCTTTCAAGAGTGTTTATAGCTATTCATTTACATAGTTTGGACTCATCTTGGTTGAGTGTATTCCCTTGGACCATTCCCTCAATGATACAGTATAACATTATATCCACATCACAGAAGTGGGATCCCTTGTATAGGACGAGTCACAGATATAGTTGTGGTGTCCCAACATCAGATTGAAGTTCAATCGTCAATCATATTTTCTCCCTAAGTGGGTTTGTGGAATCAACATGAACTCTATAATCAGGGTGTTAATAATCCATCTATTAGGTTGTATAATTTAGATTTTTGGTATCATTTTCATATGATCCCCTATATAGTGGGTTGATCCAGATTAGGTTTGTGGTGCCCCAGGGATTCTAGGAAAGACCCCCTTTCTATGTATCAGGGTCTTCTTAGACTACTGAGATTTTTTTGGTAGGGCCCAGTGATCTATAAATCCTTTTCAGGTGCCTCTAAGGATATCATGGCTTGTGGGGTTGGTATTCCTAAAACTAGCATTACATCAAGTAGAATCTTGTTGTAGGAAGTTTGTTATGAACACCTGGTTGCATGGTGTATTTCCTGAGAATATGTTGGTGTTTATGTTATACATTGATTTTTATATCTTTTATTGAGATTAATATACATGTTTCTTCATGTTTAGTTTTTTTGTGTGTCCTACAGTGTAACTTATACTCGCCCATGCATGGGATTTGCCTGCATGGGTCATATCTTATGCAGAAGTTGACCCCTTTGACAATGCTTAGGGAGGACAGGGAGAGGGTGGATCATATCTAGAGCTTTTCAAACATAGTTTTTTACCAGGATCTGTTATATGACTTTATTCCTCTATCTTGGAGTAGGATGGACTCATTAATGTTTTTGTTTTGGATTTTATTTGGTCCCTTTTTCCGCATTCAGTACTTTATTATCGTACTCTATTGTGGGATCGTAGATATATGCCTACATTTTTTTAGTTGATCTCCATTTTGTAATTTTATGGTCTTAGAGATGTTCATCCATATAGGTAAATTAGGATAATTTCTCCCATTTGTGGGATATGCCTACATGGAATTGGTCACCATCCCTTGGCCTATAGGAGGCGAGCTTGGGGTAGTAATGGGTCGGACCCCTGTGGGTTAGGTTGTGACATGTTAAAAGTATATGGAACACTATTTTTAACATGTGAAAAAAATTATTTGTTTCACAATGCCTTTAAATTTTGAAGGTATTCATAGCCTTTAGTTTTTATATATTTTTTTGTTGATTTTGGTTTTTTAGATCCTTAACATATCTTTAGGGAACATTATATGATTATGGTAAACATAATATTAATTGATAAGATGCGATTGGATTTAAGGAATAAATGTTGAAATATATTTTGGAAGTAGATATGATTTTATTTTGGATTTATAGGGCTTTAGGCTATTTATGGAAATTATTATCATGTTTTAGAGATTATATGATTTGGATATATACATTTTTAGGTGTATGCCTTTAGGGGTAGCTAATGTTGATGGATTTTAAATGATAAATTAATATCATAATAATATGTTATCAAATCCTTTTGATTTTTGGGTTTAAGAATTTTTTGGGAATATTTTGAAGAATTTTAGGGTTATTTTTTATCAAATGATCCAATTTGAACTTCAGGTGTTATTGTTAAGGCAGTGGAGATTAATGTTTTATTTCTTCATTTGATGGTTTATTCATTTTGGGAATTATCTTATCTAAAGATGACCATTTTGGTTTTGGTCACATATAAAGACAATAGGAATATCTTGTTATCATTTTATAGATTATGTGATCATATATCAGTATATTTTGGTGCCTTGGGTATGAAAAATTCATCTTTTATTCTCTTTCTTTGGAGGAAAAGATGATTTTGTGGTGGAAATTTATTAAAGGATTATATTTTACCAGTAAAGTAATAATATTTTGTTGTGTTCTGGGTATTGATGGAAAATGAATTTCTCAACTCTTGGAAATTAATATTGAAATTAATATTTTCTCATATTACCTTCACTTATAATGAATTTATTGTCTTTTTCACTTATATATTATTTTGGTTTTATGGTCATTAACTTTCTCTCAATCCTTCATTGTCTTGTGAAAAATGATTTTTCTTAATCTCTATAATTATTTGTACATTAATTTTCAATCGTGTATACATTTTTTACTTCCCACTAATATTATCTCATTTTGAAACCTAGTTATGTGTTATTCCAAAGGACCTTCATATTTACCTTCCCCTCTTTTCAAGAGGAAGTTTTATTAACACTATGTATGATGCAGGATTCAAAGAAGAAATTAACCAATGTAAAACCCTTGATTACTGATACCATGTTCAAATTGTGAGTATGTAATTTTTAAATTAGGGTAGAATTTAATATCTTGAGATTTTAAATTTACACTATATTTGAAAAGTATACAATATACCACACTGATCATAATCGAACCATGATATATTATTATTTAAATGTCATAGTTTTAACCTGGCCATTAAATTGATGGTCGTGAATAGGATTAACCAAATTATTAAATATATTTAATGTTATTACTCAATTAAAATTCATTTATTTTTCTTAGGAAATAGGAACTCTTTTTTAGTAATGTTATTTTATTCTTTATAAATACATTTTCTTCAAAAAGGAAATTTATTTATTTTGATTGAAAATATTGTAATAAATTTTTGGAATAATTAGAATGTATATATAGTAAAATTCAATTCATTTTTGGAATCATCATATCAAAATTATCTTAGTGTGATATTTTGGGATTTTTTCTAAAATATTGATTTTTTTAGTGAATAGTGAAAATTATAGTTTTTGTGAGATTTTTATAAAACATTTATTTATTTTAATTTAAATGTATCTTTTTTATTTAAATTGATATTAAATTACACTAGATGTCTTTTATTTGGAAATAATTTATTTTATTACATTGGATTAAATATTATTCTTGATTTTGATATAATATCATTTTTGGGATTGGAAACGCATTTATCCAAAAATTGTTTTTCATTTCACTTTATGCATTTTCATTATAATAAACTTATTTCAATTATCAGAATATAATTTTATGATATAGAATTAATTTTTTTATTTATTTTTAAAATAGTGGGTTCCCTATACCCAACTACATAGTGATTTTGATTACCATATCAGGCATACAAATAGTTATACATGATGTCATCTTACGATTATAGTGTAGACATTTCTGCATCCACTATTGAATTTGTGATGTACAAATTTTAATTATCATTTCAAAAGGTTACAGCAGAACCCAATCTATAATGATAACCTCAAGATACTATGACATTAATCTAAAATATATGTTCTACGGTCTAGATACATCTTACTAATCAGAAACATTAGATGTTTGACTATCAGGTTCTAGGGGATCATAAGTATTGAGAATTCTTCTCATGAAGTTTGCACTTGGTGATCTCTAGTAGTGAGATCATGGGGACAAACCCACCAATAGGAACACCACAGGATTCGGGTGTCATTGGATGTTCTTATCTACGATAATGTGTAATGGTCTTCTGACTTGAGATCATTACCAATGTTTTCCATTGGATTGCGTACATTGATGCAAGACGAATACCATGGAAATGAAATAGTGGCGAGGTAGTCTCTGTTAGGTGCGTCATTAGTGGCATGGAATTGGTTGAATGGTTAGGAAATGATTTGTCGCTTCTGGGTTATGGAAGTAATATACCTCATGCCATGTTGATAAGGATGGAAGTACCTTTATAAGACCATGACCATGGCAGTCAAAGGTAAATTTTTCATGTTAGATCAACAAACAATAATGCAAGAA
Source organism: Viscum album (assembly GCA_963277665.1). Classification (NCBI taxonomy): domain Eukaryota; kingdom Viridiplantae; phylum Streptophyta; class Magnoliopsida; order Santalales; family Viscaceae; genus Viscum; species Viscum album. Next base: position 308,141,875 of record OY728152.1, read on the forward strand.
AAGGGTTGTGACATGTGAGTGAATCATACTTTATGAGATATTACTGACAAAGATATTATATTACGTAGTGCGTGTTCGATGGTTGGTTGTCACTACTATCACAATCCTTATCTCTTTAGGGGCCATGATGGGTTGCTAGATCCTACTACTGGTCTATGAATACTATTCACTACATTCAAGAAAAGGGACTAGAGGGTTACACATAATAGCGTATTCAAGAATCTTCCCAATTCAGTTGAACTGGAGTTTTGGACATGGTGGGCCCCACCACTGGTGTCTGAGATTTGTCAAAGGAAAATGACCACCATGGTAAAAAATGAATTCATATTATTTCAGCTTAGAATAAGCATTGAATTTATTTACTAAATGTATTTACATGTTTTAAGTAAATACATAAAAAATATTAATTGACAAATAATAAAAATATTGAAGGTTCAATTAATATTTATGGGAGCAACGAGTAATGTTTGAGACTCAATTATTGTCTTATAATATATTTAATATATTTCAAGAAAAATGATAATAATATTTATGACTCAGTTTAGTAGTCATAAAATTTCGTTGATAGTGCGTTTAGTATTCGGGGCCGGTGAGGCTATATCGAGTATTTTAATTAAACACTATAAATAGGAGAGGTGGGTATTTTTCCCTTCACTATTCATGAGGATTCTATCTAATCTCCTCTCTCCCATGACCTACAGAGAGAGGATTTGGATCCAGAGAGCTCAAATCTAGCACTCTTTCAGGCTTCGCACGCGAAGCGATGCAGTGATCATTGGAGCATCGAAGACATTGTTAGAATTCCATGATAGCACCCGGATTACAACCAACGGCACTGCCATGGATTCATTGAAGCATGTGTGGTTGAACTAGAGGAATTTTTCTTTGGATTCTTCGAGCAGCGATCGCCAATGATGAGCAGACATAGTGCATGGATTTGTATTTAAACCAGGTATTTTATGGTATTTTGTGTGCTTAAAACCCATCACATGAGATCCTTGGCTTAAACCAGACATCTATTCAATGACACCGACAAGATTACGTCAATCGTTGGTGAATTTTTTTAAAATCCCACCTATTTGGGGCTTCAGTTGCATGCCTGGTTTTTTTTATGTGGTATCAGAGCAACACGTGTCTATTTTAAGCCATGAAAAATTAAATTTTAATTAATTTTAAAGGTGGGAATCGTTACAGTTCCTACTCTTTAGAAGGATTGTAAATCTGATATCGGATGAACAATCTGCGGCCGTAAGATGTTTTAAAATCGAATGAACTCTTTCCCGGAGGACATACGATTACCATAATAGTATTTTATGGTGAAACATAATGATAATTTATGTTATAATAATGTAATTATAATATTAATAATAGTTTGATTGTAATAATAATTTTATAATTATAATATTATATTATAATAATATTTTATTATAATGAAATATTTTATAATTTATAGTCTATGTATTGACTTAAAGAAATTAAAAAAATAAAAGGAGGGGAGACCTGCATTTCAGGTCTCCCACAACACACAAAAATGGGTGGAAGAATAAAAAAATTTGAAAGGAGACCTGAAAAAGTAGGTCTTATTTAAAAAATTAAAAAAAGTTGTTTGGGGTGCCATGCAGCCCCCGTGTCCGCTGGTCTTCCCCGTTGAGGCGAGGCGCACCTTGCGCGCCACACCAGGCCAGCGAACTGACACCCACCGAGGCCCGCATCCTCCCTAGCGCCTAGTGTTGCCGACCACCTCGCACCATCTTCCCCCAAAGATCCGCATGTGTGGCATCCTTCTTCTTGAAGCGGGGCACCACACCGGCACCCCAGCCTCCCCGGTACCCCAGCACCCTGGAATCCCAAGCCTCGTCCAAGCCATCCAGAGTCCACTGTCGGTCCTACCTATTCCTACATCGGACCACCGTACCGCCCAGCCCTAAGCCACCTCTCCCCTTCCAGCCGACTACCAGCTCCGCCTCAACTGGGTTGCCACGAGAGACCCGAGTCCTACCAGGTGTAGGCGCCAGCTAGATCCGCTCAAGCTTCAACGCACCCAACAGGTGTCATCGTCACCCAAGGTTGCCCCTCTCACTATGCCGCCTCCTCCAACAGAATATGACACCACCGTCGCCCTGTCCGGCCTCCTTGGCGCCCGAGTCCTGGCTGCCTCCTCCGCGCCTTGGCATCCCACTGGCATCCCAACTAGCAGTGAACCCATTTGGTCTACGTCTACACTGTGTGCTTCCTTGCGTGTTATTGTTTCCTCCACGGTGTGGTGAGGCCAAGACCCACCCGAGCCATCTCGCTTCTGTCCAGTCGCGGGTCGAACCAAACTGGCGAGGTATTGCCGGTTTATTTATGCCCCGACCAGATCCACCCCAAATGGGCCCAGACCGGTCTCTTCTGCTCGGAATGGGCTTGGGCAGACCTGTCCCAGCCATAACACCACTGCATGGGGTCTGTAATGCATGGACTAGGCTTGTGCGGGGTTTCTCTGACCCACATAGGACCTACTCAGTTTTTGGGTCCAATATATAATTTTAATTAATCAAAAAATTAATTATGATAATTAATTTAATAACAGTTGATAATTAAATTAATTAAGTATTAATTTTTTAATTTAATAATGAATGCAGTGTAATTAATTTAATTTGTAGTTTAATTAAATTAAATTAATTAATTTAATTTTTTGTTTTTAAAATTAAATTAATTAATCAGGGCCGAATGAAGACATTTTTTGAATTAAAATTAAACTGAAATTTTAATTCAATAAAAATACCCTCAAGTATTATTTTAGTGCTTGTTTAATTTTTTTCTGAATTTAATTCATAGATGCAAGTTTAATTGGTATACTGATCATCAGTTGGAGACCAACCCATGCATGTCTAGTGCATCTTATTTAATTATTTATTTAATTATTACATGTAGTTTTGTAGTAATTATTTTAGTTAAATAAAAGGTGATATGTGTATCGTCTCAAATTCATTATATGTATAAAGGACTGTGTCCACTTCTCTGAGTGGTACATTTTACTCCCCATGGCCCCTCTCCTCTGTGGAGAACTTTTTTATAATGACGAGATGTGGTGTGACACACTTCGCGCCATGTAATAGTGACGCACCAGACATGAGTTAGATGCATTGGATGAGAAAACGTTGCTATTTGAGTTTCAAGCCAAGCAACTTAAGATACTTACCCCTCAGGTTTTGTTTGGTCTGTTATTCACTCAACGGATCTACCAATAATATGAGATCATGATCAGGTCTTTATTTTATTTTTCATGGTTTATTTTTTCTGTGTGTAGTTAGAGCACAATCACGTAGAATAATAATAAACAAGCATGCAAGATAAAATAAATAAGTGACGCTATGAAGTTTTCTATTTCTTCCATGATCGGTTGTGAGTGAGATCTTATAGTATGTGCTTATAAAATAGAAAATGATTTCTTTCATCACAATAAAAATAATAAAACCATCAATGATATGTTATGTCATAACCTCCTTCCATCATTCAAATTTGGACAAAACTGGTTGTTTGAGATGTAGGTCATCCCACTTCTGAGTGTGCCTCTTACTACTAGTGAGTCCTTAAAAGAGTGATGGGTTGACAAAACTATATTCCATGTATGGATTAGACATAGCTAACTTGATATCATATTATAGGAAAGTGTTGAGTAAATAACGTTCTGGTTTTAGAAGCTGGGACATCACTCAACGGATCAAGGAACCACAAGTTAAAGTGGTCGGCCATCCAAAAGCCCACCATTAACCCTCCAAGTAGTGGCGTAGCCATAGCTTGTAGACTATGATGGGTGGTTTCAGGATCCTTTCTCCAAGATTACTCAAATGATAGAGTATTCTGATTTGAGCATAATGGCTTCCTAGGATCTAATAAAATAGTGGGAGACATTAAATCATTTTACTAATTAATCTAAATCTCTTAATTGGTAATCATGATAAATTGCACTAATCTTCATGAAATCATTTTTGAAGAAAAATTTAATGTTATACGACAAGATTAAGAACTGCAGTATTATGGACAATGTAAATGTCCACACTAACACGAGTATCCATGAATATTATGGGTGCATGTTCATAGTACTATGATAGAAGAAACTCAATGTGCCAGTTCCCCCAACGTTGTTAAACTACCTCAAGAAGTGAGGGTCAAACTGCTTACAAGAGACTAATATACAAAGTATATGATGGCTATATCATTATGATTTCATAAATTTATTTTGTCAGTTGTGGTCTCTATAAAAGGACATGGATGATAAAACATTAAGTCTCATCTCCTGGATGTTTTCAAGGAGAAAGCGAATCAATGATATGAATAAGGCAATATTACACCAACATGTGTAAATTGAATGATCGATCATGATCTTTAAATGGATCCCTTTATCATATCATTTTTAGCACTTTACGCAAGTATCGTTTTAAGTTACAAAACAAACAATTGTTGAGTAAACGCTTCATTACCAATTTAGGTAAGGTTCAACAAGTTAATAAGAATATCAAAGATAATTTCATCTTTAATTCTTATTGAGAATAAATTGAAAAAGAATGTGAAAATTTGGAAATTCATGTAATGCTAATAGCACATTCATGATTTAATTCAATTAATGAGGTGTTAACAAAGGTTATTTTCATTGCATAAATAATATAATGGAAGATTAAATGCAATTAAATTAATTAAAAAATAAAGTTACCCACTTTTTTTTAAGAAAATTCAACAATTGTATGGATTTTGTTTTACTACATGGGAATTAAATACAATATGTTGGTGACATATGTGTATTCTTATATGGTAACCAAGTAATTATAGAAACCTTTCTAGAAGTTAGGTGTATTTTGCAAGTGGTTGTGAAAGGGTGATACCTAGGCCTGTGGTGAGAAGTACACAAATTCTTTAATTTCCAAGTGAAATATTTGTGTTGAACTATCATTGAGTATAACCACAAACATTAATCTCAAGTGTCCTTGGATGAAAGGAGATATTCTTTCTGGTTTTGGAATGAATGTTGTTTTTTGTATTTAAAACTCAATTACTAGTTTAGTAATATGTGAATAAAAAGAAATTAACGATGAATATAAATGTAAGACTTATACCCAGTTGGGAAAATATAATTCTTTGTCAAGTAATACTAAAATTTGAAGTCATGAATATAAATAGTATGATATTTAGGCACTGCATAGATAATTACTTTTGGTATTATCAATGTCTTTTGTTTGGACAAAGGATCCTTTAAAATAAAGGTATCTCATAAAGCTTTTGGAGATAGTTCAACAAGTGAACCTGAACTATTACAAGCATTATCTAGAGGTATATAGACATCAAATGATTCCTTTATGTAATTATGGAATAGTAAAATAATGTATGTTTATGGTCAAAAGATATGAGCTGCTTCGAGCCAGAATGCCAAAGAATATCTTGAATGTGCAATCATCGATCATGATAATGTAGTGTAGAGAAATTCCTAAATGCACATTACCTTAACGACATCACGACATTGATGTTAATGAGGAGGATCGATGATGAAGACATAATTATTAACATTGGTCAAAAAATTGTAGTGTGGAGTAATTCCTAAATGACCATTTTATATATCAAAGTATTGATGTATGTAATATCAATGTTGCAACTAGCAGAAATTGCCATTATATTTCATGAAATTCTTTGCAAATAAATACAATATCCCTTGACCATATGCCAACTGTAAATTAAAAATAAATATCGTATGGGTTATGGTATGATGGAAATCCATTATGTCATAAGGTCATGTGTTTGGATGCAAATAGTTTGTTGTGACATAAACAAACTTGCATCAAGAAAACACATTTTTCATTTAGTGTAATAATCCTAACAGTTGCTTAGGATATTACATAAATCCCTTAGATAGAAATGTTGTAGTCAAATGATAGACTAGATATCTATATAAGGGTTCACATATCTATTACAGATATTGGGAGCTATATTGACTCGTGTTTATTCAATACTCATGATGAACAAATAATTGGCATAGGAAATAGTTCAACTAGCGCATGTCGAACACAGTACGTTCCAATGACACATACTGTGTAGGAAGGATAAAACCATAGTGATGGTTTTTATATTCACTATGGTCGGTGATCTATTATTCAATGTGAAGAATATTTACTTCAAGTAATATGTGTATAAAAATTAGCTAAAATGGATAAGACCAACTAAAATTCAATTAATGGATTCCATGTATCAAAGTGTGAAGGGGATTATTATTCTAAATACTGTGATGGGTAATCATGTGAGTTGATACATGGATGATAAAAACATGGTACCAATAAGGCTCAATTGGTTTGACCAAGTAATTATGCCTAAATCCGTTTGAATTTTACATGTTATAGCTAAAATCTATGATAAAATTATTTAGCATTGGTGTCATGACCAACAACTATGGGTAGTGTCTATACAACACAACCAGAAATGGATGGTCACATCACAGAATGCTAATAAAGGTAGCAAGTCACTTAAATATAGTTTAGGATTAAAGTAAGCAACATGATCATATAATATACATTTGAAAAAAATGATTTCCATGTGTCTATGAGAGGTTAGTGGGAACGTCAATGTTTTACACGGAAAAAATGTTCGGCAAAATATGGAAAACATGCATTGGTCTTCAATTTAGTTTACAACAAGATAAAATTCATTCTCCAGTGATTGACTTAAGGTAGAAACCTATGGTCCAGGGAACAAGATCTACTAAGGTAGATTTATAAGTTTCTTGTACCTTGTCAATTGTACATAGAGTGACATTGTATTGAAAAATACAAGTTGGAATAATTCAAGAGATGAATTATTACAAGTGTCACAAGGCATAATCTCTGCAGGCTGACATGTTCCTGACATAGGAAGAGATGAATGTGGTGAGATGATGTCCATACATCAAAGTGATGGATCTATCACGTATTCCATGATATATACAGGAACATATATTTCCAAGGTATATTTTACAGTAGGAATATATTTGTTATATCCATGAGCATTGCTAGTGAAGTAGTCCAAACTATCAGTTTTTACTTTAAAAAGTACAAAAGATAAGTACTTGGTAAATAGATAAGAAGGATACTAGTTTTTAGGGATAAAAACTAGTCTTCCATAGATCAATATGTTCTACTATTGTAGTCAGGATAAATACGATGAGTTAGTCAAGCTCATACAAGCTAGTGGTAGCGATACCTATAAATACCGAGTACGTTTCAACTTCTGAGGTAGCTAAGAAGATGTTATTAAATACAATTTTGTGTTCCAGTTCATGGAATCGCACCTGGTGAGAACAGTATTATCATAATGAAAATTATGATATTCTTCGTAGCCAATATGTCAAGTTATGATAGTGGAAAATTTTGATATACTCATGATACCATCTCTTGGGAAGTTTTACTAAATAGGACAAGGTCGTAATAGTAGAATAACCATGTAGAGGAACCATGGCAGGCCCAGTAGGTAAATCCATTACTCAGTAGAATCATGATATTTATCATGTGGGTGGCTAAAAATTTTGGTTAGCAAGTTGGATCAAGTGCAATTGGGAGGGTTGAAATAGTGGGTTCCCTAGACCCAACTATTAAGTGTTTTTTATTACCATATCATGTATGTAATTAGCTATACATGATTTCATATTACCATTATAGTGTAGAATTTTCTACATCCACAATTGAAATGGTAATGTCCAAAGATTAATTGTCGTATCAAAAGTTTATAGAATATCTCAGGCTATAATAAGAACCTCTAGATACTATGACATTACTCTTACATATATGTTCTATGGTCAATATTCATCTTACTGATTGGACACAGTAGATGTCTGAATATCAGTTTATGGGGGCTCATAAGCATTTAGACTTCTTCTCATGAAGTTTTCACTTGGTGATCTCTAGTAGTGAGATCATGTGGACATCCCCACCAATAGGAACACCACATGTTTCGGGTGTCATCGGATGTTCTTATCTACAATCATGTGTAATTATCTTCTTACATGAGATCATTACCAATATATGTCATTTTATTGAATACTTTGATGCAAGATGAAAACCATGGTAATGAATTCATGGTGGGGTAGTTTGTTTTGGGTGTGTCATTAGTGGCATGACATTAGTTGAATGGTCAAGAAAGGATTTGTTGCTTTAATGTTATGGAAGTAACATATCTCAAGATATGTTGATAAGGATGGGAGTACCTTTATATGACCATGGCACTGGAATTAAATTGTTAATCCATCTAGTTAGATCAAAAAATAATAAATCAAGGAAAGGGTGATGACACGTGAATTAATCCTTCTTTATTAGATATTACTGTCAAATAGATTATATTACACAGTGCATGTTTGTAGGTTTGTTTTTGCTACTATGACAATCCTTATATTTTCAAAGGCTATGATGGGTTGCTAGATCCCACTCTAGGTCTGTGAATACAATTCACCAATGTTATGATAAGGGCCTAGGGGGTCACACACAATAGTGTATTCAAGAATCTGCACTATTAAGTTGAAAATGAGTTTTGGAAATGATGGGCCCCACCACTGGGGTCCGAGATTTGTCCAAGGAAAAATGATCATGAATGTAATAAATGAATTCATATTATTAAATATAAGAATAATTACAATTTATTTTATTTATTAAATGTAATTAGGTGTTTTAAGTAAATACATGAAAATTAATAATTGATGAATATTAGAAATATTCAAGGTTCAATTAATATTTATAGGATTGATTGGTCAATTTTTGGACACAATTATTTTCATGTAATATATTTAATATTTTAAAAGAAAAATTTTAATAATATTTTTGACATAGTTTAGTATTCATAAAATTTCCTTGATAGTGCGTTAAGTATTCATGTTTGGTGAGGCTATACCGTGTATGTTAATTAAACACTATAAAGAGGAGAGGGGGATATTTTTACAAGAACTATTCATGGTGATTCTATATCATATCCTTTATCCCATGATCTAGAGAGAGGTTCTTGATATAAGGAAATAAGATAGGGAACACTCTCAGGAATCTCTAGGAAAGTGATGTAGTGATCGTTGGAGCATCGAAGGAGTCTTCAAAATTCTGCGCTAGCACCCGAATTACGATGAACAACTCTCCCATGGATTCCTTGAAGCATGTGTGGAGATCTAAAAGAATTCAACTTTTTATTTTAATATAATATATTTCTAATTAAGATAATATGTAGTGCAAGGTTTCGGATTTAAACCAGGCATTTTACGGTTTATTTTTGTGCTTAAAACCCAGCACGCGAGATCCTCGGCTTAAGCTGGGCATCTGTTCACCGACATCGACAGGATTATGTTTATCAGCGTTGAAAACTTATAAAATAAAACCTATTTGGGGATTCTATTCCATTACCAGTTCTTTCGTTTATAATTACACATTTATCCTTGGGTGAATTTTTCTTATTTTTCAAAACAAGAAAAAATATTGGTAAGCAGAATTTTTTTCATGTTTTTTTAAAATAAGGTATCATATATTATATTTCAAATAACAAAATAGGATATAAAAAATAATTAAACTAATGAAAAGAATATTTTTTCCATAATTTTATATAAATATATTTAAAAATAAATTCAAAAAAATAAATTTAAATTTATTTTCTGAAAAATATGAAATCATTTTCAGTGCAAACGCAATTCTTGTGCAGTACTGGAAAAATCAAAATTTGTTTACTAAATATAATATTTGATAAAGGAGAAGTCTTTTATCAACATAGTTAACAAATATGAATTATTATTGATGATTTTATTAGATGTATAAAAATTATTTAGTAATATAACATGTAACATACCCAAACACTTTTGAAATGCTTACATAGGGCAAGAAAAGTCAAATTACCATATTAAATAAGTTTCCATGATATTGGTGTGAGTAAATACACATATTTTTAAAATATAAAATAAAATATTTTACATAATTTTTATATATTTTTTAAAATTACTTATTTTTACTTTTTTGAGATTATATAGTTACCTAAAATTCATATATAATGCAACATTGTACCTATAAAAACAATTGGAAAATCAATTAAATGATTTTAAAAACACAAAAATTAATATTTTTTAGATGAGTTAAATTGTATCTTAAATTTCATAGATATATTTTACATATTATTATTTTTAAAGGTTTATATACAAATTCAATTGTTATAATGTATTTTTAAACGTCACATTATGGGAATAGATCATAGAATTAGATTAATTGTATTAAATATTAAATTTTTATTAGAATTTTTCTTAAAAAATAACAATTTTGAAATACCAAAATTAGGGTTAAAAAAGTATAAAATTTTATTTATTTCCCATTTGTGATCCAATTTTAACCTTATAATTATTTTTATAAGTTTTTAATATAGATAATGTTATTACCATGGTTAACGATAAAATTTGATAACCAATGGGTTAATCTAGATGATAAGGTTAAAAATGATATCTAAACCTATAAATTTTTTGTTGAATTATTATATTATGACTGCATGTTCATTATATTTTAACACATGAAATTTTGTAACCATTACACATGAGTTAGACATCTATTATATTACAATATTTCATATATTTCCAAAAATGTCATCACTGATATATTTTAATGAAAAATATTTTATCAATTTTTTTTTTAAATTCATAAAAAATTATCTTCACCCAAGTAAATGGGATATGAATTAATATATCATCCATGTTCAATTTATGGGACCCTTGTACTTTTATATTAACTCTCTTGACACTTAATGAGTAAAAAACATTTTTAACGCAGTAATTGTAAAAATGGATAATGAGTGTTAAAACAAAGGGGTAAGGGTGAAAACATGAACTAATGTTTGTAAAAATCTTATTGTATAAGTGGATTTAAAACCATAATAATTCAATAATATAATAATATCAATATATATCCACCTTAACAATAAAATAAAATTATAATAAAAAAATACAGTAAAAAAATTTCAAAATGCCCCTTTCCTCAATTATAAAAGGGAACCACATGTATTCATCACTATGAACATAAGTATACATTTATATAGGCCAATACCTTACCAAATAAATTATTTTAACACATAATATCAACCCATAGGACTTGGTTTGATCACAAAATGAACCTAATAAGGATATATGAATAAAACTAAAGATGTTTTTAGTAGAAGTGTTATTGTTCCTTACCAAGAGTTTTAATTTTATTTCTCCTTAAATTTCAATAAAATATTATTCAAAAAATCATAAATAATAAATAATATATCTTCTATATAATTATATTTTATTATTTCAATAATATAAACTATATTTATATCATCTTCAATCAAATGGGAAACAAAACTACCATTCATGTATACGAAAGAATACTGCCTCACCAAAAGATTTAATTATTTTCCAATCATTTACTCTCACAAATAGTTAAAAATATTCATGTAATTTATATAAATTAAATTAATGACATGTTTATCATTATATAAAGATAAAAAAATTTAATAACCCCACCTCCATAATCTTATAATTATTACTTATTTATTACATTGGCATAAGACACAAGGGATCACATCGCCAAGGATTGATCTATTTAGAAGTGTTGAAGAACTAGAACCATTCATGGATACCATACTACATTTGTAATAAAACATATAAAATAAATAAAAATGTAATTTATATACATAACTCATTCACTAATTTCATTTTCATATCCTTGGGAACAAAAATAAAAATAAGTGTGTGCTCAAATGCTCGGTAAGGGATGCTTTCAATAGAAAATATTATGAGTAAATATGGAATAATAAATATGATAAGTTAAATAGATGAAAACACATTTTGTTTAATCAATAAATTTATAATTAAATTCATCCACATATAATATCAATTTCAAAATCTCATTGATAAAAAAATAACTGAATTGTAATGAATGAAATGGATAATAAGGGATGTCATGATATCAGGAATCGTGATACCTCCACTATAAAGACCTTTCAAAAGATAATTTTAATATATGGGTAAATACCCATTCAAATTTTCAAACTAATTTATCTCACGAGACGTGTTGATGCATTGAGGGGCTATCAAAAACTGAGCCCCAACATTCACAGCAAATCCAAAGCACTCCTCCTATATAGAATTATCATTTTAATTTATAAATTATATGCCTTATCAAAAACTGTCTATATTAAATAAAGGATATGGGTTTATAAAAAATATTCCAATCAATGAACTAATATCTATAGTAATACATTTCCTGTCATATTGTATACAATTTATGCAATAATCGTATACATGATATAAATAATATGGATATTAAATATAAATTTAATATCTAATTTTCACAAGTTAATTTGTCATAGGATGTTATCATTAATATAGATTCCAAGTGTGTAATAAATAAAATAAGGTAATTTTTCATTAATGAATATAAAATCCATGGAAGTATCATTAAAATGTCTTAAGGGATAGAAAAATCCATATTTCAAATCACTTATTTAATGAACCATGAAAATATAATATAAATCATTTTCTTTCAAAATAACCATGAAAAAATGTAAAGGAATGTCAAAAAAAATACTATTCCTGAAATCAAGATAATCTTCTCATTCTTGATAAGTTAATTAAATATTCATTACAGTCTATTTTTAGAAAATTCACAAAATACCTTGTTAAAAATGACAAAAAGATTCCATTCAAACTATTTTGAAAAAAGAAAAAAATGTCAATAATGTTTTTCTTATAAATAATTTTACAATTATAAACATATTTTTTAAAATATGTTATAGAAAATATGGATATAGAATAAAAATCCATCCCATAGAATGAGAAATAAGATTTATTTCTCTTTGAAACATTTCTTTACATGATTCTTATTTCAAAGAGAGGAAAAGTTGGAAGAAAATATGGAAACTATTTCAAAGAGTAAAATTAAAATAAAAATTTAAAAAAATGAGTAAATATATATTTAGGTAAATTAATTCAATGGGTAGTATGTACGTAGCCCAAAATAATCTGGTGTATAATACAAAATAAGACTTAATTGAGTGGAAATTGAGATGAAATCTATTACCTCATGATTCTATTTAGATGAATGTGTTTTCACCTCATTTATAATGGTATTAAACATGTTATTAATTTTTTCAAAACCATATTCATATTTATAATATCATATATGATCCTATTATATCATTTTATCAACCGTTTGTTAATAACATTTCATTATTACCCTTTTTTGGTTTGTTAACTGCATCATTTTCCCATGCATGTTTTATCTCAACGGTCTGGTTCCACTGCATATGATATAGTTAAAAAATATAAATAAATATATTAAATTTATATATATCATATTTATTCATTAGATATATTTTTATAATCATTCATTAAATGTGGATGTAGAAAATGAGTTGCATTACTTCGTAGAGATAGTAAGCCATATGTATGCACGAGCGATGATGTATTTTTAGATCAATTAATGGGAAGGTAAGTTTTTGGAATATTAATTTTTAAGAATAAATAATATGTGAATATTATCATATATATTCATTATTTTTAACATTAAAACCATACATGGAAATTAGTGGTGGAAATCAAATTATGCCACTGTGTAGAGATGTTAAGCTGTACGTATGCACATGTGGTGCTTTTGTTTTTCCTAGGATGAATAAAAGGAGAAATGTGGTTGTATCATAATCATAATAACACCTATTTAAGTATTTTATATTGGATTAATTATTTTTGGATGTTGAAAATACAAGATGGGGATTTATAAGAATAAATAATCTTGAAAGAGTTGGTAAAGACGATTACCTCTTCTTTAGTGGACATCCTTTAGATATCTTCTTATGGGATCTAGGGATGATATTTTTGGGATGGAAAGAAGTTTTAGATCCTATATATTTATTTTTATAATAATAATAGTTAGTTTATTTATGAGATAGATGGCTCAATGTGATTTAATGAAGTATGGATAGTGGTTTCCTTCTATAATTGAGGTGAAGGGAATCTTTGGAATTTATTAAAATATTAATATAATATAAATTTCATTTCATTTAAAAATAGAACCAAAATGATTTATTTCATATATGGATCATTATGGGATGAAATTTTATAATCCAATGATATTCAAGAATGTTTAGGTGATGGTTTTACCGTTATATTATAGTTTTAACCACCCGTTAACCATTTTGACAATTATCATACAACTAAAATTTTCTACTCTCTAAAGGTCAATAATTAACTATAAAATTAAAAAAGACCCAAAATGGACAATTTAATATTTATTTTTCCACACCCAATTAATTTTAAAGATTTTAAAATTTTGAGGATTTTTAAATAATTTAATAAAATATTATTTATTATAAAATATCAATAATGTCGATTTTAAGAAATATCCCTTACATTGAATTTAATAATATGAAGAAAACATGTATAATTTGGAAAATAAATTATTATATCCCAAAAATATAATTTTATAACATAAAATTCATGGATCACATTACTTATCTCAAATTATGCATCTTTTATAATTTTTAATATTATTTATTCGATATTTCCATTAATTGAATAATTACAGAATCAATGTTGTGTAAGGATATAATGTAATTATTTATTCACTAAAAATATAAAATAAATTACCATGATTAATATAAAACATTTATATTTTTAAATAACATTTATAGTTAAACATATCCTCTAGATAATCACATATAAAAAATATTGCATTGATTAAAAACAAAAGTGTGACTTGTTTGACTTTTCTAGAAATAAGATATTAAAAGGTCATAATAACATCCAAATTGAAATAAGACACCATGTAACTGAATAATTCTTGAAACTCTAAGAATGAGGAATTTATGAAAGAAATTGAATTTAATTACCCATACTAAATCCGAACAAAGATAACTTGTGAAATAAATTTTTGAATTATTCTAAAATAATTCTCACGTATCTTCTTCTAGGTTTAAACATTATTCCAAACATGAGGATTCCATATTTCCTTTAATTAGGTCACTCAATTAGTATAAAATGCTCTACTCAATTTTGAACCATGTATATTGATAATACAATAAACTACATATGAAATTCTATGTATTAACATAAAAATATTTGAGAATATTAATCCCTTTTAATGGAAAAGAGGGAACAATAGGCTAATAAATATCATTTTAATTGATGTTCTAGAGATAATCCAAAACTAAATATTTTATTAAAAAGGGATATAAGGTCACGACATAAAATACACCCACTCCTAGACTACTAGACCATACTTATATCTTCATAATATTTTGTAGAAAACAATGACAGTAATATTAACTAACCAAACAATTCAATGAGACCCTAGAACTACATGAATTAACGGGAAATAATACCATCAGTTTATGATCATACCACAACTATAGTAGGTCATCCATCCCCATGTAGAATGCAAGATATAGTTAGAACCAAATCCTAAGATCATGCTTGAGTCAAGAGATTATTTCTTTCTACTAGCCTCCACACAATGCAATCCCTACGAATCAAAGAACAACCATCGACCTTCTCACAAACATAGATAAAACTACTATTGATCACCTTAGATCCTTATCTTCAATCTAAGATATCAACTGCTTTCTCATGTACCTATGAAATGTCTCTTTCCTCAAGGATGAATCATAGTGTTTCACTCATATTCCTTGCCATCCAAGTGATCTAAAATATGGAAAATAATAAAGGAAAAGTAAATCCAAATATCATTTAAAATGTAATTCCATTTAATGAGATATAAGATATCCTTTCATCATTCTTTACTCCATTATTATTAAATAAAAACCCCTTTGACCTAGTCAAGGAATTCATCTTATAAGACACCCCCTGTCTGACCATGTTTCATTTTCCACTCTGGTTAATCCAAACCTTAGTGTATGACCACTACTAAGGAATCCCAAAACAATTTTGGATCCATTACCAACTAAAAGAGAACCTAAAACTTCTCAAACCAAAAATAAACCATGGGTACATACATTGATCTATTGAACTTTTTTAATCTCTCTTTCTAGAAATTGATTACTGCCTCGATGCATGAATACTTCAATGACCCAAGTACAAATTTAGATATTGATATACCTTCATATATTCAACCAATATTTAAAAATAATATTTCCAATTTAAGCAACCAAATAAGAGTGGCACAAAAAGAATAATTAAAACACTATGTATGAACCACATTCTTCTATATATACCAAAAAATAAACCTAATCACCCTTAATGGATATAAAATTTATTTTATAGAAATTTGGTCACCATTATAATTCTTCAATGAAGCTATAAAACACCCCAAATGGTTGAAAATATTTTCAAACATAACTATTTAAATTAGTCACTTAGAAAATATGTCAACAAAACTATTTTGTAAAATACACAAACCCACTTTTGTAAAACACCCTTAAACCATTTTGATAAAAACATCTAAATTTGGTTTAATGTTCCTTGAATGAAAACATTCAACCTTTTTAAGAACACATACTTCCAACTATCACCCCATAAACCAAGAATATCAAACATTCAATACTAAATATTTTTGACCAACTAAATTTATCATGAAAAGAATATTATTATCAATTAAACCATCACCACATTAAAACATTAATCAATATTTTATGGTACTTTGTTAGATCAACTTCCACACCCCAATTAGTTTCATTTTATGGATAATAACAACATGTATAACACTAAAACTATATACTATATATTAACATGAAAAAGGATTCATAAAACATGCGGTTGAAAGAATTTACATTATCATGTTTAAAGACCCTCCATGTTTGTTAACAAATCTACAGTCCCAAAATACATAATCCAATAAAATTTATAAAAACTTTTATATTTACTATTACTATCTGTTATAGGTGAATATAATTACTTAATATTGTTTTAATAAAACACCACATTATATTACTTAAACTATTAAAGTACAAATATGTATCTAAAAAGAGTTGTTGCAAGAACATAAATCAAGGGTACACATCCACCGAACCATGATATTATCATATTTGGGTGGCCCTAACTCACCAAGATAGATTAAAACACATCATTAAATTACTTCATCATGATGGTAGAAGTGTTACAACTATTCATACACTTGAATTCATAACATAAATTGTAAGAAAAAGGTAAATCCCTAAGCCTAATAACATATAATTTATTCAAATTCATTTATGTGTGTTCATTTAGTTTCAAAATTCTACCCATTAAAACACAATAACAAGAAATTATAATGCATGAACCTCTATAAGTATTCTAATATATAAGAACATCCACAACTCTTGGTCATTAAATATACTTGTATATCATAAGTCAGATCATGGGGGACCTAAAATCCCACATCCTATCTAGTTTCCCTAGACTATGTCATGTTCGATGATCAACTAAAAAGGTTTCCATACCAATCCATGAAATCCTCATAGTTTACAACTTAATTCTACATCCTATCTATCAAAAATCAGTTTTGATACCACTCCTTAACAACCCAACCTCCACTAGTACCCCTCTTGGACATGTGATGATGATATTGGGTGACCCTTAAATAACACCTCCAATAGACCTTAGGTTGGAATATAATAACAAGATATAAAAAATACAAGGGGAGGTATTTCCCTCATAATATATGTTATTCATAAGAGATAATATTAAAAAAATTATATACCCCATATAATATAGAATAAACCATGATCCATGACAGAAAAATTTAAAAATTCATAATTATTGACAGAAGAAAAATCAATATAATATATACAAAAGACTCTGATATAGAAGCACCAACATAAACTAACCACTCCATGATAATATATCCTAAATCAATTCCAAAATCTATCATGAATAATTGGAAAATATTTTTTAGATATATAGGGTGAGGATAACATGTATACTTAGTAGGATCCTCCCCAGTACCTCTCATGAAATTTTGAGAAATGAACACAAATAATACAATGATTAAAGTGTAGAATCAAAATTCACAAGTTTGTTCAATTATAGATACCATACTACACCATGGTTTACTCAAAAAATATTTAATAAAATATGGAAATATGACAATAAAATAATCATAGGATCCCTATAAAAAAATTCTTGTTAATTGTTTCTCTCACAACCCAATGCTAACAATCCAATGATTTTACCCCTTATATATCCGACATGGGTTGAATATTAGCCCAACCCACCCCAAATCTATACAGAGTTCTAACAATATCATTTTACAGTAATGAGTATCCATAAAAATATGATCATAATAGTAATATATCATGAAAATAATGGTTATCAACCACATATCCTCCTACCACCATACATGACCCCTACTATATATGTCATCACATCATCATTTATAACTCATGATGCTCACATGACCTTAATTTTTCTAAACTATATGTCACACCCACACCCCACATGATTTATCACCACATTCCAATCCAACAACATAGAGGATTTAACACCACTTACTGCTCTCGCATAATGCATAATGTAATAATAGATGGCACTCTCATAATGTTCTTGATCAAGTAGTAAAGGATTAGTTGGGGAAAGGTATGTTTTAGCCATCTTCCATCCCAAAATTTCATTTTAGGGAGAAACATGGAATAAAGTCATTTTAAATTGGTACTAAGTACTTAAAATGGTTTCATTTCATTTAAATATCACAAGAAAACATATGAATAGATAGTCATTCACTGCAACCAACCAATGGTTACCTAAAAATGACTGTTAATTAACTCATATATTTCACCATTTCATGAACGCTACCCATACAAAACCATTTCAACCTCTAAAACAAAATAAATTTAAAAGGCACATACAAAAACAATAATAATATACTAGAACATTTATTCATTCATTCATCCAATTTAAGAATTTTTGTTCATCAACCAATATTTGGTTCGTTATTCTATTTAAATTCATTATTTTATTATAAACCACACTCCACAATCACCAACATTTATTCCCATATTTTATTCATTAATTTTTTATATTTATATTTCAATTTAAATATATATCTATTTATTCCAACCGTACAAAATTTAATTTTAGACTTATTAATTTATTTCAATTCCATAATAAAATTCCCAATAGTATCTATGTAGACCACAGACTGGGGAGTGAATTAGGTGCTAAAAAAGTTTTTACCAATTACCAATTACCTTATAAATCTTAAACCACATAGGTATTTTAACCACGATTATTAGTTATTTAAAATAGATATATTAATGTTTTTCCTAGAAACAGTATTCTATATAGACATAGTACGATAATAAATAGGTAAAAAATATATATAAAAGGTTTCATAAAAAGACATACTCCTTGAATTGATTTCTGATTAACCCTAATCTATTAGTCCCCAATACAATCAAGTTTACTATAATGAGGTTTTCCACCCACCTATAATGCTAGTATCTCATTGGACTAACAAATTCATATTTCCCACATGAATTCCTTTAATATCTTCTTACTATATTCACAAATTCTCATGGTGATCTCCTTGTGTACCATGGTTCACAAGGGTTATGTGGACTCCGCTATAAATAATAAATTGTTTCATGAAATTATTCTTAGAAATAGATATTTAGTTTCGTTTAGGATTATTATACACCAATGAAATTGATCCCCATTTAATAAAAAATACCTTTTTTTGAATGAATTTAGATATACCATAATAATAAATTAACATTGGTCACTAGTCGTAGCTCAGATTCATAGTTCTTCTACTAATTATTTCTGTTGTATATCGCAATCAATGTTATCTTATGATCTTCAAACCTGAAAACTCTTTGTCATTCTTCAAGTGAATCAATGCCAAAAAATTAGAAAATACACATTATGTAGAATTTTCACTATTTTATTCTCCTCAAGATTATGGAATAATGGTTGTTATCAGATTCTATTCCTCTCCAACTATGTTATATTCCTAGATGATATAAATACTTATAATAGAGCCAACTCCTTATATTTTCATCCTTGGATTGATTTTTCAGAATTTATCATATTATACCATCTCTAAGACTCTCAGGTCTAGAAAAATTCCCTATGTATCCATTTTCTTTTATACATAGGTTACTAGAAAATTGAAATAACCATTTTAGAAATGAAAATAACCCAAACTAATTTTATTCCTATGATATGAAAATTAATTTCCTCAAATTTAAACATGGGGTTACACCATGATCTAGTTATTCCATTTTCTCTAATGGTTATCTCCTAGGAAATATTATCTGTTACCTTACTTTTTCTATTTTTTCTCCTTTTTATTAGAAAAAACACATTTTCTAAAAATGTAAAGTAGTATTGAGATTTTCACTTACTCTCTACCTCATCTTTATATTCCTTAATAAAACAAACTTCATCTTTTCATTTTCAACTAGGGAAATAATATTTTTCTTTATAGGATACTTAGTTCGGACATATAGAAAATGTAGTCTCTAAACATCATCTTCAAGATGTATCAAATTCTTTAAATTGTGAAATTGTAAAACCACATATGAAATTTATCACTTTTTTATAAAATAAAAAACTCCATTACGGCTTATCTCACAATTTATTTCCTCTTAAGATATTAAATTTATAAAAGTGAAAAAATTAAAATTATAAAAAACATTTGGATAGTAGATCAACTTTTTTTCTCATATCTACATCAATCATGAATCACGATTATATTTTTGACTAGAATAACAATACAGCATAACTCTAACATCTTCATAATTATTCATTAGTATTGTGAAATTTCCTCTCATTTTTCCATTGGTTAAAATTGGTTCAACAAAATAATAATTATTCTTGATTGAGTTTCATGCACAATTATTTTATAGTATGGCTATCTCTTTTTTGTTCTTCACTAGAAAAAACATCACAGTAGGTTGATTGATTATGGGATCCATCGTGGTAGGAAAATTGACCATGGGATTATTCAATTGGAAACGTGTTTCCTGAGAATAAACCCTAAAAATGATAACTATATGAACACTAATTAGATATATTGTAGAATGTATTGACCATTAGACATAATAAAATCTCTTGATTGAATGTAACAATTTGATGGATTTTCCACGTGGCTTACAATTTCTAGATCGATCATGAGAGAAAACTTGTTATCAATTGCAAGAATATTTTTTAGATCAACTATATTAATTCCTTTAATAATAAATAAAAATGTTTTCCATACAATTACAATAGTATTATTAACACTTAAAGAGGTATTAGAAACAACAGTATACCTTAATGTATAATATTTTACCCTGAAATATCCTTTGAAATCTCCCATATACCTTTACCAAGGTTTGTTACACTTAAGAATCCAATATTTTCCCTCAATACCTTTACTCAATTCCACATTGACCATTACATATCTCAATCATCTTCATGTGAAATTTATACATGTAGTATATAACCTTTACGCAGGTATAAGATGTTTATATTTTCAATTAAATATCTAATTATATGTAGATTACCATTATATAGGATGTTAAAAACCCTTATGTAGACTTTATAAAAATGATGTTATCTTTACAAAAGTAACAGTTTTACCTCCATATTAACCCATCTTCATTCGAGGCCTCTTTAACATCACTCCAGAAACTCTCATTCTAACTCAGACATTATAAGCTATTATATATGAGATGTATTATAGAGATTTTATCAAGAAATAACACAATTAAACATGGATTTTTTAATCCCTAGAGATTTTATATGTATTCCTTGGAAATAAGTTTTTAGTTTTTGATAATTTTTATTACAAGAAACCCAGAGTCTAAATGAATGATGATAATTATGGTATTTATAAATAATCTATTATAATTGAGGGAATGGATAATATTAATAAAAATAAAATGTTTATATATAAAAATTTTCCTTAATCCATGCATATTGATTAATTACTAACAAATAATCATTAAATTTTAATAAATTTATTTGTGAACAAAAGGCCTATTTTTCTGATGATATGTATTTTAATAACTATTATGGATATTCATATAAAATAATATAGTGATAAATCTGAACAAGTGATGAAATATACTATTAATTTATAAATTTCCATTCATAAATTATTTATCCAATATTTAGGAATTAAGATAAAATCTTTTGAATGTAAAAAAAGGGTTATTGTTCATAAGACTATTTTTATGTGAACAATGTGATTTTATATTAATTAATTAAATAAATCACTATTTATTAATTATGATAAAGATATATGTATTTATATATAATATAAATTTTTTTCACATTAATATAATAATTTTTCCTTGAATGGTAATGGAATACATAAATGTTTATGCTTACGAATTCATTTTTCTAAAAATGGGTTTTGTTGTGTTTTGGGGAGTTATTTTAATTTTTATTTCATAAAATTACATAAATTTAACATTATAAAATATATAAAATATTTTTAATCAGTATGTACAAATTTGGAAATGGGTCCACCTTAATTTATTTCATTAAAAATAGGTGAACTGTAAAAAAAATTCCACTTCTGGGGTTAAAAAGGGTTAGTGAAGTAGGTTAAACTAAGATATAAGGGTTAAAACAGAATATAAACTTCTCTAAATCTTATATTTTAAAGATATTTTGACCTTATATTTTCAAAAAATAAGAGTTATATACATTTGGTTCCACTTTCACAAGAAAATTTCCATATATTATTTAAATATTTTAAGTAATTTCATGTGCATCCCTCCTCACACTTATAAAATGGATCCTTCTCTCCTCCCCTTTTCAAATACATTGAGACTTATAACTCCAAAAAAACCTAAAAAACTTTCTTATATTCATCCTCATGATAAAAAAGATTCATTTAATCTCCTAATAAAATCTTAATAAGGATTCAGTTGTAAGCTAGAGGAGGCCTCTCAAAGAAGAGGCAATCGTCTTACTCAAATATTTCAAAGTTTATTTCTTATTATTATTCACCTAACCTTGTTGTATATATCATTTCATAATTAATTTAGTATATAAATATACTATTATGTTATTATTATAATGGTATAACCATTTTTTAACATCCCTTTAGTAAATTATAAATGAAGTTGTTGCTCACGCGTACAAATTCACTACAACTTCCACATAAAAATATTATTCATTTTCCATCACCGCCTCAAATTGATGGATATAATTATGGGTATAATAAATATATATGAAATTTATGATAAAATTATTGTCATTATATAATGATAAAATAAAATTTATCATTCCTTCATTTTATTCATTAGAAAATGAAAACAACCTTCTTGTGTACATACCTACTACCTTCTCCACAAATGGTGTAATTCATTTTCAACATATTCCTTTCATATAGGGTAATAAATTTTAATAAAATGAATAAATATGAAATTTATATAATTATTAACATTTTAAATATAATAGAACCATGATCAGGACTGAAGGACCATAACTTCCAAATCAAAACTTATATGAAAAGGAAGTAGTTTACAACGAAAGAGATGATGATAATGAAATATTTATAATGACCTGATGATAATATATTATGAGTACACCATGAATTGTATTATAATTATGAATATAATTTTGGTATATAATTATAATAAATTTTAATTTGTTATATAGGAGGTTAAAAATCACATACAAGGAAATTTGGGCTTGATGTAAGGTATTTTATTTTTTTAATATTGCTTTAAAATTTATAAAATAATTATCCCCTATATCCATGTAATTAAAAATGTTAAAATAATTTTATTATCAATGCATAAAATATTTTTAAAAGTAATTTTCAACAATATTTTACATTATTTTTATATTTTTTAATGGCATTCTCTTAAACTTTTACCACATGATCCATTTGACTATTTCTAATGAAGTTCCAAATTTTTTTTAACATAGAAAAATTGTCCACCTTTTCCCACTATCAATAAAATTTCTCATTAACATGATTCTTTTAAAATTTAACATGTGTTTTCAATGTATTTAGTATTCCCTGTCTTTTGGTATTTTTTCATATTTATAAGTTTTCAAAGAAAAAGGTTATTTAATACTATGATATTGTTAAAATAGAAAGTGCTTTGGTTATGAGTTAAAATGATATTTCAAGGTTTTTATATTGAAAATTTGTAATTTTGAAAATTATTTTCACATGATAGGGTACTTGATAATATAGATGATGATGGTTGATCTGGAAAATTATCATGACTATGGGTGACATTCGTATATCTCTCTAATGCATTGGGAAATGATTACGATTTTATGAGCACAATGGGTACATGAGTGGTTAGCCCGACCCCAAAAGTCGGTATGATGGTAGTTAGCCCAATCCTAAAGTTGGTACATGGGTGGTTACCCCAAGCCTGATATTTAGTTAATGTATTGGTGGGTATCCTTGACATAATATTTCTATGATTATTATTATCCTTCACATTTTGTGTCACTCTCTATGAAATATTCATATAATTATGATTAGTATTTATGGATCGTGAATGTTGATTCTTATAGAATTCATATATTATGATCTACAAAATAATTATTCCCGGATTATAATCTATGAATTATAGGATATGATTTTGAAATGTCAACCTCATATTCTCATAAACGTATGATGATGTCATTCTTACATATGATCCTTGACTAATATCTACCCAATATCCCCTTACTGACATTTGAGATCAAAATTTATTATGTTTCATTTACCTATGTTATAATGGAAGGTTTTAAGTAGGTAATGATTAAGAATATTTATATGTGGGAGGAATAGTGTGGGAGAGGTTAGAGTTCTTTCACAAATTGTGATGATTATGTACTTTGTGTTTAGAGACACTAAACCATTACTGTTTTAGGTAATTTGTTATTAAAATATGTGTCACACCCTGACTCAACACTTTGGGATATTTTTAATCATTTTTTAGTTCTTATTTAATTTAATTCCTTTCTAAGCCTATTTAAAAATATATAAATCAATTGAACTAAATCCAACGTAAAATTAAAAAAAATATTATTATTATAAAAACTAAACTATCCCCTTCCCACACCCCCCTAATCTTCTCTAGACACATGCACAACCCCTTCCAGATAGACCCTCCACCTCTACCAATTTCACCTAATTTCTCTAGGTTTCTCATTAAATTCATTGAGTTACAGTCTATTCTCACATATTCTCACATTTTTCACTTATTTTACTACTTCCTCGTCACCCTGTCATGTTTATCTGAAACCCTAGTGCGGGTATTAACCAGGTTTTTGATCTTCATCCATTTTTAGGGTGTGCGGTGGGACTCACGTGTCTTCCTTGTGCACATTTTCGGAATCCTCCTCCAAAGGCAATGTGCTTTAGTCCATTATAGTTTATCCACTACCATTTGAGGTTGATTGATCTTACCCTCCTTTATTTGTTTTGTATATTTTAATGTGTTCCAAATTATATTTGTGTGGTTAGAAGTGTGATGTGATAATGTTTTAACATGATTATATGTTATAAATGAATTTTTTTAAAATAAATGGTTTTTTGTGCATATTTTATTTTAATTTTTTTGGAAAATATTTTTATTCTTTGATTGTAATGTGTGAATTGTAATTTGAAATTCACTTGATGTGCACATTTTTTCATAATTATTTTTTACTAAATAATGGAATAGTGTGGGCATGTAGGCATTGTCATGTATTTTTTAGTTTGAATTGTAAATTTTTTAATAATAAAATTAAATGTTTTGGAAATTAATTTGGGTTGTGTATGGATTTATTTATAGGGTCTTGTTGTGGAATTGTGTGTGAAATGGTGTGGTATATTTATGTTTGTAAAAATGGTAAATTTATGAATTGTGTAGGTGATGGAAAAAAGAATTTTAAATGGGTTTTTTGTGTGAGTAAAATGGGAAATGGATTTGTATTGACATGTAGGAATTTGGTGCACTTTTTATTATGAGTTATTAGTTGTTTAAATAACGGGAAGCTTGTTTTGGAAATGAACTTGTTTTATGTGTGCATTCAAACATGGGTTCTTTGCCCATAGTTTTGACTGAGCAATTGTGTGCCTATTATCTCTTACTAAATGGAGTTATAGGGATTATAAATGTTTTTGAAAAAGGGTTTTCGTGTGTATACAATGAAAAGTTGTTTGTTCAGAAAATAGTGATTATTGGTTCCATATGGGTTAATTAGATTGATTAGTGTCTCCTCAAAGGGTTTCACACACATACATAAGTACACACACAGATATATATATATATATATATATATATATCTATGTGTGTGTGTGTGTGTATGTATCCTCCTTGCACATATTCCCTCATGGTGTGGGGAATATGTGTACTGGATTAAGGGGAATATATATTTGAGTGTATGTGCATGCAATTGTGGTGCGATCTTCATCAAAGGAATTGGGTGCTGAATTTGTTGGCTTGGTTATCTCCTTTTCAGGTAGGATCTCTATGCAATGACCATTAAATTTAAGAATCATTTATTTCTTTCATTTCACATCTAGTTTTTATATTAATTATGAAAATAGAATAGTTAGTGAAATTTTCTAACTTGCATTGGACTTGTTTCTTTATTGTAATATATGAAAATAAATTGTTTGATTTTGTTTTTCACATCAAGGGCATAAAGAAATTCATTTGGGCCTTTATAAATGTTTTTTGGATTTTAAAGGATTGTTTGGGTTTTTTTAAATGGGTTTCTATGTGTGTCTCTAGTTTTCAATGTGTCATGTGTGTGGTTCTTTAAGAAAGGGTTTAGCAAGTGATGGTTGTTCAATTCCCAATTGGAACATTAAATAAAAAGGATTTATCGGAATAACCTACATGTAATGGGTCATCATCTTGTTGGTTGATGAAAGATGGGAGCTTCCTTGGCATGGGGATTATATTATTTTATGATGTTTTAAATGAGAGATATGTTTACCTTGGGTGACTTCTGGGTGACCTTGTGGTGTGTGTTGACTCTGTTTGATGAATTTACATGCGACTGCGTACTTTTTTGACATTGTTGGCTCACCCCCTTTTTAGACTGAACATAGGAACCTAGCATAGTGAGGTAATTTTTGGTGAACAGTTTTTGCACTATTTTATATTACGTACAAGGTAGTGGCCCATAACAGGGGGTTATTTTGTTATCATTAATACGGTATTGGGCCCCTCGGTCAGGCTATATAGAACAATGATTAGGCATTTTGATTTTATGAAATCATCAGGTAGAGAATGCCTTCAGGATGATCCACATGTATAGTATTTTCTAGATTATTTATGAGCTCCTAGGTTTTCCCATGCATTTAAACACTTAGTTATATGTGGAAGATGGTTTAGATGCATTGTTGTGATGGTCCATCTTGTTTTTTATTTTCCATTCCCCTAGTGTGATGATAACTTTTTCCTTCATGTATGGTGCATCTCTTTACTAAAGGGGATAAATTTATTTTCAAAATTTATGAGAAGAAGGTTTTCAAAATTTCTTACACTTCCGTATCCATTTCCTTAAAAAATGTTAAAGATTTATTCTTAGAAGAGAAATTAGTTTAAAATAAAAATGTCAATGGACCATGATTTTTTTTAAAGGGAAAACATGTAAAAATATTTTTTATATATTGTAGTTCAAACATGAAATTAATGTTTCTTTATTTAAAGTAAATGAATTTATAATAGATTACATAGGAACTCCAATTGAGTTTTAATACACATGATTATACATTATTATTGTTTCTAGTCTCAAGTACTAGTTTCAGCTTCATCTTGATCGTCGTGGGTGATGCTAAGTCTAGGGATCAGAGAGAGAACGGTGGGGTCAAGTGGATTTTTAATGGTCATCATGTTTAGTTAGCTTTATTTTTTTTTCAGTTCTTTATTATTTGTTTGGTTTGGTTTATTTATTTTTATATTATATTTATTTTTTATGCTGTTTTATTTTTTTATATTGGGTGAAATTGTTCCCATCATCACTCTGTTGATGCCCTTCATGCTTGTCACTATCTTTATAAGATTGGGAATGCATCTCGGGCCTTATTGTGGGCCGGATCGGGTGACCAGTTTAGGTTCATCTTTGGCTGGTTAGAGAAAAATGGTATTAGGGAAATATGTTCTTTAGAGGACCAAGATTTTAGAGCACCCTTTTTTTGGGATTTCAAGGTAGATGGAGTGGGACTGTCGGAGTAAGGGGTGTAGCTCCAAGGGATTGTCAGGCCAACACTTTATAGACCAAACATATTTTTCCAAGGGAGGTCCGATTTTTCATGGATTATTTGGTTCTTGTGGGTTACTTGGTATTTGGGGAAATGAAATGATTGTTGGTCCAGTAGTCTCAGTGAGCTCACAGGGCATGGAAAGTCATGTGAAGATGGGTACATGGTCCTAGAAGACTCTCCATGATGGTGTTTTGATTGGAATATGTCTGCCGTCCATATGACCAAGTCACCCATCTACACTAGAGTCCCCTAGTGAGTTGTTTTGGGTCCTTTTATGATTTTGGGAATTTGAGAATTTAAGGGGTAGTTTGAAATTATTTTTACATAATGTTGGCCCATGATCATTTTGGGGTGTTTTTATTTATATTTTTAAATTATGTTTGGTTTGAAAAAATGATGATTATTTTATCAAAAAAATGAGACTTTGAAAACCAAAAAATTGGACCATTTTTAGAGCGAAACTTTTTGTTTGAAAAAATGTGTCTTTTCTACACTGTTTTTGCAATTTTTGAAAGGATTTGTGAAATGAGGAATTGTAAAATTAATGTTAAATTTGGAAATGATTTTATTCGATGATAAATTGGTTTTAAAAATTGGTTGGGATATTTTTTTAAAGTTTTTTTGATACTGATAACGACTCTTTTATCTTAATCTTGATATTCCTATGAGTTCTCACATATATGTATATGGATGCTTGTATCTAGTAAGTGGATGTGTTTTTGAGTGAGAATTGGAATATATATATATATATATATATGAGAGACTTACTGTAATACCAATTGTGGGTGTTTTTTTGTAAGGCTTATTATATTTTTGGGAAATATTATTCAAGAAGGGAGGGAATTTCAATGCTTTAAAAAGTGGGAGAGTGTAATGATGCCTGTTTGTGTTTGAAGTTTTCCTTTTTCTTTTTGGATTTCAGATTGATGTTTTGAAGGTGTTATTGAGATGATTTTTTTGTATGGGTTATTTATTTGAAAATGATATGTGAAATTTTGATTTCTGATATGTTTTAATTTGGTTTTGTTATCCATATTTACAGATTATGTCCCAACTGAGTCCTATGGAATTATGAAAAGTGTCTACATGCGTTACATTAATAGTGTGTCTTTTAGTTGATCATGTGGTTCTTTAGAAACTTCGTTTTTAAATTTTGTATAGGTACCCTGGTAGTTCTCAATATCAAGAGTTTGTTCAAAGGTTCCTTGAGTCAAACCCTCCTCATTTCCATGGGTAGCCGAAACCATGGAATGTTGGGGAATGGATAAAAAATATTATGGATATATTTGTTTATCTTGAATCACTTGAACCAATCAAGCTATAAATTTTGACATTGGAGTTGGAAGGAAGATGTTGAGAATGGTGGAAATCCATTATTCATGAAGAACTACAGAAGTGTTACTCATGGGTATTCTTTAAAGCCTTGTTCATCCAAAAATACTTCCCTGATAACATCAAGATACCGATGGGTTTATGGTTGTATGGTCTCGAGAAGGTTTATTTAATGTAGTTTTATTATGATAATATCTTCTCTAAGAATGTACTGTATCCCCCAAACCTTGTCCAGGATGAATTTTTTAAGGCTCAATTCTTTAAATGGGGTCTCTGATCCGAATTCCTTCAGATAGTGTATTCATTCTACGATGATTATGAAGAATCTATGAGGCACACTATTAAGGTCGGCGTTGATTTATTATTGTCTAGTCATTTGAGAAGAGTTAAAAATAGTACGTTATTTTTCACCTCACCTAATTCATACAAGAGAAAGTTTTGGATATGTTTTCAGTGTGGGAATCTTGGATATAATAAGTTTTCATGTTATGAAGCACATAAGATTTGCCATAACATTGGATGTTTAGGTCATTTGTAATAGTTTTTTCAGGTTTACGCCAAGATGTGACATGAAGACAGATACACTCACTTAGAGAACCTTCAATCTTGATTAGATGAACATTGTTTTGGATCAATGTGACACCCCAATCTTCCACGGTATGATTCTCTTTGAATAATACAGTAGCGTGTGTTGTACGCAACTTCGAGATTCTAACACATCGCGACCAATCAAAGTAGCTGTTATGAATATTAATACCCAATTTTTGAAATTTTATAAAATTTTTCTCTCAAAATGGACTTCATTTTTGGATTCAGAATATCAAAATTAGCCTAGGTTAAAATTTTGGTACTTTTAGGATAACTTTTATATTTTGATGAATAGTGAAAATTACTAAATTTTAATTAAAAACAACTTTTTTAATAAAAATAATTAATAGTGATAAATTATGAATTTGAGTGGTTTTAAAGTATATTTAAAATATATTTTTACCATTTAATAAAATTTTGGTCATTGGAAAAAAGTTCACATTTAAACCGGACATAAACAAGTGTCAATCTTTTGGTAGTTATTATCTCTTAAAAACACGCTTTTTGTTTTAACAACAGGAATTAATTTTAAATTAATTTCTGCCACTTATGTGTTTCGAATTTAGAAAAATGGATTCCATATTTAGAATCATGAGGTACAAATTGTGTAAATAGGTAACTTTTATTTTTATACATTTTGAATAATTATTTCGGTAAATATTTTATTTACCATGGTTAAAGGGTAAATCCGGTAAATAAGGGTAAAAAATAATATTATAATAATAATAAATTACCCTAAAATGTGTCCTAACCTTATTGGTTGATACATGTCCGACCATGGGAATCTTTGGGTCGATTTTGGGACCCAATGGAGCCACTTGTAGGTGATAAGGACACTTTATATTAATTAAGTTAAAGTAAATACAAAAATGACAAAAGCATATATATTTAAAAAAAAGAATTTTTACATAGGGTTATAAATGTTATATTTTCGACTATAAATATTCATTATAAATCTAAAAATATTTATTACATAATGGTATTTTATTTATAACTTTTAGACATTTAATAATTAAATCTATTTAGGACATAATAATGACGCAGTATTTTCCTTATTAAAGAATGAATCAAATAATTTGTATTATAAAAGATAAAATAAATATAATTTGAATGTTTTTATGACATACACGAATTTTATTGGTTAATATGACATGTTATGATTTATTAAATGAATTTTTTTCTAATTAATAAAGTTGCTAAGACTTTAAAAAAATCAATTATTAAATATTTTAAAAATTGACATAAATGAGTTTCTAAAACAAGTATTACATTATTAATTGATATTATATTACTAAAAATATAAATATTGTCCAAAGGACTTATATCATGATAGGTGTATCATTAATTGACCACTTGGGGGTCTCTTGGATGTATATAGTAAGTTTATTAACTATATAATATAAAAATACAAAGTGACATGGTAAATGTCAAACTAATTAACTAAGAGTTAAAACTAAAAGATAAGGTTATTATAATAACCCAAACCTATCTAAAATCTATTGGTTGAAATTATTACGACCCATACCCACCTTATAATTTTAATAATATACTTTGGTTCCATTAGAAACTGAATATGAATTTATTATAAATTAATACTTTCAGTTTTTCCTAAAGAGCCACTCCCCCCTTATAAAAGGACACCACTTCTAACCAATTATTCATACCTTAAAAGCCTTTTGGATCGGCCAAAATCTGCCCAAATACCTTCTCAACTATCCTACCTTCATCCTATAGGCCTTCCTTTAGTTAGAAATCCAACCTAAGGAGCCATTTTTAACAAATCAAATGGAAGAACCCGAGGAAGAGGTAATGTTTTCACCACCCTTTTTCAAGTTCCTTTCTTCTTCAACTTCTTCTTCCTTTGTTATTTCCTTTATAAAATAATATCTCCAGTATATTCTATATAATGTGATGTTATTATAAATATGGTACAACCATATTCAGTATTCTATCCATCCTTTTAATGACATGTCACCATACGTGCGTACGTACGACTTACCGTCTCCACATCGTGGTGTAATTGTTATTAGAAACATTATTATCTTGTATGGGTATGATAATTATGTTTAATTGATGTAAATAATAAATATAACATGATAATGATTCTGTATATATGATCTACCATCCAATTACATGTTATTTTAATATCAAAAGATTGATATTGTCGCTCGTGCGTACGTACAGACCACCGTCTCCACGAACACGATAAGATTCATTCCCCATCGTATCCATGAAATTATAATTATCATTTGATGATTAAAAATAATGTTTAAAGACTTAATATCATTCTGGATATGAATAAGATACAAACAATCCATAACAAAAATGGATTACGTAACAAAGAATATAAAGGAAAACGAATTCATTAACACCCGAAATGACAATATTACTAAGATATTATTAACAAAGAAATGTTAAAAGATCATATATGATATCATATTAATGTATATTATTATTTTATAATTTAATAAAAATTATTTCACCATTATACAGGAGGTTAACCTACCCTCTACCAAGGAAAAGTACAAGGTAAGGGTTTATTTCACAATCTCTTCATTATCCGAGGTTGTTTATACATAATTATCTAATGGGACCTCTTTATCATCCACATCCATGTTTCTTAAAAATGTATTTAAAAACATTATAAATATTTTATATACAATGTGTTAAAGTAATTTATACCCTTGTTGACTTTTTATAAGATGTTTATAAAGGAATATTTCCGTCGTTTTCCAAACAATGTCATTTTTAACCTTTTCCACAAAATTAAGGTAAGAATGTCTTTTTTAACTTATACGGTCGGTGCAGATATTTTCTACCATTATAAACTCGTTGAATCTTCCCTTAAAATCTCATAAGAATATTTTCAAATTAAAGGTTTTATTTTATAATTATGTGACTTTTAATGATTTCAAAATACAAAGAGATATTTCTCTAAAAAGGGTTTTGATTTCATCTATGTCAACATCCTTTGATGGATTTTATGTTTATTTGGAGTTGATTTATTATGATACAAAACTTCTGTATTATATTGAAGGTTTTGTGATATGTTGGACTATGGATGTGATATTTTTATACCATTCATGATTTATGGTTAAAGTATTCACATTTCGTATGCTAGTCTTAATACGAATGTTTATGTTATGTTTAAACCTTTTCATATGAGGAATGTATTGGACTTAGTAAGTGAAGGGTGGAGCCCGCTATAGCTCCTCGATGCATCGGTAGGTCTCATGATACAACTAGACATGGAATTGGCCGAGGCCCTTTCCCAATTTGATTTATGGTTTTGGCCGAGGCCTTAATCATTTTTAGACGTCTTGGATAAGGCCTTGACAATATGTTTCAGAATGTCCGGCATTATACATTCCCTCATTATGGAAATAATATTGATGGTTCATGTGGTCATTCGACTAGTAGAATACCCATGATTATGTTTTATTATGGAATTATTTACTCAGCCCATATTCTTTCCATAAAAGTATTCATGTCTATTATTGTTAAAGGAATGTGGTTTCAATTATTTTCCATGCTTAATATTTATGTCATTTTCCGCTGTATTACTTACCCTTACTGAGCGTTTGAGCTCACCCCTTTTCTTATGTTTCATTCTCCCAAGATATGAAGAAGTTAGTTATGAGTGACCTGCAGGCATAATCTAGGAGGCTTGGATGTTTCTAATGAAATATATTTGTGTTGTATTTCTCTTCATGCAGTAAAGTTGAAATTATGTATGAATCATGTTTCCAATAATACTAAAATGATCGGTCTTTCGAGACATGATTTCATTGTGATCATGACAATGTTATGTAATAATACATCGACTTTGGGTAACTAGGTTCAGGGCATTATAGTTGGTATCAGAGGAAGCTTATTACAAACCTTGGAAACTAGATTTAGATAAACTCTGATTAGAGCACATAGCCCTAAGATAGACTTTGAGGATTAGTATAGAATAACTTCCTAGAATTTTGGTATTTTAGAGATTTTGTGAGTTTTCCAAGCAATACATCCCTATCTGGATACGAGCAGGTAGAGGCGGCTCTGGAACAGATGTACCTAGGGGTAATACCCGAAAACACCACTTTGAGATAGACTTGAATGGGAACTGGTGCACGACAACAGGCCTTGCTACACTCTTGGTTACGACACTCCTTGGGGATATGATTAGGATAATTCTCATTTTCTTTATAAACCATTATGAAGGGTTTATGAGTATATACTTCCTCAAAGAAAACATTTTTTTATAATTATGGATTATATCCATAAATAGTTCAATTCATGTTAAGTGTTTTACAAGTATGAAATTATGTATTTTGATTCATAAACTGACATAGTTTATGCCATTGTTTAGAAATGGCGCCTAGTGGAAGGAATGGAAACTGTATCAATGCACACACTCCATGTAGGGATTGACCTCCTACTCAAGATAATTATAGTGGGGCTGGTGATGCAACTGGTTCTGATCAGCTAATCACCATACTGAGACAAGTCACTTAGGTTATGAATAATAACCTTACCTGTATGGAGCAACTAGATCCACAGTGTGGAGGATCAATGTTAGATCAATTCATGAGGCAACAACCACCGAAATTCAATGGGAGTAAAAATCCATTAGTGGCTGAACAATGGATAAATTCCTTAGAGAAAATATTCCACACTTTGGGGAGTAGTCAAAGAGAAAAAGTTATCATGGCAGTTTACTGCCTCACTGGAGACGCTGATCAATGGTGGTCATTGATTCAAAACACAAAGGAAGATGATGAAGAATCAAATATGGATTTGAGGGAGTTCTAAGAGATTTTATTAGAAAAATACTTTCCTCATGACCATCGAGCGGATATGGAAAGAAAATTTCTGAGTATGAGGCAAAAGGGGGATGAGAATGTCGCTAAGTATGAAGATAACTTTACAAGGTTAGTGAGACATGATGCAGATTATATACGCAACCCAAGAATTAAGATTGATCATTTATTTGATGGATTAAAACCATTTCTCCATTGAGCATTATTATCACAATCCTTCTCATCATATGAAGATATTTTCTCGTGTGCTATCAGGACAGAAAAAGAATTCTCTAAGTATTATGACTTTAAATCAAAGTAAGAGAAGAAGAGATCTACTGAACACTATGGTAAAGGAAATAAGGAATCAAGGAAGAAAGGAAGAATTGAATTTCTACCCTGTGATAATTGTGGAAGGAATAACACTGGTGCCTATATAAAAGGAAAAGGAGTTTGTTACAAATGTGGACAGAAAGGTTATCTAGATGGTGATTGTAAATGAAAGAAAGATGCTACCAATGTTGAATGAAAAAATTGCAGAGAGATGGGAAATTATGAAAATGAATGTCCTAAGCATTAAGGAAAATTACCTCAGAAAATGCCAAGGGGTCAAGGCCATGCTTATGCAATCACTACTGCTGAGGTTGAAGCCCCGAAAGACATGGTGGTAGGTAATTTAATGGTTTCCTCAAGTTTAGAAAATGCTTTATTTGATTCTGGATCATCACATTGTTTCATATCTTCCCAGTTTTATAAGAAAATTAGATATTTCCAATTTGATTTAATACAGGAATTGTCAGTGAAAACTCCTAAGGGAAGTATTATCGCAACAAATTTTTGTGAATCAGTCCCCATTAGACATATAAATGTTCTTTATCTGCTGATCTCATCATCATTCCCATGACTGAATTTGATATAATCCTCAGTATGGATTGTCTTTCGGACCATGATGTGAAAATTTATTGTAAGAAGAAGGAGGTTATGATTTTTGATGATGATGATAAAGAACACCTTATATTTAGAGCAAAATTGTCACCACCTTATTCTTATCTAGATCCACCCCCAGTAGCTCAACTAAATTCAATTATCAGGGAGGAAGAGAATGAAATAACTATGGGTGAGGAAAGGAATGTTCAAATAGAAGATGTACCTATTGTGAGAGAATATATTGATGTGTTTCTGATAGATTTACCTAGACATCCTCCAGAATGAGAAATTGAGTTTTCCATTGATTTAATTCCTGGTTCAAGGCTTATATCGAAAACCCCTTATAGAATGGCCACTTTGGAATTAGTTGAACTAAAGAAACAACTAGAGGAATTTAGTAATAAAGGATTTATTCTCCCTAGTGTTTCTCCATGGGGAGCCCCTGTCCTTTTTGTTAAGAATAAATATGGATCTATGAGGTTGTGCATTGACTATAGGGAGATCAATGCTATAACAATAAAGAACAAGTATCCCCTACCTCACATTGGTGATTTATTTGACCAACTGCATAGAGCTAAATACTATTCAAAGATTGACCTTCGATCTAGATACCATCAGTTGTGTGTGAAGAAGGAAGACATTCCGAAGACAACATTCCGAACCAGGTACAGACATTACAAGTTTACAATAATGCCTTTTGGGTGGACTAATGCACCCTTTGTTTTCATGGATCTAATGAACAAAGTTTTCAAAGAATATCTTGATGAATTTGTAGTGGTATTTATTGATGATATACTGGTATAATCCAAAGGCTACAAAGATCATGAAAATCACTTGCGCATTATATTGATGACTCTGATAAGACATGAATTATATGGGAAGTTTGAAAAGTGTGAATTCTGGCTTCAGGAGATTTCTTTTCTTGGCCATATTGTCTCTAAGGATGGAATCTATGTTGATCCTTATAAGACAAGATCAATCCAAGAATGTACATCACCAACGAGTATAACCGAGGTATGCAGTTTTATTAGTTTAACAGGTTGTTATCGATGTTTCGTCCAAAATTTTGCCCGATTGGATAACCCATTAACGAAGCTCACATGTAAAGGGGTTAAATTTGTTTAGACAAAAGAGTTTGAAGAATGTTTTGAAGAATTTAAGAGAATATTAGTCAATGATCCAATATTTACTATACTATCGGGGAATGACGAGTTTGTTATTTATAGTGATGCATCGAAGAAAGGACTTGGTTGTGTCCTTATGCAGAATGATAGAGTTATTGCCTATGCATCACGGCAGCTGAAAATTCATGAGAAAAACTATCCTACTCATGATATTGAGTTAGCTGCTGTAATCTTTGCTTTGAAGATTTGGAGACACTATCTCTATGGTGAAAATGTGAGATTTATACTGATCATAAGAGTTTGAAGTAAATTTTCTCACAGAAATAACTCAACATGGGGCAAAGGAGATGGCTTGAACTACTTAAGGATTATGATCGCACAATACACTACCACCCGTGGAAGGAAAATAAGGTGGTAGATGCTTTGAGTAGAAAGGATAATGGATTTTTGAACATGATGAGAGTTGAAAAGGATCATATATATATGGATCTAGTAAAGATGGATATGGGAATCACTATGGAAGTTGAAACATCAATGCTTTTTCAAATGGTTGCCAAACCATCTTTACTAGAAAGGATAAAGAGTTCTTAGACCAATGATGAAGAGTTTCAAAAGAAGATTAAAGCTATAAATGATGGGATATTGAGTGACTTTGTGTATAAAGATGGAATTTTGAAATTTGGGAGGAGACTTTTTGTTCCAAATATACCTGATCTAAAAATTGAATTGTTGGACGATGCTCATAGTTCCAATTTCTCTATACACCATGGGAGCACCAAAATGTATAGAGATTTTAAGGAACATTTTTGGTGGGACAACATGAAGAGGGAGATTGCTGATTTTGTGTCAAGATGTATGGTTTGTCAACAAGTTAAAGCTAGAAGGAAACAACCAGGTGGAGTATTGCAACCTCTTCCCATACTTGAGGGGAAATAGGCACTACTGGAAATGTGACTTTTCCCAACACTTATATACCCCCTTTCCCAACGGTTTGGAAAAACCATTGGGAAATCCCACTTTGTGGCCACTTTTCACAACGGTTTTCCAAAACCATTGGGAAAGGGTAGACTTTCCCAACAGTTTGGACAAACTGTTGGGAAAGGTCCAATTCGTGGCCACTTTTCCCAATAGTTTGGCCAAACCATTGGGGAAGGTCCAATTTGTGGCCACTTTTCCCAACGGTTTTCCCAAACCGTTGGGAAAGCCTACCCTTTCCCAACGGTTTTGGCAAACCGTTGGGAAAAGTGGCCAGAATATCAACATCACTCCCAAGTATCTAGGAACCTATACCAACAGTTGTGAAAACCGTTGGTATAGGTCTATACCAACAGTTTTGACAACCATTGGTATAGGTCCTTTGATTTTTTATCAGATCCTCTTAACCAGAACATTCTATAAATCAAAATTTAAAATAATTATGATAACACACACATATATATATTTATGAAATTATGTTCAAAAAAGTCATGTTAGGTTAGTGGTTAGGTCGTTCAATGATAAACTAGAGGTCTTGGGATCAAATCTTGACGAATGTTTTTTTTTGGAAATACATATACCCATGGTTTTATGGAACCGTTGGTATAGATTTTTATATTACTTATACCAACGGTTTTCCAAAAAACCGTTGGTATAGACCTATCCCAACGGCTTACTTACCTACGGTTCTCCAAACCGTTGGTATAGGCTATACCAATGGTTCCAAACTGTTCATATATGTTAGTTTTACAGTAGTGAGGATAATATCACGATGCACTTTGTCATGGGACTACCAAATACTCCTAGAAGGAATGATGCAATATGGGTCATTGTTGATCGTCTTACCAAGTCAGCACATTTTCTTGATATAAGGGAAGATTTACCACTTGAACGTCTAGAAAGACTACATATTAATGAATTTGTGAGACTTCATGGAGTACCCCTATCGATTGTTTCTGATCGTGATCCCCGTTTTACTTCAAGATTCAAGAAAAGTCCTCAGAAATCCTTGGATACTGAACATCGTTTGAGAACTGCCTACCACCCTCAAATAGATGGACAATCAGAATGGACTATTCAAACCTTATAAGACATGTTGAGATCAAGATCACTTGACTTTCAGGGTATGTGGGATCAAAATTTACCTCTGGTGGAATTTTACTATAACAATAGCTTCCATTCAAGTATTCAGATGGCACCATATAAAGCGTTATACAGAAAGAGATGTCGCACACCAACCTGTTGAGATGAAATTGGTGAAAGAAAACATGTAGGCCCAGAACTAGTGGAGGAAACGATGGAAAAGGTAAAGGTAATCCAAAACCACATCAAAGAAGCTTAAAGTAGGCAGAAGTATTATGTCGATAACCGAAGGAAGGATTTGAAATTTCAGGTAGGAGATCATTTTTTCTTGAAGGTATCTCCATGGAAGGGAGTTATACATTTCAGCAAGAAAGGAAAATTGAGTCCCAGGTACATAGGACCTTTCAAAATTCTAGAATGAATTGGGGCTGTAGCTTACCGTTTGGAAATGCCGCCAAATATTTCCAAAGTTCACGATGTGTTCCACGTATCACTATTGAGAAAATAAATGCCTCACCCAATGCATGTACCCACTTACAAGTAATTAGAACTTGAACTCTATATATATTATTGCAAAGTTCCCATAAGGATTCTTGATACGAGATAAAAAGTGCTGAGAAACCAGACGACTCATCTGGTAAAAGTTCTATGGAGGTACCATAAGATGGAAGAGGCAATGTGGGAACCCGAGGAACTTATGATAAAGAACCACCCGAATCTTTTTATACAGTAATTTTCTAGAAATTTCAAGGATGAAATTATTTTATGGAGGGGAGAATTTAACACCTCAAGCTTCCATAATACTATTCTCTTTAAATAATACAGTAGCGTGTGTTGTATGCAACTTCGATATTCTAACACACCGCGACCAATCAAATTAGCCGTTATGAATAGTAATACCCACTTTTTGAAATTTTATAAATTTTATCTCTCAAAATGGACTTCATTTTTGGATTTGGAATATCTAAATTATCCTAGGGTAGAATTTTGGTACTTTTTGGATAACTTTTATATTTTGATGAATAGTAAAAATACTAAATTGTAATTAAAAACAACTTTTTTAATAAAAATAATTAATAGTGATAAATTAATAATTTGAGTAGTTTTAAAGTATATTTGGAATATATTTTTATCATTTAGTACAATTTTGGTCATTGGACATAATTTCACATTTAAACCGGAAATAAACAAGTGTCAATCTTTTGATAGTTATTATCTCTTAAAAACACGCTTTTTGTTTTAACAACGAGAATCAATATTAAATTAATTTATGCAACTTATGTGTTTTGAATTTAGAAAAATGGATTCCATATTTATATTTAGGAGGTATAAATTTTGTAAATAGGTAACTTTTATTTTTAGACATTTTGAATAAATACTTCGGTAAATATTTTATTTACCATGGTTAAAGGGTAAATCCGGTAAATAAGGGTAAAAAATAATATTATAATAATAATAAATTACCCTAAAACGTATCCTAACCTTATTGGTTGATACATGTACGACCATAAGCATCTTTGGGTCGATTTGGGGACCCCATGGAGCCACTTGTAGGTGATAAGGACACTTTATATTAATTTAGTTAAAGTAAATACAAAAATGACATAAACATATATCTTCTAGACAAAATTTATTTTACATAGGGTTATATATGTTATATTTTAGACTATAAATATTAATTAGAAAGATAAAATTATTTCCTACATAATGGTATTTTATTTATAATTTTTACACAATTAATAAATAAATGTATTTGTGACACAATAGTGATGCCGTATTTTCTTTATTAATGAAAGAATCAAATAATTGGTATTATAAAAGTTAAAATAAAAATAATTTGAAAGTTTTGATGACATTCAAAAATTTTATTGGTTAATATGACATGTTATAATTGCTTAAATTATTTTTTTTAGAGTTAATAAAGTTGTTAAGACTTTAACAAATATCAATTTTTAAATATTGTCAAAATTGACATAAATGAGTTTTTAAAACAAGTATTATATTATTAATTGATATTATATTCCTAAAAATATATCATTCGGCCAAAGGACTTATATAATGATAGGTGTATAATTAATGGACCACTTGGGGGTCTCTAGGATGTATATAGTAAGTTTATTAACTATATAATATAAAAATACAAAGTGACATGGTAAATGTCAAACTAATTAACTAAGAGTTAAAACTAAAATATAAGGTTAATATAATGACCAAAACCTGTCTAAAATCTATTGGTTGAAATTATTTAGACCCATACCCACCTTATACTTTTAATAATACACTTTAGATCCATTAGAAACCGAATATGAATTTATTATAAATTAATACTTTATGTTTTTCCTAAAGAGCCCCTCCCCCCCTTATAAAAGGACACCACTTCTAACCAATTATTCATACCTTCAAAGCCTTTTGGATCAGCCAAACTCTGCCCAAATAACCTCTCTACTATCCTCCCTTCATCCCAGAGGCATTACATTAGTCATAAAGCCAACCTAAGGATTTCTTTTGAACAAATCAAAAGGAAGAACCTGAAGAAGAGGTAATGTTTTCACCACCCTTTTCAAGTTCCTTTCTTCTTCGACTTCTTCTTCCTTTGTTATTTCCTTTCTAAAATAATATATCTAGTATCTTCTATATAATGTTATGTTATTATAAATATGGTACAACCATATTCAGTATTCTATCCATCCTTTGAATGACATGTCACCATACGTGCGTACGTACGGATTACCGTCTCCACGTCGTGGCATAATTGTTATTCAAAGCATTATTCTTTTAAATGGGTATGATAATGATTTTTAATTGATGTA
The DNA here is from genome assembly GCA_963277665.1 of Viscum album. Lineage (NCBI taxonomy): Eukaryota > Viridiplantae > Streptophyta > Magnoliopsida > Santalales > Viscaceae > Viscum > Viscum album. The sequence goes on from OY728152.1 coordinate 308,183,607, forward strand.
AATAATAAATATCAGATGATAACTATTCTGTATATATGATATACCATCCAATTATATATTATTTTAATATCAAAAGAATGATATTGTCGCTCGTGTGTACGCACGGACTACCGTCTCCACGAACGTGATGAGATTCATTACCCATCGTATACATGCAATTATAATTATCATTTGATGATAAAAAATATTTTTTAAATAATTAATATCATTCTTGATATGAATAAAGTACAAACTATCCATAACAAATAGGGCTTACATAATAAAGCATATAAAGGAAAACGAATTCGTTAACACCCGAAATGACGATATTACTAAAATATTATTAACAAAGCAATGTTAAAAGATCATATATGATATCATATTAATGTATATGATTATTGTATAATTTAATAACAATTATTTCACCATTATACATGATGTTAACCTACCCTCAACCAAGGAAAATTACAAGGTAAGGTTTTATTTCATAATCTCTTCATTATCTGAGTTTGTTTATATGTAATTATCTACTGGGACATCTTTATCATCCAAATCCATGTTTCTTAAAAATGTATTTCAAAACATTCTTACTATTTTATAGACTATGGGTTAAATCCATTTATACCCTTTTTTACTTTTTATAAGATGTTTATAAAGGAATCTTTCCATCATTTTGCAAACAATGTTCTTTTTAACCTTTTTGACAAAATTAATGTAAGAATGTATTTTTTAACTTATACGGTAGGTGCAGCTATTTTCTACCATTATAAACTCATCGAAGCTTACCTTACAAGTTTATAAGAATATTTTCAAAGTAAATGTTTTATTTTATAATTATGTTACTTTTAAATGATTTCAAAAATAGAAAGACATATTTCTCTAAAAGGGTTTTGATTTCATCTATGTCAACATCCTTTGATGGATTTTAAGTTTATTTAGAGTTGATTTATTATGACACAAAACATCCATATTATATTGAAGGTTTTGTGATATGTTTGACTGTGGATGTTATATTTTTATACCATTCATGATTTATGGTTAAAGTATTGAAATTTTGTATGCTAGTTTTAATATGAATGTTTATGATATGTTTAAACCCTTTCATATGTGGAATGTATTGGACTTAGTAAGTGACGGGTGGAGACCACTATAGCTCCTCAATGCATGATTAGGTCTCATGAGACAACTAGATGTGGAATTGGACTAGGCCCTATCCCAATTTGATTTATGGTTTTGGTCGAGGCCTTAATCATTTGTAGATGTCTTGGCCGAGGCCTTGAAAAAATGTTTCAGAATGTCCAACATTATACATTCCCTCATTATGGAAATAATATTGATGGTTCATGTGGTCATTCGACTAGTAGAATACCCTTGATTATGTTTTATTATGGCATTAATTACTCAGCTCATATTCTTTCCATAAAAGTATTCATGTTCATTATTGGTAAAGTCATGTGGTTTTAATTGTCTACAATGCTTAATATTTATGTCATTTTCCACTGTATTACTTACCCTTACCGAGCATTTGAGCTCACCCCTTTTCTTATGTTTCATTTTCCCAGGATATGAAGAAGTTAGTTATGAGTGACCTGCAGGAATAATCTAGGAGGCTTGGATGTTTCTAATGAAATATATTTGTGTTGTATTTCTCTTCATGCTGTAAAGTTGAACTTATGTATGAATCTTGTTTCCAATAATACTAAACTGATTGGTCTTTTGAGACATGATTTCCTTGTGATCATGCCAATGTTATGTAATAATGCAATGACTCTAGGTAACTAGGGTCGGGGTGTTACATGCAAGATCAATCAAAATCATCTTATATTGCTAATTCCTTTTATTTATTAATTAATGAAATATATATGGTTGTCTTCTTTTGGGTATGGAGAATGATGTTTCATGTTTTTTTGGTACTTTTTTTAATGGTACTATCTCTGTAATGCTTTTAATACTGTTGATGTAGAATGTTGGTTTTTTTTCTAATTCTTCATTTCTTTGGGTTTTTTCTGGTATTCATTAGGGTTCGAAAGTTATTACAACTTGAGAAATTCACATTTTTCTGAAATCATAATATGATGGGGAGGCCACCATGGTATGTTCTTGTGATTAACTCAACTTCTAGGTGTTCATAACATATCACTTTCTTGTCTTTGTGGCTCCTCCAAACCCTGATAATAGTTTCTAATCAGCATGAATAGTGGTTCATGTAATTGATGCTCATGGAGATCCCAAACAAACCACAATGAGTTTCATTGATTGTTTCTATGTTAGGGGTTGGGTTGTTCCTTGTTGGGTTTTTTTAGAAAAGAGTGAGTCTATTCTTTATAATATGTTTGTTGATTGTTTGAAATATTGGGTCTTGTGTAATTTCCTCTTTGGATGTGTGACTTTGAGGATGGTCTTGTAGTTTCTTTTTTCTAATATGTAGTTCTAGGCTCTAAATGAAAGAGAGTGTTAGTTATTTTGTCTTTGAGTTTTTCAGTTTTGTCATGGGTAGTAGTTCATCTTTTCTATGGTCCTGATCAACTGACTCTCTTGGGATTTCTGGGGGCAGAAAGTGTCATTGTGGGCACAATTGTCACAACCTAACCTGACACTTTGCAGTTATTTTATTTATTTATGAGTTCCTATCTAATTTTATTCCTTTCTGAGTCTTTTAAAAAAATAAATCAATTAAATTAAAATAAAAATAAAATAATAATAATAACACATAAATCATCCTCTTCCCCTCCCCCTTACCTCATGTATCACCCTCCATACATCCTGTCGCACGATGTAGACCCTCGTTGGTCCCCTCCCGCCGCATAAACAACCCCCTCCAGCGATCCCCTCATCCTTTGCCAGTGTCACCTGATTTTTTTTCTTTCTGAATCGATTCATCAAGGTATATACTCTACACCCCTCTTCTAATGTTTTTTGGTGATTTTTCTGGTTCTTTGTCACCTTGTCTTGTTAATCTGAAACCCTAGGTCATGGAATAAAGGGATTTTTGAACTTTATCCTTTTTATGGTGTGTGGTAAATCTCCAAGGTCATCCTTGTGTGTGTTTCAGTGTCCTCCAATGATTGAAATGTTCTTCTTCCCATTCGAATTCCTCTGACACCATTTGAGGTTGATTTCTCTTACCCTCATTTATTTCTTTAGTTAATTTTAGTGTGTTCTATATTTTATTATGGTGGCATGAAGTGTTTTTTTGAAATGTTTTAACATTATTATGGGTTAGAAATGATTGTTTTTTCAAAATAAATGGTTGGGTGTTGTGTATATTTTATTGTAATGTTTCTTGAAATGATTTTTATGCCTTGTTTGGATGGTGCAAATTGTAATTTAAAAGGGACATGAGGTATTTATTTGTTCGTAATGAGTTTTTATTGAACAATTGAGTAGTGTTGGAATGTAGGCCTTGTCATGTATTTTTAGCTATGAATTATAAATTGTTTAATCATAAAAACACTTGTTTTGGAAAATTATTCCAGGTTGTGAATGGATTTATAAAAAGGGGATATCTGTGGAATTGGTTTAGAAATGGTGTGTTATTATTGTGTATGTAAAATAGAGAATTTTATAAATTGTGTAGGTGATGGTAAAATAATTTTAAATAGGTTTTGTGTGTGAGTAAAATTGAAAATGAATTTGTATTAACCTGTAACCCTTTTGTGAAATTTTTAGTATGTTTTGTGAATTGTTTAAATAATGGGAATCTTGTTTGGGAAACGAACTTGTTTTTATGTGTGGATTCAAACATGGGTTCTTAGCCCATGTTTTTGAGTGATCAATTATGTTCATTTTTTATTTCATGTAAAATATATTTGTATGGATTGATTTTTTTTTGAAAAAGGGTCTTGGTTTGTGTATAATGATAAGTGTTTTTTTCATGAAATAGCGATTTTCGGTTCCCAATAAGATAATTATTTTGATCGGTGTATCTTTGAAGGGTTTCACACACATACCTAGGTATGTATGTATATATATATATATATATATCCTCCATCCACATATTCCTTCATGGTAGGGGTAATATGTGAATTTGATTAAGGGGTGTGTATATATATATATGAGTATATGTCTGTGCCATTGTGGAGTGATCTTCATCAAAGGCGTCAGGAGCATAATTTTTTGTCTTCATTCTCTTCTTTTGAGGTAGGATCACTATTCCTTGACCTTTCTATTTATGAATAATTTATTTCTAGCATTTCACACCTAGTTCTTATATTAATTACTGATATATATTTATTAGTAAAATTTTATGTCTTGAATTGAAATGGTTTCTTTCTTGAAATATATTGCAATAAATGGTTTGATTACATTTTTCACATAAAGTGCTTGAAAAATGTCCCATTGGCCTTTATAAGTGTGATTAGGATTTAGAATGCTATATTGGGTTTCATAAATGGGTTTCGAAGTTTATTTTTGGTTTTCGATGGGGTGTGCATGTGGTTCTTTGAGAAATGGTTTAGGATGCGATGGTTGTGAGAGGATCAGTTGGCACTTTAAAAAATTTGTTTAATTGGAAAACCCTCCATGGAATGGGTCCTCATATTTTTGGGTGAAAAAATAAGAGATCCTCTTTGGTTTGGGGCTTCCCTTTTGCTATGATGGTTTAAAGGTGAGAGACTTGTTCCTTTTGGGGACTCAGGGGGTGAACTTGTAGTGTGTGATGACTGGGTATGTTGAATGCACTTGTGACTATGTGCTTTTTTTACATTGTTCGATCATACACATTTTAGTCTGAACATGGGAACCTATAATAGAGATTGAATTTTCAATGAAAGATTATTCCACTAGTTTAGATTACGCAATGGATAGTGGCACATAGCAAGGGTTATTTTTTTTTATCATTTCTATGGGATTGGGCCCATCGGTCAAGCCAGGTAGGGCGAAGATCAGGTGTTTGGGCATTATGACATCATCAGGTAAGGAATTAATTCATTATTAGTCACATTTATATTATTTTCATGACTATTCTTGAGCTCATATTTTTTCCCATGTATATCGTAAAATAGTTATCTGCAATAGAGGATTGAGGTGAATTGTTTTTGTGGTCTCCCTTCTTTGTTATTTTATATTTCCCTTATGTGATCATTTTCCTTTGCATATGGAGTATCTTCTTGATAAAGGGGAAAAATTAATTTCCAGAGTCTCTAGAAGAAGGGTTTTAAATTTTTTTACACTTTTCTATCCCACTTTCTTTAAAAATTTTGATGCTTCATTATTGGAAAAGAAATTAGTTTGAAATAAAATTGGAAATACATTGTGATTTTTTTGAAAGGGAGAATGTTTGAAAAAATTATTTTATATATTTTAGAACAATCCGGAATTTAATGTTTATTTATTTAAAGGAAATGCAATGGGAATAGATTACTCGCGCATGCCTACTGAGTTTTAATACTAACGTATATACTTCATTCTCATTTTTATCCTCAAGTTCTGGTTTCAACTTGATATCGATCACCATGGGAGATGTTGAGTCTCGGTATTATAGAGTGACCATTGGGGTCACTTGGAGTATTCGGGGTCATCAGGTTCGATTAGTGTTTGTCGGTTCTTACTTAGTTGTTTTATTTGGTTTATTTATTCTAATATACTCTGTATTTATTTTAAAACTTTTGAGTATTTATATTAGGTGAAATCATTCCCATTGTCAGTCTATTGATTCCCTTAGTGCTTTTCGCCAGCTCGGGAAGATTGGGAATGCTTCTCAGGCCTTATCGCAGGCTGGATTGGGTGACCAATTTTGGGTCAACACGGTTTTGTTTGTGAAAATATGTATTGGATATTAATCTAAAATGACATAATATTTATGTACATAATTTTTGGGTCACCTCATTTCACATTATTGTAGGTTATAGTTATTTTAGGATATTTGGGTTAGATGACTTTATTGAAAACCCTAGGGATACGTCCACATATAAGATAATATCCCAAAAAGTTGAGAGAGATTATATTTTGTGGTTTTCCTAGAAAAAATATCCCTATTTAGATATAAGAATGTAGATGCATAAATAGAAATGGTTATCCTAGGGGTAACAAATCTAAAAGGTTCATTAAGGGTATTAAATCATTTATCACCAGTACTTGATGAGTAGGCCTAAAACTACCTACATGGCAATACACTCTCAGGGGATGTACATGGCATAATTAACATTTTATTTTTGAACCGTTTTGATAAATTGGTGGATAGAATATATGAAAACCTATAATAATCCATAATTATATTATATTAACATAAATTTCCATATATTGAAATGAAGGGGCCACAGTTTAAACTTCTTATAAATGATTTTTCCTAATCATATGATTTCATGATATGATTGTTTTCTCACCCTATGATTTTTTTGTATATGAAAATTGATAGAAAAAGGATGAATCTTAATAATAATGAATTTCATAGATAATGAAATGATTTCCCTCCAATGAAACTAAATGTTTTAGGAGGTGTAATGAAAAATTATGTGACATGAATATGCAACATTCTCAATCCATGAAACATGTTGAGATTCTGAATGTGAAAATGAGGGAATAACATAGTGTTCCTTCATTTTTGAGGAAAAATAAACCTTAAACTAGTGGGTATAATGATATAATAATTTATCAGTAGTGTATTTGTACAATTGTAAAGATATTTTACATTCAATAGTGATTAGATCGTAAAAAATTGTTTTAGTTCTTTATCGTTTGGATTGAGAAGATGATTAATGGTGGAATCTTATGCAGAACACGAGGCAATGAGAAGGAATTTACTAAATGATTGGGATGAGTTTGGGAGTTTATTTTTCATTACGTAATTTACTTTTATTATTTATATTAAATTATTGAAGGAAGTACTTGAGATAAAGTAGAAGGATGATGAATACTTAAGCACATATGAAGAATATTTAACAAGACATGAGAGACATGCTTCTGGTATAATTATTAAATATGAAAGTAAGATTTATTGACACTTAAATGAAAAAAAACTACATCTTTTAAAGTTATAATCTATATTAAACATTAGCATAAATGAAGACATAATTTTATTTTCTTTGAGGATAGAAATAGATATCAGAGTGACCCATCAATCTCATGTTTTTGATAAAAAGAGTAATATGGTATTTAAAGGATATTATAATAATAATAACCAAGGAGGGATAAATATATGACTTCCTTTATCCTATAATTATAGAAATAAACATGTAATAAATTAACATAAGGGGAATATTAAATTCATTATGTATAGAAGAAAACTCATCAGGAAATCAAATGTCTAATTAATGGGAAGAGGTCAACAAATTATATGAATAGATAGTAAACCCAACAGTATACCCCACCCAAACTATAATTTTTCAAATTCATTGAGAATGTAAATTATAATAACAATTTCTTGAATATGATTTTTAGTGATTATGATTGACATCATCATCTTATTAAGACTATAAATGAAGGGAAATTTCATTTTCTAATTATTACAGATGTGGGATGTGAGAATGAAGTGGTGAAAGGTACATATAACATCCACTCTAGAACTAAAAATTTCTTATTTTATTATGTTTTTACGAACAAATTTATATTTATAATTTTTTATATGGTTATCATACTACCACCTTAATGAATAGATTTTGAATTAGTAATAAAAAATTCTAATGGTATGATGATTGAGTCTTAATTCAATGATTCTTCTCTAATTGGCTTTTTATGGGAATATGAGTCCAATTTTTTTTATTCTCTATCTAGTTGAATTTTATTTGATTGTAGATGTTTATTATCTATATCTATATAAATCTCATATCAATTACTAAGGAAAATATGAGATATTTTATTTTTTGAATGAACCTGTGATCATTTATCAATGTATGTATTAATATGATATTCTAATAGATGTTTCTTACATTAAATTAATATAGATTTTTTTTTCATAAAGTGTATTTAAATATGATGGTTAGGGATAAAATCAAAAAAATGTTTCTTGTATGGGAATTTGTTAATGTCTTCCCCAAATATTTTCCTAGTGTTATTCTAAACTGTGATGTTGATTTTTCAATAGAAGACACATCAGGTGCTACAACAATTTTAGAGACTCATTATAGAATGGACATGATTTAGTTCCATTAATTAGATAATAAAATCAATAAGATTATAGATAAGGTATCAATCTCTCCTTGTGTATCATTAGTGGGTGAATTAATTCTATATATTAAAAAGAAATATGAGTCAAAGCGACTATACATTGATTATCAGAAAATAAAAAATATCATGATCAAGAATTTTTTTGATCAAATATTATGATATCAATATTTTTACTATATTTAATTTCATTATGGATAATATAAATTGATGGTTAAAAGTGTATATGTACTTAAGATAGTTTTTTTTGTGATTTAGGGACACAATGAATATATATCGGTGCCATTTGGGATTAATAATTACCCCACTATCTTAAATGATTTAATTAGTAGAGTCTTTATAGATTACCTTGATCTATTTATTGTATTATTTATAGAATGTGTTCTTATATAATACAAGATTAAGAAAGATCCCAAAGATCACATGATAATTGTGTTGAAGACCACGAGGAAGGTGAAAATTGATGCGAAATATAGAATTTGTGAATTCTGGTTATAGAAAGTAAAAATCATGGGATACATGATCTCAAGATATGGTATATCTGTAGATCCTTATAAGGATGATTTCATTGATCATTAGCCCAGAAAATCCATTGTGGTTGAGATTTTTAGTTTTCTTATATTGGATGTATATTATTGAAATTTTTTAAATAGTTTCTCATAGTTTTCTAATCCACTCACGAAGTTAACATGGAAGTGATTCATGTTCCTTTAGACTGATTAATGTGATTTAATTTTCAGGTATATAAAGGGAACGTAGGAAAGTGCACCTGTTGTAACTCCCTAACCCATTAATCCCAAAGATAGTGCATTAATTCATTACATAGGCATGATTAAATTGAATAAAATTTCAAATAATCTGCCAGTCTAGTAATTTTGGATAACTAGATTACATACATGATATATATTTTACATCGTGAATAGAATATAGAACAAAATACATCACAAAGACTGACAAACTACATCCTTGAAACCCATTCCAAGAATACATCTTCATATCTCGAGGGAAGAAAAAAATTAGGATGACCACAAGTTCCCAGAAAGGGTAAAAATATAGTGGAAGAAATCATGAATCCATAAGAATAAACATTATGGAATGTTAAATAGAAAAAGATACTTTCATTTAATAAAATGGATACGGTATAATCAAGATGATAGAGTAAATTAGTGAAGACACATCTGATTTAATTAATAAAAAATGAATTAAATTAATCCATATATAATTTCAAATAAAAAAACTCATAGATTATAACATTAATAATCAAATTATAAATAACGTAAATTCTTAATTATTGGATTCTATGTTTTATAGGTACCTAGAACATTTACCATCATGAACTTTCATATTACAACAGAAAAAATTCTCTTTACAAACAAATTTTCTTTGTCTAGTCATAACTCTACTATAATGAACAATAATAAGAGTGTTTAATAAACATTATTTAAAAAATAGATGTGATTTTTCAACTTAAATTATTCCATGAGACTACTGATACATCAAGGGTCTTACTTTAAGCATTCCCGAAACCGTGTCATAATAGTCCAAAACATTGCCCCTATATCATGTAATCGATTTAATTGATAAATAAAATACCATATAATAAAATATTAATATTTAATTAATAATAAGGATTTATAAATTATTCCATAATGGAGTAGAGGTAAAAACAAGGTTTTTTAATGTTAATTAATTGAAATACCATTGAAATATCGTTAAAACATTCGTGGAAAAAATAATATTTAATCATTACAAAGAGTCCCATACCTCATTAAAGCATTTAAATCATAACAACCATCAAGTAATAACATTAAATTAAGCATATAATATAGTAACAATAATTATATTAATGATATAACATGTCAAATTGAAATATATACACCACATAAAAGTGAATTTTTGCATGATAAGAAATACGCCTCAATAGAATGTAAATTGAGACGAAATCCATTACCTTGATTCTAACATGTCACCTATGACTTTAACTAAATAAATAATAAACATATGTTAAATATATATATATATATATATTATAATATTTTTAAAGTTTAGTATCACTTTTAAATCATATATTAGAATGTTGTATACAACTACTTTAAAAATTAATTTTACATTAGGATTTTTGACCAAATTTAGTCCATGTGTTAAAATGACTTTGGTAGGTTGACTATGGTCAAAAGGGTCATTATATTAAAATATCTATAATAAAAACTGTTAAATAATTATCATATTTTGAACATCAATTATACCTTTAAAATAAATCATGAATGATGGCTACAAAAAATGAACCAACATTGCAATTAGGGAGACGGTAGTTCGTACATACACATGAGTAAAATTACCATTTTTCAATGATAATTATGGAAAGAATGTAAGAAATATTATATTATTACAAAAGTATAATTCTATCATAAATAAATTTTAATTTAATCACATATAATTATATACAGAATTCATGTGATGAAAAAGGAATCATATCACATCGAGGAGGCGGTAGTCCACATGTCAACGAACGATGATATCAAATTTTAATATGATAAAAGGGTAATAAGAAAATGATATATTATATTTTTAGAAATATAATTATTTCATTAGTATTATATATATGTCATTTATGTCATGCATTTTAAATTAAAACAATACCTGATAAATTCTATGTAATGTGTGATCATGTCTCATTACTTTGAGGAGGCGGTTGTCCACACATCCCCAAACAAAGTTACCATATTTACATAGAATGGAACTCATAAAGGTACTAATTATAAAAAAACTAAAAAATAATAAAGAAATAATTAATATCATATATATCATTTAAAAATAATTCTTCCATTATAATTCTCAAAAATGAAATGTGTTAATGAAGAATGAATGATATCATTTCTTGAGGTGATAATTCATCACACACTAAAATTGTAAGTTCAATACCCATTTGAAGGATGTGTGTGCATGTGTAGGTAGAAAAATTAACATAACAACATATCAATATATTAATGATATTGGTGTAACTATATATTCATGTAATAATAAGAAATATATGGGTGGATAAACAAATACACAATAAATACACATTGAAGAATATTACCTCTTATTTAGGTAAATCATTTTGGTTTGCACCAAAGGGCTTTCATAGAGTGAATTATGCACAATGTGAGGATTATATGTTTCAAGGAGGTATTTTTGTATACTATTTAATTAGATTTTGGATAATCCAATGTTTCTTGATTAGTGTAAGGAAGGGGAATATTAGATTATTTTTTATATTGTAAGTGGAGTGGAATTCTTGTAAATACTCAAAAGTATAATCTATTGGGAGGTTTAACATACCCAATATTCATCCAAAATGGAAAGATAACGTAGTAATGGAGAATTATTGAATATTTAAACCTCTTTAACAAAAATATTATTTGATTTATTATAATTTTGTTCTTTAACATCTTAGTTTCCCCTAATTTTATCATTTTGGTTCCTATTAAAGTAAATAGTTTTCTAACCTATGTAATTTATTTGATAAAAGTAAATTAAGGTGAAATTTATTATAAAATATATAACAAATTAATTATAAATATTATATAAAATTTACAAAATAAATGTCCCATATGTTTTGAGCTAGACTCTGCTAACAATATTTTTACTATCTATTATAAATATGTTAATTGTAGAAGTTAAATTGGTCCATAAATGGACCATATTAGTTATTTTTTAACAAAAAAAATATAATTTTGAGGAATATAGGATTTTTATTAATTTTAAATCATTTAATAAAATATCATTTACTATAAAATAACACTAATGTCAATTTTGATATTATCTATCTAATTATCATTAACAAATATAAAAATAATACTATAATTAATATATATTAATCTAAAATTGGTATAACATGAAATATCAATCAAAAATAATAATTTGACACAATAATTCATTAAATTTACTTATGTTTTAATGTTTTTAGCATAATCTATCTTATTTAATTATTAAGTAAATAATACATGCATTAGCGTATGTTAAGATTTCAATATAATTATATCATATATAAAAATTAAATATGAATTAAAATGGTTAAAAAATTATTTATATTCCAAAATAATGTTCATAAGTGAAACTATTTAGCATCCTTGATACTCAAAATCTTTATAATTTGTAAAGGTTAGGAAGGTTCCTTTTTAGTATTTTTCCTCACTTAACATATTATATGGGACACTCTCATGGAAAAATTTCCCAATAACACATTAATGTATAGAACATGGGGTATATGGTATATATATTGGAATAAAATAGATTTTAGATAAGTTTATAGTTCATTTTGGTCGTTACCTTTATGGTTTAGTCCCTTATTAAGGTTAATTTTACCTTAATCATTGTAATTAATTTTGATTACTTTCACCAATATTTTTTGGCCAAAATATCATTTGATATTATTAGTGCATAAATATAATACTGATTATAACTTTTAATTTATATTTTCCCAATTTAATTCACAACATCATAAATATTATGTAGAAAGCTAATCCAGCTGACATGGTGAGAAAACAAGCTATTAAATTGAAAATGTTTAAAAGCTCATTAAGTATTAATATCTTAATGAAATATAAAAATGTTTCAAATGAACAAAAACTGATTAATATATATGTAATTGATCTATTATGACTTTTAAAAATTAAATATAATTTTACATTAATAATTATTTAAAGGAAAACACAGTGTTATACTAAATCACATTATTTTTCACTACTAATAAAAAAATAAACATCGTAGAAAATTATCAAAAAGTCACTCTAAGATAATTATTTACATTATTAATTCAAAAAATATTTTTTATTTTTACAAATATTTTTTTTGAAATTTTCAAAATTATTTTTTAAATAAGTAGGCCATTAAAAGTTGGTAATACTCGGTATTTCTTATAAGGATAGATAACTAAGTGTTGTGTGTACCACAATATTAACATGGTGTTTCATATAATGATCTATATGAAAAAATATTCTAAAATTAAAATGTTTTAATTTCCTGTTGTGTTACATTCTCCCCACTTTAAATTTTTACCTCACAATTAAAACATTTTTAGTAATAAAGGGTCTGATATTTGAAAATTTAATTATTTGGGAAATCCCACATCGCAAATAGGGTTAATAAAAAATCTTCTTCATAAGAGGGAAAGTAAATTGTGAAGATCACCACAAAATAGGCTTTAAAATAGGTGAACATTCATGAAAATGTGGACATGGAAGAAAAATATTACTATCATGTTCTGATGGAGGGTGATAGGGAACATTTTAAACTCAAAGTTGTTGACCACAAAGTCATAACCCAATGTTATAAAAAAGGTTCTTAAATTTCATCAAAAATGATTATAATTGGAAAAAAATTCTGTTTCAAGACTAATTTCCTAGAGTTGGAATTCTTTCATGCACATATAATATATGTTTCTATAATATTTTCCTTTGATTAAACCTTGAAATATTTTCACATAATCTCATAGAACATGTTGCTTTATATATTGAAGTGATAAATTAATCTATAAAGCCTCATTCAAGGATCAAATTATACCACTTCATAAATGGACAACTATTTAAAATGGTTTTTATCCATTACTTTTAAAAATAAGGTCTTTGAATTTCCAAAATTAACTTATTATTGATCTAAACAACATGAAGTAGCTCTCTAATCATCACATACCAAACATGTGAACACCCTCATCTTGTATTCTCTTGAAACATGTTAATAACTTGAATTACCATAAAACATTATATTAAACATGAATTCTTACTTATTCCTTAAGACACATATTTTTTAATATATTATTCATATCAAAAAGTGTTATAAACTCCATAAGGGATGGAATAAACCCCTTTTTCTAAAATCCATTAATCAATTATATTGTATTTGGTACTATTCGATTTAATTAATCTAAATAAAAAATCTATTTATTCCAAAATCATTATCATAGTATTAGAAACATATGACGGGTTATATTTCCATTATCCATGTGTTTTCCACAATGTTTAACTTGTATCAAATCACTATTTATGGTACCATCCAACATATGATCTCATATAATTAATAAGAATATACTATAGTACAATCCTCATATATTCTATATTTTATATAACCAGTATATCATTGAAAGAAATACTCAAATGACATAATATATTAATCAAAACATAATCACATTAATCATTCCTGTTAATCCATTCTAGTAACATAAACTTGATCATCATCTGTTATCCTCATTTAGGGTATAATAATTTGGGGCATGAGACATTGATTAGCGTAGTGTCCCATCACCGTAATGTCGAAGCACTGTACATTGGAAACCTATTTCTTATCCTCGAAATCAAAATAAATTTTCCCTTTCTCTCCACAATTGTATCAAACACCCATTACTTTTAGGAATATAAGAGGTTGTTTCTTTCCATAATTATCACATGTGAAAAAATACATCTTTCCCTTCATCCCTTTACACAAATTTTGACCAATCATTCTTTTCTTTTAATTTATTCCTTTGAACCCATTTGACTTGTATAATTATTTACCATTATCATTATCACATGATTCTATGTCCTTCTATGATGATAATGATTGGGAGACCTTTTAGATTCAGAATATTATCTTAAGGAAACAAAAGTTATGATCCTTCTTAATCGTTGGATCATGTTCATTAGTGAGGTTCACATTCTATCTTCTAGGTTCCATATCTAAATGAAAAAATATAGTAAATTAGATCATATCATTATGAAACATAATTTATAATCCCAAATTTATTAAAATACTTAACATAAATTGAAAACTTTATTCATAGATAATCCAATAATCATATACATGGTTTCGTGGGGACATTTTATCTTTTAAATCCTTCTAAATGGTTTGTAAGTAAAATTGAATTATCCTTGGAATATCCTTCTGGAGTATCAATATATGTGCACATTAAGGATCATTGTCACATACCTTTTTATGCTTGATTTAGGCCCAACACACCTTTTCGGAGTTGTTACCCCTAGGTACACTTGTTCGAGAACCAAATCCATTTATAGTATCTTGATAGGGATTTATTTCTTATAAGACCCACATAATCTCAACCTTACCAAAATTTGTGGATGTTCTTCTGCCCTTATCCTCAAAGCCTATATTTGGGTTTTTTTCCCTAATATATTTTTTCAAAAAACAGTTTCCATTGTTTATGATAAACATACTTTGAGAAAAACTGTAATGCACCGACCCTAGAAATCCGAATCTAGTGCATTACATCATTACATTTTCATGATAAGAATTAATAAAATCCCAAGGACCAATCAGTTTATAAAATTTCATAACACCATATTACATACATTATTCAAATTTTCTATTGTAAATAAAAATATTAACTTAATACATAACAAATAGTAACAAACTACATCCTTGAAAATCATTCCAAGAACTCATCCTCATATCCTAGGGACAGGAAACCAATAAGGGTGTGACAAATTAATCAGTAAGGGTATTCATAAAGGGGATGAAATCATGCATAAATAAGAATAAAAATATGGAATGTTAAACAAATGAATAATGTTTCCATTTAAACAATTGGATAAGGAATAATTGAGATGGAAAGATAAATAACAGAAGACACGTTCTATTTAATCAGTAAACTAATAATGAAATGAATCTATAGATAATGTCAAAGATAAAATATACTGGATAAAAAAATTTAATAAATTCAGAATAATTGAAATGGTAAATTATTGGAAGATGAGGTTCCTAGGTACACGGAACCTTTACTATGATGATCTTTCACAAGGAAGTTTAAAAAATACTTGTTACAACCCAATTTGGTTTGTCTAACATTAACTCTAATATCAAGAAATTTCACAAGATAGTTTAAAATATACTAGTTACAAACTAAAATTCTTTTTCTAACTAAATTCCTCCCAAGAGACTACCGATTGATCCCAGGGATTAATTTAAACAGTCCCCAACCTATGTCATACTAGTCCAAAGCATTCCTCATATATCAAATAATCGATTTAATTTATAAATGGTTTTTATTATCATAAAATATATTTTTTGAATGAGTAATATGCATTTATCAATAATTACCAAGTGGATGATAGGTAACAATAGTGGTTATTAACATTGATGAATGTAAATACCATTTTAATATCATTATAAAAATTCGACATGAAATAATATTTAAACATTCCAAAGTGGTTAATACTAGAAGGAAAAAATTTGAATCATATTCCTTAAAAAGGAATAACACTAAATAAAACAAATAATATCATGAGAATAAGGATATTCAGGATCTAAAAATTAAAATTGTAGTATATACACCTTATAAAATAGAATTGGTTCATAACAACATATTAGTCTCAATGGAATGTAAATTGAGATAAAATCCCTTACCTTGAGTCTGACTTATGACGCGTGTCTTTAACATCCTAAATAATAATCATATGTTAATTATTTACTTTATTCAGAACCTTTTTCAAAATTATTATCACTTTTACATCTCTTATTACAATATTGTATGCATCTACTTAAATAATTATGTTTATTTCGGGTATTTTGGTTCATACGTTAAAATGACATTGGTATGCTGAATATGGTTCAAGGGTTCATTATATAAAACTCTATATAATAACAGTCATGAAATAATTATCATATTTATACATCAATTATACTTTTAAAATCAATCATGTAAGATAGTTATGAATAAATAAAACAACATTACAATCTTCGAGATGGTAGGTCGTATGTACACAAGAGAAACTTTCCCATTTTTCAATGACCATTACAGAGAGAAAGTAAGTAAAATTATACCTTTCCATAATGATAGTTATTTCATTAATAACTTTTTATTTAATAATATATAATTATATATTTAATTCTACTAATGTAAAAGGAATTACATCTTGTCGAGGAGGCCGTAGTCCACACGTCCATGAATGACGTTATCACCTTTAACTGTGTGAAAAGGGTAATAATGAAAATTATACATTATAATTAAATAAAGGTAATTATGTCATTAATATCATATATATTTCATTTATTTCACATATGTTTAATTAAAAAAATCCATTATAAGTTACACATAGTGTTTGAATGTGTCACATCGCATTGAGGAGGTGGTTGTCTCCACAATCACTAAAAAAGTTACCATATTTACACCAAATGGAACTCATAGGGGAATGTGTTATATAAATATTTATAAAGCATAAATACATATAAAATATCATTTATATCATGTAGAAATTGTTTTCCATTATTATTCCAAATCATTAATGGTTCTAAAGGAAAAAAATAACATCATCATTTCATGAGGTGGTAATTCACCAAACACATAAACTGTAGGTTTGTTACCCGTTTGATCGAAATGTGTGTATGTGTAGGTCAAAAAAATAACATAAAATAATCTTATTATATTTAAGATTTTTTTATTTTATAATCATATAATAATAATAAATGAAGGTGTGGAGAGACAAATAAAACAAAAATGTACATTAAAGAATGTTACCTCTTTTTCAGGTAACTCCATTTGGTTTGCACCAATGGAAATCCATGGGTTATTATACACATGGATAGGATTCTATGATTAATATATGGGTGCTGAAATATTATTTTTATAGAATATGGATGTGAAAAAATGGCTTGAGATATGTGAGGAAGGGGAAGGGTGAATTCCTTTTTATATGGAGGAAGAGTGATATTCTGATAAATTTTAAGAGGTATACACTATTTGAAAGTTTACCTAATATCATGTGCTTAAAAATGGGTAAATTATTGATTAAATTGGCATTATGGTCTATAAAAACCATAAATTCATGAAAATAAGTGCATTTTTATATTTTTTTGTTCCTTAACATCTATTTTTCCCCAATTTTATCATTTTAGTTTTGGTTAAAGAAACTTGTTTTCAAACCATTGTAATGTGACCAAAAAGATTAAATTAAGTTTAGATTTATTATAAAATATATACCCACTTAATTATATATATGATACCTAATTTATAAAATTAAAATACCATGTATTAATTTTAAACCAATCTTATATAATGCGTAGAAACACTTCTTTCACCTGGAGCAGGCTAACAATGTTTTTAATATCAATGGGTCAATATGATAACTATAAAAGATCAATTGGTATATTAATGGAACATATATTTAATATATTAACACATAAAAATTAATTGGTATAGGACATTATTTTTATCAATTTTAAATCATTTAATGTATTAAAATTTATTTTAAAATAAAATAAATATCAATTCTGACATTATTTATTTAATTTAAATTAAAAAATATCAAAAAAATATTTTAATTCAAATATATTAATCTAAACAGTACATAAAATTATTTATTCTTCTATATAAATAATGGAACTTGATAATTCATTAAATTTAATTTACTTTTAATGTTGTTAGCATAACTTATCTAATTTAATTATTTAGTAAATAATACTTGTGTTAGCATTTTGTAAGAGTTTAATGTAATTATATCATCAATAAAAATAAAAGTTAAATTAAAATGATAAAAAAATCATATATTACATTGTAATTAGTTTTTATCACTGAAACTATGTAGCTTCCTTCACGCTCTAAAGATTTATAAATTTTAAATGTAAAGAAGGTTCCTTTTTTGTCTATTTTCTTACAAAACTTATTACATGGGTCACTCTAATGAAATATAATTCAAAAAACATATAAAATTAGAAATAATATGAGTTATGGTCGATATATTTTCATCCTATTCCTTTTAGACACTTTTTAGGTCATTTTTGTCTTTATGTTTAAGGTTTAGTCCCTTTTTATGTTTAATTTTAACTTAATCGCTATAATTAATTTTAATTACATTCACTAATATTTTTTGGCCAAAAAAATTTGATTTTATTATTCCATAATTATTATTCTTATTACAACCTTTTATGTCTATATTTCCAAATTTAATTCACCAAATTATAAAAAATATGGTTAAAGATAATCACGCAGACATGACGAGAAAGTAGGTTGCTAAAGTGAATAAGTTCATGAGTTCATTAATTATTTTTAACTAAATTAAACATAAAAATAATCCAAATTATTTGAATTGGATTTATAGATATAAAATTTATCTATTGTGACTTTAAAAAAAATATAAAATATAATTTAACATTAATAAGTATTCAATGGAAAATGCAGTATTTTGCACTATTCATCACAAAATGAAACCTCTCAGAGAAATTAAAAAATCAGTTTAATATAATTATTCAATTAAGAATTTAAAAAATAGTATTATTACAAAATATAATATTTATAAAATTGAGAAAAATTAGTTTTAAAATCGGTGCACCATTAAAAGGCGGTAAAAATCAGTTTTGCGTGTAACACAAGAAAACTCAGTGTTATGTGTTGCATAAGCTTAACATGGTGTGTAACAAACTAGATATTTATGTATTAATTATTTTTTATTTATATTAATACTTATGAATAAGATATTAATTTTATGATGAAGGGGACTCTTTTTTTCTGATAGCTTACTCGACATGCAACAACGGGCTTCTCTGAAATCATACATTGCACAAAACATTGAGTTATACTAAAAAATAACACACTAATATTATTATTATTTCAAATTATAGTTAACTCCTAGCCATTTGAATGGAGGGAATAAATATTATCAAATTAATTTTTAAATATCATTTACAATTGATTAAACTATGATTCATTGAAAACCAAATTTATTAGAAATAGGAATAAAAACCTAAGGAATATAATGGATGTGTTTTTATGAAAACCTATATAATAGAGAATAATTTTTTTTCATATCACAATTTATGGATTTTAATTTAATGAAAAATATATTATATTTATTCAATTTAATATTTTAAATTAATCTTATAGGTTTTATAGATATGATTTAGAATAAATTCATTCTTTTCGAAAAAAAAGTATTTTCTAAAAATGCAGTTTTACAACCTTTTGATAGAGAACAATTTTTAAATATAGTTTTTGAAACCTTTATATGTTTTATTTGAAAAAATAAACTTTTTATTTTGAATTGGGACAACAAAATTTACTTTTCATGAAATTTTGGTATTTTTCTTCTAAAGTTCATTTTTTAATGAATAATGAAAAATACTGCATTTTAATTCAATCAAGCCTTTTAAGATAATTTATTTAAATAGTTATATTGTAAATTTAATTGGTTTTAAAGTTTAATTGGGTTATATTATTAACATTTAATCCAATTTTTTTTCATTGGAAGTAATTTCAATTTGAAATTATACATAAACACATGTCAATATTTTGGTAGTTTTTACTTCTTAAAAACACTTTTTTTGGTTTTGACAACAGGAATTATTTATAAATTAATTTCTGAAACTTCATTGTTTTGAATTTGAAAAATTGGATTCATATTTTGATTCAGGAATTAAATTTTTTTTTATTAGGTAACTTTTATTTTTAGACATTTTGAATAGTAACTTCAGTAAATATTTTATTCACCATTGTTAAAGGGTAAATTCAGTAAATAAGGGTAAAAAATAATATTATAATAATATTATATTACCCTAAAACATGTCCTAACACTATTATAAAAGATATTTACTATCTTGGTCATTCCTTGGTCTATTTTAGAACCCCATTGAGCCACTCCTGTGTGAAAATGACATTTAATTACTCATAATTTAATGTAAAGTAAAATATCAGACAAACATGTATATTTTCGTAAAACAATTTATATATGTGGTTATATAAGTTATATTTTAAACTATAAATAATAATTATAAATATAAAAATATTTCCTACATCATTTTATCTTATTTATAATTTTTATACATCAAATAAATAAATATATTTATGACACAACAATGATGTAGTGATTACCTTATTAATGAAAGATTGAAATAAATGAGATTATAAATATTAATATAAATTTTTTTTAAAACTTTTTATGCCATAAAATAATTTTAGTGATGATTATGACTTGTTTTATTTGAATTTATGAAATATTTTTGAATGAATCATGTTTTTATGGATTTTGAAAAATTCATTATATGAAGATTATAAAAATTGATATAAATGTGTTTTTTTAAAAAGTAATATTTTATTAAATGATATAATAGTCCTAAATATCTAATATTATTTCTAATGACTTATATAATGTTGGAAATATCATTAAATAACCACTTATGGATTTATTATCATTTTATGTTAAATATTGTAACCATATCGTATAAATATACATGAAGATATGTTAATAGTAAAATTAGTTAACTAAGGGTTAAAGCTAAAAGATAAGGTTAATTTTACGACCTAAAAATTTCTAAAACCCATTTTATGAGAGTATTTATACCCATACAAATATGAACTACTACACATATCACTTTTTTCTTATTATAATTAGGAAGTAAATTAATAATAAAATAATACTTTCAAACATTCTTAAAGTGCACATCCCCCCTCTTATAAAAGGCCATCACCTCTAACACATTACTTACGCCTATAAATCACGTTGTCTCATAAAAATGTTGATTTAATAAGCTCCCAAATTCCTTATATTCCTCAAAGAATCAATTACCTTAGTCATAAGGCAATTCACAAAATCCTTTTGGCTCAAATCAGAGGGAGTTACTAATTTTAAGAGGTAGTGTATTCTCTAAAGTTCCTTTTCAATATTCTACTAATTCACTCCCAATTATTTTCCTATTATTTGATTACATAAGAACACCAGTATCTGCAATATACTAGAATTTTTTTATGAGAAATATTCTAACTACACTTGCAGAAACCTTCATCTAATGGATTTAGAACATACTTTTTCTGTGGACGGTGAACTACTGCCTCACAAAATGATGATTGTTCAATTATCTCATACTGCCTATCATGGTAGATATTATGATAGAACTGAAATTATATATTATATATATGATATCTATTTTATCTATATGCTTATATAATTTTCATTTAGGACATACCTTTATTCATTTCATGTTGTATAAATACGATAAATTCATTTGAGGAAGTGAGGACTACTATCCCCTAAAAGTGATATGAATCATTCATGCTATACATGAAACATATAAAGTATAGAATTAATGAAATTATGTAAGATATATAACATATATATTATACATTAATTATAATTTACCTACGTATCTTTTATTTTACATCCCTTTAAATATGGAAATGAAATGAAAGTAGCATTCATGCGTATATACGGCTTATGGTCTCCATGAACGATGCATTTCATTTCTTATATCCAAAATATTTGGACTATTATAAATACATATATACTGGATATATATGATATATATGATATATAAATCCTGAGTATCATTCTAGATATAATTTACTTTTGAACACATGGGCAATTTGTAGTTATAAAAAGTTCATTTTTGACTCAAGTACCGAACATCGGCAAAATGACCGATATGAATTTGAATAATTATATGATTGTTATAGAAAGGTAATAAGTGATATAAAAGGGTTAATAAACTTGAAAACATTTCTGAATCAAGTATAAATTAACATATATTTATTATTCAGGATGAACAAGGAACATAAGTGATGATTTAGACTCATGGTAAGGGACTTCATCTCAATCTCTTTCCATTGTGGTATGTTTTGATAATATACACCCCCTTCTTTTACAAGGTGTATAATAAACCCCTTTAACTTTTATTTTCATTCTAAGGGAATATTTTATCTATGAATAATTTTACTAAATGACAAATGTAATTTTTTTAACGTATGCGGCGATAATGACCTCTCCGCTATCGTAATAGTTATTTGGATTCCCCTATTAGCCTTAATGTTTTTAAAAGTAAAAAGACTCCCCTTATTCTAGTTTTGTGTGTTTGGGTATGGGAAATCATTTTTGAAAATAATTGATTATTTCAATATATTGAAATGACTTATTTTGATTGAAAATGAAATGTTATTAGTGAAATGTTGATATTTGCAATATTTTATGTGTTATGATTATATAATGGTACTAGGACATTTTATGGGTGGTTATGTGATAAAAAAAATGGTGGGTGGTTTCGTGATAAACCATGTATGGGCTGTTACATTATAACCTCCAATTCATTGGGTATGGAATTCGGGCATATGTCAATTCCATTTAGCGATATGTGTGGATTTCGACTATATGGTTATTTCATTTATGTATATTTAGGTCCCAAGATACCTTTATTTTCTATATGTTGTTTTCTATGGGATTTATGGTAATTTTTTGGTATCAAAATGCGTAATAAATGAGATTATATTCAGTGAAGTGTTTTTTCTACTTATTTAATGTTAAAATTATTACATTATGATAAAGTATTCATGGTTTACATGTTGTTTTGAAAAAAACTATCAATTTTACTTCTTTATGTATCCTTTACCAAGATTTTTATGCTCATCCCACATTTTGAAATGTTTTTCAAAGGACTTAATGATAAACAACGTTAAGTATGGGATCAAGGAAAACCCATGATTTCTAAAACATGGAACTAAACATGTTTATTTATTTAAGAGTTTTTGTTTTATGAAAAACATAGATAGTGAGTAGAAGTATCTAATTGTAATATTCAAGTTGTTATGTATAAGTTATTACTTAATTCTCTAAAGCTATAATCCTGAAAAGATCCTCAATATGAAGTATTAACTTAATTCCGGATTATGTAATGTTTAAGGCTAGGGCCTTACAGTTGGTATCAGATTTCAGTTTAGATAACTTTAGAGGTTAGGGTATTATTTAAGAATAAGTAACATAACCATAATGGTTAGCATATTAGGTAGAGTCATAGTTATTTTAGAAAAATTGAATGAGTTTAAGATAACATAATTAAGTATATCTTAGTGTTTACCCTCCACATAAGATATTAAGTGATGATTTTTCTGATATACTCACACTGACTTATTTGGTTTTAGTAAATGGATGGATCTAGAAGGCACCATTGTAACAATGGATGAGAAGAAAAGTGTGATGGTTTTTTTAATAAGTATCCAAATGAAATAGAAGCTTCAATGAGAACTCTTTTGGTTATTCTCATCCAACTATCTGAAGACTGTATTGACCACCTGATTCTCGGGGATTTTTATAAGGCATCATATATACAAGAACCAAATCCCTAGGTATGTTTAGGAAATAATCATAAAAGTAAGAATATTAAAAAACATGTGTGTCAAGGATATGGAAAGAAACACCTAGTAAAATGCATAAAATTGATTGGAATATTCTATAGATTTGGTAATTAAGGTCATAAATCAATAACATGCCCTGCAAAAAGTAAGTGTTCAATTGGATCTAGAAAAAATAAATAAGTTCTTTCTAAGGGATCAACTGAATGTTTTAAATGTGGTGTACATGGTCATTACAAAAATATATGTCTTAATAAGAAGGATTAATAATGGGATCAGTATTACTATTCAAATATATGTTTTCCAATGCCCAATTCCATTCTAATTAAGGATGAGGAAACTGGAAATAACTAATGAAAGGTATGGATTATTTATTATCTGATGTTTTGATATTATTGAATCTTAAGATATCATTCATGATTTTGTGGGTAGGAAAGAATTATTATGGAATAAGTTGGAAAACAATGGTTAATGGATCATGAATAAAATTTTATTAGTAATAAGTCTATATATAATGGATTAAAGAGTTATGGTAGATTTTAGGATGGTGAAATGCTTAAAATTACTAAGGATCTTTTGATGATGGGATTACTTTGGAAGAATTTTTCTAATATGTATAACCCTGAAGGTTGATATGTGAAAATTTTATTCAAGGATGAATTATCTTTTCTTGTGTGGACTTAATGGATAACCTTAGGGGTTCATAAGATCTTTTGTTTTTGAGGTGATAAATTGTTATTACATTTTGGGATGGAAAATGAAAGGTATTAGTTAAACTTTGAGGATAAAAGGGGTTATGGTTATTTTTTAGGAAATTATCTTATTTTTTAGAATTTTATAAGAATTATATGGTTTTATAAAAAGAAAATCTCGTAGGATGGGTGAAAAAACATCACATCCGGCAATGACATGGGAATCAAACCCACAACTAAAGGGCAACAAGGGATCATCGGTAACCACTGGACTATGTGAAGTCCCTGGTTAGTATGACTTATTCTTTTTAGTTAAGTGATTTTTTGATAAAAAATAAGTTGATTTGGGATCTTATATTTTATCAAATGGATATACTTAGTGTAGGAAAATGATTTTGTGATTAAGTGATAATGGTTATTTTGGAAGACATTTTCTATTTTGGGGACACTATATGCCTAAGGAAAATAGAATACTATGGGATTTCAATTGAGGATTAATGGTGGAATTTTAATTTGTAATAATATATGTTTTTATTATGGACATATAGAGATTAACGTTATTTATGGAAATGATTATCCTATTATAGGGAAAATGTTATTCAGTTAATTACTTTTCAGTATGATACTTTAAGAGTAGTCGATGTTATTTGGAGATAAATGTTATGATTTTTTTGGAAGACTATGCAATCAAATACTTCTAAATTTTGGGTTTCAAACATAGTTTGGATTATTTTGAATAATTTTCAGTACAATTTGTGTATTTTATGGTCTTTGTTGAGCTTTGGGTATTGTTTATTCAATTATGGAGATTAAGAGTAATATTTCTTTTTATAAAAGATAATACTTTTTAAGGATTATCTAATCTTGTACTAACTATTTTGGTATTAGTTAATGTCTAAAGACAAAGAGAAATATATGGTTCATTTTTTGTGGGTCATGTTATTCTCTAGAATTTTATTATAGCACTTTAAGTGTGACCAAATCATCTTGAATACTCGTTGTTTGGAGAAAACATGCGTTTTTGGTGAAAAGTTATTAAAGTATGAAACTCTACTTGAAAAGTAAATATATTTCCTTATGTTCATATTAAATATAATTAAAACATTATCCAACATTATTAAAGGTAACATAAAACAAGAAACATTATCCATTTACATTTCCTACTGGGGAATCAAAGTCTGTTTAACCAATCACATGTTTGTGGTTTTATGGTGGTTAACTTTCTCCTGATCATGTTTTCTATCACTCTCCATCAGAACATGATGGTTAGTTTTATCTTAAATATCCTTGTTTTAATGGAATACTAGTATGTGTTTTCTCAGGTTACCTTTATAATTCTCTTTATTTCATTTAATTTGGTAGTTTTATTAACTCTTTTTTTGTTAAGGGACTTTTAATGATGCTTCTGAATGCAATTTAAAAATTGCGAGGACGCAATTTCCAAAATGGGTGAAGGATGTAATGACCCAGGTATTTATAGAATAATACATTATGATTTCCATTAATACTAATGAATAAGATATTAATTTTATGTTAAATGGGAAACTTTTTTTGATAGTGTACTAGACACCCAATAATGTGCTTCTCTGAAATCTTACATTGCACACAACATTGAGTTATATTGAAAAATAATAATAATATATTATTATTATTATTATTCTAAATTGTAGTTAAAGAATAGAGATTTCAATGGAGGGAATAAATATTATCATCTGAATTTTTAAATATTGTTTACACATGTTTAAATAACGATTCATTGATTACCAAATTTATTAGAAATGGAAATAATTACCAGTTGAATATAATGGAAGTGTTTTCTTGAAAACCTATTTAAAAGAGAATAATTGTGTTTTCATATCACACTTTATGGATTTTTATTTAAATAAAAAAATATGATATATATTAAATTAAATGTTTTAAATTAATCTTATATGTTTTCTAGATATGGTATAAGAATAAATTCATTTTTTCAGATAAAATAAGTATTTTCCTTGAAACGAAGTTTTACTACCTTTTGATGGAGAACACATTTTAAATATAGTTTTTTAAACCTTTATATGTATTATTTGAAAAAATAAACTTCCTCTTTATAATCATAACATAAAAATTTACTTTGGATGAATTTTTTGAATTTTCATGAAAATGCTCATTTTTTAACGAAGAGTGAAAAATAATGCATTTTAATTCAAAAATTCCTTTTATTAAAATTTATTTATATAGTTATATTTTACTAATAATTTGTTTTAAAGTGTAATAGGATTATATATTTATCATTTAACTCAATTTTTATCACTGGAAGTAATTAAACATTGAAATTAGACATAAATGCATGTCAATTGTTTGGTAGTTTTTACTTCTTAAAAACACGTGTTTTGGTTTTTAATACAAGAATTGGTTTTTAATTAATTTCTACAACTTCTATGTTTTTAATTTTTAAAAATGGATTTTATATTTATAATAAAGAGGTTGAAATTGTTTAAATAGGTAACTTTTATTTTTAAACATTTTGAATAGTAACTTCATTAAATATTTTATTTACCATGGTTAAAGGGTAAATCAAGTAAATAAGGGTAAAAAATATTATAATAATATTAAATTACCATAACATATGTCATTGCCCAATTTTATGAGATATTTCTAACCATGGTCATCGTTGGGTTGATTTTAGGTCCCCATTGAGCCACTTGTGTGTGAAAATGACATTTAATTACTTTTAATTTAATGTTACAGAAAATATAACCTAAACATGTATCTTTTAGTAGAATAATTTTTATATGGAATTATAAAAGTTATAATTTTAACTATAAGTATTCATTATAAATATAAAAATATTTCCAACATCATGGTATTTAATTTATACTTTTTATACATCAAATAAATATATATATTTACGACACAATAATGATGTAGTTATTACATTATTAATGATTGATTCAAATAAACGAGATTGTGAATACTAAAATAAACTTATTTTGAAACTTTTGATGCCATTAATTAATTTTAAGGATGATTATGACTTGTGATATTTTAATTTATGATGTTTTTTTGAAATAATCAAGTTGTTATTGATATTTAAAAATTCCGGATATGAATAGTATAAAAATTGACATAAATGAGTTTTTAAAACAAATACTATTTTATTAAATTATATAATATCCCTAAAAATATGATTTAACTAAATGAATTATATAATGTTTTAAATATCATTTATCAACCACTTGATTTTCTATTGGAATTTTATGGTAACTATTTTAACCATAAATTATAAATATAAAAGAAGACATGGTAATACTTAAATTAGTTAACTATGGGTTACAGTTAAATGATAAGGATAATTTTATGACCTAAACTTCCATAAAACCAATTGGATAAGAGTATTTAAATTCATCATCATCTGATATTATGAAATATCACTTTGGTGTTATTATAATTTGAAAATAAAATAATTATAAAATAACACTTTGAAACATTCTTAAAGTGCCCCTCCTCGCTCTTATAAAATTCCACCACCTCTAACCCCTTACTCACACCTCTCAATACTTTTGGATAGTCCAAAATATGCTCCAATAATCTCCCAACATCCCTATCTTCCTAATATAATCCTTACCTTATGAATAAGGAAATTAAATAAATCCTTTTGCCTCAAATCAAAGTGAGTTACCTGTTTTAAGAGGTAGCATCTTCTCTATAGTTCCTTTCCAATATTCTATTTCTGCACTCCCTATTCAATTATTATTCTTTAATTGTAAAAAATAGTATCGTCAATAAACAAGGATATTTTTTTGAGAAATATTCTAAATAAAAATACACACACCTCTATCTAGTGGATTTATACCATACAATTTCTGTGGATGGTGAATTAATGTTTCACGAAAGGATGATCATTCAATTATCTCCCACCACCTCTCATGGTATAAATTATGATGGAACTTAAATTATATATATGATATATATGATATTTATTTTATTTATATTCTTCTTTAGTTCTCATCTAGATCATTCCTTTATGCTTTTCGTGTTGTATAAATATGACAATTTCATTTGAGGAAGTGCGTACAACCGCCCCTCAAGGTGATATGACTTGTTCATGGTATACATGAAACATATAAAGGATGGAATTAATGAAATTATGTAACATATATAACATAGATATTATATTGGAATTATAATATACCCATGTATCATTTATTTTTCAATCCTATAAATATGAAAATGAAATTAAAGTACAGTTCTTATATATGTACGACTTACCGTCTCCATGGATGGTGCATTTCATTTCTAATATAAAAATAATATGGACTATTATAAATACATATTTACTAGATATTTATGATATTTATGATATATAAATCATGAATATAATTCTGTAGATAATTTACTTTTGACCACATGGACAATTTGTTATTTTAACAAGATCATTTTTGACTTAAGTACCAAACATCGAAAAAACGACCGATAGGAACGTGAATATTTATATGATTGTTATAGCATAGTAATAAGTTATATAAAAGGAATAATAAAAATGGAAATACTTTTGAAGCAAGTATAAATTTACTTTTTTCTATTATTCAGGATGAACAAGGAACATATGTGATGATTCAGACTCAAGGTAAGGGACTTCATCTCAATCTCCTTTCATTGAGGCAGTTTTTGATAATATACACCTACATATTTTACACGGTTTATAATAAACCCCATTGTCTATTACTTTTATTCAAAGGGAATATTTTTTCTAAGAAGAGTATTACTAAATGAAAAAAAGAATGTTTTTAACTTATGTAGAGACAATGTCTTATCTGTCATTGTGATAATTATTTCGATTCCCCTATAAGCCTTAATGTTTTTAAAAGGAAAAAAGAAACCCCTTATTCAATTTTTGGGTTTTTTAGTATTGAAAATGGTTTGTTAAATGGATTGAGTATTTCAATATATTGAAATGATTTCTTGTGATTTCAAATGAAATGTTTTTATTGAAATGTTGATATTTTCAATATTTTATGTGTTATGATTATATAATGGTACATAGACATTTGACGGGTGGTTATGTCCTAAACCAAATGACAGGTGATTCTGTGATAAACCATGGATGGTTTGTTATGTTATAACGTCCAATGCATTGGGTATGGTGGTCAGCCATATGGCTATTCCATTTAGTGATATGTGTTGATGTCGACAATATGTTTATTCCTTTAAAGTTTGTTTATGTCCAAAGTTACATTCATATTCTATACGTTGATTTCTAGGGGTTCTATGGTAGTCTTATGGTTACAAAAATCATAATAAATTAGATTATATTTAGTGAAGTGTTTTTACTACTTATTTAAGGTGAATAATATTACTTTATGATAATGTATTAATGGTTTACATGTTTTTTTGGAAAAAACTAATAGTTTTCCTTCTTTATGTATCCCTTACCGAGTTTTTTATTCTCATCCCAAGTTTTGAAATATTTTTCACAGGACTTAAAGATGAATAGGGTCAAGGATGAGATCATAGAAAAGTCATGATGTTTAAAACATGGAACTGAACATGTTTATTTTTTTTAATATTTTTTGTTTTATGAAAAAATGGATAGTGATTATAAGTGTTTAGTTGTAATATTCATGTTGTTATGTATATGTTATGACCTAATTTTTTAAAGATCTAAACCAAAAAAGATCATCAATCTGAATTATTGGCTTAATTGAAGATTATGTAATGTTTATGGTTGGGGCCTTACATGGTGTTGTGTATAAAGAAATATAGAAAATATATTCTAAAATAAACATATTGTAATGTCTTAGGGTGTTACACCTGTACACAAATTACCCAATTGTAGATAATGATTTTTGATATTCAGTGATCCATCAAAGAAGCAATTGGGAAATATTCATGTGTATAATGACATGTTTGCATATTATACCTCCTATAAATTAAAGTGTCATGATAAAAATTACCTAATTCATGACATGGTGTTAGAAAGTGTAATATTTTCATTGATATAGAGGAATTATATTTATAGATAAAGGTATGATATATATATACCAATCATAAAATTTTATGGTACATATTCACCCAGAATGAGTTGAATATGCACCAGAGAAGATGGTTGGGGATTAATAAGGATTATGGCTACTCAATAAATTACCACACTGAGAAAAAAACAAGGTGTTTTATGCATTCAGTCAAAATGATCATGTTGTATTTTCTATGTTATGTATCAAATAAGATCCAATATTTATGGATTTTAATGGGATGGACCTTAATATCTCTAAGGAAGGGGATACATATTATCTCTATCCAATGAGTTTTCAAATAACTATCCATATGAAGATTAAAGAGGTATACAAGGGAGATGTATAGATTTAAAAGAATATTGGAAATTCGACTATGATCATCCTTTATTTTGATAGAATGATTAGGTTTTGGAATAGAGTATGTGTTCCTATAATTCTATAATTTAAAGGATCTATTTGATGAACATCATATATCATAATTCTCTATTCATAATGGAATTGAAAATATGTATAGAGAATATAAAGAGTACTTTCATGGGATAAAATGAAGGGAGATATTGAGGAGTATGAAAATTGGTTCTTTATATGATAACATGTTAAGTCTATGCGAAAGAATTCTAAGAGGGTTTCAAAACCATTTTCCATACCCATAGAGAAATAAGAAAACATCACCATCTATTTTTTTCATTGTAATCCTTAAGACTTCAAAAGAGAATAATTCAATTTGGGTTATAGTCCAATACCTTATGTTGTTAGCACATTTTAAGGATATCATAGAATATTTATGTCTAGATTGTCATTCTAAGATATATATTAACTAAGTGGTAAAGTTACATGGAATATTAAATTCCATTTTATATAATTAAAATAATTTTTTTACATTGATGTTCATGAGAAGACATCAGAAAGATTTAGAAACTATATTATGTTTAATTATTTCCAACCATCCTCATACAAATGATTATTTTTTGGAGAACCATTCAAACCCTAAATAGAAAGTTATGATCATTTTATTCATTTTTCAATGGTTCTTTGCATCAATATATACCACTTGTCAAAATATCTAATAATATTAGATTTCATATGGGGATTTAAATGGCTCTTTATTAATACCTCTATGGAATTGAGTGTAGATCTAATGACCCAAGATTCATGTACATGGATATTATATCATTAATTCATAATAAAAAATACATTACACAAACACATAGCTAAAGATAATATTAGTTTATTAGATTTTGAAACTGGGAAACATAAACAACAAGTTCATAAAACATCTATATTGAATCTTACTTTTTTCCTTCATAACTTGGACCCCTTTTTGAAATATCTAACTAAATACCCTTCTTAATATCTTATGGAAAATAAACATAAAAAGGAGTGGTCTTAGATTCTCAAAAACGGTAAACAAGGGAGATATCTATCATGTCATAATCATAATAAATAAAAACATAACAATTGAAAATTGAATCCTTAATATCAAAGATCATGATATAATATCCTGGAATAAATAATAATAGTTCATAATGAATCAATAAACATATTCCCAAAGGGCATGCCATAAGAAATGGAATTTTTGGCATACATAGAAGCATAGAAAATCATTTCATATTTGTCAATTCCCATTTCCAAGATAATCATAGAAGACAATGTCCATTACTGAACCGATTTTACTCCTCATTCCAACCCTGTATTACTAAACTAGGCTTATTATCTACAACACTCTGATATTCTGTGATTTTTTTTCTTAATTTAACCTTTTTGATATTTAACATTTTATAAAAATATGATGACAGTTCATTTTATATTAAAGGAATATGTTTTTATTTCATTATATGCGACACAAAGTTATTCTAGATATACATGCAACATAAACACTGACTTTCTCTTCATGGGACATCGAGGTTCAGTTGTGTTATACCCTTCAATGAGTTTCCCTGATGACTTGCGTAACACACATGATCGATGTTTAGTGGTAAGCACCCCGCAATACTACATGAGAAATGGGGGTTCAAAAACCATTGGGCGCAGGTACTATAGCAGTACTATAGTTGTACTGTAGCAGTGGTGAAACTGTAGACCGGTGGGTACTATAGCAGTGGTGAGGTACTGTAGTGGCGGCGGTACTGTGCGGTACAGTAGCAGGCGAGTTACTATTCAAAAAATGGGCATTGGGCCAAAAATTTGGGCCTATGGGCTATGTAATGGGATACAAGCCCACTACGCCTTTGGGATATGTAATGGGACTCCCTCTACCCAGTTAAAAGAGGTCTTTTCATTGATTTATTAATAAAATGAGGCTTCGACCCAAAAAAAAAACTAATTTATGAAAATATATTGTTTATAAAAATAATATAAATTCATAGGTTACCACTTATTTATAAATGAATATGAAAAATTATTGAATATAAAAGGAAATATTATTATGGTCACAATGTTATTTTACCCTAATAAATTTAATTATTCATTGTCTTTAAATGCACTAAGTCAAACATTCTATTCGAATGGAACATTTTCTTGGGGTACATTATATGCAATACTGAGTTTCTACAAAACATCATTTTTATTATTATAATTATTTAAATGAGTTAGTTATAGCCAAGCCATTAATTTTTTTTAATATGAATGGTAATAAATACATCTCAAATATTTTTATTGTGGTTTCATATAAATAAAACATATTTACAATAAAAAATGTAATTTTTAGTAAAGCCTTTATATGTTTAAAAAATTCTATTTTCCGATATAAACTACTTTTCATGTACATATGTGAAAAAAAATGAAATTAATTTTGGAAACTTTAATAAAATTAATTTTATAATATAAATTTAATTTTTGAATTTACACCATCTTAATTATCCGATGGTAATTTTTTGGGGTTTTTCTGAGAAACATCATTTTATTGATGAATAGTGAAAACTACTGCATTTTAGTTTAAAACTGTATTTTTTTAAATAATTATTAATGTAAAATTATTGTATAATTTTTTTAAGATCACAATATATCAATTATACATCTATTAATTTAATTTAGTTCAATATAAACAATTTCACTTTGAAAGGGAATATAAAAACATAACTAACTTTTGAACTTTTTTATTCTTTAAAAATCCACAATTTCAACATGTCTACGAGATTAGCATAAATCTTAATTTTCCAAATTTTGTAAATGGATATTTTAAAAACCAACATTTATGATTGTAATAAATATAATATTCATATTTTAATAAGATTAAAATAAATTTTTACCAAAAATATTAGTAAAAGTGATTAAATTTAATCCTAGTGATTAAGGTCAAATTAAGATTAATTAGGGTCTAAACCTTAAAATTAAGGGCCCAAATGACCTATACGCTTTTAGAAAAATGATTTTATGTCTGAATCTATCCCAAAAAACTTCCATTAGACATTTAGTTTGGTTTTTATGACATTTCCTTGGTAAGGACATGTATACACCCAACTTTTTTAAAAAATTCCAAGTGAGTCATTTTCCATCCCTATAAAATGCCACCATCTCTCCCACTTATTCACACCACTAAAACCTCATATGTTTCTAAAATACTTGCATATTAAACTTCCAATAAATCCTCCCTTCCACATATAATCCTTCCATTGGAAAGATTCCAATCCAAGGAAGTCTTTTGGCACAAACCAGAAGGTGTTAAATGATTAAGAGGTAACGTCTTCTCTCAAGTCCATTATATTATTTTCATTATACACCCCTACAACAAAATTTATTATATGAATATATGAAAACAAAAATATCGCCAACATTCTATGTTTTTTATGTAAATGGTTCAAACTACACTTACAACCACCTCCATCTAATGGGTGACAGACATACTATTTCTATGTACAACAAACTATTTCCTCATGAAACAATGATTGTTCATTTTTACATTACCACTTACCATGGGGTACATTATGATGGAAAAACTATTTATATATGTCATATATTTAATTTATTATTTCATTAAACTTATTTATTCCTGTTTTCAATATTTATTATTTTACTTTCCATTTTGGATAAATATTTTAATTTCGTTTGAGGAAGTGTGGACTATCGCCCCCTCAAAGCTATATGATTAGTTCATACACCACATGGATTTTATTACAATTGGTTTTATTTAATATATAATATATATATATGATATAATTAATCTATTTTAATAATGATATATATAAATATATATATACATATATGTCTTTCACTTTCATTCTATCAATAAGAAAATTTAACAGAAACAGCGTTCATGCATATATACGGCCTACCATCTCCAAGAATAGTTTATACCATTTCATAAACATTTATTATATAGATTATTACAATACATGTATACTATATATAAATTATATTTATATAATGGTTTAAATTCTTTAAATCATGAAATATTGTATAAATACAAAAGATATAACAAATTAAGACACATGCGAATAATAAAACGAATAGTACCCGATGTGAAACCATAACATAGGATTGTTGAAAAAAGGGTATTAAAATGTTGTAACCAAATGATATATGATATTAGATATAATAATATTTTTATTTTATAGATTTATAATAAATTTATATTTATTATACAAGTGGTTTTAACACCTACAATGAGAGTCAATACATAATGTATGGGGATTTTATCTAACTTTTTATTCTTGTGAGATACATGATATGTTCCCCACTCTTTACTTTAGTGTTGTATAAGTTGTAAAAACCCAAACCTTCTTTTCAGGTATGTTTTTCCTTTTCTGGTCATTTTGAGAAAAAGAGGAAAATCTGGAAATTTTCAAAGTACACGCCATGTAATTTATAAGTACACGCTGGGTACTTTATAAGTACATGCCGTGTACTTAGATGCCATGAAAGGCTATGTGTTGGCCGTGTTCGGGCCACTCACATGGTGTGTATGGGATATATGGAGGCCGCTTAATGCGGTGTACGGAAAAGCCTAGTAGACACCGTGTACTCTTAAAGTACACGCAGTGTACTTTCTTTTTTTCATTAAACAGACCGAGGTCGCGCCTAATCGACAAAATTGTCATCTTCTTTAGGTTCTTTGACTGAAAGAATCCCATACGGCTATGAACATCCTCTGAGTCCCTGAGTATCCATATGTTTTCTGAATTGACCACCGTCGATTGCGTTGGAACCACAGAGGTGAGGTCTTCCTTCTTCTTGAGTTCCATTCCATGATTTTCCATCTTTCTCAAGATATCATGGTGTAGAGACCCAAATATTGACGTACATGGAAATTACATTACTTTTGCGGAATACATAATACATAACAGAAATAGACACACAAGGACCGTAATAGTTTAGTGTCTTTGGAAACTTGGAACGTAATCTTCTAATCGTGGTGAAAGATCTTCAACATCTCCCATAAATATCTTCCAATTATTGTTTCCTTACCTAAAACCTTTCTTTTAATCCTGGGGGAAAATAAAACATAAAATGGGTGATCTCAAATTCTCAGTAAGGGTAAGCATGGATAAAATAATACATACCTTATACATTTGAACTTAAAAACATGAACATAATGTTTAAACATCAAAATCTTGAGCAACGACTAAAAACATGGAAGTACGTAAGGCATAGATCATAATGGAACATAAATCATGATATCATAGCATGGGAATAAAACATGTAATTGTGGCATCCATTAATCACATGTAATTATTTCCATAGTAGCCAAGGAATTGCTACCAAGACCATCTTAGTGGACAAATTCTCTTTCTGAATCGAGTTCACTCCTCGTTCCAGTCCTGTAATACTGAACCGGATTAACTTACCGTTCTAGTCATGTATATCTCATGATATATAAATCTTTACCCAATGCATTGGAGGGAGATATATGTCCCACCCATCTCATAATTAAATCATTCTTACTTGTGCCACAAAATAAACATACATCATTCGTAATGACCCAATAAATAAAATGGGTTTCATAAACATCATCCCATCATCAAATAATCCATATAAAATAAATGGATATCATTTCATAATAAGAAAATTGAAACCATGTAAATCATAGAGACATGATACTTGAAACATACACATATGAAATAATGTCATCTTAGATGAAAAATGGTTTTGATAAAACACTTGAAATTAATTATTGAGGAAATTATTCTTCAAAATCATTCTCTTTTCACAAAATGTCATGAAATTTTAAAAGAAAAGGATTTTGTTGAAAATAGTCATGAAATATTTTTGAGGAAGCTTCATGAAAATAAGGCTTTATAAAACTGTAAAAATCCGTTCGTGCTGTATAAGTTAAAAAAAACATTCTTCTCGTACTTTTTCCGGAAAAGTCAAAAAAGTACCTCGTAACGTAATCAAAAGAAAGATTCCTTACATACCATGTAGTAAAAGTAAAAAATGGGTAAAAATTACTTTAAACATACATGAAAACATTTATATAAAACATGTACATGGATAATAACAAAAACCCCAGTCAATACTTACGAATAAACAATTTCAGATAAGAATGAGATTGGAATATTTATCCCTAACATTAGGTCTGATATGCTTCATACGTATACGAAACTTCTGTATAATGATTTAAATAATGTCATTGACTTATTAAAGAATCATATTCATTGTTATTATATCATATATGGTTCACTTATGACTTTATATTACCCGTTCTTTTGAAAATTCCATGTTAAAGAGCATTTTGGGTAAAATCGTTTCATTTGTTGTCCGTGTTTTGACTTGTGATTATTCATATGATTACTTAGATCATGATTACTTAATTAAAAAATATAAAACATGATTTATATATAATATATATTCAGAATATACATATATATAATAGATCGATAAATGGAAAGAAATACATCGTTCATGGAGACGGTAGGCCGTACGTACGCATGAACATAGTTTTCTTTCCTTAATTGAATTGAATGGAATTAATTGGATGTCATAAATATATATATAAACTTAAATATAGTATAATTATTATTTCATGTATTTCATGATTACTTATTATATATACTTTATAATCATTTATGAATGGTTAATCATTGAGAATGAATCTCACCGCGTCGTGGAGACGGTATTCCGTACGTACGCACGAGCGATGATATCGTTCCCATGATCGTGGAATTTTATTGGAGTGTATGTATACTATTAAATAATCAATATCACTTAACAATAATAGTATATAGTTATTATTTACACCATTATACCCATCCATGTAATGTGGTGGTGGAAAATAGATTACACCACGACATGGAGACGGTATTCCGTACGTACGCATGCGCGGTGATTTCGTTTTCCTTAGGATGGATAGATGGTGAAATACAGTTGTTTCATACTTATAATAACATATAAGTATATGATTTATATTGATGTTATTACTTCATAATGAAGCAAAATAAGAAAAAGAAGTGGAAGAAGAAATAAAGTTGAAAGAATCGGTAATGGACATTACCTCTTCTTTGAAGCGCCTCTTTGAGACCTCCTTTTAGGGCACTAAAATTGGTCTTTTAAGAAGACCAGGACCTCTAGGATGTTTATAGAAATGTGTAGAAGAGAAATTTTCAAGGTTTGTACGATCTTGAAGGCTCAAAGTTGTGTGAGGAAGAGAGGGAGGAGGTGCCCTTTTATAAGGGAGGAGAGGGGCACCTTTGAAATAACTAAAAATATTATTTTATTATAAAGTCATATTCGGTTTTTAATAGCTCCAAATTGATTTATTTCGAATCTCAGGTGGGGATGGGTCGAAATAATCTCATCCAATATAATTTATACAAGTTTAAGTCATTATATTAACCTTAACTTTTAGTTTTAACTCTTAGTTAATTAGATTGACATTTACCATGTCACTTTGTATTTTTATATTATATAGTTAATAAACTTATCATATACATCCAAGAGACCCCAAAGTGGTCCATTAATGATACAACTATCATTATATAAGTGTCTTGGACGAACCTTAGATTTTTAGGATTATAATAACAATTAATAATATAATATTTGTTTTAAAAACTATTTTATGTCAATTTTGACACTATTTGGTAATTGATTTTTGTAAAAATCATAACAGAATGATTAGTTCGAAAACAGTTAATTAAAGCAATACTAACATGTCATATTAACATAGAAAATTATTTTAATTCATAAAAAGTCTCAAATTACATTTATTTGGGTATTTATAACATCAATTATGTCAATATTTCATTAATAAGATAATTACCGCATCATCATTGTGTCATAATTAAATTATTTTAAGTCTAAAAATTTCAAATAAAATACCATTATGTAGGAAATATTTTTATCTTTCTAATGAATATTTATAGTCGAATTTATCCTATGTATATAACCCTATATTAAAAATGATTTAGTTATTAAACTTTGATTTTAACTATTTTAACCCTTTTTTAAATAAATTAATAATAAATGTCCTAATCTAATCCAAGTGGGCCTAAATGGTCATATTTTATTCCTAAGGTGGTTTTTGGCCAAATTAAACTTATCCAATAGAATTAGGACATGTGTTAGGGTAATAATAATATCATTTTTACCCTTAATTACCCTATTTACTTTTAACCATGGTAAAAAAGTAAAAAGTTACTATTCAACAAAATTATTTTCATCTCATTGAACCACATTTTTGTCCTTGATATTAACCGTGTCTCTCAGATTTTCAAAATTCCACTCATAGAAGCGGTAAAATTAAGTTTTATGAAAAATTCAGTTTTTTAACTATCACTTAGTGGTTTCACTATTCATCAAAAAATGAAAGTTTCCAGAAAAATACCAAAAATTAGGCCTAAGTGATATTTGATATTATGAATTCAAAAATGATGTCTATTTTACCAAAATCAAAATATATCAGTTTCATTAATTAATTTAAAAATTAATTCCCGTCGTCAAAACAAATAGCGTC
Source organism: Viscum album (assembly GCA_963277665.1). Classification (NCBI taxonomy): domain Eukaryota; kingdom Viridiplantae; phylum Streptophyta; class Magnoliopsida; order Santalales; family Viscaceae; genus Viscum; species Viscum album. The sequence continues at coordinate 308,223,336 of OY728152.1, forward strand.
TTCTTAAGAGATAATAACTATCAAAAGATTGACACTTGTTTATGTCTGGTTTAAATGTGAAATTACATCCAATGACCAAAATTGTATTAAATTGTAAAAATATATTCTAAATATAATTTAAAACCACTTAAATTAATAATTTATCATTATTAATTATTTCGATTAAAAAAGTTTTTTTTAATTAAAATTTAGTAATTTTCACTATTCATCAGAATAGGAAAGTTATCCGAAAAGTACCAAAATTTCACCCTAAGCTAATTTCGATATTCCGAATCCAAAAATGAAGTCTATTTTGAAATATAGAATTTATAAAATTTCAAAAAGTGGGTATTACTATTCATAACGACTAGTTCATAATAATATTATAATAATATCTCGTTTAGTGAAACTCGGTATTCCGTACTACACACGCTATTGAGGAAGGTCGCGATTGCGTGTAATGCAAGGCAAGTCAGGGATGCGTGTTTTGCAATCTCGTTTTGGTGTAGCGTACAACACAAGACATTAATGAAATTAAAAAGAATATTTTTCATAAAATCTCGGGGTGTTACATTCTACCCCCCTTAAAATGAATTTCGCCCTCGAAATTCGTTGGGGTTATAAATGGTTTACTACTCGAAAGTTTCTTTAATAGAAACCCACATCTTAAAAAGGATTACCAAAACATGGATTTAAAAACTAAATTATGAAACGTAACGGTTACCTAAATTAACTCATCACTGGGTTTCCACGTAGGAGAACATAGGTGAAAATATGGATATGGAAGAAAAATCTAACCATCAAGTTATGATGGAGACTGGTAGAGAACATGGCTATGAAAAATCCAACAATCACAAAGCCATAAATTTTTGATGATCTAGGGTACCATCGGATTCATCGGATATAAGGGCACTAGGACAACATTTTTGGTTTTCAAGATCATTTCCCTAAAGTTGAAGAATTTGAATGAAAATACTTACTTTATTTTGGTAATATCTCACCGTTGTTCGTGCCTTGAATAATTTCCACTTCATATCTTAAAGAAATGCAGTTGAATTTTTTATTCGTGAAGTGTTAGTAGATCATGTGATAGAATGACGGGTCATTCCATCTGTCTCAAACAAAAGGTTAGCAAAAGTTATTAAATATACATAAGTCGATCTATAGTGAGATTAATCATATATGGTTCCTAAAATGAACTTATACTTCATATATAAAACTGCTTAATATAATAAAACTAGTTTCTACTAAACAGGGACTTCTTGTAGGCCAGTGGTAGGCGATAAAGGCCAGTCGCACTTTAGTTGTGGGTTCGATTCCCACAGCCTTGTCCAACGCGATGGGCTGTCGCCCGTCCCACAGGTTTTCCTTTTTCTAAAACTACATTACTATAACATCCCATCAATAATATCGAAAAAAGTTCTATCCTTAAACAATAATAACTTATGTCCAACATAATCCATTTCAATCTTTAGGCTTATCTAAAATACTGCTGTCCAATCTCATATTATAGTGAAAACGATTACCAGAGAGTTCATATAACAAACATTTTAATACCATCGTTGATCCCCATATATCATAAGATATGTCTTGTTGGTCACATTCCAAACATTCGGAGGCCTTAATCATGTATTCTCTTGAAAAATGAATACCCATTTAACCTTAGTGAAAACATGAGTGTTGTCAAAAGTTAACTCTTTCCATATACCAAAATCCCAAAATTTTGTATACTCAAACCATGATATCACTTAGTACTTATAACAATCATGAGCTCATGGATACTACCAAACATCTCATTAT